>CM062808.1:985347064-986614564 GCA_031772625.1 Pinus tabuliformis | reverse complement strand
CCCTTTTAAAATTGAGAAAGACAATAAAGAAATAATGATGACATGACATAGACAATAGACACATTTGTAAAGAAATAAATGTGGAAATATCCTCCTTATAAAATTTAGTCCTAAATAATGTTCCCACATAAAAATCAAAAGCTCATATAATTATGAAATGTCTAATTTTAATAAGTTTTTTGTTTTTTAAGTACATAATAAAGTATATTTCATACATATAGTTAGAAAATATACATATATTTAGAATTAAAAAAAAAAAATCAAAGTTGTTTAATATATTTTTTTTACATAAAATTTTATTTAGATATTTATAAATTATTTAATAATATTTTATATATATTTATAAAAAAAATTATTATTAATAATTTTTAAATATTATTATTTATTTTTTTAAATAAAAAATCAATTATATGTATATAAATTCTCTTATAAAGAAAGAAAATAAAATATTTTTTAATATTTTTTTAATACTATTATTATTAATATTTTTTTAAATAAAAATTAAATTAGTTCTCTTATAAACCAAGAAAATCAAATAGGTTAGTTTTAAAAAAAAATCATAATTCTGATTTGTGTAGCTAAGGGGAGTGCGTTTAATTAAATTATAAAGTGAAAACAAGAAAAGCCTCAATCTCTCTCCACGTGAAGGTACGTGCATATTCTTATGCCTCAAGCTCCGCGATTAAGGCAGAAGGATAATGTAACTGTAATACACTTTAAGGGAAGGAAGCGACATTAAGAGAGTTTCCGGTAGCACCATTTTCCGGCGAAAATAATTTCGTAATCAATATTAACGTTTGTCAGTATTAAAAAAAAAAAAAAAAAAAAATATGGGTCCACATTTCCATGTCAGCGGGTTTTAACGAACCTACAATCAGGTTAAGGGTTACCGAATTTGTGGGCACGCTCATGGAAAATATCATGGCTGTGATACAAAGGCTTAGTTTTTGGTGATTTTACCTCTGTAGGGAATAACATATGCCTAACTCCACGCATCCATAGCTCCCCACATGCACAACTATAGTGACATCAAGGTTTTATTGTATCATACGTTGTAGACCCCTATGAACTCAATGTCTGGCATGGTAAATCCTTTATGCAAATTTTTGTATGCTGGATAAAAAAATGCAATCACAATGATTCGACACCTAAGAAAATAGATGTTATCAACAAATATCTTCACAAGCCTATGTTATCACTAGTCTGCATTGGGCTTATTCTTCCATGACTGCTCTTAATAAATGTTGGTTGTTGTTGCACAACGAACTTGTGGCTGGACCAACTGCATGCATTCTCTTCACGATTTCACTGGACTGCACTACGTACTAGGATTCATGGAAGTCTTCCATCCATACCCAATGAAAACAAAGGAGAAACAACTAAAACAAACAACAAAATGGGCACACATTGGAATTATATTCTACTAACCATAAGCAAAGATGGTATCCAAAAGGTTTGGGGAGTCATAATTTGGAACAATCTTGTACATTTTCTTGCTACAAGTCCTTGTTTACATTACTCTCGTGATGCCTGAGGTGATTCCAAAAATGGATTTGTCCATGCAATGAAAGATCCCTTCACTCCTTTGCAAGTGTTGCTTGCATCATCATTTCTCTCTTCGAGTGGATATTCACAGTATTTAGATCCATGGATTTAGACCACAATTTAGATTTAAGGTGCATATTTGAATTAGTAGCAAGTAGGTTGTAGTTCATCTTTTAATGAAGCCAATTGATCTCCATATTCAAGATACTGGACATCAAAGTTTTGTGCACATTCATCGCATATTCAACGTAGTTCTTTAAACACATTTGAATATAATAGGTCCAACGACACACCATTGGGAAGGAATTTTCTTGTCACTTATGCCAACAATACAAATGCACACGAGATCATCTGGGCTACACTTTCACCAACAGTATTCAAGCGAACAAAATGTATCACGGCATCAAATTTTGCCAAAGTGCACAAGTTGCAATCCAGGCTACCCAAAAGCGATTCCATCCATCAAAATTCATGAATCGAATTGAGATCTGATGATGGTCAACACATAGAGCATGGTCCTCCAATCCATGCCATTTGATACCAAGACTCCCGTAGCTCCCAATGTTCAAGCGCCATTAAAAAGGACTTTCCAGCTTGGATTTATTAATACTCCACACAAACCTTCATCCACACTGCACCACATATCCAATCCACACTATAGATCTGTCTGTGTAGGCTCAAATCTCAACACAAGCCTAAGCACTATAACACTCTTATACCAATTGAAAATAATTCAAGAAAATCAGAACTTAATTCAAGATACAAAAACATGGCAAAAAAGGCTTTTAAGCCTAAATATCTATTCACAAAGAATGATGATACAATATTTATACATCAAGCTATGTCTTGAGATAGTTAGCCTATATTGGACATGAAATCTTTTTGCTGAGTGAATATCTCAAACACACACCAATCTAGGAGGCTAACTAGTTGGAGAGAATATCTCAATCAACTAGACCTCAACAAACTCCCAAGTATTAGTAACACACTCATTCTAGAATTGATGAGCACATCAAAGACAAGTAGGAATTATATTTCCCAAGTTTCATAATTTTATTATTTTAGACTTATTGATTGTGAGTATGAGGCTAACGATCTCATTAGAGGAAATTTTAGCCTAAAAGTGGCCTCCTAAGGAAAAATAATAAAATAATAGTTAAAATAATAAAATAAGAGTTATGCATTTTGAAGGAAAAGAAAATAACTACTTTTTTAATTGTATTTTTGACATATCTCCTTATAGGTTTATTCAAATTTCAAGTGTAGACACTCGTTGGATGCATAAATAAATTCCACATCCAACGAGTACCCATTATGCATAGTTTTGAGAATATCCGCATTGATAAAAATTGAAGATACATTAAAAAAGTGTGTTGAACACACTTGTTTAATGTATCTCCATTTTCTTTTATCAATGTGGGTCTTCTTAAAACTATGCATAATGGGTACTAGTTGGATGTGGAATTTAATTCTGCATGCCACGAGTGTCTACACTTGAAAGTTGAGTAAACCTATGAGGAGATAGGCCAAAAATACAATTAAAAAATATTTTTTCTTCTTTTCCCTCTAAAATATTTACATGTACCTCTTTTTAAATTTAAAGGATTTTGATTGGTTTACATATTATGACATGGAAATTACAAGAAAAATTCATGGGAACTTTTAGGCTGAAATTTCCTCTAATGCTTCTCAAAGATAAGCTACGATCGCCCAAGCTAGTTTATTTCCATGTTGTGTGTAAGCATATTCCAATTCTTTGATATTAGGGAAATGAAGTTTTATTTATGCTGCATCTCGGTGTTTATTTTCGTATCTATATTTTGTTGTGTTCCTGTATAAGTCTAGATCGCTATCATCACTAAATAGAAGAAACAGTCTCGTTGATAGTCAGGGGGATATAATAGAGATGATAGAGCTAACACATTTTTCAAAGCATCAAAAGCTTTTTGAGCAGTGTGATCCCAATGGAAATGAACCCCTTTTTTTAGTAAGTGAGTAAATCCTTTTGCAAATTTTGTGTAGTTAGGGATGAATTGTCATTGAATTTTAGCCTTCCCTTGAAGACGTTGTAACTAAATGAGTGAAGAGGGAGAAGGCAAACCAATGATGGCCTGAACTTTCATAGATTCAATGCGAATCCCATTCTTGGACTCTATGAATCCTAGAAGTCGACCAAATTGAACACAAAATACACATTTATGTGGATTTAACCTTATGTTATAATGTAGACAACGTAATAAGATTGCTTTGAGATGCATTGGATGATCTCCACGATGTTTAGAGTGGGAAATAAAATCATCCAAATAAATTTGCACTATATGTTTGATATCATGGAAAACATAGTCATTGCCCTTTGGAAGGTTGCACCAACATTCTTCAGATTGAAGGGAAGTGTGCAATAGGAAAACATACCCCAAGGACAAATAAATGCAATTTTATGTTGGTCTGACGACAAGGTGTTGATATGATTGTAACTGAAGAGGCCATCCATAAATGAAAAAAATCTCTCCCGACAAAATCATCAATGATTTAGCCGATAAAAGGTGTTGGGTAGTTATCCTTGGGACAAGCACAGTTGATATCCCTATAATCGATGCATACCTGGATTGTACCTTGTTTCTTCATAATGGGAACAATATTTGAAACCGAATCGGTTGAAGGAACAAGATAGATAAAGCCACCACGCAAAAGTTTTTCAACTTATGCTTTTATGGAAGCAACTTTCTTTGGGTGAACTAGACATAAACGTTGTTGAACTAGTTTAGCATCCAAATAGATTTTAATCTCATGCACAACATTGTTTGAATCTATGCATGGAATCTCTTTGTATGTGCAAGAAAACACATCATGAAATTCTTAAAAAAGGTCCTTATAAATCTTAATCTCTTTGGGAAAATAAGATGCACCAATATGCACATTTTCAATAACTCCATTTTATATAAAGATATTGAGGGGTATGGTCTCCTCAATATTTGCTAAATTCTTTCTGAAATTCACCTCATGAATAGAGGTAGAACGCGAAAATGTCTCAGTAATGTTGGGTGAATAAAAGTTCTCAAGAGTTTCAGGCAAACATGATCAATGATGACTATTGTCCCATGTGTTTTGTCTGACATAATGATCTCCATGATGCTTTTGTCAGTGGAAAATATGTCATCAAAAGGGTCATAATTCGAACCTGAATCTTGGGAATGATCAATCTAATTTACTAAGGTATTAGAATCAAGATTTGTCGAACAAGTTGAGTAAATAGCTTCATAGTCTAGCTCAACGGGGTTGAGTGACATATGGTCACCAAATGCATCAATGTTGGAACTGTCAAGTACTATCCAGGGATAAGTTGGAATAGTACAAGACAAAATCATCTTGATCGGGGAAATCAAATTGGGAATTTCAGGAGGAGGGAGCGTAAAATTTCCCATTAAGGATGAATCTTTAAGCAATCCTATCCCAACATGTTGATAAGGGTGTGGGGATTCACCCACAAGTGGAATACTTCCAGTAGTTTGGGAATCAATGGCAAAAAAGGCAAGATGATCTATGGCCATAATGCCCCCTTGGTGAGGGAAATCAATCATCCTAAAATAGGTTGAGACTACGACTTCCATGGCATAAATTCATGTTTGACCTAGTAAGAGGTTATAATCTAAAGGTTCGTCAATGACTTCGACCTCTACCGAGACTGTTTTTCCAACTAATTCTACTTGTAATGAATTCAGGATCCCCTAAGGTTTAAATTCTCTTCCATTGAAAGCTTTAAGGGTTGTTAGTGACTAATTAAGCTATGGAGAACAGATGGATTTCCAACAAGAAACAACATGATGCAAGTTGAGGCACCTTCATCTATGATTGTGTGGTGGATAGTTTTACTTTTGACGATAACTTGAATCATGCATGCCAGTTGGGGTGGGAATTTAGGAACATGGTTCTCATGATTAAATAAAAAAAATATTTGAATCCAAAGGGTTTACTCTAATTGCTACTAGTAAAGATTTATTTTGGGCAAGACAACTCTACAACACCTCGAGAGCTAACATAGCTGAAGGAGTTTGAGTTAAATCCTCAACTATGTTGTAATTTTGTGCAGCTCTCGCACGAGGATTAAATGTTGACTTATGAATCATTCCTTTAGGAGGTTTGATAGTCAATTCAACAATCGGTTTATCTATCTGGAGAGGACCAGAAGCGGGTTGAGTAGAGCTAGAAGGTTGATCATTAACCTTTCCAGTTTAAGGATTCAAGTTTCCATAATCCTTATTCCTTGTAGCCACCAAGACATCATCCTTATTTATAGTAGTTGTTAACATCATTACTTGTGAAGAGGAGGATGGGTTCTGTGCAACTACATTTTTCTCCTGGTTTGGGAAAGGATCTATAAAAATGACAAGTGCAGTGGATGCAACTTTCAAAAATATATTGATCTTTAGGTGATGTGGATAGTCTTTTGTGAAATTTTCGTCATTACAGATAAGGCATGGGTAGCGAGGATTTCAATTCTCATCAAGAGATTGATTCTTCTTCTTTTCCTATGGGGGGTTCTCTTGATTATTTTTCCCTTTACCCTTTTTCTTATTTCCGGATTTATGAGATTTTCCTTTAATGGATTGAACAACATTTATCTCAGAAGAACCCAGAGGAGAAGATTGATAGGGTTTTGATTGGTCATAGTGGAAGCATATTTCAAAGTAGGTTGATTAGAAGATTTTCTCGCTGATTGTTGAGAAACGTAACCAACTTCACCATTGACAGTGTGTGATTCCTTCGAAGGAGAAGGTGGAATATTATGTTGGGGTCACAGAGTGTTGGGTAACTTGTCATAGAGTGTGCCAAATTGGGTATAAATCAAATATAGATATTGAGCATGAGCAATAACTTGCTCTTCATTAACAAATCTGCCTTTAGCAATGTCCTTAGTTATAGTAGACAAGAGGGATTTGACACAAACTATGCCAATAATTGATCGAGAATGTAAGTTTTGACCAACCGACGTTGACATCTCCACTCATGTATATGATTCGATATATGGGTGGATTTAAACTGTTAGGAACATAGTTTCTAAGGCATTAAAGTTGGTGAATGAATCTCACGGTAATTCAGCATACCACTTGGTTGTCATACCGACAAGAGTTCTCTGGGAAATACGTAAATGAATAGAATCATCATTCAAGGAGTTGGATGAACACCATAAATGATAGGTCATAACGTGAGTGGATGGATCTTCTCTAGGATTTCTATTAAATTTCGGAATGTCACTCAACAATTTATTTGGAATAGCTGACCACCAAGGAGAATGACAAATTGGGTCATTCATTAGCTAGGATAAATCTAGTAACTCAAGTGTTGTCACGAATGGAAATTGTGTATTAAATTCCATGTATGGAGGTTGACCATGTGGATAAAGGTTAATCGATGGTGGAGGATATCTTGGGTATGACGAAATGGGTTGAGAAACCAGTATTTGCATTCTAGGATAAGGGATATTTTGATAACTAGGATAACCATAACTAGGTTGTCACGTTCCATGAAAACCTTGGTAAGATTGGAACGACTAAGTTTGGATTTGTTGGCCTTGATAAGGTATTTGTGGAATGGTTGATGGGCCAACAAGAATTTGCGAAATTCCTTGGAATGGTTTCCCAGATGGATTTTGCATCATTCTAATATTGGGTTGACTGGTTGGTACATGTGGCATGCTATGCACAGGTTGGTTTACTTGCATCTGAGGTATAGACTGACCAAGAGGTGGAGTTTTTAATGCACCCTGAAGAGGCTGGGTAGATGGGATTTGAGAAATCCCAGATATCATTGGAAAATTTTGTATCTAGGATACAACCTGAATAGGTTGAATTACTTAAGATGTAATTTGGGCAGGTTGAGGTATGAACTGAACATGTTGTCAAGTAGGAAATTAGGGCATTGTTGAGACATGCTAAGAGGTCTGGGTTTGAGTTAAGACCAAACCAGGCTGAACGATCAACATAGGATGCCAAGGACCAACAACCATCCCTAGTAATGGAGGACCCATAGGAAGAGGACTTGAATAGGGTGGAGCACCAACTTGTAGCATTTGATCAACAGATTGGAAAATTCCAACAATAGGTTGCCCCCCTGCTAGAGGATAAGGAGTGTACATAGGTATCTGACCCTAGTAGGAGTGTATCCAAGATAAGACAGATAAGGTTGTTGTGGATGTTATTTTCCACTAAGATACGCACCATAATGCTTCTCCAAAAGGAATTGGGATGCAATAGGTTGGGTAGGTTGGGAGGTGCTTGTTAAGGAGAGACCAGATGGTATACCAGATGAGGATGATAAAGGAGAAGTCCATGAACTAGTCGACGCACCAAAAAAGGTTCAAGATAATGACTAGTATCCAGGTGGCACATATGGACCACCATACAAATGAGTTTGTGGTGAACTTACAAACATAGGAGTTGCTGCAACTCCAGTTGATTCACTTATAATAGTAGACACGTGCTAAGATTCTGTCGTTGATTCAATATGGTTAAAAATTCTTGAAGGATTTTGTTGAGGGAATTTGAAAAGTGAATTGAAACAAGGAGTGTTATGTAAAGGAGCATGTGTTTGAGTACTAGAGGTAAAGATAGGAAATTTTTGGTACAGAGGTTGTAAGGTACACAAATAGGAATTTAAGGGCTAGGAGAATCCTATTTAGTAATTTCCTCTATGCTCAAAAGGAATGGTGTAAGTTGTTCTCCATTAGGACTGAAATATATAGGTTGTGGTTGAGATGAAGGCAAAGGAAGAGAAGAATGAGTTTATGAAGTAACTGGTTCAATTATTTGTGGTTCCCTAGGTTGTATAATCTCAAGTTGTAAAGTGTTTAAATCTACAAATTCAGGTTCAATGACTTTAGGTTCTAATGTTTCAAGGGCTTCAACTTCAACTTATTTAGACTCACCAATTGGTAAGGATGTAATTTCAGGTTTGGTACTTATGGGAAATGGCGATTTTGGTTGATTAAATTCAGACGTGGTTCCAGAAGGGGTAGCTTTCGAAGCACCAGGTACGATAGTTTGTGTTTTCTTATTCTTAGGATGACTAGGTGTTTCCTCTAGAGGTAAATGAGGCAATATTTGCATTCTACATGAACGAAAAGGTTGTTTAGGGCATTATTCCATGACGAATTAATTAAGTTTAGAAATAAAAAACACAAATAAAACAAAAGGGGTAACTAGGCAAAAGGCTTTACTAAGTCACTATGAACCATAATATATTGTTTCCAGTATGTGTAAGTAATCTCCCCAAATGTTTTTTTCGGTGTATCAAAGTAAACAAGGCGATTGACTCAATTACCTATGGCAGGATAACAACCTAATGGGGACTTCCAAAATATATTCAGAGGTACGTGGAAGTGTAGTCCCCAGTAGTGTTGTCTAATGTGTCATGTATGATCGGAAGTATTCTTATATACTTTTCATACATTGAGCACCATCCGACATACCCGAGGGTATGTGGAGAATGATCTGATATACTTACGTACATGGAATACTGACTACCCCCAAAATATAACACAAACAAGTAATGACAACTCCTACATTTAATGATGTCGTAACATGTCTTCTAGCCTAGAACACTATGTGTTTCGTTAATGTTCCAAATGATCCTTAGGTTAATTGAATATATTTTAAAGTTGATCTTCAATTAAGTTTCAATTTTAAGGCTCACTGTACGAATTCCCCTAAACTCCCTATGATGCGACTAACATGATGAAAAAGAACTCTTTCATTTTGATGAAGATCTATCTATGGGAAGGAAGAAACAAACAATGATGCAAAAATCAAATATGTAGCAAACAAGAGATTCTTAATAAAATCTTTCGAAGTACTATTCCCAAGCAATCCCAAACCCTATATGCAATGCAATAAATTGAAAATTTTCTTTTCTTTTCCTTTCAATTTTCAAATGCAATGATAATGAAAATGAAGCTAGATTATTGACCAAACGAAATCACATAGAATGGAATTGTAATATGAAAATTATTTTTAGCCAATCAACAATCAAACCAAGTGTTCACAAACCCTAATTGACAAGAAGAAATACAAATCAAGCAAACTCTCATCAAAAGGCGATCAAAGTCAAATGTAAACACACTGATGGCTTCAAAGAGACAAAGACTAGTTTAGAGACTTACGAAAATTCATTGGATCAAATCAAAACTGAGAGCAAGGCATAAAAATGCAATTTTTGCATCTTGCAAGAACCATTACAGTCTAGAGGAGAGAACCAATGCGATGCATCACACAGACAAAGAAAGACAGATGCGCTAGGTCACTCTTTCTCGGACCATAAAGTGCGTTGGGGTTAATTTTGTTTAAAAAATGAAACAAAAACCCTATCAAGCTCATAATTATGTTTTCCTAAGACTAATTAACATCTAAACAAGTCAAATTTAATCATATTGGAAGATATAAAATGACCAAGAAAAGGAAACCACTATAGGAACATCTCATTCCCCAATAGGGTTGCCAAGTTGTTTAACGAAAAATTTTCTTCTTTAGACATAAGTCAATTTCCTAAATCTAGTGGCTTGATCTAGAAACAATAGAAACAAAAGCCTTGTTCTTTCCTTAGAGAAATTAGAGTATGGAGGAAAGAGTTACCTTGAGTCCAACGCAAGTTATCCTCTTCTCCCTGCTTGTGAACTTTAGCTCTAGCTCCAAACGCTATAAATGGAACCTGCAAAACAATTATAACAAGCATGAAAACTACAAGATACAAATAACATATACTAAAATTTCCAATCAATGAGTTAATAAGGAATTGAAATACATATTCATAAAATAGACATAAGTATAGGAAAACAAAGTATTTTGTATTAATGAAATGTAGGAGAAGATTACAACCCTTTTACAAATCTTCACCATGTAGATGTCTCCCACCTAACTTGTCCTTCCTTAGCCATAAGGCAAGCATTAAATCACAACTCAAGGATGGTTCCTTAGGTAAAAAGAAACAACATCAAGGCATAACTAAGAGTCTCCAAAATCCAACCTAGACTCCATGGGAAGCAGTGAATCTATATGGTAAATAGGGTAGTTTGGGGTTTACCAATCTAGGACTTAGATCCACATATGAGGGAGGATAAGCTCTAGGGATAAGAGATAATACCTCTAGGATAGGAGTTTGAGATCTCAATCAATAGTAAATGGTTAAAACCACCTTAGAAGCTTTTGGAAAGAAAAGATTCAAAATTATTTTTTGTTTTTCCTCAAATTCTAGAACCATTGCACTTGCAGTGAAGGCAAGATGTGTTGGTCAGTGCAATTGCTTGCTTATGCAACATACAATAGTGAAATCTGATATAAGAGAAAGTGTGATGGGTCCAAAAAATAGGTTTTTGTGTTGATTAACCCAAAAAACTTAGACTTTTTGGAGAGATAATGCTTAAGGATTTACAAAGGGATGATTGCAAGGTGTCAAGGATGTTGGTTGATCCGATTTCCAGGTCATGTGAGTAGATGTGACAAAGTAACTTGTAATAGAGAGCATTGAATTATTTCAAGGAATTCCTTGCCAATCTCTAATTAATACCTATACCAACCCCAAGGTTACAACAACCTTGTTTCTAAGCTCTCTTCCTTTCAAATATAAGAATTTTCTAGAACTGTGTTCCCATGACAAAGTTTTCATGTAGTCCATCCACTTGAAACTACTCTGGAAAGCAATTCCTTAATCAAATCCACAACAACTCCTAAAATGATATCAAATCCATGAGTTAGTAGGTACTCCATCATTTCAAGTGTTAATGATCAAGGTGGATATTGATGGTCGCCCACTTCTTCCACTAATTGAACATAGTTTTCCATCTTGGTAGTTTTGTTATGAATTTTTGGGTCCTACATTTTCAAGGCCATTTTAAGGACCTTAATGATGTTTTTTGGGAAGTTGGATTCATGTTTTACATGCTCAAACCATGCCATAAATTTTATTTCGTAGTTCTAGCTTTCTAATGAGCTAATATGCACCCCAAGCAAAGATTGTATGCAAAAGTTGCACCCTGAGGAAGTTGATGTATCAACTACCACCTCGAGGCCCATAAAAATTTTGGTGCTTCACCTCCTAGGTTTAGGGTTTTTGACCTTTGGGGTTTTAATTTATATTGCAAATGAGCATAGCCAACATCTCTACCTCTAAAAGATAAGCTACAATCATTCTACCCAATTTGTGTTTTACTATATTTTGTTATTTAATACATTAATAAAAGTTGGGTTTTCATTGTACTGTTATACTATTGACTATATTTCTATTTGTGCACTCCATTTCCTTTCCCGCCTTCAATGATATATACCAACATGCATGTGTGCATAATTAGTATTTGCGCATTTTCATAATTACTCATGCATAGTTGCTCATTGCACCATGGCATTGATTTCAAAATACCACATTCTTGTATCATGTATTCCACCATAACGAATTGGAAGGTCTAGCTAATGCCTCAACACATCAATGAGCCACATCCTTGATACTTGATCAACCATCTAGTCACCTTACTTTTTTAGCCTAACACAACACCCAATGCTCTCAATGCTAGAAAAAAGGTTATAGTCAAGGACATTGATACAAGTAGGGAGACCATTAAACACTTGTGTATCACTATAGCCTTTCAATATCCATCCACATTATGGACTTGCACATGGCTAATGTTGTTAGCATTCACTTCTATGGCATGCTTATATCTCTTTATCTTCCTTAATTATTACTCATAACTAGCACAACATTGCATTCCATATATTTCATATGTACGCATTTAAAAGTTTAAACAACTTTTATATGTGTCGCGAGCCTCTAGCTATTACCATATCAAGTGGAGATTAATTCCCATGAATGCATCTGCATTACATAATAGTACCACTTTTGATATTAAATCATGACCAAGGGGAATCTCACCTAAATTCCCCTCCAAAATTTATGCAAACCAAGCATGTTAATTCATACTAGATGTCATCAATTTATTTGATACTACATAATCCATTGGTGTATTACAGAGGTTCACATACTTCTCCATCAACCTCTTGATCAACATTCTATTATTCCCATATTTTCTTCATATGACTAGTTATCATATGCTACAATAGTATCAACATTTTCAACCATGCCATCAACCTTTTCCCCGGATAAAGAATCAATTATTAACAACTTTAATTGTCATACCATCATCATTATTTCATATATATATATATATATATATATATCTATAACAACAGGCCACCCTTAGTCCATAAATATGTTATATGCATGTTCAAGCATTTCTATATGCGCTAATACATATCTATATGCACCAAGAATTCATTCTCAATATGCCCTCTAATGCATATTCATTTAACTATTTGTCTATCACATTTGTAACATTCTTATGCTTTACAACTATCACATACCAACTCTTTCAACATTAGGTAAATACATTAAAATATCAAGAGAATAGTTAAGAAAAACCCCTTTATTAACATAATTGTCTTATTGGCCAAGTTCCTCATTTATTGCTACAACAATATCATTAGCCTCCTATTGCTTCTTGTAGATTTTTTTTTTTAGTTTATTGTGCTATATGTGGTTGTCCCCAAATACCACTAGACTGTGTAGCCTCGTGTGCTCTTACCCTACTCATTTGTGCATTATTGCCCCCTTATATGAGGAACTTCTAGCCAAGTTGCTCTTGGCCACTTTACATTTCCAACCATTGTATCTTATTGACAAGGAATTTGAAACATTTGCTTACTTTTTTTGGTCAATCTTACCCAGCTTTACCCTATCTCTATATTCAACAACTATAGTGCCTATAATATTTTCTTGTTTTTCCTTGGCCAATTGGGCCTCAAAATTTACATCTTTACTCGATATTCTAGAATACTTTATTGTTGCATCCATATATTTTTTTCCAACTTCATATAAACTACTCTATTTTGCACCTAACTGTAACTTCATTTGGACATTCCATTATTTCATAGCATTACAATTAATGCCTTTCCAACTTCATATGGTGTTTTTGCAAGTATCATCTCTTTGCAAGCCATGCTAATGTTAAACCTATACATTCTCTCCTTTCATATGCCTTCTTAAAATGTCCAATGTGGAAATCATTACTTTTTCTATATTCTTCCTTGGTTTTTCTATCCATTCCAATGCTTTAAATGTGCTCAATATTCTCTACATACATAACAATTCTCATTCATTGTTGTCATCCCTCCATGAATTCTTTAATATCTTCCAATTAGTTTAAACATGCTTATCATGGCATCCTATACCATTATCCCTAGGTATCCTTAGAATTTGTCCCATTTGGAATCCACTTCAGTTTATGAGATAACTCTCTTTGAGAAGTCCAATTGTATCATTCTAGAACCATTCTAAATTATGTAGTGCCTCATTGGCACCCTTTAGGGTGAATGATACTTCATTCTTTCATCCATTGAATGCCTTACTTGTGTACCATGGTTTTACTAAGCACTCCGATATCAAATGTATGTATTGCTCTAAATTTTCCAAACATAGTTGTTGCTTCCTCGCTTGAAACTCTTCCCAATTTTCATATACTTTCCCAAAAAGATGATGCTCCCATCCCATGAGCAACACATCATTTAATTTTATTTCAAACGTACATTACAACCATCATTACTTGATTAGCTTCCTTTGGATTCAAGGCTAAGAAACTTACTTTAGCTTGTTATGCATACTAATGGAATTCTTCATCCGGTAGCTTGTTCCATGCTTCTTATCCCCGCAATGGTTACTTGGTTATATATAATTAGCTATAATAGTCATGATACTCATGGATTTTATCTTCATGTAGGTATCTTCTATATGCTATCCAAACATTCTACTGTAACATAACATACTTAGACATGAAAAACAAGAGCTCATATGGCTCTTCTTACATGTAAACATTTCTTTGCTTCATATTTTAGGCAGCTACAATGACAAAATCAATCTATATCTCTTCCTATGTAATATTAACCATTATTGATTACAATAGATATACTATATGTCTTCTTTTATGGATCCTTCATTCTTCATAAATGAACTTAAAATTTACTTTGAAATATACCCTAACAATACTAATTCATGGCATTTGATCACATTGTTAACATACCATGATATAAAACCCGCTCTTGGAGTTTTCCTATTCACTTAGCAACAAAATAACTTGACTTTGAAATATAGAATGGTAGAGATTAATCATGATTGACAATCCACCTTCATTTTGGAATCATAAATGCTCAACCAATAACAATGTATTTTCATCCTAATAAAATCTCATGATGGTGCCTATCTCACCATTTTTTGGCTTTGTACTACACACCATTACCATCCATATAATCAGGGAACCCCAAAATTCCCAATTTTCACAAACTTTCACGATCTACAAAAATAAATAATTCTTTTGTGCAGATGCCATGAGACACCAAATTTGACCTTCCTTGACAAATTCAAGCATGCAAATATCAATTCAATGCACCTATCAAATTAACATTTATGAGCCAATTAAGCTTTGTCTTTCACCTAAAATTTAGAAAGTTTCACAAATTTCCCTAGCTTCTTCCACGACAAACTCTATAATTTCATAGTATGGCCCAATATGTAGCCACAATTTAAAACTTGGGGCCTCTAGAATTCACCTACTATCCAGTTCAACCACATATAGACAATTCCAACGCCATAATTTCTAAATTCAACCATTTTCTTTTCACAATTTCTCTACTTGGGAAATGTCAAACATTTAATAAGCAACTTGTAAATTGAGAGAAATTCCGAAACTACACTTGCTACAGGAGAGTTGTTGCACTTCTGGACAGTTTGATTTCAAGACAATTTTTTAGGGATTTAGAGTAGGTGTTGGTAGTGGTAGTCAAAAGTGCTCTGCAAGTTGGCGTTGCGCTTTTGTCAGAGACACCTTGCGTTTTTGGAGTAACCTTTGGAAAAATCATTTTTCTCAGCCTTGAAGAGGCCATTTTGCATTATTAAATACTCTATAGAAAACTAGACATCCTAATATTTCCAATGGTACCTTCAAATTGTGATTTGGATTAGTGGAAGTCATCCAGAAGTGCTCTTCAAGTTGGAGTTGCACTTTTGTCAGAGACACCCTGCATTTTTGGAGCGACCTTGGGAAAGTCAGTTTTTCACCCTGCTAGAGTCTCTAAATTACCTTATTGAGGAGTCCATCTTGTAGCAGACTTCAAGATATTTCCAATGAGCTATCAATTTTGAAACTTGGAGTATTTTAAGGCCTCCAAAATGGGGTTGGAAGAAGGCGTTGCGTTTCTGGAGGAGGTGTTGCACGTAGAATCACTGCGTTGCGTTTTGGCGCTGCGCACAGGACAGAGTCTCCTAAAAATCATCAAATATCACTCAGATCAATACTTCAAGCCTGCATTCCAGTGTCTTCATCCTCTAAGCCTCATAAAAGTAAGTACACTCATTTTAATTCCTTCTCTTCCTTTGGCAAAGCAAACAAAATGATTGTGAGTTTAGTCCTCTAGGGTTTTCTATGAGTTTCATGTTTTGAACTTGCAAATGATCAGTTGGAGCTTTGAAACCCTAAAATCACTATCCCTATACCTCTATTTTCATGCAACTCATCATCCCCATTCATCAACAAATCATTTCCCTTCATTCCACTTCACCTCCCTACAAACCCTAGCCCTAATCTATCAAATTGGGCAGTTTCCCTAGCTAGGAATGTGTTTAAATTTCCTAGCTCATCTCCCCCATTCATTTCCCTTAATTTAACTTCCTAAGGATTCCTAAAAGCCCTGTCCATCTCCCTTCCCTAACTCCCTTAGTTATCCACTTTAATCACTTTTCACTATTTTTTCCATTTTCCTATCATCTAGGGTTTCAAAATGGAAGGAGATTCTTCACCATCAAAGAAAAGAAAACATCATAAAGGGGGGGATATTATGAGGTATGAGCCCACAAATTGCAATGAGATCAATTCTTCAGTATTCATAAGACAATGCTTTGAAGATGTCAACTACCTAGGGTTTTGTCAAAGAGTGGGAGAGGTAGGTTTTCATGAGCAGCTCACTGATTTTATTGCCACCAATATGAAAGGAGAAAAAGCCATCATTGCAGGGATTGATTTCACATTCTCAGTTGCTTCCATCTCTCTTGCCACATGGATACCAAATCATGGGGAATATTGGTTCAAATTCATGACCCTATACCTTGAGCAATACAAACCTTTCTTGAAATCACCTTACAAAGAGGCTCATTCACACTTCATTCCATTCAGTTACTTGCTGGAAAAGTATGCACCACTGATGAAGGTTGTGATGAATTTTTTCACTTGTGAGGGGAGGTTTTCTAGATTGTATCAATACCACATTAGGCTTCTCATGCACTTTACAACTGTGAAACCCCTTAACCTATGTAACTACTTGTGTAGAAGTCTCATCAAAATGTCTGAAAAGGTGAAAATGAAAAACAAAGAGCATTACCCTAGCCTTTTTCATCACAGTTTGCTAAAGGTTGTAGTCCTCCATTAGTTGGCAGAAAAGAACATAGCATGGGATACCTTTATTGAAACAGCGTTGCAGAGGCATGGGACTACTTTGCCAAGCCATCACCAAGACACATCTGCACAACCTATGGAGGTAGGGTTATAAAAAAAAATCAGAGGAGGTTCCCAAGGCACCTAGACCTGAGGTGACTAGAAGATACCAGAGAGAAAAAAGACTTGTGTTTGCTTCTCAAGTTGAGAAAAGGGCCAAGCCTTCTACATCAACACAATAGGGATCACATTTGCAGGATGAGGAGCTAATTGAGCATGATTTTGACCTAGTTGACTTGGAGGCAGCAGATGAGAATTCAACCTTGCAACAAGATATCAAGGAGAAGGATTCCCATATCATGGAGCTCCTGGACAATTTGGCAAGGGGCAGATTTATCATTTCTTTCCTCGAGCAAGAAAAAAGTCAACTCAAGGTCAAACAGCCAACGATGGAAAAAGAGCAATCCAGGATGATGAGGCAAGAGGTCAAAGGTAAAGCACTGCTAAAGCATTATGATCATGAAAAACAAGAAAAGCAAGTTGGAAGGAAGAGGCCTAGGACAAAGGGTCTCAAAAGAGCATTGCAGAAGGAAAGAGACCAAAATCTACTAGATGAGGATTTTGATATTGAAGACAGAATTGGTACGGAAATCAACAAAGACAAGGAATATTGGATAAGAAAATTTAATGGTCATCTAGAGAAGCTTCTTGACAAGGCTAACAGGGATAACCAGCTGTTGAGGCACATGGCCCACCACTACCAAACCAGAAACAAGATTTGCAACATCAAGGTCAAACAAATGTAAAACAAGCTGAAGGAAACTATAAAAGGAAAAGATGAGAAGGAAAACTTGGATATGATTTCTGAAGCATCCATGATAGCATAGTACACCTCATTTGGCACTTCTAGACCAATTTTGGGAGCTTTTTGAGCATTTTTGGTTTTTGGTGAAATTTGGTGCAAATTCTGAGAAATACACTAGTTACAAAAACACAGCACCTTGGCACTACGCTTTTTCCTCAGAGCTCCAAATGACAAGTGGCTTGCATTTCTAGAAAGCTAATGGCATGCTCTCAAAACCCATTTCCTCAGATTGTTCAGAAAGGGCTCATATTTTGAGAAAAATGAGAAAAAGGGGTTACAAATCAACATTTTGTCCCTCTTTTTGACAGGCGTTGCGCTTATGGAGACACCTTGGGAGAATGAGTTTTTGGAGGCCTTCCCATGGTTCATTTTCCAAAATTAAAGATGTTATGGAAACTAGACAGACAAGGATAGTTTACCATTCTTTCAAATTTCAATTTTGACTTCAGGAACGCACCTAAAAATTACCTCAAACTTGGCGCTGCACTTCTACAATTTTCTGAGATTTTAATTAAAAATTTCATTGTGTAATTTCTCAAATTTTCTAGTTTGACTTGGGTAAAGGTAAATTGATGATGTAAATTCAGTAGTTCGAAGTCTTGATGGTGTAATCATTAATTAATTAGCATGATAGATTGTTTTTATGTTTAATTAGGCCTCATAAATGAAGAAAAACTCAAATCAAAGTCTAAGAGAAGAGTTTGTTTTTGACCTCCTCAATCTCACTTGTTGGTTGAGATATTCTTGGAAACTGTTCCACCACTCATGGATTCGACCCCAGAAGGTAGGGAAACTATTTATCTTAGTCTATATGTATCATATCTCATTCAGAGAGAAGGGTTGGACATTTGAGGAGAGAGATCTTGTAACTTGTGCTTCAATATTTTCAGGAAATCAAATAACAATTGCAGCTATTATCTAGGAATTCATGTGCAGTGAGTTTGTGACCTTGTTTCTTCTGTCTTCAGTGATTTTTCCAATTTTATAAACAAAATTCTTGTATTTAAGCTCTGTTTTGATGCAATTATCACTATATGTTATTTTATTTCTAGCTTAATGAATTCATAACATATATGTTCATTAAGTTTTCTTATTTCTTCTGAAACACTACACTACATTGACAAACCTTAAGCCATCACAAAACTACTGTTATCTTTCTCCTTTATATTTCTGTTGTTGTTACTCTTTGATCTTTTGACCTAGTTACCTAGTTTTCATCCCTTGTTTAGCATCAATGTTGGCATTATGATACAAGTGTTGTCCTTGATGGAAACTCACTCAGAGGTTGATACAGGTAATGGCAACTTAATCAGAGGACAGATCTTAGTACAGCAGGTCAAGAGAGAGATATACGCAGGTTCATTGTGACAAAGCCGCGTATACACGCAGGTTATATGTTCCGAAGACGCGTATGCGTATACACGCACTTTCACGCAAGGAAAAGTGCGTACATATGGGAGAACTTATGTTTTGGTCCGTGGTATTTAGTCCTCGTTACTTGAACCATGGTATCTTGTCAGAAGTGTTGATCCCAAGTATTGGGTCTATGGTATTGTTTCTACATGGTTTTGGACCATGGTATTGTGAGAAGCCTAACCTATATAAGGGAAAGATCATTAGGCAAAGGGGATGTAAGGAATGGATATCTGACGAAGTGGGAAGATCTAGTATTGCTGGTTATGGGTTTGTGATGCTTGGCATGGGTTGGATATGACAGCGAAGGTATAAGTAATTATCTTTAGATCTGTACGCGAGTTGTCTTTGGTGAAAGCGCGTATACACGCGGTTTTGATATAGTCAAGTAGCGTATGCATTATGAGATTTGGTGTTTCAGGTTGCTGTTGATTCTAGTGGTTGTTGCAGAGTTCTGGGCTCTGGTTCGTGTTCTATGTTTTGATGATAGGGTTTCAGTGATTCAGTATTGTGTGATTTAGAGATTTATGATGCAAGTATTAGTTGATGATTGTATTGCAACAGTGATTGTTTTGTACTTATGGATCCAGTCTGAAAATTTATGAAACGTGGTCCCTGGAAGAAAAGAAGGTTGCAGCCTTCTGTAGGTCAGCACCTATGTACTAGTATCTTGGCTAGTGCAAGAGCTAAGGGCGTTGTAGCTCCCTTCCAGAAGAAGATGGAAAACGAGAGAGGGTTGTAGCCCTCTGCAGGTTGCAGCCTGCGTACTAGTAAAGGACTGCACCAGTACATTGTAAAAGAAGTTTCTTATTAAAGGAATAAAGAGACGAATTGCAGCAGGTGGTTTTCACCCACATTGGGTTTCCACCTTATATCATGGTGTTCATGTGTGCTTCTTATGTGTGATGATCTGTTCTGTTTTACTGCACCTGTTTATTGTTAATATGGTTAATAATGTTCTGATGCAATTACTGAAGATAAGCTAACTTAATCATAATATTACTGTATGTATGCTAGTTGCATTTAACATAGTTGCGTATATACGCGGATATACTGAACTGAAGCTGCGTATATAAATCTGAGTATGAAAAATGAAAAGTATCTGATTTGATAATACTGATTCACCCCCCCCCCCCCCTTCTCAGTATTATTTCCAACAATCAAAACCCTAAATTTTCAAACCTATCTAAGCCTACTATATCTAGCCTAAAATCCTTTTATACTCCTGTCAATTCTTTGGTTGTGATCTCATAGAGAGAGCCCTCTCTGGGTTTCTAGGGCTAGCTACCGAACTAAAAGCTTGGTCTGTGGTTACCTTCGTCGATTCTTCTTAGCCTGGGACATTGTGGGGGATAACAAGATATACACAATGCATGTTAAATACTTTCACGAAGATTGTCATGAATTATGTTATGTTTTCTAATTAACCTAAGTAGATATGCAAGAACGTTGATCTAGGATTGTTATATGATGTGCGTAAGTGGATAAATCAACTGATAAGGGTCCACAAAATCTGATCGTAGACCTTTGCGATGGTCTGAAGGATGTTTTAATAGAGTTGTAGTATTGAGCTGTAAGGGCATATCGATCTGCGTGAAGGTAGATCTTAGGCGCTAAAATGCATCACACTCGTCTCTGGATGCAAAAACTTGGTTCTTGCATCCCCCCATACTACTTCGAGTGAGAATGTAGCCTGCGCTACACAGGTTGTTGCCGAAAGGGTTAGTAGCGTAGGGATTTGTTAGTTGGCGCAACTAACTCTGAACCTAGGTCAGGACCCTCTAAGCCAACACAAGGCTCTAGGACTAATAACTCAACTCAAGTTGTTATAGGGCTCCAGAGAATTTGTCCAACCAAGGCTCCAAGAACTAGTAACTCAACTCAAGCTAAAGGAAACATGAGAACCAACTAGAAAAACAAATAAATAAACCCACAACATCATGGATATCCAAGAAATGGCAAGGCTAGGAAAATTCACTGTCAATCCAGGCAATCCTCCATGCCATTGACAAATCATGACCAATAAACCACATGAATATGCCATGAATGCCAAAAATAGTGAGGAAAACATACATGCAACTCAGTACATGCAAGAAAAACCCACTCTAGTTGCTAATCCCGATGTCCTCTTTTTTTTATTAGCTCTCCCTTTGCCTTCTTGCTCCAAAACTCCAAGTATGCCACACTCTCCAAGAGTGCTCCAAGAAAACTCTAAGTTTCAAAGAGTATGAGAGAGAGAGAGAATAAAGATAGAGCTCCAAAACCAAAATGACAAAAGTCTGTGTACTGATGCTCAAAATCCTTTTTATTAATGAGGCCTCTATTTTCTTCATTTTACATTATTTTCCTTCATTTTCCTCCTCACAAGCAACCTGTGACCTTTCACCTCCCTTTTCTCCTAATTTCCATTATTTTCATTAAAAAAAAGGTGCCAAAATGCCATTTTTTCCTTTCCAAAGCCTTTCTCATTGCCTTTGCTAATTTCCTTAACCATTAATCAATCACAAGTGATCTCCATCACTATGATTTTTCCGAACATTCAGCTTGGAATAAGTGTCCCATCAACCATGGTTATTATTTTTCCTTTATTAACTTTTATTACATGGAATTTTCACTAGGGTTGTTACAATAACCCCCCCAAATTATTTGGATCCTAGTAGCCCGGTAGTGGATGTGCACATTAACAATATTATAGTCCCAAACCCATTGATAAAACTTGGGGCTACAATCAATGTCATGACCAAGGAAACTATGTTGAAGTTGAACCTCCAAGGAACCTTGAGGAAAACCAACACAGTGTTGCAACTTGTAGACAAATCCACAGTAGCCCCTGAGGGTGTAATTGAGAATGTGATTGTTTCCATTGATTCCTAGGAGTACCCCATAGAATTCCTTGTAATCCAACTTAAAATCAATTTTAATGGATACCCTCTCATTTTAGGGAGACCTTGGTTAGCTATTGTCGATGCATACATCAGTTGCAGGGATGGAAACATGACAATTAAAGATGGCTAGCTTACAAAGAAGCTTGCATTATACCCCCTGCTCAACCCCTTGTTGAGCATGATTTACCAATGTGGGTAGAGAAGAAGAAGAGGAAGATTTTTATCAGTCATCCCCTACCCAGTATGTACATTAGAAACCACTATAGGAAGCATGCAACTAGATGAGGATGACATTATTGATGAATTCCTATAAAAACAACCTCCCAATGCCATGCCAATGGATGAGATAGTAGAGGAATCCTTAGGGAATCATGAGAAAAACCCATGGGTATAACTATTCACTTTTGGTTTTGATCAATATCATGGTAATATTTTGGAAATCAGTTCATCTAAAATCCTGAATATCAATCTTTCCCTCTAAGCAAAGTAAAAAGAAAAACTGCTCACCGTGTTAAGACAACATCTTGAGGCTTTTGCTTCAAACTATAAAGAGATGAAAGGTGTGCATCCCTCAGTTTGTACTCATCAATTTACATTAAAGAGAGATGTAAACCTTTGCTCCAACCCTAGAGGAGAGTGAACCCTACGCTTAAAGACATTGTGAAAGAAGAACTAGAGAAGTTATTGGATGCATGATTCATTTATCCTATTTTGGATAGTGAGTGGGTGTCTCCTCTCATTATAGTACTCAAGAATAATGGGAAGTTTAGAATTTGTGTTGAGTATAAGGGAACCTAACAAGGCTACAAGTAGGGTCCTTTTCTTTGGCTTGTGCAATTCCCCTGCTACCTTCCAAAGGGTACTGTTGAGTATTTTTGTTAACCTTGTTCATGATGCAGTTGAAATCTATATGGATGACATCACTCCTTATGGAAGTGATTTCTAGGAAACTCTCTCCAACTTGTGTAAAGTTTCAAAGAAGTGCATTTAAATGAATCTCATTAAATCTAGAAAGGTGTGAATTTTTTATGAATGCAAGGATTGTCCTAGGTCACTTCCTCTCTAAGGAAGGGATCCAAGTTGACCCTAACAAGATTTCCATTATCAAAAGGGTTTTTTTCCCTTAGAAACAAAGGGATGTTAGAAGTTTCTTAGGACTAGCTAGATATTAAAGGAGATTTATCAAGGATTTTAGTACGATGGCTTCACCTTTGATTGGAGTGTTAACAAAGGATTTTGATTTTTGTTGGATAGATAAGTGTCAAGAAGTATTTGAAGAGATGAAGGAGAAGTTGACTGCTCCACCAATGCATCCAACCTTTTCACATCCACACAGATGCATCCGACAAGGTTATAGGAGCATCCTTGGGATAAGTGGAAGGTAAGTTTCCCTATGCCATATATTTTATCAGTAAGAATCTATCCAAAGTTGAACTCAATCACATTGTTACTAAGAAAGAGATCTTATCTGTTGTACACTCCTTGAACAAGTTTAGACATTACACCATTGGGTACTAAGTTTTTGTATATATTGATCATGAAACTGCCATTAAATATTTAATGAAAAAACCTTATGTCAATGCTAGGATCATTAGATGGTTTTTGTTGTTACAACAACTAGATCTAACAATTTTTGGCAAGACTAATATTTCCTACAGAAAATGAAGAATGATAGATGGTAGCTCCCCGATGAGCACCTCATTTCCATTTCATTTCCATCTCCTTGGTTCACTATCATATAAAACTTCTTAGTTGCTGGGAGATTTCCTCCTAACCTCTCCTCCAAGGAAAATAGAAGAATCATCAGAAAAAGTGCCCCTTACACTTGGATTGGGGGAAATATTTTCATATTGGGATAAAATCATATTTTTAGGAGTTGTGTAAGGGAAGATGAGGTCTTTGACATGCTCTCAACATGCCATGATGGAACTTGTGGGGGCCATTTCGCTACTAAGAGGACAACCTTCAAAATTCTCCAACCAAGATACTATTGGCCTACTCTACGCCAAGATACCAGAATGTACACCACTAGATGTGATGAATGCCAAAGGATGGGTAAGCCTATACCAAAGGATGAAATTCTACTACATCCCCAAATGACTCTTGAGGCATTTGAGAAGTGGGGCATGGATTTCATTGGACCAATTGATCCCCCATCCAAACAAAAGAGACATGTCATTGTATGCACTGATTATTTAACAAAGTGGGCTGAAGTGAAAGAAATTAAGGCAACAAAATAGAAACATGTGGCAAAGTTCTTGAGGGAGAACATATTCTATAAGTTTGGATTCCCAAAGGAACTTGTCACTGATCAAGGAGCTCAGTTCTCTAATTTTATCAAGGATGTCATGGATCACCATCACATTCGGCACAGAAAATCCACCCCTATCATCCTGTTGAAGGCCTAAAATGTTAGCCTCAACATTGGGGGAAACCACCTAGTCAGGACCTTAGGGCGTACCCTTTTCTGTTTGGGATAGTGGCTCTGACTGGGATTATGGGACTAGTTTCCCTTAATGTGAAATTATAAGAAATAGATTGAATAAAATTATAAAGCTCCGATTTAACTAAAACTATTTGTTTTTAATAAACTCAATATCTATCCTGAGAACTCTTTTGTATATGTGATAAAAAGATCTCATAATTAACATGACAATGTAGATTATCGTGTAACTATGAAGTTAAAATAGAGAAACATGAGTAATTTAATTGAATAGTTAATTAAATTAACTTATGAATTCGTCACATATATGAGATCTCGTTGTTCATATATATAATTTATGATTCCAATCCAAACACATCAATAATGATAATGAATGATTTTTAAAACACATATACAATGAACTAAATCAAACTTTCCATTCAACTCTAAACAAAAGAATAACAAAAGGATAGTAGTACCCGATATATCATTGCTCTTCTCATGAGAAAAATGGTGATAGTTCAACTATATACTAAGACAAATTGAAGTTACAATAGTGCAAGCTTAAGCCTTCTTTCAAAAATTCATAACCCCTTCTCATTACAAATGGAGGGGATTTATAGCTTCATGAAAAAATACAAATATAGAAAATACAGTAACAACTTATGGTGGTTTCAAAAACGTATCCAAAGTAAACAAGAAGGGACAAATTTAGAATTTGTTGCAACAAAATATTTAGGCCTGCGAGGAAGACTGTCCTCTGATTGGTTGTTGCAATTTGTAATATCCATCATGTTCTTTAACTCAGGTGGAGACTTCAATTGAATTCACATCTGGCTGATGAAGGTTGTGTCTCTTAATGTTGGCAGTGTTTGAGTGGTGGTATTGGATAAACATCAGAGCATTAAACACTAACTGTGTGGTTTGACCAAATATTGCCAATGGATTTCCAAGTTGGTCCTTGTTAATTGATCAATGACTTCGGGTCACTTTTTGGAGGTTTCTTGCCACATTTTAGTAAGTGGTTTGATATCTGGCAATGCTCCTTCGGAGCAACTTGATATGAGATTGGCTTGAAAAAAGTTATCAGTAACTACTTCAATGAGATTATTCGAAATATCCCTTGCGTGAAATACTGATGCTTTTGTTTGCATGAGGTAGACTTCCCATTCTCTAAAAACAATTTCCTTGTGTGATTCTTCAATTCTAGGAAGATTAGCTAATCTTCCATCTGCGTTGTCTTTCCATGTCAGGAAACCAACAATTTTCTCCTCAATGTCATCAAAATAAGTCCTGAGATCTAATAATTGATCAACTAGAGAACTAGCTGTGTTGCATAGGTCATGAATAGTTGCCAACTTCTGGAAAAGTACAATTTGTTGTTGAGCAAGAAGAGTGTTTAAATCTTTTGCCTCCTTGTTAAACTCAGTCAATTCAGGATTAACACTGGTTGTTCAATCATGTTTTGTAGTTCCTGTATTTGAGATTCTCGAGCTTGTAAATCAATATCATATTGAATTTTGAGGGAGTTAAAACTAATTTAAAGTTTAGTGACTTGTCCTTGCCATTGCTCGACAATATTTTGTTTCTCGCATTCAATCCTCTATTCCAAATGCATAATCATGTCTTCTTTTCCTTTAACAACTGTTGTACTTCTGTAGCTCTGTCCATTGTTATTGAAACATAGGATCCTATGAATTGGGTGAGCCTTCCCAACTCCTTCATAGGAGTGGCCAAATATCCTTTCCAAAATACTTCGAAAGATGCATTTCTAGTGACCAAAGTCTGGGACTGATCAATTTTCCTTTTCTTCCTCTCCCTTTTGACAATAGCTTTGTGCTGAGCACTGTAAAAGATATCAAGAGGGGGAATTTATTCAACTTTTAACGCAACATCGAATGTTGGGAAAGTCAGTATAATTTCAATGTCTTCATCCCCTAAAGGCTTCTCAGAGGCCTTTGTTTTTATCAAAGTTTTTTCAAGACTTTTGGAAGTGTCTTGGACTTTCTCTTGCAAAGGAGTTTTAAAAACTTTAGGCTCATCAGATTTGAAATTTAGAGCCTAATTGTATTGTTCCCATATTTCTTCAAGCCTAGCATTAGTCATAATACCATCGACTTGGGAAGAAGAGGAGGCGATTGTTTCTCTTGACTGAGAAACATCAACAGACTATGTAGAACCAACAATTACAACATCTTCATGGATTGTCCTCTCTTGAGAAATCTGAAGTGAATCCATAGGCAAATTTTCCAGCCTTGTGTCTCTGTACTGGTTGAACTGAATCATTTCTTGTGGAGTCAACTATTTCTTTGCATGTTTCATAACCATCGAATAAGTAGAATCCCTCTCAAACAGATAATAAAACTTATCTGGTTCATGGAAAAATTGACTTATGCTCAACACAACTATAATTTTTTTTAGAGTTTGATGAGGGTCATACTACCTATTAAGAATAGTGGGGAGGATGAACTCTTGAATATCATTAATTTCAATGACTGCATGCTTGAAATTATCCAAAGTATATATACCACACTGAATAGGAAAAATAAGGCACATCTTTTTAATTGACTCCTTTAAAACTTTTGAAATATTGTTTCCTACGGTCTGATATGTTGTCTCTCAGGAAAGGAGCTTCTCAGGAATAAATAAAGGTAATACATGAGGGTGAGCTAGACTCTAAAAGACTCGAACATAGGTAAATAACTCTTCACCAAACCATTTTCCTATCCTAAGCAAGTCTATTTCAGCGTCAAGAGATACCCATGGGGTCTTTTTATAAAAAATAATTTGGTAGATAGGTGTCATGACTCCATGACAAATTTTGTAGAAATGAGACAGATATTTTGAATCCCAAAGAATATCGTGGTAGATATCGATAGGGGTGGGGTCTTCTAAAGTTCACTTCCAACCCATAGAGGTGAAGTCCATGGTGAAACGCAGGGCGTCCATTATATAAGTGCTCATGTAAAAGGGGGGAATTATGTTCTCAGAGACTTTGTGCTTGCTTCTAAAAGAGAAGATGTGGGTGGCTAGGTTATCTGAGAGTATATTGCCCCAGTCAAAGAAAAAACTGTTGAAAATAGCAACAAGAAATGCTAAAGTGTTAAATTTAGCACTGCTATAAATATCATTTCGGGATACCTTCCTATTTTAGTTAGTCCTTGAACAAAAATAGAGAAGTGAAAATTTGAATTTGATCTTAGCAGTTGTTTGTAAAATAATGAATTAATTGACCTTGAGTTAATTAGTTGTAGAAAATCAAACATGAAGTCTATGTGGGGACATGCAACAATTTCTCCATTGATTGAGGAATTTATCTATTAGTTAAAGAGATAAGGATGAGTTGTAATATTGAGTTGTAATTAGTTGGCTCAGTTAACTGATTCAAGTCTAGTTAGATTAATTCAAACAGTTTGTTGAATTAATTGTGAGTTCGGTTAGTTAATGCATGCATGCATGTAGCTGTTGCACTTTAGATAACTGAATATTCTCTCATAAATAACTCATGCATGTTAGTTCAGATAGAGACCCAGTTGAGATCAGATGGAAGGACAGTGTACTATCAGTTGCTAGAATATTCCATTATGAATATCTCTTGCATGCAGAAGGAATTCATTCTTTGGAGATTGCGCAGTTTCTTCTTCAGTTTAGTGAGTGTGATGAGGCCAATTCACACATGTGACATCATTGGACCCCAAGAAAAACTGCGCAAGGAAATAGGAGGCTTGGAGGGCTGAGGGAAGGCATATCTAGTGCCTATTCAGTCTACGAGCTGTATCGTTTGATTGCAGAGAGAGCATGATAGCTTGAGAGCTGATCCTTTTTGTAACTTGAACATATTTCCACTTGTATGATAATACAAATATTGGGGTTTTAAGCGGAGGCTTTCCTAGGGTTATTTCTTATGTGTTATGTGTGATTGATTTCTCATTCTTAGTTATATGTGTTCTCAATTGATCATGCTCAAATTGATTAAGCTTCAGCAAAGTTTGTTGTAGAAGTAGATCTTGTATTTTGCTTTAGTATATTGCATAATCTATTGATCTACAGTGGGAATTTCTACAAAAACCCTATGAATCCCCATCAATAAGTGGTGTCCATTGATCAATAAACTTATGTGTATTAGGGTAAGAAAAGAGTCTACACATCATAGAAACTACTTGGCAATAGAGACCAACAAGGGAGTCAACTGTGTACTTACCCATATCCTCTCATTTGTGCTTGTTTTCGAGATCTCTCCTCTGTGATCTAATTGACGCATGGTTGTGTTCTTTCATGAATGCTTCCACAAATTTCCTGTCATATTTACACTGAACCTCGGGTAGATGGTACATTGCACTCAAATCCTTGTCGATAAATGATCCTATGACCGTATGCTTCATTGTCATGATATTTCTTTGATGATGCTCAACTTGTCAACAACCCACCGAACCATGTCTGTATAAGGAATAATTTCAGGTCGGGCCAAAATCCTGTGAAAGAATGAATTAGCTACATCACTATAGGTAGTGTTTGATACCATGGTAGAATCGTTGGTCGTAACTGTTCTTTGCGTGACTCTGGGTCCTTCATCCTGAAATATTTTATACATGGGTTACCAAGAGGAATGTCTGGAGTCTATAGAGCAGAAGGTGTCAGAAAATAATCCTGGCATAACAACACTTTCAATTGGAGGATTGGAAGATTGCTACTACACAACGGATTCCTTCTTTCCTTTTGTTGCTTTATACATTTCTTCGTTGTTATGGTGGTCGGGACTAGCATGTAGTAAAAACATAGGGATGAGCAATAAACTTTTTCACACAAGGGACTTAGCTCAAATAATGAATCTTTACACAACAATATCCTTCTTTAAAGAAAATCTTGATAGAATTAAACTGTAATGAATAAAAATGTTCATAATTTTGAAAACAATAACTTCGCCACTCTCAAACATTAAGTGCAGAAACGTGAATTCATGTGGGAACTCCAAATCAACATATCGAAGATGAAATATCATAGGAATAAGTTAGAGGAATGTGTTTAAAAGTTACAATAATGGGAACCTCCGATAAATGGGGATTCTGGTGGAGTAATGGCTATCAAAAACAGGTGAGAAGTGGCATATCAGAGATTTATATCAGAGGTGGCATATCAGAGATTTAAGGAACAAGATTCTGATATAAAAGTTCCAATAAAATTTATAAACAAAAATATTAGAGGTATCGACAATGGGAGATATCGGGGATATCAGATATTACAGGTGACAAGTATCAGAGGTAACAAATATCGGAAGTGTGAAATATCAGGAGTGTCAAATTACAAAAGTTATGATATCGGAAGGGTCGATATAACAAATGATAGTTGTGGGGTCAATGACAATTATAATATTCATTTTATAGAGGCGTGCATGAATTATAATAAACCTTTAATAAAATCCCTTTAATAAATGAAGTAATCATCAAGGAAGTTATATCGGCAAGGGACTTTATCGTAACTTTCAGAAAAGGAAATTTACGATATAATAAAAATCCGATGAAAGTCTTATGATAATGCTTTGAATTTTTAAGAGAGAGGGCTTACTGGGTTTATATTTTATCATAACATTTCAAGGGTTGAGCTTCCGATATATGGGTTCTCATGAGGGAAACCTTTAAGCCTAAGAAATTTACAACAAATTCAAAAATGTCCTAACTTTTTTTTTTAACAAGATTGGATAGTGGATATATTACCAAAAGTTGGGGTGGAGCAAGCTCCTATTACATTCGACTGTAGCAAAGATGGAAACCAAGCATTGAGAATGTGTTGGGAACGCAGTCCCTTCTCCTATGCTTGTATTCAAAATTTCATAGATTTCTGTAGCTATTCTAGAGTATTGCCTAACATATTGACCTACTAGTAAAGCAAATTTACATAACATTGATTCTCTTGTAGTTTTTCATGGTTTGTAGACTAACTGCTCCTGAGAGGGCTGTTTCTTCTTGCCATAGTGGACAGAGTTCTCGCCTTCTTGGCTCATGGTGGTGGTTTTGAAGTATGCCATTGCCTCCTCTAAATGCTTGCATTTATTTTTAAGAGCCATGATCTCTTCTTTCTAAACTTCCATGCTCCTCTTCTGATAGTTATACTCCATTCTCATTTTAGACCTAATACCTTTCAGTGATTCTTGGAGTCAACTGATCATGAATTTGTTCACTTTACATGTTGGACATGCATCATTCCTTACTGCATTTTCTATGGGGTTGAATTCCATTTGATTCATTTCCTTCTTTGTCCTTTTGAGCTGCTCTTTGTTCCTTATGTTGTTGTGATTCCTGTACCTTGTGTTGCCTGAGGTGATCCTTCTACTACTGTAGTTGCCTTCTAATCTTTTGCAGTGAAAGTCTTTGTTGCTTGCTGGAGAGAATATATCTTGGTGATCCTGGGGAGATGGATAACAGACAGGGAGGGATAAAACTGAGTGAGTGAGAGTGAATAGAGGGCGCAGGTGCTTTCTAGTGGAGAAGTGAGAGGGATTGAGGAGACTGTAATTTGGCACTGCGACAGGCCTAGAACTGGTTGTAAACGGATTTGGAGTGAGGACGTAGTGGAACATAGGAGAGCAATATTGAAGCAGGATGGCTGGGCTTTTTTGATGATTGATGATACCAGTGCGCAGAAGAGGAGTCGAGAGGAAGCTCAATGAAGGCGAAAATGCATGAAGCAGAGCAGAGGTGGTGTGGGGCAGATGAAGCATGCGAGTATGCCTGGGATTGGAGCTGCGAGGGATAATGCATTTCCAGTTGTGATTAAAAAGGCTGAGAGTTATCCAGTACCTATCCTTGATGAGATGGATTGCTGTAGAATTCATGTGTGCTTGATCACGATCGTCCTTACTACCAAAATGCTTGATTTTTTTTATTTCCCCTGATTTTTCCTCTAGAGTCTCGTGACCATCTGATTGCTTTTGCAGTGATATTTTTTTGTTGATCTCTTATTGTCTTTTTGTTTATTTTTTTGGGAATGCTCGCTATTTTTTTATTTTTTTTAAGATTCATGTTGCTTAACACATTGGTGGACTTATGGAACAAAGGTGTAATATATCTCTTTGTTTTCCTGAGTGCTCCCTTCAGCTCTTTTAACTGCTTGGTTTGCATAATGATCTACCTGTTGATTGTGAGTTCTCAGTATATGTCTAAAAATCACATCTCCTGAGCCTTCTAAATTCTTCCTGATCCTCTTGTATACTCTGTTAATGAATTCATTGCTGGGATTTTTGTCTCGAGCCATTGCCTCTATTATTATGGTTGAGTCTCCTATTATAATAGGGTCTTGTATCAATTTTTTTATTATTATTATTGTTCCCATTAGTAGACTATAAGCTTCAGCCTTATTGTTTGAAACTTCTCCAAGTCCCCATTCATAAGTAACAATTTCTTTCCCATCCAGATCGAGGATGATTCCTCCTGCCCCTGCTTTCTCGGGATTATGTTTTGAAGCCCCATCAAAGTAAAGACAATGTCTTTTTTTATTTTTTTTCCATGTTGTGAATTCTTCTTCACTCAGTCTAATTTTCCAACTATATGCTGAAGGTTTTTTCTTTTGTCCTATTTGACCATTGTTATTTATTATGGCTTTATTGAGGTAGTACTTCTCTTACTTTTCGAGAGTGTTGTAGTCTATTGTTGCTGTTCCTTTGACATTTAGGATTTAAGAAGTTAATCCTCATGTTTTTGAGAGAATTTTCCCTATTCTTGGGGTCTGGATTTTGAAAATGCTTTTGTTTCTCATCAACAAAATTTTCCAACATAGAACTGCTGGGATGCATTTCTAGATCCTCTGTATTGTCACTTTCTTCTTTGTTGTATATGGGTAGGCCTTCTCCCAGGCTTGGAAAAATTCTGGCAAAGGCTTTGTGAAATTTAGATTGATTTCAAGAGGACTTGTGAGTTGTTGCCAACACTCTTTGGCTAGAGTGCAGTCCTGGAATAAGTGTTGTATGGTTTCTTCTGCCTGCAAGCACATTGGACATCTGGAAGGACATTGAAAGCCCTTTTTTTTTCACTAGTTAATATCTTTCCTTTTAAGAGTGTCCAGGTGAAAATTTTGATCTTTGGTAAACTTTCAGATTTCCAAACTGTCTTCCAGAGACCCCAATCTTATTGGTTTGGGTGGTCTTGTAAAAATTTTATCTAGTCTTGACTGTGTATCTTCCTCCATTAGGGTCCCAAAGGAAGTCATGTTCTTCATCATAGCTTATGGGTGCTACCCCCATCAGGGGTTGTCTTAATTTGACCCATTGCATTTTCGAATTTGTAGGAATTGTTAAAATTTTCCATTCTTTCCAATCTCTCTGATTCCAAAGAGATATTGAGTGTAGAGTATTAAGACCTTTTTCTCTCATCCATTTTTTAATGCCCTCAAGTTCTGAGTGAGTTTTTAAAGGTTCTTCCCCCATAATTCTATCATCCCAAATCGAAATTGTTTTTCCGTTGCCTGGGATTTTAGAAATATGATTGCTAATTAGAGGGATTGTCTTTTTCACGAGCTTCCAGACTTGAGTACATTGTCTTGTTGGGATATTTCCATTCAACAAACTTCTTCTAGAGTTGTCCATGTATTTTGAGGCGAGAGTTTTTTTCCACCAGCTCTCTTTTCCTGTGATCAGTCTCCATATTATTTTCATTCCCAGGGCAACATTCATGAGGCCAGGTAGCCATATTGATAAGCCTCCTTGTTCATATGGTAGTACTACTTGTTCCCACCTGACCAAACTAAATTTTTTGTTTTCTTGTTTCCCTCCCTGCCATAGAAAGCCTCTTAGAATTAACTCCATTTGTTTGTGAGCACTTGCTGGAGCCAAGATTATTGCATATTGATAGATTGGGAGCGCTGCAAGAAGTGATTTTATTAATATCACCCTCCCTGCCATATTTAGCCACATCATCCCCCAGCTCTAGATTTTGTTTTTCATTTTTTCAATCTGTTTGGTCCATAGTTCTGCCTTCATGTTTTCTTTGGAGATGGGGAGTCCCAAATAAAAGAAATGAGTCCATTTTTCCTGTATGGGGATGTCTAGGATTTGTGAAATCCTTTGCATGGTTCTAGGAGAAGTGTTCTAGCCATATATTCTGCATTTTGTGTTGTTTAAGAGCCCACCTGAAACCTATAGGAAATCATCAAGTATTGTTTTGAATATTCATGCAATTATTGTAGAGGCCCCTCCCAATAATAGGGTGTCATCCGCAAACAAGGAGTGATTTATGGTATTTACTCCTCTTGCTATTTGAAGCCCAGTAATATTTCTTTCTTTTCTTTGTTTTTCCAATGTTTTGCTTAGAGTTTCAGCCATTATAATATATAGGAAAGGGGAGAGTGGACATCCTTGTCTGAGGCCTCTTGTGCTTTGAAAAAATTCACTAGGCCTTCCATTTATGAGAGGTGCAATCCATGGAGTTGTGATGCAAGCTTGAATGACCTCTATTATTTCTTTAGAGAATCCAAGTTTTTTGAGCACTGCCACTAGATATGGGAGGTTGACCCTGTCAAATGTGTTTGCCATATCCAGTTTGATAATGATTCCTTTTTCTTTTCTTTGCATGCTGGAGTGTATGACTTCTTGTACAATAATTACATTATCTATGATTTGCCTACTAGGCACAAAACCTCCTTGGTTTTCAGATATTATTGTCAGAAGTACTTCTTTGATTCTATTTGCAATTATTTTGGTGATGATCTTGTAGGAGGAATTGCAAAGGGAAATGGGGTGAAATCTATTGAAAGTGGAGGGGTTGGATTCTTTGCAAGATAGGAGGATTTTGTGTTGCTTACAAATTTTTTTTTTTTGAAAACGTTTTTCACCATTCTTAAGAAATCCTTTCTTATTATATTCCAATGAAATATGTAGAAATCTATAGTAAAACCATCTAGCCCTGGGGCTTTATCTGGATGTAGGCTCCATATGGTTGCCACTACCTCTTCTTCTGTTATCTCTTTTCATATTTCTAAGTTTTGTTCTTTTTTCTTCTTCTTTTTGTGTTGAAGGAAGCTTTCATAATCAACTACCTCTTCACTAGCTGAAAGTAGATTTTTAAAATGCTTGTGGGCTGCCTTTTTTAGACCCTCTGCACCTTTGACCTCTTGTCCATCAACTTGAATTTTGTCTATCTGATTTCTTGCTCTTCTTATTTTAATGGTGTTGTGAAAGAAGGTTGTATTTTTATCCCCTGCATTGAGCCAAAGGCTTCTGGATTTCAGTCTGGCCTCTTCTTCCTCTTTCCTGTTTTCCCTATATATTTCCCAAAAAATCTCCTTCTCTCTTAAATAATCCTACTTGTCTTCCTCTTTATTTTCTTTTTCAGTTTGTATGCTGTCCATTTTATTTTGCAGCTCTATTTTCCTTTTTTTTTATTTCATTTTCTCTTGCCCATTCCTTAAGCTTAGCTCTTAAATTTTTTAATTTTGTTTCCAAAATATATTGGGGTGATCCCAAGATTCTTGGTGCCCATGCTTCCTTGATTAGATTTCCGAATTCTGCATTGTTGTCCCATATTTGGTTGTATCTAAATGGAAGGGGTCCTTGGTTTTCCATTTTCCCATCATTATTGCCACCGGCTTATGGTCAGATGCCATGGTGTGAAGGATTTTTTATTTAATTGAGCTGTAAACTGCTGCTATGTTTTCTTGAATCAGAATTCTATCCAACCTTTCTTTTATATTATTTTTGCCCACTCTTTTGTTGCTCCAGGTATATTTTCCATTGTTTGGGGGGATATCTATTAAGTTGTGTTGCTCCATGATTGCTTCCAAAGTGTCTCTGGATGGGTTTGTATGATATGCCCCTCCAAACTTCTCTTCTATACTTCTCACCAAATTTAAATCCCCTCCAAGGATTATTTTCCTGGTTTGTGTTTCATTTAGTGCTTCCTTTATGGTGTTCTAGCATTACACTTTTTCCTTGTAATTATTGAGAGTATATATATTTCTGAAACTGTACTCCTCTTTTGTGCTTGTTTGCCTTAGATATGTTTGTATCCAGTGTTGATCCTTGTTTTGTTAGGTGCCTATAGTACTAATGATTACCCCATTACTATTTTAGTTATATCCCTTATTAATATTGTTGTGCCCCTATTGTCCCCATATTGTTATTACTATGCCCCATAGAATCCCTCTATTGTTATTTTTGTGCCTTTATATTATTATTGTTAGGTCGGTTGGGTTATATTATGACTCCTTAGACTCCTATATACAGAAAGGAGGTTTTTTCATTTGAACCATAAAAGAATCATTCATTTGTGTAATGTAAAGGAGGTTGCCCCCTCGAAGAGGCTGAATTCTAAGGCGTTGATCTATATTTTCTATCTTTTTGTGAGCTAGTTTCATAACATTTGGAATTAGAGCTTTGGATTCTAGGGTTTCGCTGCTCCAAATAGGTCATCGTGGAATTTTCGCTATAACTTTTTTCTACGAAGTTTCAGAAGCGGAAAAAAAACCCATTTGAGACAAAATTGCACTAAATCTTGGTTCCTAATTTCAGAGCTTTTTGCGTTATATTTGCAAAGATATGATCTGAGGAAGTTGGTCTTTTTGAAGACTCCTGAATTACATTCCAAACAGGTGACCTGGGGAAAATTGTCATAACTTTCTCTCTGAGCATCGGATTGAAGTTTCGTAAGAAGGTACAGAAAGAGGACAGACTATAGTTTCTTGTATATTTTTTTTATAGCTAAAGGTCAAAACAGGGACACGTGGCATGTCGTACAAGTTCGCTCTACTGAACTAGTCTATAATCAGGTCACTATGGGAGATTTGGCATAACTCTTCTTTGGAGAATCCAATTTGGATCAGACTGGTGGCATTGGAAAGAGGACACAAAGGGCTACTGTAGGTCGCAATTTTAGAACTGGATGATTTGAAATTACAGAGATACATCAGAGGCAATATCGAGCTCCTATAAAGTGAAAAAAGGTGTGTAGATTTTTTTAAATTTTTGCTTAAGCCTGGTTTGAGAAATTATTTTGAAGGAATTCAGAGGGCATAGTAGAGCATTATTATCAGTAACTGATGCCCTGAGGAAAGAAAATTCAAACACCTAGTAAGCAACCTGAAAGCTCTAGCATGACTCATGAAGAAGAGGAAGAAATGCTACATGCTATATCAAAATTACAAGACCAAGTGCAACAAATGTCACTCTCACAAAAGCCAATAGAAGCTAAGATAAATGGCGTGGAATCTAAGATAAAGGGTGTGGAAGCTAAGATGAATGGCATGGAAGATAAGATGGACGATTTTAAGATATATTTGAAGACAGATTTGAAGACAGACATGGCAGATTTGAAGACAGATTTGACAAATTTTCTACAAGTGAAAGGGTAGTAAAGGAAACTCATGATGCGAACAAAAGAAATGTTAATCATGATTTCATAGACTCTAATGTTGGATCGAAGGCCCACCATATTCCAAAAATTGATATGAGGAAGTTTGATGGCAAGGATCCCGCAACATGGATATTACAGATGGAGCAATTTTTCGATCTCAATAATGTGCAAAACACACAAAAGGTACGTATTGCAACTTTATATTTGGAACCAAATCAGTTTGTATGGTATCAATAGCTTTTCTCTCGTAAACAAATTATCACTTGGGCAATTTTTACGGAAGAATTGACAGCACATTATGAGGATACAAAAAGTAACACTTTTTTTAGCCAATTGATAAGTCTCGAACAAAAGGGTTCAATAATGGAGCACATTGAAGAGTTCCAAAAATTGAACATAAGGGTAAAAAATATTCCAGAGGAGCATAGGATTGATGTGTTCATAGGGACTTTAAAGGATAATATCCAACATGATGTTCGCCTTTGGGAACCTGATTCATTATAGAAGGCATTCAGGTTAACAAGAAAAATGGAAAGCAAAATTATGGCAACCAGGAAGCATACCACTCACAACTATAAAGATGGAAGTGTTGTTGCCCCTAGTCTTCCACAACCTATAAGGTTGACACCACAACAATTGGAAGAAAAAAGAGCAAAAGGGCTTTGTTATAGTTGTGATAGCAAATACACTAAAGGTCATAAGTGTGCTGAGAAGAAATTATTCTACATAGATTGCGAAGAGGAAGAAGAAAAGGAGCAAGAAAGGTCAAAAGAAGAGGATATACTCCAGGAACAAAGCCTAGATAAAGAAGAAATGAATCCGACCATATATTGTAATGCATTGGCGGTAATTACCACTCCTCAAACCATGAAGATAGAAGGACAAATCAAGAAGGAAAAAATAATAGTGTTGATTGATTCAGGAAGTACCCACAATTTTATTCATTGTAATGTAGCAAAAAAATTGAATTGCTTCCTATATCTAGCACCAGAGTGTCAAGTGATGGTTGCAAATGGAGAAACAATAAATTGCTCTGGAAAGTGCCATAATATCAAGCTATCCATGGGAGAATATGTATTGACTAGCCCAATGCTTTCCATTCCAATGGGAGGTGCTGATGTTGTACTAGGAGTCCAATGGCTAAATCCTTGGGTACAATAGCTTTTAATTTTTAAGAAATTTTCATGAATTTTTTGTGGAAGGAAAGGAAGTTGAATTAATGGGTATTGTAGGGAAACCGGGAAAGATAATCAGCTCTAACGGTATGACAAAGCTTCTAAAAAAGGAACAAAGATGTGTAATTGCACAATTATGTTAGCTAGATGTTTCCACATCGAAATCATCTATTTTTCCAGATCTCCAAAAAGTCTTGGACAATCATTCTAAGGTATTTGAGACTCCCAAAGGTCTCCCACCTATTCGTGATCATGATCATGCTATTCATCTGATTCCAGGAAGTGTTCCTCCAAACATCAGGCCGTACAGATATCCCTATGCCCAAAAGAGTGAAATTGAACGTATGGTTGCAGAAATGCTAGAGGTTGGTATAATTCAACCTAGTCAAAGTTCTTTCTCTGCTCCAGTAGTAGGATTATAGGGAGCTCAACAAGCTCACTATTAAAGATAAGTTTCTCATTCCTGTCATTGATTAATTACTGGATGAATTGCATGGATCAATTTACTTCACCAAGTTGGATCTTCATTCAAGATATCATCAAATCATAATGAATACTGAAGACATTCTGAAAGCAGCATTTAGAACTCATGAGGGTCATTATGAATTTTTGGTCATGCATTTTGGCCTTACCAATGCACCTTCTACATTTCAAGGTTTGATGAATTCCGTTTTCAAACCCTTCCTTAGAAAATTTATGTTATTATTTTTTGATGATATACTAATCTATAGCAAGTCTTGGAAGGATCATGTTGAACATGTTGACAAGGTGCTACAACTATTGGAGGAGAAACAATTATAAGCAAAAAGATCCAAATGTTTCTTTGGAGTACAAGAGGTGGAATATCTGGGTCATATTGTATCTCACGAAGGAGTTAAGGTAGACCCTAACAAAATTAAAGCCATTAAGGAATGGAAAATCCCCACATCCATAAAGCATCTGCGAAGATTTCGTGGGTTGACAGGGTATTATCGCAAGTTTGTTAAAAATTATGGGAGAATAGCAGCACCCCTAACAACATTATTGAAGAAAGATGCATTTTCATGGACTCCAGAAATAACAAAGGCCTTCAAACATCTTAAAGAGGCAATGTGCCAAGCACTGGTCTTAGCTACACCAAAATTCACAAAAACCTTTATTGTGGAATGTGATGCTTCAGGAAATGGAATTGGTGTTGTTTTAAAGCAAGATGAAAGACCCATTGCTTTTGAAAGTCATCCAATCAAGGGAAAGTTTTTACACAAAGCCATTTATGAGAAGGAAATGTTGGCAATACTACATGCACTTAAGAAATGGCGACCCTACCTAACGGGAAGACACTTCAAGGTAAAAATGGATCATGATAGCCTTAAATACTTTTTAGAAGAAAGATTATCCTATGAAGAGCAACAAAAGTGGGTCACAAAGATGTTGGGTTATGACTTTGAAATCATCTACAAAAAATGGAAGCAAAATGTGGTGGCAGATGCACTCTCAAGACAGGATGAGGGTGTGGAAGCATTGTTGTGCGCCATTTCTATTATCCAACCAGATTAGATAAACGAAGCAAGGGAGGAATGGAAGAATGATGAAGAAGTGTGGGCACTTATTCAAAAGTTACAACAAGATTTCAGTACATTTGATACATTTCGCTAGCAAAATGATTCGTTATGGTACAAAGATCGCTTATACCTCTGTAAGAATTCCCAACTCAAACAAAAGATTCTTATGGAATTGCACACTTCTCCCTTAGGAGGGCACTCAGGATTTTTAAAAACTTACCACAAGGTTAAGAAGGAATTTTTTTGAGATGGCCTTAAATTGGATATTCAAAAGTTTGTGGCAAAATGTTTGGTTTGCCAACAAAATAAAGTTGAAACAATTAAGACCCCGGGTCTATTACAACCTTTATCCATTCCAAGCCAACGTTGGGAGGAGGTTTCAATGGATTTTATCACAGGTTTACCCAAGTATGAGGGAAAGAGTGTCATCATGGTGGTAGTTGACAGACTTACCAAGTATGCACACTTTTGTGCATTATCACATCCATTTAAAGCCAGTACAGTTTCTACTGCATTTATGGAAACAATTCAATAGCTAAATGGAAACCCAAAGATTATTGTAAGTGACAGAGATCCCATTTTCACCGGAAATTTTTGGACAGAATTATTTTCTTGTCTCGGTACTCAGTTAGCTCATAGCTCATCTTATCATCCTCAATCTGATGGGAAAACTAAGATAGTAAACAAATGTTTGGAAGCATACCTTGTTGCTTTGTATCTGATAAACAGACACAATTGGTCAAATTGTTGCCTCTGACTGAATGGTGGTATAACACTTCCTTCCATACAGCAACAAAAATGACCCCATTTATAGCACTTTATGGATATCAGCCACCATCCATCACATCATATTTAAGAGAAAATTCTAAGGTTCAAGCAGTGGAACATCACATCGAGCATCAACAACAAGTCCTCCAACTCTTAAAGGATAACCTCGTGTTGGCGCAGAATAGGATGAAACAACAAGTAGATCAACATCGCAGCGAAAGAAGCTTTGATGTAGGTGATTCGGTATTCCTACGGCTACAACCATATAAACAAATGTCCCTCAAGCAAGCTAAGAAGGATAATAAATTATCACCAAAGTATTACGGTCCATACAAGGTGTTGCAAAAGATTGGTACTATGGCATACAAATTGGAGCTTCCTGCAGCTTCTCGAGTGCACCAAGTTTTCCATGTTTCATGTTTAAAGAAGGTTATAGGCGACAAGCTCCCAGTTCAAAAAATATTGCCAGAACTTGACAAGGAAGGAAAAATTATATTGGAACCAAAAGCAGTCACTGAAACAAGAACTTGACACCTACGAAATCAATAAATTTCGGAGTATCTCATCAAGTGGAAGAACTTATCCGCTGAAGATTCCACATGGGAGAATGAGAATTTTATATAGAAGCATTCATAACTACTCAAGCATTGAGGACAACACTTTTTTGAAGGAGAGGAGCATGTTAGGTTCCTATAATACTAGTGATTACCCCATTACTATTGTAGTTATATCCCTTATTAATATTGTTGTGCCCCTATTGTCCCCATATTTTTATTATTATGCCCCATAGAATCCCTCTATTGTTATTTTTGTGCCTTTATATTATTATTGTTAGGTCGGCTGGGTTATATTATGACTCCTTAGACTCCTATATAAAAAGGAGGTTTTGTCATTTGAATCATAAAAGAATCATTCATTTGTGTAATGTAAAGGAGGTTGCCCCCTCGAAGAGGCTAAATTCTAAGGTGTTGATCTATCTTTTCTATCTTTTTATGAGCTGGTTTCATAACATCTTTTGTTGTATCATTTCCCAGTGTCCTTTTTTCCATATCGTGTAGATTCAGCCTGAAGCTCCTATAGCCTGTATTGCTTCCCCTTCATAATTTTTGAATTTTTTTATTATTTTTTCAGTTTCTTGGCTATTTGTTTTGGTCTCCTGAATCATAAGAATGTCTAGATTTTCTTTTGCCAAAATGTCTCTTGTAGCATTTTCTTTGAAGGATGATCCCAATCCTCGACAATTCCAAGAGACCACAATCATTATTTATTTGTTGGGTGGTGCAAGGGACCTTTCCCTCTCTGTTGGCTTTTGTCATTGTTTCCTGAGCTTTTTCCCAAAAAGGAGTCCATTGGTTGTTGCGTACCTAGTGCCATTTCCTTTGCTGCAGCTTCATCCCTCAGCTCTTTGTTGGACTTCCTTCTTGCTTTTTTTTTATGATCAGTAGTTTGAAGAGATTCCTTTGACTAATTTCTTGTTATAATTCTGTCAACTGAAGGAGGAGGTGGAGATCAGATGTTTGAGAGTGGAGGGGATGCGGGGGAGTTGTGAGTATGGGGAGGAGATCTGGGGGATGAAGGGGTTGTGAGGTCCAATGGCCCAAAAGGATTTAGGCTAATGAGAGAAGAGGTGTTGTCTGCTTTTGGAGATGGAGGGAGGGGGTTAAAGGAGACAAGGGGCTGCGATGAAGAGTGAGGGGGTTGTTTATTGGATGTCTTCTTCCGTTTAGCCTACTCCCATTTGTTTTCTGAGTCTTCTGCATTTTCATTTTCATTTTCTTTTTTTTTTGTACATCTATTAGAAAAATGACTGTATTTGTGACATACCTTGCATTTAAAAGGGATTTGCTCGTAATCCAGCTGTTGAATGTGTGTCCATTGATCCACTTTGATTTTGATCACCTCCGAAAGCCCTTTTCCTAGATCCACTTCTACACAGATTCTGGCACATGCATGCATGTTTTCCTTTGGTTCGCACCTATCTATGTATTTCCCAACTGCATTTCTGATAGCTTTAACTGAATCATCTCCCCAGCAGTGTAGGGGAAGGTGCGGTAGCCTAACCTAGACTGGGATGGCGCTGGGCACATCCATTTCTAATTCAAAATTTGGTGTCCATTTGTTCAAATACACTCCTCTTGTATCCATGAAGTATGGGCCATTCCTAAATATCAGATTGCGATCCTCCTTGGTTTCGAAGTGGAAGGTGTAGTAACCTCTTCCACATAACCTGATTGATATTTTCCCATTTATCAACGTTGTCTAGTTCATTTCAACCCATTTCTAGATTTTCTTGGGTGAGGGCCATAACCCACAAATTATGCTTAGCCTAAGTTTTTATGTTTTCTATGTGAAAAGCAAAAAACAAATTGCAAAGGAATTCATTTTACACTTAGCACTAAAACATTATCCGCCATTTTCATATTAACTTTTGACATTATCTATATTAAACTCTTGAGAAAATAACCCTTTTCCTATGTATTTAATAAAAACCCTTATATTAATATCCCGCCCCAAGTTTGAAACATAAACTTTATTAATATCATGAATAATTAATGGGTTAATTAGTCGATCAGCGGCTAATTAAGAACCAAAACCCTCCGCCGAATAAAAGAGATTAATTAACTGATCTGCGGTTAATTAATAATGGACCCCCGCCAATGAAATCATCCCCGACACCATTAACCCACCATAAACCTTGATTAATTAATCCCGCCACGCTTAAACCTCCGCCGGGCCCCTCCATTAAACTTCATGTCAAATCCCCGCCCCGATCACCGTACGATCAGGTCCCATTTGATCCAACGGTCGATGCTCATATCGGGTGGCCTCTAAAGGCCAACCTTTACCCGCCCGATATGGGTGGTTTCACTATTCACCTCGCTAATACGTGGTGCCTGATGAGTGGCATCGGGCGACCTCCCTCTGAAACCACTCCAGCCCAAAAGAAGTGCGATATAAACCCACTTACCGCCTCCCGCTAGACGACAAAACGTCCCGTCCCCCCGCTTAACTCCAAATGTATGTTTCCCGTGTACCCGCCAAAACAATTGACTTTGCAAATAAAACTAAAAAAACTCATTGTTTTTAGTTTTATCATGAAAAAGACCGCTCAGACCTCCATGTAAGCACCAGAGTACGTGCAACCGTCAACCCACGTCCAACCACCAAACTACAGTAGCCGCTGAACTCCCAGGTCACTCTTCGGTCACCCATACCTCCTGCAACTGTGCACATTTGTCCATCAACCCCATTTAGGGCCAAAACCAGGTATTTACTCAAATTCACCGAGAAACCCTGTCCCATTCCCAAAATTATTACTTAATTGCTTCAAATTATTAAGTAATTAAGTAGAAGAATTGTTCACCCACCTCAAGACTACTCTGAATTAAGCCAATTTTCCCTAAATACCACAGAAAACCTTCACCCCCATCCTTGAATCCACAAGAACCAAGGATGGATGCTCCAGTTGCATTGAACATCCTACCAATTTCTACTCCCCATAGAGACTTAGACCATCTCCCCTTAGCAGATAAAGACTTTCAGATCAAAGATACCTCTGTCCTAGAATCCCCACTGAAATTATACTGCAGGCATAGAGACCAGTACCTAAACCACATAGACAAAATAGGTCTTTGGGAATCAAGTTTGCCCAAGTACCAATTCCCCAGAGTTCATATCTTCCCTGAGATTGTCCACTATTGCCATATGAACTACGATCCCATTCAAAGAGAAGTGATGACTCCTGACCAAACTGTACTATTTACCATCACTGCTGAATCCATAAATGAAATGCTGCAGTTGCAACCAGGCCAAAACCTAACCCCCCTTTCTGTTGGAGACCTGCTTAACAGATTCCCTACACTCACCTCCATCAAACTTGCTCAGTTATTCCAGACCTTCATTAGGGAAGAGCAATACATTCCAATGGACCCTCCCCCATACATGTGGACCATATTCTCTGAACTTGGCCAAGACATCATAGCAATGATATCTAGTGTGTTAGGCCAGACTACAAGTGAATTTGTTGATGAGATTATCATAGCTTTCATGTCCATTTACACTCCTGGACAACCCCCTGCCATCATGTTTGATTATGCTAAGTTCATGGCAGATAGGATGCATGATCAATTCATGAGAATGGAAAATGAAAGAGTTTTCAAATATTCATCAGTGTTATACCATCTTTTCTTGTACTATCAAGCTGAGAAATTCCCAGTCACACTCCAAAAGCTTGATACCAGAGGCAACCCAGATCAGTAATCTTCTGGACTTCATTAATCCACCAATTTGACTCTCCATATACTTATACAGATTTCATTGATCTCTTTGTGCACCCAGTGGCAACTATGTTGTTAGGAAGTACTCCCCCCAGAATCAGTGCAGATATCAGGGGGGTCCTACAGTTGTCCAAACAATATAGAGTGGGAGATAGGTACTTGTACCAAAATCACACTGAAATCAGAATATATGGTTGTGAGTTAGCACCCTATAAACTGCCAAACTACCTCCCCATGATATTGTTTGCTCTAGAGTACTACAGGAAAATGATTAAATCGGATGAGGTACATTTTGTGAAGGCCAACAAGAAAGCTCAGCTCAGAATAAAAGACCAACTTGGCCCCTTTATATGCAACAGTAGGGAAGCAGGAAAGGAAGCAGAAGAAATCCTTCAGAGACTGAAACTGAAACAAAGTTTCATATGGAGATATGACCCTTTAGATTTCATCTGCAACAAAAGACAAAAGAATAAATTATCTCCCTATATCCACCACAGAATTCCTGAAATAGAATAGTATGCAAATCAACTAGAATGGGTGGAGAAAACTTTAGTAGACCGAGATAGTACAAAAGTTGTTGTTGATAATGTGTTGATTGATTTAGAAAGAAGACTTGATGAAGATTCCTTTGTACATGTGAGCAACCAGCAGAAGAAGGACCTCAAGAGCAAGAAGAATCAGAGCAACCAGACATATCAGAAGAGCTGGCTCAGCTAGAAAACATTATGAGTAATCCTCCTATTGTACAGACTCCTCTAAATGAGGAGAAGAATCCCAAAAGAGATAGAGAGGAGGCCACTCCTTCTAGCAGACCTGTTGCACAGACTTATGTCAAGAGGCAAAGGTTGAATCCTTTTTCAGAACAAGAGTTCACAGAGGAAACAACTGGAACCACAGGTGCAGAAAGAGTAGAAAGCAAGCAGACCACTCCCTCTAGAGGTACACAAGAACCTTCCACTTCACAGGCTCAAATGCTAGAGAGACAACAGAGCATGGAAGTATCCTCATTCAGGGCTCCAACAGGCCAGAACCAGGACATTAAAGAGAAATACAAAGAAATAAAGGCCAGAAATGAAAGATTGAAGGCCCAAAGTTATGCACACTACCTTAAAATGGCTCCCACTAATCAAACAAGGCTAATGTCAGCCTTTGATATAAAAGAAGGTAAGATGCAAATGAGTTTCATGAAGCCTACCACACAGTAGCCCAGGTCTATGGCAAATTACTTGAAGACAGATTTTGAGGTGTTGGCGAAGGATATACATCCTATCGACCAAATAGAATTACACAAACAGACCGAGGAAATGGTCTATTCTACATTGACCAGCAAGGCCATTGCAACACATCAACTCCAAAATTCGCTGAATAATATGTCAGTGCAATTCCAACTAGAGAAGGCCTCTTCACAGGCCAAGGATACCAGGATAAAGTCCTTAGAGGACTTAATCATAGAGCTGGGGCATGATCCCAAGGATGTAAAGGCTGCAAAAAAGCTAATTAAGAAGAAAAATGATGACATAGCTGCATTGAAAAAGCAACTCAAAATTCCTCCTCTGCATCATCCACAAACAACTGAAGTATTAGAAACTCGAAAGGAGGAAGAGCTTATGGACTTAGTCCTTAAGCTGGATGATCAACTAAAAGAAACAAAGAAAGGGCTCGATAACTTGGTTCAGTCTAGACAAAGTGAGTTGGCCACCACTCCTCAGACTGTCATTCCTACAGTCTCTACAGCAGTACCCTCCACATTGGCTGCTTCCTTAGCACCAACAGTTCCACCAGCTACAGCCATACCAGTCACAGGTACATCAGCAGGCACAGGTGCATCTACAAGCGCAGGTACTTCCACAGAGAAAACAACTGAATTAGTAAAAGCCATGGAAGAAATGACCATCCAGGCTACTGAACTTAAGAAACTTAGAGAAAAAGTGTCAAGTTTGGAAACTGATTACAAACTTGCACAGATACAGCAGAAAGAAGAAACCCAAAAGAGTCAAAGAATGGGTGAGAGGATTAAAATCCTTGAAAAGGACTTGACATTGCAACAACCACTAGGAGATTTAAAGGAAATGCTCTGGGCCAACATCATTGACTCTGTCAATGATGTTTGGCCATCAATTCAAATAATTTTTGAGCAAACTGAAATGGGGAAAGTGGCCACCGAAGCTATTCAGAAGATAAGAGAAGAGTTAGGAGACAATCCTGAAGAGGCCAACCAACTGATAACACTCTTGAACAGCAAAAACAAGTATCAGTTGGATGAACTGGGCATAGAAGATAGGACAGCCACCATCATAGAAATCAAGAAGGTTCTTACCAAAAGGAACCTTATGCTCAATCTTGAGAAGAGATGCCAAAGTATCCAAGCTGATATTGATAGATTCATGGCCAAGTTTGGTATTTTGAGGGAAAAAGGCCTTCCCAGTCCAATGGTTATCAATGACAAGTGTATGACTCAAGATGACTACATTGAAAGGCTGAACAAGTTGGCCAGCAACCAAGCTAGTACTTTAGGGATAATCTCTACCCACGGGAAAGGTATTATATGATAATCTGGAAAATCTATTTTTCCTAGAGCATGAGGTAAAGCACCTATTTGTCAATAGGCCATATTTTTCCAAATACACCGAAGCTAATGAGGTATATAGAAAGGTGATAAGGATGAAATTACCTGAAGGTGAATGGTGGAAAAACTTGACAGATTTACTATAAAATTATTGCAGTAAATCCCATATGACAGCCAGGTAAAACAGATGAAACATGGTCAAAATATAGCAGGTAAAGAGTATCAGTAGGTTGAAGACATAAAGTGATTCCAGCACATAGATATTAAGCAACTGAAAGAGCCAAATCCGAATTACAGCAGCCAACACAATCATAATAAAAGGGACAACAAGAAGACTGTTGTCCATCTGTCTCTATCTTCGTGCCTGGAGATATTTTTGATTTCCTAGATTCATTCTCATATTGTTAGGAGATATTTTGTAACATTTTTTGTATAAGTACTTCATAGTTCGAATTAATTAGGGTGGATAAAAAAAATATTTTTGCAAACACTTCATTTCAAGCTAAGGAGCTATTGTATTCAAGACTGGACTAGTTTTGTTGGGTCATGAAATAAAGCTAAATACATTTCACTAGATTCTTGTGCACGGTTGGAACCAAATAAATATTATCTCTTCATGTTTAACTATTGTTTTCTCGTCATGTTATAAATATTCATATGTTTTTTCTATGAAATCTAACAATAAACAAGGAAAAATATTTCAGAATCAGCTTTAATTCTCTCTGTCTTGATTGTTTACTTTCTCATTGTTTTCTACTAAACTATCTTGGTCTGGGAATTCTTAATTGCTCCCTTACTTCCGTAGTTTTCCCCCTTAGGTCCATAGTAAAGGATTCTTAGTTTCCCTTTTCTACTAATCTCCTTCTGTTCTTCATCTTGATCCTGATTTAAGGATTATTCATTGCCCTTTTACCCTGGTTAGGACTACCTCATCCATTTGAACCTGTAGATTTTCTTTTTGTTGTGCTAGCCTGCTTTATGAACTCCTCCTTTAGTAATTTATCTAATCCAGTTAAGCCACTCTCTGATTGAATCCACAGCCCAATGGCCTGAATACTTATTTTGCCCATCTGTTTTCTTAAGTCCACCACTCAATCAAAAACAAAACATTATGAGCACTAATAACTAGCCTAAATTCCTACCCAAAACAAAGTTAAATTATAAAGAGAGAGCCCTCTCTGGACTTAGGTTGGCTAGAACCTGAGTCTAAAAGTTTGGTTTGTGGTTACCTCAGATTATTCCTTCTTTTTATAACTTCTAGGGAAGACTTCTGAGTGATAACACAACACATCCTCAAGAAAATGGGCTGGAGGAGGTGATAAATAGAGCTTTAGAGAACATCTTAACCGAAGTTGTCAGCAACAACAAAAAGGATTGGGAAGCCAAACTTGTGGAAGCCACGTGGGCCTATAATACCACATGGAAAACCTCCACTGGGTTCACTCCCTTTGAGTTGGTGTATGGAAAAAAGTCGTTGTTTTCCATTGAGTTTGAGTACAACACCCTAAGAATGCTAGTATAACGCTCAACATGAGAGGTTGCAATAGGTTAATGCTCTTGATGAATTTAGATTGCAGGATCTCATGCATACTGAGGTGGTCCTATTGCAAAGGAATATTTGGAATGAAAATAACATCAGGGAAAAGACCTTCCAAGAGGGTGATTGGGCCCTATTGTATGACTACATATTCAAGGACTTCAAGAGAAAGTTGATAATAATATGGTTAGGTCCTTATTTGATGGAAAAGTGTCATGAAAATGGCTTTGTTCAGATCAGAACAATTGATGAAGAGGGAATACCACTTTTAGTCAGTGTTTACCAGTTGAAACTCTACAAGAAACCTTGTCGAAGGAGGAGATTTCCAATTCATTAAGTAAGGAGTTGAAAAAAAAAAATCCTATCAAACAAGGACTGAACCGAGTTCTCACTTTTTAGACGTAGAAAAAAATCATTCGATTTTGAAAAGTGTTGATTTAGAATACACTTTTTTTTAGACTTTAAATTTTAGTATGCACATTTTTTTAAATATTAATGATTTTCATGTCAATTTGAAAAGTGTTGAAGCAACATCAACCCCTTTTTTGGGGGGGCTTTTTTTTTACACCTTTTTTTAAGACATTTTTTTAAATGTTGGTGCTTTTTATGCAGACTTTGAAAAACATCAACCTTTTTTTGTAGACATATTTTTGACACTTTAAATTTTCTTATGTCCTAAGTATGCACAATATTTTTTAAAATGTTGATTATTTAACTATTTTTCAAGTTGTTTTATTCATTTTCTTGTTTTTAGTATTAAGCTGTTTGATTTTTAAGGGTTTTCCAAACTTATGTTTTTTGTTTTTCTTTGCAATATTTTTTTATAATGAAATTTTTAATTTTTTTGCAAAGTTTTAAAAAAAATAACGAAATTAATATTTTCAGATTATGATTTTTTATATATTTATGTATCATAAATTAATACTTCAATACACATAAAATATTTTTCACTACAAATAATTATTTTAAACACTCAACAAAAAATACACAATTTGCATATAGATATAATTTAAAAAATAGGTATTCTAGGACATTTTCACTAAAATGACGTGTTAAATAAAAAATTGGAAAAATAACAAATATAAAGATTTTTTTATGAATTTTATATCCAAAATGATAACATGATTTTTTTATTTTTTTCAAAAACACAATTAATTCATATAAAAAATCAAGTAAAAATAACAAAAAAAAAAAATTAAAACATATAATTTAATAAAAAAACATTAAAAATAAAACTATTAAAAAAATTGAAAAAAAAACATTAAAAAAAATTAAAACACAATTAAAAAAATAAAAATAAAAAACATTAAAAACCTAAAAAAAACAAAAAACAAAAACAAAATCATTAAAATTAGAAATTAAAATAATAATAATAATAATAAATCAAAAATAATTGAAAAAAATATCAAAATATTAAAAAAATACAATTAAAAAAAAACATTTAAAAAAAAACATTAAAAAAATTAAAATTAAAAAAAATAAAACATTTAAAATAATTAAGAAATAAATAATAATATTTGATTTTAATAAATTAATTAAATTTTATCTTTCAAAAACTAGCTGTTTAATATAGTCGTTACTTAATAATATTTGTTGATATCGTAATTTAAATATTATTTTTCAAAAATAGTTGTTACTTGAAATTATGGTCTCTACATTGCTCTCTATTTAAGTCGTTGCCCTGATGTTGAACCACAATGGTTGTTTCAAAACCTGTTGTCCAAAAAAATATCTTATGTGATTTCTACATAACAACTTTTCATAATTAAAAAACATTTAAAAAAAAAATACCACAAGGCCCACCTAGCCAACCCCCACCTAGCTGCCCGAGGGGCCACAAATCAATGAGGGTGGCACTGCATGACCTCCCCCCCGAACCACCCGAGGTGCTGCGGACAGTGTGAGGACTGGCCCGATGGGCCTCGTGGTTTTTTATTTTTATTTTTAATGTTATTTTGTTATATATACACACACACATATATATTATTTTGGTTTTTTATTATTTTGTTTTTTAAATTTTAATGTTTTTTATTTTATTTTTTAATATTTTTTTATTTTATTTTAAAATATTTTGTTTATTTAATTTGATGTTTATTTTTTAATTATTTGTTTTAATTATTTCTTTTTTATTGTTTTGATGTTTATTTTTTCCTTAAATTGTGTTTTTTTGGAAATATATATATATATTTTACATGTTTTATGTTTGATTTTTTTACATTTTTTGGGGCCTTTTTTATGTTTTGATATATATTTTTTATTTACTTGTTATTAATTTTTTTAACTTTTTGTGTTGTTTTTTAGTTTTGATTTTTCAGGGCTTTTCAAATATGATCTTTTATTTTAATGTTATTCCTGAAAATCATTGGAATTTTAAGGTTTTTTGGAGTCATGATATTTTATATTTAATTTCATTGCAAAAAGATGTTGAAAATTTACCTCAAAGAAAAAGTAGATGTTGTTCCACCGTCAACATCTTTTTTAGGGTGTCTTTTGCATAAAAAAAAATTGGTTTTTACTGTCAATTTTTAAAAATGTTGAAAATTTACCACAAAAAAAAAAGTCTTGATGCAACATTAACACTTTTCATTTTTGGGTTGTTTATCATGTTTTTTGCCTAGAGTTCTCGTTTAGAGGAAATAATTCTCGTTTGATTGGAAACTATGTTGGAAAAAGAAGAAAAAAGCACAAAAAATAGAAAAGGGAAAAAGAATAAAGAATAAAAAGCTTAGGTGAAAACCTACATGAGGCACTTGAGCCAAGCTCTCGCACTGAAAACCTATATGAGGCAGTCCAAGAGTCTGAAAAAAAATTAAAAAATAGAAGGTCCCCAAGTGAAAACCTTCTTTGAGGCACCTGGGGCAGTCCTGTAGGTTGAATTCCTCCTTTGAGGCAGCTTGCAGGTTTTAAAAAAAATATATAAGAGAAAAAGAAGAAAAAGAGGAAATAAAAGCAAGGGAGCCCTTACATCATTTTGCTAACATTTCTTTTTGCAGGGTTATAGTCTCACTCAAAGGAGGATATAAAACAGGGAGACAACTTCAAAACACCACCTTCGTATCCTCCAAGTTTTCTCCTTGAATGCACTCCATCCCTCCATTGATTTCCCTAAGTATCTCCATCATTAGATGACCTTCCTCGCTCAAATTTTCCTCAGCTTGAAGTGCTATAGGATTGTCCTATATTGCTACATGATTGTTTGAGATTTGTTACAAGGCTATGATTGATAGAAAAGAAAGGTACAATTCTTGTTTTTTCCATTCAGGAATAAGGGAGGGGGTCCACCATATCCTCATCCTTCAATTTCCACACCACTTGACCTCTCCTCCACCCAATTTTCCTCTTCTATCCATAAAAAATACTCGTTGTCGCCCCTTCTTCCATCTCTTCCACCATAGAAAAGACCTCTAACCATTGTCAACAAGTTACTCATGAATGATCAATGTTTTTAGAGGCACCATCTGAAGGAAATTGTGATCTTAGAAGGGTCTGTGCGGCTGCTATAAGAAGACACATAGTCCTCTAGCAGTCTACACAAACCCTATAGGACCATATCCCAAGCACTAGATCGAGAAAACAACCACCGTGAAGGCATTGGAGGACTACCACTATGATCTTGATCAGCTACATGACCTTCTACAAGTTGTCAAAGGATCCCTGTTCACCTATAAGCAACAACATCTAATCCACATCCTCAAGAGCCTGCATTGTCAACCCTCAATCAACAAGGAATATTTCAAAAAAAAAAATTGAAAGAAAACAAATGCATGGAGTAAGGAAAATAGGAGGGTGACATATTAAAAGAAAAGTAAAGCAACCTTAACTCTACTCAGAAATTTCATGCAAACATCAAATGATCAACACATCAACAAGGATCACCAGGTAGGCACATGTATGAAAAAACTCCTAACTTCTTCCTTTTAGTGTATAGTAGTCTAAAAAATGTTGCAGATGCATGAGGAGAGAGGTTTTGTAGGTTGAAGGTGGCTCAACAGTCTCAACCTCCCTCAAATAATTTCGTTGGGGTTATATTTCTCTCTCATCACATGTGGAGAAAGTGACAAAAGCAAAATTGTGATGATTACAAGTAGTGAGCCAACGGGCCATGGAAGAGTTACGAAAGTGGTCAGTGGTGGCCATCTCATATAGTGCGCTAAGCCCACCACACAACTGCTTTTGGCATGAAAGTGGGACCGAGCCTCGTTTGGCATAAACTCTTCATTCTCAAAAAAATAAGGAGTTCCACTACCATTGTTGGAATTTGAGCTACCTACATTGATATATTGCACAAGAAAGAATACCATTATGGTAAATGTTTAGAAGCATCCTAATAATTATGGTCTATCTCAAGATAAATTTCATATACTAAATTGAAACTCAATTTAGTGGGTTTCAAAAAAGGTCACAAATTGATATCTTCGAACATTGAAACAAAACACCACTCTTCATTGCCACCACCATGGTTATCTCCCTCACTTGGGATTATAACATTGTTGTTCTCAAAAAGATGATTTGATATTAGATCATGTCTTAGTACAAAGCACCATTCCCATCTAACACATCTAGGTAAAAAACACTTGGTGGAAGAGTTTTGGGAAAAAATAAGGCTCCTTAGCTTCAACCCACACTTTTTTAGAGTTAATACATATTATCTCACTATCACAATCTTCCTTTACATTTCTCTTGTTGAAGGTATCCTACATATTAGTTCACTATCACAATCTTCCTTTACATTTCCCTTGTTGAAGGTATCCCACCACTTGTAACTAAAAGTAACACATTGAAAATACAAGAAGCCCACTTGCATGATCTCTTGTATATTTCCAGTGTAACCTAACTTCCCCTCTATTATGTTTTTATCTTGGTGACAAGCACGACTAGATTCGTCAAATTCAACCTCCACTCCACTATCTTGTGTGATGTGTTCGTCATTGGCATCCTTAATGTGAAAATGATGGTCCATATGTCCACATACACAAGAACAAATGTTATTGTAAAAATATGAAAAAGGACATTGGCATATGTCTAATAACTTGAGCATTAATAAAAACATAATATATGTTACAATTCAAATGTGCATTATAAATTGAACATGGTACTCACAAAGATTATTATAGAGTTTTTTCACATGATCCCTATGTTTAGTGTATCTTCTTCTCCACATGGGTAATAGTTGTACATTCCATATTTGTTTATCATCTAGTCATACAAACAATTATTGGGATATATCTTTGGAATATTTTCTTTTAAATAATTAGGATAATGCATGATTCTACCATTTGACTATCTGAATCATTTTCAATCACTATCGTGCTTCCTTCTTTTCTCTTCATACAACATAACCAATTGTTGCATTACCTCTGCATTGTAAACAAAATATTTATTAATGGCATCAATCTCTAAATTCATTGATGTATACAAGAATTCAAAACGAATAATATGAGATAAAATATATATTATCTACATTAGTGTAAATCATTACTTTGTACACATTTGACAAAAGATAAGTGGCTTATTCTTTATCATGTGTCTTTTTCAATTCTTTTGGAGTATCTCACCTTCCATTTTGTCCTTATCTTGTTGGTTGTCCAAAATCACTACCTTTGGTGTGTCATCAAATTGCTTGATGTACTCGCTAGCGTAATAGAACAACATGTATACCATGTACCTCTCCACCATAGATCCCTTTGGTTTTTCCCTTTGTTCAACAAACCCCTTCAATTGTTTCATGTACCTCTCTAAGAATAACATCTAATGACATGAAGGTGCACATACTAATTCAACCTCATCAAGTAGGTGAATTAGAATATGGGCCTACATATCCATAAAACTCATGGGTAATTCCTTCTCAAACATACAAATGACCTTAGCTATCTCTTGACACCATTGTGGAATGCAAGCCATATGATCTCCTTTGATGTGATCCAACATACAAATGTAGGTAATTTTGATATGGCACATTATAGGTCTCGGGGAAATTCATGGTTCACACAACCAAGAACAAACAAAGGATAATGCCACTACAAAATAGACACACACATAGTTAGTTTCAATAATTCTGAGTGCATAGTATATTTTAACCTACAAAGTATAAAAAGAATAATGTATTCAACATACATATCCTTAGAAGGTTTAGATGGGCATGTGATTTCAACCTTGACAAATGTCCTTTTACAATGAAGTAATATCATAGAGTCTACGCATATAAAGAAGGTGTTTTCACACCCAATATAACATATTTTGCCATAAAAATATCATCTTTCTTCAAAATCCACGTGTCATCACCTTCTTCAAAAGGCATAGATGGATTGACCTCTCCTCTAGTTCTTTTCTTAGCAAATGTCTCCTAATAGTAAATGTGCCACTTGTATTTGATGATATATTCCTCCATAAAGAAGATGAAATATTTTTTAATATATGCATTGGATTCAGTAATTGGGAAATATTAATATGCTCCCAATATGGAAGCTCATAAAATACATATTTACTTTTCATCCCAATGGGCATTTTCTCAACACAGGAGTAAAACACCTAACCCCCTAAGTTAACTTAATGAGGTAGAGGTTATAAATTTTTTCTCTTCCTTTCCTCAGCTTGAATGAATGACCTGATGGGTGTCTATATTGGGTTAAATGTATATTGTATGACCTCAAGAGAGGGAATATATGGGTTTAAATGTATATGTAATAGGGTTGGCCTAGTGATGCAGGAGTCAAATGAGCAATATGTGAATGGGAAAATATAGAGATCATATAGTCATTATTAAGAACATGTGATTTGGATGTATGCATGTATTTGGGTATTTAGAGGAGTTTATTCTACTATTGTCTATATTGGATTTATGATCCATGCTCACAATGGTGTAAATAGTGTGCATTTATGATTTTTTATGTCTTTGGATCATAACATTTGGTATCAAAGCATATGAACCCAAAGTTTTGTTGCTTCAAAATAATCATGTTGTTATTTCCACTATAAATTTTTTTGGAAGTTTCAAATGGTAAAATATTGAGAATATTGAAAAGAGATATTAGGGATTTTCTTAAAAATTTCATATTTAGATTCAATATACTTATGGAGATATACCCTATGAAAGGGTCCTGAAATTAGTTTCAAACGAGTAATATTGACATTTTGGCTATAACATTTTATGTTGTGATGATTCATATTGAAAAATTTTGAGATGATTTAGGAGCAATTTTGAAGTATTTCTAGTAAAAAAATCAAGTTATGATTTGTTATACTTCAAAGATATACCATGGGGAAGTTAGGGTTTTTAATTGGTTCTAAAATCAGTGAAAAATGTCATCTTGGAATTTTTGCTACAATATTTTTTTTCGGAATTTATGGACATGGAATTTTGAACAAACTGAGGAGAGATATAATGTTATAGGTAGTAAAAAATTTAACATTTTATTCATTATAATTTTGGATATACAATCTATGGAAGTTAGGGTTTTTGAATGGTCTTGAAATTAGTCTTGAATAAGTCATCTTGGTAGCTTCAATGTAACTACTTTATAGAAGTATTTAAGACTAAGGCACTTCAAGTAAACATTTAAGAATAAGATTTAAAAGTATGGACGCGTGGCATGTTGTACAAGTTCACTCCTAGAAATAGGCAAAAAATAAATAAGTTTTGGGAATTTCACCATAACTTTCACTTTGTAGATCAATTTTGATTAGACTTGTGGGATTTAAAAGAGGACATATTAGAGTACTACATGTTGAAATTTCAAATTAACAAGAGCCGGAATTGCATCGACACATTAGTTTAAATGTTAGACATAATAATAAACTCTAGAGTAGGGCTTTAAAAGATGTCAATTAAGAAGCAATGACATTACTAGAATTTAATGGAGATGAAGATAATGATGAATTTTATCTTAAGGAATGACTAGTGACGGTAAAGGAAAAGGGTATGAATCCTCCAAGGGCATCAACGTATTTTTGTCATGAAGCATTGAAGTGGTACATAAGTATTTGAAAATGATACTATACCAAACATCACATGGGAAGTATTTGAAAAACTCTTCTTTAATAAATGGATGAAGGATACAAAAATGGCGGATATGCATAAAATTCAAGATGAATTAGAACACGATAAAGAGGCGATCAAGAAGGGTGGTGAGCTATCTAATACGCAAAATCTTAATGAAGCACTCATTAAGGAGATTGAGAAATTAAAATGGGGAAAGAATAACAAAGGGATTTGGAAAAGCAAAGACTCGAGGGATTGAAAAATAAAGATGAAGATATATACAAATTAAGAAATTGTAATAGAAAACTACTAGATGATAATAAGATATTAAAAGAAGAAAAGAAGCATTATCAAAGTTAAGAATAATCAAGGATTTTAGACAAAGAGACTACCAAAAGACTTGAAGAGGAACTTTTTAAGAAGATTGAAGAAGTCCTAGACATCGATGAGGTAAAAAGATAATGTTGACCTAGGTTGTCATTGATGTCAATATGGAAATATTCTAGATACTGGATGATCCATGAAGGGGAAGCAGAGCAGATCCATGAAGAGACAGGAGCAATACCATCAAGATATCCAAGCCATAAGCAAGAGCCTGTTAACGGAGGAGTTAACAAAGGAGGCATATCGGAAAAGGCAGAAGCCATCAAGGTATGAAGGTATCAAAGGAGGTCATTGAAAGACATTGCAAAACCAAAGGAAGACATTGAAGCAAGAGGAGCCACATCGGAGAGCATCGCATGTAAGAAGAACCGAGAGGAGTTAGCATATCGGAGGAGCATCGCATGTAATAAGAACCGAGAGGATTTAGCATATCGGGGGAGCATCGCATGTAAGAAGAACCGAGAGGAGTTAGCATATCAGAGGAGCAAAGCAGAGCTATTGGAGGAGCAAAACAGAGCTATCGGAGAGCTATCGGAACTACCGGAGCCATATCGGGAGTAATATATGCCAAAGAGCCAAAGAAGAGCGGAATACATATATATGCAGAAGACATAAAGGCTAAAGGTAGAGGCGGAATAACATATAATATACATATGCAATATACACTATCGGAGGCAGAAAATAGTGTATATATCGGAATACATTATCGGAGGCGGAAAATATATATATATATAGGAGTATAGAGGCAGAGTATATATATATCAGCAATATTATAATTGGCGGGCTCTACTGTGAGCCACTACCCGAAAACCCCGACAACGATATATATGTGCGGACCCCACAAGACATATATGTCCGGGTGTATAAACAAGCAGAAGTCTAGGTAAGTGCTTCAAAGTGGGTTCTAAGTGTATTTCATATGTATCGTTATATTTGGGCTCTAAGCCTTGCCGCATTAAAACTTGAGAATTGCAACATATATATATATATATATATATATATATATATACAGCTTGAGTGGGCCTAATGGTTAAGAGCATGTGTTTCCTCCTAAGAGGTCACAAGTTCAAAACCAGAGGGGGATAGAATATGTATGCCTTCGTAGACTTAGCAGTCAAATCATTGCGCAGATGTGGGTCCCTTGTCCCACAAACAAGGGGGTCTCATACACAAATTTGGTGTCTGGCTTGGCCGTGACCTTAAAAGTAGATATTATTATTATTATTATTATATATACATATTATATAGTAGAAATACGTTGCGGACCCGCTGCAACATTATGAAACACTTTATTGTATATCGCATCCGCCTATCGAACCTCACAAAGCGTCGTTTGCGATAAAGCATGCGGACCCGCTTAAACACTACAATATGACTTATTGCTTTGTCGCATCTGACATATCACAAGTGCTTAAGGCCTTGCAACTTTGAAAGTGTCGATTGTGATATGTGCTACAGACCCGATGCTCTGATTGTAACACAGCTTAATACTATATCGCATCCAGCAGGGCCATTGGCCATCGGCGATGTTATGGGCTCAACTTATACAGGACCTCCGGAAGCTGCGACTGCCGATTGCAATTACACTGCGGACCCAATGAAGTTATAGATGCGGGTGTAATGAATTTGAAGTCCGACCTTAAGCATTTGGTCGGGTTTTTCCATATATTCCTGTGTATTTCAAATAATTGTATTGCGCGGGGTTTGAAGGCCAAAATGCATAAATAATGGTTCTGATAGTTCAGTAGGCCTAAACGATGGCGATTGCGATTGCGATGGTGACGTGGCAGGTGGGGCCTCCTGATTGGTACAGTCTCTTCGTTAACAGTAAAGCCCTGTGTATGAACATTATTAAAAAAAAGACCTCTCTCTAATATGGTTTAATAAACATCATTTCCTTTGTAATTCGGCCTTCTCTTCTATATTAACGTGTCTATGAAGCATTGACTAATCTGAACAGGCAGAGGAAACTACAACGACTGAGGAGGGAAGCCAAAGGATCAAGCGAGGCAGAGGAAACTACAAAGACCGAGGACGAAGCCAAAGAGCCAGCAGAAAGAGGAAACCGATGGTTAGAGGCATCAGGAAGATACAAAAACAGAGAACAAGGAAAGTGGAAGCGTGGTTGAAAAAGTTGGATGAAATAGAGGCAGCTGTAGGGTCCAGCAGAACAGAAAAGGGCCGAAGGACCTACAGGATAGGAGGCATTCGAAGGGTGAGATTCTCTGCTAATCATGTTACCCTGTGAAAGAATTAATCAAGTACACAATGTAGTCTATAGAACAATTCTGGGATGTAATAAATAAATTATTATCTGACATTGTTTGAAGGGAGAAGTAGCCAGCGGAGAAGCAGTCATGCAGAAGCATTTACTGTGATAGTGAGAACAGATGCTTGAACAGAAGGTTGGTTCTTGTGCAGAGCTTAGTGCAGCTAATACTAGACTCACTAAAATTGTGTGGAGAAAATCATGATGGCTATTGCAGACTCTGTGTGGACAGTATGAATAGTTGTAAAGACTCCTTCATAAGAAGACTGGTTGCCATTGATGTTGTAGCATGGAGACTACAGTGAAGCTGTAAACAGATAGAACTCAGTAAAGAAGAGTTCTGAGAGCAGAACATTACTATCAAACATGCCTTGACAAGATTGGGTCGGAGCCCTTAAGGTTGGTGCCTCAGAAGTTGGAAGAATTGGTGTCCTTGGGGTTGGTGCCTCAGAAACTAGAAGGATTGGTGTCTTTGAGGTTGTTGCCTTAGAACTTGAATGATTGATGTCTTGGGAGTTGGTGCTCCTAAGTCCAAGGTTGGTGCCTTGACAAAATTAGAGTTGGTGCTCTGGAGGCTGGAGCCTCACAAAAGTCCAAGTTGGTGCTTGGCAACTAATTTCAACCATTTATATATTGTATCTATTTTACTGTAGATATTATATTAATAAAATCATTTATTATTGTTTTTCATATTGTGTTTTGAATATAAATGTTTTAGCTGGTAAAACAATAGTTGAAAAAGAAATACCGATTCACCCCCCCCAGTATTTCCAACAATTAGTATCAGAGCTAGTACCTTCATTCAAAGCCTAACAGCTTGAAGGTTGATCTTTAGAACACAAATGGCGAAGTCAAGGAAGAAAGTCTCCAATCCTCCTAAGGAAGTGTCTCCCTCTACCACTAAAATAGAAGACAATAAATTTGTGGAGGCTCCATGGTTCAATGGGAACTTTAATATATGGGAAGAAAGAATGAGGAATTTCTTACAAACTCAAGGAATTAAAACCTGGAAATCAGTGATTGTTGATAGCAGGATGGATGGAGAATCCAAGGAGTACAATGCAAAAGCAATGAAGGCAATCTTGAATGGACTACCTGATTCTATAAAGAGCAATCCAGGAAAATATTCATCAGCAAAGGGTATATTGGACAAACTTCATGACCTTCACTCAAAAGGAGCATTGACCATGACCATCAGTCAAGAAGATGATGGAAATCAAGAAGGAAATACATAACCTGTCATTGGAGCTAAAAATGAGAATGATGACGTCAAGGCTAAAGCAGACCTAGAAGATGAAGAGAATGAAAAATATTTTGTACAAGATCTCCTCGCTCAACTTATCGCTGCCATGGAAGAGATTAACAAGTTGAAAAAGGAAAATGAGGAACTTAAGAAGATAGCTCTAGCTGGTGACCGAGATCACACAAGGGATAAATTTGACCTTGTCAAGCTTCAAGTATAAGAAAGGGATGAAGAGCTTGCCAAGCTTAAGAAGATCTCCTTGCCTGAGTGAGAATCTCTTGTTTCTGTTCCTGACCAACCATTGGTCGAAAAGAGTGTCAACTTGGTTCCCCCACTAGTTTCTCACTCTGTTCCGGAAGAGAGTGGTGATCATATTGCTCATGTTCATCTCGTCTCCTCAGATTCTCATGAATCGAAGAGTGACCCTCCCATCCCAATTGTTCGGGAGAGTCCTTCTCCTATTCCTGCAAAACATGGGGGAAATCATATGATACCCCCACCAAATAGTTCTATCGTCTCTTTCGATTGGAGTCCATTGACTGCTTTCCGCCTTCCATCTTATGTGCCTTTCCAGATTATAGTACAAGCCTATAATATGGTAGTACATGGCACTATATTATATGAAGGTGTGTGTTGAGCCTAAAAACTGCTCTTTCCTTAGCAACTCTTCTCAACCCTTTTCTTTGATTTTACATGAAGAAATGCATTCCTATCATCAACGACCAATATACATTGCCTTAAGGAGGACATTTAGTGATTTACATGTTATGCTTTTATGTTTTTCTATTTGAATAAGTTTTTGTCTTTTAGCTACGAAATGCAGCCTATTCTGCAGCTAATCGGTTGTTCCGCAGCTACTTCCATGCTTTAACAGGTTCCAGGTGTCAAAAGGAGAAACTAACTACATGGGCAGCTTGGAAATCATCATGACATGGACCGTGTCCTATTCACCTAGCCCAGGTCGACAAGGAAGATGGTACAAGACTCTGGTCAATGGAGAAGTCAAACGTAGAGACCAAAGGCAACAGGACTCTGTTTCGTGGATAATCAACACGTTTCACAGTGATGGGAAGCGTTATCCGAAACAACTTCCTGAACCCACAGACTCCAACGGCCATCTGTGCAACAGAATCCAACAGCCATAATCTTGGATTTATGTCTCCAACAGTCGAGGAAGAAAATTGAGTGTGCCTGTCTTCTACGTGTTTGTGGCTATAGCTTATTTTTCTCCACAAACAATTGCATAATTTTCTTATAAATACCTGTGTAAAGAACTCGGAAGGAGTTCGAATTTCCTCATGTATTGAGCTCAAACTTACTGTTTTGTAATTTTGAAAAAACTCATTTCCTGTTTTTAATATGAAGACCGCAAGTTTTATGGATATGTGAAAGAGGTGCTTGGAGATTGATTAAGCACGCATAACCTGATCAGTTGCAAAGGACCCCTGCGTTGACTGAGGTTTTATTTCATTTTGTTTTGTCTTTTCTAGTTAAACTGTAAATTCACCATTTCCTCTCACAGTGTTCATAATCATTTTCATACTAACCTTGTTTATAATGCAATCTTTATCATTTTCTTACTAATGCATAATAGCTTCTTTCAGTGCAAAATATCTTATTTTTGTTTAAATTTATTTCAAGTTTTTATCAGCAGTTAGAAGTTGAAATTCAGTAATGTAATGTAGTCTGTTTCATTCACTGATTCACTAGTCTTTAAGTTTTCAATTAGATTGATCAGTTCCATTACTGTTCTTGCCATTTTATTACTAGTTTATCGACTCATGGTGTTAATGATTGTTTCCGAAGAGCCCTTCTAGTTGATAACTCATCTTAAACTAAGTGGTTGAATACTTCATTCATGAAATGAGTCTTTTCTGCATTTTTGCATTTATCTTCCCTTAGAATAATGAAGTACAGAATTCCTCAAAATGTCATCACAAGGAGGTTTTTCTCCGAAAATTGAGAGGCAGAGTAACTAAGTATTTCATTTAGTTTTGTTTCCATAATAGATTAGACATTAGTTGCAATTTCACTTTCAGTTTTAGTATTTCACTTAATTTTGTTTTTGTAATTGATTAGACAACAGTTACAATTTTACTTTTTAGTTTTTAGTTCATAATTTGGAAATAATGATAAGAGCATAAATAGAAACTTTGTTTTCATTTCTTGAGTAAACTTTGCTTCCAAATCATACTTAAGCTCTTTTAATTCTCATTTCTTTAGGTTCTTAGCAGTCTTTACAAAAGTTAGATTTAAGATTTTTGTTAGTTACATTGTAAATCATTAGGGATTAAAGGACCAAAAACCCCCAAAACAACATAAAACACAAAAACAATGAAGTAAGAAAGGTCATCTAGCACAAACATTGCACTACACTTCATCAATTTACGATACCCGGATTGATAATTTATGTAGAGCAATTTACGACACTAAATTGACCAAACATTTTGGCGTCGTTCCCGAGGAAGTGTAACTAGGTAGCCTTATCTCTTACATTCAAAAAACAAAAAAAACAAAACAATGACATGCATAGAGAAAGAGACTCTAGGGGTAGATTTATAGCTAGGGGCAGAAGTTCGATTCCTACAACACCACCTACTCCACCAAGAGTAAGGAAAGACACACCTCCATCCCAAACTCATACTCCCAGCCATAGGATTCCTAGAATTCAAGGGGCAGAAACCCAATCAGAAGAATCTCCTACTTCATCTACCAAGACAGTCCTAGGAGAGAAAATTTTTGAATTTCCAACAGCAGGGATAGCATTTTTCACCTCCACGGGAGATCCCATTGTAGTTGAAGAATTAGGAATATCTGGTGAGGAAGAAGAAGTAGAACCTCTCTCCCATAGTCCATTAATAGAAGAACCAGAGGAGGAGGGAATAACCTTGCAGGTTGAACCCTATACTGACTCTGAAGAAACTATAATGGCAGAAGAAGAACAAGATGGAGAATTCTCACTGTTTGGAGGAGGGGGTAGAGGGAGAGGTAGAGGAAATAATGGAGGAGGCAGAGGAAATAGGGAAGTAGATAACTCTTTTGGATTCCCTATAGTGGATGAGGAAACACATGCCACAATGAAAAATATCTCACCATCTGTCCTCCCAAACTTCTATGGGTTGAGAAGTGAGGACCCTCAAACATTTTTGTTTGAGTTTGAAGCCTTGTGCAGAACTGATGACTATCTAGAAGACTCTCAAAAACTTAAATTGTTTCCTTCAACATTGAAAGGGGCTACTTTGAAATGGTTCATGGGGTTAGTCACTCAATCCATTAGAACGTGGAATGACATGCAAAAGACATTTTTGGATAGATACTTGGATTATTTTATGCCTACCGATCATAAAGATGAGGTGTTCAAAATGATGCAAAGAGAGGATGAAAACTTAAAATATTTGATTGAGAGATTCAACTATAATTTGAAAAGCGCAAAGATGAACAATTTAGATGAAGAAACTTTGAAAGATCTTTTGTTAAAGGCCATTAGAGATGAGTGGATAGATATCCTTAACATGATGGGGAAGGAAGATATCTCTCAACTTCCATTGAGTGATATAGGATAACTGTGTGTTAATCTATCGAGAGGGAAATCTAAAACAAGGAAAGGGCCAAGAGATCCATCTCTTGTTAGAGCAAACAAATCTGTAACTGGATCTGTAAGCAGGGCAGAAATTGGCAATATGCTTGATGAGTTTAAAACTGACATTCTAGGGAGCCTTAGTGAGCAACTAGACACCCTTAAAATTCAAAACAAGCAAAAAACAGAGGTTGATGCTTTAGCCATTTTTTATCCAAAATGCAGAAAGAAACATGCTCTAAGGGAATACCCTTTAGATGCAAAAATTGTAGAAACTTGTATGAACTGTTCGAAAAGCCATGAAACCAAAGGTTGTCCTTCAATCCCAGGTCTTAAGGTTGTCTTTCAAGAGGAAACAATCCCAAATTCTGCAGAATCTCTTTGTTTTATTACAAGAAGACCTTGGTTGGGACCACAAAATCATGGATTTAACAATCAAATGTATCTTCAACCCCCACCAAACTAGAATTCTTGGCAACAACCTTGGCCTCAACCTCAACCTCAATCTCAGTATCAATCTCAACCGTGGGCACAAGGGGTACAAAATCCTTATGGGATATTTTCTCAATATTATCAATATCCTCCATCCTATCAGAATTATCCTCCCCCACATAATCAACAACAAAATTAGCAGCCACAACTTCAAAATCAGAACCCTCAACTTTCATTGCCATTTCCACAACAACCCCCACAACAAAGTCAAAATCCTCAACTCTTGCTGCCATTTCAGCAAAAACCAAATCAGCTACCTGCCCAACCATTACCAAACCCCAACAATAAAAACCCTTAGAATGCTTACATGGTAGAAGGACAACAATTTCCAACTTACATGATTACTCCTCTAGATCTTAATGATGTTCAACTAAGATCTGGTAGGATATTAGAAAAGGAAAGACCTTCTGTAGTTATTCAAGAACAAGACACTTCTGACGAAGATTCTAGATAGACCTGGAAAACAAAACACAGTTGTTGATTTCTTGTCTAGGATTCAGAATATCAAAAAGGACTCTCCGGTTGAAAATAAGTTTCCTTATGAATATCTTTTTGAAATAACTACTCAAACTCCTTGGTTTGCAGATGTTTCTAATTACTTGGTTATAGGGAAGTTACCTTCACATTTGTTTCCTAGAGAGAAAAGAAAGATTATTCAAGAAAATGCAAGACATTCATGGATCACTAACGAATTGTATAAAACAGGGCCAGATCTTATGATCAGAAGGTGTGTTAGGAAAGATGAAATGCCTGATATTCTCAAAGCATGTCATGATGAGCTGTGTGATAGACACTTTGCTGACAAGAGGACAATCTATAAAATCCTTTCTTTAGGATATTATTGGCCATCCATCTTCAAAGATGCTAAAGAATATGTCAGGAGGTGCGACAGCTACCAAAGGGTAGGGAAACCTGCTCCCTCAAATGAAATGCCATTACAAACTCAGGTACTTATTGAACCCTTTGAAAAGTGGGCTTTGAACTTTATTGGACCAATTAATCCTCCATCTAAGAAGAAAAAGTATACATTGGTATGCATTGATTATGTCACCAAATGGTAGAAGCCAAAGCATTACCTTTTGCTAACAAAAAATCTGTAGGTAATTTTCTTTTTGAGGACATCTTCACTCGTTTTGGTGTTCCAAGAGAAATTGTGACAGATCAAGGATCTCAATTCTCATCCATCATGATGGAAAGGCTTGTGGAGGAGTACAAGATCAAGCATAGGAAATCTACTCCCTATCATCCACAAGCAAATGGTCAAGTGGAGTCTACAAATAAAGTGATTGAAGGAATCCTCACCAAGACTGTGCATCTACATAGAATAGATTGGGCAGAAAGGCTTCCTGAAGCCTTATGGGCCTATAGAACTACATGGAGGAACACAACGGGACATACACCCTATGAACTTGTTTGTGGGAAACAAGTCCTGTTCCCTGTAGAGTTCCAAATCAGTACTTTCAAGATGGCAATCTAATTGCGGATGGATTTATCAGAGGCTCAAAAACATAGGTTGGAGCAATTAAATGAACTTGATGAAATCAGGTAAGAGGCAGTTCAAAGGACTGGTATAGTCCAACAACAGAGGGCTAAATGGCATGACAAATACATCAAGGACAAGAAATTTCAAGAAGGAGATTGGGCACTGTTATTTGATTCAAAGTTTAAAGATTTTCAAGGGAAGTTTCAAACTCATTGGCTTGGGCCATATGAGATTGAAAAAGTCTTTAGTAATGGAGCAGTGAGGATCATAAAAATAGATGAAAGTCAAACTCCTCTTCTTGTGAATGGTCATAGATTGAAAATATATCAAAAAACAATTTCAAATGACGAGTTCATCAAGATCTTCCAGAACAATTCTGAAATGAAGTTAGTGAAGAAGAATCCTTCTTCTCCACCAACTTAGTCTCTATTTTTCCTATATATATATATATATAATAAATTGTATAAAGTTGAAAACCAATCATTGATTGGCATGCTCAGAAAATACAAGGTGAAAATCAGAAGTTTCTAACACTATATTTTCCATTTCCTTTCTGTAAAACGTGGTGATAAAAAGCCACATTCACCCTGCATTCTGCAAAATTCATTATCTCATCTCACTTTACTCTGTTTTTCTTTTACAGTTCCACTTCTTTCCACTGCCATATTTCACCAATAAATTTTCCCTTTCCCAGTATTTCTTTCATCTCCATTCTTCAGTTATCATCTTGTCTTATTTTCACTTACACAGCCATTTCCATTTTATTCATTCATAAGCCATATTTTACTCTCTGTTTCATGTTCTGCAGTTGTTCTCACATTCTGCAGCTGATCATGTTCTGCAGCTAATCTGATTCTGCGGCAACAATTTGTTTATCAGTCCAAGCACAAGTGTCCAGTTCATAATAAAATCTTGTATACAGGTATTTGAAGAAAAATCAAATTTGAAGACCAATCATGCCTAGAGTTCCTGGGGATCAAACAACAAAATATTAGCAAGCAGAAGGTAAAAGTTCCAAAGGTAAGTGCAAAAATTTATTTCAAAAAGAAATTTGAGAACATGAGCTTGTATAACATGTATGATCACATTCCCGTATTGCGGGTGTACACAACAATTATTAAGGGGGAGGCAGAACGAGATGGCAAGTGGCCCTACCACATGGCCATCCGTAACACTGCACTCCATTCTAAAAAATGGATTAACGTCGGCCATAAATGGCATTTAAGTTGGCGCTGCCTTCAATCTGCCTGTATCTACCCGCCTCGGCTCAGCTCCATGGTGACCTCAGGTGAAATTAATTCCACCGCCCCTATCTCTTATTCTCTGCCTCTGCAATGCCAATGCCCCCAGGCTGCTGCTGCTCCAAGCTCTCGAACCGCCATAGGTAGACGATGCAGCATCCTATGCTGCACTGTTTTTGGCCCAAGACTTCATTATTCTCAAAGCCTGCTCTGCAATCTCATCATCCACTCGACGTCTCTAGCTAATCCTCCCTCTGAACCATACCCCGGCAGAAATTCTCCTACTCCTGGTGTCAACATGCCCAGAACTCGCCATAGAATGCGGAGTCGCAGAGGCGGCAGCAGAGGAGGATCGACGCGACCCCCTCCATATCCAGCCTCTGAAACCACCTCCTCTTCGGCTCATCAGACTACAAGTCGATACCCAAACACTCGTAGTGGCAGAGGCCATTCACGACCTCTCCACCTCCATCTGACGCCCCCTACTTCACCACCCAGCGGAATTCCCTCCAATCCACAGCCGCCCCTCCACTCAGCCCAATTCCTCTACCACTGCTCCTTGAACAAACCCATCATTACCACCACCATATCCATTACCTTTCACGAGGAGGAGCAAGATACAGAAGGTGGTCGCCACTCCAGAATGACGCCTACCAGAGTCGAGGGGAGCTCACATTCCATCACCTTCCACGAGGAGGAGCAAGCCACAGAAGGTGGTTGCCACACCAAAGCGGAGCCAGCCATGGCCAAGACGAGCACTCACTATGTAGGGATGAAGCAAACTGGGAAGGAGACGGACCAGGAACATCATGATGATGAATACATGGATCCTTACCGTTGTTTTGTCGTGGAGGAACAACCAGCAAAGCAAGTAGATTTCACGGGTGTGTCGAAGAAGGCAGATGATGATGTAGAGTCCCTACTTTACACCTTATCATCCATCATTACCTACTGTTTTCATCACTTTCCTCTCTCTTTTGCCTCATTTTCCACCCAGATCATTACATTAGCTGTCATTAAACATGATCAAGTGAGCTTTGCTAATGGGTGATTGTTTTGTTTAGTTTTTGACATACTTACAGGCATTTTGCAGCCATCTGCTGATTCCGCAGCCATCTGCTGATTCCGCAGCCATCTGATGATCCCGCAGCTGTTTTGTTGATCTCAAGGTTCCACGTGCTATTTTGCAGAACGAGCCACATGGGCATGTTGGAATATATGTGCTCGAGGTTCCTGTGCCATCAGTTCAGCCAGCCACGTCACCTGTACCTCCGGTCAAAGGGGGTCAAGTTTCGGTCAAATAAAGGCAGCTTAACGTTGATGCGTAAGCTGTTAGGTTACGTCGGTGGAAAAGGTGACTTGTCCATGTTTTGCAAGCCGTGGGGAACATGATCCAACGTTGAATTCATTGCCCATAACGACCAGGACCTCCAGCTTGACCATGAGGCATATGACGTGTTGACTGCACTTAATTACGCATGACATTCTGTTGATTTTCTGTTTTATGCTTTACGCATTAGGCTATCTTGCAGACGCCTATAAATACTTGCGTCTGCGTACGCTTATGTTAACTTTTTAGCTGTTGTAGTTTATGACTCTGTGAGAATTTTAGCACACTTTTAAAACTCTGTTTTATAGTGCTGTTCCAGCCCTTTGACTATGTATTTCTGCATATAAAGTAATGGAAACAGTGCTGTTTTGAAGTTCTACATCATCTGAGTTTTCTGTGGGTTGTTTGGATGGAGGGCCCCTGTCCATGACTGCCCGTGTATAAGTATTTCATGTTCATACTTCTGCAATTTCTTTATTTTACTTACAGCATTTCTTTTTCTTGAAGTTATGTACAGCTTACTTTCTTTTCATTGCTGCAGCCTTTATTTTCACTGATCAGATTTGCTTCTTTGCAGGTTTTTACCCGGGATTGAGTGTGTTGTATTTGCTTTAATATCTAATGGTAGTTGCAGTTGTCTTGTTCATAACGCTGCCCTTTTTACTCTGTTTTCTAGACTAGTTTTTAGCTTAGTTTTACAAGTTGGATGCTAACTAATTTATGTTCTCTTTATCATGAATGATTTATCTTTCAGAGAACAGAACACTAATTGATTGCAGCTTGTTTTTAAGTAGCTTTGGCTTGTAGCACTAATACTTTTTCCTCTTGTTACACATAATCACACATGTAGGAAGCAGTATGATGGAAAAGGCTTAGTAGTGCTATAATTTGTCACTTAGAGTTTTTATCAATTCTTGGATTTGTCTTCAGCTACTTCCTAATCGTGTTTTACGCAGTACTATGTGGTAGAAGCAGGGAGTTAGGAAGAGATAACCATTATCATCAATCCTTGAAGTGATTTTCTTGTTTCTTTTATTTGCAGCAATATGGATAGAGACTAATGCCATTAGAACGTGGTCATTTGCTTTCAAGTCATTTCAAGTTATTCATTTCTTTCAAGTTCTTTTCCTTTACAATTCAGCAAGTAATTAGGAATCACTAATCACACACTTTCACTCACCTAGAACTCACTTTACACACACTTTCACTCATCTGTCTATAATCATCACTCCATCTTAGGAAGAAAAGTTAACCATAAACAACACCCCCAAACGACAAAAAGCTCTAAGAGGTTGCTTAAGTACATATAGTACACCTTCACTTCATCAGCTTACGAGCCCCGGGTTGACAATTAATACTAGCAATTTAGGAACACTAAATTGACTAAACATTTTGGCGCCGTTGCCGGGGAAGTGAAATTAAGTAGCCATACTTAGATAAAAAAAAAAAAAACATAAAAATTTCAAGGAAAGAAGTTAATAACCTATCCAAGTATGCTCTCCTCTTGCACTTTAAAGTGATCTGGAGGATCAGAAAGGAGAAAGTTATTGATTTAGTAGTTTCTTGAGTATGCTCTCTTCTTGCACCTAGAGTGAACTGGAAGATCAGAAAAAGAACTATTAACTTGACTTGAAGAAAAATAATTAAAAAAAATGACATGCATAGAGCTAGAGATTCTAGAGGACGGTTTTTAGCTAGAGCTCGAAGTTCAATTTTTACAAGTCCATCTGCTTCAAGGGATAGACAAGAGACACCCCCCTTATCTCCAACCGAAACTCCTAGTCCTAGAATTCCTGGAATTCAAGAGCCAAGAGTTGACTCTCCTACACCTTCTATTGAGTTTGAACCAGGAAGAGACTCTTCTCTTTCTCCTACAGGAAGACCAATTGTAATTGAGGAATTGGAATCATCTGAAGAAGAAGGAGAAATCTCTTCTCATTCACCTTTTGTAGAGGAACCAGAAGATTTTGAAATCCCTAGGAGAATCATCATGGCAGAGGAAGAAGGAGGAGGTAGAGGTAGAGGTAGAGGAGGAGGAGGAAATAACAATAACAATAATGGAGGTAGAGGTCCCATTGGAGGAGGAAATAGAAATGGGGATAATTCATTTGGGTTTCCCATTGTTAATGAGGATTCCCGAGCCACTATGAAAAACATATCACCATCTGTCCTCCCTAACTTCCATGGGTTAAGGACTGAGGACCCTGAAACATTCTTATTTGAGTTTGAAGTGGTGTGTCGAACTTATGACTACCTGGATGACTCTTAGAAACTCAAGTTGTTCCCTTCAACACTGAAGGATCAAGCCTTGAAATGGTTCATGGGGTTACTCACTCAATCCATTAGGACTTGGGATGAGATGAAACAGACATTTTTGGATAGGTATTTAGACTATTGCATGCCTACTAATCACAAGGACGAGGTTTTTAAAATGGTACAAAAAGAAGATGAGAGTCTAGAAGATTTACTTGAAAGATTTCAATATAACTTGAAAAGAGCAAAAATGAATACCTTGGATGAAGAGACCTTAAAAGCCCTCTTATTAAAAGCCATCAGGGATGAATGGATAGACATCTTAAACATGATGGGGAAAGGGGATATTTCTCAACTTTCTCTCAATGACATAGCAGAACTTTGTATCCATCTCTCAAGGGGCAAATCAAAAACTCAAAAAGGGCCTAGAGATCCTTCTCTCCTTAGGGCGAATAAATCTGCAACAGGATCAGTGAGTAGGGCTGAAATCGGCAATATGCTTGATGAATTTAAAACTGACATCTTAGGGAGTCTTAGTGAACAACTTGATACCCTTAAGATTCACAATAAACAAAAAGCAGAAGCTGAGGCTTTGGCTATCTTTTGCCCGAAATGTAGAAAGAAACATGCTTTAAGGGAATGTCCCTTAGATGCACACGTTGTAGAAACATGTGTAATTTGCTCAGAAACTCATGAGACCAAGGATTGTCCCTCAATTCCTGGCCTCAAAGCAGTCTTTCAAGAGGATCCAGATACACTTGAATCTCTCTGTTTTATTGCAAGGAGACCTTGGCAAGGACAACAGAATCAAGGGTTTAACAACTCTATGAATTCTCAATCCCAACCAAATTGGAATCCTTGGCAACAACCTTGGCCTCAACCTCAAAATGCTTTCCAAGCATGGATGCAAAGCATGCAAAATCCTTATGCGAGACTTGCTCAATTCTATCAATATCCTCCATCATTTCAGAATCAGCAAGCTCCACAACTTCCAAACCAAGGTCAACAACTATCATTGCCATACCCTCAACAACAACAACCTCCTCCACAAAATCAAAATTCTCAATTAGCACTTCAATCCCAGCAGAAATCTAATCAACTTCCCTCTCAGCCATTACCAAATCCAAATAATAGGAACCCTCAAAATGCTTACATGATGGAAGGTCAACCATTCCCTACCTACATGGTTGTTCCTCTTAATGAAGTACAACTTAGATCAGGTAGAATCCTAGATCAACCTTCCACAAGTGTTCAACAACCAAGCATTTCTGAGGAGGAATCTCTCAAAGTCAATAAAGGTTCTGAAGTATCACTTCAAAACCAAAATATCCAAAAAGAAAAAGAAAAAGAATCAATCTCTACAACTCCCCCAGTTGAGCAACCTACACCTACAGCTACACCTCCCTTTCCTGAAAGATTGCAAATTGATAAAGGGGTGGAAAAGCAGATATGGGTGCCTGACTATAACTTCCTAGATGAATTGAAAAATGTATGTATCAAGATCCCCTTGTTACAAGCCATTAAGGAAATTCCCATTCTAGCGAAGACAATAAAGGAGTTGAGTTTGAAGAAAACAGTAAAAAGAACCAGAGATACTAAAAGGATACATCTAGTTGGAAAAATTGCAGACATAATGATGGGTAAGATTACCATGCAAAAGTATGTAGATCCTGGTAGTCCTATTGTCAAAACTCATATTAATGGGGTTGAAATCCCAAATACTTTGATTGACTTAGGGGCCGCGATCAACATCATGAGTAGACAGACCATGGATCAGTTAAAGCTTCCTAATCTTCTCTTTACACCTACTTTGCTGCAGCTTGCAGATAGATCAATCATTAAACCTGATGGTGTATTGGAAGATATTCCAGTCTCTCTAGATTCTTGGGAATATCCAGTTGATTTTATGATTTTAACTCCCAAGAGAAATCTAGGAGGACATCCTCTTATTTTAGGAAGACCTTGGCTGGCCACAGCTGATGCTTTCATAAGCTGTAGGTCTGGAGACATGTATATATCAGATGGTAATTCCACCAAGAAGTTCAACTTGTATCCCCCAGCAAAAGCTATAACAGAAATAGGAGAAGATGAATGGGTAGAGGATGAAGATACTATACAACCAGTTCTAACCATCTCTGAGATCAGTGAGGATAGTCAAATTCTAAATACATTAGAAAATTTTGAAGTATCTTTAGAATATGACTCTGAACATTTTCAGATAGATGCAGACATTGAATATCTCTCCTCTAGACAAATGTCTCTCTTCTCAATGGAAGAGTTTGGTAGTTCTACAGCTGAAATCCTCCCCGGAAAAACATTAAACATTAACAAAAACTTGGGAAGACCACAACAAGAAGAATTAACTAAACTGTTGCAAAAACATTCCACTGCCTTTGCATGGGAATACACTGACATGAAAGGAATCGATCCTAAGACTTGTATTCATCACATCTACATTGAAGAGAATAGTAGACCTATTAGGCAACCACAAAGGAGGATGAATCCAAACCTTAGGGAAATCGTGAAAGAAGAACTCCAGAAATTGCTCAAGGTAAACTTCATTTACCCCATCTCAGATAGCCAATGGGTTTCTCCCTTGGTTATAGTGCCCAAAAAGAATGGTAAATGGAGAGTTTGCATTGATTATCGAGAATTGAACAAGGCAACCTTAAAGGATCATTTTCCTTTACCTTTTATTGATCAGGTACTAGACACCTTAGCAGGTAAAAAGTATTTCTCATTCTTGGATGGTTTTAGTGGGTACAATCAAATTCAGGTAGCACCTGAAGATCAAGACAAAACCACATTTACTTGTCCTTGGGGAACTTTTGCCTACCGAGTACTCCCTTTTGGATTGTGCAATGCACCTGCTACATTTCAAAGGGCTGTATTAGGAATTTTTTCAGATCTGATTCATGATTGTGTAGAGGTATACATGGACGATTTCACAGTTTATGGTAATACATTTGAAGAAACTTTGGAAAATTTGGAAAAAGTACTGGTAGGATGTAAGGAAACAAATCTTTCTTTAAGTCATGAAAAGTGTTTTATGATGTTTACTGAAGGGATTGTTTTAGGACATCATATTTCAGGGGATGGGATCAAGGTTGATAAATCCAAAGTTGAAGTTATCTCTAAGTTACCTATTCCAAATTGCCAAAAGGATGTTAGAAGTTTTCTTGGGTTTACTGGGTATTACAGAAGATTTATTGAAAACTTCACTAGGATAGCATCTCCTCTTTTCAAATTGCTTACCAAGGACTGTGAGTTTAAATGGGATCCTGAGTGTCAATCTGCCTTTGAAGCTTTAAAGTCTAGAATATCTGAAGCACCCATCTTAAGGGGGCCAAATTGGAAACTCCCTTTCCACATTTCTACTGATGCTTCAGATACAGCTCTAGGAGCTGTTTTGGGACAAAAGGATTTGATCCCTTATGCCATTTATTACACAAGTAAGAATTTGACTCCTACTGAGTTAAATTATACTGTTACAGAAAAAGAGTTCTTAGCTGTGGTACATGCAATCAACAAGTTCAGACACTACATAACCGGCTATGAAACCTTTGTCCATACTGATCACTCTGCCATAAGATACTTAATGAACAAACCTGTCACTAATGGTAGAGTTACAAGATGGCTTTTACTTTTGCAAGAATTCAACATTACTGTGTTAGATAGACCTGGAAAGCAAAACACAGTAGCTGATTTCTTGTCTAGAATCCAAAACACTAATGAGGATTCTCCAGTAGAAGATAAGTTTCCAGATGAATACTTGTTTGCAGTGACTACCAAGACTCCTTGGTATGCAGATATGGCTAATTATCTTGTTACAGGGAAACTTCCTCTACACTTATTTCCTAATGAGAAAAGGAAAATCATTCGGGAGAGTTCACATTATTCTTGGATTTCTAATGAATTGTTCAAAACAGGGCCAGATTGTATAATCAGAAGGTGTGTTCGGGAAGATGAAATGCCTTACATCCTTAAGGCATGTCATGATGAACCATGCGGCGGGCACTTTGCGGACAAGAGGACAGCCTATAAAATCCTTTCTCTAGGATATTATTGGCCTTCTCTCTTTAAAGATGCAAAGCAGTATGTTAAAAGGTGTGACAGCTGCCAAAGAGTTGGGAAACCAACTCCTTCAAATGAAATGCCTCTACAGCCTCAGGTATGCATCGAACCCTTTGAGAAATGGGCTCTAGATTTCGTTGGACCAATTAATCCACCATCAAAGCAAAAGAAATATATACTGGTTTGTACTGATTATGTTACTAAGTGGGTAGAAGCAAAAGCATTGCCTTCTGCCACTGAAAATTCAGTTGTTCAATTTCTTTTTGAGGATATCTTCACTCGTTTTGGTGTCCCAAGGGAAATTGTGACAGATCAAGGCAGCCAGTTTACATCTAATTTGATGGAGAAGCTGATGGAGGAATATAAGATCAAGCACAGAACATCTACTCCCTACCATCCGCAATCCAATGGTCAAGTGGAATCTACCAATAAAATTCTTGAAGGCATTATCACCGAGACTGTTCATCTTCATAGAAGAGATTGGGCGGAAAGGCTCCCTGAAGCCTTATGGGCCTATAGGACCACATGGAAGAACACAACAGGACATTCTCCCTATGAACTTGTTTATGGGAAGGAAGTCCTGCTTCCTATTGAGTTCCAAATCAAGACCTTCAAGATGGCAGTCCAATTGGGAATGAGCCTCTCAGAAGCTCAAAGACACAGAATGGACCAGCTAAATGAGCTAGATGAAATGAGACAAGATGCAATTCTAAGGACCGATCTAGTTCAGCACCAAAGATCTAAATGGCATGATCGTCATATCAAAGAAAGAAAGTTTCAGAAAGGAGATTGGGCTCTATTGTTTGATTCAAAATTCAAAGACTTCAAAGGAAAGTTTCAAACTCATTGGCTTGGGCCATATGAGATTGATGAAGTCTTTAGCAATGGAGCAGTTCGAGTAAAAACTATTGATGAATTTCATACTCCTCTTATTGTGAATGGCCACCGCTTGAAAATCTACCAGAAGCCATTCTCAAAAGAAGAGTTTGTCAAATTGTTCAAAGAAGATTCTGCAATCAGGTTGGTGGAGAAGGATTCTTCTCCTCCATCAGCCTAATCTTTGGTTTTTGGAAAAAAAAAAAAAAAAAAAAAGAAAAAAAAAAAGAAAAAAAAAAAAAAAAATGTATGAGCCTGAAAACCAATCTCTGATTGGCAGTCTCATACAGAAAACCTGAGGTGAAAATCAGGGTCACCTGACACCTCATGTTTTCCAAAAAAAAAAAAAAATCTCTTTCTCCCCTTATTTCATCTCATTTTATCATCACCACCATTTCATTCATTTTCACTCCACCTCATTTTTTTTCATTCATCCATCCACTCACTACATTCCACTCCATCAATAAAGTCATTTTTAGATAGTTAAAAGTTGTTTTTGTGCAGTCGGAGGCTACTACTGCAGATTCCGCAGCTATCTGAAGATTCTGCAGCCATCTAATGATTCCGCAGCTCTCTGTACCTGCATAAAAAAAAACACAGTCTGTTTGAAATTTCTTTGCAGCTCAGTAGTCATCAATAATAAATAAAAAATGGTCATGCAACAGCCATAAATCAGCGAAGGGTTAGTGGCAAATCATCAAAGGCAAATCTAAGCGGGAATCTGAGGTATGGTTTAAAAACCTAAACTTGCAGTTATTTCATTATGCAAAGTTTTCTAGGTTATGTTTCTTGCCACTAAGTGTAATGATTACCAGTCATGCAACCATATACCACGTATCTCCCACGTCTATCAGTCCTTGATTACCACGATTTTGAATTTCACTTGCGGCTGCTTCTCTCATTAAGATCTCGTACTTAGGTGACGTAACCTAATGTACTACGTCTCTATGACATTAACTCACGCAGCCAAGTGTAACTTCGAACCGAAATCTAAGGACATAGCCGTTTCCATTCATTATTCCATAACCCTTCTACCCTCTTACGCTCATATCATTTCACTTCCGCTGTTTCATTTCCACTCACTGTTTCATTCCATTTACGCTGTGCAATACGCTGCTACTATACTCTGTTTTTCCTCTACGCTAATTCTATCACCAGTGAAGGTCTGTTACGGCCGTATCCAAAGCTAAAACCATAATCCACTATGTTGAGGCCGTAAATCCACTGAGTCAAAGCCGTTTTGAAGCCGTGTTCCAAAACAGAGCCGTGAGTTTACTGTGTAAAGCCATCCTTAAAGCCGTGTTTTAGAACAGAGCCATAAGAGCTAATGGGGAAACTCCTAAGAGCAGAACCGGAAGGTTCAAAGTTTTTGGAGGGTTATCCTCAGGTCAAAGAGGCATTACAAAAGGCAAACTGGTTACAATGCGTACAGAAGTTCAAAGGCTACCATAAGGAGGTGACAAAGGCCTTTGCAAGGTCCTTCAGAGAAAAAGATGGTCACGTGGAGATAGGGGACTTACAATTCACAGTCAATGAAAGCAGCATAGCACAAGCTACCTCACTTCCACAGACCGGAGAAAGGTGGTTTAAGAACCGGGCAGTTCAAGATCAGCAGTGGAAACAAATTTTGAAAAACCCAGGTATGGACACAAGTATCTTTACCAAAGGGATTCCTGTTTCTTATGTTAAGGAGGAGTGGACCATTTTACTCTTGTTAGTACAGAAATTTTTCACTTGTGAAGGAAGATTTGGGGTCTTATATGTTTATCATGCAAAGGTTATGATGCATTTTCTAGGAGATGATATTAACCTCCCTTACTTTCTATTTTCAAGTCTTAAGAAAATGTGTGCAATGGTCCAAAAGAACCCTAGAAATATTGAAGCACATTTATGTCATCACAGTCTTGTGAAATTGCTGGTTGAGGAACAATTAAAATCAAAAAGAGACACATGGGAGAGGTTTCTCATAAGAAACCATTTTCAAGAATTAGGAGAAACTTCTGGAGGGTCCCCTCAAGTGCCAAAAAGAAGTAGAAGAAAAAGAGGAGAGGGGGTTAACCAAGAAACTACTGCCCAAACAGAAACCATTGTTCCTGATACCACTGCCCAAGAGGAAACTGTTCAAGAACAGTTTGATGAGGAAACTGATATACAGCATCCTGAACAGGATATTGATCCTGGATTTACTGAAGATGATAACCAAGCAGCCCAAGGAATTATCACTGAAACTCTTTCAGAACTTGCTCAAGAAATTGCTCAGAAAAGGAAAGAAGGGAAGAAGAAACGTAAGCAAGATAAAGGTAAATCTGTAGTCCAAGAAACTCCCCTCACTCCTGAGAATACTAGTGAGGAAGACACTCAACCCTTAGCTCAAAGAATGGCCAAACTTCATAAAACTGCCCTCTCTAAAAAGGTGGAAAAACAACAGAAAATACCAAAAGAAAAACAGAGTACCACCTCTGTAAGAAGGAGCAGCAGATTACAAAATAGAAAAGTAGGGGCCACAAAGGGTAAACAGTCATTCTTCATTGACTTAAGCTCACCTCAAAAAGGTGCTACAAGTCCTGACTTGGAGGAAAGTCCTTCACACGCTGAGCACATTGAGACTAGTCCTCCACGTGAGGAAAGTCCGTTTGAACATGAACTTGAGCATGAACATGGATCTGAATTTGATTATGAACCAAGTCCCAAAAAGTCACCTGAAGTAGACCCAGAGCAGCAAAAAGTGTATAATTATCTGGAAACATTGGAGCAAGCAGCCGCTGGCCCAAGTAATGTTCAGCCTTTAGAACAACAAGTCCACTCCTTGAAACAGGAAATTTTTGAGGTTGAGGTTCTAAATCGACACATCATGCAAGAAAATGAAAAGTTGAAAGAGCAAGCCAAATTGGATAAGATGATTCATGATAACACCATGTTACATTTGGGCCTGTGGCAAAGAAATAACAAAAAGTTAAGGAAGAGATGCAAAAAGCTAAACAGAGCCTTGATCAACCTAAAGTTCAGATGCTTAGTAAAGAAGCCAAGGGTAAATGTGTCTACACAGAGAAAGAAGAGGAGATTGGATGTCTTGGCGGAGGCATCACAGCAGGTTGATTGATCAGTGTTTTTGCATGAGGACATGCAATGCCCTCGTAGTGGGGGTATGTAGAGTCCCTACTTTACACCTTATCATCCATCATTACCTATTGTTTTCATCACTTTCCTCTCTCTTTTGCCTCATTTTCCACCCAGATCATTACATTAGCTGTCATTAAACATGATCAAGTGAGCTTTGCTAATGGGTGATTGTTTTGTTTAGTTTTTGACATACTTACAGGCATTCCGCAGCCATCTGCTGATTCCGCAGCTATCTGCTGATTCCGCAGCCATCTGATGATCCCGCAGCTGTTTTGTTGATCTCAAGGTTCCACGTGCTATTTTGCAGAACGAGCCACATGGGCATGTTGGAATATATGTGCTCGAGGTTCCTGTGCCATCAGTTCAGCCAGCCACGTCACCTGTACCTCCGGTCAAAGGGGGTCAAGTTTCGGTCAAATAAAGGCAGCTTAACGTTGATGCGTAAGCTGTTAGGTTACGTCGGTGGAAAAGGTGACTTGTCCGTGTTTTGCAAGCCGTGGGGAACATGATCCAACGTTGGATTCATTGCCCATAACGACCAGGACCTCCAGCTTGACCATGAGGCATATGACGTGTTGACTGCACTTAATTACGCATGACATTCTGTTGATTTTCTGTTTTATGCTTTACGCATTAGGCTATCTTGCAGACGCCTATAAATACTTGCGTCTGCGTACGCTTATGTTAACTTTTTAGCTGTTATAGTTTATGACTCTGTGAGAATTTTAGCACACTTTTAAAACTCTGTTTTATATCCAGCCCTTTGACTATGTATTTCTGCATATAAAGTAATGGAAACAGTGTTGTTTTGAAGTTCTACATCATCTGAGTTTTCTGTGGGTTGTTTGGATGAAGGGCCCCTGTCCATGACTGCCCGTGTATAAGTATTTCATGTTCATACTTCTGCAATTTCTTTATTTTACTTACAGCATTTCTTTTTCTTGAAGTTATGTACAGCTTACTTTCTTTTCATTGCTGCAGCCTTTATTTTCACTGATCAGATTTGCTTCTTTGCAGGTTTTTTACCCGGGATTGAGTGTGTTGTATTTGCTTTAATATCTAATGGTAGTTGCAGTTGTCTTGTTCTTAACGCTGCCCTTTTTACTCTGTTTTCTAGACTAGTTTTTAGCTTAGTTTTACAAGTTGGATGCTAACTAATTTATGTTCTCTTTATCATGAATGATTTATCTTTCAGAGAACAGAACACTAATTGATTGCAGCTTGTTTTTAAGTAGCTTTGGCTTGTAGCACTAATACTTTTTCCTCTTGTTACACATAATCACACATGTAGGAAGCAGTATGATGGAAAAGGCTTAGTAGTGCTATAATTTGTCACTTAGAGTTTTTATCAATTCTTGGATTTGTCTTCAGCTACTTCCTAATCGTGTTTTACGCAGTACTATGTGGTAGAAGCAGGGAGTTAGGAAGAGATAACCATTATCATCAATCCTTGAAGTGATTTTCTTGTTTCTTTTATTTGCAGCAATATGGATAGAGACTAATGCCATTAGAACGTGGTCATTTGCTTTCAAGTCATTTCAAGTTATTCATTTCTTTCAAGTTCTTTTCCTTTACAATTCAGCAAGTAATTAGGAATCACTAATCACACACTTTCACTCACCTAGAACTCACTTTACACACACTTTCACTCATCTGTCTATAATCATCACTCCATCTTAGGAAGAAAAGTTAACCATAAACAACACCCCCAAACGACAAAAAGCTCTAAGAGGTTGCTTAAGTACATATAGTACACCTTCACTTCATCAGTTTATGAGCCCCGGGTTGACAATTAATACTAGCAATTTAGGAACACTAAATTGACTAAACAGATGACATGGAGGATTACAGGTGCTTTGTTATTGAGGAACACCCATCGTCTCCGCAATGCACCTAATCGGCCACACAACCTGCCACGTGTCGACTATTCTCAGGTTCTGGGAATTATGCTATTTGGTTCTTTTATGGGGTTTTCAGGAAAACTTGTTGTTACTTGGTTACGTGGTAGATTTTTTGTTTTTCTCTGAAAAATGTTTAAAAACTATGCGTAATTGTTGGTTTCCCCTGCGTGGGCAGCAAGATAACACTGGTAATCTCTTTTTTATTGGGACTGGTTTCCCATCATGGGCAGTCCAGACCTTGTTTTGTTGTTTTTTGCCCTACACTATGGCATGGACAAGCACAAGCTAAAGCCTCAGTGTACCATATTTTTACAGTAATAGAATTTAGCTTAATTTAGAAAAAAAAAAAAAAAAAAGATGTATGATCACATGACTCCTTAATTAACCATCATGTGATTTGACCGCCACGATGTCTCTACCATATCTTCTGCCTTCAATGACAAATAGTCCAACAATTCCTTCATAATTGATCTCCACTTCAAACTCCATAACTTGTACTTAACCGGTCCTCCACAGCTACACCTGTTAACGGTCAGATTAACGACATGACCTACCTATCTATGACTCTCCAAACCCTGACTGTTTATTTATTACATGCCAACTCTTAAGTTTTTCTCTCATATTTACATAGTCATTTCATGTATACAGTCATTCTGTTTCCATATCCACAGTTGTTTTGTTTCCATATAACCCAGTCATCCTGTTTCCATATTCATAGTCGTTCTGTTTTCATATACCCAGTCACTTCATTTCCATATACACAGTCATTCCATTTCTTAGACAGTGAGGGTAGTTTTGAAGGGTAACCAAGAATAGAGGATATGGGGCTTAATGTCAGAACTGAGCCCGTAGGGGTAAAATATATGGAGGGATATCCACAGCTTCAAGGGATGTTACAGAAGGCTGGATGGTTGTGCATTATTAAAAAATTTGATGGCTACCACAAGGAAATCACTAAATCCTTTGCAAGGTCATTTGATGGCATGGAAGTGGAAATAGGGGATATCAAATTTGCAGTCATAGAATCCTTCATAGCAGAAGCAACGGAACTCCGAAGACTAGGAGAAAGATGGTTTAAAAACAAAGAGTTTCATGATGAATCTTGGAAGGTGATTCTTAAAAACCCAGGTATGGATGTTACAATATTTATAAAAGGGATTCCAATTTCAGCACTCAAAAACAAATGGAGTAGCATGTTGTTAACACTGCAAAAATTCATTACATGTGAAGGAAGGTTTGGGTCTATGTATGTTTATCATATATGTTTGTTAATGAATTTTCTAGAGAATGGAACCCCAATCTTCCCTTTTTCCTTCTAAATAGTCTGAGAAGAATGGCAACAAATGTCCAAAAGAAAGTTGAAGCAATAGAAACAACTTTATATCATCATCAATTAGTGAAGCTTTTAGTTGAATTTCATTTGAGAAGTGTAGGGGATACATGGGAAGACTTCTTGGTAAGGAATTTCTTCCACGATGCTCCAGATTTATCTGAGGGAAGTCATGTTAAAGGAAGTAGAAGGAAAAATATCAGCATTAAAAGCTCCTCACAAAAAGATGGTGCAGAAATGGCTCCTAAACTAGAGGTTAGGAAGCAGACTAAGCAGAAGAGAAAAATGAAAGAAAGGGTTGAAGAAATCAATAAGGACATTCCTGAACCTTCATCACCTCAAGAAGATGAACAACTAATTTCTGAAAGACTAACCAAGATCAAGGAGAAAATCAAGAAAAATAAGGAGAAAGGAAAGAGGGAAAATGACACAAAAGAAGAAACCATAAGCTTCCAAAACTTGAGGAGGAGCTCTAGACTCCGAGGTAAGGTGAAGAGGGTGAAATCAAAAGAGGCCCAGTTTATAAACTTAGAGGAAGAAACCCCATTTTAGTCCCCTGACAATATTCCATCTGAACAAAGTCCACAGAACTCTCCTCCACAGAATTTTGAAGGAAGCCCAAGTGGAGCTTCTCCTGGCATAGAACCAATACAACAACAAATCTATGACTACATAGAGTCATTATATAAAAAGAGTACCTCAATGGACCCAGGGACTTCAGCTAATCCAGAGCAGCCTGTCACCCCAAAAGAAACTCTAACTAGCTCTCTCAATTCTGAACAGGCACATCCAAAAAGAAAATGAAGCCTTGAGGGAACATAATAAGTTGGATAGAGTTATTCATGACAATACAATGCTACACTTGGGATTATGGTACAAGAAGAACAGGAAACTGAAAAGGAAAAATAAGAAGCTGAGCAGAACACTTGTTAACCTCAAATATAGATTTCTTATGAGGAAGGCAAGGATGGCAGTCAGTGCAAAGAAAAGAAAGAAGAGGAAGTTGGATGTGTTGGCAGAAGTGTCAGAACAAATGCAATAGGAGGAAGAAGTTCACAATTTTGATTGCATGGGGACATGCAATGGTTTTGTAGTAGTGGTATGTTGAGCCTTAAAACTGCTCTTTCCTTAGCAACTCTTCTCATCCCTTTCTTTGCTTTTCCATGAAGAAATGCATTCTTATCATCAATGACCAGTATACATTGCCTTAAGCAGGAAATTTAGTGATTTACATGTTATGCTTTTATGTTTTGCTATTTGAATAAATTTTTGTATTTTAGCTACGAAACGCAACCTATTCTGTAGCTAATCAGTTGTTCCGCAGCTACTTCCATGCTTTAACATGTTCCAGGTGTCAGAAGGAGAAACTAAATATGGGTAGCTTGGAAATCATCATGACATGGACCGTCTCCTATTCACCTAGCCCAGGTCAACAAGGAAGATGGTACAAGACTCCGGTCAATGGAAAAGTCAAACGTAGAGACCGAAGGCAACAAGACTCTGTTTCATGGATAATCAACACGTTTCACGGTATCTATTTGTTACAAGGTATTAAAATACACATTTTGCTAAACTTATCCACAACAACATATAAATAGTCATGACCTTTCCTAGATTTAGGCAGTCCTCCAACAAATTCCATGGAAACACTTTCCCAAGGATGAGAAGGAACTGGTAGTGGAGTGTACAAGCCTAGTTTTCTATTATTGGGCTTGCTTTTAGCACACATGGTACACCCTCTTACATATCTAGAAATTGTCTCGTTCATTTTTTGCCAATAACAAAATCTTTGCAGCTGTGCAACTGTTTTACTTACACCAAAGTGACCTGATATTAGAGAAGTGTGTGCTTCTTGAATTATCTTTGCTCTTTCAGTTTGTGGAATGCATAGCTTCCCACAATGATACAAGAGTTGGTCCTTAATATGATAATCCAATTCTTCTACTCGTTTTCCTTGACTTAAAGTTGAATATACATCTTTAAAATCTATATCTTGAGCATATTGTTCAATGTAGCTCTCATGCAATACTGAATTATGCTTAAGTATAGCAGATGCATTTATAATTGGTCTAGATAACATATCTGCAACTTTATTGTATATGCCCTTTTTATATCTGATGACTAAATGAAACTGTTGTAGAAAACCCATCCATCTATAGTGTCTTGATTGCTGCAACTTAGTTTGGGAGTGTAGATATTGAAGTGGTTGATGATCAGTATGTATAACTGTCTCTTTGTCCATTAAGTAATGTTTCCACTTTTTCACACTCTATACTAATGCATACAATTCTTTATCATATGTGGGATAGTTAACTACTGCAGAATTAAATGTCTCAGAATGATAACATATGAGTTTACCGTGCTGCATCAACACTGCTCCCATGGCATAGTCGCTGGCATCTGTTTCAATCTCAAATGGTCTTTGAAGATCGAGCAGTGCTAGTACTGGTGCTATACTAATATTTTTTTTGAAGGTGTTGAAGGCTTTCTGTTGTTTGCCTCCCCACTGAAACACCTTGTTCAATCATGTTAAAGCATGTAAGGGAGCTACAATTAAAGAAAAGTTAGAAATAAACTTTCTCCAATATTGTGATTCCCCTAATAAGCTTCTAACCTCTGTAGCAGATTTGGGTTTAGGCCAGTTTACAATGACTGCAACCTTAGAGAGATCTATCTTCAATTCACCACCCTCTACTATATGTTCCAAATAATTCAAAGATGTTTTGCCAAATTCACATTTTGAGAGTTTAATATAAAGTTTTTCTCTTTTCAAAACATCTAATGTCGGCTTAACATGCTTTAAATGTTCTTCCCACGTTTTTCTAAATATAAGAATGTCATCCAGATATACAATAATAAAATCATCAAGAAAAGGTCTGAGTACATCATTCATTACTCTCATGAAAGTAGCAGGAGCATTACTTAAGCCAAAAGGCATAACCAACCACTCATACAATCGTTGCTTTGTTTTGAAAGCAGTCTTCCATGCATCTTGCTCTGCAAATCTGACTTGATGATAGCCACTATGCAAGTCTAACTTGGAAAAATAAACAGCTTCTTTTAATTGATCTAATAGATCATCTATGCGAGGAAGGGGATAAAATTTTTTTATCGTTATCTTATTTAGTGCTCGGTAATCAATGCACATTCTCCACTAGCCATCTTTCTTTTTCACCAAAACGATTGGAGACCCACATGGTGATGTGCTAGGTCTGATGAACCCCCTCTCGAGCAACTCCTATACCTGCTTCTTGATTTCTGCATTCTCTAAAGCGGACGACATGTACATTCCGATGTTAGGAAATGGAGCATCTTGCTGCAAATTAATATCATGCACTATTTCCATTTTGGGTGGCAGACCTTTAGGTTCTTGAAACAATACATCATATTCTGAAACAACTTTTTCTAAATCAGCTTGATGTTTAGCATCATAGCCCTCAAATACATTAGTTTTATTAGGTTTCTTTTCCTTTACAACCTTCAGTAAAAATTGTTTGCATGAATTTACAATTCATTTCATCTGCCCTGAGTTTATGAGAGTATAATTATTCTTGAGCTTATGAGCTCTTACAATATATTCGATTCCATCTTTAATGAGTAAATACTTGTTCTCAGCTCTATAGAAAATAGCTTTTCTATCATACAAGTAAGGACTTCCTAAAATAATTCCACATATGTCCAAAGGAACCATATCTAACTCAACCTCATTTACAAATGCTGACCCAAAAGAAAACTCAAGTTTACATTGTCTAGTCACTTGTAGCTTTGCTTTATCACATAGCCAACCTAATGGATATGGTTTCTTGTGAGGTGTGGTTAGTAATGCCAACTTCTTTACAATTTCTTCAGAAATTAAATTTACTTGTGAGCCACTATCAAACAAAGTATCAATCTTTTGATGATTGGAAATAACTCGAATATGAAAAAGCTCACGTCTTTTTCTCTCATTTTCTTCATTATCAGTAGATTGTGCAAAATTACTAGTTGATGCTTCATAATTTTTACCTTTTATACATGTGGCTGCGATTCTTGCTTCATCTCCTGAGTCTGACCCCAAATCCTTTTGAATAGCTGCAGCAATATTCTTCTTCTTGCCCTCGAACTTCTTAGGTTTCAGCTCCGGATGTAGAATCCAGCAGTGTTCATCATCATGCCCATCCTTCTTACAGTGAGTGCATGAGGACTTGCTCTTTTGTACAGTGTTGTTCTTCCTCTCTTTCCATTTACATTTTCTTTTCTCCTTATTTTTGCTTGCAGTGGATTGGGATGATCCCCCAACTTCTGGGTTCCCATTCTTACCTCTGGCTTCTAGATGCGTAGCCTGAATGGATACCTCATCTATGCTAGTGGGATTAAACATGAGGATAGTGTGCCTCATGTAGCTGTGTAGACTACCTATATACTTCAACAGAGTCTCAGGTGAGTCTAAAGAAATTCCTAAAATCAAAGCTCTTTTCCTAAATTCTTAAGTGTAACCTTGTATTTCCCTTTTAGTTGTCGAAGAGTTTGCCAGCTCATCATGGCTTGTTGCATGTAGGCTAGTGGATAGAATTTATTTTTAATTACATAAACAAATTCCCTCCAGACAGAAAGAATCTTACCATGTTTCTTCATGTCATCTTGTGTCCTGCCTTCCCACCATACCAAGGCAGTGCCCCCAAGGCGTAGGCTGGCCAGCTGAATCTTACTCTTGTCTGAGTCAATACTCTGCACTCTACAATAAACATCAATCTGTCTAATCCAATTATCCAGCTTCTCTGCATTCAACTCTCCATCATATATTGGTAAATCAAATTTAACATCTAATTTAATCAAAGATGTCTTCTTTTTATTTTTAGGGCTATTAGCAGGTGTGAAAAAATTTTCTTCTTTCCCTTTGCCTTTGGAGTGGTCATGGAGGAGAGATTCTTCTACTCCTTTGTCTTGTTTGGAACTTGATGAATCTTCATCTCTATGTTTATTACAGTCCCTATACATTTCCTCCACCATGGATTTCAAGGTCATAAAACTATCCATGAACTGGGGGTCTGATTCCAAGGGATTTTCTTTTGACATTTTCCTCTTAGAATAGACTCTTCCAATTTTCGGGTTAGTTTCAGCCAATTCTCCTTCTCCTAATTTAAGCTTTGATCTAGTTAGCATTCAACAACAAAATCCAGCGCAAGCTTGTCTAACCTTAGTAATCCTATGCTCTGATACCACTTGATCTAGAATTTATCTAGGATAAAGAATGAAAGGTATTACAAACTCATGTGCATGGATGTGCCTATGTTACTTATGCAACGGATCGATAAGATTGCTAGAATACATAGACACTGAGGCAATCAGAGAAAACATAATGGTCAAACATGTGAACAAAACAAGTTTAATAAGGAGTTCACCCAATGCTCCTGGGCTACATCTTGTGGTCCAGCCTTTCAGTGGTGGCCTCTCTATTATGTTTTCAAGAAGAGTTTTTACAACAGTGAGCTTGATTAGAGACTCACTAAACAGAATGAAGTTAGTAGGACTGGAGTGCACAGACTCTCCTTACTGAAACTCGACATCTGAGGGTCACAGTAGTATGACAGGCCTATGCCGAGGAGTTTGCTTGAACCTCTCAAGCCTTCAATGGAGTACATAAACTCTCTGGCTCTATCTGGCTCTGTCTGGCTCGATGCTGCCTTCAGGTCAGCTCGACTTCTACTCTCTGTTCTCTGCTATTAGCTTTCTGTGTCTCTGTGTGTTGCCCCCTTTTTTCTGCTTCTGTCAGTTCATGGCTTTAAAGCCAGTTTGTTCTTTGACTGCTCGTTTTCGCTTCCTAGGCTTCTAGTTTCCTTTCCTCTATCCGTTTGAATTCCTCTGCTCCGCGTCATCATCGCTGGGTAACGCCTCGCAGGGAGGTGGCCACCTGTTTGCTAACGAACTGGGTGTCAGATTCCCTGAATCATATTCGAATGGCTATTAAATCTGTTTGCTTCAAGATCGCCTGCGAACACAAATCGTTTGCCAACTCATCATCCATGTCAGACTTCAAATCCCCTGTCATCTTGCTTTTTGACCTGTCAAATCCGGTCAGTCATCAGGACGTATCTCCATCATCGATCTAGACCCCCCAGATCCTACGGTCGTCCTTCATATCAGGCGGGAAAGTCGCACGACGTTTACACGTCCTATGCGGACAGTTTTCTCTGTCTTCCGTCGAACGCGTGTCGCTCGATGTGTGGCATCGGGCAGGACTCAGTCAAAACTGCTTACCACCTCGAAGCCTTCTGATATCCTATCGGGTTTGGGAAATCCTGCGCTACGGAACTGAAACAGTTACTTTTCCGAATTTTATAGCATTTTCGGGTCTAGGCGCTTCGGGGATTTCCTTCACTGAGGGGGACACCCTACGATAGCGCTAATCACGTATCAGAATCCACCTCTGTCTCTTGATCTGGCCACTGGTTCTGCTAGTTTTGTGCCATTACGCTTTACCATGGGCCAACGGTATGCGCGCTTGATCGAGGGTACTCGTTGCTCCACCCTGGCCACAACTGCAATTGTTATGAGGATTCCTTCTAATAGCTTCGATCTTTTCTAGGACTTGAATCTTTTAGCATAATTTGAAACAGTCATGAAAACTTAGAGATTTTTAGGATCTAATTCGGATCAGCCCTTCTAGTTGATAACTCATCTTAAACTAAGTCGTTGAATACTTCATTCATGTAATGAGTCTTTTCTGCATTTTTGCATTTATCTTCTCTTAGAATAATGAAGTACAGAATTCCTCAAAATGTCATCATAAGGAGGTTTTTCTCCCAAAATTGAGAGGTAGAGTAACTAAGTATTTCATTTAGTTTTGTTTCCATAATAGATTAGACATTAGTTGCGATTTCACTTTCAGTTTTAGTATTTCATTTAATATTGTTTTTTAATTGATTAGACAATAGTTACAATTTTACTTTTTAGTTTTTAGTTCATGATTTGGAAATAATGATAAGAGCATAAATAGAAACTATGTTTTCATTTCTTGATTAAACTTTTCTTCCAAATCATACTTAAGCTCTTTTAATTCTCATTTCTTTAGGTTCTTAGCAGTCTTTACAGAAGATAGATTTAATATTTTTGTTAGTTACATTGTAAATCATTAGGGATTAAAGGGTCAAAAACCCCCAAAACAACATAAAACACAAAAACAATGAAGTAAGAAAGGTCATCTAGCACAAACAGTGCACTACATTTCATCAATTTACGATAACTAGATTGATAATTTATGTATAGCAATTTAAGACACTAAATTGACCAAACAGTGCGTCTGTTAGGATCATGTCTTCAACTACTTGGCAAGCTTTACCCCACAGATTGTGCCTGTCACTCAAAATCTGTTGGCTTTCAACAGAGGAACCAGTCAACCCTTAGGGGTCCTTCCGAATTTCCCTATTACTTTGGGAGGAAAGACCGTCTATATAGATGTGATGGTAGTCCAAGGTTTGTTAGATTTCAATCTTATCCTTGGACTCGAATATGTTTATGTCATGGGATTTATTGTTTCTTCGCTTTTCCGTGTGGTTTTTTTTCCGCATGAAGGGAGAATAGTGGTCATTGATCAATTTTCGTTCATTGGTCACCAAGCGCATCCTTTATAACCATCATCCCCTATTGGCTCTTGTTTGCAAGTAGTACCTTCCCTGCCACAGGTCAATTATGTGGCTACCCGTTCTGTCTCTACGTCTGTTGATGATCATGCAGATGGTATAGTACATTATGTACTAGGGGCTTTGGAACCCGATCTATCTTTGGTACCAAATGACATGTATTCTTCCTTAAGCGTGGTTCTTCCATCTAGTGAAGACCTCTTGGGAGTCATGTTCTCGTATGGTTCATGAACAGATGTGTGAGCATAGTTCTTTGTCTTGTGTCAAGCTCGTTAAAAAATGAAACAAGGGTCATGAGGATAGTTCCTGGTCTTGTGTCAACCTCGTTAAAAAATGAAACAAAGGGTGTGAGCATAGTTCTTTGTCTTGTGTCAAGCTCATTAAAAAATGAAACAAAGGATCATGAGGATAGTTCTTTTACTATGTCAACCTCGTTAAAAAATGAAATAGTTCTCCATGAGCAGAGTTCTTTGTCTTGGGTCTAGCTCATTAAAAAATGAATCAAGGAGTCTGAGGATAGTTTCTTTCTGTATCTACCTTGTTAAAAAATGAAACAGATGTCTGAGGATATTTTTTTTACTGTGTCAACCTCGTTAAAAATGAAACAAATCCCTTTTCCAAATCGAGTCTTTGATTAAGATCTCGTAAAATCCTAGTCGAGTCTTTCCTGGGTCTTGAAAGTGAACCTTCATTCCATTCACCTAGTTGAATGAAATGAAGCTTGGGGAGCATGTACCTCGAATTGAATCATTATCCCAGGGGCATGCAAACTTATCTCAAGCATAGTTTTTCGTTTCAAGATTGTGTAAACATGAAACTTAATCCATGTAGAGTTCTCCATGGTTCAAGCTTGTGTAAAAATGAAACCATGTCTGATTTACATCTTGTAATTGTTGTTTTAATCAACTGATTTCCGCTAGATGAGCCTTGGTCGTTTTATTCCATCACCACCATCTCTTTGGCCGATCATATGCTTTCACTTGGTTGTTTTTTCGTTTCCTAAGGAACCGCAGCAATGAGTGGTTTTATTATCCAGCCTCTTGACCATTACATGTTTTGAGTAGTTCCTCCATTTTCGGAACTAGCTGCTACCCTTTATTCTACTCGTTCCTCTAGGACGATTCACCTTTAAGCTCTTTTCTGACTCGTAAAAGATGAAAAGATTGTCGAGTATTTTTTCCCTTTTTTGACTCGTTAAAGAGAATAAAAATGGGGGGTCTGGTTTCAGCTCTTTTCCGACTCTTTAAACACGAAAATATTGTTGAGATCTTGTCATTTTGAACTCGTTAAAGGTTTTGAAACGTCGTTTACCCAGTATACGTTTACCCATTTTTGGGGCCGGGATAAACTATTTATGAAAAAAGGTACTCCTTAGCTGACATGGTCAAGCGATTCTCTCAAGTATTGTTTTCTACCTTTTCGAGCTCGAGAAACACAAATTTACGAAAAGGGACCCTTTGGAGTTTTCTTTTCCGTGTCTTTTTCAAACTCTCTAAACATGAAAAATATGTCGAGTTTTACCTTTGTCGGACTCGTTAAAAAATTAAATGACATAGGACTTGTCATTATGACGAGACTGAGCTACTCCTTCCTAAGGCTCGTAAAACTTATGAGGATGGATCCATCTGAAGAATGGACTTATATTACAAGCATATGCTATCCCCATCAAGACTGTGTAAAAATAACTGGGGTACTCGCCAGAAATGGTGGGGGGAAATTGGAAGTATTTCATCAGTTGTATTCATTTGAGGCAGCCTATTACTCTTGGACATTGACACTCATCTGCTTTTCGTGTCGGGTTTTGGGACATCCTCACTCCGTCACTTGCCTCCCTAGGTTCTAGGTTATCCATTTTAAACCTCTCATATGATCTCTGCCACATCACCATGACCTTTAATCCTGTGATGTCAAATGCTTCCAAAAATCCGGAGTCGTGTCATCCATATGTTAAAGAGAAGTCTTCCTACCTATGCATTGTCTGCTCACCTTGGATTACTCTCATTCATTGTGTTCCCGTTTCATGTCCATGATGAAGGATTCATTATGACCTTCCTTCGGAGGATCGCTTCCTTTCGACCTTAGCTCATTATCCAGGAAGTTGATCTAGAAACTCCTTTCTAGTACCTTAGAGCTTGCATGCCCCAATGGCAAGTTCTTCACACTCGATGAAAAGTTCACATCATTGGCTTTCGATCGAGTGATTTCACAAGTGTTCGACTTCAGTTCCTTTATTCACATTCCATGGATTGTTTTGCTGGTACCTTGAGAACCATTGTCATTATTGGTGGTTTCTCTCGCGCTTGTTAACAGTTCACGTCATTGGCTGGTAATCAAGCAACTTTCTAGCATGTTTGACTTCAGCATGTCTATTCACATGTTAGAATTTGTACTTTGATCGGGTCTTGTTGGAGTGAAAGACCCTGGGCTTAAATCACAAAAGTCCAGGTTGAGAGGAGAGATGATTCATTCATGACTATATACATGATTCTTTAGACGAATGGTTACGCCCATGCCGTGGATCTATTTTATATGATCCCTCTAGTTAGTTGGTTGCATCCGTGCCGAGGATCCATGCTCAAGATCTTTTTAAAGATGGATAGTTGTGCCTATACCATGGATTCGTGTATTGCTATAAGCCTCTCATGTTTATCAGGCATGACTATCATACTTCAGATATGTACGTGTATGCTTGCTTGCATGTTTTTCGACAACGAACTTTGGTTCCCCGCATCTACTTGTAAATCATTTCACCCCTCACTCTAGTTTGGCCTTCACGCTTTAGGGGGAATCTGTTACACAACATTTTTTCACTATCCCTATACTCCTCATTCCACGATCCCGGAGGACCTCTACAATGACCCTCATGTGTTTTCCCATCATGAATAAACTCCCATTATGTCCCTCTTCATGAACAGAACATTTCCTTTTTGCATCATTTCCCAAGAACCTTCCTTTTACCCTAGTTTACAAGACCGGCGCTAATGACCAGTTCCCTCCTCGCGTCGATCTGCAGAGTTTAAAACTGGGATTGGCATCAATCAGTGCTAGTGAGCCTTGTCTCAGCCGCGCCGACCCTATTTTGGCAAGTTTTTTAAATATGGAGTCGAAGCTTCCAGGTCTAGAAGCTTCGTAACGGAAGTTTGGTAAATGGTTGGACTCAATGGAGCCGAGGAATTCAGTTTGGGTTCCTTTCCCCTTATTAGGATGGAACAAAACCAAGAGATAAGACCTCTCCCATGATAAGAGGAACCATCTCCCCTCCATCCAAGCTATATAAACCCCTCCTTTTACAAGCTAAACTACTTTAGTTTCAATCTTAGTATTTTTGGAGCTTGAATAACCAACAAGACATCATAGCTTGTAGCTCCCTAGTTTATGTTTATGGAGGGAGAATAGTGTGTTTGGTTTGGTTTGAGACTAAAGGGAAGAAGCCTTAAAAATTCCATTGTTGGGGCTATCCATGAGATCCTAGCAGAAGTGTGGGAACCCAAATACGTCGGAGGAGACCAGCAACGTCAAGGCATTGGTCGTAATCTCTTTCTAAACTTATATGAATACAACTATTGATTGATTTCCTACATTAAAGTGTTATCTTACATTTTATGGCTTAATGTCCCTTGACCTGTTAAGTAGGCTGAATGAAATTTGTATGCTATCACGTTTGTTGTTGTTTGTTTGCTTGTTTCAGGTATTTGAAGGAAGGAAACAAAAGATAGTTGGAGTAAGGAAGCAGGATCATCACCAAGTGAAATAGCGTTCTAAGAGGTAGGCCCTTTTATATGATTCTAGATGAAGGAAGTTTTCACTAGATTGTTTGATTGTGGCTAGACCCGCTCTCTCGAGCTAGAGGAATTGTTTGTGTCCGCACTGAGAATTTACCTGCCCTACAGAGATCCCTATGCTTAATTTTGTTGTTTACACCTGTATATTACATGTTTGTGAAATGTTTGACGAAATGCATGTCATGGCTAGTAGGGGTTTGGTTAAGGGATTGTTTAAGTATTTGCTTTAGCATCATTGTTTCCTTGTTATTTTACCGTTCTGAAGGTGACAATCCATTATGGGCAATGACCTGGGCTCTAGGCCTTAAAAAGTGGTGCAAATCCCGGGGGCGCTGGCACAGAATTGGACAAAATAGTCCTTGGACATTGGCATGACTATAACATGAGAGCGTCCAGAGCCTCCTGGATGCTAGCAGGCCTATGTTATGAGAGTGTCCAGAGGTCAAGTGATCAAAATCTTTAGTGGGGCCTAGGGGCAAGCTTCCTAAAGTGTTGGGATGGTTCTCAGGGGTCCTGTAGCTGATGTGGAAGGTATGTATGTTGTGTTTCCGTCGATTCTATTTCCTTAATGTCAAATAGAAGGTTGAATCTGATCATAGCAGCCTCTTGTCGCATGTTTACCCTGATTGGCCGATTACTTGGGTAGATTTAGGACAAGGGTGTTATAGTGCAGCCTTATTTAGATGGCTTTCCAGCTCACTCATTGAGATGGGAATATCATCCAATGCATCTGAGAGCAATTTTTATCAAATGTCGTCATTACAATTTTTGCTTTAATCCACATAAGTGTGTTTTTTGTGTGGAATCTGGTCGATTGCTAGGTTTTTTCATCTCAAAGGAAGGCATTCATTTCAATTCGTTGAAGGTTGAGGTTATTCTAAATCTGCCTCCTCCTTCCAATCTTCGCCAACTCCAAAGTTTGCAAGGGAAAGAAAACTTTCTACGTCGATTTATCCAAAACTGCGTTGAGTTAACTAAAGGTTTTACTCAACTTTTGAAAAATGGAATCTCATTTATCTAGGATGAGGTGGCTCAAAGGGGCTTTAATGCACTTAAATATGTGTTGACCCATACACCATTGTCGCATCTTCCTGATTATCACCGAGACTACTATTTATAATTAGCCGCGTCCAATGCCACCATTGGAAAATTCTAGTTCAGGAAGACAAATCTAATGAAGATCATGTGATATATTACTTAAGTCGTAATTTGACCAAAACTGAAACAAAATATTCACATGCAAATAAATTGGCCTTGGCAGTTGTCCAAGTTATCCAACATTTCTGTCACTACATTTTATTGCGTGAAACTACTGTGATTTTCTTTTGCAACCCCGTGGTTTATATTATTACCATAAAATTGACGAGGGGTAAGTATTGCAAATGGATAGTCATCCTACAAGAATTCGATTTGGAATTCATTAAATCCAAATCTAAGAAATCATTGGTATTTGTTGAACTATTGTGTGACTTTCCCCGTACTAAAACTAAAAATGTGGCAGAGGATTCTCTTCCAGACAAATCTCTCTTGATAATCAACACTTTAGATCCTTGGTATGGAGATATCATCATTTATCTTCAAACCCAGATGTTTCAGTCAGAACTAAGTTGAACTGATCATCGTTGTGTCTGGTATCAATCCCACCAATATAATATTGTTGGTGATACACTTTATCGTCGTGGCTTCGACTTTATTTTCTTACAATGCTTAAATCATGAGGAAGATGAAAAGGCATTAAATGACTTCCATTCTGGAGCTTGTGGCGGTCATATTTCTAGATTTTCCACTGCTCAAAAGATCCAGCGCGCAGGGTATTTCTAGCCTTCTATTTTCAAAGACTGTATAACTGTGGTCCGAAAATGCCATAATTGTCAAATCTATGATCGAAAAATGCGTGCACTTCCATCTCCTCTTCACCCAATCATTTTTGTTGGTCCTTTCGCTAAATGGGGCATTGATTTTCTTACATGTAACTCTCACTCATCCAGGGGGCATGGGTACATTATCCTTGTGGTAGATTAATTTACAAAGTGAGCCGAGGCGATGCCTATATACAAGGATGACGGTGAAACAGCATGCGTTTTCATGCTCAATCATGTAATTGCTTGGTTCGGAGTACAAGTTATCGTCATGGGCCATGGTAGCCATTTTCAAAACCGTATGATGACCAATCTTACCAGAAAGCTAGGCCTGCATCATGACAATTCTACTCCATATTACCCGTAGGGAAATGGCCAAGCAGAAGTTGTTAACAAGGTTCCACCATTATTAAATGGATTATCGGGACTCATAAATGAGAATGGAATCTAATGCTTTATCCAGCCTTGTGGGCATACCACACTACAACAAAAACTTCAAGTGGTTTTACTCATTTCCATCTTGTCTATGGCATGGAAGCAGTTCTACCGATTGAATGTGAGATATCATCTTTGAAACTGGAAATTAAATTATTACCAGCTACTTTTGTTGAAGAGGAGTGCTTCTTGTACTTAGCACATCTCAATGAGACTCATCATGATGATGCATTAGTTAGCGAGACCCAAAAGAAATGAGTTAAAGCACAGTACGATCAAAATGTCAAACCTCATTCGTATGCAGAAGGTGATTTAGTCTTGGTCTATGATCAAGAGCATGATAAGTTAGGCGTTGGTAAATTCGAGCCTATGTGGCATGGCCCTTATATTGTAAAACGTGCACTAGAAAAAGGGGCCTATGAACTAGTGGATTATGACGGAATTCCTTTAGGAAAGCCCAGAAATGGTCTTTACCTAAAGAGATATTATGCTTAGATTGTTCGGTGAAACATTTGTATATTACTATACCATAGTTTATGTGTGACAGGTTTTAGCAGTTTTTGCGATTTTTGACTACTTCTCCTGCTCATCTTGTGTTACACTTGATTTGCAGATGTCGACATTCCCTCGAACTTACATTGGTTTCACTGATGGCATTAGTCATAGTACTCAAAATTTATCTTACGCAGCCTGGGTCATTTATTCGCCCACAGACGAGTTAGCTCCTATTCATGGGATATGCCTCAGTCGAAAAACGAACAATATTCCAGAATATAGCGTGGTGATTGAGCTATTACCTGATGTCATTGAATTTGGCATTCGTCGGTTGATTGTTAGGTTAGATTCGCAACTCGTGGTATTACATTTGAATGGTGTTATTCAATTACAAGTGCTTCCATGTCAATGATGTTTTTGTGAGTTCGTCTCTCGGAAAGAGAATTTTATTATATTGAGTATCAACATATTCCGAGAAATTTAAACACATTAACAAATGCATTAGTTAATTATGTGTTAAATTGGAACTTGTAAAAAATTTGTAAAGAAATCAATGCAATATTCATTCACATTTTGTACAAGATAGACAAAAATAGAAGTAGTAATTTTCATTAGATAAAAGTCTGTAAATAGTGTGGCTTTTACAAAAAATGTCATCCAAGGACATAAGGCCCTATGGCCTTTATTTTCCGATCATGTCGATACATCATCAAAAATAAAAAAATCTAGCCCTCAGACTAGTCGCTACACATGATGATGATCATGGTAGCATAAATAGAACGTGCTACTTGTCGTAGAAAACAACTAATAGGACCAGGAACTTCTGCATTATGCCTCTAGTAACAAAGAGGCAAACCATCTATAGCGGCATCTAGAATGTCCAGAGTCAACCTCTCAAGGTTTTTCTCTATCTTTGTCAGTATCTTTGTTGCCTCAGGGTTCTATACTATGGGAGTCGTTGGCTGCTCACCACACCGATCATATATACATAATTTGGTTGGTCTCACTAGGGCCACATCTACATGATAATTTTGGATCATTAGCTTTGGATGCCAAAAAAAAAAAAATAATAATAATAATAATAATATTCAAAAATCAGCTAAAATGTGAAGTTTTACCTATAGCACCTCACTGCATCCCAGGATGCAGTGCCATGTCTGGATCTCCTGTGTAGTTCATCCCTGCATATGGAAACTTTCGATCAAAATGATTTGGTTTTCCAACCACTCGAAGAAGTCAGGAGTAATCTGATTGTTGGACCTTCGCTACCTCCATGGCATGCCATAAGTGTAACCCATTTCAACATGTGTGGGTTATGATTCCCTCCTCTCTCTACTGATACTGGTGGAGCCAGAAGAGGAATCCACTCCAAAGCAAACGAAATAAAAAATGCATCATACCCAAAGTTTTTGTGTTTGATTGTTCTGACCCTGGTTAGTTTCCCCTTTAGATTGACAACTACAACCTCACTTTAGTTAAAAATGGTACCCTAAAAGCAATCCAGAACGGTTTGCATCTGAGTCTTCTTCAGCAAACGCAAAGCTACACTACTACACAGTCATGCAACAATGAACCCGATGGCTTTCAAAGACATTTGTGCAATGATTTTTGATGTCAATTTAGCCATCTTTGAGAGCTGCTCCATCAGTACAATGTTGTATCAAATAGGTAGCATTGGTTTTGCCACCGCGCCTATGCCCATACAAGTTGATTTCCTCCCCACAACGTGGAAGTCAACTCAGGAAGTAAATGTCATCAGCATCGATGACAAGTCTGTGGTCCCCGACTATGAAACATTCCTCCTGGACATTCCACTTTCCTATCATCCATTCCACCAAGTCCAATTGGGCCTTCATGCCCATAATGGTAAAAATATTGTACAAACCACAGTTTAGATAGATGTCTTTCAGATTAATCACATTATCAGGATTTGGTCAACATTTCGAACCAACTAATGTGGTCAATCCTCAAGACAAGGTGAAGAATCAATCAATATTAAGGAATAAATAGTATGGATGCATCATTGCCCAGAATTAGTTGTTGAAAACTAGTTGTTGGTAAGGTAAGTAAAATATTATTAATTATTAGAGGTGGGGAGTTATTTATTAAAATAATAATATATATTTGGTTAAAAACTAATTATTAGGAAAAAAATAAATATAACATATTAAAAGTAAATATAAAATAATTAAAGTATTATATATTTATTTAAAAACTAGCTGTTAGGAATAAATAAATATTATATTAATTTTAATAATTAATTAAAGTGTTAAAATATTATATATTTATTTAAAACTAGTTGTTATAAAATATTTTATTCAATATTTTAATGAATAAGGTAAGTGAAATATTATATTAAAGTCTTTAAATCTATTTTGGAGTAAATATTATATTTTAATGTTTTAATAACTAATTAGATATTATCAATTTATAAAAAATTATCGAGGGCCATCTTAATCCAAATAGGTAAAAAAATATACCTAAGATTAAAATATAGAACTCAAGCTTAAGAAATGGTTCTATAAATTAAAATATAAAAATGAAAAAGAGGATACTTGTTAATATTAAATATAAAAAGCTATATACATATATTAGATATATTAACTGGCCTAATAATAATATTGCGAAAAATAAAAATTAGAGAAAGACTCAAATTTTATAAAAATTCAAAAAAATGAAGGTTAAGAGGGGAAAACAAGATAGTAACTAATATCTAGAGGGTTACATAAAATGAATAAAAAGGAGGAAAACAAGAAAAAATATTCATGAGTAAAACGAACAAAGAAGACAATAGTACAAATAAAATAAAAGCCTAAAAATAAGCTAGAAATAAAAATAACCAGGAAGAAGAGAAAGAGGAATCAAGAAGTGAGAGCCAGAATCTAGCTCGCTCTTAATTTCCAACTGTCATCCCTATTAAGATTTTTGGCATGCCTTTCAATCTCAATCGCTTCCCTAAGCTTCCTATGGTGGAAGTGATCAACTCTGGAAATGACTTTGGATTCTTCAATGAAGACATGGTGTTTTGTTTTCTCTGCATGCTCAGGTAGGGTTGATGAGCGGGATCAATTGTGTCTAATATTTGCAGCATGCTCATGGATTCTTTGTTTAATAGACCTACCTATTTCCCCAATTTTTCAAGACTTGTATGGTTTTTGGATCATTTAGAGCAACTATATCTTGTTCTTCATGCTCACGTTCTTTCCATTCCACGTTTGCAGTTCAAAAGCTTGCAATTAAACATTATAAATCATTAGAATGAATTATGGAGAGATTTAGCAAAAACTTTGGGTGTGTTCTCTATCAATTTTTCTTGCCCTCGACGCTATGGGCAATCGACTTCAGCAATCAGTGTGCATGTGCACGGTTTCTTTCCTTGAAACTGCGCACATAGCGTTAAAATATAAGTTGATGTGTGCACATAAGGGCTGAAATCAATTTGAAAACTCTTCCCCCAAAAAACTAAATCTATGGTGAAAAGCTAAATAAATGGCATAAAAATGAAGAGCTCGAATAGACCATTTACTTGGAGGAGACAACTCACAATTTCGTCCAACAATTTGCCCGAAATCAGCTTCGGAAGTTTCTGGTAAAAAATAACTTTTATCACTCTCAAAAGGATAAAAACACAAATGGTGAACTTTTTACTATTTGGGCTATTTATAAGTTTTAGGGCTAATTAAATAAAAAAATTTGCCTGTTGACTTTTAAAATCTAGTTTTATAAATGTTTTCACATTATTTTTTTAGCAGAGGTAACTATTTCGAGTTTAAGTGTGCAGGTTACAAGTTAATTACAAAAACAAATCATTTTGGTATTCAGTACATTTTTATCACTTTTTTAATCTCATTAAAACTTACAAAAAAGCAAAACCATGGAGTTCATTTATGCCCTTTTCAAACACCTTAAAAACAAAAAGATCGTCGAGTACTTGATTGATCGATGAACAACCATCTATTCAGTATAAGTTTACCTATTTTACAGACTGAACTAGACTACTTACAAAAAAGGTATGCATTGACTAATCATGGTCAATAGAGTTCTCTCTTGCAATATTTTATCCTTTTTCGGGCTTGAGGGATTAAATTTACAAAAAAGAACATTACATAATTTTCTTATGTTTTTCTTCTAACTCCCTAAAACTGAAAAACATCGAGCTTTACTTCTTTTGAGCTCATTAAAATTTACATTGAAAGAACTATACCAGTGTTCTTTGTGTCTTTCAAACTCTTTAAACATGACAACAACATCGAGTTACCCCTTTACTGGACTCGTAAAATTAAACAATACACGACTCGTTAGACTCAATAAGCATGACAAGTCCGAGCCACTCCTTCCTAGGGTTCGTAAAAAATACTTCGAAGGACTCATCCGAAGGATGAGCTTACAAAACAAGCCTATGTTATCCTCCTCGAGCTTGTAAAAAATAAAGAGGTACTTGAAAGTAATTGTGGGGGAAAAGTGAGAAAGAATTTTTGTTTTGCATTTGTAAAAAGCAGTTTGTCGCTTTTGAACATGACACTTCGTCACTTGTGTCTGGGTTAGGAAATCCAATTGCTACTCAATTGACCATACCTCATGGGAAGTCTTTAGTTGGTTTGGGCTTTATTTTTGAGTCAAATGTTGTCAAGTCATTTTGTCGTGTCTCTGATATGTTCAAGAGAAGTTCAACCTCGGTCAAATTAATTTGTCAGTCTTAGCTTGCATTTGCGTTGACCATCCCCAAGTCAGTGTCGGATTACTCCAAATTGTTGTTCTTCAAAACTTGACATGAGTTTCATGTCATAGGCCGTCCCACGATGAATTGCTCCTATCGACTTCAGCTCATTATCTAAGAAATTGATCTAGAAACCTTCAGTACCTTTAGGCATACATGTCTTAGTGGCAGGTTTCTTGCCTTCAACGACAAGTGCTCCTCATTGGTCTTCAATCGAACGATTCTATGAGTGTTCAACATCAAATCATCTATTCACACTTCATAGATTGTATTGGAAGTACCTTGAAATCCATTGTCATTATTGGTAGTTTTTCTTGTGCTTATTAACGGTTCACATCATTGACTAGTAATCAAGTGGTTTCTACCATGTTCAATTTTCGAGACATTCACTCGCATGGCTAGATTCGTACTATGAATCAAGAGATGGAGATCAAGACCCTTAATCTAATTTCATCCATCCAGGTTGTGTGCAATTATTAAATATTCATTATTGTAAACATAGATCCATTGATGGTTGTGCCCATACTCTGTCGTCTATTGACATGGATCTTCAAATATATTTCTGCATTGTACTTTGAAACATTTATATTCTGAATACGGGAATGCCTACCTTAGTGATGATATTATATATTGCATTATAACATTTGTTTGATTGTTTCAAATCTCCAACTCTAGTCTCTAACCCAAACCTTCGCATGATAAAGCACTTCAATCATCAAAATATTTCTTTTGACTTTGCGCTTTAGGGAGCAATATGTTACACATCATTTTGTCGCATAAGGGAAATGACCATCGATTTGGATCTCTTGCTATCCACACATGTGTTCCTGAGCATTCCCCTGCAAAGTTTGAAACTAAATCATCCCAAATAAAGTGGAATTTCTAAATCCTATATTCGCAATTTCCTAGCTAATTTCTACACATATCCAAAGAATACCATTAATAGTTGTGCATAAATACACACTATTTTCCACTATGACCTGCGAACATGACTTGAAGTACATAAAAATAAAAAATAAAGTCTAAAAGTATTATTGGTAATATATATCCCAACCAACAAGCTTCGAATGAGTGCCTATTCAATATTGATCTCTCTCATCATGGAGTAACTCTCCTTCCTTGGTGGAATCTCTATCCCACTAATTGTGGATCTCATTCCTTGGAGAATGGATCCATAACTTCCCATTCTTGACTTATAAAACCACTGCAAGTCTAAGGATTGGGAGAGAACTGTTGGAAATAGGTTTATGTTGCTAAGATTAGGTTGGAAGGTTTTTGTTGCAAAGGAGAGGGTTGGAGATTGTAGAAGGGACTTGCAACATCAAAGCTATATGGTTGTAAAGTTTTTATCCAATTTTGTGAATACAAAAGCAATTGTTCTTCCTCAATTACATCTTCATTGATTTAATTTGTAAGATTCCTTGATCACCTACATGGATTTTGGTTGCATATTGATCAATTTATAATATATAATTGGCTAAGTAATTCATTTATCTCTTTGATTATATGTTGTATGTTTTGATCTCTTGTTTGTCTCTGTCTTTGCAAATCTCTTCCAAGATGGTATGGAGAAGCTATCAAAACTGATGAGAAGACATCTAAAGCATCAAGGAGCGAATGGTCGAAAGCTCAGGGACTTCATTAATCATTTCGTCAAATCAAAGGCCTCTATCATTCTATTTGTTTTCAATCAATCAAAGTCTAAGGAAAGGTAACAATTCTTGTGTTTATTGCTAGGGTTCTTGCAAATCTAAGGAGATCACTCCTGTCTACAAGAGGGATTTGTCCACATAACACATACCTATAATTTACTTATATTTTTATTTATTTATCAATTTATTTTTTTATTTACCATGCTATTTGGCCCATAAGCTTGGTATATAATTACATGTTGATTTCTAATCTTATTTGATAAATTTTTATTTATTTACCATACATCTTTTATATTTATTTATTTACCATACTTTTTGATAAATATAGTATTTGGTTCATGTTATTTAGCCCATGGTATTAATAATAATTTGTCCCATGGTATTTGGCCCATAGACTTCACCTAAATAAAACCTCTTTTTTGAATTTTCGTAAATATATAGAAATTTATGGAGTAAATATAAAAAGAGATTTTATTTATTTACCATAAGTTTAGTTTATTTAAATTTTTATTTATTTACCATACCACTGGAGTAAGTATAATTTTTTTTTCTATTTATTTATCATAACTAAAAGTGTTCTTAAACCTCTTTGAATTGAATGGCTCATTGAGCCCAGAGGCTCTTTCTACAACCCATTATGGAGGGATGTGTAAGTATGTTTGTCCATCCATCCCCTTTAACATAAAAATAAAATATTTTAATATCAACTAGATATATATTATATATCATTTAAAAAAATATATATGTATATATCATTAAAAAAAAAAATTATGGTTCAAAAATATTTCAACACTAGATTTAAATAAACTATTTGAAAATATATTTCAACTAATTTATGTCTATATCAACTACATATATATCTATATGTAGAAAAATTAAGTTTTTATGGTTAAAATTTCTATTTGATCTTATATATACTCTATTTAACATTCAAAAATACAATTTAGACAATGAAAAATAACATTGTATTTTTCACTCTGAAAAAAAAGTTGCACATAAAAAAATTTGATGCCTATCGGCTCATGTTAGATTTGTACTTAAGATAAATATATGCTTCCTATGGGCTCATGTTAGATCCATACTTAAGATAGATCTATGTTGGCTCATGTTAGATCAGTACTTAAGATAAATCTATGCTCCCTACCAACTCATGTTAGATCTGTAATTAAAATAGATCTACACTGATTATATTTTAAATCTGTACTTAAAATGGATCTATACTAATTATATTTTAGATCCATACTTAAAGATGGATCTGTGCTAATTATATTTTAGATCTGTACTTAAAATGGAACTATGTTGGTTATATTTTAAATCTATATTGTATTTATACATAATAATAATTAGAATAATTTTAAATAAAGCCGACATCAAATAAAAAATATTAAATGTTTACCCTTGAAATCTATTTCATATTAAACTATAAAACACCTCTCCACATAATAAATTTAAAATTAAAACAAATTTTACAAAATATTTTTATATTTCTCTACATATTTAATAAATTTAAAATTAATACAAATTTTGATTAACAAAATGTCTTATTTGAAAAAGTATAACAAATCTAAATACATAGAAACCATATTAAACGGTAACATGACCATAAATTTCTTAATCTTATAAAATAAAAAACAAATTTTAATGACCTTCATCAAAATAACATAAACAGTAATCTCTTTAAGCTGGTTGATGGTCAGAGGGCAGGTGCTTATGCCTATGAGATGTGGTGTAAAGTAACACCACCAAATGTATGGAAGCACAATAATTTCCTTAATCGTACAAGTGGGTATCATAAAATAGAAAGCAAATCAATCCCATTAAGTTAGTGCATGATTGAAAACAAGCTGCTAGTACAGGATGAAATGGATGACATGTACTGTGTTATACAGATTATACACGGAAAATATATTTAAAAACTATTACAACTGATCTTGCAATGGGGTATTATAAAAATATAATTTAAAACAAAAAAGTAAATAAAATAAAATAAAAAGACAATATTCAATTACATTTATTAATATAAATTTTTTTGGTTAAGAAAGTTTTTTTAAAAGATAAAGGGAATTATGTAACTAAACAATTTAACAACCTGGGTAATCTTAGATGGCTAGGTTTTCCTTAAATAATAAAGATGAGTCAACTGTATTAGCAGATAGTAGTCAATGGTAATGCCTCCACTGCTGATTTCACAAATAAGTTATAATAAATTTTTCTTGAATAATAAAAATAAATCAACTACATTAGCAAATAACAGTCAATAATAACTGTCCCTATTGTTAATTTCACAAACAAATTATAATAAGTTTTCCCACCATAAAAAAATGAGAAATCGATACCTTAATGGAAGTAAGCGCTTGTTTATAGATTGAAAATTTACCCATCATGAAAAAAATTCTAAAACCGTAGCCCAATAGTAATGTTATTGATATTGCGGTTGGATGTTCAATTACATCACTCCAGAACGAAAATTACCAGTGCCCTTTTAACTGGTGCACCAACAGAAGTAAAGTGCTCTTACAACCTAGAGCAGTGCACATTTGTCCGGTGCACCAACAGAAGTCCAGTGCTCTTCCAGCCAGTGATGGACAAGATGCATTATATAGTATGATGCATGGAGAAAAACTAAAAGCAGAAGCAGGACAACGATTTTCTTCCTATTGCAATTGGGTACATAAAATGAAAAGCAAAATCCAATTGCATTCATCAAGAACTATAGTCACCAGGCCCATTATGCTGGCATTACCATCAAAACTGTTCTCACCTGTTACAGCCATAGCCATGATCCCAGGCACACCTTTTTGTAAATCAGGAGATTTAGTATACTTGTCACCTAGGAAGTCCAGGGTTGAGTCTGAGGGATTGTCACTGCCTTTGTATCTCTGAGTCTAACACAACAGCCACAATCACACTACAGTAAATCAGTTAACTGAGTTTCAAACCTGGGTGGAATCCCAAATATTGATTAACAAACCATTTGAGTGCAGGACATCCACTGTTCAGCCCAACACTCTCCACAAAATCTCAGGGCAATACACAAAAATTTTGGAAAATAAAAAAGCTTAACAATCTCAAAACCCTAAAACCCCAATTTTCAGGTCTTACCACATGCCATTTCTTTTTCGTTTTTTGTTGATGGCTTTTTTCCTTTTACCAATGGCCGCCTTCTCCTCATCAGTCAATAGGTTCTCCAGCCTCCGCGGAGAGGGCGTTACATAATGCCTCTCAGCCTTGTTTATTGCCTCAACCATCTCCTTGAAAAAGGGATTACGCACTACATTGAAGGGTATGAGATGGGCATAGAACCACCTGGCCACAGCCTCATCCACATCCTCCTTCTTGCGCTCGGGCCATGACATTGCTGTTGTAGCCGAGGCAGCAGCATTGCCGGCCCCTGATCGATCCCCGTCCCCTTCCTTTTTCTCGTCCTGTTCTTGCACATCCTCAGAATCACTAGCCCCCAAATCATCACTATTCCCAGGCCCCTCCCATCGCCCATCCCCTTCTTGCACATCCTCAGAATCACTAGCCACAAAATCTTCACTATTCCCAGTTCCCTCCCATCGCCCATCCGAGCATAAATCTAGGTCCATGCGAGAGTCAGCATCTTCACAATTATAATCATCATCCTCGTCATGGTCAAATGCAACTCCAATGGCACTGTAATGAGCTTCAAGCAGATGTTCTCTCACTATGTCTCTCTCGAACCTGAATTCAAAGTAGGTTTTGGAACAGAGCGCGCATCTGAAAGGATGCTCACTTCCTTCCACCATATCAATATATTTCCATTCATGCACAGGTGATGTCACCATTCTTTCTTTCAAAATACCACTACCAGCGTCGTGAGACGTATTCGCCCTTTTAATCAAATCCGGAAGACATCTTTTACAAAATCGGCTGAATCAGAGGATGTGTGAGAGAACTTAAAAGGCGGGAGGGGAATGAGAAACTGGGGGAAAAATGGGCGCCAAAATAGATATTTTAAACTAAAATTAACTTAATCAACGGAGTGGCAGTAATCGAAGATTTTGTACGTGAGTGCAATGATTATTCCGAGGAGCCTAGAGAGAATTGAACCCGTGCAATGATTATTCCACGGCCTATGACCTCTCAACACTGAAGGTGTGTGATTATTCCACGGAGTCTAGATAGAATTGAACCCATGACTTTTCAACAGTTAAGGTGTGTGATTATTCCACGGAATGTTAGTTTAATCATGAAAACTGGCCTAGAGAGAATTGAACCCATGTTCTCTCAACAACTCTCAACACTGAAAGTGTGTGATTATTCCACGGAGTCTAGATAGAATTGAACCCATGACTTTTCAACAGTTAAGGTGTGTGATTATTCCACGAAGTCTAGATAGAATTGAACCCATGACTTTTCAACAATTAAGGTGTGTGATTATTCCACGGAATGTTAGCTTAATCATGAAAACTGGCCTAGAGAGAATTGAACCCATGTTCTCTCAACAATTAAGGTGTTTTAATGAGCAGGGACTTAACCAATTGAACGTGAGTGCGGTGATTATTCCACGGAGCCTAGAGAGAATTGAACCCAAGACCTCTCAACAGTTAAGGTTTGTGATTATTCCACGGAATGTTCAATCATGAAAATTGGCCTATAGAGAATTGAACCCATGATCTCTCAACAGTTAAGGTGTTTTAATGACTAGGGACTTGACCAATTGAACGTGAGTACAGTGATTATTCCACGGAGCCTAGAGAGAATTGGTGATTATTCCACAGAATGTTAGCTCAATCATGAAAACTAGCTTAGAGAGAATTGAACCCATGATCTCTCAACAGTTAAGGTGTTTTAATGACCGAGGACTTGACCAATTGAGTGTGAGTGCAGTGATTATTCCACAGAGCCTAGAGAGAATTGGACCCATGACCTCTCAACAGTTAAGGTGTTTTAATGATCGGGGACTTAACCAATTGAACTAACCCTCGGAGCTTAATTAAGTGTGTATATATATATAGATAGATAGATAAAAAGGTTTACAAATATTTAAGAGTTATAAAGTATATAAGATGTTATTATAAATTTTGTGATGTTATAATTGGTAATGTTATGGAAGATTAAAATGGTGAGCATACTAATAGATGTTTATGAGTTATTTTATTAAAGAATTAATAGTTCAAAAGGAAGTATTAGATTATTTTATCCATATTTATGTACCTAGTCTCACATTTACCGCACTCATCACTCATAGGGGAAAGCCATTGTCAATGGACACACTCTTGTCTTTGGTGTTCTCTGCACATGGTGCAATGAAGGAAATGGCAGTCCTACAGGATGCACTTATGAGATTATGATGCTTCCCCTTGTGTGTGTAAGTTGTTGATGCTCTCGCTTGAAGGGAAACTCATCAACATGTTCTCAATTCGGCTCCTCTAACATGGAATGATGTGAAGTTGAGGTTTATGATTGTTTTGATGTTTGCAAAAGGAAGGTATAATTGAATTGCAATGGGGATTCAAGGTATGTAGAGTCTGTGTGATTGTGTATTGCTACCAAGTTAGTTCATTGAAGTAAATAAACATTATTCGAAGCATGAGAGACCTATATCAAGCTTTGATGTTGGGTCCTTTAGGAGAGTTTATATCCCTATTTATGTCTTCGTTGGTCCTTTGGGATTTCCTAGTGTGGACGGTGCCTAAGTATTACAGTTTCATTCTCTTTTTCATTCAAGGCTCCTTCAGGGGCTTTGAAATGCATGGAGGCTTGGTTGGTTTAGGTGTGAAGGGAATATATGGGAGTGGCGTCATATGGGACATCTTCAGACCCTCTAAGCTTTATGGACAGGTTTTTAGATCTTTTTTCTCTTGTTTCCTTTTCATTAATTTAGCCTTTGGGGTATGTCTTCACTAGTATCTGTATGCTTTATGGGATTCCCTAATGTGATCAATGCATGAGTATTAGGGGTTTGTCCTCCTTGACATTTGAGACTCCTTTGGAGGGGATTGAATTTGCATGGAGGCTTCACTGATATATCACTGAAGGGTGGATTTGACAATGGCATCAAGTGGGCCACCTTTGGACCCTCTAAGTTGTATGGGCAGGTTTCCAAAGTTTTCTTTCTTGCTCGCTTTTCCTTAAATCAACCTTTGATCTCAAGTTGTGGATTTCATTGTTGGTCGTTTGTCGGGATTTTCAGGAGTGGAATCCCTCATGCAAACAATTTTTGGGTGACAGAGGGCAACTCAGCAAGGGGAGGGGCGACAGTTTAGAAATTATGTTTAGAAAACCAGGGAGGAAGAATATGGAACTGGAGATGCAGGAACTCCAAACTGAAATCATGAATATAAAAATCAACTACAATTAGATGGCAACCATGTTCATTATCTCTATGGATTGGATCACTACGCTGAACATTAAAATCATCCAAATGGAGGACAAGATGGCGAGTCTACAAACCCAGATTGAAGACATGAAACAGAAGATAAAGTTGGACCAGACCTCTACTTCTGATAGCTAAGCTTGTGTCATGATCCAGGTGGATATTGGTGGCCACTCGCCTATTCCACCTAGACCTCCAGTCGGTTTCATCGATTTCCTTGATTATAGCAACATTTACTATTTTTAGTAGTTTTTCAGGTCTCGAACTTCTTGAGTTGTTTTAACCCCCTCAACGATGTTTTTTAAGGTCCGCAACAATTGGTCTACCGCAAATCCGTAGTACTCGGAGATATCTTTCCAACGAGGTATCGTACGTGCCAAATGGAGTTCATATGACCAAGTTACATTCCCGAGACTTTGGTTGCCCAACTAACCCCAGCGGGGCCCACAAACTCTTAGTGTTCCATCTCCTAGGGTTAGGGTTTTGGTTGTTTAGGGTTTTCCCTTGTTGGTCAATAATAAAATGCCCCTGAGCCTCATTGTAACACAGTTCAGAGGCGTGTAGCCACCACATCTTTTCTCAGAGATAAGCTACCATTACCTGAGTTAGTTTATTTTCATTCTATGTATAAGTATATTTCAGTTCTTTGATATTAATGAAATGAAGTTTTATTTCTGTTGCAACTTTGTGTTTATGTTTGTATCTGTATTATGTTGCATTCATGTATAAGTATGGATTGGTGGTATTAGAGCAGTTTGTTCTTTCTCTATTTTTCTTTTCATGTCCCCAACAAGGTAAGTGTATAAGGAGTAAGGGCTCGAATTGGTTGAACCTTTGCAAGAACGACCCTGCAAACCCCGACGACCTCCCATGGTGGAAGAAAATAAAGACGAGGGAGCAGGATATCCTTTCAAAATATTGCTCGAAGAAGCCCTTGAGCGACAGAGGAACACAATGATGGATAACTTTGCCCAGATCCTTCGGTGGCTACCAACAGGCGACGTATCTTCATCCGGCAGCCACTCTAGAGGCACCACTCACTTTAAGGTACAAGTAAACTTTGGCATTCCCATATTTGAAGGCCAAATAAATGCAAACGACGTAGATAGATGGTTAAATTTGTTGGAAGGATATTTTTCGATTCATGTCTTTTCTAATCGAGAAAAGATTACTTTTGCACTTCTCAAAGTCGCCCCTCATGTCAAGGAATGGTGGAAAACCTGCTATAAATAGAAGGATGAGAGGGAACCCTCACTATTTTCAGCTGCACCCACTTGGAATTCTTTCTGAGACACCATCAAGGAACAATACTACCCTGTCGTAGTTATGAAAATAAATACTTAAAGTGGACCACATTGTAGCAAAGAAGGGACCAAGACGTGTAGGAGTTCACAAATATTTTTCATACCCTTCACACAAAGTTGGGTATCAAGGATTCTGAGCAGCATTTGGTTCTCAAGTACCGCGGTTGTCTACACAAGTACATCGAAGACGAGATGGAGTTTTTGGACATCTCCTTGTTTGGTGTTGCCTATCGATACATTGTCAAGATCGAGCAGAAATTTAAACAAAAGAAGCGAGACTTTGGATCTGTGAATCTGAAGCAAGGGAAAGGCACCCCCAAACCGTAAAACAAATGACAATGTTGGGTGTGTATTATATTTTTTCCACGACTAGTCCCACACGCGGACCTATCTATGGTTTTTTGCATGGGTTTTGCACATGGTTTTGGGCATGATGGTTTTCTGCCTATGGTATCTTGTAGATCTAGTCAACGGAACTACGGTTATGTTCTAATCCAGGGTTAATGGATTGGGGTTTATGAACGCTTCGGCATGTATATATATATATATATATTGTAACATTGAAAGGAATATAATGAAAAATCAATTTGGTAGTCTCGGATTTTGAATCCAAGGGAAAATCTTTGTGTATTTATTTTTTTGTTTCTCGTCATTGTATATTTTCTGTTTTTAAGAATTTGTTTGCAGGTAATTTATGTACAGGGTCAAAATCTACAGACAAATCCAAGGCGGGGTGACCCAGGCCAACCCGTCGAAGCCGTAAGAAAAGAACAACACCACAAAGACAAAGAAGGACATGGGGAAATGGTGTGAGTTCCATAAGGGCCCCGCCCACAAGACAAGTGAGTGTCGAGCCAAGTAGTCACTGGTCGCTAAGTTGAAGGCTTCCAAATCATATGCATGTTTCGACTCTGAATCGAAACCGAACAAGGGGAATGACAAAGGGAAGAAGATTATTGATAGATAAATGTCTTTTGGATTAATCACATCATTAGGATTTGGTCGACGTTTCGAACCAACTAATGTGGTTCATCCTTAGGACAATTGGGAAAAAATCATACAATCTTCATGAATAAATCGCAGGGATGCATCATTGCCCAAAGTTAGCCGTTGGAGATTAGTTAAACAAGTAACAAATTATATATATATATATATATATTCTTAAAAAGGGGGATAGAAATTATTTAATATTCTAAATTTAGTTCTAAATTATTTAATATTTTGAATTTAGTTATAAATTAGTTGTTAGGATGTTAAGAATAAGTTAAAAGTATTAATAATATTAGGTATTAGGATATTATATATAATACTAAATAATAAAAAGTTATAAGGGGAGTTATAAATATTAATAAAAATAGTTGTTATATAATATTAAATAATAATGAGGTTAACATATTATAACGTATATGGTTAAGAGAAGTCAAGAAAAGGATAAAAAGGGGTGGGAGGGAACTATTTAATATTATAAATTAGCATATAAGAGTATGAATAACAGTAATGTATCGTTAAGAATACTTTAAAAATTAATAAGGGGTTAAGAGTAAGTTATAAATAGTTTGTATTTAAATACTAATAAGGTTTAATACCAAATTATTATAAACAATAAGGTAAAGAGATGTTAAGAGTATAAATTAATGAAGTAATTAGGAGTTTATTAATTTATTAAGAAAAATGGGTTCAAAAAGTGAATCAAAGTAAAGATAAAGGGGTAATATAAGATATAAATAAACCCATAACGTATTTATATCTTATATTACCCCTTTATCTTTACTTTGATTCACTTTTTGAACCCATTTTTCTTAATAAATTAATAAACTCCTAATTACTTCATTAATTTATACTCTTAACATCTCTTTACCTTATTGTTTATAATGATTTGGTATTAAACCTTATTAGTATTTAAATACAAACTATTTATAACTTACTCTTAACCCCTTATTAATTTTTAAAGTATTCTTAACGATACATTACTATTATTCATACTCCCATTGTTAGTTTATAACTAAATTTATAATATTAAATAGTTCCCTCCCCCAACTTTTTATCCTTCTCTTAACTTCTCTTAACCATATACATTATAATATGTTAACCTCATTATTATTTAAAAATTAATATTATATAACAACTACTTTTATTACTATTTATAACCCCCCTTATAACTTTTTATTATTTAGTATTATATATAATATCCTAATAACTAATTTTATTAATAGTTTTAACTTATTCTTAACATTCTAACAACTAATTTATAACTAAATTCAAAATATTAAATAATTTATAACTTATTTTAGAATATTAAATAATTCCTATCCCCCTTTTAAAGAATTTTTAGAATTTTTTTTTTTACTTGTTTAACTAATCTCCAATGGCTAACCTTGGGCAATGATGCATCCCTGGTATTTATTCATGAAGATTGTCTGATTTTTTCCCACCTTGTCCTAAAGATGAACCACATTAGTTAGTTCGAAATGTCGACCAAATCCTAATGATGTGATTAATCCGAAAGACATTTATCTACAATATGGATCACAAAAGTCTGAGATCTAAGATTATTGATGTGGAGCCCAGTGTCGTTGTTGCCACCACCAAGATCCATAAGATTGAGCCCAAAGATCTAGAGGAGGGGGGGCGACTCTTCCATTCACAGATGTGGGTGAAGGGTTATTCGATGTAGTTCATTGTCGATAGTGGAAGCCAAAAGAACCTCATTTTAGCAGAGGTCGTGAAGCAATTGGGTCTACCGACCACACCACACCCGCAGTCGTATACCATCGAGTGGCTTCACCAAGGACAAGATCGATGCGTCAGCCAACAGTGTCGCCTTTCCTACAACATCAAGCCCTTCAAAGATGAGGTCCTATGTGATGTTGCTCCTCTTGAAGTTTGTGATTTATTGTTATGCCAACCATACTTGTAGAAGTGCCATGTTGTATATGAGTCTAGGACTTGCACTGTTATTATTTCTTTGGGCAATAAGTTATACAGGATATCAAAGGTAGCACCACCTACTGCCATCTCTTTGATCTTTGCGAAGAAATGCAATAATATAATTTCCCAGACCGGAAATTTTTTCTTCCTTCTGATTCATCCTCAGGGAAAGAAGAAGATTGTGGCCACATCCACATCCCTCTAGACAGGGCTCTTCGCATACTAGCAGCAGATGGAAAAGGCCATGGAGGAGTACAGGGACATCTTCACCTCACCCACAGGGGTACCCCTACACTGTCAGGTCAAGCACTCCATTGATCTAACCCTGGGCGCGTCACTACCTAACGAGTTGATCTATTGATGCTCTGTTTTGGAGAACGATGAAATCAAGAGGCAAATTCAGTAGCTTTTGTAGAAAGGGCACATCAGGCCAAGTTAATCACCTTATGGGAACATGATCGTGTTGGTACGGAAGAAGGACGGGACCTGGAGACTTTGTATTAACTATCGGGTGCTAAATAAGATCATTGTCAGGAATAGGTATCCAATCCCACAGATTGATGACCTTTTGGACCAACTCAAGGGAGCCAAATATTTCAGCAAGATTGACTTGAATTTCGGTTATCACCAGGTACCAATCAAACCCTCTGATGTGTGGAAGATTGTCTTCAAATCCAAGGAGGCCCTTTTCGAATGGTTGGTCATGCCTTTCGGGTTGAAAAATGCTCCCACAACCTTCATGAGCCTAATGGACAACATCTTGCGGCCCTTCACCAACTCATCCATGGTAGTGTATTTGGATGACATCGTGATCTTCAACCAAAGTTGGGAAGAGCACCTCCACCATATTCAACAGGTCCTCCAAACCCTGTGATAACACAAATTGTGTGCCAATTTGGAGAAATGCACTTTTGGTATGACCCAAGTTCAATATTTGGGGTACATCATTGATGAGCGGGGTGTACATGTGGACCCAGTCATGATACAAGTTATTCAGGATTGGCAAACCCCAATCACTCTAATAGAGCTCCGCTTCTTTCTAGGTCTTTCCAATTTCTACCACAGGTTCATGTTGGAGTTCTCTCATATCATTTGGCCTTTGAGTCAAGTCACCAAGGGTGGAGCAAAAGCAAAGTTCTTTTGGTCTGAATCCCAATAGAAGGCATTTTTCAAGTTGAAGCACCGCCTCTTCTCTACACCATTGGTCACATTACCAAACCTACAACAACCGTTTAAGATTGAGACAAATGCCTCCAACTATGATATTGGTGCAGTTCGTATTAAGCAAGGGCATCCAACATCATATCATAGTGAGACACTTTCATACACAGTCTGAAAGTATCCCAATTATGACAAAGACACGTATTTCATTATGCAGGTCTGCTGACAATAGAAGCATTAAATTATGGAGAAGGAAACAATCATCCACATAGACCATTGACCCCTGCAGTTCATACAAACACAAGCAAAGTTGCAGAATGATCAGTGTTATCACTGAAAAAGTTTCAAAGAAAAAGGGTAAGGTAAGGAAGAATTGGTCTTGGTCATTTTCGTGTTCCTTTCATGCATAAGAAGCACTTGGCAAGCTCAGGGTCAACATACATCAGAGTTCTTTGAAGGCTCAAGCGAGGCAGTTCTCCATTTCAACTCAGGTAAGACAGTCATCTCTCAACAAGAGGAATGTAGTTTTGAAGATCTGAAGACACAACTAAGCCAGCATGAAGAACATCTGTAGCTAAGAGAAATCACATAAGCAAGTAAGGCTGAGTCCAAAGTTTTGATGAATTACGTTTTTGCTTACCTTGAAGAATGGTGTCCATATATTCAGTTTGAACAGCTTCATGACAGTTGAAAAAGCCATTTCAAGCAAAAGAAAGATCAAAAAAGTTAAATTTTGGTCTCAAAACTGTGTTTTTGAAATTACACAGCAGTTTCGTAGCGCGCTATGACACTGCTGTAGGTGATGCCTAATGCACAGCAGTTTCGTAGCACGCTACGAAACTGCTGTAGCTGCATATTATCATTCAATGGGACATTTTTGATGGACAAAGGTAAGTCTTTTTGGAGCAAGGTACACATGGCATGGAAAACAAAATAATCAAATGCATTTTATTGCAATTAAAAGAAACAAAGGGGATAATTGATTTCGAAGATCCTTGTGGAGACCAAAAGCAAAAAAGGAGGAACTTTGTCTCCTTGTTTTTACCAGTCAACTTCTAGAAGAGTTTCTGAGCAGTTAAAAACTCATCTCTGAAAAGTGAAAGAGGTTTTCATTCCTAAGATACTGAAGTACAAAAACCTCTTCCACTTTCTTCAAATCCATTATGATCTGAGAGAAATGAATGACCAAACTTGCGCTACGAAACTGCTGTAGGTGCAGTTTTTCACAAGCATATTTCTCCTGTTTTACACCTGTTTTTCAAAGACACATTCTAAGTGGTAGGAAATATGTTTCAAAAAACAAAGAGAGGTTTTTTTTCAGCATGGATTGGTTCACAAAAGCCTCCTTCAGTTTTTCCAAATACATTTTTTATGAGAAGATATGAGCTCTGTCCCAAGACCTATTTTTCAGCCAGAACAGAGCAAGGAACAGTCTCCTAGTTTCTAGGAACAGTAAAAGGATGAGTCATCAAGGGCCAGCTGGAGGGTTATGAGCACTATCAAATTCGAATTCATGGAGTTATAGGTGTCATAAGGAGTGTTTAATTCCTAGATAAGGTTGTTTTAATCATAATGAGGAGTTACACTCCTAATTGTTTTAGGTCTCTAGGACTGCCAGTTAATAGTCAGTTTCATTTAATAATTAGTTTTAAGTGTCAATAGGTGTCATAATAGGTGGAATTCGAATTCCCCTCATGCTGAGGGAGGAATATTAGTTATGTAAAGAGCTCTATATATAGGAGAAGAGCTAATGTACAAGGGGTTGAAGATTTTTCAGAGAAACTCTCATATTGTGCTTTATGTAATACTCTGTTTTCAGTAATACAGTACTTGGCTTTACTTCTCAGGAATCAGAAGGAATTCAATGTTCAAATTGTCTTGTGTTGTTCTCCTCTCATTATCTACAGTGGTATGAATGTGTGATTACTTAGAAATCACTGATTGTGCTCTAACTTCCTTCTCACATTTATAAACTATGTGGTCCTATGTTTCTCTGATATATTCTCCATATGTTGAATTCTTATGCCCTGACTTCTATGTAAAGCTAACATTATTGTCAATACTGAAGCACGTTTGACTCCATAAGCCCAATGGATATTTTCTAATTATGTTTCAACCTTTTACACTTGTTCATTTGTTTTGAAGAGTTAGCCATCTTATTCATTATCAAAATCTTTAAGTTTGTGAGAGTGCCCTCTCAGGTTGGGGAGGCTAAGCCTCAGCCAAAAGTAGGTCTGAAAGAGTTACACAAGGTCTTCCTAGTCAGCAGCCTATCAAGGCTAGGTTTTTTTATAACAATCGGCATCAAAAATGGTCTTCAGACCTGCAACAGTTCAATTTGAACATTAAGTAGAAGAAGGGTAACACTAATAATGTTGCACACTACCTCAGTCGACCGTCGGTCATGGCGTTGACCATTGTGCTCAACTCTTGTGGACACGAGACTACGGGGTGGCCGCATCTTTAGAAGAGCAAAGTAGAATTTGGCAACACCTACCAGATGCTCCTGGAAGACAAGCAAGTTCTTGATTTTCACCTCCAAGGTGCACTGTTATGCCATCTAGGACACCTATGTGTTCCTTCAAGCAAGTGTGCCAAGTTGATTTGGGAGGTGCACTACAGATGGGTCATTGGACATTTCGTAGTAGAGAAAACAATGGCAGTGTTGCATAAGTATTTTTATTGGTTGAACCTTCGACGGGATGTTGTGAAGTACATCAAATCTTGTACTGTCTGCGCCATTGCCAAACTGACCATCAAGAAGAAAATCCTATATACTCCTCTGCCTACTCTTAGTAAACCTTGGGAATCCATCTCCATGGATTACATGTCGAGCCTTCCTTCTACTAAGCATGGCAACAACTACGTTTTTGTAGTCATCAACAGATTCTCTAAGATGGCCATTCTAGCGACCTGCAAGAAGAGTATCACATCATAAGCCATTTCTAAGCTCTTCTTTAAATGAGTGTGGGTACACTTTGATATCCTGTAGTCCATTATCTCATATCAGGGCAACACATTCCTAAGTACATTTTGGTCAAGCCTCTAGTCAATGTTGGATACCAAGCTCACTAAGTCCACAACCTTCCATCCCTAAGTTGATGGCCAAATAGAGGTCATCAATAGGATGATCGTGCACATTTTCCGCATGTATAACTCGAAGAATCCACACACATGGAATGAAAGTCTCCCCTATTTCTAGCATAGTTACAACAAAACTCTTCATAGCTTAACTGGCCACAGTCCCTTTCAAGTGGGGTTGGGATTCCAGTGGCTATGTCCCATTGATGTGGCCATACCATTTTCAATTACTCAAGTAGATTCGACTCATGTCCAGGCCAAAGCTAGCAGGGCTAACAACTTCATTGAGCTCATTTAGCACATCCGCCAACAGTTCCATGACATATTGGACCGAGCCAATGCTAACTACAATCAAGGTCATGATCAACATTGGGTGTCACACAGGTTCCAGGTGGGCGACAAATTTTAGTTACATTTGCAGAAGGAGCGCCTCTTTGGGCCCTGCCGCAAACTTCACCCACTTCGATATGGGTTGTACACCATCACCAAGGATGTAGGGGACAAGGATTTGAGCTTATCATCCCATTGTTCCTTGTTTTGCACCCAATATTCAATGTGGGCCAACTACAACCATACTTTCCCCCATTGTTGGACACATCTGACATTGTTGAGCAGTTGACACCAACAAAGCTCAACCCAAGCCGCATCCAATAGGCCACAACTGACAGGATCATGGACACACAGATCAAGAACACTCGCCAGCAAAGGATCCAACTATATCAATTTTTCAAAGCAATCCAACTCCTTCATCGAGGCAAGTGGTTCACCAAGGACCAGGTTCAACAGAAATTTCCTCACCTCATTGAGGTTCTGCATGCAATGGGGACCATTGCTTCCTAAGGGGGGATGACTGATCCAGGTGGATATTGGTGGTCACCCACCTATTCCTCCGAGACCTCTAATCGGTTTCGGTTGTTTCCTTGATTATAGAAAATTTACTATGTTTGGCATTTTTTCAAGTCTTGAACTTCCACAAATCATGTAGTACTCGGATAGATATTTCCAACGAGGTATCGTATGTGCCAAAGGAAAATTATATGACCAAGTTATGACCCTGGGATGTTGGCTACCCAACTAACCCCAATGGGGCCCACAAACTCTTGGCATTCCATCTCCTGGGATTAGGGTTTTCCCTTGTTGTTCAATAATAAAAAGTCCCTTGAGCCTCATTGTAACACAGTTCAGAGGCATGTAGTTGCCACATCTCTTCTCAGAGATAAGCTACCATTATCCAAGCTATTTTATTTCCATTTTGTATGTAAGCATATTTTAGTTCTTTGATATTAATGAAATGATTTTTTATTTTTGTTGCATCTTTGTGTTTATGTTTGTATCTGTATTTTTTTGCATTTCTGTATAAGTCTGGATTATGTCAGTTCTAGGTAAATCCTAAATTTAAATTTTACCGACCCTACTTAGCATGTGGAACCTTTCCATGGGGAAGGAGATAAACATCTTTGATTTGTGAATGAAATGTAAATTTTGTCAGCTTTTAGGATTTTTTTGGAGAATGTGCAATTGAAAGAATGTATGGATTAGAATCCTTTTGAATAGGTACAATCTAGATCTAAAAAGGACAATAAAAGAGGAGTTCCCCTTTTTGACCTATTGTCCATCTTTTGTATCAGACTTTGATATATGTATCTTTGGTGGATTAGTTGTGATCTCAGCATCGTGTTTTAATATAATATAAATTCACAATTTCAATTATATATATGTATAGGCAATACATTGTAGCTAATATTAAGTGAATGAGTGGGCATGAGAAATCACAATTCAAGTTGCCTGATATGATTGATGGTTCATAAGGAAATTAAAATGACTTCACATAATGTTTTAATTTATTTGAAGCTGGGTAGAAGCAAAACATGCATTGGTTGTATTCCTTATGTCAAACAATTGTGCTTGTAAAAGTGAAGACAAGCTTGGTTATATCAGTAAGAGTTCTATTGAAAAACATAATGTGATGTAATATTATAAATGATTAGTAGTGTGAAGGAACCATTGATGAGTATGAAACATTATTCATCATCATAGATTTCCAGGGTTGTTGATGCAGGGCTCATGTTTCGATATTAGTTTTCTCTTTCTAAATTTGTGGTTAGTCAAAATATTTCATTGAATATTTCACAAATATCTTATACTAGGTTTGGGAGGCACTTCTATGAAACAATGCTAGTTATCAAATTAGCATCGATTAATGGTATACTCATTACAGAATCATTGGCAATGTGAAGGTCACATTGTAATGTGCAGTGCATATGATTAAATTATTAATTGAGAGAAACAATATGTGGGCTTTTCTCTAACATGTTTATGTAAGAGCACAAGCTAGTAGGTTTTCCCTCCTCCCCTTAAGGATCAACACATGGAAACAAAGTAGTCAGACCTAAAGGTGGGCAGTGATAACGACAAAACTCATCAACACCATCCATTTAGTAGGTGATTGAATGTATACACAAGCCTAATGGAACAATGGTCTTAGTCATCCCTCCTCTCCTTGCATGCATCATTAGATTTATATGTATCACCCACACATAATCCTTCCTTTAACAATTCCATAGTGATAACATGTCAAATCAAGGACCCTACCAATGGAATTGTGGTTTTAAGTGTACAAGCCCATGACCAAATATTGTAAAGTCCATGCCCTCGAAGACAACCAAGGGAAGAGATATCAAATTTCCCAATAATGCTAAACCTTGAACTACATGGGATAATAGTCTTGCAAAAGTCGTAGTCCCCATCATTGGGTGTGTACCAAACAACATGATCTTATCCATCAAGCTATGATGTTCAATAACCATAATATGGAAATTTCCTTTTATCACCCCATCGACTATTTAATCCATGTTAATACTCTTAGAGGGTAAGGCCCTACTCAATACCTACTTCCAAGAAACCAAATATAGGGAAATGTTTATGATATCATTAATATTGAAATGTTTAATAGATCCATGGAATGAGGTGATATTGATGGCATGCTTCTTTGATGTACTTGAAAATCCTAAGCCAAATATATCATATGGAAATTTCAACACGACACTTATAATTATATACTTGCACCAACCTTTGTTGAGGAATATCGCGCATCCCCGAGTTGTACTATGGCATATCCTGGTAGTTTTACGCAATGACTACTTACATAAGCCTTAGTTTGGAAACCCTTTTTTGTACAGGTATTATGTGGTTGCTTCCTATGTAGGCCTTGGTTCATAAATTTGGCAGTTGCTTACGCAGATCTCACTTCGGAAACGCAAAAAACTAACTTTGTAGGTAGAAGGGGGTTTTTTTGGCCCACTTTCTATTGTTGCTAATGATCAGGCTAGTTTCATCCCATTACTAAAATTTTCTTGGGCTGAAAACCCAAATCCTGGCCTACATAATATGAGAGCTCGAAGAATGTAGCAATTCTATAAGATAAGACTTTATACCCTGATCAATCTGGATTTGATGAAGGGTTCAAATGTTTGAATCAGGGAGGAAATTTCCAGATATTTATTATGGACATTAATGGGCAATCCTTCCTCTTTTGGATTTCAAGTTTGGATTATGTGAAAAATCTCAAGCAGTAGATAGAGAAACGATTGGCATATCCTGTAGATACACAATGTCTCCTTCATGAAGAGAAGAAACTATAGGATTATTTTTAGTTGCGGTGTTACAACATCTCAAGAAATTCCACCATTGGCTTGAATCTAAGGCTACGAGGGGGTGCTTTGGGAGCCAAAAATCTAGGAGGCTTTGCTTCCTACAAGGATGTGATGCGAGGCAAAGGCTCTAATCCATTGGATCTGCCACAATAAAATATTGGACCTTACATTATTGAACAACAACAACAAGTGTCAACCATGGAGGTAAATCTAATATTGGTGAATCAAATTTTTTTTGTCCTTCAATCTAGGGCAGTGATTTGCAGATTCAATGGTTTTTGACCCAAATTTGATGCTTTGCATCAGTGGGTTTTCACAACCTGGACCAAAAATTGTGACATATACCTTTGCTCAAAAAGTTTCTTTATTGGTCAACTCGATACCCAGGAAGATGTGGAGAGAGAATTAAAAGAAGGGCCTTGGTTTTGGGGAAATGCAGGGCTCTTCATTACCCCTTGGTTCCCATATTTTGATGCCACAAAAATGGTGGTTTCAACAATGCCAGTATGGGTGAGGCTACCAAATATTCCCCTTCCTTTCTGACACCACAAGGTTCTAGAGGAAATTGGGAACACGTTGGGATCATTCAAAAATATGGACCTCAAAAGAACAGAGAAAGGATTATTCATCTTTGATAGAATCTGTGTAGAAATAGACCTAAGTAAAGGTCTACCTGATCACATTAAGTTGAAACATAAAAATTTCCAGTGGACCCAACTTCATGATTATGAAAATAAGACATTTCGATGTCAATCATGTTACCAAATAGGACACTTGCAGAACATATGCATGCGGGCAAAAAAGAACTCAAAAAAGAAAAAGGGGTTGACTCACAAAACAAAAGGATGACAACCTTCATATCCCTATCTCATGGAGGAAGAATAAGAAGAAGAAGAAACCATGGAGAACCCTCCAAACCAAGAAGGGGATTCTCTGATCCATAATGTGTTGAAAATGCAACAAGAAAGTCTCAATTTTGATTTTGTCCTTAATTAAAATTGAGAAAATTTGAATTTCTATTTCAGCAAAAAACTTAGAGGTAGTTAACTGAGGTGACATGGCACTTATCACTCATTTAATCAGTTAATTCAAGTTAGGGGCATGAAGTTCAATTGTGTGTAGTGGGTTCCTAAATTTTAGGAGCCTAGGTTGAGTTAATTTCAGTTGTAGCAATTTAATTCAATTAAATTGAGTTATGGTCAGTTAAACTAGTTCTAATTTTTGGATGAACTAGTGGAAGGTCAAGTTGTGGAAGTGGAACTTCAACTACACTTAGTGATCAACCAGATAACTGTCAAATAGCCTAAATTAGCTCATGCATGCAGATAACTCGAGTTACCCAGTTGAGATGGAGATTCCAAGGCAGTGTACTATTGTTGTAGCATATTCTAATGTGTACAGATGGTGCATGCAGTCAGAAGAAGGACCTAGAAGAATTGCACAATCCAAATGAGGGAATTTCCTAATTAATAGGGGCCTAATTCCTATAGGAATAACACAAGGAATTAGGATCTTGGAGGGCTTGAAAATTGGCTAAGTGTTGTCCAGAGTCAGTCAATCAGGAAGAGGAATAGACTATACACTTGCAGGGTGTGCTCAGGCTTGAGAAAGCATATGTATTTCATCTCTATTCTTTGATTAATGCAATATAGATAGTAAGGGGTTTTGAGCAGTTTCTTTCCCCTAGATAAATCTTTGTGCATGTGCGATTTTTCCTTTTGCATGTCTATGATTCTTGTTTTAGATGGTGAATTAACTTTCGCAAATCAGTAGAGTAGCTTCAAGTCTTGTGATTTAGCAAATTTCATGAGAATTATTGAATCTACACATTAATTTCTATATGGTATCAGAGATGGAATCACTGTAGAGCGGAGATTTCGAAGTTCTCATTGCAGGAGATTTGAATTTGCAGATCATTGTTTCAGGTTTTCTTTAGGACTGAGAAGATGGCTTTCAATGGAATAAGGCTCGAGTATGCCCTTGAGGGAAGCTCGAATTATGTTGCATTTAAGGACCACATGGAGGCAGTACTCGAGGCTAATGGGTTGATGGAATTCATTGATAATGATATTTCGAAACTAGTAGCATTTGATGCTAAGGATCTAGCATAATGGAAGAAGTGTGTTTCGAGGGTGAGGAGAATCATATTGGAGGGAGTACGAGACCATATTGTTAAAGAGAATTTATATGAAATGTGGCAAGCGTTGACATATTTGTTCCAAATTAGTAGTGACCACATGATATTGGCACTCAAGGACAAACTTCGAAATATCAAGATGGAGAGGAACGAGACCATTACACAGTACCTGAGAAGGTTCACACAATGTAGTGATGAACTTGGTCAAGTTGGTGTTACTGTCGCAGAAGATGATTTGGTGAGCCTAGGCCTTCTAGGGATTCCCAAGAGTTGGCACAACTACCAAGATTTGGTGAATGTGAGGGAGAAACTACCAAATTGGGAGCGACTATGGTCTGACTTGGTGCTGGAGGAAATAAGGTAAAATACCATAGCTGGGAGCTCATCCAAATAAGAGGAAGAGGACTTTGCATTAGTCAGAAAATGAAGGAAGTCTAAGGGGAACAAGGCCTAAGGTGAGGATAATTCCAGCCAAGAGGGTAAGAAAAAAGACTTGTCCAAAATCAATTGTTTTCACTGTAGGTTTTAACCCCATACAGAAATTACCTACATACGAATTCTAAAAATAGAAAATAAACAATGGTGAGACCATAAAAATTAAAACATATATACACAGATATTTTCCCCTAGATCCCAAAATCGGGACTACCAGATTGATTTTTCATTATATTCCTTTCAATGTTACAATACATATATATACATGTTGAAGCATCCATAAAACCCAATCTATTAACCCTGGATTAGAACATAACCATAGTTCCCTTGACCGGATCTACAAAATACCATGGATAAAAAAACATCATGCCCAAAACCATGTGCAAAATCCATGCACAAAACCAAAGGTAGGTCAGCCCACCTAATATAGGGTCCAAAAAAAAAATCTCAGGGCGCTACCCCGGACCCCGTGCAGGGGAGCTACTGCCCCCCTGCATACTTGTTACATAGTAAGTTGTCACTCTCCTGTCACTCCCCAGTCCTGATCCTGGAGAACCCTAGTAGTGACTACTGTGTTATACTTTCACCATGAAACCTATGCTCTTGTACCCCTTGAAGTTTGAAGAAAGTAGTCCCCACTCCCTTCATAACATTTCCAAAGAATACTTCTTAAAACCCAGTTTTTAATATCAGCGCTCTTTGCCAGTGTCTCACCCGCGCCGATTTGCAGAGTTTAATATTGTGACCCACGCCGATCGGCGCTACTGTTAGCCCAATACCCGCATCGGTCTACTTCTGGACAATTTTTATAAAAGGAAACAAAGTTTCATGTCTACAAACTTCTAGTGGCGATGTGTTGGATGTTCATTTGGTTGGATAAGGGCCGAGAACTCCATATAAGGTTCTTTCCCCCTTAAAATTGGACCTTCCCAAGGAGATAAGACCTTATTCCCCCTTGAGTGGATCTCATTATTATCCTCCTCTCCCTATATAAACCACTTCCTCTTACCCTTTTTGGTTACAATATACAAAACCAACTACAAAATTCTAAAATCTTTAGCTTTTGATAGAAGAAGATTGGTCTTAGATGACAAAAGACTAGTCTTTGGTAGCTAAAGCATGAGGAGAGAGAGTTAGAGCTTGGAAGCCATTTCATGTCAAGCTAGAGGAGGAAAAGAGTGTTGAAAAGGCGTGTAGCAGGACTTTGATACCGCAAAGGAGATCTCTAACGTCAAGGCTTCAATTGTATTTCTCTTTGAAGTTTATTTTAATAATACAACTAATGGTTTATTTATTATATGGGGTGTAATATCACATTTGATAGCTTAGAACACCTTGACCTTTTAAGTAGATTGGATTCGATTTTATGCTATCACGTTTGTTGTTGTTTCTTGCATGTTTGTTTCAGGTACTTGAACGAAAGGAACGAAAGGAAGCTGGAGCAAGGAAGCAAGATCACCATCAAGTGGATTAGCGTTATAAGAGGTAGGCCCTCTTATTCGATTCTAATTTAAGGAAATTTACATTAGATTGTCTTGTTTGTGGCTAGTCCCACTCTCTTGGGATAGAGGGATCGTCTCTCTCCGTAGAGAGGATTTTCCTACACCAAGCGACTTCGCTAGGGAAATACATCTCCTTTTCATCACTCTGTTTTTCTACTTGTCTGCCTAGTTTGTTTATTTATGGTCTTCTCGATCTGTATTGACCTGTTTGAAGATATACAGACACTATCCCACCCTCTGATGTGTTAAGTCTAGCACTGTGTGAAGCTCTTTTTTATTTTTTCTTTGAATCCCTCGATCAGCGCTCTTTTTGGCCAAACAGTTTCGCCGATCATACCTATCAGCGCTAGTTTTAGCCTGACAGTCATGTTAGTCATGCCGATTAGTGCTACTTTTAGCCCAAAAGTCATGCCGGTCTCTAACTTAAGAAAAAATCAGAGTTTTTTTTCACATTCTAGTGCCAGTGTGTCTTGACCCTCACACTCTCTTCTTCCGCCCAGAAGTGACTAGGATTCCTTGTTTGCTGGGTTTGATTGATTGATTGGCTTGAAGTTTCATTGCTTGATTTTTTGAGTTTTTTGGATGGTTTCTATGACACTAGGGCATCTAGGTCAATTACCGTTCATTTGTTTGTTTACTCATTGTGTCAAATTTCTAATTTGCTACTTCATTTAATCCATCTTTCAATCGCAACATCTTCATTGCTTCACTTTCAATTCAATGAGTGAAAGAGTCTCGTTTGTTCTCTTATTTCAAGTGTCTCTTTTCTCTTTCCGAGCATAGATTACATTGCTTGGTTTGTCAATTGAAGCATTTATGTGTTTGGTTTGTTCGATTCAGGGAAGAAGTTGCTTTTAGTTTCATTTATCATGCTTTGGATTTGATTGATGCTTGTTTGTTCGGAATTGTGAAATTAATGCTCTATGCGAAAGATTCATTTTGCATTTTATGAAAAGAAGAACATCATTCTAGTTTACTTATGCGAAAATATTGCATTAGTAGCATTATTGAGAAGCTCGAATTGCATCATCATAAGCATGAAAAATGAAATATATATATATATATTTTTTTGTTAAAGGAAGATTAAGTGCATTTAGGACATGTATTAATGAAAGATTTCATTCTTTGATTGTTGCATTGATTGTGTGCTCTATATCCCTCAATTAGTGTTAACTTTCATCGAAGAAAGATTTATTTTCTCATACAACTGCATATAGGAGTTTTCAGATGATAGCAATAGGGCCTTCGAATTGAAACTTAATTCAAGATCAACCATTAAAATTTATTGAATTAGCCTAAGGAAGCATTGAAACTTAACGTTCACATTTAGTGTTCTAGGCTAAAGACGTGTTCCGACGTCTTTAAACCTAGCAGCTGTCGTTCTCTTTGGCATTAAGCAGCGCTAGTATGGACTTGTGCTCCCCGTACTGTCACGTATATAAAGGGAGACCCCACTAGGTTCGCAATCCTTTATCCATAGGAAGTCGAGTCTGCCGCCTTGTAAACGTGATACATTGAACACAACATTTGGCGATATTGCCTGCCCGTACTTTTCTGTTCACCGGGAGGTATTATGCAGTTCATGGTTACTTGGTAATCCTTTTGCCTAGATTATCTTGAGTAGTCCTTTTGGTCTTTTTGACTCTTTGAATTTAAAAGATCATTGAGCACTTTTCCTTTTGATCTCGTTAAAACTGAAAGTGACTAGAGTCACCTTTCATCCTTTTCTCGACTCTTAAAACATGAAAAGGAAAAGTTTTGTTTTAGTGTCTTAAAATTAACTACCCATGAAATATTCTTGGTTAAATATGTCTTCCTTAGTGATTCTTTAGGGTCGATTCCAATGGCAACATTTCCAGAGTTTACCAGTCAAGGATTCCCCTCCGATGGGAGTCCTGGTCCTTTTCCTTCTTTTGGAAACACTGGCGCTCCTTATATGGCAACGTTGTCCCTCCCTGGGTTAACCATTCATTTACCTATCTTGTTATTTTCGACCTCGGTGGTCCCGAGTGTCCCAACTCCTGCCCAGCCATCTCCTTCATTTGAACCATATCACATTGATTATAAGGTTGACCTCTCACCTTCTTCCTCTATTTCTTCACCCTCCTCTTCTACTTCGCCTGGTGAAATTTTGAAATCCAGTAACCAGGAGGCTAAGAAGAAGAAGAAGATGATGAAGAAGAAGAAGTCAGATAAGCGAGAGGCCAACCGTGCAGTTGTTACTCCAAATGCACCTCCTGTAGACAAACCTTCCGATCCTCCACGGAAGGTCAGATTCCCTTGCAAGTTGTGTAAGGGTGACCATCTCCTTTGAGACTGTCCTAGCATTCCCAAAGTCTTAGAGGTATGGTCTCAAGACCTGAATCGACCATCCCCGTCGACCTCTGGAGATCATGTCAATGCTACACCTTCAGCTAATGATGGTAAGAAGAAGGGAAATATTATATTCCCCTGTAGGTTATGTGAAGGGAAGCATATTCTTCACCTTTGTCCTCTTATGGATAATGCTTCCAAAATTTTGGAAAACCTTACAGCTCCTCAAGTCCAACTCCCTGTTAGTTACCACAGACTTTCTTCTGACCCTCTCCTAGTTGGTAAAGAGATTGACTTGGATTCATCTCTTACCCGTCCTGCTCTTCCTAAGCATGACTCTCTTATGTTTGTTCCCGACCAACCATTGGTTGAAAAGAGTGTCAACTTGGCTCCGCCTTCAATTGTTCACTCTGTTCCCGATGAGAGTGATGATCATACTGCTCATGTTCTTCTCGTTTCCTCGGATTCTCATGAATCGAAGAGTGGCCCTCCCATCCTGGTTGTTCAGGAGATTCTGTCTCCTATTCCTATAAAGCATGGGGGGAATCATATGATACCCCCACCAAGTAGTTTTGCCACTTCTTTTGATTGGAGTCAATTGACTGCTTTTCGCCTTCCATCTTATGTGCCTTTCCAGATCACAGTACAAGCCTATAATATGGTATTACATGGCACTCTATTAGATGAAGGCGCATCTGTTAGCATCATGTCTTCTACTACTTAGCAAGCTTTGGGTTCCCCACAGCTTGTTCCTGTCACCCAGAATCTGTTGAATTTCAATGGAGGAACCAGTCCACCCTTAGGGATCATTCCAAAGTTCCCTATTACTTTGGTAGGAAAGACCGTCTATATATACGTGATGGTAGTCCAAGGTCCCATAGATTTCAATCTTCTCCTTGGATGCGGCTATGTTTATGTCATGGGAGCTCTTGTTTCTTCACTTTTCTATGTGGTTTGTTTTCCACACGAAGGGAGAATAGTGACCATTGGTCAATTGTCATTCATTGGTCACCAGGTGCCTCCTATGCAACCACCGTCCCCTATTGGTTCTTGTTTGTAAGCAGTACCCTCCCCACCACAATTCAATTATGTGGCTACCCATTCCGTCTCCACATTTTTTGATGATCACATAGCTGGTATAGTACATTATGTATTGGGGGCATTGGAACCTGATCTGTCATTTGTACCAGTTGACATGTATTCCTCCTAGACCATAGTTCTCCCATCCAGTGAGGACCTCTTGGGGGCCATGTTCTCATATGGTCCATGATTAGTTATTACAAGGATAGTTTTTTTTCTATGTCAACCTCGTTAAAAAATGAAACAGCGTGCGAGGATAGTTTGTTCCTGTATCAACCTCGTTAAAAAATGAAACAGGTTTCGAGGATAGTTTGTTCCTATATCAACCTTGTTAAAAAATTAAACAAGGAGTCATGAGGATAGTTCCTGGTCTTGTGTCAACTTCATTAAAAAATGAAACAAAGTGTCGGAGCATGGTTCCTGGTCTTGTGTCAAGCTCCTTAAAAAATGAAACGAGTCTTGAGGATAGTTCTTTTACTGTGTTAACCTCGTTAAAAAATGAAACAACTCCCTTTTCCAAATCGAGTATTTGATTAAGATCTCGTCAAATTCCAGTCGAGTCTTTCCTTGATCTCAAAAGTGAAACTTCATTCCATCCACCTTTTAGCAACCCGATGTCTACTTTGATGAATGAAATGAAGTTTGGGGGGCATGTGCCTCGGCTCTCATCATGCTGGGGGCATGCCATTTTTTCATCCAAGAATAATTTTTTGTTTCAAGCTTGTGTAAACATGAAACCAAATCCAAGCATAGTTTTTCGTTTCAAGCTTGTGTAAACATGAAACCGAATTCAAGCAGAGTTCCCCAAGGTTCAAGCTTGTGTAAAAATGAACCCATCCCCAATTTACATCTCGTGATTATCGTTTTTATCAGCTAATTTATGATAGATGAGCCTTGGTTGTTTCATTCCATCGCCACCATCTCTTTGGCCGATCATATGCTTTCACTTGGTTGTTTTTACTTTACTGAGGAACCGCAACAATGAGTGGTTTTACTAGCTAGTCTCTTGACCTTTCAGTGTTTCGAGAATTTCCCCTCATAACCGGAACCAGCTGCTCCCCTTTATACCATTTGTTCCTCCAGGACTAGTCACCTTTAATCTCTTTTCTGACTTGTAAAACATGAAAAGATTGTCGAGTATTTTTCCCTTATAGACTCGTTAAAACAAATAAAAGCGGGGAGTCATCTTTGAGCTCTTTTTTGACTCTAAAAATATGAAAATATTGCCGAGCTCTTGTCTTTTTGAACTCATTAAAGGTTGTGAAACGTCGTTTACCCAGTATACGTTTACCCCTTTTTCGGGCTGGGATAAAATTATTTACGAAAAAGGTATACCTTAGTCACTCATGACTAGGAGGTTCTCTTGAATATTGTTGTCTACCTTTTTGGGTTCGAGAGACAACTTTACAAAAAGGAACCCTTGGAATTTTCTTATCCGTGTCTTTTTCAAACTCTCTAAACATGAAAAAGATACCGAGTTTTTCCTTTGTCAGACTCGTTAAAAGATTAAACAACATAGGACTTGTCATTATGACAAGACCAATCTACTCCTTCCTAGGGCTCATAAAACTTAGTAGGATGGACTTGTATTACAACCATATGCTATCCCCTTGAAGCTTGTGTTTAAAAAATAACTGGGGTACTCGCTAGAAATGGTGGGGGAAAATTGGAAGTATTCATCAGTTGTATTCTTCACTTGAGGCAGCATGTCGCTCTTGAACATTAACACTCATCTGCTATTTGTGTCGGGTTTTGGGACATCCTCACTCTGTCACTTACCTCCCTGGGTTTTGGGTTATCCATTTTTAAACCTCTCATATGATCTCTCCCACGTAACCATGACCCCTAATCCTATGATGTCAAATGCTGCCAAAATCCGGAGTTGTGTCATCCACATGTTCAAGAGAAGTCTTCCTACCTATAAATTGTCTGATCATACGTCACCATCTTGGATTACTCTCATTCTTTATGTTTCCTGTTTCATGTTGATGATGAAGCATTCATTATGATCTTCCTTCGACGAATCGCTTCCTATCGACTTCAACTCATTATCCAGGAAGCTGATCTAGAAACTCCTTTCCAGTACCTTAGAGCTTGCAAGCCTCAATGGCAAGTTCTTCGCACTCGACAGCAGGTTCTCATCATTGGCCCTCGATCGAGTGATTTCACAGGTGTTTGACTTCAGTTCCTTATTCACACTTCATGAATTTTACTGATAGTACTTTGAGATCCATTGACATTATGAGTGGTTTCTCTCGCGCTTGTTAATGGTTCACATCATTGGCCGATAATCAAGTGATTTTCTAGCATGTTCGACTTCAACACGTCTATTCACATGTTAGAATTTGTACTTTGATCGGGTTGTGTTGGAGCGCAAGACCCTGGGCTTAGATCACAAAAGTCCAGGTTGCGAGGAGTGATGAGTCATTCATGATTATATACATGATTCTTTAGACGGATGACTGTGACCATGCCGTGGGTATCATTTTGATCCTACTCAGTCGAATGGTTGTGACCATACCGTGGGTCTTTTCATTTTGATCCTCTCTATGCGGATGGTTGTGCCCATGTCGTGGATCTATTTCATATGATCCCTTCAGTTGGATGGTTGCGTCCATGCCGAGGATCCATGCACATGATCCTTTTCTTAATGGATAGTTGTGCCTATACCATGGATTCATGTATTGTTATATGCCTCTCATGTTTATCAGGCATGACTATAAGATTTCAGATATGTACATGTGTGTTTGAGTTGCAGGTCTTTCGATGCTAGTATTCCAAGGCCTCACTCTGTCTTAAAGCATTTCAGTCAGAGCATTTCATTCATTGCTCTCAGCTCTAACTTCATGCTTTAGGGGGCATATGTTACACAATAATTTGTCACTCTCCTGTCACTCCCCGTTCTTGATCCCAGAGAAACCTAATAGTGACTACTATGTTATACTTTCACCATGAAACCCATGCTCTTGCACCCCTTGAAGTTTGAAGAAAGTAGTCCCCACTCCCTTCAAAACATTTCCAAAGAATACTTCTTAAAACCTAGTTTTTAAGATCAACGCTCTTTCCCAGTGCCTCACCCGCGCCAATTTACAAAGTTTAACACTGTGACCCGCGCCGATCGATGCTACTATAAGCCCAATACCCACTCCGGTCTACTTCTCGAAAGTTTTTATAGAAGGAAATCGAGTTTCACGTCTAGAAACTTCTAGTGGTGATGTGTTGGATGTTCGTTTGGTTGGATAAGGGTCGAGAACTCCATATAAGGTTCTTTCCCCCTTAAAAGTGGACCTTCCCAAGGAGATAAGACCTTCTTCCCACTTGAGTGGATCTCATTCTTATCCGCCTCTCCCTATATAAACCACTTCCTCTTACCCTTTTTGGTTACAATATACAAAAGCAGCTACAAAATTATGAAATCTTTAGCTTTTGATAGAAGAAGATTAGTCTTAGATGACAAAAGACTAGTCTTTGGTAGCTAAAGCATGAGGAGAGAGAGTTAGAGCTTGGAAGCCATTTCATGTCAAGCTAGAGGAGGAAAAGAGTGTTGAAAAGGTGTGTAGCAGGACTTGGATACCGCAAAGGAGATCTCTAATGTCAAAGCTTCGGTTGTATTTCTCTTTGAAGTTTATTTTAATACAACTAATGGTTTATTTCTTATATGGGGTGTAATATCACATTTGATAGCTTAGAACACCTTTACCTTTTAAGTAGATTGGATTTGATTTTATGTTATCACGTTTGCTGTTGTTTCTTTCATGTTTGTTTCAGGTACTTGAACAAAAGGAACGAAAGGAAGTTGGAGCAAGGAAGCAAGATCACCATCAAGTGGATTAGCGTTATAATAGGTAGGCCCTCTTATTCGATTATAATCTAAGGAAATTTACATTATATTGTCTTGTTTGTGGCTAGACCCACTCTCTTGGGCTAGAGGGATCGTCTTTGTCTGCAGAGAGGATTTTACTACACCACAATACCCCCTGATAGGGGGGGAAAGCCGCCCCGCCCTGCTACACCCGACGCAATGTATAATGGGGGCTAACGGCCCCCCTATGCCCCTCCCGCTCATGGGGTAGTCGTGGAAAGAATGTAAGACACACCCAACATTCTCCCACTTGTTGTTTTCTTTCCACAGGGAGCCACAGGAGAGCTTAGTCATTGATCCAACCATGTAATGCCCATTGTTTCTCTACACCAAGAGAACTTCTTAGTGCTCATAGACATTGTCATTGCATTTGCAGTATTCTTCAAAGTGTCCACCTTTACTAGTAACAACTTTTTGTCCTCAACCATATCCCTCACAAAGTGATACTAAACATCAATGTGCTTTGTCTTTGCATGATAAGCAGGGTTCTTTTCCAAGAAAATTGCACTTTGGTTGTCACAATCTATCCTTATATCTCATTGTACCAACCCCATACTTGAAAACAATCTTTGCAACCAAACTACTTCCCTGATTGCATGAGTGGATGTCATGTATTATGCCTCTGTAGTTGAAAGTGCCACTACAAACTGTCTCTTACTCATCCAACTAACTGCACCTCCAAATATGTTAAACACATACCCACTTGTAGATCTTCTCTGATCCAGATCTCCAGCCCAATCTACATCAACAAAGTCACAGATGTCCAAAACTCTGTCTGATTCTAGTCTTCCTTGGTAGCACAAACCATAATCACTAGTGCCACACAAATACTGAAAACCTGCTTCAGTGTTGTCCAATGCTCCTTCCCTAGTTTTGACATAAACCTTCTCAATACTCCCATTGCATGGGCAATGTCTGGTCTAGTACAGACCATTGCATACATCAGGCTACTGAATACACTTGCATATGGAACACGGGACATATCCTCTTCCTCTTCTTGTGTCTGGACAACGAGCTTTAAAATATTCCATTCGGGGATGATCTGCCCAGATTTTTCCAAAAGAAAAAAGATAATTATTGAAAATTTACACCTACAGGAACAAGAACCTTCACCGGTTTACTATCCTGCATATTAAACCTCTACGGTATTTTCTCGACATACTTCCTTTGGTTTAACCAAAGCTTCCTCTTTGCCCGATCTCGTTTAATTTCCATGCCCAAAATATAGTTTGCAGCACCAAGATCTTTCATGTCGAATTTGGAGGACAATTGGGTCTTAAAATCTTGGATAATTTATTTGTCATTTCCAACCAACAACATATCATTCACATACAAGACCAGATAAATAACACGGTCACTAATTAGTTTAAAATACACACAGTGATCTGCTTTGCTTCTGGTGAAGCCAAGTCCCCATATAAATGTATCAAATTTCTGATACCACATCCTTGGTCACTGTTTTAACCCATACAAAGACTTTTTTAACTTGCATACCAGTTCTTTCTTACCCTTCACCGCAAAGCCTTCAAGTTGCTTCATGTAGATCTCTTCTTCCATATCCCAGTGAAGAAATGTTGCCTTCACATCCATTTGCTCTACCTCAAATTAAAAAGTAGTAGCAATAGATAATAGTAATTTAATAGAATCTATCTTGGCAACAAGAGAAAAAATATCACCAAAATCAATTCCCGACACTTGGGAATACCCTTTTGCTACCAAACGAGCTTTGTATTTCTCCACCTTGCCTTTTGCATTCATCTTCTTCTTAAACACCCATTTACTTCCAATGGGTTTCCTTCCAGCCAACAACTGCACCAGATCCCAAGCCTCATTTTTGTGCAAAGATGACATTTCATCAACCATGGCCTCTTTCCAGAGTTTGCATCCTCTGAATCTAATGCTTCCCTCATGGTTCTGGGATCATCATCAATAATATATAAAGAAAAATTTGAACAGAAAGCAGATGGACTATACCTTTCTCGCTACCTTCTTTCTCAAATTGGTCTTCTCACAGTTGGAGTTTGTGGCTTTTCATCTTTTGATTCCTTTTGAGTTCCAAATCTTATAACCTTTTAAATCATCCTTATACCCAATAAAGATGCACCTTTCAGATTTACTATCCAACTTTATTCTTTTCTCCTTTAGAACATGTACATATGCATCAAATCCAAATACCCTCATATGTGAAAGATAAGGTTTCTTACCGTTCCATAGCTCTTGTAGAGTCTTATCCTCCAACGTTGATGAAGGTGATCTATTGACCAAGTAACATGCAGTCTTCACCGCCTCTGCCCAGAGTTCCTGTCGTAACCCGACACCACCGAGCATGCTTCTTGCCTTTTCCATCAACATCCTATTCATTCTTTCTACAACTCCATTTTGTTGAGGTGTGTATGGAGTAGTCTTTTGTCGTGCTATACCACACTTCTTATAGAACTCTTCAAATTCCTTCTTGTAAAACTCTTCACCGTTATCTATCCTTAGTACCTTTATCTTCTTCTCTGTCTCGTTTTCCACCAAAGCCTTAAATTCTTTAAACCTGTCAAAGACTTCAGATTTCTTTTGGAGGAAATATATCCATGTATTCCTTGAGAAGTCATCTATAAATGATACATAGTACACAATCTTACCCAGTGATGGAACCGACACAGGTCCAAACACATCAATATGCACAAGCTCTAATATTTGTTTCGCCCTCTTAGCACTAGAGGGGAAACTCACCCGATTTTGCTTCCCATATACACAATTTTCACAAAAATCAAAATCCAGAGAGTAATTAGACAAACCTTCTACCATACCATTACCATGAAGTATTCGAAGGCCCTTCTCACCAATATGTCCAATCCTTTGATGCATAACATGGTATTTTCTCCAGAGAACACTACATTTTTTGCTCCACTTTCAGGAACCACATAACTATTGCACCCATCAATAACAGTGCTACCCTAAAGCTTGTACAGAGTTCCAATCCGAACTCCCTGCATCAATATCAGTGCTCCCCAAACCATCTTGCAGGTATCTTTCTCAAACATTATTTTTACACCTGCATCATCCATCTTGCTTACAGAAATCAGATTTTTGGCCAATGCATGAATATGCAGAACACCCGGAATTGTTCTAATCCTTCCACCTTGCAACTTCAACTTTACTTTTCCACGACCGAAAATTCTAGCCTTCTTGTCATCCCCTAAGAAGACATCACTGCCATCATATTTCTCATACTCGCAGAACCACTCTCTATGGGGAGTGAAGTGAAAGGATGCACCTAAGTCAATCAACCATGCCTCATGATCTACATGTGTACTTGAAGAAGAAGCCAAGTACACATCCCCACCTTCATCTGAGGTGATTTTCACCTCTACAGAAGGAGCATCATCAGATCCCTTTCCTTTCTCAAGAGATTTAGATTTACAATCCCTTTTGAAGTGCCCTTCCTTTCCGCATTTCCAACACACCTTTACAGGTTTTCCTGGAGATTTAGATCTCCCTCTAGATTTAGATCTCCCACTCGAGGACTTATTTTTGTTTATGTTCTGGGACCATCCTTGTACAAACAATGCATCACCATTCTGGCCCTCCATATTTTTCCGTCTCATCTCCTCCGACAGCAAGGATGAGACTATTTCATCAGACTACAAGGTAGTTGCATTGCTACCTATTGCAACAACTAGACTATCCCACGTATCTCGTAGAAAACACAACAAACTGATGCACTTATCTTCATTTGAAATTTTAATATCAACAGATAATAACTGACTTACCACATTGTTAAATGCATTCAGATGCTCTGTCACTGAGTATCCATCTTTCATCGTAGGAACAGTTTATTCACCAGAGACTTAGATTGATACAAAGTCCCTAACTTGTCCCACAAATCCTTCATCAAAGCTTTCCCTGATACATTCAGAAATACTGAATCTGAGACACACAATCGTATTGTTCTCTTTGCCTTTCGATCCAACTTCACCCAGTCTTCAGCTAACATTTTTTTTGGTTTAGTACCTAGATCTACTGTGATCCACTGATCTTTATCCACTAGCAGATCCTCCATCTTGAGTTTCCACAACTCAAAACTCTGACCATTAAATTTCTCGATCTCTATCTTTCCACTGCTCAGGATCTTCTTTCACCACAAGAATCGATCTCGCAGATCTCCCACTGAACATGGTCTACCACGGGCCCGAGAAAAACCCTTCAGCAACAAAGGTGTCCCCTTGAAGCCGAAACAACTCTGATACCAAATGAAGGTCTTAACCCTGTACATAAATTACCTGCACACGAATTATTAAAAAAAAAAAAAAAAAAAAAAAAAAAAAAAAAAAAAAACAATGGTGAGACCATAAAAGATAAAACATATATACACAAAAAATTTCCCCTAGGTACCAAGACCGGGGACTACCAGATTTATTTTTCATTATATTCCTTTCAATGTTACAATACACATATATACATGCCAAAGCATCCGTAAACCATGGATTAGAACATAACCATAGTTCCCTTGACCCTATCTACAAAATACCATGGATAGAAAACCATCATGCCCAAAACCATAGGTAGGTCTGCCCACCTAATATAGGGTCTAAAAAAAAAAATGGGGCGTTGCCTCGGACCCTGTGTAAAGGGGCTACCGCCCCCCTGCGACTCTCCTGCTACGCTCAGCGCAACATATAGGGGATGCCTCTGCCCCCCCTGTGACACCCCCCCGCATGGGCTAGTCATAGAAAGAATATAACACACACCCAACATTCACTGTCATGAATTCGGGCACTATGCCACGAAGTGTCCACCTATGAAGGAAAGCAAGAAAGAGCTTGTAGTAGAAAAAAGCAAGTGAAGATTTCGCTTCAAAGTTCGAGCTTGACTTCACTCTCATCGCATTCATGGTGAGCACAGTGATGGGGAGCATGTGGTACTTGGACAGTGGTGCCTCGTTCCACATGACGAGGAATAGAGAATTTTTCAGTGACTTGGAGGAGAAAGATCTCCATATGAACATTGAGTTTGGAAAATATGGAAGGTACAACGCGACGAGGATTGGTATAGTCACCTTTCAAATGGATTCAGGCTCCCCTCTCAAACTCAAGGATGTCATATTCGTTCTAGGACTAAATAAAAATCTAATCTTTGTAGCAGTGCTGGAATACAGTGGTTACAATGTGATCTTCAGCAAAGGAAAGGAATTCCTGAGACACATAGCCATGGGAAAGGTGAAGCAGATCGGGGTTCAAGTCAAGAACCTATATTCACTTGAGGTAGAATATGCATGCAAAGCCTTGAAGAGCAAAGTAGAGACTAGAGATGTGGTGGTTGAGAGGGAGCATGTTAAACCTCCCAACATGCAGCCTTAGAAGAAGCCTCGGGAAGTTGTGGAGCAGCGACAAATGGAGTGGAAGAGAGGAGGAAGTGTGGAGACATCCACTAAAGCAGAGACCTCCAGCAGGGGGAGAGTTCAAGCCAAGTGGGAAGAGGGAGTACATGCAGCTATACCTCCAGGAGCGAGGTGGAGCGATGTAGATCCTTAGTCCAAGAGTTGCAGAAATTTGGGTAGAGTCCATTGAGGAATTCTCTCATGGATCATTACCTTGCTACGGGGGAACAATATTCATTAGCAAGAGGAATGGTTTCAATCAAATACTAAGGAGTGAAAAGGAGTGTTGACAACAGAACAAGAGGCTCGGTAGCATAGTCAGCAGTAGCATATTTTTCCCAATAGACAGTTGCAGACACAGTTAATTCAGTTTGGATTTTTCTCAGTTGCATATGTTACAGTAGTAGTAGCAACAGTGATAGGTGTTGCATGCAGTACATTCCACATGTGTAGGATAGGTGTGGTTGATAATCCATTTCTTGCTAAGAGGGAGTGTTGAAAATGCAACAAGAAAGTCTCAATTTTGATTTTTGATTTAATTAAAATTGAGAAAAATCAAATTTATATTTCAGCAGAAATCTTGGAAGTAGTTAACTGAGATGACATGGAACTTGTCACTCATTTAACTCAGTTAATTCGAGTTAGGGGCATGAAGTTCGATTGTGTGCAGTGGGTTCCTAAATTTTAGGAGCCTAGGTTGAGTTAATTTCAGTTGTAGCAATTTAATTCAGTTAAATTGAGTTATGGTCGGTTTAACTAGTTCTAATTGTTGGAGGAACTAGTGGAAGGTCAAGTTGTGGAATTGGAACTTCAACCACACTCAATCATCAACCAGATAAATGATTAATCAGCCTAAATTAGCTCATGCATGCAGAGAATTCGATTTATCCAGTTGAGTTGGAGACTCCAATGCAGTGTACTATCAGTTGTAGCATATTCCAATGTGTACAGATGGTACATGCAGTCAGAGGAAGGACCTAGAAGAATTGTGCAATCGAGACGATGGAATTTCCTAATTAATAGGGGCCTAATTCCTATAGTAACAACGCCATGAATTATGATCTTATAGGGCTTGAAAATTGGCTCAGAGTTGGCCAAAGTTAGTCAGCCGAGCAAAGGGATAGACTATACACTTGCAGGGTGTGCTCAGCCTTGAGCAAGCATATGTATTTCATCTCTATTCTCTAATTAATGCAATATAGATAGTAAGGGGTTTTGAGCAGTTGCTTTCCCCTAGATAATTTTTTGTGCATGTGTGATGTTTCCTTTTGCATTTCTATGACTCTTGTTCTAGATGGTGAATAAATTATGCAAATTAGTAAAGTAGCTTCAATTCTTGTGATTTAGTAAATTTCATGAGAAGTATTGGATCTACAAATTAATTTCTACATAATGGCAATGTAACCCACAAGCATAATGGTACAAAATAAGAAGAGATTCACGAACTAGAACAACAACAAAAAATGTAGCACATAAAGAGAATGGGACGATGGGCACAAAAAGAGTTTGTTTCTGAAAGTTCAAATTCAGATAAAGAAATATCACTAAAGATAACTGGAAGTGATTTGGAAATGGTTCCAGTCAACCCCAACTCAAGGGGACGGTAGAGGTCCAGAAAAAAGAAAGGCAAGAAAGAGAAGTTAAGTGATTACTATCACACTTAACTTCATAATTTTATGTTACTTTTTCATTTTTTTTCTTATGCACATAAGTGAGAGGTTGCTCTCATTGAATGTGATTAGCATCTACAAAATGTATTTTTTTCATTTTTTAAAGTTGAATAAAATTACGGGTTTTCCCCCCTGGAAAAAAATAAATAAATAAATAAAAATAAAATAAAATAAAGATTGTACTTGCAAGCATTCTATTGCCAAATTTATCACCCATAAAATTATGCATTGTGGGTATTAGCCTACCTTAGTAAGCGAAAATTGTGTTAGGATTTATGCAAGATGGACTACACAAGAGGGATTCCACAAGTGATTTAATGAGGTTTTAGTGACCATCTCCTTGAGGATAACATGCAAATAGGTGGCAAGATCTAAGCCACATCATTGTGGGTGATGGAAGACATTATTCACCTATTTCATTACTTTGAGGGTACAATCTTATAGGATATGTTATTGATTCCCCCCCAATGTGTGCATAGATCTAATTACTACACCATACTAGGAGAGGAGAGTCAAGTTATTCTCAAAAGTGTTGAGGGATGAGTAGTAATGAACATGTCATACATTAAAAATATGTAGAGTGTTTAGGGGATTTTTTTTATGGAGGGAATCGGGGACTTAAAGGTTCTCAAATTTTGGCACTAGGTAGAGACTTTGGTTTGTGTGGAAACCTTTTCATTGCTTCACCTTCATCCTAATCACCCTTGCCCTACAATATATCTAACCTACAAGAAGGAAGTAACTTATATAGGTTGATTTCATCAGGGTTTATTGGAGGTAATTTAGATTTGGCAAAATTGCAGGGCAATGCAATCGATCAAACACAGGAAATCCTTGGTTGAAAGCATAAAAAATTGGTGAAATCGAAGGAGGGTGGTATTTCCTTGGTGATCAAAGAGGATCTACAAGTTAGTCAAATTGTTGAGCTTAAAGGCTAAATAGTTTTTGGGAAATTTAGTTACAGGGGGTATCCATGAAAAACCTCAATGTATGGATGCAAAAAGGATGGACTCTATTTCTAAGTTATGGCTTGATTGCTCATTTCTTGTCTAGAGGGTGCATAGAGTTTATATATAGATCTCAAGATGATGCATGGAATATATTGACATACATTGATATTGGGATAGAAGCTTGTTGAGTAGTAAACCCTGGCATGCCTTTTTTTATGCTTAGGAGGAAATTGTCGCTAGTACACCCATTTTAATGAAAAACATTTTACCAAACATTCTTGTATATTTTTGGATAGATGTTTGCCTCAAAGCTATCGGAGAGGTGTTAGGGAAGTTCATTGCATAATAAGATATCTACAAGTCACAACTTCTTATGTTCGATGGATCATATTCTAGAGTAATTAGACCCTTGTCAAGGTTTAATTGAGTCAATGTCAATTATGGGTGGGGAAAACTCACAGTCATGTTTTATACCATGTCAACATTCCTTTCAAGTGTTATTAGTGCCATAGGGTATGGCATTTTCTACTTGATTGTGAGCTAATTTTTCAAAGAAAAATTATGGGGAAAGGGGTAGTGGTCCGTGGATTTAGATGAAAGGTTTTGAATCTTTTATCCCACAGTAGTTGTTGACTATACATGAAGATTCTGTCGAAAAGGAGGATGGACAAGGGGAGGAACAAAGGTCTACACAATTTCTAGGCTCATAAAAAATAATAAAGACCTTCTAACAAGAGATATTTCCATCCCATTGATCATAGGTTCATAAACAAGAATATGTTTAGACTCAACTCAATTAATTTGACGATGATTTGGATCTCACATTGTTGCAATGGTGCAAGCTAGAGGTACTATGGCATAAGGATTCGTCTCCTTCTCATGCCTTTAGTAAGCCCATACATTCTCAATGCCTTTCTTCTCTTTCAACTTTGAGTAAAACTACAAGTAGGGTGGAATATCAATGAGATATGCCTTCTCCTAGGCTCTCTTTAGCATTTGTATCGATGAGTCAATTGCCAAAGGTGAAGGAAAGGGGTTCCTTCTCTGTTGGCATGTCAAAGGAAACTAACCCCTTTCCTTCACAGTTCGATGAGGTCTTTCGTCCATATCTTTTGGTTTTCCCTCCACTTACTCTAGAAGAGTCCTATTTTTTTGCAACCTAGGAATCCTCCTCAACAACCAAGTGGCATGAGGGATTTCAGGTCTGATTTACAAAAGGATTCAAGTCTTTCCAAAGTGGGTTACAAATCCACCTTCAAACATGCCCAAGAGAAAGTTGTTGGACACCATAAATTCCATATTTTATGTACTTATATTTTACCGCTTTAATTACTTTTTGCCATTCATTATAGCCATTTCTGAGCCCACCATTATCCATAAAGATGGATTTTGTATCATGTGTGTTTTTACCTCATTTTGTGTCAATTTATTGAACTGTTCTTGTGTATTTGAGGAAAATAAGCATGTTTACACTCATAGTGAAAATATTTTGTCAACTTGCTACTCCAAGTTGTTGTGATACAAAGTGTTTTTATTCCTAGTACATTAGGGTGTTGCTACTCCTAGCACATCGTAGTGTTACTACTTCTAGTACATTGTGGTGTTGCAACTCTTCAAACATTATAGTGCTAATACTCTTAGCATATTGTGATGATGATACTCCTAACATGTTATGATGTCGCTACTTCGGGTATACAACAATGATGCTACTCCTAAGATATTGTCATGCCACGAGCCCTTTTTTTGTTATGATGGCATTGTTCCAAACGATGACACAACACAATTGTGATTCTCCTATTTTCCCACAAATTTGAAGGGAACAATTGTCTCTTCTAAAAGAAAGTTCGGCCAACTATAATGATAATGCTACAAATATGGAGTACCTTGTGAGAGAAGTTAGCCACACCCTTAGATCACTGTCACAGATATATATATGGTTGTAATGGTTGATGTGGACATAGTGTATTAAGAAAAAAACCTTGTATTATTTTGAGATGGTTTTTGAAACTGGATTTTTGCTTTATCAATAGGCTGAAAAAACTTGAGAATTGTAGATTTGCAAGGGTGGTCTTGAAATATTTTCTAAGGTTTGACAACCAAGAAAGTATTCAAGAACCATTCCCTCTCTAGTTCAAGGGGGGGAGGATTCCTCATTCTAATGCCAATAAGTTGTAAAATGTTTTTTAATTAATACAAGAATCAATATCCATCCTAGTGCATCTATGGCATGAATGAGATTTAACCAGAGTGGTTGTTGCTCATTTCTATCAGTACCTTGTCTAAGGAGGCAATGCCCCCTCCTATACAAGGTACTTTTGTATTCTATTAGATTTAGTAGTCTCCTTTTTATTAGTTTTGTTTCCATATTCTATGAGTATTTAAAGGAATGTTACTAATTTTCAATAGCCATTTATAGGTTTGACGAATGTGTCAATAACATTTCAGGATACAACATTTAACTATTTTTTATGTATTATAATTGAATTAAGTAATCACAGTGTTTCAAGTTGAGCTATTCCAACAATTGGTTCAAGTCATTACTAATGGTATGCTTGAATACATAATGTGTGAAATGATTATTTGTCATGTTGAAGAAATCAAGTCACAGAAATATAGGTGATCTATAAACTAACATGGATATTCCACTGGATAGTTCGTCACAACAGATCTGATGAAATTATACCTAGAATATGAAATCTACACTATAAAAGGTTAATTTCTCTTTAGATTTATGGAATCATAAATTACCATGTTATTCTTATGCATGCAATAGATAAAACATGCAGAAAATATAGAACAATGGAACAAAACTCACAAACCACAAATTAACACAAGTTATAGCCTGGGAAACTCTTTCGAGAGAAAATCCAGCTAGAAGGTGAGGTTGCTCTGCTCTCTTTTTCTAAATGGAAAATGGATGCAAGTACAAAGATGTGAGGCCTCTATACCATGGGCTATTATAGAACACAATTACTCTTAGTTTGTTCTCTCCTTATCCACTCTCATCTACTTTTCTCATCTATGGAACAAAATTCACCCAAATAGAATGGAACCCCTTTTCCTCCTAGTGGCTAAGTTATAACACAACTCGATATCCTACTGATGGTTAGGTTTGACTCTCTCAACTATTAACTAGAGTTATAATATGAGCTCTTATATATTATTCTTCATCATGATCACGTGGCTAGCACATTTTCCATGAATAATGATGGATGACATGGCATCCTCTCGAATAATGGGGGTCAAAACGGGAAGGTCAACTTCTGAGTGGAATAATGTTTGCATATGGACTTTGATTGATGTGATTCTTGCACTATTGGAAAGGTTCCTATGTGAACAATAGTGAAAAGAGGTGTTACACTCAAGTAGTAGAGTTTTATCCCCAAAAAAAGGTGTTTGATGCCTCAAACTCCTTAAAGGTTTCAAACCCCAATTTGCTAAACTAGGTCATGCTTGTAAAAATGGGCTTGTGAGCTTATTCCTCCACTTTTTCCACTCTAAAAGCATCAAGATGGATGAACAATAATATAATGATCCAATCACACCTCCCCATTTTTCGAGGCTTTTGGTTCCCAAAAGCTTCTACTTAATGAGGTAAGAAATTTTTTCCTCCACCTTCTCTTGGGTGTACCATTTAGCCTTGCCTAAAAGTTGTCCTTTCAACCCAATCTTCTAAAGGCCATGCTACCCTTGTATTTTAGTTATGGACCTCTTTCAAAAAATTGTATCATTTTTCAACTATGCTTGAGCCTTTGGTGCCAAATCCTCTATAAAAGGTAGGTCATGTTCCTCTTCTTGATCTAGGATGGAAGGCTCATAGAGTTTTAGATTCTCGACATTCACCACTAAGAAAATGTGCATGAGTGGGGGTGTATTAAGTCTATATGTGTTATCCCCCACCTTTTCAGTATCTCAAAGTGATCGTATGATAGATCCTTTATTTTCTTACCAAGACCATGAAACCTCTCCTTGTTCAACTATAACCATACTTTGTCTCCCACCTTGAATGAGCTCTCTATTTTGTGTTGATCATGCTTGGCCTTGTATTTTTCCTATGAATTTTGCAGTGTCTCTTATACCTATAGGTGGATTTGATTGATTTTCTCAACAATCTTTTTTTCCCTTAAATTAGCCCCTGTAAGATCCTCCCTCACTTTCTCCTTGCTACCCATATGAAAAATCCAAAGGTAAAGGTGGAAAATATCCAAAAAAAGTTTCAATGGGGACATACTAGTAGAGTGTGGAATGCTTTGTTAAAAGAGTGTTTTATATGTACCAAATTTCCATCCCACATCTTCAGATGCTTCTAATTGTAACCCCTTAAAAGTTGCACCCAAAGCCTTGTTGACTACTTTTGTCTACCCATCTGTCTATGGATGAAGTTGTAGACCTCTTCAATATCATGTCTATCTTCTCCTAAAATGTAGTTGAAAATGCACTATGAAATCTTATGTCCTTATCTAAAATCATGCTCCTTGGTATTCGAAAGTGCACCCAGACTTGTCCAAAGAACAAGTTTGTTGTTTCTTTCTTGTTGATGGTGTTTTTATAGGGCATCAAAACACACATCTTGTTGAACCTGTCAACTACCATGAACAAGTAGTCATGTCCCTTCCCACCTCCCACAAATTCCATGGAAATAGCTTCCTAAGTACGAGTGGGTATAGGAAAGGGATGATATATACTTTGTGTCTTATTACTAGGCTTGTTGGTGTGGGCCTCTCTAATCAATTGTAGTCACTAACCTTTAGGAACACATAACTTATATAGCATATAATGTAACCCATCCTAGAGATGGTAGTCAACTATGTTGTCATTATCGTGCACATGACTCTAGCCCTATAATTGTTGAAACACCTCCTTAAATTCTTCATCCTCTAAATATTCCCCTTTGCATTCATCATGGGTGAATTGCTCCATGTGCATTAGAGTTCCCAAAGTTGTGACCTTTGATGTGGGTGGCCTTTAGAGCATGTCAACCAACTTGTTTGTGTTGTCGTTCTTGTACCTGATCACTAAATGAAAATGTTGTATAAACCCCATCTGCTTGTAATGCTCAGTATGTTGTAGTTTACTCTAAGCTTGCAGGTACTTTAGCGGTTGGTGATTTGTGTGGATTACCATCTCCTTTCCCATCAAATATTCTTTCCACTCCTTCACATATTGCATCAGGGCACAAAGATCCTTGTTGTAGGCAGGGTAGTTAAGAATTTTCCCATGAAATACTTTAAAATGGTATCATACAAGCCTTCCTCCTTGCATCAAGATTGTTCCCATATCATACCCACTCGCATCTATCTCCACTGTGAAGAGTTACTACAAGTTTGGTAATTCCAGAACTAGTATTGACTGATTTTCTTCTTTAAGTCCTCAAAGGCCCTTTACTAACCATTTCCCCACTGGAAACTCTTGCCACTCGCTGTTATGGAATGGAGTGGTGTTTAGATTGCTGAAAATGAGGCTACAAATTTCTCAGGTATTGTACTACCCCAACGGAACTCATGAACTCATAAACATTAGTAGGCACCAACCACTTCATGATGGCCTCCATCTTGGCAAGATCTATATTCAACTCTCATCAATCTATCACATGCTCCAGCTACACCAAATATTTTTGTGCAAACTCACACTTCTTGAGAATTGCTAGCAACTAGTGTTTCTTCAATGTCTCTAGCACATGTGTCAAATGTGATATGTGCTCCTCTGAGGTGGCACTGTATACCAATATATTATCAAAGAAAATAACAAATGAATCTATAAAAGGGTGCAGTAAATCATTAACCTCATATACATAATTGGTGCATTTCATAGGCCAAATGGCATGACTAACCACTCATACAAACCTTGCCTTGTTTTGAAGGTGGTCTTCCAAGTATCTTTTACTCTAACTCGAACCTAGTGATATCGCAACGTCAAGTTAAGTTTGGTGAAGTATTTGGCTTGTTGCAACTAATCGAGTAGATAATATATCTTGGAAAGGGGGTAGCTATTCTTGAGCATAATTTTTTTTAACTCTGTGTAATCAATACACATCCACCAAGTCCCATCCTTTTTTGGCACAATGATGATGGGTGACCCACATGGTGAGGCACTTGGTCGAATGACACCTTGTTATAGTAGTTGTTGAAATTATCTCTTCACCTCACTTGCTTCTATAATGGACTACTTGTACAACCCAATGTTTGGAAATGGAGATTCTGGAAATATATGGATCTCGTGCTCCACTTCCCTCTTGGGTGGTAGCCCTTTAGGCTCCCGAAAACACTTCCGTGGATGCTTGTAGCAACTCTTCTTGTTATTGTCACCCCTTTAGGGATGATTTTGCTCTCACTAACTCTTTTACAAATTGATTTTCTCTAAAAAATAGTAAAACGTTCTTATTTCTAGAACTGATAAATTTCTTGGCTTGGTTGGCAGTTACCATCGAAATTTTGGAGTTGCTCTTGTATGTGTTGATGGTGAAATATTTTACATCCTTGATGAAAAGGTACTAGTTGTACCTTCGCATGGGTATTGCATCCCACATGTACATATAGGGGCTTCCAAACACTAATCCATATACATCAAGGGGAATTACATCTAGTTCTACTTCATCAATAAAATCAGCACTAATAGCAAATCTGATTGTACACTATTTGGTTACCTTTATTTTTGAATCGACATTTACCCATCATAATGGATATGGGCTTGGATGATCACTAACTTCCAATCCCAATTTGTTAACCAACTCTATTGCAACGAGATTCACATGTGATCTTAAGTCGAACATAGCATCGATCTTTACATTCTTGACTTGTATTCTTATATGGAAGAGTTTGGTATTTTCATTCTTTTCCTATTGTTGAAGGCTACTTAAATTCACCTCCTCCTACATGGATGTATAGATGATTTTCTCATCCACATTTGAGTTGCTTTCAACCTTGTTGCTCGAATCATTGGCCACAAGGTTCTTCTTCTTTGCATTTTTCTCTCTGTTCTTTAGGTCAAGCTCTGGATACAACCTCCAACACTTCTCCTTTGTATGATTGTTAATGTTACAATGGTTTTAGTGGTTGTTGGGATCTTTGCACTGGTGTGTTGTGGATGCCATATTATTATCTTTCTCTGTTTCCATTGCTTCTTCTCCTCCTTGAAAGCATCTTGGTGCTCCTTTTGCTTTGACACACTTGATTTCCCTCTCTTTTGGCCTATTTTCTTTGGGTATTGTGCCTGTACACAAGCCTCGTCTACCAATATAAGTTTGAACGACATCACTTGCTTCTGTATATGGTTGTGTAGACCCCCTAGATACTTGAAGAGTATGTCTATGTTCTTTGGGGAAATAACCAAAATTATTCTAAATTTTGTGGTGCATTGTACACTCTTCCCTATTTTTTCCTGAAGTAATGCCACCAGATCCATTGGTCCTCTACATACTTGATAGGGTAAAATTGTGACATTATGAGGGTTTTGAAATCCTCCCACTTAGTCACTAGAGGATCTCTCTCCAACCTCAAGGTCTTTGTCTGGCTTTTCTTTCCCACTAGGTCATGACATGGCCCTCTAATTTTAGCCAAGCAAATGAGATCTTCTATTTTTCCTTTATATGATGAACACTAAAATAAACTTTTAATTGTTGTAACCAGTGATTTAACTTCAAAGCACCAATATCACTTTGATACGACTTATTTCCAACCTTCGTCTCTATTTTGAATAAGGATTGTGAACGGTTCATGGCACTCAAAATGGGTTGATCCGTTTCCAAAAAAATGTAGATTCTCTCTTTGGTTCTTCCTAAGTTATTGATTTTTCCTTTTATCTGACCTCCACACTAGAACGTCTATCTTCTCCAAATAGATTTAAGTTATTGGTTAGGGATGCCATGATGAGGATCACATTATGGTTTATATCTGTGACTTGCGTTCACTCACGCAAACCTCTTCTCTACAAGATCATGAGGGTTATTCACATATTCATCGACCATTACTAGGGTTTTGTGACTTTGGCTTAACTAATATAGATCCCCCAAAACTCCCCACAATATACTCGAGGAAACCTGTTTTGATACCAATATAATTTGTAAATTGTTGTGGATAATCCATTGGACACTTCATCACAACAAATCTAATGAAATTATACTTAGAAACTGGAATCTACACTATGGAGGTTAATTTCTCCTTAGATTTATAGATTCATTAATCATTGTGTTGTACTTATGCATGCAATAGATAAAATATGTTGAAAATAGAGAATAGTGAAATAAAACTCACAAACCACAAATTAACATAATATATAACCCGTGAAACCGTTTCAAGAGAAAACCTAGCTAGAAGGTGAGGTTGCTCTGCTCTCTTTCTCTGAATGGAAAATGGATGCAAGTACAAAAATGTGAGTTTTGTAGCTTATGGGCTGCTACAATGCAAAATTTCTTTATTTTTTCTCTTTCACTATCCACTCTTGATTACTATGTTCATCTATGGAAGAAAATGCACTTGAAGAGAATGGAACCCCTTTTCCTCCTAGTGGCCTAACTAGCAATTGCATCACATGTTGCAATGGAAAAGGCTGTAGTATGTTATAAGAAATTTTAGAAAATGGATAAATATTGAAAAGAAAGTATTTAATTGGATCATCCATATGAAGTTTTCTTTGACTTCTTGCTAAAAGAAGATTTTTACAAAGTTATGAGGGATATAGTGAATATTTTTATTAGTATTAAAAATGATGAGCTAAGCCACTATGGAGTAATTTAGTATGTTTTTGAGTAATTTAGTAATTTAGTATGTTTTTGATTGGATTACATCTTTTTCTTGTATAATATGTAATAATAAAGTTAAAAGGAAATCATAAATGTGGGCACATCACTTTTGTGGCCCATGGTCTTAGAGCCTGTGGATTATATGTGATGAAGTTTTTAAATGAAGTTGTTAAAATCTTGACAATTCTCTATTGTAATATTCCTCAATTGAGTGGAGGGATCACTTTGGCTAGTTTGGCTTCCTTTAAGCCATGAGAAATAGTAGATATATTATTCAATTTTTTGGTAAGATATTTTTATAGCCAATATGTTTAAAACAAAATAATAATAATAACAATAAATGTAAAATATTTTTTTTATAACCAATGTGAACTTAATTACTTTGTAGAGGAAAAATTGTTTAAAACAAATGCAACAATTGTGAAGTAAAATTTATATATTATTAATACATAATATAAAAATTTATAAGTGGTAGAAATTGGTTTGAATTGGATTTAGTACTCATCCAATTTCAAGTTCAAACATTATGAAAAAAAATTGAAAATAAAATCCACATTTAAAATAAATAAATTATTCCAAAAAACATCCAAACTAAACACTCAACGTATTTAGAAAACCAAAAACAAAAAATACCCCCATAAAATTATTTATGAGTTTTACTCAATAGTTCAAATGGGAAGCTAGGCAATCCCATTCAACTGTTTAGGTCTTATCAACTATAAATTCCAACAATTTAATATAAAATTCTTTTAAATATTAAAAAAAAAATAAAGAAAAAATAATAAATAACTATATGCATCCAAAAATTACACCTATTTTAATTTTAAAGCCTGCCTCATTTAAAATAAATAAATTATTCCAAAAAACATCTAAACTAAACTAAACTTCACAAGAACATAGTAATAACATTCCACCTTGGAATTTGTCTCTTCAAATACTTCATCATAAAAAATATTCAAAAATTGCAAAGTTTTAAAATAAAATATCTCGAAAGCTTATCAATTGTCTCAAAATGTGTCCAACTCACAACTCTTCATACTAAAAGCTTTCAATGAAATCATAACAAACTCAAAAACCTAATAAAAACTTTAGAACCCAAATCTCCCATTAGAATATAAGATCTTTAAAACAAAGTAAAAGCTTTCAATGAAATTATGGCAAACTCAAAAACCTAATAAAAACTTTAAAACCCAAATCTCTTATTAAAAAATAAAATCTTTAAAACAAAGTAATAATAATAGCAGTAAATGTAAAAGATATTTTTATAGCCAATGTGTTTAAAACAAAATAATAACAATAACAATAAATGTAGAAGATTTTATGCATTATAATTTATTACAATTTAATTTAGAAATTTCATAGACCTAATGAAGAAAAAACAACAAACTAATATTCCAGAGGAACAAACAATGCAATGCAAATGTTTAAAAAATATATATATATTAACATTAAAAAACCAACCCTTTGTAGTAGTTTGTGGTAAGTGTTTAATCTCTTAATTTTATTTTTATACTACTCTTTACATAATTTTTAAAATTTATTTTATTAAAAATAAATAATACTATTGGTCTGTTTAAAGGCATATAACCTATATCACTGTAACCCTAATTTAATAGTGATTTTTCCTTCCTATATCAGTTTAACCCTAATTTAATAGTGATTTTTCCTTTAAAAAAATTCAGAGAATTCAGAAATTTCAGAGAAAATCCCCATTCGTTTATCTGTGCCCGGAGCAGTATAACCAACCCTAAAGGCAAAGGGAGCTCTGGAGGAGCATTTCAGAGAAAATCCCCATTCCATTTATTTGTGCGCGGAGCAATATAACCAACCTTAAAGGCAAAGGGAGCTCTGGAGGAGCTATGGGCGCGGTGATTGTTGCTAATAATTACAACCAAACCGAAGTCAGCAAGATGGAGTTCCAGATGTTCCTCCAAAAGTATGTTGGTCGGCTTCACATCGCAGTGAACAATAAAATCGCTACAGTCATCGTGATGAAGACACTCTAACGCAGAAGCCATTCCCAACTGCACAAGTTTAGCGGATGGGTGGATAAATGGTGTGGGCGCAGACGCAACTATTTTCAATCCACAGAGGTTTGGCAGATGCGTGGATAAATGGTGTGGGAGTGGACGCAACTATTTTCGATCCGCAGAGGTTTGGCTGATGGGTGGATAAATGGTGTGGGAGCGAACGCAACTATTTTCAATCCACGGAGGTTTGGCAGATGGGTGGATAAATGGTGTGGGAGCGGACGCAACTATTTTCAATCCGATGGATTCAATGCGAGGGATGAGACAACTGACTCAACTGTTTTCAATCCAATGGCCAAGACCATTTCAATCATCTAACAATGAAATCAACGGTGAATGAGGGAACAGGTGGCATGGGAGGGAAGTGTTTCCCAACGCCTTACGGCGTAATTATAACAACCCGTTAGTTTACTGAAGGTTAGGTTTGAAGGATAATTAAAATAATTGAGTTATCAAAGGATTTTGTCAAATGACAAGGGATTAATCAATTCTATAAAAAGGGATCAATCAAATAGATTATGGGCATATTAACTTAGTTTTAGGGAGCACTTCAACAACCTCCAGATTCTGAGGTAAAAGATAAACAAGTAGAAGTTTAAGGGGTTACAATTAGAAGTTTAAACCAATTCCTAGATTTGAAGGCACAAGACTTTCAATCAGCTCCAGTTTCCTGTAGTTTTTTAGAGATTATGTATTGAATGTTGAGAGGTGATTATAGTATTATCATTGTAAAGTGATGAAGCTCATAGAGATGTTATTACTTTCCATGGATGTTTCCCATTTTAGGTTTTACCATATAAATTTAGTGTGTTCTTTCTTGTCTTTTTTAAATTTCTAAAAATTCATTATTAACATTTGTTTTCACAAATATTATTTTATTCTTAGTTGAATAAACCACGTTAAGTCTTACTATAGGTGTCCTTATTAGTTTCAACCACATTGTTAATTTGTTAAACAAATTATAAAAACATGTACCAATAAATTATAAGATCCACTTTGAAAATTGAACCACATTTAAGATATGCATCCTTATTAGTTTCAACCACATTATTCATTTGTTAAACAAATTATAAAAACATACACCAATAAATTATAAGATCCATCTTGAAAATTAAACCACATTTAAGATGTTTCATAAAAATTAATATGCTTCATAAATTCTAATATTAAATACATTAGACAATAAACATATTGAACATAGTGAAGCGAAATAATATTAAACCCTAAAATCAATGATAACCCTTATTCCCTTTCCCTTTCAAAAAAAATTGTAAAGAGAAATAACTTTTTCAACGAGACTTCACCGTTTTAAAAAAACCTAAAAACATGTCGATATTTTTTTAAATTTTAATATCAATGGCTTTACAACACCCCTAAATTTTTTAATTATAACATATAATTCATATTTAAATATTTTTATCATATTATTAATATAATTTTCTATTAATTAAAACTTTAACAATATAATTTTTTTATTAATTTTATAAAAAAAAATATTCAATATATAAATTAATAATAAAAAAATTAATTTTTTAAAAATATAAATTGATTTAAAATAAAACAAAGTTAAACTAGTTAGTCAAAATCAGTACCTGAGGTGACAGGGTTCATTGTCCCCGAAGCCCTTGGGGTCAAGTCTTGCTAGGACTAAATTCACCCAGAGTTTTCCATGGATGTAGCGCCACCCGTTAACCAAGGTGTCCATGAACCACAACATTAAATTAAAACAAAAAAACAAAACAAAACAAAACAAAGTTAAACTACACATCAAACATTTATATAAAACCCATGGGATTATTAAAGTTTTATAAATTTACTTTACAACCATAAGTTTTTTTAATTATAATATATAATTCGTATAAAATTATATATTTTTATCACATTATCAATATGACTTTTTATAAATTTTATAAAAATCATTATATTTTATTTTCTAGGGGTGGTTTGGGGATACATTCACAAGAGATCTCCCGACCAGGGAAACAAATAAGACTATATTCCAAAAATAGAACTCGACCAACCAAACTAACCCTCCTAACTTACTCAAATCATTATATTATATAATATATAAACTGTAATCTCATTAACCTTTACCCTAATTAACCTTGGTCAGTCCCAAAAAATTATAATAAACCCTGAAATAATGTTATTTCCCGTGTGTAAAGATGAAGGCATTCAAACGTACAATAAATCCGGACATAAATTATCGGTTCTTCTCCCATCAATAAATTGAGGGATTCAAGATTCGATCATAAATTGAGGGATTCAGGGTTAAAATTGTCGCTGTAAATAGGTTCGATCATCCAAATCCCCCAATCTCCCATGAATATTGCAGTAATTTTAATTATCACCCCAGTCCTTATACATAATCCTAATTATAAATTTCCAAATATTCATTAAAAATATATCAATCTGAGCCGAGCCGAGGCAAGCAACACACGCCAACCAAACAGTGCCCAGCGGAACAATACACAAGGAGCTGAGCTAATACAGGACCGAGGGCGATAAACCAATTATTTACTTTAATAATAAAATTTATAATTATTATAAAGTTATAAATTATTTGTTCTAAGATTTGGATTTTTCTAAGTATATTTTTAGGTTAAATTTGTCTAAAATTTGACAACCATTTGTTGGAATTACAAGTTTGAGTTGTAAACTCTCTATAATTTCAATGCCTTGAGAGTTTTTCACGGTGTTAAATCTATTTATGCATTCAAAAATACATTTCAATTAATAAAAAAACACAGTCTAACCAAAAATTGTTTCACCTAATTCTAGTCAAAAACATCAAAACATAAAATAGTTAATCATGCCTTATCTCTCTCTTTATATAAACAACCAAAAAAACTCAAACTCCTTGAAGATGTTTACCATAAAGATCTTGTAAATCTTCTTAACATGTGTGTTCCTTTTTGTACTCTTCACTTTTTTGCATATTTAGTTTGCCAAACATTTTCATCTAACATATACTAATCTAAATTCATCTTAACCCTAGATCTAACAATCTCTTTTCACTCTATGTAGAACTACTTTTACTCCGATCGCTCTGCAACTCGGCCTCCGCTCTGCAAACCCTCGAGATCCTCATCTCGCGCGTTCTGTAGACAGCGAGTGCGCCCGTTCTCTGCCACCTTGATCCCTGCGGGCGTGTCCACCTGGGGCTCTCCTTCATACTGCGGTCACACTGGTTCATGGAGGACCGCGCTGCTGCCTGCTAACTGTTGACAAGCCCATTCCCTAGGGCTTGCGACCATGGAGGTGTTGGGCACTCCCCAGGCGCCTCTACCTTCTCCTCCACCGCTCTCGCCCTCTGAGGCCTTCAATCGGCTCTTGGCAGGGCTCCCAAAGAAGAAGAATTCTGAAGCTGCGAAATTTGTAAAAAAGCTGGATGATATTCCTATGATCTCCCTTCCTCCAGAAACCCCGATCCAAGTTGCATTGTCTTTGGCCGAACGGGCTCTCATCGGCCAGTTCACTGGGCTATGGCCGTCCCCAAAATCCACTGAGAGCTGGGTCAACAGAAACTGGGCACCGTTGATCAAAGAAAGTGTTACCTCTTACTTTCTGGGGAGAGGATACTTTCTCTTCGAATTCACTTCAAAGGATGACAAAGATCTAATCTTCCAAAATGGCCCCTACTTCATGGGCCCTCAGGGTTTGTATCTGAATAAATGGACTCCGGACTTCGATCCGGCAGTAGATGTGCCCAAAGCAGTCCCGGTGTGGGTTAGACTTCCAAATCTCCCAGTGCATTGTTGGAATTGGGACTTTTTGATGCACATTGGAAATGCCCTGGGGAAATTTATAGACCGAGCAAACAATAAGGACCAATATGACTGCGCCAGGATCTGTGTAGAAGTAAATCTGGAGATGGGGCTACCAGAGGCCATCAAAATAAAAGTCGAACGCTACACGCACTTGCAGAAACTAGACTATGCGCAGCTGCCCTTCAAATGCCGGAAATGCCATGTTTATGGTCACTTCGCCAGAGGCTGCCCGACCAACAATGAGGCTGTGCAGGGGAAGGAGGACGAATGGAATCAAGCCAAGCGCCTCAAACCTTATCTTAAGACACAGAAGCCGGGAGGCCCTAATGGCAAAGGACCTCACTAGGCCTTTGCTCAGCGGATCCCGCCCAAGCTTGCTCCAAAAAATAAGTTCGATCCTCTTAGCTCGCAACCAAAGGACACCCAGGAGGTCGTGGTCCAAAAGGAGACAGAAGCTACCCAGGAGATCGAGAACCAAAAACCAGTTTCTCCAAGCAAAGGTACTTCCTCAGACTCCCTTAAAGGAACCAGTTTCTCCCAAAGGTACGACTTTAGAAGATGAGGAAGAAGAGCAGGAAACGGACGAGTCAGAGGAGGAAAGAGAAAACGGAGAGTCCCAAACCTCAATAAGAAGATCTACAAGAGGCCGTAAAACTGACAGGGAAAAAAGAGAGCATGAGACTTACAAAGACAAGCTACAGGGCAGCCAACCAACTCTGGAAAAACTGCTAGCCTCAAAGCCTAGGATGTTGAAAAATCAGCCCCAAGGCTCCAAGGGAGCCCACCAGAAACATAAATAATGAAGGTCATCTCTTGGAATTGTAGAGGTATGGGGAGTAAAGTTAAGGAAGAAGCCATGAGAAGCCTAATAAGAACAGAAACTCCAGACATACTTCTCGTCCAGGAGACTAAGCTGGAAAACAAAGTCTTCCTACAAGCAAGCAAGAAACTTTGGTTTAAAAGTGAAGCAAGAGAAATCTCTGCCCGGGGCGCCTCAGGAGGGATTGGCACTCTATGGAACGCCAGCAAATTTGCAGTCACCTTTGACGCTAGTAACACTCATTGGCTGCTGCTGAAAATGCAGAATCTGGATACTAAGGAAATCTTTTGCCTTTTCAATGTATACTCTCCAGTCAATGTGGGGGCAAAAAAGGATTGTTGGGATTCTATAAGGCACCAAGCAGACTTGATAAACCTGGAAAATATAATTATTGTTGGAGACCTCAATCTCACTCTTCACTCATCTGAAAAAAGGGGACGCAGCGCTGTCCGAGATCCAGCAAGGAAATGGGCAGAGGATCTTATGCAGGACTGGGACTTGCTAGATATCAAACCTTCTTCCGGTAAGTACTCCTGGTCTAACAAAAGAGTGGGCCCTGGTCATATTGTTGCCAGATTAGATAGATTTTTCATTCAAAGCTCCTATCTGTTACTAGGTTTAGAACCCATAATGCACATTCTTGCTAGCAGCATCTCGAACCATAAGCCCTTAAAGCTAGAGCTCCTAGCCCATCTTGATCTGGGTCTTATTCCCTTTAGATTTAGTCCCCTCTGGGTCAAGGAGCCAGACTTCACGCAAACAGTCAAGAAATGTTGGAGTCAGCCTGTCAAAGGATCTCCTTTCTTTATCTGGGAGGAAAAGCTTAGAAGGGTAAAAGGAGTTCTAAAACGATGGGTCAAAACCCTGTCCAACCTTGAAACAGAAAGAAAAGCCATTAAAGCCTCTCTTGCCTCTCATCAAACTCATATGGAGAACGTTATAGTCACAGAGGAGTTGTTAGATCAAGAGGCTCATCTGCAATAGCGCTTCCATAAGGCCTGCTTAGCTGAAGAAGAATACTGGAGATTAAAATCTCGAAATCTCTGACTCAAAGCAGGGGATAGGAACATTGCTTTTTTCCACAAACAAGCCCAAGCCAGGAAATGCTTCAACACTATCTCTGAGATTAAGGAGGATAACAACACTCACAAGGATTTTGAAGGCATCAAGAAAGCAGCCTTATCTCACTTTCAAAACTTGTATAGTGAAGATAAAGATCTACACCAATACTCAGATTTGTTAGACATTATTCCCTCTGCAATTTCTTCTCGTATGAACGAGATCCTTGAGGCCAAAGTCACTAAAGAAAAAGTTAAAAAGGCCCTTTTTGATATGGATCCAGATAAGGCCCCTGGGCCAGATGGCTTCTCTGCCAGGTTTCTCCAAGTTTGTTGGCCGATTGTTGAAAAGGATCTTTTCAAAATGGTTCAAAAGTCTCAAAATACTCAGAAAATAGGAGGCAGCACAAACTCTGCTTTCTTAGCGCTCATACCCAAGGAAAAAGGCGCCAACAACTTCAGCAGATTCCGTTCGATTTCCTTATGCAATAATGGGTACAAGTTAATCACCAAAGTAATTGCAAATAGACTGAAGCTCATTCTTCCCAAAATAATTCCGGAGAATCAAGGAGGCTTCATCCAAGGAAGGCAGATTGTGGACAACTTCACCCTAGTTCAAGAGGCAATTCATTCAAGTCTTCTTCGAAAAGAACAAGGTATGGTGATTAAACTCGATTTAGCAAATGCTTTTGATCGAGTAAATCATAGCTTTCTTTTAAAAGTCATGAGCAAGTTTGGTTTTGGAGCAAACTTCATTAAATGGATCCGGGCACGCATCTCTGAGCCATGGATTGCTCCTCTTGTAAATGGAAGAGCCACTGATTTTTTCAAAGCTTCGAAAGGGCTTAGGCAGGGGTGTCCTCTTTCCCCTTTGCTATTTGTCATCCAAGCCTCTATTCTTAGCTTCTTGTTAGACAAAAAGATGCAAGATCAAGATATTAATGGACTATGTATTGCAAGAGGGGTCAAAAACATAAATCACACCTTATTTGCGGATGACACTCTACTTTTGGATACTGCCTCTCTTTCCTCTGTCTCTAAATTTAAAGCAGTTTTGGATGATTTCAGTGAGGCCTCCGACAGCATTGTAAATAAGAACAAATGTCACATCTTCAGCTGGAACACTTTGCCCAAATTGCTCTCCGTTATTTCTAGATGTTTGGGTTTTGCAGCCTCCTCTTCTTGGACCTCTTTCAAATACTTGGGCCTCCCTGTTTTTCATAAGAGACCTGCAAGCAAAGACTGGCTCCCTCAGCTTGAAAAATTCAAGACTAGGATCCAAGCTTGGGGTTACTCCTGGCTCAACACTGCTGGCAAATCTGTCCTAATTAAATCTATGCTTACCAGCCTTCCTCTATTTCAATTTGTTGGGCTTCTCGCTCCAGCAATCATATTAAAAAAAATGGAAGAGTTCATGCGGAGGTTCTTTTGGAAGGGAGGAAAACAGAATGAAAACAAGATTCCCCTTATCAGTTGGGAAACCATCTCCAAGCCACTGTGGGAGGGTGGTTTGAATTTCAAAAACCTCTGTCAGCAGAATGTGGCTATGGCAGCTAAGATTATCTGGAGGATCATTGCGCCCAAGCCTGGCTGGGCCCAATTGGCTCTCTGGAAAAAGTATTTCAAAGGTCCTTGTTCTAGCTGTTTAGACAATGTGATTCATTTGCCTAACTCATCGTTCCTTAAACTGTATGTTAAAGCTGCTCCTTTAATCAATGCGCACTCCTACTGGATCCCAGGAAATGGCAAAAAGATCAACATCTGGACTGATAAAATTATGAATATGGACTCAATTGAAGACAGAGCCTCCATTAGAGCGCTGCGATGTTGGATTGATAGAGAGGGGCTGTGTTCGTTGTGGGATATTTCTCTTTGGAGCGATTCTGTTTGGGCAGGTTGGAAACGTATTGAGGTGCCGGCTCATCTGATCAATGAATGGTCCACGTTGCTTGACCTCCTTCATGGCTTGGCGCCCACGCACATGAAGAAAAGAGATTCGAAAGGCTAGGGGCCGAATGCCAGAGACTATGCTGTCTCCATGGGATATGCCAAGCTGAATGAGAAGCCATACGTCCCCCCCAACCTAGCACCTTGGCAGGGGGTCTGGCGTTTTCCTTCATGGCCCAAAGTCGATTTCTTTGCCTGGCTTCTTTGCCATGGCAAAATCCTAACGTATGACATTCTGCAGAGGAAAGGGTTCTATGGTCCCTCCATCTGCTCGTTGTGCAACGAAAATGCAGAGACAGCAATCCATCTAATCCTTGAATGCAACTTCTCTAAGTAGATCTGGTTCTCCTTTATTCACAATTTGGATCCCAACTTTTTGCTTCCTTGCTCCACTGCTGATCTTTTTTCTAATTAGGCTAGCCCATCTCCTAAATATCAGATAATCAAAACTGCATGTGCTGTCCTTCCAAAGGTTATTTGTTGGCAGATATGGTTAGAACGAAACAGAAGAATTTTCAGAAATACTAAACAGAATCACAAGGCCTTAGAAATCAAGATTAAAAGTCATTTAAAGGAGTGCTTGACTGATCTAAAAGATGATTCTAATCTCAGCCAACAAGACATTGCTTGGGGATCATTCCTTGACTTGCAATTTCAATCAGCAGTTAGAAACGTCCCTCCTCTTAAAGACTGGGAAATAAGAAAATCTGAAACTGACTTTCAAGACTGGCTCAAATCGCAGTCAAGGCACTCTCTCTTTTTTGATGGGGCAGCAAAGGGCAATCCGAGCAAAGCTGGTGCAGGAGGTGTTGTTGTAAATCCAATTGGGGAAAAAATTCATTCCTTTGCTTGAGGGCTTGGACATTCATCCAGCATTCAAGCTGAGGTTTTGGCCCTCTTTCAAGGCCTCAAGATCCTCAAAGATTTAAATATAAATGAAGCAAATATTGTAGGTGACTCCCAGATCATTATAAACGCAATGGTTTCCAATTCCCCAGCTTTGGATCTTAAACTAGCAAGGCTGATATCCAAAATTAAGGGCTTGGAAAATGCTTTTCAGAAGTTGAATTACTACCATGTGCTGAGAACTCATAATAAAAAGGCGGAGATTGAAGCCAACACAGCTGCCCTCCTTTCTGCCGGGGTCAAGATGAAAGACGAAGAAGAATCATGGGAACACATCACATAAGCTGATTATTGCCATGTTTTACTGCTTGCTCTTAAATAAATTTGTTTGTATCTTCAAGTGGGGAAAAATCTCTGAAATCGAATCTATAGATTCCTTATCAAGGAAGAAGTCTTCAAGCTTCCGCTGCATTCTCATTCTTAGCAGTGAGATGCAACAGGATATAGACATCCTCAATGTAATCAAATTTTCGGCATTCAGGCCAAGATGAATACAAATACCCCATAACCGTTTCTGTGAAAAAGAAAAACAATCTCTTTTCACTCTAAAAAAAGTTTGCATCTCAAGAGATTTGATCTCTCTCAGCGTTTGATAGATCTAGAATTAAAAAAGATCTAAACTAATTTAATTATTAATTATAATTATAATTATAATTATTAATTTTATGTATTTTTTTTATTTTTACAATCAAAATGTTAAACAACATATTACAACATCTCTACCATACTAAATAAGAGAGTGCCTCTAAACACAAAAAAATACTGATATGATGAAATATCTTCAATCATAAATACATAAACATACATTCAACTATGCTCCTCTATGATTGCCATGTTACTAATTCCCTATTCTACTAGAAGTGTAAATATTGAGATGATTGTCAATATTGAGATGGCAGACAATCAAACTCAACCAAGACCTCAAAATGGTACATGATTTGTGCTCCACTTAGTGTTACAGGCGTATCTAATTTTCCGCTTAGTGTTACAGGAGTAAAAATATTGAGATGATTGTCAATATTGAGATGGCAGACAATCAGACTCAACCAAGACCTCAAAATGGTACATGATTTGTGCTCCACTTAGTGTTACAGGCGTATCTAATTTTCCACTTGGTGTTACAGGCGTATCTAATTTTCCACTTGGTGTTACAGGCGTATCTAATTACCAATGAAATCATTTAAAAAAATAAATCAAATGAACACTTCATTTTGAAGAGCAGTTTTGAAAGTTGCCAGGGTAACAGGACATTCGAGATGTTGTGTTTTCTTTTCATTTGGAACTGGTAAGCCTCAAGGCTCAAACATATTTCACCAAACACCAACCATGTTCTCACAATTTGGCAGTTCTACATCAACTGCTCTTAAGAACCGTGTTGCAATCTCAATGGTTTGGATAGTTACTTTTGAACACCAACTCTCACGGCCTCAAGAGTATGACTGGTCAAAATTTTAAATAAACACCAGGTAAAAGTTTCCATTTGAGAAGACAAAGAAACATCAATTATCACATGAATTTCAAACACTTAAAAAAGATATTAAAAAACAAAACATTCATTCACCATGTTAAATCCCTGTACAAAACATACAGAAATCAAGACGATCTGCAGTTATTGATAGTCAATTCTCTCTGAGCAAGAGTGATTGTATCCTTTTAATAAGCCCATTTTTAATCTCCTAAGAACATGATTTCATCAATACCTAAACATAGATTGAATTGACAATTCAAATATAAAGGCCTGCAATTCATGGTATTACATGTTCCATGAGTCATAGTTTTTACTGTAAGTAATAGTATCGTTAGAACATAATGCTTTGCTGAAAGGGCATACTAAGCCCAGATGCATCAAAAAGAAAAGCAAGACCAGTAGCAACACAGTAATTCTCTGGACCCTGCAATTGGGTAGCATATGGAAAACAAAATTCAATCACATTTACCAACATTGCAACCAGCGAGCTCCAGTAAGCTGATATTAACCTCAATCTAAACTGTACCGACACATTACATCCAAAGCTATTAAAACAGACTCGCCCCATTAAAAGTATCTATAAATTTTAGGCTAATGCACCATCATCAAGACCATTTTTTTTACTACAACAAAAAATAGCATCAAAATGCCCAACGACCTCAAAACCCTAAAAGCCCAACCTTGCCGGAATTTATCACATTCGTCTCCTTTTTCGCTTCTGGTTAATGGCTTTCTTCCTTTTATCGATGGCCGCCTTCTCCTCATCAGTCAACGGGCTCTCCAGACTCCCGGGAGAGGGCGCTACAAAGGTTCTCCCATTGCTTATTGCCTCTATCATCTCCTTGAAATAGGGACTACGAATAAAATTGAAGGGTATGAGATTGGCATAAAACCACCTGGCCACAGCCCGATCGGCATCTTCCTTCCTTCCCTTGGGCCATGACATTGCTGTTGGAGCCGAGGCAGCAGTATCGGTTCCACCATTACCGACCCCTGATCGATCCCCGTCCCCTTCCGTTTCCTCTTTCCCTTCTTGCATGTCTTCAGAATCGCTATCCCCATGCCCCTCCCACCGCCCATTTGTGCGATAAGCACCACCTCCTTCTTCAGCGTCGTCCTCATTGGCAAATACAACTCCAATAGCACTGTAATGATCTTGAACCAGATGGGTTTTCACTTCTTTGCGAACAGAGAGAGCACTTGGGTAGATTTTGGAACAGAGAGAGCACTTGAAATACTGCTCATTTCCTTCCCCCACCACTACCACATAATTCAATTCATGCACAGTTGATGTCACCATTCTTTCTTTCACACAGCTGCAACCAGTATTGGAGGTCGTATACCCCTCACTCAAATCCACAAGCCCTCTTTCACTAAGTCTGCTGAGATAGGCCAGTGATGGAGAAGGTAGCTTAAAAAAGGCGGGCCTGAGGGGAAAGTGAAAATTGGAGGGAAGGAAAATGTGCCCCAAAACCGAGAAACTATTTTTAATATAATACATATATTTTATTATAATAATAATTTAATTTTACACTGTGGTTAAGTTAGATAGTTCTATGGTTGTGGTTTAATGGTTAGGTGGGAAGGTTTGGTTCCCACATATCTTGTGGTCCAATCCTAGGCAGGACTGTGTACACCTGAGTGTTGCTCTAGGCGCAATTTCTTCAAAATTAGATATCAAATTGGTGCATAAGACCCATTGTTTTTTTAGACAAGGGAGACGTCAAATTGGTGTATGAGATCTTTATGTTTGTGGAACAAGAGACCTACTTCTCAACTCTTACAAAAGCATACATACTCCACCTCATTTTGATTGAGCCTATGAGCTTTTATGAGGAAACACATGCTTTTAACTATTAGGCCCACACAAGAACAAGGACATTCACAAGAGAATTTAGAACCCGGTTATAGGGAGCAAACTCTTGAGGGAACTTGGCAACTTGAGCAAGGATCGAAATTGACGCTGGGGTTTTACATTAGGGTTCCATGGCGGGACGCGCAGGAGGGAGTGTCGCTCCCTCCTACAATCAGGCAGTCATAGAGGGAGGAAAGGAAGTAGGAGGGAAGCATTTCAAAAAACCGTTGGAAAACATTTCAGGAGCAAGAGGCAATGAGACAGTTGGAAGAAACAAATCCTAGGATCAGGAAGGGAATCAGCAGGAAACAAGTAAAGAAAAAGAGAAGGGAGGCGGCAGCAGAAAAACGACTTCCACAAGAACTACGGGAGTCTGCAAACCCAAAACGAGCATCATTCCCCCCGTCATATTGAGTGATCCAGCGATTCAAGCGCACAGGGACCATATGAAAGAACATGCGATGATCTGCAAGTTCATGGAGTTATGGCCAACAGAGAGGGCATTACATATCTGGATTAGAAGCCATTGGAAGCCAAAGGGAGAAATACATTTACATCTAGGTTCTAAGGGCTTTTTCATGGTGGTGTTCACGAACCTAGAGGACAAAGACAAAGTGTTTGAGGGGGGGGCCTTATTTCTATGTTGCGGCAGGACTCTACATGCCGCCATGGATGATGAACTTTGTCCCGGAACGTGCAACATTTACATCCGTACCGGTTTGTATTAGACTATACTCATTACCTCTGGATTATTGGCTACCAGAATCTTTGAAAACCATAGGCAACAAGCTGAGGCATTTTCTGAAGATATCAGAGGCAACCCTCAAAGGTAAATATACCTCCTTCGCCCGCATATGTGTGGAAATGGATCTATCTGGAGCCCTTCTGAAAGCAATAATTTTAGAGGTATGTGATGAAGAATGGGTGCAAACGATTGACTATGAGCACATACCTTTCAGGTGCCGCAAATGCCATGAACACGACCATCTATTCAGAGACTGCCCAACAAACAATATGGAAGGCAATGGGAAAACCTCTTTGGATAGAGATCATGAGGGTTTTACCAAGGTTGTGGGCAAAGGGAAAGGGGGTAAACGGCCACACAAGAAAAGCAGTGAAGACAGAAATACAAGACACGACAGTTTCAAAATCCTAGAGAAAGTAGAGGAGAACGTGGAGACAGTCCAGGACAGGAAGAACGCATTTAAGGAGCAGGATACAGAAGCTGAAATGGAGGACATCATAGTAAACAACCAGCAGAAGGAGGATCTACCAAGCTACATGGAGATCAATAAGGACCATGAGATGACTCCAAGTGAGGTAGAAACGAAGGACCATGAACTACAGGAGAATCTAGATCTAGAACTATTTCTGGAACAAGGCAAGGACAAAGGAGTGGACTCCTTGCCAAAAGAAGACTATGATCGAGTTCAACAACTCTTTCTATGGAGGACGCAATTGAAGGGAACTGGTGTCAAGAGAAACCACGAAAACCTGGAGCAAAGTAGGGTCAAAATGATGGAGAATTCACAGGCACAATCTCCAAAGAATCCAAGAAGGAAAAGAGGAAGAAAAAGACAGAATGAACTACTAAACAAATGTGGAAAACTATTGATTAGCTCAGGTAAGATGAAAGATCTTACCAGCCATTCCTTTACTAACCTTTCTTAATGAAGCTTATAACATGGAACATTAGAGGTATAGGTAGTAGAAGGAAATAAAGGAATCTAAGAAACAGAATAAAAGAAGCAAAACCAAACATGGTCTTAATTCAAGAGACTAAATGTTCAATGGATAAAATAAGAGAAATTCATAATAACTGGTTAATCAAGTATGAGTATTTAGAGCTTAAGGCAAATAACTCGACAGGGGGGATTCTAACGATGTGGGATCCACAAAAATTTGGAATCCTGGATGTTGAAGCATCCAGGAACTATCTATCTTTGGTGTGTAGTCTTGTAGGTGATAAGGAGACTTACATGATAACAAATGTTTATGGACCTCAAAAGCAAGCAAATAAACTCAAGCTTCTTACCTCCGTGGAAGATCTAAGAGCAAGACATCCCAATATGCCTTGGATAGTTGCAGGTGATTTCAATATGATAAGATCTCTTTTGGAAAAAAGAAAAAAGAAAAAAAGGAGACACTAGACAGCTAGGCAGAGACTCTGAAGCCTTTCAAGATTTCATTAGGAACATGGGAGTAGTGGACACTGAGACAATAAATGGAACCTTCAATTGGAACAATAAAAGGGGAGGAGCTTCTCAAGTAGCTTCCAAAATTGATAGATTTATTATTTATGAGGATCTCCTCCTCACGGGACCAGCCATCACCGCTTCCATTATGCCCTTTGGAGGCTTGGATCACTGGCCAATATAGCTAGAAGCTACCTTTATGGGCACTTCGAGAAACACGCCCTTCAGATTCGAAAATGCCTGGCTCTCTCACCCCAAATTTATCAATAACATTGACAAATGGTGGAAAGAAGAGTTAAATATTCAGGGTACCAAAATGTTCATGCTCCAACAGAGACTTAAACATATTAAATCCAAACTTAAAGCTTGGAACAAAATGGAATTTGATGATATCCTCAAGGCCAGAATAGAAACTGAGCAGAAACTATAGGAAATCAATCAGATCAATGTCACAGAGCGCTTTAAGGAAGAGAGGCAAAAACTAACTAACTCTCTGTAGGAAGAATGGGAGGATCGCTGTCTTCAAGAGGAAATTTTCTGGAGATAGAAATCTAGGATTCAATGGATCAAAGAGGGAGAAAGAAATACAAAGTTCTTCCACAAATCCACTATGGCACACAGGGCACACAATAGAATCACAAAGATTAAGGATTCTCAAGGTATTGAGCTTGTCTCTCACACGGATATGGAATCGAGTCTAGTTCAACACTTCTTCAATATTGCAAAGGAGCCATTGGAGGATAGATCTAGGTTCATTGATCAATTCACCCAGTATATTCCCAAGTTGGTCACCAAAGAGGACAACCACAATCTCAACAGACCGGTCTCAGAAGAGGAGGTCAGTGAGGTGATTAAGGAAATGCAAAGTGGAAAAGCACCAGGCTCGGATGGATTCAATGTAGACTTCTTCAAAGCCTGCTGGGAAATAGTCAAGCAGGACATCCTCGAGGTTGTGGAAGACTCGAGAAAATCCAAAAAGGTTCTGAAAGCACTGAACGCTTCCTTCATAGCTTTAATCCCCAAAAAGGAAAATGTTATGACTCCGGATGGATTTTGACCCATAGCGTTATGCAACGTGGTGTATAAAATCATCTCCGAAGTAATAGCTAATAGACTCAAGCCCCTGCTACCGTCCCTCATCTCGGAAGAGCAAACAGGCTATGTGGAAGGAAGACAAATTCTCAACAACATCATCCAAGCACATGAGGTGGTACACTCTCTTAAATGCAACAAGCAAGTAGGTATGATCATTCAGTTGGACCTTGCAAAAGCCTATGACAAACTCAGCTAGTCTTATATCAGAGCTATTCTAAATGCCTATGGCTTTGACCAAAACTGGATTAGATGGGTTATGGCACTAGTTACCATAACCAGCTTCTCCATTCTACTTAATGGAGCTCCTTCAAGTCCCTTCACCCCTTCTAGAGGGCTAAGACAAGGAGATCCGCTCTCATCTTTCCTCTTCATCCTCATGATGGAAGGTCGAGGTAGGGCAATCAAAATGGCAAATGTTGAAGGTCGAATTCAGGGTATTAAGCTCACCCCGAATGGAGAGGCTAACACTCATTAACAATTTGTGGATGATACTATGTTGCAGGGCATACCCACAGTTAGGGAAGCAAGAGCAATCAAAAACATCCTAAACGACTTTGCTATGGCAGCAGGAACAGAGGTTAGCCTTAACAAGTCCAAAGTTTTTTTTTTCTTTAATGCCAATATTGCTATACAAAGAGACATTACCAGGATTCTTGGTTTTCAAAGGGAACAGTTACCTTCCAAATATCTTGGCATTCCTCTTACTGACAAACCTCTAAGCAAGAATATATGGGAATCAATTTTAAATAAACTTCAGGACAAGATCAGAAAATGGACATGCAGATCCTTAAATTTAGCAGGGTGACTTGTGCTCACACAGGCGGTCCTACAGGCCATTCCCATTTTCATGTTTGCAGCTCTCCCTGCTCCTCAAGGTATTAAGCAACATATAAGGAGTTTACAAAGGGACTTTCTATGGGGCAAAGGGGAGGAGAAAAAGAAGTGGGCCCTAGTGGCTTGGGATAAGCTCTGTAGGCCCAAAAGCCATGGCGGCTTGGGGTTGCATGACCCGGAAACTCTCAACAAAGTTTCGGGAGCTAAGCTTTGGTGGAGATGGATCAAAGAGTCAAATGCCCCTTGGGCCAAGCTATGGAAACAAAAGTATGCCAAGGATTGGCAGGAGAAGGATCACATCAGAATGTCAGGACAGATTAGGGGCTCACACATTTGGAAACTTGCTTGGGAGAACAAAAGCATTCTTCAGCAACACTGTTTCTGGGAAATCTGAACAGGGGACTGTGCTCAATTTTGGGAGGACAGCTAGCAATAGGAACCCATCCTGAACAGGAATGACCTAATAGCCCTTAAGAAAGACACAGAGAGCAAAGTTCTGTTATTGGTAAAAGATTTATGGGACTAGGGAAGTAATAATGTAAAATGGAGAAAATGGAAGGACCTAGGTTACAGTGATGAGAGTCCTTTGAAGGCCAAGGCAGATGCTCTTACCCAGGACTTAGAGCATAGGTGGATTCTGGTTTCCTCCTCACCTGACCAACTAAGATGGGGGAAGAACAATGAAGGTAATTTTAACCTCAAAGAGGCGAAACAGGCAGTCACAGGTTTTAACTTTGTGAATACTGAACAAGTCTGGAAGGAGCTTTGGCAAACTCCTCACTGGATGAAAATAAAGTTATTCATCTGGCTGGTGCATTAAAGAAAGATCCTAACTTGGGAAAACCTACTAAAGAAAGGGTTCATTGGCCCCTCCAAATGTCACCTTTGTGACTCACATGAGGAAACAATTGAACACCTACTCAACCTCTGCCCTTTTTCTGCTAAGGTGTGGAATTGGGTAGCCTCAATCTTCAGACAAACCGACAAGGATAGTCTCAGCATATCCAACACATTGAAAAACTGGAGGAAGAACTTCTCAGAGAATGAGATCATCAACAAAGCTTGGATGTTGGTACCAGGTTTTGTCATTTGGAATGTTTGGAAAGAGCACAATAGGCGAATCTTCAAAGATAAAGCTAGTGAGCCCTAATACATAATCAATCAAATTCTAAAATAGCTTAAAGACACAGTTAAAAGCCTTTTGAGGTCAATCCCCAAGGATCCTCCTCTGCCTCACGAGGAGAATATTATACTCAATTTGGGACTACAGTACATCAGTCATCAAGGAATAATAAAGGGAGTGACAACAATAAATACAGGGGCTAGCAATTGGAAGCCCCCTCCACAGGGCTTCTACAAGATAAATATTGATGGAGCTTCTAAGGGCAATCCAGGGGTAGCTAGCTTTGGGGGTGCCATTAGAGATCATCAGGGGCAAACAAAATACATCTTCCATGGCCACTTGGGAAAGAGTACCAATAATATGGCTGAACTCCTGGCATTAGAACAATGCTTGGAGATCCTGGTGGAGGCAAATTTACAGAATGTTATCATTGAAGCAGATTCAGAATTGATCATTAGCGCTACCAAGAAAATACACAATGGAACTTTTCCAGATAAAGTGTTGAAGCATTGGAAGCTATTGCAGGTTTTTTACCGTATCCACTCTCACCTGCAAATCCTTAAAACGATAAGATTTGTTCATGTGAAAAGGAAGGTAAATATGCTAGTGGATCGGCTGGCCAACGAAGGAGTGACCAATAAGGACAGAGACTCTCGGCATGCCTGGGAGTCGTTACCTACCGGAAAATTGCAAGAGGACTGTTTCTACCTGGCAACCAAAGATATGGAACTGTGGATGAACAAAACTGATTGAAGGGATTCAGGAGACATGTGGGAGGATGGTATCACCTAATTCGTCTACTATTCTAGTTTTGTTTGCTGTCCACAACTCTGATCACTTTTATCTGAATGATGAAGGTAACGATTTGGGCAAAACCACAAATCTGGTTGCCTGTGTGCATTTGGCTCAGCGGGTTTTTGATGGAGACTCCAAGCGGAAGGCTCAGAAATGTTAGTGGGAATGGTCGGATGGTCTTCGCTTGACGACTGAGCGTTTTGGTTTTCCCACGAAACTTCAGACACAAAACCATATATGGTATATCGCGTGGGATAAGAATGGTATTTGGTTTTTTGTAATGTGCCTCCGATTCCACTCATTGTGTGACATGTTGCATCGAGAGGTGAGAGAAAACTGCCTTCATCGGACAGTTAACCCCCGCGCTTCTCGTCCACCCGATATCCATGATGGTCATTGGATCGGGGTTGAGTAATCAATGATGGGGATTGGTTCGAGCTTGTTGCTCGAGAGTTCTGGACTTGACATTGTTTAGTGGACTCAATCTTTAGTAGTTGTTGGGTTCATTTGTTTGGTGTAGTGTGGTCCACTGTGGGTCCCTTTGTGGGCCCCCAGTGGGATGCCTGTAGACTTTTTGTGGGCCTCGGTCCTTGATTTTTTGTCGTCCTTGCTGACTGGGACACTTTGTAATCTATGTAATTTTGGTTAAATCAATAGAAGGTTCTTCTCTTACTTATCGAAAAAAAATAATAAAAAAAATAAAAAAAATAAAAAAAAAAATAAAAAATAAAAAAAAAAAAAAAAATAAAAAATAAAAAATAAAAAATAAATAAATAAATAAATAAATACTATTAGGCCCACACAAGCTATATTTATTTGTGATTTTATGTTTGACGTGAATTTTTATCATGGTTATTTAGGTAGATAGCAATAAACCATCATTCATGGTTTTTGGCTTTAGCATTTGCATTGTTTATTTATTTTCTTATATTGTATTTATTACATGGAGTGGTCTAACGAAGTGAATTTTGGCTTTTGTGGGTAGATTTTTTAGTAGATTTTGTCTAATTTGTGATTTTGCATTATTATCTATTTTATTGTGTTCATCATATAACTTTAATATTCAAATTGTAAGAATCTATGACTACTTTGTTGAGATGACTTAAAGGAATGACGACTTTGTTGGAATGACTTAAAGGAATGAGGATGATGTTGTAACTGGTGAGCACCAGTATTGCAGCAAGAATGCTGCGACTCCTGGGGCTTCCTACTTTACTTTTATCAATCTGGTAGTTCGTAACAAACTTGGAAGTGACGGCGCTGTATGCACAAGTATTAGCTCTTACTACAGGCTATCACTTGGTCAGCTAGCACAAGATCACTAGGAGCTTAAGCCAACTTCTATGAATTCTCAGAAGAAGCTTTTAGCTGTGATGAAAGAAAGCTAACTCTAAATAGGCTATTCTACTTGCAAAAAGAGAAAGAAGACTGGAGTGTAACGCAAACCCTAGCAAACCCTAATTCTTCCAACTAACCCTACTTTTGCAGAAAAAGAGATGAAAACTGATGAAAGGAGTGTCATTGACTAATGAGGAGGTAAATTACATCTATTCAAGCTACTTTTGGAAGGAAATGGAGAAAAAACATCTTTTTTTTTGTTTTGTTTTTGAGTGTTTGATGTGAAATTGTTATGCTGACAATTTATTTGTTTGTGGTTGTGGCAAAGATTTGGTGGCGATGGAAGGCGACCTTGGGGTTTTCAAAGGTGTAGGAAGGTGTGGGGGAGTCCTACGAAGCCTCTGGTGACCTTCTGGAGACTTACTCTGCAATTAGACTTCAAAAAGTCACTTTCAGGAAATTCTACAGGAGGCTGCAGGGGATCTACAGGAGGATGTTGAGAGTTGTTTTTAGAGGTTTTAAAGGTGGAAAAATGATGGGAAAGGGTAGCTGAAGATTAGAGGGGGGTGTCAAGGTGTCTGAAGCTCATCAAGGATGATTAGGAAAGAAAATGATGGTTGGAATTGTTCAAGAGACAAGAGGGAAGCTTATGAGAGAAATGCAGAAATTAGGGCAGATTCGTGAAGGGCTGTGAATGACTTGTGAAACCTGTGAGAAAAGAGATGATGATGGTTGCTTTACTGATGTAACATGAGCAAAGGTGTGTTGTAAGCGAGCTGCAAGTCAAAATACTGAAATTGAGTAAGAAAAGAACTAGCTGTACCAAAAGAACAGAACTATCTCTTATGTTAACCTAAATTTTAACCTAGAAGATTAAAATGTTGAACAGTGCTATATGAACAGGAAAGCATGTAAAGAGACTTATTGCAGAAACATAAATGAGCATGGAAAAATGGATCTAAAGCAAGACATTAACCTCTGAATCAACTATAACACTAGAAATTGCATGGGGAAAGCAAAACTATGTTTTTAGTGGCAGCAAGCAGATCTCGACCTCAATTCATGATCCCCAAAGGAGGAAAGGAGGTCAAGCTCTGTTGATGGCCTTTTTGTATGTTTATCTTACCACTATTTAACCTACTTTAGCAACTGAAATGGAAACAGCTATGTAAACCAACAAAAACAACCTATTCTAATCAAGGGAAAATGAATCCAACATAAATTAATTCATGAACTGAAGCAAAAACATATAAGTACAAAGCAAGAGGTGTTGGGCAGCTTGGGTCGGGCCCTAACCCAAAATCTTCAACCCTCTGAAAGAAATTAGTGCTGGCTCAGAAAATATTTCATCTCCATTATCCAAATAAAAGTCACATTACATAAACTGTTCACAAGAGTAAGCTCGAAAATGAGCTGAGCAAGAACTACAACAAAAGTGCGAGAATTTTGACTAACATCCAACTAAACTATTGAGCACCTAAGCCCTCCTATTTATACAACTGGAGCCTCCAACAGCTCTCCTAAAATCAAGGAGGCTTGGCTCCCAAGACTAGAGATAGACAACAATTCTTCTTCACTTGCTCGACTGCCCCTTTGATGCATTGATGTGGCTGCTTGTGCTCCGAGCTTTCTGAAGGAGGATTCGAGGTAGGGGGTCATAAATGAGGGGGACACCCTCCTACAAATCCTCTCCCTTGTTTTCCTCGAATATTGGCTGCCAAATGCTCATTAAACCTTTGACTTTGTCTCAAAATTGACCAAAAATCTGCATAAAGCACACATTAGACTTCATGGCATAATGACTAACCCAATTCACTCTATTAGCATAAATATAATAAAAAACATGCAATAAACTAATGAGAATGGTGGATTAAGCTAAGTTAGGAGGCCAAATGAGCCCATATAATTACCCATTTATGGGGCTCATCATCACCCCCCTATTGAATGTGTTGCTCATCCTCTGAGCAACTAGTCTATCTCCTCATCTTTGATGGCCCTAATGGTTTCCCTGACATCCCATGCCTCTGATGTGAGATCCTCTTCTTTATTATGGAATCCTACCTTTCTGTCCACCTCTTCCCACTGCTGTTGTTCTTCTTCCTCTTTTACACCTTCCAGTAGGCCCAGCAGCAGTGGAGGACTCAATTTGAGGCTAATCCAATTGGCCTTCAAACTCTGCATAGAGCGCTTGTACAATGGTACTCTCCTTAATGCTTCTTTCATCCTTGTTGGGGAGTGATATTCCCTGATCTGCAAGCTGTGTGGTAAGGTATTCCACCTCCTCATACAAGCATGAATACAGTTATCCCCAAGTAATCTTTCCATATCCTCAAAATGTGCAATGGCTTGTGCTCGATCACTTATATATCTAGGGGCAATTTGAGGATTATTTGCAAGCAGCTGGTGTGCTGGGTTGGGGATCAGGTTCTTGTGGCTCTGTAGCTTCCTCCTTCTATCTCTTCTCTTTTTTTTCTTTTTTTTTTATTATCTCTGTTTGCTTTGTTTCTTCCTTTTCTGTCTCTTCATCCGCCTCCTCTTCTATCTTAGTTTCTTCCTCCTCCTTTTCTTGTCCTGCTGAATCATCAATTGCTTCACCTTCTCATAAAACCTCCTGTCATTTTGTTTATGCTTCCTTGGAAAACTAATTATGGAAATGGAGAGAAACTTTTTTTTTGAAGAAAAACAAAGAGACAGAGACCTTTTTTTTTTTTTTAACAATAAGCAACAATTTTTTTATGAATTTCCTCCATCCAACAGTTCTATGTTCTCCTCAAAAACTAAACCTCTGTTAGCATATTTTGGTATTCAATGGAGATATGCCAAGAACCTACCTTTACAGCCCAAGAATTGTGCTAAAAACTGTGTTTTTCCTCTCCAAAATAGCTTACTGGCCCTCTTGTAGAATTGGCTATAGGTGCTCCTGTAGGACCTGTTACTGCTCCTATAGAACGCCGATAGTAGAATGATGGTTGAGAGCAATGGAGAACGATGGTTTTGAGGCTGTGGGGTGACAAGGAGCTCGCTGCAGCTAAGTGGACAAGGATGGAATGAAAGACAAGGTGGTGAGAGTGTTTTGAGGAGTACTTATGGTTGTTTATGGATATTTCCGGTGATGGAGGGTGAGCTGGCCAAGTGTACATTGGCCCCATTCGGACTGTTGGTCCCCACTACTGTGTCATCATGACTTCTGTCCGAAATCACTTCCCATCATTTGCATTGGAGTTTATACACCCGCCACTACCTATCCTTTAGATTTTCTGTGAGTTGACTAGGCACACGTGTGGTGGTATCTCCGAATGAGCACAGTCGACTGGATGAGGGTGGCCAGTTAACTGGCCACCTTTCTTGTCCAACCCTAACCATCTCATTCGTTTATGTAATTTTTTAATTACACAGATGCAATAGAGGAGAGGGTTAGACACTTATCTGCAAGTCGAATGCTCATGCTGTGGTGCTGCTTGGTTCTTTTGCTGCTGCATGCTCATATTCAGTTGTTGCATGCCTATATCCCTTTTGCTGTATGCTTTTTGCTGTTTGATGTGTGGTTGTTTTTCTTGTGCATGTATCCTCTGGCTGGATCTAAGCTGTAGGAGTCTACTTCAACCTTTAGATTTTCACCCTCATGTTGCTGATGCTAGATTTTAATGGGACAGTGACTTGGTTTGTCCATATCTCCCAAACGGTAGACTGGATTGACCTGAAATTTTATGAGCATGTTTCCATCATCATTATGCACATCCCATAGAAAAAATTTGGTCAATGGATGCACGGATTTCAAGAAAAACTGAAAATGGCTGAAGGTGATGGAGGTCGATTTCTTGGAAACCGTGCACTAGAATTGGCTGAAATTGCTTGGGCATGTTACCATCATCCATATGCATCTCCCCATGAAACAATTTTTTAAATGGATGCACAGATATGGAGAAAATGCAAAAATGGCTGAAGGTGATGGAGGCCAATTTCTTGGTAACCATGCACTGGAATTTGCTGAAATTGCTTGAGCATGTTACCATCATCCATATGCAACTCCCCATGAAACAATTTTTTAAATGGATGCATGGTTTTCAAGTTAGAGAAAAAACAAATTTTTGCTCTATGTATTTTTGTATCAGAGCATCCTGCAGTTTTTGGACAGTAAAAAAAAAATGAGCTTGGGCTGTAATGCAGACTTGGAAATGATGGAAGAGAGGTTTGAAGACTGCAGGAGGATTTATAAACCCTTTATGAAGCTTCCCTATTCCCCAAACTGCTTTTAAAATCCATTTCTAGCTCTCTGTAATTTCTACAGGAGCCTCTTGTAAAAAACACAGTTTTCAGAAAAGAAGCATAGTGAGGTGGAAAGAATGTCAAGAATGATGGAGAAAAGTAAGGGAAGGTAGGATAGGTGTTGTTATTGGTTTCAGAGCTTTCTTGGCACCTGCTGCTGCTTCTTGAAGTTCTCTTGCAAACTTGCAATACAACTAGAAATTCATTTTTCTTTTTCTTTTTCTCTTTTTTTTTTTGAAAACAACTAGAGTGCCTCAAGGAGGTTTTCACTCTAATTGTTTGCCCTGGGCACCTCCAAGGGAGGTTTTCACCCAGAGATATTATTCTCTTTTTCTTTTCTCTTCTTTCCAACCCATTGACTGCCTCATGGAGGTTTTCACCTTAGAATTTTTTTTTTTTTTTTTTTTTTTTTTTTTTTTACCCTACCCTACTTGAAAAACAAAATCATTCTCAAGTATAAGAATACTTCCAATGGAGCCATGTGCACATCAAGATGATAGACAAAATGATGTGGAGGCTTGAAATGTATGCTTTGACATGTATCCAGATTTCAGAGACCAAATGATTTGACTTTGAAGGGATCAAGCATAGTTGAGGAAGAGAGTACTACTGCAACTTAATGACTGTCTGCAACTATATTTGAATATAGTTGTGATGTCCTTGGTCCTTTTGCTGATCTGGATTATTCTTCATGTCTTCTTCTATCATGACCTTCACATCTTCCTCTTTTTGTTGATTTTTCTCTTGAAAACATGGAAGATTTGATGGTAACCATGAGGGAGCTCTCTCGATCTCTGATTCTGATGTCTTCTCTTCATCAAGTGCAGCCCATAGTTCTTTGATCTTCTCTTTTACATATTCTTCTGCTGGATGTGGTCCTTCAATGATATCAACATAATATCTTTTTTGCAATACTCTTCCTTAGCTATGGTGAATATCATTGAGCTCAAGAGGAGTTGTTTGGAAGTGTTGTACCTCAGCATTGTAATTGGGTTGAGCTACTCCAATGTGCAGTTTTGGAAATGGTGGTTCCCCACTATATACTTGCTGAGCCTATCTGTTGTTCAGGTTCGGGTTCGGCTGGGCAGGCATTTGGGGTTGCCTTGGTGGAGCAGGAGGCAATGGTTGTGGTTGAACAGGTGGTGGAGGCAAAAGAGCGGGAGGAGAGTTGTACTAGGGCCTCCACCCTTGATGAGATGCATTCCACTGAGGTTGCAGCTGAGCATAGGGTTGAAATGAATGGGTGGCTGGTTGGGCATGATATGGAGATGTGAAGGACCAAGGAGGAGGCGTGGACTAGGAAGGATGAGTAGGGGGGCCCCAAGAAGGTATGGATGTGACTTGGTTGGGGTTGTAGTATGCTTGAGATGTCCCTTGCATCCCCTGCTGGTATGGTCTAGGTCCATGCGGCCTCTTTTGGTTTATGTAATAGATCTGTTCAGTGACTCCTTCGGCCCCTTGGTATACAACTTTAAGTCTGGGCAAGGACGGACACTTGTCTGTAGAATGATTTTCTTCACAGATTGAACAAACCTTTATAGATTTCAATGGGCATTCATTCCTAGGATGCCTCCTGGTGCATCTAGGGCAAAAAATGGCCAAAGCCCTCTCTGCTTCCTCTTGTTTCCTTTTGATATGTAAGGCATCCATTTTCATGGCAAGAATCTGTAGCATCTCACTCTTGAGGTCTTCCAACATGCTTCCAATTTCACCTTTAATGGATGAATTGGAAGAAAAGGTACTGCTCCTAACATTTCTGTTTTTAGCCATTGGCTCTAGAGGAATGTTTTCTTCTTCTTATTCCCCTATAGGTTCTTCAAATATGTCTGGTTGTTACCTAAGGGTTTTTCTTGATTGCAGCCACCGAAGAAGAGAGAAGGTTGGTTGTGTGAAGTAGTGGGGGTGTTGGGCAAACATTTTCCTAAATTATCTCTATTCCTACGAGGCATGAAAGAAAAAAAATTTGGTTGGTTTTTGTTTCTTCACTGCTTGTACCTGCAAAACTGAAATTGATTGAACAAACAAATTGTAACTACTAAAATGAACTTGCTGAAAGGAAATTGCAGATTTGTAATGAAAGCAGGGAAATGACTAATCTGGAATGAAAATTGCAGAATTGAAAGAACTAATCTACTTTTGCTGAAATGGAAATTGCAGAATTGAAAGGGCTAATCTACTTTTGCTGAAACAGAAATTGCAGAATTAAAAGAACTAATCTACTTTTGCTGAAATGGAAATTGTAGAATTGAAATGAAAGCATGGAAATGCAGAATTTGAAAGAAACAATTCTTCTACTTTTGTTGAAATGAACTACTTGGTAGAATGTTGTAGTAGAAAATAGAAGAAAAGCAGTAATCACAAAATGCTCTGACGCTTCCCCGGCAACAGTGCCAAAAAGTGGTGAGCACCAGTATTGCAGCAAGAATGTTACAACTCCTGGGGCTTCCTACTTTACTTTTATCAACCCGGTAGTTCGTAACAAACTTGGAAGCGATGATGCTGTATGCATAAGTACTAGCTCTTACTGCAGGTTGTCATTTGGTTAGCTGACACAAGATCACTAGGAGCTTAAGCCAACTTCTATGAATTCTCAGAAAAAGTTTTTAGTTGTGATGAAAGAAAGCTAACTCTAAAGAGGCTATTCTACTTGCAGAAAGAGAGAGAAGACTGGAGTGTAACACAAACCCTAGCAAACCCTAATTCTTCCAACTAACCCTACTTTTGCAGAAAAAGAGATGAAAATTGATGAAAGGAGTGCCATTGACTACTGAGGAGGTAAATTACATCTATTCAAGCTACTTCTGGAAGGAAATGGAAAAAAACATCCTTTTTTTAGTTTTTGAGTGTTTTATGTGAAATTGTTATGTTGGCAACTTATCTGTTTGTGGTTGTGGCAGAGATTTGGTGGCGATGGAAGGCGACCTTGAGGTTTTCAAAGGTGTAGGAAGGTGTGGGGGAGTCCTAAGAAGCCTCTGGTAATCTTTTGGAGACTTACTTTGCAATCAGACTTCAAAAATCACTTTCAAGAAATTCTACAGGAGGCTGCAGGGGATCTACAAGAGGATGCCAAGAGTTGTTTTTAGAGGTTTTAAAGGTGGAAAAATGATGGGAAAGGGTAGCTGAAGATTAGAGGGAGGTGTCAAGGTGTCTGAAGCTCATCAAGGATGATTAGGAAAGAAAATGATGGTTGGATTTGTTCAAGAGACAATAAGGAACCTTATGAGAGAAATGTAGAAATTAGGGTAGATTCGTGAAGGGCTATGAATGACTTGTGAAACCTGTGAGCAAAGAGATGATGATGGCTGCTTTATTGATGTACCATGAGCAAAGGTGTGTTGTAAGAGAGCTGCAAGTCAAAATACTGAAATTGAGCAAGAAAAGAACTAGCTGTACCAAAAGAATAGAACTATCTCTTATGTTAACCTAAATTATGACCTAGAAGATTAAAATGTTGAACAATGCTATGTGAACAAGAATACATGTAAAGAGACTTATTGCAGAAACATAAATGAGCATGGCAAAATGGACCTGAAGCAAGACATTAACCTCTGAATCAACTATAACACTAGAAATTGCATGGGGAAAGCAAAAACTGTGTTTTTAGTGGTAGCAAGAAGATCTCGACCTCAATTCATGATCCCCAAAGGAGGAAAGGAGGTCAGGCTCTGTTGATGGCCTTTTTGTATCTTTATCTTATCGCTATTTAACCTACTTCAGCAACTGAAATGGAAACAACTATGTAAACCAACAAAAACAACCTATTCTAATCAAGGGAAAATGAATCTATCTAACATAAATTAATTCATGAACTAAAGCAAAAACATATAAGTACAAAGCAAGAGGTGTTGGGTAGCTTAGGTCAGGCCCTAACCCAAGAGCTTCAGCCCTCTGAAAGAAATCAGTGCTGGCTCAGAAAATATTTCATCTCCATTATCCAAATAAAAGTCACATTACATAAACTGTTCCCAAGAGTAAGCTCGAAAATGCGCTGAGCAAGAACTGCAACAAAAGTGCGAGAATTCTGACTAACATCCAACTAAACTACTGAGAACTTAAGCCCTCCTATTTATACAACTGGAGCCTCCAACAGCTCTCCTAAAATCAAGGAGGCTTGGCTCCCAAGACTAGAGATAGACAACAATTCTTCTTCACTTGCTCGGTTGCCCCTTTGATGCATTGATGTGGCTGCTTGTGCTTTGAGCTTTCTGAAGGAGGATTCGAGGTAGGGGGTCATAAATGAGGGGGACACCCTCCTACAAATCCTCTCCCTTGTTTTCCTCGAATATTGGCTGCCAAATGCTCATTAAACCTTTGACTTTGTCTCAAAATTGACCAAAAATCTGCATAAAGCACACATTAGACTTCATGGCATAATGACTAACCCAATTCACTCTATTAGCATAAATATAATAAAAAACATGCAATAAACTAATGAGAATGGTGGATTAAGCTAAGTTATGAGGCCAAATGAGCCCATATAATTACCCATTTATGGGGCTCATCAGTGACCATGAATAAAAACCCCAACACACATCAGGGTCGAAAGCGCGCTTTGAGTGCACTCAAAGTGAGTTGAAGCACAATCATGAAGACTTCCAAGGCTATATGACAAAAATGACAACAAAAAAATACTAAAAAGTGAACGAATTGACTTTCATACCCATTTGAATTGTTACAAATGTTTTGAAATTTTAATTTTGAAGGCTCCCTTTTAAAACTTGGTGTAGCTGCCAGCCCTAGCACATTCAAGGCTATCTAAACTGTATGAATCGATTTCCATGCCCAATTGGATAGTTACAAATAGTTTAAAATTTAAGTTTGGCTTTCTATGAACATATTTTAGGCCTTAGTAATTAATGTGATATTGCACATCTCTAGAGTGGCTTGAACATATTAAAATAACATGAGGCTAGGCAACCAATATCCACCCTACTATGTAGTATTAAATGTTGCATGAGGGTGGGTATGCATTGTTAGATTATTACCATTAACACTTCGATGGTGCATTCTCATCCTTACGCAACATTCAATGTTGCTTAGCAAGGTGCTTAATGTTTTCCTAAGCATTGAAGGGAGGCTTTGACCTTTGTTGTGTCATCAAACATGACCATAGGGGTGCCCCTCTTCACTCCATGTGTGGAGCCTCAGAGGTAATTGCCATGTGCAACACTATCAAGAGGGTGCTTTGTCTTCCCTATCACATGCTCAAATCGTAGATCCCTCTAACTCTAACAAATACAATTTATGATCTCTGTTATTTTTTCATTTTCACCTCTCCTTTGGTTGCTACACGTCTTTGTTGGGTTGGAGTTTTTCATTTTTATGTTATTGTTATACTTATTGAGTTAGTTAAAGATATATGTAATGATTCCCCTGAGTATGCATGCATTCTAGTTTTTTAAGCTCTGCTCTCTATAATGCATCTTTCTCTATGCCTAGGAATCGCCTTATATGTATACTATGTTGTGTTGAGCTAAGGAGTTGGATTGTTAGCAACTATATGAAAGGCACAAATTGTATAGGTATTGCAATAGTTAGGATTTTCTATGATTTATTTATTTTTATTTTATTTATGTTCCATGTGTCCACATTACTTTTGATTGGTTAATAGATTGTCTTTCTCAAACTTTGAGGAAACTGGTTAACAATCCAAGACCTAGAGGCATCTAGTGGAAGTGAAAATTTACCACCATGCAGACCACCAATGAGCCATTTTTAGGTGGCATGATTTTTCTTGGATAATGGTGATGAGTCAACCCGCATTCATGGATAGTAAACAATGATAATTGTCCTCGTTGTTGGTTGACTGCCGAGTTATGATAAGTTTTTCCAACTTCAAAAGAAAAGAAAAAATGTTAGAAGGTTTCCTTATTGTGTTGTTACGTTGTTGGGTGAGTAATGTCTCAAGTTCCAATGCTCTCTTGCAAAATAATGTGCATAAAGAAAAACAACAATCATAATTCCTCATTCATTGTTTCAACACTCAAAGGAAAATAATATGTGTAACACCCTAGTTTTAATCCTTGGGAATTGTAATGTAATTGTACATTTGTGGTTTATGGTGTGATCCAAACAATATGGGCAAGGGCTAAGCAATGTATATTGTAAATCAAAACTATAAATGATAACACATCATTAATTGTAATATGAGAGGGATGATAACATTGGGTGGTGATGAGTCCACAAGAGAAGGGGCTAAAAAGTGGGGTTTTGGGGGGATTCCACATACCTAGAGTTGATTTGGTTTGTACAAGGAATGAAATGAAAGGTGGGAAAGGAAATGAAAAACACATGGAAAAATATAACAGAAAGCACAGTAATATGGTGAAAACACAACTTCTATTAATAAATGAAATAACATAATAGTGTAGAGCACAAACTAGCTAGAATGGTGGTAGTTATGTTTGAACAGAGAGAGATGGCAGTTATGTGCATTCATAAAAGCTATTACAAGAGGCCAAACAACTAGAATTTTATCATAAAGAAAAAAACCCTGGAGGTCCAAAACCCTAACTCTAGAAGATGAAACATCAAAAGGTTTGCAACGCCCAAGGTGGTTAGTTGGTACATCAACTTCCTGAGCGTGAAACTTTTGCATACAATATTTGTTTGGGGTGCACGACAAATCATTATAAAGAACTATCCAACAACTACAACTTTTGACTGGGGCCAAGGCCATGACAACCATTGACCTCTTGAATTTCCAAAAAATATCATTTAGGGCCTAAACATTACCTCGAAAGTTTGAGACCCAAAATTCATAGAACAACTACTAAGAAGATACATAACCATTGAGACAGTGGAAGAGTTGGGTGTCCATTGATATTCACTTGGATCAAGAGTCCCATGTTGTTTTCCTAAATCCATTGTAATTAACCATCTAATCCTCCTTTGGATTATTAGAACGTAATCATTGAATGCATGTAAGAGGTTGGTGGTAAAGGGAGCATGGGCTAAGTACAATCATGATGGGAACTGTATCATTAAACGCATGTAAGAGGTGGGTGAAAGAGTCATCTCACCTAGTTATGAAAACATGGGCTAATTACAATGATTTTGGGGAATTGTGAGAGTCAAACATATCTAGGGGGGAGTAAAGGGAAGTTTGAGTAGAATGGGGAGTTGATTTTTCCAATTAGAAGAAGAGAGGACAAGTAGAGAGTCTTGTGCTAGAAAAGAGGAGTTTTCCATACTGTGTGAAAACAATCTTGAGATAATGGGTGCAATTACAATTGGATTTTCTGAAGACCACAACTGAGACATTCTTTATCGGTCTATGTTGAAGCTCTAGAGGGGATGAGATTATTTGAGGGACTATAGTACAAAGAATGAAATCTCATCCCTTGAGCTATGCAAATGAACAAGGAAGAGAGTTGGGTGATTAGAATTGATGTTACTACATTATAGCTTGATGATAAATTTGAGAATTAGTTTGTCATGCATTTCATGATATTTATGTTGAGAAAATTCCTGAAAGCCTATGTAAATGCTACTATGAGGACTCCATTTACAACTATGTTCCCAAAGCCTCGAGTTGAGAAATTCCTATGTAATCTATGTTGGAGCCTTGGAGGGGTTTGAGGCATGGTGGTGCAGAGAAGGAAATCTTATCTCTTAAGTTGCACAGACTGATTGGAAATAGCACTTGGTGGTTGAAATTGTTGTAGGAGTCGCATCACTATGAGATTTTTAGGTATGGGGTGATCCCTCTTACTCTAACATATACAATTTATGATCTCCTTTGATTTCTCTACATATATGTTGGGTTGGAGTTGTTCATTTTATGTTATTGTTATACTTCTTGAGTTAGTTAAAGATATATGGAATGATTTCCTTGGTTGTGCATGCATTCTAGTGTATAAAGCTCTTCTCTCCACCATGCATCTCAAATGGTTTCTCTATGACTAAGAATCACCCTATCTGTATTCTATGTTGTGTTAAGCTAAGGAGTTGGATTGTTGGCAAATATATCAAAGGCACAAATTGTACAGTTATTTTAATCATTAGGATTTTCTAGAATTTATTTATTTTTATTTGCCTTTATGTCACATGTGTCCACATTACTTCTGATTGGTTAAGAGATTGTCTTCCTCAAGCATAAGGAAATTGGTTAACAACCCAATATTTAGAGGCATCTAGTGGGAGTGAAAATCTAGCACATTGCATACCACCAACGAGTCATTTTATGTGGTATGGTTTTCCTTGAATAATGGTCATGAGTCAACCTGCATTCATGGATAGTAACTAGTGATAATTATCCTCATTGTCAGATGACCATTAAAGGTTTTTCCACCTTAGAAAGAAAAGAGAAATGTTGAAAGGTAGTCCTATGATGTTGCACGGTTGGGTGAGTATTGTCCTAGATTCCAATTCAATCTTATAGGATAATGCACACAATGAGAAGCAACAATCATCATTCCCCGTTCACGATTTCAACATTAAATGGAAAATGGTATGTGTAACACCCTAGTTTTAATCCATGGGAATTGTAATGTAATTGTACATATGTGATTTAAGGTGTGAGCCAAGCAATATGGCCAAGAGCCAAGCAATGCACATTGTACATCAAAACTATAAATAATAACATGTTATTGGTTGCAATGTGAGAGGGGTGACAACATTGGGTGGTGATGAGTCCACGAGGGAGGGGGCTAAAATGGGGGGTTTTGAGGGGACTCCACATGCCTATAATCCCATGCCATTTCCCTAAATCATTTTGTCATTAACCACTTAATTCTCCTTTGATTTATTAGAACTGAATCATTGAATGCATGTAAGAGGTTGATGGTAAAGTCATTTCACATAGGTAAGAGAGCATGGGCTAAGTACAATCATGATGGGAATTGTATCATTGAATGCATATAAGAGGTGGGTGAAAGAGTAATCTCACCTAGTAATGAAAGCATGGCGTAAGTACAATGATTTTGGGGAATTGTGAGATTCAAACATGTAGGGGGGGAAATAGAGGGAAATTCGAGTATAAGGGGGAGTCGATTTTTCCAAGTAGATGAAGACAAGAAAATAGATATTCTTGTGCTAGAAAAGAGGAGTCATACATACTATGTGTGAAAACAATCACAAGATACTATTGAAAGTAATTATGGTTACAATTCCAATTGGATTTGCTAAAGCCCCCAACTAAGAAATTCCTAATTAGTCTATGTTAGAGCCATGTAGGGGATGAAGATTGTATGAGGGATTGCAATGTGGATAATGAAATCTCAACCCTTGGTTTGTGCAGACTAATGAGGAAGAGAGTTGGGTGGTTGTAATTGATGTAGTTACATTACAACTTGATAATAGAGTTGAGAATTCAATTGTCATGCCTTAATACTATTTATGTTGAGAATTTTCCTAAAATCCCATGTAAATGCTACTATGAGGACTCCATATGTAGTTAGGTATTCGAAAGCCACCAATTGAGATCGAAATTCCTATTTAGTTTATGTTGGATCCTCAGAGGGGTCTGAGCCATTGTGGTGTAGAAAAAGGAAAGATTACCCCTTGAGTTGTGTAAACGGATGGGAAATAATGCTTGGTGGTTGGAATTGTTGTACGAGGTGCATTATTCTAAGATTGTTATGTATAGGGTGATTTGTGTGGAAAATAGTTATCCATAGGAGTCGTGTATCTCTTTTGGACTCATAGCTCGAATGTAAGTGATATGACCCCATAGGGGGCATATATGGTGTTAAATGTATATCATATGATTGCAAGGGGAGCATATATTGGGTTCAATGTATATGGTATGACTCTAAGTGGGGTGTATGTGGGGTTAAATGTGCACATAATGTGTAAATGTATATGTAATAGGATTGACTTAATAATGTAGGGACCATGTGTGCAATGTGTGGATAGGTATTTACAAGGATCATGCAGTCATTATAGAGGAGACAAATTTGGATGTAGGAATGTAATTGAATATTTGGAGGAGGTTCTCCTATTATTTAAGGAGTTATTGTGTAACTTACCACTTTTATCTATATTGGAGTTGTGCTCCACACTCACATTGTTGTGCATGGTATGTGCTTTTGGTTTTTTATGTCTTTGGATCATAACATTTGGTATCATAGCATATGAATCTATGGTTTTGTTGCTTCAAACATGTCATCTTGGAATTTTCGCTATAACTTTTGTTCTAGGTCATTTTAGATGGTGAATTTTTTATCATGTTGATATGCAATCTCAAGGAACATATGGTTAAAATTTCATATTCGATTTCACTATATTTTTGGAGATATATGCAGTGGAGGTTAGTGTTTGTAATTGGTCCTAAAATCAATTTCGGATTAGTCATCTCGTCCTTTTCACTATAATCCTTTTCAGGGTTGTTTCAAACCATGAAATTTTGTGCAGACTAAGAAGACATCAAGGTACATCTGTTAAAATATTTAGATTTTGGTTCATTATAAATTTCGAGATAACCCTATGGATGTTAGGATTTGTGAATGGTCCTAAAATCAATTTCAAATGAGTGATCTTGGAATTTTTGCTATAGTTGTTTCTCTAAGAGAATTCATACTGTGAAAATTTGAGAATATCGAGAAACCATATCTAGGTATGTCTGGTAAAATTTTTATATTATGTTTTGTTATAATTTCATATATATACCATGTGGAAGTTAGGGTTTGTAAGCTTTTTTAGAGAAGAAATTTAGGTTGCGAAATTTTCATAGTTCTTAGGAAGCATACTGAAGTGCATCACGTAAAAACTTTAGAATTAGATTTAAGAAATTGGATACATGGCATGCTTTACAAGTTCACTCTTGGGAAGAGGTTAAGATCAGAATTTTTTGGGAAAGTTACCATAACTTTCACTTGGCTCATCAAATTTTGATCATAATTTTGGAATTGCAAAGAGACATATCATAGTATTACAAGTTTAAATTTCAAACTCAAGGGATAAAATTGTAGATATACATAAGATGAAAGGTCGACCAAAAGGACAAATTCAAGATCGGGGTTTTTAAAGGTATGTTAACTTCAAATTATCATAATTTTTTATTAGGATGTCTAATTGAGGTGATCTAAAAGCTATTGAAAAGTAAAAACATAGAATATTATATTGGTGAAATGATAATGATCATATGAGATAATTTCTAATAACATATTGAGGTTGTGTGATCCAGGTGGATATTGGTGTCCACCCATCTATCCCACCTAGACCTCCAATCAACTTCATTTTTTTCCTTGTTTATTTCAACTATTTTTAGTAGTTTTTTGGGTCCTGAAATTCCGAATTAGTTTTGACCCCCTAAACGACGCTTTTTTGAGTTTTGTTGCAAACTCGTGGTCAAAGGTAGGGGCCTGCAAAAAATCTTGTAGTACTCAGAGAGACCTTTCCAACAAGGTATCGTACACACCAAATAGAGATAATATGACCAAGTTATGACGCTGGGAAGTTAGCTGCCCAACTAACCCCAACGGGGCCCACAAACTCTTGGTGTTACATCTCCTGGGGTTAGGGTTTTGGTTGTTTAGGGTTTTCTCATGTTTTTCAATAATAAATAGGCCCTTGATCCTCATTGTAGCACAGTTCAGAGGCATGTAGCCGACACATATCTTCTCATAGATAAGTTACCATCGCCTAAGCTAGTCTTATTTCCATTCTGTTTGTAAGCATATTTCAGTATTTGATATTAATCAAATGAAGTGTTATTTATGTTGCATCTATGTATTTATGGTTATATTTGTAATTTGTTGTGTTCTTATTTAAATCCAGATCAATGGTATTAGAGTTGTCTGTTCTTTCTCTATTTTTCTTTGCATGTCCCCAACGAGGTCGGGATATAAGGAGTTAGGGCTTGAACTGGTCGAACCTTTGCAAGACTAGCCTCACAAATCCTGACAGCCTCCCACAATAGAAGAAAGGAAAGACAAGGGGGCAGGAGATCCTTTCAAAATCTTGCTCAAAGAAGCCCTCGAGCAAAAGAGGAATGCGATGATGTACAACTTTTCCCAGATCCTTCAACGACTACCCAAGGGCGATGCATCTACTTCCAACAACTACTCTGGAAACGCCACACCCTTTAAGGTACAAGTTAACTATGACATTCTCATATTTGAGGGCCAGATAAATGCAGATGTCGTAGATAAATGGCTAAATCTGCTAGAAGCATATTTTTTCTATTCATGAATTTTCCAAGCAGGAAAATATTACTTTTTTCTCTTCTCAAAGTTGCCCCCCACGTCAAGGACTGGTGGGAAACCTACTGTGAGAAGAAGGATGAAAGTATACCCTCACTATTTTTGGCCGCACCCACTTGGGATTCGTTCCGGGATGCCATCAAGGAGAAATACTACCCTATTGGGAGCTATGAGGATAAATACATAAAGTGGACCACGCTGCTACAAGGAAGGGACCAAGTTGTGTTGGAGTTTACCAATGTTTTTCATACCATTCGTACAAAGTTGGGTATCAAAGATTTTGAGAAACATTTGGTACTCAATGTTGGGATGGGGTCCCCTAGGTTAGTTTGGGGTTAAGATAACCCAAGTTTTGGTACAATTTTGTAAATAATGTAAAGTCTTCACGATTTTTGGATGCATAGCACGTAGATGAATAGGAGTCAAAGGGGCTTAGCCCCTTGTTTTGGATAAGTTTTGAGTCGGTTTTGATATTCACCCATGGCCTGCGGCTGATGGCATTATATGGAAAATACTATAAATAGGTGTGTCTTAGAGAGTCTAAGGCAGTAATGGGCAACTAAGAAGTGGTAAGCAAGGAGAAGCAGGTAAGATAGGGGAAGAAAGGCTCTACAACTGAGTGTGCAGAGGCCTAGGTAGAGTCCGCAGACCCTTGCAGCTGTGCGCAGGGTAGTTTTGAGTTGTAACCTTGAATTGAAGATCAATGAAGACAGTTTTCCGAAGAATTCCTAAGTATTTATGTTTATCTCTGTTAATGTTATATGTTGCTGATGAATTATTTGTTTATGAAATATTGATTTAATGTTACACAATTCTCTTGAATAAGTCTTAATAATATACACAATGCATGTTTAAGTAATTTCACAAAAACTCTGATGAATTCTCTGATGTTTACTAATAACTTAAGTAGATCTGCATAAACGCTAATTTAGGACTACTCTTTGATGCACATAAGTAGACAATTTGATTGTTAAAGGTCCGTAAGGACTGATCGTAGACCTTCGCGAAGGTTTGAAGGCTGTTAATAGAGTTGCAGCGACGAGCCCTAAGAGTTTATTGATCTGTGCAAGCGTAGATCAAAGGCACTAAAAGACATCACACCAGTCTCTAGATGCAAAAACTTAGTTCTAGCATCCCCCCATATTGCTTCGGGTGAGATTGCAGCCTACGCTACGCAGGTTGTTTCCAAAAGGGCCACTAGTGTAGGGTTTTGTTGGTTGGCGCAACTAACTCCGAACCTGGGTCGGGATCCCCTAAAGCCAACAAATTGTTCCATGCTAGGACCAGGAACTGCTTGAAAGAGATGTGTGATGTCGCATCATTGGAATCCAACCAAGAAATAAATTGAAAAGTGGTTGGATCAGAAGATTCACAAATTCGCGACGCAAGAAAATAGGAATCTGCGCCTGTCGAAGGAAGAGTGGTTGAACAGGTATCTGTATATGGAGATACACGAGATCTTCTTTTGCACCTTCCCCATTGAGTTGTATGGATGGTTGGCTAAATTAACAGATAGTCAAGGATAGTGGAAGCTCGATAGTCCTATAGTGTGGACTCCAGAACTAGTGCGACGATTAGAAGCCTCTGAAAACAATATCGCGGGTTGTCGATCATTGGCTCGGTCGAATTCTAGGAGAATTTGTTACATAGTTTGCAGTTGATACCTAAGTCATCTATAATGAAGCGGAGCGACGATTTTTCAAAGGACTGCGAGGTAAGTATACTTGGATTAAAATGTTGTTATGTGAAAAATGGGTGATGCCATTACCTTGATGTTCAGAGCTACATGAAGTGGATGATTCTTTAGAAATTGTGAAAGATTAAGATCGGAGTATAGTCCATTGATTGGACCCCCTTCAAGTGACGAATGTAGAAATTTTGAATAATATGACACTTATTCACATATATTATCCTGATTATACACTATTTGCGGAATGCATGCATAATACATAACCTCCTCTACTATTGATCATCAATTTTGCGGAATCAGAAACATTCGCATGCGCACATAGAAACATCAATCACACATATCAACATAGTATGTACCCGGGGAAAGCATACAGCTGAAAACCCCCAACTATCTGTATATTATATTGATTGAGAACATGTAACAATACATAGTACAATACTCCTCACAAGTACTCAGTACTATCTCCACATGTTACACACAAACTAGCTCAGATCTGAATCAATCACAGGTTCAAATCTCCTCCGCTGCTTGCTTGCCTCTACTGCGCAATCCCATGCTAAGAATACCTGCAATGAATGAATCCAAATTCAAATTCCCTTGGTTTGTACTACACAATCCTCATGGGCAATCTCAATCCATGCATGTGCAAATCCATGCACAACTATAGTCACAATTGACAACTGTCTTGCCCTTTCACTCACCTCTAACACTTGTCTCCACTGAACTGTCCATGCACTGAGTTAACTGATGTATTCTTTAGTTGCTTTATGAGTTAATAATTAGTGAATTAATTAATTATTAATTCACACAACTCATCATTAGTCTATTTGTCAGTTAGACTAAATACAACTAGCTCAACTAAGTCAAACTAAACACAACTCCATTCACTGCTCATCCAACTCCACAGAACTCAATCACTTGAGTCCTAACTGAAGTCCTTCATGCAATAGCTCAAGTAACCCATAGGAAATCACGTGTTTCCTTCTGGCAGTTGCATGTGCCACATCTATAGCTCCAACTGAAGTGCTCCAAGAGAATAAGATAATGTTTATAGTCCAAATATTATTAAGGGCTAATAATATTCGACTGTTCTATATTTAGACTGGCAGTACCTCCGTTGTTGTCTAAAAATAGAAGTCCATCTATTTTTCCCAACATGACCAATCATCCATAAATAGCATCCTGCAACTCATAGACCATGATCCATATGTCTAAAAATAGACATAGTCTAAAAATAGACTTTGCGCCAAAAATAGCCTGCGAGACCACTTAGTGAAGGCGACTCCATTTCACTAAGCTCCATCATCTTGTTGCATTTTCAACACTCCCTCTCAACAAGATATGGATTATTTGCAACCCGATCCTGTAACTTTGAAATGTTTTGTATGCAACACATTTGCTCGGTCCACTTGCTCCAACAACACTTGGAACAAAAGCACTCCCAACGGACCACTCTGTTGGGCTAGGAACATACTCTAATGCTGAAGCTCTACCTGCTGTTGACAAGTGCTCCCTCTTTGACATCTGCGCTACTGCAACATCTTCAGGCATCTCGCACCATTGCACACCTCTCTGTGCCACCTAGCACTGTGCAAAACACTTATGCCTCTCGCATTGCTGCAGCTTGCTAGCTATGCACTGTCCTGGGATTCCCGACACTATCGCTCTCTCTGCCGCTCCATCCGCATCTGTCTCTACCCAATCAGTCAGTTCCTGCTACTCCACATCGAGGCTCCCGTAGCAAGGTCTCATCCAAGAGGTTGGGTACCTCAAGGATCCTGCCCCTCTTCCTTGGGACAATCAATCCACATCACCCCACCTCCTACATGGAGGTATGGATGCATGTGATCTCTCAGCCCACCTGGCTCGAAGTTTCCCCCTACTGGAGGTCTCTGCATGAGTAGATGTCTCTACTCGATCTCCTATCAGCTTCCCTTGTTGTGGCTGCTCCACAACCTCCTGAAGTTGCTGCACCAATTGTGGCTCCTCCACAATAATCTGAGACTTCTTCTTGCACTGCATGTTGAGAGGTAATATATTCTCCCTCTCAACCACCAAGTCTCCATCAGTTTCCTCGCTGCTCAAGGCTTCGCATGCATCTTGAACCTCAAGATCATACAGGTTCTTGGCCCGTGAACCAATCTGCTTCACCTGTCTAGTGATGATTTGTCTAAGGAAAACCTTTCCCTTACTAAAGACTACATCATAGCCTTTGTCTTCCAGCATTATGATCGACACCAAGTTTCTCTTAAGTTCTGGTACATACTTGACATCGGTCAAGGTAAGGCGAGCTCCATGCTCCCTCTGAAAGATATCCGTGCCTACACCTGAGACACTATACTTCTCATCATTACCCATCGCAATGAGTATTTGGAGATCTTTCTCCTCCAAAGTACTGAACAAACTCTTGTCACCGATCATGTGGAAAGAAGCTCCACTGTCAAGAAACCAACCACTTCCCACCATGGATGAAACCATGCATGCAAAGAGTGTGAAATCCAACTCAAACTGTGAAGCAAGTGCCTCACCTTCAGATCCTTCCCCGAATCCCTTCTTGGATTTCCTCCATGGACAATTTGCAGCATAATGGCCCACCTCATGACAACGAAAGCATCGCACTTTCGATTTGTCAACCTTCTTCCCATCATTGGAAGAACTGGATTCGGAAAGAGAAACCTTCTCCTTAAACTTCTTTGCTTTGGCAACCAAAGCGCAATTTTCTTCATCAGATGCCTTTGATGAAGATCCGTCCCTGGTATTCCACCTGATCTCCTCTTGCACGAGATCCGACCAAAGTCTCTCCCATCTTGGCAATTTCTCCCAACCATTGACAGAGTCCTGATAGGAATGCCAACTCTTCTGAAGACCAAGGAGAGCCAAGCTCACCAAGTCCTCATCATCGACAGCCACCCCCACACTTCCCAGCTCATCCCGGCATTGGGTGAACTTTGTGAGATACTTGGGCATACTGTCTCCATTCTCACACTTAATGTTTCTGAGTTTATCCTTGAGTGCCAACTTCCTCTGGTCGCTCTTGCTTTGGAATAGATCTGTCAACACTTTTCACATTGCTGCAAATTTGAATTCCACCAGCGCAAAACTCAACCGCTTCTGATCTAAAATTCGTGAGAACAAAGTATTTCTTGTACAGAGATCGACTGTATGGGCATTCACCAGATATCTCACCTTCCAAAAGAAGGATGAATCCAGAAGCTACCTGGCCCGATTACAGACTCTACCTGAAGAAATAAAATGTAAACACTTTCTGAATAATAGATCTGATGATCAACACAACTCTGATACCATGTAGAAATTTTGAATAATATGACACTTATTCACAGATATTATCCTGATTATACACTATTTGCGGAATGCATGCATAATACATAACCTCCTCTACTATTGATCATCAATTTTGCGGAATTAGAAACATTCGCATGCGCACATAGAAACATCAATCACACATATCAACAAAGTATGTAACCGGGGAAAGCATACAGCTGAAAACCCCCAACTATCTGTATATTATATTGATTGAGAACATGTAACAATACATAGTACAATACTCCTCACAAGTACTCAGTACTATCTCCACATGTTACACACAAACTAGCTCAGATCTGAATCAATCACAGGTTCAAATCTCCTCCGCTGCTTGCCTGCCTCTACTGCGCAATCCCATGCTAAGAATGCCTGCAATGAATGAATCCAAATTCGAATTCCCTTGGTTTATACCACGCAATCCTCATGGGAAATCTCAATCCATGCATGTGCAAATCCATGCACAACTATAGTCACAACTGACAGTTGTCTTGCCCTTTCACTCCCCTCTAACACTTGTCTCCATTGAACTGTCCATGCACTGAGTTAACTGATGTATTCTTTAGTTGCTTTATGAGTTAATAATTAGTGAATTAATTAATAATTAATTCACACAACTCATCATTAGTCTATTTTTCAGTTAGACTAAATACAACTAGTTGAACTAAGTCAAACTGAACACAACTCCATTCACTGCTCATCCAACTCCACAGAACTCAATCACTTGAGTCCTAACTGAAGTCCTTCATGCAATAGCTCAAGTAACCCATAGGAAATCATGTGTTTCCTTCTGGCAGTTGCATGTGCCACATCTGTAGCTCCAACTGAAGTGCTCCAAGAGAATAAGATAATGTTTATAGTCCAAATATTATTAAGGGCTAATAATATTCGACTGTTCTATTTTTAGACTAGCAGTACCTCCACTGTTGTCTAAAAATAGAAGTCCATCTATTTTTCCCAACATGACCAATCATCCATAAATAGCATCCTGCAACTCATAGACCATGATCCATATGTCTAAAAATAGACTTTGCGCCAAAAATAGCCTGCGGGACCACTTAGTGAAGGCGACTCCTTTTCACTAAGCTCCATCATCTTGTTGCATTTTCAACACTCCCTCTCAACAAGATATGGATTATCTGCAACCCGATCCTGTAACTCTGAAATGTTCTGTATGCAACACATTTGCCCGGTCCACTTGCTCCAACAACACTTGGAACAAAAACACTCCCAACTGACCACTCTGTTGGGCTAGGAACATACTCTAATGCTGAAGCTCTACCTGCTGCTGACAAGTGCTCCCTCTTTGACATCTACGCTACTACAACATCTTCATGCATCTCACACCATTGCACAACTCTCTGTGCCACCTAGCATTGTGCAAAACACTTGTGCCTCTCGCATTGCTGCAGCCTGCTAGCTATGCGCTGTCCTGGGATTCCCTACACTGTCGCTCTCTCTGCCGCTCCATCTGAATCTGTCTCTACCCAATCAGTCAGTTCCTGATACTCCACATTGGGGCTCCCGTAGCAAGGTCTCATCCAAGAGGTTGGGTACCTCAAGGATCCTGCCCCTCGTCCTTGGGACAATCAATCCACATCACCCCACCTCCTACTTGGAGGTATGGCTGCATGTGATCCCTCAGCCCACCAGGCTTGAAGTTTCCCCTTATTGGAGGTCTCTGCATGAGTAGATGTCTCTACTCGATCTCCTCTCAGCTTCCCTTGTTGTGGCCTCTCCACAACCTCCTGAAGCTGCTGCACTAATTGTGGCTCCTCCACAATCATCTGAGACTTCTTCTTGCGCTACATGTTGAGAGGTAATATATGCTCCCTCTCAACCACCAAGTCTCCATCAGTTACCTCACTGCTCAAGGCTTTGCATGCATCTTGAACCTCAAGAGCATACAGGTTCTTGACCTGTGAACCAATCTGCTTCACCTGTCTAGTGATGATGTGTCTAAGGAAAACATTTCCCTTACTAAAGACTACATCATAGCCTCTATCTTCCAGCATCGCAATCGACACCAAGTTTCTCTTCAGTTTTGATACATACTTGATTGGTCAAGGTAAGGCGAGCTCCATGCTCCCTTTGAAAAATAACTGTGCCTACACCTGAGACACTATACTTCTCATCATTACCCATCGCTATGAGTATCTGGAGATCTTTCTCCTCCAAAGTACTGAACAAACTCTTGTCACCTGTCATGTGGAAAGAAGCTCCACTGTCAAGAAACCAACCACTTCCCACCATGGATGAAACCATGCATGAAAAGAGTGTGAAATCCAACTCAAACTGTGAAGCAAGTGCCTCACCTTCAAATCCTTCCCCGGATCCCTTCTTGGATTTCATCCGTGGACAATTTGCAGCATAATGGCCCACCTCATGACAACGAAAGCATCGCACTTTCGATTTGTCAACCTTTTTCCCATCATTGGAAGAACTGGATTCGGAAAGAGAAACCTTCTCTTTCCCCTTCTTTGCTTTGGCAACCAAAATGCAATTTTCTTCATCAGATGCCTTTGATGAAGATTCGTCCCTGGTATTCCACCTGATCTCCTCTTGCACAAGATCCGACCAAAGTCTCTCCCATCCTGGCAATTTCTCCTGACCATTGACAGAGTCCTGATAGGAATGCCAACTCTTCCGAAGACCAAGGAGAGCCAAGCTCACCAAGTCCTCATCATCGACAGTCACCCCCACACTTCCCAGCTCATCCCGGCATTGGGTGAACTTTGTGAGATACTTGGGCATACTGTCTCCATTCTCACACTTAATGTTAATGAGTTTATCCTTAAGCGCCAACTTCCTCTGGTCGCTCTTGCCTTGGAATAGATCTGTCAACACTTTTCACATTGCTGCAAATTCGAATTCCACCAGCTCAAAAATCAACCGCTTTTGATCTAAAACTCGTGAGAACAAAGTATTTCTTGTACAGAGATCGACTGTATGGGCATTCACCGGATATCTCACCTTCCAAAACAAGGATGAATCTAGAAGCTACCTGGCCCCATTACAGACTCTGCCTGAAGAAATAAAATGTAAACACTTTATGAATAATAGATCTGATGATCAACACAGCTCTGATACCATGTAGAAATTTTGAATAATATGACACTTATTCACAGAGATTATCCTGATTATACACTATTTGCGGAATGCATGCATAATACATAACCTCCTCTACTATTGATCATCAATTTTGCGGAATTAGAAACATTCGCATGCGCACATAGAAACATCGATCACACATATCAACACAATATGTACCCGGGGAAAGCATACAGCTGAAAACCCCCAACTATCTATATATTATATTGATTGAGAACATGTAACAATACATAGTAAAATACTCCTCACAAGTACTTAGTACTATCTCCACATGTTACACACAAACTAGCTCAGATCTGAATCAATCACAGGTTCAAATCTCCTCCGCTGCTTGCTTGCCTCTATTGCGTAATCCCATTCTAAGAATACCTGCAATGAATGAATCCAAATTCGAATTCCCTTGGTTTGTACCACACAATCCTCATGGGCAATCTCAATCCATGCATGTGCAAATCCATGCACAACTATAGTCACAATTGACAGCTGTCTTGCCCTTTCACTCACCTCTAACACTTGTCTCCACTGAATTGTCCATGCACTGAGTTAATTGATGTATTCTTTAGTTGCTTTATGAGTTAATAATTAGTGAATTAATTAATAATTAATTCACACAACTCATCATTAGTCTATTTGTCAGTTAGACTAAATACAACTAGTTGAACTAAGTCAAACTGAACACAACTCCATTAACTGCTCATCCAACTCCACAGAACTCAATCACTTGAGTCCTAACTGAAGTCCTTCATGCAATAGCTCAAGTAACCCATAGGAAATCACGTGTTTCCTTCTGGCAGTTGCATGTGCCACATCTGTAGCTCCAACTGAAGTGCTCCAAGAGAATAAGATAATGTTTATAGACCAAATATTATTAAGGGCTAATAATATTCGACTGTTCTATATTTAGACTGGCAGTACCTACGTTGTTGTCTAAAAATAGAAGTCCATCTATTTTTCCCAACATGACCAATCATCCATAAATAGCATCCTGCAACTCATAGACCATGATCCATATGTCTAAAAATAGACAGTCTAAAAATAGACTTTGCGCCAAAAATAGCCTGCGGGACCACTTAGTGAAGGCGACTCCTTTTCACTAAGCTCCATCATCTTGTTGCATTTTCAACAACGAAGGGGCGGGGCAGACTATGCCGTGAAGCATTGTTCAGCTAATCACTCATGATATTCCTCGAGCAAATCATCCTTCCACTCCACCATCGCCTCCACCTCCACCGCATACACCTTCGCCCACACCTCCACCACCACCACCCCCATTCAACATGGCGAACACAATGAAGATGTTGATCTTCAAAGGCATAGGGAGTGAAGATGTGGAGAAGTTTTGGTTTGTTGCGAACGCTATATGGACAGTGCAACATATTACTGATGACAATATAAAGAAGGCACAACTGGTTACCGCTTTGTAGGATCGCACGCTAACTTGATATATTAAGTATGTTTTGATAATCCTCTTGCAATGATAGTGGAGACTAAGGCACATTTAAACAAAGAGTTTAGTAAGCCTAAGTCTGACTCACATTCAGTGATTAGATTTAAAGAAATCATGATGAGGGTTGATGAGACACCCTGGGACTTTGTTCAAAGTTTGAAGTGTCAGATCAGAGAAGCTAACATGCAGATCACAAATAGCCAACATCGTGAATGGTTTATAGCGTCACTCTTTCCCCACTTGAGAATTGCTCTGTCACAACAGAAGATAGAACATAGGGAGAATCCTTGGAAATCGCGATGAGGCTACATGCATCACCTATTCAGGACACGAACCTGGGAGTACATCAGATCCACTCACAATTAGCAAGCTTACACCTAGAATTACAGAGTTTGAAGAAAGAGAAGGAGACTAAACTAGAAGTGCACGAGGAAGTCTGGTGTTTGAAGTGCAAGGGCCAGGGGCACGATAAAGATCATCGTCCCGTGTATGATGTTGTAACATTATTTGGTTTTTATAAGTTAGTATATTTGTCAAAAACAAATTCAAAATGTTAAGTTAGGATATGGATGAAAAAGAAAGAAAAAAAAAAAAAAAACGTTAAGACAATTTTACATATTATATACATCCATATCAAATAAAATATTAGGAGTTAGTTGCCCTAAAGAATGGCGGCAAAAGAAAATAAAAAATGTCAGGGAAGCAAAAATAAAATAAAAGCTTCGGTTTCAAAAAGAATAAATTTAGAGGCTGCCTGTTTAAATGTAGCACACTAGAAATGTTAAATTTTATTAATTCATGATTAATTTCCCCTAAAATGTTATTAATCTTTGTTATAATCTTTTTACATTAGACTTTATGTTATATGGTGCATATGTTGTTTAGACCAAACTCTTTAGTCTACAATATGTCTTGTTGACTTTAAATAAAGAGCGCACATCATTGAACAGTGGATCTACTCCCCGCCCGGATCAACGACGAGGGAGAGACTTCGCATCCCCCTCAACCATTTCCCGTTAACGCGGGGTGGGGTCTGAAAAGCAGTTTTAATGGCGGACGCCCCAACCTTACATGTCACTGTCTCATAACTCCGCACCCCCCCCCCGCTCAAAACCCTAAACCATTCGCTACCCCATCCAAAATCTGCCCATGGTTTTCTTTTGCCAACGATTTTCCATCCCGTGCTTTGACTGTTATCCCTTGACTAATCCAACTCTACCACCTCACATACCCATTTCCAAGTCATTCTATCTATTTCCACCTCACTTACTTGTTGCCCTATTGTCATACCCGTTCTTCCTATTCATCCGTTGTAGCTCCACTCCTAAACATTAAAGACTCTACGGTCATAAAATAAACTATCAGCCCAACCTTACATACTATAAATAAACCTAAACCCATCTCTTTGTCACTTTTGTCTAACTCCTTATTGTTGGTTGCAAGTGAAATAGTTTCCTGCACAAAACTTCTTACCATTTGATCAATCTGTCACGAGAGTCACTCATTCTTCTATCTGCCAGCATGGCCCTAAAAGGGAAATCTAAAAAACAAAGTACATGATCCGGATTTAAATAGGAATGCTACAAATTATAGCGATAACCATAAACACAGAGATGCAGTGGAAATAATACTTCATTTCATTAATGTAAAATACTGAAATATGCTTACAAACAGAGTTGGAAATAAACCAGCTAGGGTGATGGTAGCTTATCTCTGAGAAGAGATGTGGTGGCTACATGCCTCTGAACTGAGTTACAATGAGGCTCGAAAGACTATTTATTGTTGAGAAACAATGGAAAACCCTTAACATTCCAAAACCTAACCCTAGAAGATGAAACACAAAACTGTGGGCCCCGTTTGGGTAAATTGGTACATCAACTTCCCTGGGTCGTAACTTTGGCATAAGATCTTCGTTTGACGCGCACAATATCTCGTTAGAAAGATCTATCCAAGAACTACAACTTTGGGAAAAGAAACATTGGTCCATGGACCCTTGTTGCTCCCAATTTCCCCAAAAAACGTCATTTAGGGCCTCAAAACAGCTCCAGAAGTTCAGGACCCGAAAAACTGCTAAAAATAGTAAACTGGGCTACAATTAAGGAAACTGAAAAGCTGAAAGAAACAATGGTGGGGGTCCAAGTGGATTTGGCAGGTGGCCACCAATATCCACCTGGATCATTCCTCCCCCCATAGGAAGCAATGGTCCCCATTGCGTTGAGTTCCTCCATGACATGAGGAAACTTCTGTTGAACTTAGTCCTTGGTGATCCACTTGCCCTGGTGAAGGAGTTGGCCTACTTTGACAACTCAATACAATTGGATATTCTGCTCGCAAGTGTGCTTGATTTGTGTGTCCATGATCTGATCAGCTACAACTTGTTCCATGCAATCTGGATTTAACTCTATGGGTGTGAGCTGTTCTGCAATGTTGGATGTGTCTAGTAATGGTGGAAAGTATGGCTGAAGGCGGTCCACATTGAACACTGGGTGCAAGCCAAGAAATGGGGAAATGATGAGCTCAAATGCATTGTCTCCCAAAACTTTGGTAATGGTGTAAGGACCATATTGGAGTGGTTTGAGTTTCTGATAGGCTCCGGTAAGGTGCTCCTTTTGCAAATGCAACAAGACTTTGTCGCCCACCTGAAACTTGTGTGGCAGCCAATGTTGATCATGTCGCTGCTTGTACTTGGCATTTGATTTCTCTAGAATGTAATGGACATACTAGCGAATATGTTGGATGTGCTCAATGAAGTTGTTTGCCTTATCTGTTTCGGACTGGACATGAGCCAAATCTGTGTGAGTAACTATAAATGGCATGGCCACATCAATGGGACATAGTGGCTGGAATCCCAAGCCCAATTGAAAAGGGTTGTGGCCAATCGAGCTGTGGAAAGCCCGGTTGTAGCTGTGCTGAACATAGGGGAGGCTCTCGTGCCATGTGCGTGGATGCTTTGAGTTGTACATGCACAGAATGTGTACGATCATCTTGTTGACAACCTCTGTCTGGCCATTAGTTTGAGGATGGAAGGCTATGGACTTAGTGATTTTGGTGTCGAGCATCGACCATAGACTGGACCAAAATGTACTGAGAAACCTGCTATCCTGATCTGAGATGACAGACCGTGGGATCCCAAAGTGTACCCACACTCGTTTAAAGAAGAGTTTAGCAGTGGCTTCTGTTGTGATATTCTTCTTGCAGGCAGCCATAATGACAATCTTCGAGAACTTGTCGACGACCACAAAAACACAGTCGTTTCCATGCTTAGTGGAAGGAAGGCCTGACATGTAATCCATGGAGATGGATTCCCAAGGTTGAGTAGGGGTAGGAAGCGAGGTATAGAGGCCTTGCTTCTTGATGGTCGGTTTGGCAATGGCATAGGCAGTGCATGATCTGATGTACTTCCCGACATCCTGTTGAAGATTCGGCCAATAGAAATACTTCTGTAGTACTGCCACTGTTTTCTCGACCCCGAAATGTCCAACAACCCGACTGTAGTGTGCTTCCCAAATCATCTTGGCACGCTCACTTGAAGGAACACAAAGGTGACCCAGGTGGCATAACAGGGCATCCTAAAGGTGAAAATCCGAAACATGCTGACCCTCCAAGAGTGTCTAGTATTCGTAGCCGAATTTTGGGTCGCTTTTGTAGAGAAGTGGCCAATCAGAAGTCTCATGCCCATAAGAGTTGAGCACAGTGGTTAACGCCATGATCGGTGGTCGACTGAGGCAATCTGCAACATTATTGGTGCTACCCTTCTTATACTTGATATTCAAATGGAACTATTGCAGGTATGCGGACGACTTTTGATGGCGATCATTCTGCAATTTCCCTTGGGTTTGTATGAACTACAGGGGTCGATGGTCTGTGTTGATGACTGTTTCCTTCCCAAAAATGTAATGCTTCCATTGTCGGCAAGCCTGCACAATGGAATACATCTCTTTGTCATAAGTGGGATACTTCCAGAATATGTCTGAAAGTGTCTCATTGTGATATGCCATTGGATGCCCGTGTTGAGTGAGGACTGCCCCAATAGCATAGTCAGAGGCATCTATCTTGACCTCAAATGGTCGTTGCAAGTCTGGTAATGCGAGCACTGGTGCCATGCAGAGGCGATATTTCAACTCTGTGAATGCTTTCTGTTGAGATTCAGACCAAAAGAATTTTGCTTTCGCTCCTCCCTTGGTGACTTGACTTAAGTGCCAAGTGATATGAGAAAATCCCAACACGAAGCTACGGTAGAAGTTGGCAAGACCTAGACAGTTGCGAAGCTTTGTTAGAGTGTTTGTAGATGGCCAATCTTGAATGACTTGGATCTTGGATGGATCCACATGTACCCCCTGTTCATCAATAATGTATCCCAGATGCTGAACTTGGGTCATGCCAAAAGTACATTTCTCCAAATTGGCACATAACTTGTGTTGCCGCAGTGTCTGGAGAACCTATCAGATGTGGTGGAGGTGTTCTTCCCAACTATGGCTAAAGATCAGGATGTCATCCAAGTATACCACTACAAATGAGTTGGCGAATGGCCGTAAGATGTCATCCATTAGCCTCATGAAGGTTGCAGGAGCATTCGTCAATCCAAAAGGCATAACCAACCATTCAAAAAGGCCCTCCTTGGCCTTGAAGGCAGTCTTCCACACATCAGAGGGTTCGATTGGTACCTGGTGAGATCCTGACTTCAAATCGATCTTACTGAAATATTTTTCCCCCTTTAGTTGGTCTAAGAGGTCATCAATCCATGGGATCGGGTACCTATTACAGACAATGATCTTGTTCAGTGCCAGATAGTCAATACAGAGTCTCCAAGTCCCATCCTTCTTCTGTACCAACACGATCGGGCTCCCACAGGGTGATGAAATTGGACGGATGTGACCTTTCTGTATTAGCTCCTGAATCTGCCTCTTGATTTCATCATTCTCCAGAACAGATCACTGATAGATTGGTCCATTCGGCAACGATGCACCTGGGGTCAGATTGATGCAGTGCTTGACCTGACAGTGTAGAGGAACCCTTGCGGGGGAGGTGAAGATATCCTCGTACTCCTCCACGACCTTGTCCATCTGTAGTTGTCGTGTGGAGGGGCCCTGTTTGGAGGTCGTGGCCACCATCTTCTTCATTTCTTCAGGGCGTATCATCAGGAAAACAAATTTCCCAGTTTTGGAAACGAGCTTACTGCATTGTTTCGCAGTAATCAAATAGATGGCGGTAGGCAGTGCTACCTCTGGTATCCTGTACAACTTATTTCCCAAAGCAACAATAACAACACGGGGCCTTGATTCATACACAGCATGTCGCTTCCACAAGTAAGGTTGTCCTAATAATACATCACAAACTTCAAGGGGAGAAATGTGACACAATACCTCATCCGTGAAGGGCTTGATGTTATATGGAAGGTGACACTACCGGCTCACGTGAAGATCCCGTCCTTGGTGAAGCCACACGATGGTGTATAGTTGTGGATGTCCTGTGGTTGGTAAGCCCAGCCACTTCATGACCTTTGTCGAAATGAAGTTATTTTGGCTCCCATTGTTGACAATGAACTGTTGTGGGGAGCCCTTTACCCACATCTGGGAGTGGAAGAGATGCTCCTCCTCCTCTAGATCTTCCGGTTCCTCCTTCTGGATCTTCGTGGTGGCAACGGTGGCGTTGGGCTCCGCATCAATAATCTGATTCCCTTTGTAATTCCCCTTGTCGGGTTCTGACTCAGAGTCGGAACATGCATTTGATTCTGAAACCTTTAGCTTGGCCATCAGTGAATGATTGGCCCGACACTTACTTGTATTGTGAGTGGAGCTCTTATGGAACTCACACCACTTTCCTGTGTCCTTTTTTGTCTTCACGGTGTTATTCTTTGCTTGTAGCTTTGGCGGGTTTTCTTGGGCCACCCCACCTTGGATTTGTCCTTTATTCTACGGTTTTAGGGCACCTTTCCCTTGCTTCGGATTCACAGATCCAAAGTCTCGCTTCTTTTGTTTAAACTTTTGTTCGACCTTGACGGCATATCGGTATGCCGTGCCGAGCAAGGGGATGTTCAGGAATTCTATTTCTTCCTGGATGTAGTTGTGTAGGCAACCGCGGTATTTGAGTATCAAATGCTGCTCTGAATCCTTGATACCCAACTTTGTGCGAAGGGTATGGAAAATATTGGTAAACTCCGGCACATCTTGGTCCCTTCCTTGCCACAGCGTGGTCCACTTTATGTATTGATCCTCATAGCTTCCTACAGGGTAGTACTGCCCCTTGATGGCCTCTCGGAAGGAATCCCAAGTGGGTGCGGCTGAAAACAATGAGCTTGTACTTTCATCCTTCTGCTCGCAGTAGGTTTCCCACCAGTCCTTGACATGGGAGGCTGCTTTGAGAAGAGCGAAAATAATCTTTTCTCGATTGGAAAAATCATGAACAGAAAAATAACCCTCTAGAAGATTTAACCATTTATCAACAACATCTGCGTCTATCTGACCCCTGAATATGGGTATTTCAAAATTAACTTGTACCTTAAACAGTGTGGCGTTTCCACAGTAGCTGTTGGAAGCCGATGCGTCGCCCCTGGGTAGCCATTGAAGGATCTGAGCGAAGTTGTCCATCATCACGTTCCTTTGTCGCTCGAGGGCTTCTTCGAGCAATATTTTGATAGGATCTCCTACCCCCTCGTATTTCTTTTCATCCGCCATGGGAGGTCGTCGGGATTTGTGAGGCTGGTCTTGTAAAGGTTCGACCAGTTCAAGCCCTAACTCCTTATATCCCGACCTCGTTGGGGACATGCAAAGAAAAATAGAGAAAAAGCAGACCGCTCTGATACCACTGATCCGAATTTAAACAGGAACGCAAAAAATTATAGAGATAACTATAAACACATAAATGCAGCGGAAATAATACTTCATTTCATTAATGTAAATTACTGAAATATGCTTTCAAATGGAGTTGGAAATAAACCAGCTAGGGCGATGGTAGCTTATCTCTGAGAAGAGATGTGGCAGCTACATGCCTCTGAACTGTGTTACGATGAGACTCGAAGGCCTATTTATTGTTGAGAAACAATGGAAAACCCTTAATATTCCAAAACCTAACCCTAGAAAATGAAACGCCAAACTGTGGGCCCCATTTGGGTAAAATTGGTACATCAACTTCCCGAGATCGTAACTTTGGCATACGATCTCCGTTTGATGCGCACAGTATCTCATTAGAAAGATCTATCTGAGAACTACAACTTTGGGAAGAGCAACATCAGTCCATGGACCCATGTTGCTCCCAATTTTCCTGAAAAAACATCGTTTAGGGCCTCAAAACAGCTCCGGAAATTAAGGACCCGAAAAACTGCTAAAAATAGTAAACCGGGCTACAATTAAAGAAACTGAAAAGCTAAAAGAAAAAATGGTGGGGGTCCAAGTGGATTTGGCAGGTGGCCACCAATATCCACCTAGATCATTTCTCCCCCATAGGAAGCAATGGTCCACATTGCGTTGAGTTCCTCCATGACATGAGGAAACTTCTGTTGAACTTGGTCCTTGGTGAGCCACTTGCCCTGGTGAAGGAGTTGGCCTGCTTTGACAACTCAATACAATTGGATATTTTGCTGGCGAGTGTGCTTGATCTGTGTGTCCATGATCTGATCAGCTGCAGCTTGTTCCATGCAATCTGGATTTAACTCTGTGGGTGTGAGATGTTCTGCAATGTCGGATGTGTCTAGTAATGGTGGAAAGTATGGCTGAAGGCGGTCCACATTGAACACTGGGTGTAGGCCAAGGAATGGGGGAATGCTGAGCTCAAATGCATTGTCTCCCACAACCTTGGTAATGGTGTAAGGACCATATTGGAGTGGTTTGAGTTTCTCATAGGCTCTGGTAAGGCGTTCCTTTTGCAAATGCAACCAGACTTTGTCGCCCACCTGAAACTTGTGTGGCACCCGATGTTGATCATGTTGTTGCTTGTACTTGGCATTTGATTTCTCCAGAATGTCATGGACCTGCTGGCAAATATGTTGGATGTGCTCAATGAAACTTTTTGCCTTATTTGTTTCGGACTGGACATGAGCCGAATCTACGTGAGTAGCTATAAATGGCATGGCCACATCAATGAGACATAGTGGCTGGAATCCCAAGCCCACCTGAAAAGGGCTGTGGCCAGTCAAGCTGTGGAGAGCCCGGTTGTAGCTGTGCTGAACATAGGGGAGGCTCTTGTCCCATGTATGTGGATGCTTTGAGTTGTACACGCGCAAAATGTGTACGATCATCCTGTTGACAACCTCTGTCTGGCCATCAGTTTGAGGATGGAAGGCTGTGGGCTTAATGAGTTTGGTGTCGAGCATCGACCAGAGATTGGACCAAAATGTACTGAGAAACCTTCTGTCCCGATCTGAGATGACAGACTGTGGGATCCCAAAGTGTACCCACAGTCGTTCAAATAAGAGTTTAGCAGTGTCTTCTGCTGTGATATTCTTCTTGTAGGCAGCCATAATGGCCATCTTCGAGAACCTGTCGACGACCACAAAAACACAGTCGTTTCCATGCTTAGTGGAAGGAAGGCCTGACATGTGATCCATGGAGATGGATTCCCAAGGTCAACTAGGGGTAGGCAGCGGGGTATAGAGGCCTTGCTTCTTGATGGTCGATTTGGCAATGGTGCAGGTAGTGCATGATCTGATGTACTTCCCGACATCCTGTCGAAGATTCGGCTAATAGAAATACTTCTGTAGTACTGCCACTATTTTCTCAACCCTGAAATGTCCAGCAAATTGACTGTAGTGTGCTTCCCAAATCATCTTGGCACGCTCACTTGAAGGAACACAAAGGTGACCCAGGTGGCATAACAGGGCATCCTGGAGGTGAAAATCTGGAACATGCTTACCCTCCAAGAGTGTCTGGTATGCGTGGCCGAATTCTGGATCACTTTTGTAGAGAAGTGGCCAATTAGAAGTCTCGTGCCCACAAGAGTTGAGCACAGTGGTTAACGCCATGATCGGTGGTCGACTGAGGCAATCTGCAACATTATTGGTGCTACCCTTCTTATACTTGATATTCAAATGGAACTGTTGCAGGTATGTGGACCACTTCTGATGGTGATCATTCTGCAATTTCCCTTGGGTTCGTATAAACTACAAGGGTCGGTGGTCTGTGTGGATCACTGTTTCCTTCCCCAAAATGTAATGCTTCCATTATCGGCAGGCCTGCACAATGGAATACATCTCTTTGTCATAAGTGGGATACTTCCAGACTGTGTCTGAAAGTGTCTCACTGTGATATGCCATTGGATGCCCATGTTGAGTGAGGATTGCCCCAATAGCATAGTCAGAGGCATCTGTCTCGACCTCAAATGGTTGTTGCAAGTCTGGTAATGTGAGCATTGGTTCCGTGCAAAGGTGATCTTTCAACTCTATGAATGCCAACTGTTGAGATTCAGACCAAAAGAATTTTGCTTTCGCTCCTCCCTTGGTGACTTGACTCAAGGGCCAAGTGATATGAGAAAATCCCAACACGAACCTGCGGTAGAAGTTGGCAAGACCTAGAAAGCTGCGAAGCTCTGTCAGAGTGGTTGGAGATGGCCAATCTCAAATGACTTGGATCTTGGATGGATCCACATGTACCCCCTGTTCATCAATAATGTATCCCAGATACTGAACCTGGGTCATGCCAAAAGTGCATTTCTCCAAATTGGCACATAACTTGTGTTGCCGCAGTGTCTGGAGAACTTGTGGGATGTGGTGGAGGTGTTCTTCCCAACTATGGCTGAAGATTAGGATGTCCTCCAAGTATACCACTACAAATGAGTTGGCGAATGGCTGCAAGATGTCATCCATTAGCCTCATGAAGGTTGCAGGAGGATTCGTTAATACGAAAGGCATAACCAACCATTCGAAAAGGCCCTCCTTGGCTTTGAAGGCAGTTTTCCACACAATGGAGGGTTTGATTAGTACCTGGTGATATCCTGACTTCAAATCGATCTTGCTGAAATATTTTTCCCCCTTTAGTTGGTCCAAGAGGTCATCAATCCGTGGGATCGGGTACCTATTACGGACAGTGATCTTGTTCAGTGCTCGATAGTCAATACAGAGTCTCCAAGTCCCATCCTTCTTCTGTACCAACACGATCAGGCTCCCACAGGGCGATGAAATTGGACGAATGTGACCTTTTTGTAGTAGCTCCTGAATCTGCCTCTTGATTTCATCATTCTCCATAACAGAGTGCCGATAGATTGGTCCATTGGGCAGCGGCGCACCTGGGGTCAGATCGATGGAGTGCTTGACCTGACAGTGTAGAGGAACCCCTGCGGGGGAGGTGAAGATATCCTCGTACTCCTCCACGACCTTGTCCATCTGTAGTTGTCGTGTGGAGGGGCCCTGTTTGGAGGTCGTGGCCACCATCTTCATCGTTCCTTGAGGGCATATCATTAGGGAAAAAAATTCCCGGTTTTGGAAACGAGCTTACTGCATTTTTTTGCAGTAATCAAAGACATGGCGGTAGGTGGTGCTACCTCTGGTATCCTGTACAACTTATTTCCCAAAGTAACAATAATAGCACGGGGCCTTGATTCATACACAACATGTCGCTTCCACAAGTAAGGTTGTCCTAATAATACATCACAAACTTCAAGGGGAGCAGTGTCACACAATACCTCATCTATGAAGGGCTTGATGTTGTATGGAAGGCGACACTGCCAACTCACGCGAAGATCCTGTCCTTGGTGAAGCCACCCGATGGTGTACGGTTGTGGATGTGCTATGGTTGGTAAGCCCAGCTGCTTCACTACCTCTGCTAAAATGAGGTTCTTTTGGCTCCCACTGTCGACGATGAACTATAACGGGGAGCCCTTTACCCACATCTGGGAGTGGAAGAGACGCTCCTCCTCTGGATCTTCAGGTTGCTCCTTTTGGATCTTAGTGGTGGCAATAGTGGCGTTGGGCTCTGCATCAATAATCTGCTTCCCTTTGTCATTCCCCTTGTCAGGTTCTGACTTAGAGTCGGAACATGCATTTGATTCTGAAACCTTTGGCTCGGCCACCAGTGATTGTTTGGCCCGACACTCACTTGTTTTGTGAGTGGAGCTCTTATGGAACTCACACCACTTTCCTGTGTCATTTTTCGGCTTCACGACGCTGTTCTTTGCTTGCGGCTTTGGCGGGTTTTCTTGGGCCGCCCCGACTTGGCTTTGTCCTTTGTTTTGTGGTTTTGGAGCACCTTTCCCTTGCTTTGGATTCGCAGATCCAAAGTCTTGCTTCTTCTGTTTAAACATTTGTTCGACCTTGACGGCATATCGGTATGCCGTGCCAAGCGAGGGGATGTTCAGGAATTCTATTTCTTCCTAGATGTACTTGTGCAGGCAGCCATGGTATTTGAGTATCAAATGTTTCTTTGAATCCTTGATACCCAACTTTGTGTGAAGGGTATGGAAAATATTGGTAAACTCCGACACGTCTTGGTCCCTTCCCTGCCGTAGCGTCGTCCACTTTATGTATTGATCCTCATAGCTTCCGACAGGGTAGTACTACGTGATGGCCTCTCGGAAGGAATCCCAAGTGGGTGCAGCTGAAAACAGTGAGCCTGTACTTTCATCTTTCTGATCGCAGTAGGTTTCCCACCAGTCCTTGACGTGGGGGGCTGCTTTGAGAAGAGCGAAAATAATCTTTTCTCCACTGGAAAAGTCATGAACATAAAAATAACCCTCTAGCAGATTTAACCATTTATCGACAACATTTGCGTCTATCTGACCCTCAAATATGGGGATTTCAAAATTAACTTGTACCTTAAACGGTGTGGCGTTTCCAGAGTAGCTGTTGGAAGCCGATGCATCGCTCCTGGGTAGCCACTGAAGGATCTGGGTGAAGTTGTCCATCATCGTGTTCCTTTGTCGCTCGAGGGCTTCTTCGAGCAAGATTTTGATAGGATCTCCTGCCTCGTCGTCTTTCTTTTCATCTGCCATGGCAGGCCGTCGGGATTTGCGAGGCTGGTCTTGCAAAGGTTCGACCAATTCAAGCCCTAACTCCTTATATCCCGACCTCATTGGGGACATGCAAAGAAAAACAGAGAAAAAGCAAACCGCTCTGATACCACTAATCTAGATTTAAATAGGAACGCAACAAATTACAGAGATAACCATAAACACAAGGATGCAGTGGAAATAATACTTCATTTCATTAATGTAAAATACTGAAATATGCTTACAAACAGAGTTGGAAATAAACCAGCTAGGGGCATGGTAGCTTATCTCTGAGAAGAGATGTGGCGGCTACATGCCTCTGAACTGTGTTACAATGAGGCTCGAAGGCCTATTTATTGTTGAGAAACAATGGAAAATCCTTAACATTCCAAAACCTAACCCTAGAAGATGAAATGCCAAACTGTGGGCCCCATTTGGGTAAATTGGTACATCAACTTCCAAGGGTCGTAACTTTGGCATACGATCTCTGTTTGACGCGCACATTATCTCGTTAGAAAGATCTATCCGAGAACTACAACTTTGGGAAGAGCAAGATAGGTCCATGGACCCATGCTGCTCCCAATTTTCTCAAAAAATGTTGTTTAGTGCCTCAAAACAGCTTCGGAAGTTCAGGACCTGAAAAACTGCTAAAAATAGTAAACTGGGCTACAATTAAGTAAACTGAAAAGCTGAAAGAATCAACGGTGGGGATCCACCTGGATCATTCGTCCCCCCTTAGGAAGCAATGGTCCCCATTGCGTTGAGTTCCTCCATGAGATGAGGAAACTTCTGTTGAACTTGGTCCTTGGTGAGCCACTTGCCCTGGTGAAGGAGTTGGCCTGCTTTGACAACTTGATACATTTGGATATTCTGCCGGTAAGTGTGCTTGATCTGTGTGTCCATGATTCGATCAGCTGCAACTTGTTCGATGCAATCTAGATTTAACTCTGTGGGTGTGAGCTGTTCTGCAATGTCAGATGTGTCTAGTAATGGTGGAAAGTATGGCCGAAGGTAGTCCACATTGAACACTAGGTGCAGGCCAAGGAATGCGGGAATGCTGAGCTCAAATGCATTATCTCCCACAACCTTGGCAATGGTGAAAGGACCATATCGGAGTGGTTTGAGTTTCCGATAGGCTCCGGTAAGGTGTTCCTTTTGCAAATGCAACCAGACTTTATCGCCCACCTGAAACTTGTGTGGCACCCAATGTTGATCATGTCGCTGCTTGTACTTGGCATTTGATTTCTCCAAAATGTCATGGACTTGTTGGTGAATATGATGGATGTGCTCAATGAAGCTGTTTTCCTTATTTGTTTTGGACTGGACATGAGCTGAATCTGTGCGAGTAGCTATAAAGGGCATGGCCACATCAATGGGACATAGTGGCTGGAATCCCAAGCCCATCTGAAAAGGGTTGTGACCATTCGAGCTGTGGAGAGCCCGGTTGTAGCTGTGCTGAACATACGGGAGGCTCTCGTCCCATGTGCATGGATGCTTTGATTTGTAAATGCATAGAATGTGTATGATCATCCTGTTGACAACCTCTGTCTGGCCATTAGTTTGAGGATGGAAGGCTTTGGACTTAGTGAGTTTGGTGTCCAGCATCAACCAGAGACTGGACCAAAATGTACTGAGAAACCTGCTGTCCCAACCTGAGATGACAGACTGTGGGATCCCAAAGTGTACCCACACTTGTTCAAAGAAGAGTTTAGCTGTGGCTTCTACTGTGATATTCTTCTTGCAGGCAGCCATAATGGCCATCTTCGAGACCCTATTGATGACCATGAAAACACAGTCACTTCCATGTTTAGTGGAAGGAAGGCCTGACATGTAATCCATGGAGATGGATTCCCAAGGTCGACTAGGGGTAGGCAGTGAGGTATAGAGGCCTTGATTCTTGATGGTTGATTTGGCAATGGTGCAGGCAATGCATGATCTGATGTACTTCCCGACATCCTGTCGAAGATTCGGCCAATAGAAGTACTTCTATAGTACTGCCACTGTTTTCTCGACCCCGAAATGTCCAGCAACTCGACTGTGGTGTGCTTCTCAAATCATCTTGGCACGCTCACTTGAAGGAACACAAAGGTGACCCAGGTGGCATAACAGGGCATCCTAGAGGTGAAAATCTGGAACATGCTAACCCTCCAAGAGTGTCTAGTATTCGTGGCTAAATTCTAGGTCGCTTTTGTAGAGAAGTGGCCAATCAGAAGTCTCGTGCCCACAAGAGTTGAGGACAATGGTTAACGCCATGATCGGTGGTCGACTGAGGCAATCTGCAACATTATTGGTGCTACCCTTCTTATACTTGATATTCAAATGGAACTGTTGCAGGTATGTGGACCACTTCTGATGGCGATCATTCTGCAATTTTCGTTGGCTCTGTATGAACTGCATGGGTCAGTGGTCTGTGTGGATGACTGTTTCCTTCCCCAAAATGTAATGCTTCCATTGTTGGCAGGCCTGCACAATGGAATACATCTCTTTGTCATAAGTGGGATACTTCCGGACTGTGTCTGAAAGTGTCTCATTGTGATATGCCATTGGATGCCTGTGTTGAGTGAGGACTGCCCCAATAGCATAGTCAGAGGCATCTGTATCGACCTCAAATGGTTGTTGCAAGTCTGGTAATGTGAGCATTGGTGCCGTGCAGAGGCGATCTTTCAACTCTGTGAATGCCTTCTGTTGAGATTAAGACCAAAATATTTTTTCTTTCGCTCCTTCCTTGGTGACTTGACTCAAGGGCCAAGTGATATGAGAAAATCCCAACACGAACCTGCGGTAGAAGTTGGCAAGACCTAGAAAGCTGCGAAGCTCTGTCGGAGTGGTTGGAGATGGCCATTTTTGAATGACTTGGATCTTGGATGGATCCACATGTACCCCCTGTTCATCAATAATGTATCCCAGATACTGAACCTGGGTCATGCAGAAAGTGCATTTCTCCAAATTGGCACATAACTTGTGTTGCCGCAGTGTTTGGAGAACCTGTCGGATGTGGTGGAGGTGTTCTTCCTAACTATGGCTGAAGATCAGGATGTCATCCAAGTATACCACTAAAAATGAGTTGGTGAATGGCCGCAAGATGTCATCCATTAGCCTCATGAAGGTTGCAGGAGCATTCGTCAATCCAAAAGGCATAACCAACCATTCGAAAAGGCCCTCCTTGGCTTTGAATGCAGTCTTCCACACATCAAAGGTTTTGATTGGTACCTGGTGATATCCTGACTTCAAATCGATCTTGCTGAAATATTTTTCCCCCTTCAGTTGGTCCAAGAGGTCATCAATCTATGGGATCGGGAACCTATTATGGACAATGATCTTGTTCAATGCCTGATATTCAATACATAGTCTCCAAGTCCCATCCTTCTTCTGTACCAACACGATTGGGCTCCCACAGGGCGATGAACTTGGAGGGATGTGACCTTTCTGTAGCAGCTCATGAATCTGCCTCTTGATTTCATCATTGTCCAGAACAGAGTGCCGATAGATTGGTCCATTGGACAGTGGTGCACTTGGGGTCAGATCGATGGAGTGCTTGACTTGACAATGTAGAGGAACCCCTGCGGGGGAGGTGAAGATATCCTTGTACTCCTCCATGACCTTGTCCATCTATAGTTGTCGTGCGGAGGGGCCCTGTTTGGAGGTTGTGGCCACCATCTTCTTCGTTCCTTGAGGGCATATCATCAGGAAAACAAATTTCCCGGTTTTGGAAACTAGCTTACGACATTGTTTTGCAGTAATCAAAGAGATGGTGATAGGCGGTGCTACCTTCAGTATCCTGTACAACTTATTTCCCAAAGTAACAATAATAGCACAGGGCCTTGATTCATACATAGCATGTCGCTTCCACAAGTAAGGTTGTCCTAATAATACATCACAAACTTCAAGGGGAGCAATGTCACACAATACCTCATTCGTGAAGGGCTTGATGTTGTATGGAAGGCGACACTACCGGCTCACGCGAAGATCCCGTCCTTGGTGAAGCCACCCGATGGTGTACGGTTGTGGATGTGCTGTGGTTGGTAAGCCCAGCTGCTTCACGACCTCTGCCAAAATGAGGTTCTTTTGGTTCCCACTGTCGACAATGAACTGTAGTGGGGAGCCCTTTACCCACATCTGGGAGTGGAAGAGACGCTCCTCCTCCTCTAGATCATCGGTTTCCTCCTTTTGGATCTTCATGGTGGCAACAATGGCGTTGGGCTCCGCATCGATAATCTGCTTCCCTTTATCATTCCCCTTGTCGGGTTCTGACTCAGAGTCAGAACATGCATCTGATTCTGAAACCTTTAGCTCAGCCACCAGTGACTGCTTGGTCCGACACTCACTTGTGTTGTTAGTGGAGCTCTTATGGAACTTACACCACTTTCCTCTGTCCTTTTTTGGCTTCACGACATTGTTCTTTGCTTGCAGCTTTGGTGGGTTTTCTTGGGCCACCCCGCCTTGGCTTTGTCCTTTGTTCTATGGTTTTGGGGCACCTTTCCCTTGCTTCAGATTCGTAGATCCAAAGTCTCGCTTCTTCTGTTTAAACTTTTGTTCGACCTTGACGGCATATCGGTATGCCGTGCCGAGCGAGGGGATGTTCAGGAATTCTGTTTCTTCCTGGATGTACTTGTGCAGGCAGTTGCGATATTTGAGTATCAAATGCTGCTTCGAATCCTTGATACCCAACTTTATGCGAAGGGTATGGAAAATATTGGTAAACTTCGGCACATCTTGGTCCCTTCCCTGCCGCAGCATGCTCCACTTTATGTATTGATCCTCATAGCTTATGACAGGGTAGTACTACCCCTTGATGGCCTCTCGAAAGGAATCCCAAGTGGGTGTGGCTGAAAACAATGAGCCTGTACTTTCATCCTTCTGCTCGCAGTAGGTTTCCCACGGGTCCTTGACATGGGAGGCTGCTTTGAGAAGAATGAAAATAATCTTTTCTCGACTAGAAAAATCATGAACATAAAAATAATGCTCTAGCAGATTTAACCATTTATCGACGACATCTGCGTCTATCTGACCCTCAAATATGAGGATTTCAAAATTAACTTATACCTTAAATGGTGTGGCGTTTCTAGAGTAGCTGTTGGAAGTCGATGCGTCGCCCCTGGGTAGCCGTTGAAGGATTTGGGCGAAGTTGTCCATCATCGCCTTCCTTTGTCGCTTGAGGGCTTCTTCGAGCAAGATTTTGATAGGATCTCCTACGCCCTCGTCTTTCTTTTCATCCGCCATGGGAGGCCGTCAGGATTTGCGAGGCTGGTCTTGCAAAGGTTCGGCCAGTTCAAGCCCTAACTCCTTATATTCCGACCTCATTGGGGACATGCAAAGAAAAACAAAGAAAAAGCAGACCGCTCTGATACCATTGATCCCACTGATATGGAATTAAACAGGAACACAAAAAATTACAGAGATAACCATAAACACAGATATGCAATGGAAATAATACTTCATTTCGTTAAAGTAAAATACTGAAATATGCTTACAAACAGAGTTGGAAATAAACCAGCTAGGGCAATGGTAGCTTATCTTTGAGAAGAGATGTGGCGGCTACATGCCTCTGAATTGTGTTACGATGAGGCTCGAAGGACTATTTATTGTTGAGAAACAATGGAAAACCCTTAACATTCCAAAACCTAACCCTAGAAGATGAAACACCAAACTGTGGGCCCCGTTTGGGTAAATTGGTACATCAACTTCCCGGGGTCGTAACTTTGGCATACGATCTCCGTTTGACGCGCATAGTATCTCGTTAGAAAGATCTATCCAAGAAATACAACTTTGGGAAGACCATGTTGCTTCCAAATTTCCCAAAAAAACGTCGTTTAGGGCCTTAAAACAGATCTGGAAGTTCAGGACCCGAAAAACTGCTAAAAATAGTAAACTGGGCTACAATTAAGGAAACTGAAAAGCTGAAAGAAACAATGGTGGGGGTCCAAGTGGATTTGGAATGTGGCCACCAATATCCACCTAGATCATTCCTCCCCCTTAGGAAGCAATGGTCCCCATTGCGTTGAGTTCCTCCATGAGATGAGGAAACTTTTGTTGAACTTGGTCTTTGGTGAGCCACTTTCCCTGGTGAAGGAGTTGGCCTGCTTTGACAACTCGATACAATTGGATATTCTGCTGGTGAGAGTGCTTGATTTGTGTGTCCATGATCCAATCAGTTTCAACTTGTTCCATGCAATCTGGATTTAACTTTGTGGGTGTGAGATGTTCTGCAATGTCAGATGTGTATAGTAATGGCGGAAAGTATGGCCGAAGGCGGTCCACATTGAACACTGGGTGCAGGCGAAGGAATGGGGTAATGCTGAGCTCAAATGCATTGTCTCCCACAACCATGGTAATGGTGTAAGGACCATATCGGAGTGGTTTGAGTTTTCGATATGCTCTGGTAAGGCGTTCCTTTTGCAAATGCGACCAGACTTTGTCGCCCACCTAAAACTTGTGTGGCACCCAATTTTGATCATGTTGCTAATACTTGGCATTTGATTTCTCCAGAATGTCATGGACTTCCTGGCGAATATGTTAGATGTGCTCAATGAAGTTGTTTTCCTTATCTGTTTCGGACTGGACATGAACCGAATCTACGTGAGTAGCTATAAATGGCATGGCCACATCAATGGGACATAGTGGCTGGAATCCCAAGCCCACCTAAAAAGGGTTGTGGCTAGTCGAGCTGTGGAGAGCCCGGTTGTAGCTATGTTGAACATAGGGGAGGCTCTCATCCCATGTGCGTGGATGCTTTGCGTTGTACATGCGCAGAATGTGTATGATCATCCTGTTGACAACCTCTGTATGGCCATTAGTTTGAGGATGGAAGGCTGTGGACTTAATGAGTTTGATGTCGAGCATCGACCAGAGACTGGACCAAAATGTACTGAGAAACCTGCTGTCTCGATCTGATATGACAGACTATGGGATCCCAAAGTGTACCCACAATCGTTCAAAGAAGAGTTTAGCAGTGTCTTCTGTTGTGATATTCTTCTTGCAGGTAGCCATAATGGCCATCTTTGAGAACCTGTCGACGACCACAAAAACACAGTTGTTTCCATGCTTAGTGGAAGGAAGGCCTAACATGTAATCCATGGAGATGGATTCACAAGGTCGACTAGGGGTAGGCAGCGAGGTATATAGGCCTTGCTTCTTGATGGTCGGTTTGGCAATGGCATAGGCAGTGCATGATCTGATGTACTTCCCAACATCCTGTCAAGGATTCAGCCAATAGAAATACTTTTGTAGTACTGCCACTATTTTCTTGACCCCGAAATGTCTAGCAACCCGACTGTAGTGTGCTTCGCAAATCATCTTGGCACGCTTGCTTGAAGGAACACAAAGGTGACCCAGGTGGCATAACAGGGCATACTGGAGGTGAAAATCTGGAACATGCTGACCCTCTAAGAGTGTCTAGTATGCATGGCTGAATTCTGGTTTGTTTTTGTAGAGAAGTGGCCAATTGGAAGTCTCGTGCTCACAAGAGTTGAACACAGTGGTTAACGCCATGGTCGGTGGTCGACTGAGGCAATCTGCAACATTATTGGTGCTACCCTTCTTATACCTGATATTCAAATGGAACTGTTGCAGGTATGTGGACCACTTCTGATGGTGATCATTCTCCAATTTCCCTTGGGTCTGTATGAACTACAGGGGTCGATGGTCTATGTGGATGATTGTTTCCTTCCCCAAAATGTAATGCTTCCTTTGTCAGTAGGCCTGCATAATGGAATACATCTCCTTGTCATAAGTGGGATACTTCCGAACTGTGTCTGAAAGTGTCTCATTGTGATATGCCATTGGATGCTCGTGTTGAGTGAGGACTACCCCAATAGGATAGTCAGAAGAATCTATCTCGACCTCAAATGGTTGTTGCAAGTCTGGTAATGCGAGCACTGGCGCCATGCAGAGGTGATCTTTCAAATCTGTGAATGCCTTCTGTTGAGATTCAGACCAAAATAATTTTTCTTTCGCTCCTCCCTTGGTGACTTGACTCAAGGGCCAAGTGATATGAGAAAATCCCAACATGAAGCTGCGGTAGAAGTTGGCAAGACCTAGAAAGCTGCGAAGCTCTGTCAGAGTGGTTGGAGATGGCGAATCTCAAATGACTTGGATCTTGGATGGATCCACATGTACCCCTTGTTCATCAGTAATGTATCCCAGATTCTGAACTTGGGTCATGCAAAAAGTGCATTTCTCCAAGTTGGCACATAACTTGTGTTACCGTAGTGTCTGGAGAACTTGTCGGATGTGGTGGAGGTGTTCTTCCCAACTATGGCTGAAGATCAGGTTGTCATCCAAGTATACCACTACAAATGAGTTGGCAAATGGCTGCAAGATGTCATCCATTAGCCTCATGAAGGTTGTAGGAGCATTCATCAAGCCGAAAGGCATAACCAACCATTCGAAAAGGCCCTCCTTGGCTTTGAAGGCACTCTTCCACACATCACAGGGTTCGATTGGTACCTGGTGATATCCTGACTTCAAATCGATCTTGTTGAAATATTTTTCCCCCTTCAGTTGGTCCAAGAGGTCATTAATCCATGGGATCAGGTACCTATTATGGACAATGATCTTGTTCAGTGCTTGATAGTCAATACAGAGTCTCCAAGTCCCATCCTTCTTCTGCAACAACACGATCGGGCTCCCATAGGGCGATGAACTTGGACAGATGTGACCTTTTGGTAGCAACTCCTGAATCTGCCTCTTGATTTCATCATTCTCTAGAATAGAGCACCAATAGATTGGTCCATTGGGCAGCTGTGGACCTGGGGTCAGATCGATGGAGTGCTTGACTTGACAGTGTAGAGGAACCCCACAGAAGATATCCTCGTACTCCTCCACGACCTTGTCCATCTGTAGTTGTCGTGTGGAGGGGCCCTGTCTGGAGGTCGTGGCCACCATCTTCTCCGTTCCTTGAGGGCGTATCATCAGGAAAATAAATTTCCCATTTTTGGAAACGAGCTTACTGCATTGTTTTGCAGTAATCAAAGAAATGGCGGTAGGCGGTGCTACCTCCAGTATCCTGTACAACTTATTTCCCAAAGTAACAATAATAGGACAGGGCCTTGATTCATACACAACATGTTGCTTCCACAAGTAAGGTTGTCCTAATAATACATCACAAACTTCAAGGGGAGCAATGTCACACAATACCTCATCTGTGAAGGGCTTGATTTTGTATGGAAGGTGACACTACCAGCTCACGCAAAGATCTTGTCCTTGGTGAAGCCACCCGATGGTGTATGGTTGTGGATGTGCTGTGGTTGGTAAGCCCAACCGCTTCACGACCTCTGCCGAAATGAGGTTCTTTTGGCTCCCACTGTCAACAATGAACTATAGTGGGGAGCCCTTTAGCCACATTTGGGAGTGGAAGAGACACTCCTCCTCCTCTGGATCTTTGGGTTCCTCCTTTTGGATCTTCGTGGTTGCAACGGTGGCGTTGGGTTCCGCATCGATAATCTGCTTCCCTTTGTCATTCCCCTTGTCGGGTTCTGACTCAGTGTCGGAACATGCATCTGATTCTGAAACCTTTAGCTCGGCCACCAGTGACTGTTTGGCCCGACACTCACTTGTGTTGTGAGTGGAGCTCTTATGGAACTCACACCAATTTCCTGTGTCCTTTTTCGGCTTCATGGCACCGTTCTTTGCTTGCAGCTTTGGCGGGTTTTCTTGGGCCCCCCACCTTTGCTTTGTCCTTTGTTATGCGGTTTGGGGGCACCTTTCCCTTGCTTCAGATTCACAGATCCAAAGTCTCGCTTCTTCTGTTTAAACTTTTGTTCGACCTTGACGACATATCGGTATGCCGTGCCGAGCGAGGGGATGTTCAGGAATTCTATTTCTTCCTGGATGTACTTGTGTAGGTAGCCATGATATTTGAGAATAAAATGTTGCTCCGAATCCTTGGTACCCAACTTTGTGCGAAGGGTATGGAAAATATTGGTAAACTCCAACATGTCTTGGACCCTTCCCTCCCGCAGCGTGGTCCACTTTATGTATTGATCCTCATGGCATCCGACAGGGTAGTAGTGCCCCTTGATGGCCTCTCGGAAGGAATCCCAAGTGGGTGTGGCTGCAAATATTGATCCTATACTTTCATTCTTCTGCTCGCAGTAGGTTTCCCTCCAGTCCTTGATGTGGGGGGCTGCTTTGAGAAGAGCGAAAATAATCTTTTCTTGACTAGAAAAATCATGAATAGAAAAATAACCCTCTAGAAGATTTAACCATTTATCGACGACATCTGTGTCTATCTGACCCATGAATATGGGGATTTCAAAATTAACTTGTACCTTAAATGGTGTGGCATTTCCAAAGTAGTTGTTGGAAGCCGATGCGTCACCCCTGGGTAGCCGTTGAAGGATCTGGACGAAGTTGTCCATCATCGCATTCCTTTGTCGCTCAAGGGCTTCTTCGAGCAAGATTTTGATATGATCTCCTACCCCCTCATCTTTCTTTTCATTTGCCATGGGAGGCCGTCGGGATTTGTGAGGCTGGTCTTGCAAAGGTTCGACCAGTTCAAGCCCTAACTCCTTATATCTCGACCTCGTTGGGGACATGCATAGAAAAACAGAGAAAAAGAAGACTGCTTTGATACCACTGATCCCATTGATCCAGATTTAAACCGGAATGCAACAAATTACAGAGATAACCATAAGCACAGAGATGTAATGGAAATAATACTTCATTTCATTAATGTAAAATACTGAAATATGATTACAAACAGAGTTGGAAATAAACCAGCTAGGGCGATGGTAGCTTATCTCTGAGAAGAGATGTCGCAGCTACATGCCTCTGAACTATGTTACAATGAAGCTCGAAGGCCTATTTATTGTTGAGAAACAATGGAAAACCCTTAACATTCCAAAACCTAACCCTAGAAGATGAAACACCAAACTGTGGTTCCCGTTTGGGTAAATTGGTACATCAACTTCCTGGGGTTGTAACTTTGGCATACGATCTCCATTTGACGCGCACAATATATCATTAGAAAGATCTATTTGAGAACTACAACTTTGGGAAGAGCAACATCGGTCCATGGCCCCATGTTTCTCCCAATTTTCCCAAAAAACGTCATTTAGGGCCTCAAAACGGCTCCAGAAGTTCAGGACCTGAAAAACTGCTAAAAATAGTAAACTAGGCTACAATTAAGGAAACTGAAAATCTGAAAGAAATAATGGTGGGGTCCAAGTGGATTTGGTAGGTGGCCACCAATATCCACTTGGATCAGTACAAAAGAAAGTGTTTCTACCACCACCTCTGTCAATCTTGACCGTATTCCCCTTGCCGACTCCTTTTTCAAGATTGCAGATGCCAAGTGCGAGTTTGACTTCCACGAACTGCACCTATGGCTCAAACAGAAATACCTTGACCAACAAGACCCAATCAGATTCTGGGAATCAATGTTCCCTTTCTTTACCTTCCCAAAAAATCATGATTTCCTTAAGCTGATTACCTGGTGCCAAGCCAAATATGACCCTGTAAAAAGAGTAGTGGTGGCTCAAAATGGAGACATTTTTATCACCATCTCTGCTGAAATCATTAACCAGATGCTCCTAATTCCTCAATTAGACTCTCTCAGACATTTTTAACCAGCATCACTTATGGATCTATACCATAAGCTAACCTTTCCACAGAGAGCCCAAATATTTGAAATATTTTTACCCGAGGATGCAGAATTACCAGAAAGGAATCCACCCTACCCATCTTCCATGTTCCTTGAAGCCTCTAGGCATTGTATTTCTTTGCTTTCCTAATGTTAGGATATTTAGATGACTAGTCTATTGATGAACCCATCCTTGGATTCCTTTCCAACATCAACATAAGAGGATCAACCAGTAATAATTGATCTCAGAGATTCAGAAGATTTTACATTAGCAAGAGCTAATGTTCTAAGAACTTCTCTTACAACTTCACCTTCTAGAGAACCTCTAGAAATCATTTAGTCCACAGGAACCAGTTTCTCAGATAATCAGAACATCTTCTTAGAGTTCCTTGAGATTAAATAGAAGAATGAGACTTTTAAGTCTAATGTATACAATCAATTCTAGAAACAAACATCAACTTCCCATCATAGGCTTCTTTCTGCTTTTGACAATGAGAAAGGCAAAATGCAGATGGCTTTCTTGCAAGCCCGAATCCCATTTCCTAAGTCTCCATCAGATTATAAAATGAGCGTGTTTTCATTTGATGCCATTCAAATCCATCCAATTGACCAGATGTATATGCATAAACGGTTTCGTGAGATGTTGTTTTCCACCATGACAACTACAACTATGTCTCTTTCCAAACTTAGGACTGCCCTATCCAATGTTCAATTTCAGCTCAAGATAGAAAATATTTCTTCATTAGCCAAATATAAGAGAATAAAGACACTGGAGGTGATGAGCCTCACCATTGAATAATTATATGGGCCTTAATTGTCCTTAATTCACCTCCTAACTTAGTTAAACCAACTATTCTCACAACTTATTGCATACATTTGATTATATTTTGTTTATGAGACGAGTTAGAGTTGGATATTTTGCTTTGTGGTCTAAAGTGCATGTAATGCAGGAATAAAGGATAAAAGCAAGGAACTATGGCAAGGACCTTGGTCAAAACTCGAATGGGACAAGGGAGAGTAATTATAGGAGGTAAATCCTCCTCATTTACTACCCCTCCATTCGAATATTCCTCCATCATCAGAGTGCAAACAACATCACTTTGAAGACTAGAAGATAATTGAGCAAGTGAAAGCGATAGAAACCAGTTTATCAGATGTATAAGTAGAGAGGCTTAGGACCTCATTAGGATTCAGACTTCTATTGTAAAAACTTTGTTTTATTTCTGAGCTGCAAAGACTTGTGACAGTTTTCTCTGTAATCCATGATTTAGAATGAGTTCTATTTAAGCCAGCTCTGCGTTAACTCTGAGGGTTGAAGCTCTTGGGTTAGGGCCCAACCCAAGCAGCCACAACTCCTCTTTACTGTACATGTATGCTAGCATAGAGTTTTGCTATGTTTATTTGCTTAAGTAGTTTCATGGTTTTCTGTTCATTTGCTTAAGTAGCCTTATGGTTTTTACTATTTATTTGCTTAAGTAGTTTCACTTTCATTACAACAATATAACGTAGATCATGCATGGTTTTCTTGTTAATCTACTTCAGTAGCTGCATTTGCTCTAGTTTACTTTCATTTATGCCTTCTTTCAGTTCACAGGTTAGTTAGAGGAATAAGATCACTATCAGGTTGTGTGCAGGTGTCTCGACCTCATATCCTCCCTCTGGGACCATGACGTGAGGAGGGGGCCCTTAAACAGCCCCAAAAGCATAGGTATCTGGTTCTCGCATGGCTATGGAGTTCACTGTTTAATGCATTTATTTGTTCACCCAAACTGGTTTTCTCTATCATTTTCATTTGAAACCGCCTCTAACACTTTCGTCATGCACCGCTTCCTCGTCATCCGATCACCGACAAACCTTCACAATCACCGTCTGATTCACTATTTTCTCCAACTCCTACCTCGCATAAATTCTTCCACTTACTTTATGCAATTTAAACCCCCACTTTCAATCTACCTCACTTGATCCGACGACTATCTCTTCACCTGATTGCCAACTAGCTTGGCTAATCTCCACCATTGATCAGCCCCACTTGATCCAACAGCTATCGCGCAATCTCGCGCGGATTAGTGCACGATCGTTATACACCCGAGAGAATGCGAGAAAAGTGGTTTTCTTGTGCTCTGTGTCACGCAGTAAGGCTAATCGCGTGAAATTTTGAAATACTACGTACAGTCTAAAGGGCACGCGAGAAACTACTTACCGCCTTAGAAACCTACTCCCTCATTTCCACACATTTCTTTTCCCCACGATATGATCTCCGTCGTCCATCTCTTGACTTCACCCACGCGATTAGATCTTGGCCATTCATCTCCTGTTAACCTCGTCCATCCATCCAATCAACTAATCCCTCGTGACAAGATCTAAGTTGTTCATCTGCTTTGTTCCCTTGTTCGTCCATCCATTCACTTAAGCCTTTGCGATAAGATCTCCACAGTTCATCCTGTTAGTTAACCCTGTTCACCCATCTATCTATGTAACTTCCTACGATCCAATCTCCGTCGTTCATTTTCCTTTCACCCGACTGATCCAACGGTTCTTATGCACTGTTGCTCCCTCATGTCCTCCTTTCATTGATTTCGACCTCCGATTGTTCTTTCCGCTTGAAACCTAATTTAGCCTAATTTTGTTTGTTACACCTTAGTCTAGTTTGATGCTCTTTACTTCTGCAACTTAAATTATTAGCATTAGGTTAGTGTTAATTTAGAAATTCTGCTTAGCATAGCTATTTAATTGGTTAGTTAGGTTATGGTGTAAGTTTAGCATTTCATGTTGTTTTCTTCATTATTGCAGTAGAGTAGCTCTCTCTTAGAATAGGTTTGCTCTCCTTCCATCAAAGAATTAAGCTTCTTCTGACCCTATAGAAGTTTGGCTTGGAACCCCTGGGGTCTCTTTCCAGACAAACAGTGACAACAGGCAGGACCTTCACTTCTACTTGTGCATATAGCATTGTCACCTCCAAGTTTGTATGAACCCTGGGTTGATAAGTAAAGCTGGTAGCCTTGGGAGTTGCAGCATTATTGTTGCAATACCTAGGCTCATCACTTTTTGGCATCGTTGCTGGGGAAGTGTCTAAGTAGAAGTAATTATTGCTTTCTTCTATTTCCTAGTCTCCAACTTTCTATTCTTCTACTTCTAGTCTTCAATTTTCTTCCATTAGTTTATTTCTGCAAAAGTAATCTAGTTTATTCCTTTCTTTTAGTTGTCATTATTTGCTTTCCTTTCCATTATGCAAGTAGAATTTCAATCATAAAACAAAAACAAAAAATTCTCCAAATACTAGCCCACCCCCCATTTGATCATGTGGTGCAGTAAAAGCCACATCACCATTCACTCTTGCAGGCAGAAGAAGAAAATGGCAAAGAATGTAGAAGAAATGGATGGAGATGATGACAATGAGGAAGATCCTCTTGGATTTCCCATTCAAGATATTGATGGTAGTGTGCACATGAAGAACATCCCTCCATCTTTTCTTCCAAAATTTCATGGTCTAAGGATAGAGGATCCGGAAACCTTTCTCTTTGAATTTAAAATTATTTGTAGATCTTATGGTTACCTATAAAAAACTCAAAACCTGAGATTGTTTCCAACAACTTTAAAGGATAGAGCTCTTAGATGGTTCATGAGTTTAGGGACTAATTCAATAAGATCATGGAATGATATGCAGAAGATATTTCTAGACAAATATAAAGATCATGATCTTAAAGAAGAAATCTTTAGAATGAACCAAAGAGAAGATGAGAGTCTAGAGGGTCTAACAGAGAGGTTCATGTACAATGTTAAGAGGGCAAAACTACATCGTTTAGGATTCGACACACTAAAAACCCTCTTACTTAGAACAATTATGGATGAATGGATTGATCTCCTTAATATCATGAGTAAAGGTGAGGTATACCAATTATCATTTGAGGAAATATGTGAAACATGCAAACACATATCAAGAGGAAAAGCAAGAGTAGGTAAATCAACATCAAGATCAGTAAGTCAAGCTAAACTTGTAAATTTGTTTGATGATTTTAAAGCAGAAATTCTTAGCAATCTAACAAAACAAGTAGAAATTTTCAGAATACAAGATTAAGGAAAAGAAAATTTTGATATTTGTGTTGCAAAATCACAGGATGTTAGACATTGTCCATCATTACCAAGGTTGAAGAAAGTTCACTAGGAGGACAATCGACCAAGTCCATTTTCAATGCAACAATGTTATGTAGCTCCAAGAGGACCATGGCAGCTTATTCAGCCTGATATGATGCAAGAGCCTAATTCAGAATTTTAGGCTTATGCACATCCACCTCCAAGTAGTTGGAACACACCTTTTCCTTGGCAACATTGGCCATCACAACCCCAAAATCAATCCTGGCAACAAGGTTGGCAAGGAACTTATGGGAGCCATACACAATATCCTTAATATCCTCATTATTTTTCTCAATATCCTCCATACCAAACTCCATGTTATCCTTACAATTCACCTCCACCACAACCACAACCCCATCCACATCCATCTCAAATATACACTCCCACTCAACTACCTATACAACCATTTCCAAACCCACACATTGAAGTAGCTCAGCCCACTTACAATGCTGAGATACAACACTTCCAAAAATCTCCTCTTGAGGTCAATGGTATTCACCATAGCTTAGGGAGATTATTACAAACAAGAGATTCCCCTGATAGCATTGAAGGACAACATACAGAAGAAGAAGATTCAAAATAGAAGATCAAAAAACCATGGGCTGCATTTGATGAAGAGCAGACAACAAAATCAGAGATTGAGAAAGCTCCCTCATGGTTACCATCAAATCCTCCACATGTTCAAAAGAACACTCAGAAAAAAGAGGAAGATTTGAAGGTCATGAAAGAAGGAGACATCCAAGATGATCCAAATCAGCAAGCGGAATAGGGATATCACAACTACATTGAAATATGGTTCCAGACAGTCACTAAGTTGCAATATCACTCTCTTCCTCAAATATGCTTGATCCTTTCAAAGTCAAATCATTTGGGCTCTGAAATCCAGGTACAGGTCAAAACATACATTTCAAACCTCCACATCATCTTGTCTGTCATATTGATGTGCACCTGGCTCCATTGGAAGTATTCTTATAGTTGAAAATTATTTCGTTTTTCAAGTAGGGTAGGGCAGAAAAAAAGAAAAGAAAAAATTGGGAATAAGAAGATCCCTGGGTGAAAACCTTCCTTGAGGCGTCGAGGGAAAATATCTAGGGTGAAAACCTCTCTGAGGTAGCCTAGGTGTTTTAAAAAAAATAATAATAATAATAAAAGAAAAAAGAAAAAGACATAATTGTTCTTTGCATGTGGGTGAGAAAGACAATTAGGGAGCAAAGAGAAGATCCAAAGGGAACCCTGCCTCACATATATTCATCTCCTCCACTCCTTACCATGCATCCATCCATCAATTCTATTGTTTTTCACTTCATTGCTTCAATTCAAGCGAAGATTGTGTTTTCTAATAGAATCACGTCATCCATTACCATCATCCCTACATCCACACACACTCCTACTGCCTCTGTTCATTCATTACAACATCCTCACAACACCATCCAGCAACATGATCATGAAATTCCAAGGGAGACACCAAACATTGCCAAGTGGTAATCCAAGAGCTCCACAACAGCAACAACATCATATCCAGGAGCTCCAACAACAGCATCATTAGATCCATGAGTTCCACAGCAGCAACAACATCAGATCTAGGAGCTCCACAGGAGCAGCAACATCAGATCCAGTCGCTCCACAACAGTAGCAACATCATCAGATCTCTAGTCACAGACACCTCCAAAAGCCAAGAAACCATCAGCAAACAACAAAGGAGGAAGAACAATGACCATGCATCAAATAGACAACGCAACACCTTTGATCTTTGACAACTACAACATAGCATCAAGACCATAGGTAAGTATCCCACTCACTCACTCATATGCATCATTTGATTAAAACTTGTAAAGGTTAAGAGGTAGTTGGTTTATAAGTAAAAAGGTGGCAAAAAGGAAATTCGTTAATAAGTCAAAAGAGAATGCAAGAGTCCATAGATACAATATTGTTATGGAAACCATTTGAGAAGACTTGAAGAATTAAGACTTGGGGTAGAAACACGAGTTCACCAAAGACTCAACATACCCTATTTTCTGACGCAATCACTCATAGACTCCAACAAAAAAGTAAAGAAATGGAATTCCCAACAGTTGGCTCACCATGGTTTGATCAGGATCCTCATTGAGGATGCCCTCAAAAACCTCAGGATCCCTATAAAATGGTCAGTCTTCAGAGACCTACCAATAGAGGATGACATCAAAACCCTCATCTATGATGTTGGTCCTTCTGTCAGTGAGGAGGCAAAACAAGAAGAAGATATAGAGCTCAATGGGATGAGATGGATGAAGAAGAAACTAATACAAATAAACATGATGAAGCAGAAGGGAAGGAGGATGATGCTGAAACAACAAGAGGAAGAAGGCATTGAAATAGAGGAGAAAGAATAGAAAAATGCCATCCAGTGTAGGATTCCAGCTAAATCCTATGCTCCTTACCTCAGAGAGAAATGGTTGCAATTTCAGATTAAAACACTAGCAAAAAGGGGCACCATGCCATTTCAGGACTGTAGTAAGTTTATTGATCTTTTTGATCAAAGTGCACTAGAGGATGGGGCCAAAATGGTTGAGTTTTACTTGCACAACATGGCCCTCACAGACATGAATATCTGGGATCCTAATGCAGAGTTAGGAGATCTACAATTAATGGCTTTAGCATCATCGATGAACCATGAGAAGTCAAGGGCTGCAGAGATGAAAAGGATATTGACCAGAGAGAAAAATGAACCTCTTTTCATTAGAGCTGAACAATCAAATCCCATGGCCCTAATCAACACCCATAATCTAATTGAAAATGATCCTCAGCTGGCACTTAGATATCTTACTGCCCAAGAGTAAGAAATTTCACATTTTGAGGATATGTTTAGACTGTTAAGAGATGATAATATGTAGGCTTGCTAAAGGAGATGGAACACACTACCACACAACTTGAAGATTAGAGAACATCACTCCCCTCAAAGGTTGAGAGAGGCACTCAACAAGACACCTATGTAAGAGAAATCAATACAAAGGTTGAAGGTCAATTGGATAGGCTTAAAACTCAGTCCACCACTACTCCTAGGAATGATAGAAGGGAGAAAAGAAGAAGAGGAAAGGAGGCAGTGGGAAGAAGTAGAAAGGAAAGCAGGTTTCCATGACCAAGAAGAAGAGACCACAATAGAAGCATGGATTTCAGAGAGGCTACTAGAGCCATGAAGGACATGGACATTGACTAAGTTGCTCAGAGGATGAGCAACACTTTCAGTAGGGGCTTGATGATGAGCCTCATCATTGAGTAATTATATGGGCCTTAATTGTCCTTAAATCGCCTCCTAGCATAGTCAAACTAACTATTCTCACAACTTATTGCATACTTTTGATTATATTTTGTTTATGAGACAAGTTAGAGTTGGATATTTTGCTTTGTGGTCTAAAGTGCATGTAATGCAGGAATAAAGGATAAAAGCAAGGAAAAATGCAGGCATAAAGGATAAAAGCAAGGAACTATGGCAAAGACCTTGGTCAAAACTCGAATAGGACAAGGGAGAGTAATTATAGGAGGTAAATCCTCCTCATTTACTACCCCTCCATTTGAATATTCCTCCATCATCGGAGTGCAAACAACCATCACTTTGAAGACTAGAAGATAACCGAGCAAGTGAAAGTGACAGAAACAAATTTATCATATGTATAAGTAGAGAGGCTTAGGACCTCATTAGGATTCAGACTTCTATTGTAAAAACTCTATTTTATTTCTGAGCTGCAAAGACTTGTGACAGTTTGCTTTGTAATCCATGGTTTTTATAATAAGAATGAGTTCTGTTTAAGCCAGCTCTGAGTTAACTCTGAGGGCTGAAGCTCTTGGGTTAGGGCTCGACCCAAGCAGCCACAACTCCTCTTTACTGTACATGTATGCTAGCATAGAGTTCTATTCTATTTATTTGCTTAAGTAGTTTCATGGTTTTCTATTCATTTGCTTAAGTAGCCTTATGGTTTTCACTATTTATTTGCTTAAGTAGTTGCACTTTCATTACAACAATATAGCGTAGATCATGCATGGTTTTCCTGTTCATCTGCTTCAGTAGCTGCATTTGCTGTAGTTTACTTTCATTTATGCCTTCTTTCAGTTCACAGGTTAGTTATAAGAAAAAGATCACTATCAGGTTGTGCGCAGGTGTCTCAGCCTCATCTCCTCCCTTTGGGACCATGACTTGATGAAGGGACCCTTCAGCAGCCCCAAAAACACAGGTCTCTGTTTCTCGCATGAGTTATGGAGTTCGCTATTTAATGTAGTTATTTGTTCACCCGCACTGGTTTTCTCTATCAATTTCATTTGAAACCGCCCCCAGCACTTTCCTCATGCATCACTTCCTCGCCGTCTGATCACCAACAAACCTTCACAATCAATGTCTGATTCACTATTTTCTCCAGTTGCTGCCTCGCATAAAGTCTTCCACTTACTTTATGCACTTTAAACCCCCACCATCGACTTGCCTCACTTGATTCGACGGCTATCGCTTCACCCAATCGCCAACTAGCTTGGCCAATCTCCACCGTTGATCAGCCTTGCCTGATCCAACGGCTATTGTGCAATCTCACGCGGATTAGTGCATGATCATTATCTACCCAAGAGCACATGATAAAAGTGGTTTTCTCATGCTACGTGTCATGCAGTAAGGCTAATCACATGAAATTTCGAAATACTACTTCCAGTCTGAAGGGTGCACGAGAAACTACTTATCGCCTTAGAAACCCACTCCCTCATTTCCATACATTTTTTTTCCCCGTGAAATGATCTCCGTCGTCCATCTCTTGACTTCACCCATGCAATTAGATCTTGGCCATTCATCTCCTGTTAACCTCGTTCGTCCATCCACTCATCTAATCCCTCACGACATGATCTTTACCATTCGTCTGCTTTGTTCCCTTGTTCGTCCATCCATTCACTTAAGCCTTCACGATAAGATCTCCACCGTTCATCCTATTAGTTAACCCTGTTCGCCCATCTATCTACGTAACCTCCTGTGATCCAATCTCCACCGTTCATTTGCATTTCACCTGGCTGATCCAACAGTTCTTATGCACTATTGCTCCCTCACATCCTCCTTTCACTGATTTCGACCTCCGATTGCTTTTTCCGCTTGAAACCCAATTTAACCTAAGTTTCTTTGCTACACCTTAGTCTAGTTTTGATGCTCTTTACTTCTGCAACTTAGCTAATTAGCATTAGGTTAGTGTTAATTTAGCAATTCTTCTTAGCATAGATGTTTACTTGGTTAGTTAGGTTATGGTGTAAGTTTCGCATTTCTTGTTGTTTTCTTCATTACTGTAGTAGAGTAGCTCTCTCTTAGAATAGGTTTGCTCTCCTTCCATCAAATAATTAAGCTTCTTTTGACCCTATAGAAGTTTGGCTTAGAACCCCTGGGGTCTCTTGCCAGACAATTAGTGACAATAGGTAGGACCTTCTCTTCCACTTGTGCATATAGCACTATCACCTCCATGTTTGTACTAACCCCGAGTTGATAAGTAAAGCTGGTAGCCCTGGGAGTTGTAGCATTATTGTTGCAATACCTAGGCTCATCAAGAGGACTTAGTGATTAAACTAGGATATGATCCCAAAGATGTCAAAGCTACAGAGTTACTCTTGAAAAAGACATATGCAGACATTTTTCTATTAAAGAAATAGTTGAAGCTGCCTTCTACAGAAGATCCTCTAACAAAGGACATAACATAAACTGAACAACAAAAGGAGGACATGCTCAAGCTTATCATTGAGAAAAATATACAACTAAATAAAATGGAAGAGCAGGTTGAACAATTACTAAGGGAGAAAGAAGCAACACAACTTGCTATGGTTCCAGTCACAACAATCCCAATAATAGTTGTAGTTACAAAACCTAGTTCATCATCAACAACCATTGAGTCTACATCAACAACAACTGATCTAGCAAGATTATCACAAGAATTGGGTATACATAAACAAGAAAATGAGAAGTTACTTTAGAAATTCCAAAATTTAGAATTGCAGAAAGTCAATAATGATACTTTGTATGTATAGGAGATGCAGAAGTCCCACAGATTGGAACTTAAGATCCAGAAGTTGGAAAGTGAGTCCCTAATGGTAGATACCTTGGCCCAAGCCAAGGAAAATATTTGGACATACATCAGCCAATCTATGACATATGTATGGCCATCCATACAAATAATTTTTGAACAAAAGGAACTCATTTTTATTTGTATTTGTATTTTTTATTTTTTTATTTTTTATTTATTTTTTTATTATTATTATATATATATATTTATTTTTTATTATTATTTATTATTTATTTTTATTTTTTTTTATTTTTATTTTTATTTTTTCGGAGAAAAAAGCGAACTTTTTATTAACTAGATAAAAAGTTACATTGCATATGAAACAAAAGGAACTCATTACGAGATGTATAGAAATAATAGAAGAACATAAAGCAACTTTGAAGACCAAGCCAACAGAAGCCACATAAATGATAAAAGTGCTAAATTCAAAAATTAGAGAAGAACTAGAAGAAATAAACATTTTTGGCAGAACAATTACCATCTTAGAGATTAGGAAGGTCTTACAAAAGAAGAATTTGATCACCCAATTAGAAACAAAATGTCAAACTGTGGATATTGATGTCCAAAGGTTTCATTCAAAATTTAATATCTTGAATAAGAGAGGACTACCAAGATTGGTATATCTAAATGATAAATTGATCAAATTAGAAGATTATTGCAAGGAATTGTATACTATTGTAATGTACAGAGCCAAGTTTGCGGGAATCAAAGGACATATAACAGGGAAGGCCTTTCTAGAAGCCTTGGAGTTTGATTTGACCATCAAGCATGAAATTAGACATCTGTTCCTTAACAAACCAACTTTTGAGATCTACACAGAAGTGGATGAAACATTTAGAAAGTTGGTGAATTTGGAAGTCCCAAGTGAAAAAAGATGGGGTCAATTGTGTAAAACAATTGAGTAATTTCTGATCCTAACAATATGACAACTCATCAACTTTTTCAGGCCAGAACATCAACGAATCCCCAAAACATAGAGCCACCTCTTCAGCAGTTTCTCGGTTCCTACAATATTGTCCTATTTTTATAATTTTGCTATATTTTAGTATGCTGTTCCAACAGATCGTATATATTTTTCAAATTTTGTATAAATAATCCTTCTTTGAGTTATTATGGGTTGAACCCTTGAACAAGCTATCAAGCAGATTTGTACAAAGCTTAAGCATTTTTTTTGGAATAATAAAGGATTATGGATTTATCTCATATGGTCTGTTTCTTAGTGATTTCTATTTCATGTTATTCATTCATTATGTTTTCTTCATATAAATTAAGTCTTTTACAGTAATCTGGGCAAAATCTGATTGAGTTTCAGTCTTATTTTGAATCCCCTATGAAATTGTGTTTATAAAAAGAGAATAATTTATAGAATTGTTTGTTGTAAGTTCCTCTTTAATTATAAATTACATCAGATATCTGTAACAGTTTAATTATATTTTGTTGATTAAGAAAACACCGTTTTCTTAAATTCTTCTTATAGTTTGTTAAGTATTCAGTTTGAATATTAAATGAATTATACTTCTTTATGCTCTACTTTTCCACCCATTTAAAATCAAATTAACTATGTGCATTTAAAGAACAACCTTTTATTTTACTTGGAAATCTATCTGAGTTTAAAGCACCTGTTTATAAATTGTTCACTGGTCATCCAACAATTCAAAACAACAAAACATTATAGATTCTTTGGCATAACTAATTGACCTAGAGTTATCTCAAAGGACAACATCAGATTGGCGTCGTTGTCGGGGAACGAAGTATTGAAATATTTATTTTTTCCTGTGAGCAATGATTTTTGTCTTTTCCTTTAAGGTGAATAAAGTATTAGATATAGGTTAAAATATTTCACCTGGCGATTCCACTGTTTCAAGCTGGCTCCTTTTAAGCATACTAGATCACGCTCTGATTATGAGATTGTTAACCCTCTACCAGATCCAGAGAGACTTATTAGGGGAGCCTCTTTAAGGAGAAGACTTCAAACCTCTTCTTCTTCTTCAGCATTACACCCGGAAGATATATCATCTATAGATCCTTTTTCATTTGTTCCATCTAATTATGATTAGACTGAACTACCTCCTAGGGTTTCTGAACTCCATTTAAAAGGGGTAGATCTTCCATCAGCCTTTTTAATCCATTATCTTGAGCCATATCAGGTGCCATCCATTCATATAAAATCACCTTCATTTGAGGAAGAATTGGGTTTACATTTACTTGAATTCAAGCGTACAACTTTCATTTCTCCAACTACTTATTCTGTTCCATCAAAATCTACTAATATTGAAGAGACATTCTCTATCTATTCAACTACTTTGTTTGAAAATAAGGAAGACTTTCCATCAAGAGTTCATAAGTTGGTTATTAAAACCCCTTTGAAATTCTCAAGGAGGTCTCCTTCTTCTTTCTCTCCTCCACACACTAATACCCCTTCTGATTCTTCTTCACCTTCATCTTCATCATCTTCTTCTTCATCACCTACTCAATCACCCTAGACTCCACCTTCCACTATGGCTTTTCAACCCATTGTAAAAGCAAGATATGCTTCTTTGGTCCTTCCTCAAAACTTGGCAAATTTTCTTGATGGATATCTAAAGCATCTACCATGATTCAATGGTGAAACTGGGCCTTCATCAGAAGATCATGTAGCAGCTTTATTATGTTTTGCAGATAATATGAACATAGAACATGAAAATGTTTATATGAGATTATTTGTGCAATCCTTAGAAGGAAATGTTAGGATTGGGTTTAGACAACTTAGACTTGACTCAATTAGAACATGGAATGAGCTCATAAATATCTTTAAAAATCAATGGGGGCTAAAGAAGGATCCTATCTATTTTCTCATCGAATTTGAAGAATTGAAGAGAAACCCTGGTGAACCAGTGGCCAAATTTATCAAGAGATTTAATAAACTATATCATAAAATTCCTCCTGATTATAAGCCACCAGTAGCAGCTGCAAAAGTTATATTTTCCAAAGGATTCAAAGATGACTTTGCAGTCATGCTAAGAGAAAGAGTATCTAATGTATTATAAGATATGCAAACAAATTCTATAGAAGTTGAAGCTAATAGGTCTGCTTCCGGCAAACTTAAAGCTAAAGAAGAGAAAGAAGAAAGAAAATTAAAAGTTATGATTGATGACTGATCTTCTTCCAAATCTAAACTTGAAGAGCAAAAAATTGATGAAATCACATCTTTACTTAGAAACCTTTCTAATAAGATTTCTAAAATTGAATCACAACCTAGAACTACTCAGAAAACTCCTGTTAGACCTCAATCTCAAACTCCATTTCGAAGAGCTCCTCAAATGCATGTCCTTCAGAGACCAGGTTTTGATCAAAACATCCAACCACCATTGTTGATTGATGATCAAAAACCTTAGGATACAGGTCCTTTAATTACTGAAGACATCAATAATATTGATTCTTTAGCAGTACAAATGGCATAGTGCCTGCATCTTCCCCTCAGTCTTTTGAACAAGAGCAAGGAGATGCTCAACTTTCCAAATATCAAGCATTTTCTAAATTTTTGATTACAGAGTTAAATAAGAGATATGATCTAAGACCTAGATCAGGCCCAGGTAGACCTCCAAAATCTACAACTATAATTGAACCTGCAATAAAATCTATCCAAACACAAACTCCAACACCTCAAACTACAGAGTCATCTACTGAAACCTTTTCATCTGATAAAACCATTTTGACAACTTTTAATATTGAGAAAGAATTGGAAAGAGTCAAGATTCCTATCCCTTTAGCTGAACTTTCCAAAAACCCTGGTTATAAAAATCAAGTGTCTAAATGGATACAATCCTCTAGTGTAGATGTTGAGGGAGATATTATTAGTTTACAAGATGAAAAACCCTCAGTAGTTTTTGGTCCTAGTTTTGATATGATTGATGAAATTTCTCCACCCTTTTATGTAACTTTAAAGGTCCATGATTTTCTCATGTATAATTGCATGTTAGACTCTGGAGCTTCTCATAACCTTATGCCAAAAGTAATTATGGACCAACTCCAGCTAGAAGTTACTCGTTCCTATCACGACCTCTACACCTTTGATTCAAAGAAAGTACCATGCCTAGGACTAATCAAAGACCTAGTTGTGACCTTAACCCAAATACATGTTAAGAGTGTAGTCTTAGACATAGTTGTCATTGATATTCCTTCCAAGTTTGGCATGCTTCTGTCTAGATCATGTTGTGCTAAACTTGTAGGATCACTTCATATGGACATGTCTTTTGATACTATTCTAGTCTATGGAGGTGAGCATTTAAGGTTATATAGGGAAGTTAGATTCCTCAATACTGTTTGCAGGTTTGATCAAGCAAAAAATCACCCATCTATGCAGTAGATCAGGATTTTGGTTGCTTTCAGTTATCATTGCAAAATTCATCAAACTCTCAACTTTCCATCGAAAATATAGTTTCCAAACCTAAAATTGTAAAATAAGATATCTGGAAACTTTATTTTGATGGTTCTTTCTCAAAGGAAGGAGTAGGAGCAGGGATTGTTTTAATCACACCAAATAAAGAAAATATTACTTAGTCATGTGCACTTGAATTTGAAGTCACCAATAATGTGGCTGAGTATGAGGCTTTTCTTCTTGGTCTTGAACTAGCTAAGAGTCTAAAGGTTCAAAACTTGAGTGTCTTTTATGATTCTGAACTAATAGTCAAGCAAGTTAGAAACTTGTGTCAAACAAAGCACCCAAGACTTAGGTCTTATAGAAATGAAGTTTGGGATACAATTGAAAATTTCTTTCAAGGATTTAACATAACTGCTATACCCAGGGATGAGAATATGCATGTTGATTCACTTGCTATTTCAGCAAGCTCTTTCAAAATCCCTGAGCCAGTATTGTTGGAATATCATATTCAAGTCAAGTACAAACCATCAATTCCCGATAACCTTAAACACTGGCAGATTTTTTAGGATGATGAGCAGTTAAAATCTTTTCTTCAAGTCATTGATGAATTTTCAAATATGCAAATTGAAGAAGATCAAAAAGATGTCCAAGAATCAAATCAACAGAGCCCAAAAACTTCATTTAGTCCTAAAATTCTTGATCATGATATCATTCAGTTATCTAATAATTTTATTCCCAAAGGATTAGTTCCATTGGAAAAACTCTTTGATAATAATGATGTCTCCAAAAACCCCTTATCTAATTCACCTGAAGAAGAAATTGAAGAGTGCAATATTGGGACTTTAGCTGAAGTTAGAAATGTTAAAATATCACCATCTTTGCCTTTGGATGTTAAAAAGGAATACTTCTATCTTCTTAAAAATTACAACTATGTTTTTGTAGGTTATAACCCTTGTAGGTTATAACCCCGTACATAAATTACCTGCATACAAATTCTAAAACACAGAAAATAAACAATGCGAGAGCATAACACATAAAACATATATACACAGAGATTCCCCCCTGGATCCCAAAACCAGGACTACCAGCTTGATTTTTCATTATGTTCCTTTCAATGTTATAATACATATTTATACATGCCGAAGCATCCAATACCATGGACCAAAAACCATCACGTCCAAAAACATGTGCGAAAATCATGCACAAAACCATAGGTGGGTCTGCCCACCCTAACATAGGGTCCAAAACCAAAATTTTTTGGGGCGCTGCCCCAGACCCCATAAAGTGGGGTTACAGGTATGCCTCAAACCCCTTGTGCCCCCCTCGCTACACAATCGGCGCAACGAAGGGGGGCTCTGCCCCCCCTCTAACCCCTCGGTTAACTACATGGGCTAGTCATGGAAAGAATATAACACAACCAAATAGTTTTTGCCTGGTCCTTTAATGAATTAAAACTTATGATACATCTTTGATTGAGCACAAAATTCCTTTAAAACCAGAGGCAAAGCCCTTTGAAAAAAAATTAAGAAGAATCAATTCAATACTTCTTCCAACCATTGAGAAAGAACTTAAAAAGTTGCTTGATGCTCATATCATAGTACCTTTAAGGTATTCTGACTGGGTGGCTAACCTAGTTCCTGTTAGGAAGAAAAATTGTGAAATTAGGTTATGTGTAGACTTTTGAAATATGAACAAAACATCTTTAAAGAGTAACTACCCATTGCCCAAAATGGATCATCTACTTTAGAATGTTTCAAGTGAAAATAGGATTTCTATGCTAGATGGATTTTCTGGTTACAACCAGATTATGGTAAATCAAGCTGACCAAGACAAAACTGCTTTTACTACTCCCTGGGGTACATTCATGTATGCCAAGATGCCATTTGGACTGACAAACGTTGGAGCCACTTTCCAAAGAGCCATGGATCTAAGATTTGTTGGTAAGATATCTAAATTCACTGTCATTTATCTAGATGGTTTAACTATTTTCTCTGATTATGATGAAAAGCATTTAAAACACTTAAGCAAGGTTTTTGACAGCTGCAAAAAATATGGCATATCCATAAATCCAAAGAAGTCTTTATTTTCTGTAAAGGAAGGGAAATTACTAGGGCATATTATCTCCAAGGAAGGAGTTGCCATTGATCCAAAGAGAGTTTCATCTATTCAAACTTTGTCTTTGCGTAGAAACAAGAAGGAGATACAAACCTTCCTTGGGAAAATTAATTTCCTCAGAAGGTTATCCCTAATTATGCAGAGATAGTAAAAGATATGACTGATATGTTAAACAATAACAATGAAGTGAAATGGACAGTTTCTGCTAGATATACTTTTGATCAGATCAAAAATGCTATATCTGAAGCCCCTACATTAGCCAGTCCTTATTACTCTTCCCCTTTTAGCATATTCTGTTTTGCATCATAAACAACTTTAGCAATTGTACTATTACAGAAGAACATAAATGGTGATGACCAACCCATAGCCTTCTTTAGTAAAGTCATGAGGGATGCCGAGCTTAAATATGACATTATTGAAAAGCAAGCTTATGTTTTAATCCAAGCCCTCAAAGCCTTTAGAACCTATGTTTTGCATTCACACATTACAATCTATGTCCCTAATTGTGCTGTCAAAACTGTTTTGACCCAACCTGACACTGATGGAAGAAGATGGAGATGCGTTGCCAAAATTCTTGAATTTGATCTTGAGATTAAGACCACAAAGCTAGTGAAAGGTCAAGTTTGGCCAAATTGCCAGCAGAATCCAATAGTAAAGTATTGGGAATAAATTTCATTTCTGAACTTACATCTGAGAAGAATCCACAAGAACCTTCTCAAATTTCAGAAGGGGAGAATCCACAAGAACCTTCCTAAATTACAGAAGGGAATAATCCACAAGAACCTTCTCAAAATTCAGAAGGGAAGAATCCACAAGAACCTTCCTCAATTGCAGAAGGGAAGAATCCACAAGAACCTTCCTCAAATGCAGAAGGGGAGAATCCACAAGAACCTTCCTCAAATGCAGAAGGGGAGAATCCACAAGAACCTTCCTCAAATGCAGAAGGGGAGAATCCACAAGAACCTTCCTCAATTTCATAAGGGGAGAATCCACAAGAACTTCTTATTTAGATCAAACCATTCTCATTCATATAGATTATAAATATGTACTCTCTGATTGGTATTCTGATATTGTGCAGTTTCTTAGAGATTTTCAGTGTCCAATTGATCTTGACTTAAAGCAGTGTAAATCCCTAAAACTCAAAGCAATTAAACACTATATTATCAATGGTAATATATACTGGAAGGATCTTCTTAATATCCTTCTTCTCTGTCTGACTGAAAATGAAACAGAGGGAATTATAGATCAGTTGCATGCAGGATTTTGTGGTGGACATTATGCTTGGAGGGCAACGACTTACAAAATTTTAAAAGCAGGTTTCTACTGGTCCACACTGTTTAAAGAAGTTGGAGCCAGAGTTAGAAGTTGCGCGAAATGTAAGATATTTGCAGGGAAACATAAGCTGTTAGCACTTCCTCTTGTTCCAATATTGGTTCAGGCACCCTTTCTACAATGGGGGTTAGACTTCATAGGGGAGATTCAACCACATTCAAGTAATCAACATAGATGGATTCTAACTGCTAGAGACTATTTTACCAAATGGGTAGAGGCTATACCTGTTAAAAATGCAACTGATACTGTTGTAATTAAATTCCTTGAGGAAAATATTTTATCAATATTTGGATGTCCTCAACAGATTGTTACATACAATGCAACAACTTTTAGCAGTGTTAAAATGATTGAGTTCTGTCAAAATTATTAAATTCTGTTACATCATTCTACACCATACTATCCATAGGGTAATGGACTAGCAGAGTCCTCCAACAAAAGCTTAGTTAAGGTCATTAAGAAGACTCTTGAAGACCATAAAAAGAGTTGGGACAGTCATCTGATCTATGCCATTTGGGGAAACAAAGTTTCTCCCAAGAGGCCCACAGGCAAGTCTCCCTTCCAATTATTATATGGTAAGGAAGCAATTTTTCCCACTCATTTAGCTTTACTAGTTATGAGATTCCTTCAGTAATATTATGAAGAAAAAGATGATTTTTCAAGAAGGATTAATCAAATCATTGAGTTAAATGAGAACATGGATGAGATTCAGTACAAGCTAAAGAAATATCAAAACAAGATGAAGGAGTTGTTTGACAGAAAGGCCAGAGAAATAAATTTCAAGAAAGGAGACCTGGTGCTTAGATGGGATACAAGGAGGGAAGATAAAGGAAAGCATGCAAAATTTGACAACCTCTGGTTTGGTCCATTTAGCATCGCAAAAGTCAAAGGAAATAATACATTGATCCTATAGAATTTGGAAGGATAGTATTCCTCATTGCCCGTCAGTGGGAAATACTTAAAACATTATATCGAGCATTAGATTTTCATCCATTCATTCATCATTTGTGAATATCTGGAGAGTTCATTTTATTTTGAAAAATTGCAAGCGTGTAATTGTTTCAGCAAAGACTCCATAGCCCGAGGAGAAGGCACTTGGATCTGCTTGTTCTATGCATACCACAGGGGGAAGCAGTCTCCAATTGGAGCCGATGTTGTAGCATTATTTGGTTTTGATAAGTTCGTATATTTGTCAAAAATAAATTCAAAATGTTAAGTTAGGATCTGGATGAAAAAGAAAGAAAAAGAAAAAAAATTAGGACAATTGTACATCTTATATACATCCATATCAAATAAAATGTTAGAAGTTAGTTGCCCTAAAGAATGCTTGTTTAAATGCACCACACTAGAAATGCTAAATTTGATTAATTAATGATTAATTTCCCCTAAAAAGTTATTAATCTTTGTTATAATCTTTTTACATTAGACATATGTTATATGGCGCATATGTTGTTTAGACCAAAGTTGCTAGTCGACAATACATCTCGTCAGCTTTAAATAAAGAGTGCGCATCATCAAACGGTGGATCTACTCCCCACTCGAATCAATGATGGGGGAGAGACTTCACACCCCCTCAACCATTTCCTGTTAACGCAGGGAGGGGGGGGGTCCGAAAAGCGGTTTTAATGGTAGACGCCTCAACCTTATGCGTGACCATCTCATAACTCCGTACCCCCCACCCGCTCAAAACCATAAACCGTTCGCTACCCCCTCCAAAATCCACCCACAGTTTTCTTCCGCCAATAGTTCTCCATCCCACGCTTTGACCGTTATCCCTTGACCAATCCAACTCCGCCACCTCACATACTCGTTTCCAAGTCGTTCTATCCATTGCCACCTCACTTACCCGTTCTTCCTATTCATCCGTTGCAGCTCCTCTCCTAAACATTAAAGTCGCTACGGTCATAAAATAAACCGTTAGCCCAACCCTGCATACTATAAATAAACCTAAACCCGTCCCTTTTTCACTTTTTTTTGACTCCTTACTGTTGGTTGTAGGTGAAACAGTTTCCTGCATAAAACTTCTTTCCATTTGATCAATCTGTCATGAGAGTCACTTATTCTTCTGTCTGTTAGCATGGCCCCAAAAGAAAAATCTAAAAAACATAGTACAGCAGAAAGTGCTGCTACCACCACCTCAGTCGATCTTGACCATATTCCCCTTGCTGACTCCTTTTTCAAGATTACAGATTCCAAGTGTGAGTTCGACTTCCACGAACTGCACCTGTGGCTCAAACAAAAATACATTGACTAGCAAGACCCAATCAGATTTTGGGAATCACTGTTGCCTTTCTTCAGCTTCCCAAAAACTCATGATTTCCCTGACCTAATTACTTGGTGCCAACCCAAATATGACCCTGTGAAAAGAGCAGTGGTGGCTCAAAATGGAGACATTCTGATCACCATCTCTACTGAAATCATTAACTAGATGCTCCTAATTCCTCAATTAGACTCTCTTAGCGATTTTTCACCAGCAACACTTATGGATTTGTACCATAAGCTAACCTTTCCATAGAGATCCCAAATATTTGAAATCTTTTTACCTCAGGATGCAAAATTACCAAAAAGGAATCCACCCTACCCATCTTCCATGTTTCCTGAAGCCTCCAGGCATTGTATTTCTCTGCTTTCCTACTTGTTAGGATATCCAGATGACCAGTCTGTTGATGAACCCATCCTTGGATTCCTTTCCATCTTCAACAAAGATCAACAACCAACATTCATGTATAATTACAGTCAATTCCTAGCTGATAATATACATGAACAATTCATGAATCTTACTATATAGGGAGTGTTCAACTACAACTCTGTAATTGTTCACATGTTTCTTTTTTAGCAGGGAGATATTTTTCCTATCAAGCTCAACAAACAGGATGAACAAGGAGTGAATCAATCAATGATTCATTGGACTGAAATAGTCAGGACCACTTCTACAAGCTCTTCATTCTCATATTTTATAGATACATTCATACATCCAGTGGCACAACTTCTCAACAGTGAGACAGAGCCAAGGATTGGAGATGAAATAAAGAGGATTCTACACTTAAGCAAGCATACTAAAACAGGTGACTGGTATTTATACCATAACTATACAGAGATAAGGGTATATGGTTGTGAGCTTGCACCATATAAATTGCCCAAATAAGTTCCTATGAGAATCTTTTCTCTGGAATATATTAGGCAGATGATCAACATGGATGACATGCACTTTATGTCAGGCAAAAGGAAGTCTCAGTTTAAAATCAAGGCAAAGATTGGATCATTCATTTGCAACACGAGATCAATTGGTATTGAGGCAGATGCATTGTTAAAGAAAATGAATTTCCAGCCTAGCTTTACCTAGTCTTATGACCCTTTTGGTATAATTTATGCCTTGAGAGTTGAATTAAAAATGACTCCTTATAATCATAATCTTAGACCAGAAATAGAAAAATTCATGAATCAAGAGCAGTGGGTTGATGTGACACTTCAAGAGGTAGATGAGCAAGTTTTATCCACCCCCAATGAACAAACTTCAGTTGCTGAGAGCAAGCAACAAAAAAGGGTGAGAGAGGAGACTTTATCTACTGAGGATATTATGAAAAGATTCATTTTACAATAGAAAAAGCCAAAGGTTGGCTTGACAACATACGTGAATTATATTATAGGATGGGGGCCAATTCCCCTAAAGCTACAAGTCCCAGCAGGGCCGAGCGTGGGGGTTGCGCTATGGTGTGCTATTTTTTAGGTTGTTGGACAACATGTGACGAATAATTTCCATTTACTTCAAAATTTCATCCAGACACCCCAACAGTTGTTCCGTAACTTCTGCAAATATGTGGGCCACGATGAGCGCCATTGTCGAAGCTATGAGCTGATGACGGAAAGAACACCTACATATCGGATGCAAACAAAAACTCGACCTCCAGATTAGGGCACTGGAGGAGCACGCAGAGGTTTTCAGGGTCAAGGATGGGGTCGTGGAGGAGGAGGACCAAGTAGAGGTTGCAGATAGATTATCTGCTACAACTGCAGGCAACTAGAACACTATGCACAAGAGAGTCAGAATCCTACACACCCATCATGTCAATACTGTGGACAGTTTAACCATACTATAGAAGAATGCCCGGTGATGGCTAAAATGCAACCTCAAAAACCTACACAAAATCTACAAATGATGAGGGCTGAACCCCACGAAGAAGATCAAAGCGTTAACATTGTGCCAAGAAGTGGAATGACGATTGGCACTGATAATGGTAAACAACTTGAAGAAGAAGGATGGGTCTGCAAAGCACTGGAGAAAGAAGTTAGCTTTGATTTGGATCACGCTAAGGAAACATTTATGGAAGCCAAGAAGAGCTTTGTTGAGGTCTCCACCTCAGGAAGCTAGGACGTGGTGCAAGAAGTCAATGCGCCTGTAGATGTTGATCCTTCTGTACACACTACGTTTTTGGAGACCTGCATAAAACTACTGCGTGATAGCAAAGTTTTGGAAGGCCTGCAAGAGTTAATAAATAAATGCTCTAGCAAGGAGAAAATCCTTGATGGACACCAGGTGGTGAGAAAAATTAGCAAACATAAGGCATGAACTGGGCGCGAGATTAGGCTTACCGCAGAGATAGGTGACTATGAGATGGACTAGGTCATTTTGGATCTGGTGTCCAATGCGAACGCATTACTGAAACAAACATGGGAAAGGATGGGGAGACTTGCATTGCAGTGGTCTTCGATTTAGCTCAGAATCGCGAAGCAAGAGAAAATCATCCCCATGGGACGGTTATATGGAGTAACAGTTGCTATTGAAGGTGCGGTCGCAGTAACAGACTTTGAAGTTATAGAAATTGTTGATGACAGTAATCCATACCCCGAACTCCTAGGAATTGACTGGGCTATTGATATGAATGGGGTCATCAATATTAAGAAGTGGACAATGTAATTTGAAAGAAAGTTGCTTCGGGTTATAGTACCATTGGACCCTGCAAAAGGGGTGTGATATACTGAACCAGTCCAGGATTATGAAGAAAGTGATGATGAACTGGATCAAATCTACAAAATCACAACACGAGATCAGGACTGGATCAATCTGACGGTAGATGGGAGGATTTCATGGGAGCAAGAGAGTTCTTGCACCTCTGATTCAGACGAAGAGTTAGAGCATTGGCAGAATCACTTGTGTAAAGTATCTACATTGCAATGTAATATAATGACGAAGTCGTGCGCTTTGTGCCGTTGGAGGTAAGGAAATTACCCTATTATGATGGTTTAACTGACGTAGATATGTTTTTGGATGAATTTGAGCGTGAAGTCCCTAAGGATCACCGCTTCCAAGCATTAGAATTGGCACTACGCGCTACGCTTGCATGATGGTGGGTTACACGTAAGGATAACATTGTTGGATGGTGAGATTACATAAGAATGATGAAGCTACGGTTAGGGCATGCTAACACCAGAATTACTGAGAAATATAATGGAAGGGATGATCCATGCGATCACCTAGCGAAATGGACTAAAGCGTGGGGGATGAAACCACATCCAGAGTGGGTACACATATTTTTCCATACTTTGGATACAATTCCCATGAACTGGTATCTCGAAACCGAGCTCTGCCATGGCACTATGGAATGGGATGTGTTAAAGTAAGGATTCTTATTGACCTTTAACTTTGAAGATGGCTTCACAAGCATCGATGAAGTGCTACAAGATATTAAGGCGATTATCTTCAGAATGCTAATGGAACCTATGGAATGGGCCCAACCAGACTGGAGTACCAGCTTCGCCATGCGTTGGAATGCTATAATGTGACTGCTGAAGAGGAGGATGAAGATTTGAGAAACAATAATATTCCAGAGGGAGAAGGGAATCGCGAAGTCAAAGGCCTGCAAATAGAAAACCTAGACATCTCAGTGCCTTTGAAGACAAAGCAGGTAAACATTGGCACTAAAGAAGAACCGAAGTTTGCAAAAATTGGAGATTATTGGGATGACACCATAGTGGATAAAGTGTTCAGTTATTCCGCGAATACTAGGATCTCTTCCCTACTATGTTTTTGGACTTGAAGGGCATTGGTGATTTGGGTATTATGAAGATCACTCTGAAGCCAGATGCGAAGCCTATTAAACAAAGACCGTATCGCCTTAATCCTAAATACATGGAAAAGGTTTGTTAGGAGTTGGAAAAGATACTGGAGGTAGGCATCATAGAACCTGTTGAAGAATCTGATTGGGTGAGCTCGATGGTGGTTTAGGAGAAGAAACATAAAGGTGAAATAAGGATGTGCATAGATTTGCAGAGGCTTAATGATGCATGTGTCAACGCCCCATTCCCAATGCAATTTACATACAAAATGTTAGACAATGTTGGAGGGAAGGAGGCCTACTCCTTTACTGACGGGTTTTCCAGGTATCATTAGATCAAGATCACACTAGAGGATAGGAGAAAAACGACCTTTGGAACAGAGTGGGGTTGTTTTCAATACACTGTGATGTTGTTTGGATTCAAGAATGTGCATGTGATATTTTCTTACGTAGTCATAACAACGTTCAAAGAGTTCATTCATAAGTTCTTGGAAGTATACTTTGATGATTGGATGATGTTTGGATTAGTGAAGCGCCATGTAGCAAGTCTACGCTTGATGTTGGATACATGTCGTGGATACCAGATTGCGATGAATTTGAAGAAATGAATATTTTGTGTTGCCTTTGGGATCTTGTTGGGTCACGTGGTGTGCAAGCAAGGATTGATGATGGACCCTGCCGAGATTGCAGTAATTGTGAATTTGGAGGCCTCGAGGAACGTCAAGCAGCTGTGCGCAACACTGGGACATAAGAGATACTATAGAAAGTTTATCAAAGCTTATGCTTAAATCACTGAGCCCATGGAGAAACTGCTAAATAAGGATGCAACATTCTGTTGGGATGAAGAATGTCAACGCAACTTAGATGTATTGAAAGAAAAGATGGTCACTATGCCAATCTTGGCATTCCCTAATTGGAAAAAGGAGTTTCATGTACATGTGGATGCCTCTTGCATTGCATTGGGTGCAGTGTTAACACAGGCTGGTGAAGGATAAATGGACCATCCTATAGCCTTCATAAGTAGGAAGCTATCGAAGGTCGAGAAGAATTATTCAATGACTGAACGCGAAGGATTGGCCATGGTGTACGCACTGCAAAAATTCAGGCATTACCTTTTAGGAGGGAATTTCAAGATGTACACAGATCATTGTGCGTTGAAATACTTGGTCAACAAGCTTGTGTTGGGGGGGGGGGACCTGCACATGGTTAATATTATTTCAGGAGTATGAATTTGAAGTCATTGTGAATCCAGGGAGGCTAAACGCTGGACCTGACCATCTGTCGCGGATCAAAACAAGAGAGGAGCCTAATAATCTGGAGGAAGGATTTCCATATGTGTAGCTCTTTGCGGTGCGCGTAATAGATGATCATTTTGTAGAAATTATTCACTTCTTGACTACGAGGATGGCATTGAAAGGATATACAAGTCAACAAAAGTGGGAATTAGTAGTGCGCGCAACTGATTTTTCAGTTATTGCGGGACATTTGTATAAAATGGGTGTAGATGAGATATTGTGAATAAATGTTCTGTACTTTGAGCAGGATAGAATTCTCGCTGAAGCTCATGGAGGAGCTGCCGGAAGTCATTATGTAGGAAAGGAAACTGCATAGAAGATTTTGCACGTAGGTCTATGGTGGCCAACATTGCACAAGGATTCCAAGGCGTATTGTAAGGCGTACGATGCATGTCAAAGAACTACAGACCATCGCAAAGGGATGAGTTACCACTACATCCTCAAATATCTTTGCAGCCATTTGAGAAGTGGGCAATTGATTTTGTTGGGCCAATTAAGCCCTCAGGGAAGAAAACAGGTGCGCGCCATATTATCACCGTGACAGAATATCTAACTAGATGGGTGGAAGAATAGCATGTTAAAGATTGTACAGGAGCTACGACATCAAAGTTCTTGTTTGAGTACGTCTTAACCAGATTTAGCTACCCGAAAGTGTGGATGGGTGACAAGGATACGCACTTTCTGAATGAAACGATCAGTGCGTTGACTGAAGAATTCTAGTTCTACCACCAGAAGAGTACACCGTATCACCCTCAGGTCAATGGAACTGTGGAAGCCTTTAATAAGGTTTTGGAGAACACATTGACGAAGATCTGCAACATGCAATGGAATGACTGGGATGTGCATGTACTTGTAGTACTATGGGCTTACAGGGCTACTTGTAAGAAGCTGATAGGGCAAACGTCGTTCATATTAGTATATGAGGTCGAAGCCATAATGCCGATGGAATACATTGTGCCTAGTCTGTGTATAACACCCCTGACAGATATGGCAGATCACGAGGCCTTGGAGGAATGACTCGCATATATGATGGAGCTCGAAGAAGATCAATTTTTGGTAGGATTCCATCAACAAGTTCATAAGGAACGCGAAAAAGCATAGCATGATCGCCACATCAAGATTTTCACATTCAAGGTAAATGATCTTGTCCTGTTATATGATAGTAAATTCATTAAATTTCCAGGTAAATTCTAGATGCATTGGTTAGGGCCATATATTGTCAAAGAAATTACAGATGGAGGCGCAGTGCAGCTCGCGAAGCTGAATGGGGAACCCTTCCTGGGAAGAGTGAATGGAAGCAGGTTGAAATTGTATACATGGGATCCTACGTAATGACTATATGGCAGCATGATAGTCTTAGTTCTCCGAGCAGTTGCAAGGGAGTGCAAGACTATAAACTACACTGCCCAACTTGAAGGACAATGCAGCAAGCGGGCTACGCGGAGAATGACAAAGATGCAATCCAGGAAGCTGAACCATGAGGGGAGGTGCCACATAGCGTAGCAGGAAAATGACCATTGGGGTTACTGTTCATGATTTGATGGCTAGAAGACGGTTAAGAGGAGCAGGATGGCAGTAATTAAGGCCAATTTTTTGAAGATCTACCACCAAAACAACATTTATTGTCAGAATTTGGGGGGAACGGTCAGATTTTAATTCAAAACCCCCTATAAATTACGCGTGCTTGTCCAACAGAGAACATTTTGCACCCTAAGAGTTGTTGGTAAATTTTGCTGTCTGTTTTCTATGAGCTGAGCGTTCTAGGAAGAATTCTTGTCACGAGGAAATGTTTCTCTCGTAGCCCGCGAATTGTTTATAGAAAGAATGACTGCCACCAACCCCATTGAAGCCCTGAGTTTCGAAGCAGTCGTGTCCGACGCACCAGTATTAGAAGTGCCGAGGTCGCCTAGACTAAAATAGATGGGGACAAAAGACAAGAATCCTGTAATGAAAGAGAAGCAAACCGCCATGAAGGAAACACCGAAGAAGCTAGTGTCGGTGCGCATGTCACCCAAAAGGCCTATCGAAACACAGTCCAAGCAAACGAAAGATAAGCAGCCAAAAAAAAGTAGTGAACATGGAGGAGGAAGAGTTACAGGGGATGGATGATATTGATGTTGAAGGGGTGGAACCCTTGATGAGGCTGCCGAAGTTTATCTCTCCGCGGAAGGGAAAAAAAAGGTCATGAAGGACCCGAATTTTGAGAATTTCACCATATCCATTCCCCTATTAGCTGAGCATGTCCCTTTTGAAGGTCCTCAGCTTGCAAGAATCCCATTATTAAAAATGGAGAATTGGGACCTCACAGACCACGCTAAGTTTCCACATTTGGTGACGGACAAATATATGCGAAATGTTTTTTAAGAATAAACAGGTGTTACAACATTAGAAACGATTGAATGGGTCTGCGGTGTTAAGCAATCAGGGTTGCTCAACTTGCTGTTGGTGCCACATTATCATTGCACCCCCATTAATACAATATGTGTGCACTAGCTCCTCACATTGGTACATGATGGGTGTTTATGGCTAGGAGAGCCTATCCCCATCACAGACATGCTAATTCACAGAATCACGCATTTTCCTTACAAAGGCGCGAACCCAGCCAAGGAGTTTGGAGGGAAGATTGGGGAAAAATATCTTGTTGAGAGGAGAAGAGGGATTATAGCCTCCTCAAGAAGTCATGAGGGTATTCCATTCTTTCCACAACAGAACAGGCAATTCAATTCGTTGCCCAAATTTTAGCGGGGAAGGTGATGAGAAAATACTGCACGGATGAAGTGCTGGCACCTGTAGTTTCCCTTGCTGCACAATGCATGAAAGGCATCCAACTTAATTGGGCAAGATACCTCTGTCAAGAGTTCCTAGAGAATTACTGAGAGGCCCAGGATGAAACCAAGCCATTTCACTACGCTTGGTTGTTGCTGTCAATTGTGCTCATTGTATGGAAATTGCTGGAGGATAGAAAATTTCCTCCACTCAAGGAAGGATTGCCAGAGGAAGCGTAATTTGCTTCCTTATGGTCTATAAAGAATGCCACGCGAATTGCAGAGACAAATATATTTTGGGTCCTTGTGGAAATGGAACTCCGTATGGCAATCAATCAACATCCAAGGTTGTCCCCAACCTTGTTCACACAACTGTCAGCCTACGCGGTGTTCAAGACTGACTTCCACAGAGTCTATATCTAAGCACGGAAGGATCCAGAGAAGAAATGGCACCAATTGCCCTATTTGGTGTCAAAAATAGATGTACAAGAGGTTGTAGTGAAATGGCCTACAAAGTGGTGCGCCTCGTCAGACTTAGATGTTGGACCAAGCATGGGCGCGGAAAGTTCTGCTACGCAGAAAAGAAAGGACGAAACTAAGTAAGTTGCAGGTACACTCGCAGAGCAGTGAAAGAAGGAAGCTGCAGGAAAGGCTCGCATTAAGCAGGAACGCACTGCTATGGAGTAGGCAGAAAAAGAACAACGTGAGTCCCAGAAAGGTGATAAGTCACCTATGCCAGAGATAAAGGAAGAAGAGCTTTTAGGACAAGGCGACAGAGGAGATGAGGGGCAGAGCACCCCATTTATTTTGAAAAGACGTGGCAAGGAGTAGTAGGGAGGAATGCAAAAGAAGCAGAAATATGATAGAACAAGGGTTTATCCCATGGTATTAATAGAAGACGATCTCGATGAGATCGGCGATAAAATTCGGGACACTCCCACAAAAGTGTTGCAGCAGTTCAAGGAGCAATACATGCAAACATTAGGGGGCGTTCAGAAGGATCTGTGAGATTTGCAGCTCCAAGCGACAAGAATCCAGGAAGATGTTGGGAAGATGAGCGGTGCACAAGCTAGTCTGGGAAGAGGAAAAAGTAGAGTCATGTAGATGGCCTCGCCGCAGGATGTGAGAGCCTTCCCTTTGCCTGAAGGGTCAGTTTGCATCGACACGGATGAACAACGCGAAATGCTTCACAAAGCCACAAAAACAAGACTAAATCTTGCTGAGCTATCACTTGAATCTCTGCATACATTACACAAGGAGTCATGGAGGAGCTTAGGACCAGAGAACAACGAGCACTCACTGAAATCAGTGAAATTAAAGTCAATAATCAGCAATTGTTCATTGAAAAGATGTAGGATATAAAGGAAAAGGAGGTGCTATAGGCGCAAAGTTTGCGTCTAGAGTCAACAGTAGCGGAGTCATGCAAGATAGTACTTGAACTCCACATCCGAGAGGATGCACAGCCAAAAGCCAAAATTAGAAAACTAGCCACTGGTGTGCGTGAGGCAAAAGCAGAAGTTGGATGAGTCACGTTCGAGTTCAACATGAAGATTGCAGAGTTGTAGTTAGAATTGAAGCCCACAACTTCACTTGAGGTCTAGGAACAACGTAGAGTCGAGATAAGGGAAGGCATGGCTACCTTAGAGGCCACAGTCACTAACTGTGCGACAATGTTCGAACAGGCTATGGAGCTCGTGACTAATCTGTGGGAGGATCCAAACCCGCAGACACTGAACATAGAGGTAAGGGAGCTGTAGGGACAATATGATGAAGTTAGGGTGACTGCAAGCTCCTTAGCACCAGTATAGCGCCTTCCCAAGTTACATGAAGGAAAACAACTGCTGACACAAGTGGATGAAGCACAAAAGAAGGAGGCCTTGCTAAAGGCCAGGTTGTAACCTTGGTTGGAGGAGTCTTATCAGATCATGACTTCCACTTAGGATAACCTTAAGGAACTACAACAGACACAAAAAATGATGAGGTTGACCTAGAAGGACCAGTCATTGAAAAATTGGTCGAGGAGGTTCAACATGTAGCAACGTAAAGTGCTGCCAAAGTTGAAGTGGTCCAAGTAGAGCTAGGAGGTCTTCGCATTAAGATCACAGCGCTAGTAGAGTGACTTGAGGGTGAGTCACGATCTTTGTATCGGGGGCCTGTTGGGATGGGGTCATGTGGGTTAGTTTGGGGTTAAGATAACCCAAATTTTGGTACAATTTTGTAAATAATGTAAAGTCTCCATGATTTGTGGATGTGGAGTGCGTAAATGAATAGGAGTCAAAAGGGTTTAGCCCCTTATTTTGGATAATTTTGGAGTCGATTTTGAGATTCACCCATGGTCCACAGACCATGGAATTTTATGGAAAATACTATAAATAGTTGTGTCTTAGAGAGTCTAAGGCAGTAATGGGCAACTAAGAAGTGGTAAGCAAGGAGAAGTGAGTAAGATAGGGGAAGAATGGCTCTGTAGCTGAGTGCGCAGAGGCCTAGGTAGAGTGTGCAACTGAGTGTGCGGACCCCTGTGTCTATGTGCACATAGGCCTAGGTAGAGTCTGCAGCTAAGTGTGCGGACCACTGTGGCTATGTGCGCAAGGTAGTTTTGAGTCTGTAACCCTGAATTGAATATCAATAAAGACAATTTTCCGAAGAATTTCTGAGTATTTATGTTTATCTTTGTTAATGTTATATGCTACTGATGAATGATTTGTTTATGAAATATTGATTGAATGTTACACGATTCTCTTTTATAAGTCTTAATAATGTATGCAATGCATGTTTAATTACTTTCGTGAAGACTCTGATGAATTCTTTGATGTTTACTAATAACTTAAGTATATATGCGTCAACGCTAATTTAGGACTGCTCTCTGATGCACGTAAGTAGAAAAATTAACTACTAAAGGTCCATAACGACTGATCGTAGACCTTCACAAAGGTCAGAAAGCTATTAATAGAGCTGCAGTGACGAGCCCTAAGAGTTTATCAATCTACACGAGGGCAGATCAAAGGTGCTGAAAGACATCACACTAGCCTCTGGATGCAGAAACTTGATTCTAGCATCCCCCCATATTGCTTTGGGTGAGACTATAGCCTACGCTATGCAAGTTATTTCCCAAAGGGCTAGTAGTGTAGGGTTTTGTTGGTTGGTGAAGCTAACTCCGAACATGGGTCAAGATGCCCTGAAGCCAACACTAGAGTACTGTGGCTGCCTACATAGGTACATTCAGGATGAGATGGGTTCCTGGATATCTCCTTGCTCGGAACAACATACAGATACGCTATCAAGATTGAGCAGAAGCTTAAATATAAAAAGTGATATTTTTGGATTTGCGAATCTGACGCAAGGTAAAGGCGCCCCCAAACCACAGAGAAGAGGGCAAAGTCAAGCCGGGGTGACCCAGGATAACCCGTTGAAGCTACAATAAAAGAGCAAAACCATGAAGACAAATAAGGATATGGGAAAGTGGTGTGAGTTCCATAACAGCTCCACTCATAACACAAGTGAGTGTCGGGCCAAGTGGTCATTGGTGGCCGAGCTAAAGGGTTTTGAGTTTGAAGCATGCTTCGACTCTGAGTCATAACCCAACAAGGGGAATGATAAAGGGAAATAGATCATTGATGCGGAGCCCAGTGCCACTATTGCCACCACTAAGATCCAAAATATTGAGCCTGGATATCCAAAAGAGGGGGAATGCATATTCCACTCACAGATGTGGGTGAAGGGTTCTCCGCTGCTGTCTAGTCAATTTAGTGTCCTAAATTGCTCTACATCAATTATCAATCCAGGTATCGTAAAGTGATGAAGTGTGGTGCACCATATGTGCTTAGTTAACCTTTCTCTTACTTCGTTGTTTTATAGTTTATGTTGTTTTTGGGGGTTTTGTTTCTTATGCTTAAGGAAATTAATCTAAGAAAGAAAAGCTATGCTTCTAGGTGAAAATCTCTAAATGTTAATGGTCAACTAAATCTAATGACTTTCAATGTTAAAATCTAATTTCTAAAGAAAGGAGAAAATGAAACAAATCAAAACTTTGAACAATTAGATTAATCTAAGCCGACAAAATGTCTATGAAATGAAAGCAAAAATGATAACAACTAAATGAAGTGTTTTATCACTTTGCTATACAATTTTGGGAGAACTACCTCCTTGTGATAGCATTCTGAGGGATTCAATACTTCATTGTTCTAAAACTAAAAATGAAATTGCAACAAAATTAAATGCAAAACATGTAAAGGAAAACTAATCTTCGAAAAGAAGTAAACATGAAAATGCAAGGAAAAAAACTCAGTCATTAGTAAAACATTTCACCACTTAGTCTTAGGTTCAACCATCAACAAAGGGCTTTTGGAAATATCTATTTAAATCATGAGTTACTAAATTGATAAGAAAATGGCATTAAGCTATCTAACTCTAAACTAATGAACAACAAGAAATCTCATTCATAAACACAACATTTCGCCATTTAGTTTGAGGATTAATCATCAACGAAAGGCTTTGGAAATATTTGTTTATATCATGAGTGACTACACTAAGAAGAAAAAGGCATTGAACAACAAGAAATCTCATTCATAAACTCAACATTTCACCATTTAGTTTGAAGATAAACCATCAACGAAAGGCTTTGGAAACATTCATTTATGTAATGAGTGACTATTCTATTGAAATTGAAATGGAAAGAAAATACAAAACATGTAAAGGAAAACTAATCTATTGTGTGCTCTAATGCTCCAATCACCAATTGGAAAATACTTTCTTGGACTATTTTTATAAGCATAGATTACACAGTTAGATAAATCTACAATCAATTGGTTGAACACACTTGCATGAATTAAACTTGCATGAATGGAAAATCTAAACTATTAAACTTGAAAACAATAAAATGACATATTTGAATGAAATCAAAGAAAAACCAGAAAATACAATCTACTCTACCTTACATTCTAATACGCTCCATGAAATCTACTTCACATCTCCTTCCATGTTGAGAACATCAAAGCTTTATTCAAATTCTTCAAAATTACAAAAGTTTACAAAGCTCTCCAAATATTTCCAAAAACTTTCCAAAACTAAAAAGCTTTCTAAGACTAAAAAGCTACTAAATGAAGGAAAGAGATCTCCTATTTAGACAAAAAGATGAGAAGTCATCTCATTAATGAGAGTCTATGAATCTCTCCCTATACCTCTAGAGCTATAATCAAAATAGGAAATAATAAGACACATGTCTTCTTAGAGTTTCAATACAAATAGGAAATGTGACACATATCCTCATGATCCCATGATCCTCTCCACTCAAATTCGAATTTGGCCTTAGGGTGCCACATAAAAGTCTTCTAGAAGCCTCCTTTTGACCTACACATGTCAACAATCTCAACCCACTTGTTAGGTATAAACATATGCACATTATTTTCTAAATTTTAACCACAAATTCACTTAAAAAGGCTAAGAATTAATAAAGTTTGGAAAAACATAAATGTGACCCAATGATAATGAAAGTGAGATGAATGTAGTGACATGGTAGTGAAATGAAGGTGAAATGGAGGTGATATAATGGACATAATAGTGAAAGTGTAATGGAAATGTATGACAATTTCAAGACCCAACAACTGCAGTTCATTATCGACATCGAGAGCCAAAAGAACCTGATTTCAGTAGATGTCATGAAACGGTTGGGCCTTCCGACTAAAACACATTCGCAGCCATGTACCATTGAGTGGCTTCACCAAGGAAGATATATCCACGTCAGCCAGCAGTGCCGCCTTCTCTACGACATCAATCCCTTCACGGATTAGGTACTGTGTGATGTTTCTCCTCTTGAAGTTTGTGATGTATTATTATGACATCCATACTTATGGAAGTGACATGTTGAATATGAGTCTAGACCTTGTTCCGTTATTATTTATTTGGGTACTAAGTTATACAGGATACTGGAGGTAGCCCCACCTACCGCCATCTCTTTAATATTTGCTAAGAAATGCAGTAAGGTCATCTCCCAAACTCAGAAATTTGTTTTATTCTGATTCGCTCTCAAAGTAAGGGGAAGGTCATAGCCACATCCATGGCCCTTAGGAAGGGTTCCTACAAGCAGCATAAGTAGGTGGATACGGTCATGGAAGAATACAGGGACATCTTCTCCTCACCCACATGGGAACCCTTGCATTGTTAGGTCAAGCATTTAATCGATCTGACTCTCGAAGCACCTCTACCCAACTGGTCAATATATAATCACTCCATTATGGAAAATGAAGAGATCAAGTGGAAAATCTAGGTGTTGCTACAAAAGGGGCACATCCAACGAAGTTCCTCGCCTTGTGGGAGCCCAATTGTACTTGTATAGAAGAAGGATGGGACCTGGAGGCTCTGCACTGATTATTGGGCACTAAACAAAATCACTGTCAGGAACATGTATCCAATCCCACGGATTGATGACCTGCTCGACTAACTCAAGGGAGCCAAGTATTTCATCAAGATCAATCTAAAGTCTGGTTATCACTAGGTTCCAATAGAACCCACAGATGTATCGAAGACCGCCTTTAAATCTAAGGAAGGTCTTTTTGAATGGTTGGTTATGCCCTTTGGGTTGACAAATACCCCTTCTACTTTTATGAGGTTAATGGATGACATATTATGGCCCTTCACAAACTCATTTGTGGTGGTTTATCTGGACAACATCCTCATCTTCATCAAGAGTTTGGAAGAACACTTGCAACACATTTGACAAGCCCTTCAAACCCTTCAGCAGCACAAACTTTGTGCCAACTTGGAGAAATGCACCTTTGGCATGAGCCAGGTCCAATACTTGTGCCACATCATAGATGAGTGTGGCATGCATGTGGACCCAGCCAAGATCCAAGTCATTCAGGATTGGCCAGCCCCGACCACTCTAACGTAGCTTCGCATCTTTTTGGGCCTTGAAAATTTTAATCGAAGGTTTGTGTTGGGATTCTCCCATATCACTTGGCCTTTGAGTAATTTTTACACATTATTTTGTCACACCTCCCAGGCTTCCCTGTGACATACCTTGAAGTGCTCGAAACATGATCATTATATAGTATACTCATCCATGTATACAACTTAGATTCCTCCTTTAACTTTGCTTGGAAAATATCTAGAGCTTTCCTTGAAGAAATAGCTCTTGAAACCCTAAAATGAGGGTCATTGCCCTTATGAAGCTCAAAACCACGATGATCGTCTATTGCACCATGTTAAGCCAGTGATGGCATCACTTTGTTCTCTCTCATACTCGTGATGGTCTCAAAAAAGAAGTTTTCTGAAAGAGGATGAGAAGCTTCATGATCTAGAAGCTTCCAGAGCAGCGAGCTGGAGGTGGTTTCGCATAGATGAGGTCGAATCCTCCTAATTTGACCTCTTGGTCTCATACCTATGAGCGACCTCCTTGAGATGTGGGACTAATATTATCTTTAGAGAAGTCCTAACTCCCTCTCCAAGCCTATAAATTCCTCCTCTCCCATTCCCAAATGGTTGGTCTATGTCCATTTGCACCCGTATGCTGAGCTTGTGCCTAGAGGCTAATCATTATACTTGGAGAAGGAGTGTTTGGAGAGGTTCTTGGCTTGGACTTGGATTACCACTCAAGGAGAGACTTTAAACATCAAGGCTATGGTTTTAAGCTTCCCTTTATTCTTTAAATAATTATAACTGCTGGTTCATCTTCCCAAAATATATATGTTTATGTATGTATTTGCTTGGCATTCCTTGATTAGATAAGTAGGTTATTATTAGATTTGCTATTGGTTTTGGCATAATTTGTTGCCTCTTGGTTACTTGTGTAGGTACATAAGCGTTGAAAGAAGCAGGAACGAGTCCGTGACACAAGCGATTCGAGGATCGCAACAAAGGAAATTGGAATAACATCAGAGCAAGGTAGACCATCTCTCTTGTTCTACTGATTGTCACTTCAGTTGCTAGACCCACTCATTGGACTAGAGGGATCGTCTCTATCCACAAAGAGGATTAACCTTATCAACAAAATGGCGACTCTGTTGGGGAAAGGGTGTTAAGACTTCTCCAAGGTTGATGGCGACAAACCAAAGATGACGACTCCATAGACTAACCTTCAATTTTCGAGAGTCACAAAAGAGATGAAAGATGACTTCGGGGGGGGGGGGGGGGGTTCCTTTTCTTTTGTTTTAGGAGTCCAAAAAAGAGATAAAATAAAACTCCTAGAATCGGTCAATAATGATCATTGCTCACATTGAAGGCACCTGTAAATGCACAAGAAACACACCCATCACTGATATCGAGAGAAAATATTAAAATATTATAACAAAAATATTGACAAAATGACTTTCAAAACCTATAAATTGGTAAAAGTAATTTTATTTTTTACCATTTTACCAAACTGAGCTCTGAAAGTGCTTTTTGTGCCCTAATTCTCTTGATTTTCTAGTGGCTACTGTAGGAGATCTAGGGTACAGTTTCACGATCCATTTGTGATAGGTAAGAGCCTCATCTTTTCTTTTGCATTTCATTCCCTTTCTATGTAATTTAAATGATAAATTTTATGCTAGAAAGGAGGATTTTAAAATTTTAGGTCGTCAGCGACCATCGTAGGTATGGTCATCAGACCTGTGATGGTTGCACTCGAGCCTAAAGGCTTGCACAATGCCATCGCAATGTTTATAAAAACAGGTGCGGTGGCGCCGAGAGTGATTTTTTTACATTAAAAACTCTCTTTTAAGCAAAAAATTTTGATTTTGATTCATATAAAAATAATTAATAAGTGTTTAAATGTTGTTTTGCAGGAGAATATGGTCTTGGAGGTTCCCTCGGATATTGTTTTATACCTTTTTGGGTTCGAGGGACAAATTACGAAAAGGGACATGATGGATTTTTCTTTTCCGTTTCTTTTTCAAACTCTCTAAACATGAAAAAGATACTGAGTTATTCTTACTTCGAACTCATTAAAACTTTACGATGAAAGACTCGTACCCATGATGAGACCGAGCTTCTCCTTCCTAGGGCTCGTAAAACCTACTAGGATGGATCCATTCGAAGAATGAACTTACATAACAATCATATGTTATCCCCTTCAAGCTTGTGATAAAAATAATTGAGGTACTCGCTAGAAATAGCAAGGAAAACTGAAGATGAGACATCATTTGTATAGGCAGCATGTCTCTCTTGAACATGACACTCTTTTGCTCTCATGTCAGGTTTGGGATATCCTCTCTCAGTCAGTTGTCTTGGTGGGTTTGGGTGATCCATTTTGCCTCTCATTTGACTATTCCACACTATCATCATGACCTTTAGTCCTATGTCGAGTCAGATGCTGCCACACTATGGAGTCGTTTCGCCAATATTTTCAAGAGAAGTCCAATATGTAGTTATTTACGTATACATTGTTTGAGTCATTGCTACAGTCTTGAAGATTATTCCACTTTATTCCTTGTTTTGTGTCAATGATGGGGGATTCATCATTCCCCTCCTTCGATGGGTCACTTCATGTTGACTTCATCTCATTATCCAAGAAGATGACTTAGGAACTCCCTTCATTACTTAGACCCCAATGGCCAGTTCTTCGCATCCGACGACAAGTCTTCATTATTGGCTTTCGATCGCGTGATTCCACGAGTGTTTGACCTCAAATTAATTATCATATTCATGGATTGTACTATTGTACCTTGAGGGCCATTTTCATCATTGGTGGTTTCTCTCATACCTGTTAACGGTCCACATCATTGGCTCGTAATCAGGTGGTTTTCTAGCATGTTCGACTTCAACACTTTTATTTGCATGTTAGAATTCGTACATTGATTGGGTCGGGATGGAGTGCAAGATCATGAGTCTTGTCTGTTATGACTCAGGCTGCATGGAGTTATATGTCATTCATGATTATACACATGTTTCTACTATACGGATGTCTCTGACAATACCATGAGACTTTATTTTTATAATGATCCTTATTATCTGGATGGTTGCACCCATACCATGGATCTTTTATTTAGTCTTCATCATCCGGATGGCTGCATCCATGCCGTCGATTCATGTCTTGATCTCAGATATGTATATATATATGTGTCCTTGATTTTCAGGTCTCCTGACAGTGCGTGTCCTCATCCTTGCCAAAAGCTTTTAAAGCCTCTCAGCCATCACTCCTCATTCTGACATCATGCTTTAGGGGGAATCTGTCACATAGTATTTTGTCACGCGTCTTGCACTTCCCTATGAGATACCCTAAAGTTCTCGAAACATGATCATTATACAGTATACTCATCCATGTATACAACTCAGATCCCTCCTTTAACTTTGCTTGGAAAATATCTGGAGCTTTCCCTGAAGAAATAACTCTTGAAACCCTAAAATGAGGGTCATCACCCTTATGAAGCTCAAAACCGTAATGATCACCTAGTGCACTGTGTTAAGCTAGTGATGGCATCGCTCTGTTCTCTCTCATACCCACAATGGTCTCAAAAATGAAGTTTTCCCAAAGACGATGAGAAGCTTCATGATCTAGAAGCTTCCAAAGTGACGAGCTGGAGGTGGTTTCACATAGATGATGTCTAATCCTCCTAATTTGACCTCTTGGTATCATCCCTATGAGCTACCTCCTTGATATGCGGGCCTAACACTATGTTTGGAGAATTCCTAACTCTCTCTCCTAGCCTATAAATTCCTCCTCTCCCATTCCCAAATGGTTGGTCTATGTCCATTTGCACCCGTACGCTGAGCTTGTGCCTAGAGGCTAATCATTAGACTTGGAGAAGGAGTGTTTGGAGAGTTTCTTGGCTTAGACTTGGATTACCACTCAAGGAGAGCCTTGCAAATTCAAGGCTATGGTTGTAAGCTTCCCTTTATTCATTAAATAATAATACAACTGCTTGTTCATCTTCCCAAAATATATATATTTATGTCTGTATTTTCTTGGCATTCCTTGATCAGCTAAGTAGGTTATTATTAGATTTTCTATTGGTTTTGGAATGCTTTATTCCCTCTTGGTTACTTGTGCAGGTACATAAGTGTTGAAAGAAGTAGGAACGAGTCTGTGACATAAGCGATTTGAGGATCTAAACAAAGGAAATTGGAATAACATCAGAGCAAGGTAGGCTATCTCTCTTGTTCTACTTTTCAATCATAATCTAGGAAGATGTCTAATTGATTGTCACTTCAATTGCTAGACCCACTCATTGGGTTAGAGGGATTATCTTTGTCCACAAAGAGGATTAATCTTGTCAACAAAATGGCGACTTTGTTGGGGATTGAACCCAGAATCTCTGGTTTCATAGATTAATCAACAAAATGGCGACTCCACCCATCACTTCTCCATTTTGTTGACAAGGTTAATCCTCTCTATGGACAAAGACGATCCCTCTAGCCCAATGAGTGTGTCTAGCGACTGAAGAGAGGATTAACCTTGTCAACAAAATGGAAACTCCACTGGGGACCCTATGACCCTTTCCTTCATTTTCTTCACCTTGTCTTTTGACAAATTTGATCAACCATTGATTTTTTAACTTCATTGCTTGTCTGTAGTCAATGTCATTTACTGGTAGATGCCTGAAGGTTGTTAAATTGTGTTGTTTTTGAAGATTTTGGATTTCTTTTTTTTTCCTTGACCATCACGGGTTTGACCCTGACAGTTGCGATGATATCGTGGTTTTCCTAGTTATAGTAGCAATGATCACTACTTTACTCCTGACAGGTGCGATGATTGTAGAGAATAAAGAAATTTAGGGTTTTGTCTCTTATTTTCAGTTCTACTTGCCTTCTGCCTATGGTTTAACAGTGTGTTCTTCATTGACTTTGTTATTGTCTGATTGCAATTGTCTTTTAGCTTGGCTTGAGTGTGCTTAAAGTTTGATTACCTTTTTAGGGTTCTAGGTCTTCTAGGTCAACCTTCATCCACTCATTGGTCTTCCCATCAGAGATTGATTGCCTATGTTAAAGAGTCTTTGTGTCTTTAGACATATCTCGCAGGTCACTTTTTGGTTCTTGTGCTTTAAGTTGTTTTCGTTAGTGGATGTTGTGAAAATTACTTAAGCTTCATTTGCCAAACGATATATTACAAATCGATTGTCTCATTGGAATCAAAAGAAAGTGTTTGCTTTGAAGTTTTTTGTGTTTCAAAACATGAAAATGCAATTCTTTTCATAATTTTTGAGGCATTTTGAGTTGCATTCAAATCATCATTGTGAAAGAGATTTTCATATTTGTTGGCTTTCTTGTATTCTCTTTTGTTTTTTGCACTATATTACATTAGTTGCATTTTGAAAAGAGAAAAAATCATCATTATATCTTAAGGAAATTTTGCTTTAAGATTTGTTTTAGCATTGTATTTGCTTATCATATGAAAGATTAGATTTCATATTTTGCATTTAGAATTCAAAGATTGTCATAGATGCATTTTTGCATTTGGTTTGATGCGTGATTTGAGTGATCTTCTTCCCTACATAGATAACTTTCATTGAATTGAAAGATTTTATTTCATCATCTAGTTTGTATTTCAGGAGCAGGTAACATTGTTAAAGCCTTGAAATTGAAACATAATTACAGGATCAACTTTAAAATCTATCAAATAGCCTAAGAAGCATTTGAAACATTAACGATCATATCTAGTGGTCTAGCGTAGAGGCGTGTTTTGGTGTCATAAAAACTTAGCAGCTGTCGTTAGCTTCAGTGTTAGACAATGCTGGCACAGACTTGTGCTCCCCGTATCGTTGCGTATATAAAAGGATACCCCCATAGGTTGCAATCCTTTATTCGTAGGAAGCTGAGTCTACCGCCCTGTAAACATGATACACCGAACACAAAATTCAGGGAGATTACTTGCACATACGTCAATTCCTTGGTAAATTTATTTGTTTAGGTGTATATTGTAATTCACAGTTACTTGGTACTCCTTTTACCTAGATTCACCCGAGTAGTCATTTGATATTTCCGACTCTTTAAATTTGAAAAGATCATCGAGCAACTTGTCCTTTCAAGCTTGAAAAACTATTGAAAGCAACTAGAATCACCTTTTCGGCCTTTTATTGACTCTTAAAAGATGAAAAGGCATTTTTTTGTTTCTAAAATCTAACTGCCCACGATAAACATGTCATCCCAAGTAGTTGCTTCTTAGACCAAATTGAGTAATTTCCTATTAATTTCAAGATTGTTAAAGCCCTAAACAATTTTTTCTCCTTTCCTTTTTTACTATTGAGGGGAAGCCATCGTGGCTAAACTATTGAGTCCATATCATAGTTCCCCTTCATTGTCTCATACTGAAGGGTCCTCCCAAGGAGTTCATCCGGAACTTCCTCAGTCGCTTGAGGATCAAGGTCTTGAACTTGGAATTGTTCTGAGTATCCAACCTTTGTCTTCTCGTCTGCCTCCATTAGATTCTTGGTCACCTCAAGAATCTAATATAGATTCCCATGATAATCCTATTCAGACCCCCGAGAGTCCACAAACCCCTGAAGATCCTTTGTTCGATTCTGTTGTGATATCTCCTCAGCATTCATACAGTCCATATGATCGGCCTAGTATTCCTTTGGAGTTATCTCCTCGTACATCTCAGGTTCCTCATCGTCAATTATTCCCATCCATGAAGTCAGAAGGCGAGATCCTAGTCTCCTCTCTCGGTCATTTAGAAGTTTCCACTACCCATACTCCTCAGATAGATGACGGATAGGTATATGAGTTCCCTCCAGAAGGCTTTCCTTTCATAGGAAGAGTCCTGTCTCTCTCCTATCCTGAAACTAGTGGACCCATGTTGCCACATGGTTATACCACTTTAGCTCAGTTAGTCTCGGGTATTCCTAGTGCCTTGTCATTGTATCAGAACCCCATTTTGTCTTCTAATTCTATGCCTACATAAGGTTTGTTCATTCAGAAACCGACCACTCGAACTACTGTAAAAAGTGCAGTCACTTCAGTTCCATTTCAACCTACCATTCCATCACAACCTATTTCGTCGTTTCAACCGACCCTTCCAGTTCAATTGACTGTTTCAGGTCAAGTCTCGGTAAGTTCTTCTACCCCTCCATCGAGTGGACACTCTGTGCCACCTCCCGGGGGGAAATATCTGAATTTTCCTCTTGTGTCAGGCGAAACCAATGTGAGTGGATTACAAACTCACATGGTTGGAATGAATCAACATTTTTATGGTGCTATTCCTAGCCCCGGTGGTCCATCTGGGTCAGGTATGTCCAATATCAACAACCTTATATGGCTCAGGTCCCATTCCAACAGGCTTATGTCCCATATGGTTCATAAGCCTTGGTTAATCTGCCTTACATTCCTCAAGTTGGACCATATGTTTAGCCTGGTCAATTGCTATTCCTGGTGGATATGGCCAGATCCAATTTGGGAACTATCGATACCCTCAGGGTATAATCCAAGGAATTGTCCAGCTACCCTTGCAGCAACAAGGATATCCTTCGCAACAGCGAGGGAAACCTTCGCAGCAACAAGGGCAATATTTGCAGCAATAAGGGCAAGCATTGCAGCAGCAAGGGAAACTACTACAACAGCAAGGGCAACCTTTGCCTTAGTTGCAACAACCTTTGCAACCACAAACTCAGTTTGTTCAGCAGTCCTCTCAACCTTTGTCCTCGCAAGGCCAACCTTCGCAGTAGCAAGGTCAACCTTTATAGCAGTAGAGTTAGCCTTTGCAAGGCCAACCTTTGCAGCAACAAGGTCAAACTGGGCAACAACAAACTTTATATGCGTATCAACAAGGTCAAACTTTTCAAGGTCAAGGCCAACCCCTGCAGTAGTAGGGTCAAATCCTTATTTTCAGGGTTAGCAGGTTCAACAGCCTTATAAACTGTATGCAGTGTACAATGCTTATCAACGGCCTATGGCAGGGCAATATCAAGCCTACCTTGGACTGAATCCACCTTACGGTCAAGGGAACCCTCAGTGGGGACAAAACCAAGTTCCATATGGGAAAAATTCTCCACTATGGGGGAAAAATCCTTACCAACAAGGATGGACTCCATAATTTGGGTCTCCTCAAAGGCCCTATATGCCGTTTAACACATGATTGTATTTCTTGGCTACGTTGGAGTTGCTCGATGTCTCAAGGCTCACGAATGATCCTATTCTTCATTCATTATTGGCCTCCAGTTCTGACGAAAATTCCAAGCGATTGCCCCAAATTCAAGGGAAAAGCGAAGGAGGATCCACAAGCCCATGTGATGACATATCACCTCTGGTGCTCCTCTAATTCGTATGTCGATGATTCTATCCATCTTCGACTCTTTCAAAGAACTCTTATAGGTGTTTCCGCTAAGTGGTACATCGAATTTCCTTGAGGTACGTACGATGATTTCAACTCTCTCGCTATGGCTTTCCTCACTCATTTCTAATTGCAGGTTTGGTATGAAACTGGCACTCATTTTCTTACATCCCTTAAGAAAGACACCGCGACTCACATTTTCGATCATATCCATGAATGGAGACGTCAACATTGCCTCATCAAGTTTGAGATTGTTGATGATTTGTTGACAGAATGGTTCACAAAATGATTTGTCAGCAAAATTGCTAAGGAAATAGCTATGGGTGGATGTGTTACTGAAGAGCGAGCTATTTTCCATTCCTAGTATTTATACTTGGTCTATTTTCAATCTAGCACATTGTATGAGATTTTACCTGATGCTCCGAGACCATCATCGTATCTGACAGCATCAAAGTCCCGGGATACACCACCTGTTGACGGTGTGATTGGTTTTGTGTCTTAGACTTTCGTGAAATCTTCTTCGAAGCATAAATCTGTCTCGAACACTAGTTCCAATAATCCCTCCAAGAATTCATCCATTCCTTGTAAAACCTCTGAGGTACATGTTGTCTAGTCTACCACAATAGATAAAACCTCTAAAGGTAAAAAGAAGGGCAAAGGTAAGGCCAAAGTTGATGCCCCAAAACAAGACCCTCCTAAATTTTCTGTTGATGATGCTTCTTGAAGGAAGCCGAAATATCCTTGTCTCATCTGTGAGGAGGATCATTACACTAAAGATTGTCCCCAACGATTTGAAGTTAGTCACTCGCTAAAAGGGACTCTATCTATCTTAAAAGGAACCTTTCCATCACAACAGACCCAGTTTGTAGACCAACCTTAGTCTTTTGCTTCCTCAGGTTCCCAAGTGTTCATGATGCAAGGTTCATCACCTATCTCGATCGCTGCTTGAACTAAGGACTATCAAGCTATGTCTAAGCAGATGATGGAGAAAGAATCCACTGATACTCCTTCTTCTTCTACTCCATCCAGTTCTGGTCCACTCCATATCGAGCACCCGAACAGTGAATCTGTCATCCAACCACCTCCCAAAGGTGTTCTTCGGAAGTCATCTTTCAATCCAAATGCTAGAGCTGCGCAACATTACAACATTGTTGAGGATTTAGATTAGGCACCTTCGGTGATGTCTGCCTTGGAGGTTCTCCAAACTTTTCCAATGCAGAAGAAGTCACTATTATCTACTATAGGTGTTATTGATCCTTCTGATTCAAGTCTGATTACTTTCAATCTAGAGAATCATGTACCTCGTCTTCCTCATCAGATTTTATTTTTGATACATGTCCTTATCAAAGGAAAGACAATTCATCGAATGACCGTTGATGAAGGTGCCTCGCCCTGCATCATGTTAGTTTCATGTTGGAAAGCCATTGGCTCTCCTTCTCTTAACCAATCTCTAAACACTCTGGAAGCCTTTGACGACAGAGGTTCACAACCATATGGTATTCTCATGAACTTTCCGATTACATTAGAAGGGAAGATTGTTGAATTAGAAGTAGAAGTTGTAGATGCCAATCTCAACTTCAACCTTCTTCTCAGGCGAAACTGGACTCACGCCATGTTTTTTGTGGTGTCCTCTTTGTTCTGCGTACTTCGTTTTCCTCATGAAGGAAAAATTGTTACGGTTGATCAACTATCCTTCTTTTCTTCTGGTTGATTGAATGACAATGTTCCTTACGTGGGAAATACCGAGATTCCTTACGAGAGTGTGGGGGTAGGTCTCTTTAAAGACTATGCCTTAATGGGTACTTTTACTCTCCCACCTCCAAATGTTTATTCGATCAATGTGATTTTGGACTCCGTGGATCCTTGGATTATCCCTACTTCAAATAAAATTGACTCATTTGGTGATGCTATGCCTTTAAGTCCATTGGAGATAAATTATCAAGAAATTGTCTTAACTTCAATGGCCGCTTTGGAAAGTCATACTATCTTCAGTATGAACCTCGAGACTTATGTACCATCTCCTTGGCTCGGTTCTTGGGATTCTTTGGATCCCTTGAATGAGACATTCCCCACTGACGAGAGTATCATGGAGATCATGTCTTTGGATGAAATTCCATGGAACAGTCTGCATCATCATTCTTATTTTCTTCCTCGCCTTGGTGAGGTGCCTTCCTGTCTTGAAGTATCTATTTCTCGTTATCCTATACCTCCACTTAAGGCACCTGTCCTGGTGCATGAAGTCTTATCGGAGGGTAATATGGGGAACATCACTGCTAAGATGCCTATTGACATTTTAGTTAAATCGGGAATTGTTGATAACATCCATATTGGGGTTTCCTATTCTCCAGATGAGATTAGGATTTATACTCAACTTTTTAAAGAATTCCAAGATATTTTCACTTGGTCATATGAGGAGATGCCTGGTATTGATCCAACCATAGTGGTGCATGATATTCCAACTTATCCTGGTGCTAAGCTTGTTTGACAATGACTTCACCCTATGCACCCTTGAAAGGCTACTACTATTAAATCAGAAGCAGAGAAGCTTTGTAAAGCGGGTTTCATTTATCTTATTCCATTGATAGATTGGGTATCCAATATCGTCCATGTTGCCAAAAAGTAGGAAACGATACGTGTTTGTGTTGATTACCATGATATCAATCGTGAGTATCCTAAAGACAATTATCCTACTCCCTTTATCGACCAAATCATTGAGGAATGTGTAGGGAGTGAGATTTTTCGGTCATGGACGATTTTTCTGGCTATAACGAGATTAACATTTCACCTTTCACCCATCGATCAACATAAAATGGCCTTTACTGTCCTTGGGGTGCTTTCGCATACAAAAAGCTTCCTTTTGGTTTGAAGAATACTGGCGCTACTTTCCAACAAATAATGTCTTATGCATTTAATGACATTCAATACATTGTTCAACCATACCTCGACGACTTACCAGCTCATTCGACTAAATGTCGTGACCATTCAGACCACTTAAGAGCCATCTTTTTACTATGTCGGCATTACAATATCCATCTCAATCCACACAAGTGCATGTTTTGCATCGAGTTTAGCAGGCTCTTAGGTTTTGTAGTGTCTCGTGCAGGTATCAGGATTGATCCTTTGAAAGTTGAGGCCATAGTCAATTTACCCTCCCTACATCACTGCTGCAATTGCAGAGCTTGCAGGGAAAAGCTATTTTTCTCCGTCGATTTGTCCCTCATTACGCTGAACTTGCCAAAGGTTTTACTCGTTTACTTAAGAAGGGAATCCCTTTTATTTGGGATGAAGTTTCCCAGGAATCCTTCGATGCTTTAATTGACACGCTGATTAGTGCTCCTTTACTGTATCCACCTAATTATTGTCGCGATTATTTCCTATATTTGGCTGCAACTGATACCACTATTGCTATGGTGTTAGTTTAGGATGATGATGACGACAACAAGCACATGGTTTATTATCTGAGCCGAAATATTCTTGATACTGAGTCTCGATATGCTCATGTCGAGAAGCTTGCCTTGGCGGTAGTGCATGCCATCCAAAGATTTCGACACTATATCCTTTTATGGAAAACCACCGTGATTTATGATTGCAACCCCATGACATATATAATGACTCGTCAGTTACTTGGGGGGAAATAATCCAAATGGATCGTCATCTTGCAGGAGTTTGATTTGGAATTTACTGCTGCCAAATCAAAGAAATCGCTCATCTTTGCTGAGTTAATCTGTTCTCTTCTGTCTGCAAGAACCTCGACTAATTTTACTAAGTAGCTACCTGACGAAACTCTGTTTCTGATCAACACTCTTGACCCATGTTATGGAGACATTACTGTTTATGTCCAAACCCAGACTTTCTGATACGATTTTTCCCGATTCGACCGACGCCGCATTCGACATCAGTCCCAACCCTATCGGATCCTCGCTGATACATTGTCTTGGGTCGGTGTGGACTCTATTTTTCGCAGATGTCTCACCCTTGAAGAGGCTGAGTGCATCTTAAATGATTGCTGCTCTGGTGCATGTGGTGGTCATATGTCTGGATATGCCATTGCTAAGAAAATCGTCCGCGCTGGTTATTTCTAGCCATCTATTTTCAAAGACTGCATTCTAGCTGTCTAAAAATGCCATGAATGCCATATTTTCAACCACAAGTAGCATGTCCCACCTGCACCCCTACACCGAGTAATTACTGTTGGCCCATTTTCTAAATGGGGCATTGATTTCATGACATGTAACCCTTGCTCAGCCTGGGGGCATGGTTATATCATTATCATCGTCGACTATTTCACGAAATGGGTCGAGGTGATGCCTACATACAATGTTGATGGTATTACTGTTGCTCAGTTCCTTTTTAACCACATCATAACACGTTTTGGAGTTCTGTAAGCTATTGTGACTACCAATGGATCAAATTTTCATCAGCACATGATGGCATAGCTAACTACTCAGTTGGTCCTTTGACATGATAACTCAACTCCTTATTATCCACAGGCCAATGGCCAGGTTGAAGAAGTCAATAAGGTTTTGATTACGATGCTTCAATGAACCGTTGGGAAGCACAAAAAGAATTTTCATTTAATGCTATTCTTAGCTCTTTGGGCTTACAGAACTTCTGCTAAGACAACCACTGGATTCACTCCATTCTAGTTGGGGTATGGTATAGAGGAAACTCTTCTAATCGATTTTGAAATCCCTTCGCTTAAGATAACTATCGAAATTATTCTGAATGCCTCGCCTGAAGAGGAGTGGATACTGTATCTTGAGAGACTTGAAGAGACTCTTCACATTGTTGTGATGGTCATCGAAACTCAAAAGAAGCGAGTCAAATCTCATTTTGACCAAACCATTTCTCCTCGCACTTTTGCTGAAGGCGACTTGGTCCTTCTTTACGATCAAACCAATGATAAGTTGGGGGAAGGCAAGTTTGAACCCATGTGGCATGGGCCCTACATTTTCAAGCGTGTCTTACATAAAGGTGCCTATGAGCTATGTGATTATGAGGGAAATTCATTGTCACAACCCTGTAATGGGTTGTATCTTAAAAAGTATTATAGGTGAAATTCATGTAATAACTTTTGTACATTAGTGTGTTAATTGATTAGTGTGCGTTTTTTATTTTTGCTGTAATTATTTTCTTTGCAGACATATGTTTTTCTACTTATTTTGTGTTCCATTCGGCTTGCAGATGTCATTAGGTCATTACATTGGTTTTACTGATGGTGCTTATTGTAGCACAGGAAACCTCTCCTTAGCAGCATGGGTAGTCTATGACCCTAATGGTGAGCTGATTAACTTATAAGGTATCTGCCTTGGTCGAACAACCAATAATATTTCTAAATATAGTGTAGTTATTGAACTCTTGTTAGAAGTAGTTGCTATTAGCATTAGGGATTTAGTTGTCAAGTTGGATTCGTAGCTCGTTGTGTTACAATTAAATAATCATTATTTAGTAAGAAACCCACAAATAATGTGTATGTATCTATGTGTTAGATTGCTGGAAAGGAATTTTGATTACATTACCTATCAACATATTCCACGTAATTTAAATACATTATCAGATGCATTGGCAAATTTTGTTCTTGATAGACATTTGCGTCATTTATAAAATTGAATCATGTTATGAACACATAAGTAGAAATAAAACATGCATATATATACATACATACATACATCTATATATATATATATATATATATGTATATATATATATATATATATATGTATATATATATATATATATATATATATATATATATATATATGTATATATATATAGATATGTATATATATATATATATGTATATATATATATGTATATATATATATATGTATATATATATATATATATATATATATATCAAAGCCTACAAAATGTGTAAAAGATTAGATAAACTATCAAACTGCACGGTGCTCATGATAGCACGCGACTGCCCTGATCACTCGGCCTAGCAACTGTCATAGTCTCGCAAAGACTACAACAGTGTGTCTCTGCCAACGTAGTGGAACATCATCAATAATGGCATAATCTGGAACTCCTTGAGTTATTTCCTCCAGATTGTGCTCCATCTCAGTTAAGGGGTCAACCCATTCCTCGTAGTCCGCACCCACTATCAGTTGTAAAACTCGCCGTGATATTGTCGACATGCTTGGTGGTCTCTCTGGTTCCACATCTGCACATTTATCACAAGTTGAGTCTCAGCTTACATTTTTATAAAAATCATAAAACTTGAAAAAAATCCAAAAAACAAGTTTTTACCTACATCGGTCCACTGTTCACTTGGTGGTAGAGGTAGATATGGATCCCACCTGAAATCTATGTCAGCATAAGCGTAATCATCTACCACAAGTAGTTGGAATTCTATCCAAGCGAAGAACTATGGTAGATAATGCATGTGTTAACATGTGCCTCCTCGAGGCATGAGTTGGCTCCATCTCATGAGTCTCAAATCTCGGGGGGCAGGATGTGGTACTTCTACCCACTGATACTAGAAGAGGGGCACTCGGTTCAAAAATAAGGTCGCTTCATGTTTCCCAAGAGTGCTCCACACCACTTGAAGATGGTGGGGGTCAAACACGCTATAGCATATTGGAACTGAGACTTTGAAGCCTCATGCAAGGATTGTGTTCCAGATACACGTGCCATGGTGAACAAAATCATTCTTAGGATGAGGTTGTTGGTGATTGTTGCAATGTTCACCTTACCTCCATTAGTGATTTCGGTACCAGGACAATACCTCTAGACTAAACCCCTGGTACTCTCATCTCCTTGGCGAGATCCAAAGAGTTGAACTGCTTCTCCTCGATGGGACAATCCCATTATGAAGTAGATGTCCATCTGTTACACTAAAAAATGTCACCATGGCTACTTACAGTTAGTATGGCTCTATCAACAGTCATGCTATCCTCCCGGGCAAGTCTTATGCCTCTGCTCTCCATGTCAAACTCCAAAAAGAGAGAAAGTCTTTGTAAATGTGTTTATCTCTGGGTACGCAGATTCTCTCGGCCTTACCTGCGTGTACGCACCTAATGTTCACAAAAACTGCGTACTTGTACGCTCTGTATGTAAAGGGACAGGTGCGTACCCCTGTAAAGGTCAAAAGGCGCGAGTTTCATCTTTAAAAAAGTTACTTGTGGTCATTTCTAGAGCATTCTAGAAGGGTGTTCGACGTGTATTGAGCGCCTCCAGATGGTTCATGTACCCCTATGAAAGAGGAACTTATCCCATCAAGAGAGGAGCTATCCCATCCAAAGAGGGGATTATCCCATTGATGGTGGACCTGATTAACTTCCTCTTGAGCACTATAAATACAGGAATTGGGCCAGAAGGAGGGGAGGTTGAAAGCTAAACATGTCTAAGGGTAGATGCTGCTGGAATTAGGACTCCCATTTAGAAGCTTGTGAGGAGAGATTCCCATCCTTTCTTGTTTCATTTGGAAGTGGGTGAGTTTTGTCAAAGTAAAGGAGAACTCTTGATGGACCCTGGGAGGGACTTGCACAACACCAAGGCTCAGGTTGTAATTGTTCCTTTTGTTTCCTATTAATGCAAATGAGTCCATTCTTCTCAATAACTTGTTATTTATGAGTTGTTTCATGTACTCCTTGGTCTATATGTTAAATATGTTTTATTTTATGAGATTGTCAAGTGCTATTTAATCGTTTGATTGTTAGTGAATGCAGGTTTCGAAGTGAAGGAGGAGCTCATCCGGATCGGCGAGGCTGGACTACTACAACAGCGTTCGACTACAGGTAGGATCTAAACACTTGATTTCTTGTATGGTAAATGCATGTTTAGAGAAGGATTGCTCTTGTTTGTCTTGTTTGTCACTAGAGAGTCTTAGGCTCCTAGGGAGGTTGGTTGTGTCCGCACTATCGACTCTTTCCGCCTGACAAAATGGCGACTCCAGCGTACACTCATTGGTCTCGCGGCCAAGTGGTACATTGAGTTACCACGGGCCTCTTTTTACAATATTAGCCAGTTAGCTACCTCGTTCTTAACTCACTTTCAGTTGCCGGTCAAATACGATAACGACACGGAGTTATTAACTTCACTAAAACAGTCGACGTCCACGTATATTTCCGATCACATTCATGAGTGGAGACGTCGAAGAAGGTTAGTGAAAGTTTTTATTCTGGATCAAATCTTAGCTGAATGGTTTGTTAAATCATTATTACCGAAGATTACTGAAGATGTAGCTAAGGCCGGAGTAGTTACTGAGGAGCAAGTCATTGCTCAGGCGCAGTACCTTGACTTAGTTTATACTCAGTCGGGTACGTTACACGAGAAGATCCCAGATCTTCCAAAATCAAATCAAATCGCTGCTGCTCCTTCGGGATCTCATGCCGCTGATGGTATGATTGGTACGGTGAACACAAAGAGCAAGAAGAAGTCTTCCAAGAATTCTACTACTCCTATAATCACCTTGCCTGATTCCCCGACAGGAGAGTCTTCTCCTGAACTTTCCGCCGATATTCACGCTGTAGAGTCATCTACGGCCAAATCAAAAAACGGTGGAAAGAAGAAAGGAAAGAAGAAGGCTAAAGCAGACAAGGCCCCAAAGGAGAAAACAGAAAAGTCGGAAACCAATGACGAAAAGCGCAAACCTCGATATCCTTGTCTTATTTGTGAAGAGGATCATTTTACAAGAGATTGCCCTCATCGGGCCGAGGTTGTGAAAATAGTCAAAGGTTCTCCCACTCCTGCTGTGTTGAAAGATCCATTTCCAAAGTAGGAGAGTAAGATGATAGGTTCTTCCTTGACTGCCAGTGAAGAACCCATTTTGATGATGTCTCATGTGAGGATTGCGACTCGGTCGCAAGATTATGGTAGTAAGAATCCTGTTGATGGTAAGGAAGCAGAATCTTCTCATTCTAATCCATCAACCTCAGCTCCTGGTTCCGATCCACTACAGATCGAAAAACCTAACCCGGACTTAGTAATCAAACCGCCCGCCAAGGGTGTACTTCGAAGGTCTGCTTTCAATCCACATGCGAGAGTGGCCCAGAATTACAACATTGTTGAGGACTTAGCTGTTTCACCCTCAGCAATGTCGGCTTTAGAAGTGCTGCAATCATGCCCAGCACAACGAAAATTACTTTTGTCGGCTATCGGAGCTGTTGATGTTCAGGACCCGAATCTGATAATCTTCGATCTAGAAAATAGTACACCGCGCCTACCCCATCAAATGGCTTTCCAGATTCCAGTGATAGTCAAAAAACAGGCCTATTCATCGGACTGTAATTGATGAGGGAGCTTCCACGTGTATTATGTCGATTCAGTGTTGGAGATCGCTTGGTTCTCCTTCGCTGAACCAATCCCCGACCATCCTTAAGGCCTTTGATGGCCGTGGGTTCCGTCCGTTTGGTATTCTACAGGAATTGCCTATAGGGGTAGAAGGTAAAACCGTTAGTCTGGATGTGGAGGTGGTTCATGCCCCTCTAGACTACAACCTTCTTTTGGGTCGAAGTTGGTCATATGCTATGACAGCGGTCGTTTCATCGGTCTTCAGAGTAATAAAGTTTCCACATAACGGCAAGATCGTGACAATTGATCAGCTGACATACTTTTCATCCGACCCAGCCTCTTCAGAGAGTATCCAGCATGTCGGTAAGATGACAATCCCTTATAGGGACGTTGGCGTAGGTTTAGTTAAAGATTCCGGTTTACTGGGAACTTTTCCTTTCCCTCCAATCAACACAGACCCTTCATTTGCATCAATTCATATGATTACATCAGACACCATTATTTACGACGATCCTTGGATTGTCCCATCTGAATCTGAGATAGACTCATTCGGTAATGCCATGCCTTTGAGTCCATATGAAATTGCTTATGAAGCCGTCGTGTCTTTTACCGACTCGCGTTCAACCCAAATCGACCAAATGAATGTGGTCAGTGAGGAATCACTTTTCACATCAACCTCAGAACGGATAGCGTTTCCCGAAGTCGTGACATCTGACGAGCGACTTCGCGAAATCCTAAGTGTAGACGATCTACCATGGGATGATCTCCATCATAGATCTTCGTTTTTACCTGAGGGTGATGCTTTTGAAAATGATTTTTCATCTATTTTTACCGCTGAATATGTCAAAGACGCTCAGAATCCAACGAAACATCCTGATTCAGAGTTGAATTTAGGGAATATTTCTCGCACTATTCCCATTGACATTTCAGTGAAGCCCGGAATTGAGGAAAACATTCATATAGGTGCCTCATGTACAGAAGATGAAATTCAAACTTACAAGGCCCTATTCCAAGAATTCCGCGATGTGTTTGCCTGGTCTTACGAGGAAATGCCAGGAATCGATCCTTCCATTGTTGTTCATGAAATAAAGACCTACCCGGACGCTAAACCCGTCCGGCAACAGTTGCGTCAGATTCACCCTCGAAAAGCAACTGCAATTAAAGCAGAAGTCGAAAAGCTGTTGAAAGCAGGTTTCATTTATCCAATCCCGTTAACGGATTGGGTATCGAATATTGTTCCGGTTAACAAGAAACAAGGAACAATAAGAATCTGTATCGACTATAGGGATATAAATCGAGCTTGTCCAAAAGACAACTATCCTACGCCCTATATCGATCAAATAATTGATGATTGTGCCGGAAGTGAAATGTTTTCCTTTATGGATGGTTTTTCGGGCTATAATCAAATCAATATTCTACCTGCCGATCAACCAAAAACGACATTCATTTGTCCATGGGGGACATTTGCTTACTGCAAATTACCTTTTGGGCTTAAGAATGCCGGAGCCACTTTTCAACGGGCGATGTCTTATGCATTTCATGACATCAAGCACATTGTGCAACCGTACCTCGATGATTTGCTTGCTCATTCTTTACATCGAGCTGATCACCTTGTCCACTTACGAGCAATCTTTATGAGGTGTAGGCATTATCGTATTCGGTTGAATCCGCACCAGTGTGTATTCTGTATAGAAGCAGGTCAATTGCTGGGATTTGTTGTTTCCAAAGCCGGCATTCGCATCGATCCCTCGAAGGTCAAAGCTATCATCAAATTGCCTCCTCCTTCGAGTTTGCACCAACTCCAAAGTTTGCAAGGGAAAGCAAACTTTTTACACCAATTCATTCCAAACTACGCCGAGGTCACTAAGGGTTTTACACGGTTGTTGAAACAGAACTCTCAATTCTTTTGGGACGAGATTTCCCAACAATCTTTTGATGCACTTAAGCACGCGTTGACCCATGCACCGTTGTTGCATCCTCCCAACTACAACCAGGACTACTTCTTATACCTCGCAGCTTCGCATTCCACTATTGGAATGGTGTTAGTCCAAGAAGATGATTTCGGAACGGAACATGTGATATATTATCTTAGTAGGACATTAAACCCCACTGAGCTAAAATATTTGCATGTGGAGAAATTGGCCCTGGCAGCCGTTCAAGCTGTCCAGCGTTTTCGTCACTACATTCTTCTCCGTAAAACTACAATTATTTCGGATTGCAACCCTATGATTTATATTTTGACTAAACAACTGCTAGGGGGCAAGTACTCTAAATGGATCGTTATCCTGCAAGAATTCGACTTGGAGTTCGAGAAGTCCAAGTCTAAGAAATCCTTAGTTTTTGCGGAATTGATGTGTGATTTCCCGCGTGCTGACACAGAAACTGTGGCAGAGGAGTCCATTGTGGACGAATCTTTGTTTCTTATCAGTACTTTAGATCCGTGGTATGGGGATATAATCATCTATCTCCAAACCCAAACCTTTCGGCCTGAAGCTTCAAAGTCGGAGCATCGAAAAATTCGGTTTCAATCCCAGCAATACAGAATTATTGGAGATACACTTTATCGCCGGGGGGCAGACTCGGTTTTTCGACGTTGTTTAACTCATGAAGCGGCTGAGAGGGTTTTGAATGATTGTCACTCTGGAGCGTGTGGTGGTCATATGTCTGGGTATGCCACAACTCAGAAGGTGTTGCATGCTGGCTATTTCTGGCCGTCCATGTTTAAAGATTGTATCATTGCGGTCCGAAAATGCCACAACTGTCAAGTGTTTGATCGCAAGATGTGCGCACCACCTGCTCCTCTCCATCCTATAATTGCCGTTGGTCCTTTCGCCAAATGGGGTATCGATTTTATTACTTGTAACCCTCACTCAGCCGGGGGGCATGCGTATATCATCCTCGCGGTTGATTATTTTACTAAATGGGCCGAGGCGATGCCTACATTCGACGCAAGCGGCAAAACAGCTGTAGTTTTCGTATTCAATCACATTATAACTAGGTTTGGTGTCCCGCAAGTGATCATCACTGACCATGGGAGCCATTTTCGAAACATCATGATGACTGAGCTTACAAGCCAGCTTGGTTTGCGCCACAATAGCTCTACTCCTTATTATCCGCAAGCCAACGGTTTGGTTGAGTCTATCAACAAAGTTCTGGTTATCATGATCCGACGAATCATTGGTATTCATCGGTCGAATTGGCACAACATGTTATTTTCAGCGCTATGGGCATACCGAACTTCAGTGAAAACTTCAACAGGGTTCACTCCTTTCCAGCTAGTTTATGGCTTGGAAGCTGTGTTACCCATTGAATGCGAAATCCCATCACTTCAAATGGCTGTCGAATTACTCCCAACTACTTCCGAAGAGGAGAAACGTTTATTATACTTAGCTCAATTAGATGAGACTCGACGTGACGCTGCATTGGCAATCGAGACTCACGCGAAGCGAATGAAAGCTCAGTATGATAGAAATGTGACCCCTCGAAGTTTTTTGGAGGGAGACCTAGTACTATTATATGATCAAGCTAACGATAAGCTAGGTGCTGGAAAATTCGTTCCTATGTGGCATGGACCCTACATTGTAAAGCGAAAGCTAGCAAAAGGGGCCTATGAGCTGGTAGATTTTGATGGGGACTCTTTGGGTAAACCCAGAAATGGACTTTACCTAAAGAGGTATTATGCTTAAATGATGGGTATGGAGAAATTTTAGTTAGGTTAGGTTTTCTTTCTAGCTAGTATGTTTGTTAGTTTAGATAGTCTGCTTAGCTTAGAAAGTGTGTTTTTCGTCGTTATTCTGGTTTATCATGGTTTTACTCTTGATATTGTAGATGTCGACGCCTCTCCAAACGTACATTGGATTTGCCGATGGTGCTTGTCGTAGTACACGGAATATCTCTTCCGCAGTTTGGGTTATCTATTCGCCCTCTGACGAGTTAGTTTCTATGCATGGGGTGAGCCTCGGTCAAACAACGAACAACATTGCAGAATACAGTGCAGTGGTTGAATTATTGTCTGAATCTATTTCATTTGGAATTCGACGTTTGATAGTGAGGTTAGATTCTGAACTCGTTGTATTACAGCTTAATAGAGTATATGCCATTAGAAATCCTGTGTTATTAAGGTTGTTTTTGAGAGTGCGTCTCTTGGAATGTGAATTTGATTACATTGAATATCAACATATTCCAAGGTCTTTAAATACATTAGCAGATGCAATTGCTTCTCGAATGTTGAACAGACATTTGCGATAATCATGCAAGTAAATTTAAAAACATTTCATCACATATGTTAAACAAGATAAGCCGGTAATAATGATATATATATATAGATAGGAGTGTGTCAAAAATATACATCGTCTTCGATCATAGGTTGAAAAACACCTCATGATCGGCAAAAATGATAAGTACAAAAACCAAAAATGTCATATGTGTCTACAAAAGTGACTAGCCAATCACTGATGGTGCTCTCTATACGAGACCACTGCCCGCGCTACCCTAAACAGGAACCTCCTGAAAGGTCCTGGGACTGCGACCACATAGCGCTGAAGTCGAATAGGAATGTCATCTATGGTGGTCTCTGGTATATCCACCGTCAGACGCTCTAGATCCTGTTCCAACTCGGCTAAGGTCTCTGCGGCCGCATCCTGTGGGGCTGGTGCTGGTACAGCTGGTACTCTTCTCTCAAAAGCCCGGAGATTGGCCGGACGCCGTGGACCTACATCTGCATTTTGGAAATTTTCCACTGTCAGTTTTGAGGCGATATATAAAAAAAAAAAAAAAAACAAAAAAATAGATAATTTAAAAACTTGTGAAAAATGAAGTACCTCTGTCATCCCACTGTTCTCCCTGTGGAAGAACCATGTCCGGATCATTCCGAAAATCCATTCCGGCATAGGGAAAATCCTGAATAGCAAAGACCTGGCCCTCTAGCCAGTGAAAGTAACCATCAGGAAATCGAACAACTGTCGCGCCCTCATCAGGATGCCGGGCCATTACCGCAACCCATCTCGTCAACTTAGGCTCCCGAGGAGCCCCAACTGGAACAGTAAGATGCTGGGGGATCAGCATTGGAACTCTCTCTAGGGCAAAGCTCACAACCAAAGGCCCATATCCAAAGGTCTTCAATCGTCCGGTCTTTGCCCTAGTCAGTTGGCCCTTCATATTGGCCAACACAGCATCGCACCAGTTGAAAATGGTGCCTCGGTAGCAATCTATCGCCATCCGCATTTGGGACCCGGTGGCATTGTGCAAGGCGGCTGCGCCGCAGAGTCTGGTAACAGTAAAGGCTATCACCATAAGTTCAGGTCGGGATATGTATTTGATTTCTATCCCCTTCTCCTGGTTTTGATTGTTGCACCACTCTAGCCGGAGACTAGTAAGGGATTGGCCACCCGGCCTAGTCCCGAATAGAGAGAGTTGCTCGCCCCTGTTAGGCAAGCCAGTGAGAAAATATATGTCGGAGGACTCTATCTCGAGCTGGTTCTCTCCGATGTAGAAGCATTGATCCTGAATGTTCCACCTTTCAACCAGCCACTCAAGGAATGCCACCTGGCCCCTCATGCCAGGTATGGCCCAGTATTTGTACAGACCGCATGCTTTTAACGCATCAATAGAAGGTTGATGACCAATTGCGGCCAAATCAACGTCTTCGTGTTCTCTTTCTCTCCAATCTAGCATGGTGAGTGCCCTACACACCAAAAAACAATAGTTAGAATTCATTAAATAAAATTTGGTTGGTTGAAATTGGAGTTTGGGGTTTCAAAATGCGTGTTTCACGGGGTACGCACCCCGCGTTCAGAACACAGAGCGGCGGTACGCAGCTGGTCTGAAGGCGGGCTGCGTACCCCGACCTTTTTCCTATATACGAAAAAGGTCGGGGTACGCAGGTCGCCCATGGGGCACCTGCGTACCCCGAGAAACATATCCTAAAACCCTAAACCCCCTAAAAAATCAAACTAAAACTTGAAATGAAATTCTAAACGGATGAAATTGAAGAGGAGGATGTTGTGGAATACCTGAAAGAGACGGCGCTCGATTCTGACGGTTGGATTCTCCGCAATGTCCACGGGAAGTTTCTTGCCAAAAGCCCTTTTCTCAACCTCAACAGTAAAATGGTAAAAATGACATGGTAAAAAGTCTTTTTATAGGTTTTTTGGATGAATGAATGCTAAGTTTGTTTATTTTTCACCATGAAAGGATATTTTTCAATGTATTTTTGCCTATCTTAAACAGGTATGAGTAATGTGTTGTTTTTGTGCAGGACAAAAGGATTTAGAGGGAAAATTGTCATTTTTCACGAACCAAAACATCAGAGTCATCTTTTAAGCCCTTTTCTGACTCCTAAAATATGAAAAGATTGCCGAGCGTTTCTTTTACACTCGTTAAAACGGAATTAAAAGACGGTCCCCTTATAGCCCTTTTTTGACCGTAAAAACAGGAAAAGATTGCCGGGTTTTTGTCGTTTCAAACTCGATACTGGAAATAAAATGACGTGTCCTTGATCGCTTTTTACTTTTCAGGTCAAAGACACTAATCATGAAAGTACTCCTTGGTCGCAAGATCAAGCGGTTCTCCCAGGTATTATTTTATACTTTTTCGGGCTTGAGGGACACAAATTTACGAAAAAGTTCAACCTGGAGTCTTCTTAAGTTTTTCAGACTCTCTAAAATTGAAAAACGCCGAGTTTCTCCTATACTGGGCTCGTTAAAATTTTACAATAAAGGGCCTGTTCAATTACAAACAGGAACGAACCACTCCTTCCTAGGGTTCGAATCAAAACTAGGTTGGACTCATCCGAAGGATGAGCTTATAATCAAGCATATGTTATCCTCCTCAAGCTTGTAAAAAATAAAGAGGTACTTGCCAGAAATGGTGGGGGAAAAGAGAGAAGAATGAGCCTATTTGTTATCCTTTGTCTCAGAAGAAACCTTATTACCACTCTTGAACACGACACTTTTCATTCACCTGGGTTGGGAAATCCTTTGCCTCACAGTTGATCAAACCACATTGAAAGTCTTCAGCCGGGTTCCGGGGATTAACTTTGAGTCATTCGTTACCAAGCCATCTGTTGTGTCGTTATGTGTTCAAGAGGTCTGCAAACAAAACTTTCATCTGCAAAATACTTGTCATCCATTTTGACCATCCCTGAGTCAGTCCTTACAGCAACATTTTCTCCAACTTGAACTATGATTTCGTGTTGTGGGCTTGCCTGCAACGGGTCGCTTTCTATCGACATCAGCACATTATCTAGAGAGATGACTTAGAAATCGTCAGTACCTTGAAGTCTGCATGCTTCAATGGCAGGTTTCTCGCCTTTGACGTCAGTTTACATCATTGACTTTCGATCGAAGGATTCCGTGAAATGTTCGACATCAACTCATTCATTCACATCTCATGGGTTGTACTGGGTACTTTGAGAACCATTGACATTACTGGTGGTCTCTCTCACACTTGTTAACAGTTTACATCATCGACTGGTACTCAAGTGGTTTCTACCATGTTCGACATCAACTCATTTATTTGCATGGCCAGAATCGTACCAATTCGGGAAGTAGAAATGAAGACCCTGGATCTAGTTCCCACCATCCAGGCTGCGAGGAGTTTTGTATTCATTATATAGTAGACCAATTATAAACAGATGGCTGCGTCCATACTGTGTCTACGCAAGTCTATGATTATGATGTACTGCAAGATCATTCCTATATCAGAGTAGTTAGTCTGTTAGTTAAAGTTTTGATCTGAGTATGGGAATGCCTACCTCAACGATGATATAATCTTATACATGTATTTTGTGTTGAAAATTGCAGGTTCTGACCAGGCTCTCCACGAGATAATCCTTGAAATGATAAAGCGCTTCACCCTTCCTAGATAATACAAAACCCTAATCTACTACAGGCTTCACACTTTAGGGGGCAATCTGTTACACTAAAAAATGTCACCATGGCTACTTACAGTTAGTATGGCTCTATCAACAGTCATGCTATCCTCCTGGGCAAGTCTTATGCCTCTGCTCTCCATGTCAAACTCCAAAAAGAGAGAAAGTCTTTGTAAATGTGTTTATCTCTGGGTACGCAGATTCTCTCGGCCTTACCTGCGTGTACGCACCTAATGTTCACAAAAACTGCGTACTTGTACGCTCTGTATGTAAAGGGACAGGTGCGTACCCCTGTAAAGGTCAAAAGGCGCGAGTTTCATCTTTAAAAAAGTTACTTGTGGTCATTTCTAGAGCATTCTAGAAGGGTGTTCGACGTGTATTGAGCGCCTCCAGATGGTTCATGTACCCCTATGAAAGAGGAACTTATCCCATCAAGAGAGGAGCTATCCCATCCAAAGAGGGGATTATCCCATTGATGGTGGACCTGATTAACTTCCTCTTGAGCACTATAAATACAGGCATTGGGCCAGAAGGAGGGGAGGTTGAAAGCTAAACATGTCTAAGGGTAGATGCTGCTGGAATTAGGACTCCCATTTAGAAGCTTGTGAGGAGAGATTCCCATCCTTTCTTGTTTCATTTGGAAGTGGGTGAGTTTTGTCAAAGTAAAGGAGAACTCTTGATGGACCCTGGGAGGGACTTGCACAACACCAAGGCTCAGGTTGTAATTGTTCCTTTTGTTTCCTATTAATGCAAATGAGTCCATTCTTCTCAATAACTTGTTATTTATGAGTTGTTTCATGTACTCCTTGGTCTATATGTTAAATATGTTTTATTTTATGAGATTATCAAGTGCTATTTAATCGTTTGATTGTTAGTGAATGCAGGTTTCGAAGTGAAGGAGGAGCTCATCCGGATCGGCGAGGCTGGACTACTACAACAGCGTTGGACTACAGGTAGGATCTAAACACTTGATTTCTTGTATGGTAAATGCATGTTTAGAGAAGGATTGCTCTTGTTTGTCTTGTTTGTCACTAGAGAGTCTTAGGCTCCTAGGGAGGTTGGTTGTGTCCGCACTATCGACTCTTTCCACCTGACACCATCTCCTCGAGTTTCAGTTCTTTCCCTTTGATGATGAATATCTCTCGATCTACATCCCAAAGGCTGATCAAATAAGGTAGCAATTCCACTTGAGCTCTCAACCCTGTGGTCTTGAAGAATTTTAGCAGTCCACAATCCCTTAGATAATTTATGCATGCAGGGTCTTGACATGCTTGATGATCTTCGGCTTCATGGCCTCTTTCTTTCCACTTGAAGACCATATTGTCCCGCAAAACAACATTTAAACACTTATTGATTCTTTTTACATGGATCAAAACCAACATTTTTGCTTAAAAGAGAGTTTTTAATCTCAAAAAATCGCTCTCGGCACAATCACTCCTGTTTTTATAAATAGTGCGATGGCATCGTGCGAGCCTTCAGGCTTGAGCGCAACCATCGCAGGTACGATGACCATACCTGCGATGGTCACCGACGACCTAAAATTTTAAAATCCTCCTTTCTAGCATAAACTTTATTATTTAAATTGCATAAAAAGGGAATGAAATGCAAGAGCAGGGATGCGGCTTTTACCTATTGCAGACGGATCGTAAAATGGTACCCTTTATCTCCTGCAACATCCACTGGAAAATCAAGAGAATTAGGGCACAAAAAGCACTTTCAGAGCTCAGTTTGGTAAAATGGTAAAAAATGAAATTACTTTTACCGATTTATAAGTTTTGAAAGTTATTTTGTCAATATTTTTTATAATATTTTATTATTTTTTCTCGATATCGGTGATGGGTGTGTTTCTTGTGTGGTTACAGGTGCCTTCAATGTGAGCAATGATCATTATTGACCGATTCTAGGAGTTTTATTTTATATCTTTTTCAGACTCGTTAAATAAACGAAAAAGGAACCCGCCTGGAGTCATCTCTCAACTCTTTTCTGACTCTTGAAAATTGAAAAGATTGCCGAGTACTTGTCATTTTGAACTTGTTAAAGTAAATGAATCGATGTCACCTTAGTATACGTTTACCCCTTTCTCAAGCTGAGGTTCACTATTTACAAAAAAGGTACACCTTGGTTGACATGGTCAAGAGGTTCCCTCAAATATTGTTTTCTACCTTTTCGGTTTCGAGGGACAAATTACGAAAAGGGTCATGATGGAGTTTTCTTTTCCGTTTCTTTTTCAAACTCTCTAAACATAAAAAAGATACCAAGTTATTCTTACGTCGAACTCATTAAAACTTTACGATGAAAGACTCGTCACCATGATGAGAACGAGCTTCTCCTTCCTAGGGATCGTAAAACTTACTAGGATGGATTCATTCGAAGAATGAACTTACATAACGAGCATATGTTATCCCCTTCAAGCTTGTGATAAAGATAATTAGGGTACTCGCTAGAAATAGCAGGGAAAAATGAAGATGATACATCCTTTGTATAGGTAACATGTCACTCTTGAACATGATACTCTTCTGCTCTCATGTTGGGTTTGGGATATCCTCTCTCAGTCACTTGTCCTCCTAGGTTTATGTGATCCATTTTTCCTCTCATTTGACTATTCCACACTGTCATCATGACCTTTAGTCCTATGTCGAGTCAGATGCTGCCACACTCTGGAGTCATTTCACCAATATGTTCAAGAGAATTCCAATATGCAATTATTTACCTATACATTGTTTGAGTCATTGCTACAGTCTTGAAGATTATTCCACTTTATTCCTTGTTTCATGTCGATGATGGGGGATTCATCATTGCCCTCCTTTGACAGGTCACTTCTTGTCAACTTCAGCTCATTATCCAAGAAGATGACTTAGGAACTCCCTTCAGTACCTTAGAGTTGGCATGCCCTAATGGCTAGTTCTTCGCATCTGATGACATGTCTTCATTATTGGATTTCGATTGGGTAATTCCACGAGTGTTCGACCTAAAATTTATTATCACATTCACGGATTGTATTGTTGTACCTTGAGGGCCATTTTCATTATTGGTGGTTTCTCTTGTACCTATTAACGGTCCACATAATTGGGCAGTAATAAGGTGGTTTTCTAGCATGTTCGACTTCAACACTTTTGTTCGCATGTTAGAATTCATACATTGGTTGGGTCGGGACCGAGTGTAAGACCCTGACTCTTGTTTGTTATGACTCAGGTTGTTGGGTTGTGTTATATTCTTTCCACGACTAGTCTATGTAGTGAACCAAGGGGTTAGAGGGGGGTGGGCAGCGCCCAGGGGAAATTTTTTTTGGACCCTATATTAGGTTGGGCGGACCTACCTATGGTCTTGTGCATGGTTTTTGCACATGGTTTTGGACGCGATGGTTTTCGGTCCATGGTATTGGATGCTTCGGCCATGTATATATATCTATTGTCACATTGAAAGGAACATAATGAAAAATCATGCTGGTAGTCCCAGTTTTGGGATCCAGGGGAAAATATCTATGTATATGTGTTTTATGTGTTATGCTCTCGCATTTGTTTATTTTCTATTCTTAGAATTCGTATGTAGGTAATTTATGTACGGGGTTAAAACCCACATTTGGTATTAGAGCTGTTTTGGCTTCAAGGCGATGCTTTTGTTGCTGAGGGTCTTCGCTTGGGCTTGTGGCAGACCCTGTTCAGTGGGAGATCTGCGGGATCGATTTTGGTGGCGAAAGAACATGGCAAGCAGTGGCAAGATAGATATCAATAAATTTAATGGTCAAAGTTTTGAGTTATGGAAACTCAAGATGGAGGATCTGTTGGTGGATAAAGATCAGTGGATCGTGGTAGATCCAGGTACTAAACCAGCAAGAGTGTCCGATGAAGAATGAAATAATTTGGATCGGAAGGCAAAGAGCACAATACGATTGTGTGTCTCAAATTTAGTATTGCTGAATGTATCAGGGGAAGCTACGACGAAGGATTTTTGGGACAAGTTAGGGACTTTGTACCAATCTAAGTCTCTGGTAAATAAATTATTCCTATGGAAAAACCTATATAACTCGTGGATGAAAAATGGAGACTCAGTGACAGAGCATCTGAATGCATTTAATACTGTGGTAAGTCAGTTATTTTCCTTTGATATAAAAATTTTAGATGAAGATAAGTGCATTAGTTTGTTGTGTTCTCTACCAGATTCATGGGATAGTCTGGTTATTGCAATAGGTAGCACTGCAATTTCCTTGCAATTTGATGAAATAGTCTCATCCTTGCTGATGGAGGAGATCAGATGGAAAAATATGGAGAGATAGAATGGTGATGCATTGTCTATACAAGAACGGTCCCAAAACAAAAACGAAAATAAGTCATCAAGTGGGAGATCTAAATCTCCAGGAAAACCTATAAAGGTGGTGTGCTGGAAATGCAAAAAGGAAGGGCACCGCAAAAGGGACAGTAAATCTAAAGCTCTTGGAAAAGGAAAGGGACCTGATGATGCTCCTTCTGTAAAGGTGAAAACCACCTCAGATGAAGGTGGGGATGTATACTTGGCTTCTTCAAGTACACATGTAGATCATGATGCATGGTTGATTGACTCAGGTGCATCTTTTCACTTCACTCCCCATAGAGAGTGGTTCTGCGAGTATGAGAAATATGATGGTGATGATGTCTTCTTAGGGGATGATAGGAAGGCTATAATCATTGGTCACAGAAAAGTAAAGTTGAAGTTGCAAAGTGGAAGGGTTAGAACACTTTTGGGTGTTCTGCATATTCTTGCATTGGCTAGAAATCTGATTTATGTAAGCAAGTTGGATGATGCATGTGTAAAAATAGTGTTCGAGAAAGATACCTGCAAGATGGTTCGAGGAGCATTGGTATTGATGTGGGGAGTTCAGATTGGAACTCTGTACAAACTACAAGGTACCACTGTTATTGATGGGTGCAACAGTTCTGTGGTACCTGAAAGTGGAGCATAAAATATAGTGTTCTTTGGAGAAAAGACCATGCTATGGCATCAAAGGCTTGGACATATTGGAGAGAAGGGCCTTCGAATACTTCATGGTAAAGGTATGGTTGAAGGTATGACTAATAGCTCTCTTGATTTTGATTTCTGTGAAAATTGTGTATATGGTAAGCAAAATCGGGTGAGTTTCCCCTCTAGTGGTAAGAAGGCAAAACAGATATTAGAGCTTGTGCACAGTGATGTGTTTGGACCTGTGAAGTTTCCATCACTGGGTAAGTTTGTGTACTATGTATCATTTATAGATGACTTCTCAAGGAATACATGGATATATTTCCTCGAGAAAAAATTTGAAGTCTTTGACAGGTTTAAAGAATTTAAGGCTTTGGTGGAAAACTAGACAGAGAAGAAGATAAAGGTGCTGAGGATATATAATGTTGGAGAGTTTCACAGTAAGAAATTTGAAGAATTCTGTAAGAAGTGTGGTATAGCATGATAGAAGACTACTCCATACACACCTAAGAAAAATGGAGTTGCAGAAAGAATGAATAAGACTTTGATGGAAAGGGTAAGAAGCATCCTCAGTGGTGTCGGTCTAGGACAAGAATTCTGGGCAGAGGAGGTGGAGACTGCATGTTACCTGGTCAATAGGTCACCTTCATCAAAGTTGGAGGATAAGACTCCACAAGATGTATGGATTGGTAAGAGACCCTCTCTTTCACATCTGAGGGTATTTGGATGTGATGCATATGTACATGTTCCAAAGGATAAAAGAACAAAATTGGATAGTAAATATGAAAAGTGCATATTTATTGGGTATAAGGATGGTTTAAAGGGTTATAAGCTTTGGAACCCAGTAACAAGGAAGGTTGTGTGCAACTGAGATGTGGTGTTCAGAGAGGTAAAAGATGTTATTAAACATGAAGTCCAACCAAAGGAAGATGAGAAGAAAGAGTTTGAGCTAAAGGAGGAAGTATCAGACTCTACAACAGAAGAGGAATCAGAAGATGAAGAGCCACAAAATCCAGGTGTGAGAAGACCAGTTCGAGAAAGAAGGAAGCTAGAAAGGTATAGTCCATCAATTTTCTGTTCAAATTTTTCTTTATCTCTTATTGATGATGATCCCAAAAATGTGAAGGAAGCAGTAGATTCAGAGGATGGAAAACTCTGGAAAGAGGCCATGGTTGATGAAATGGGATCTTTGCACAAAAATGAGGCATGGGATCTGGTGGATTTGCTGGCTGGAAGGAAACCCATTGGAAGCAAATGGGTGTTCAAGAAGAAGACAAATGTAGAAGGAAAGGTGGAGAAATAAAAAGCTCGATTGGTAGCAAAAAGTTATTCCCAGGTGCCGGATATTGATTTTGGTGATACTTTTCCTCCTATTGCCAAGGTAGCTTCTATTAGATTACTTTTATCTGTTGCTGCTGCTTTTGATTTTGAGGTAGAACAGATGGTTGTGAAGACAACATTTCTTCACGGGGATCTAGAAGAGGAGATCTACATGAAGCAACCTGAAGGCTTTCTAGTGAAGGGTAAGAAAGCACTGGTATGCAAGTTAAAGAAGTCTTTGTATGGGTTAAAACAGTCACCAAGGATGTGGTATAAAAAATTTGATACATTTATACGGGGACTTGGCTTCACCAGAAGCAAAGCATATCCCTGTGTGTATTTTAAATTAATTGGCAACCGTGTTATTTATCTGGTCTTGTATGTGGATGATATGTTGCTGGTTGGTAATGATAAAGAAATTATCTAGGATTTGAAGACCCAATTGTCCTCCAAATTTCACATGAAATACCTTGGTGCTGCAAACTATATTTTGGGCATGGAAATTAAAAGAGATCGGGCAAAGAGGAATCTCTAGTTAAACCAGACGAAGTATGTTGAGACAATATTGTAGAGGTTTAATATGCAGGATAGTAAACTGGTGAAGATTCCTATTCCTGTAGGTGTAAAGTTATCTGCTGAACAGTGTCCCAAGACACAAGAAGAGGAAGAGGACATGTCCCATGTTCCATATGCAAGTGCAGTCGGTAGCCTGATGTATGTGATGGTTTGTACTAGACCAGACATTACACATGCAATGGGAGTATTGAGTAGGTTTATGTCAAAACCAGAGAAGGAGCACTGGACAATAGTGCAGCGGGTTTTCAGGTATTTCTGTGGCACTAGTGATTATGGCTTGTGCTACCAAGGAAGACTAGGATTGGACATAGTGTTGGATATTCTGGCTTTGTTGGTGCAGACTGGGCTGGGGATTTGGATTAGAGAAGATCTACAAGTGGGTATGTGTTTAACTTATTTGGAGGTGCAGTAAGTTGGATGAGTAAGAAACAATCTGTAGTGGCACTATCAACTACAGAGGTAGAACACATGGCAACCACTCATGCAAGCAATGAAGCAGTCTGGTTGCAGAGATTGTGTTCAAGTATGGGGTTAGTACATGGGAGGTATAAGGATAGACTGTGACAGCCAAAGTGAAATTTTCTTGGCAAATAACCCTGTTTATCATTCAAAGACAAAGCACATTGATGTTTAGTATCACCTTGCGAGGGATATGATAGAAGACAAAAAGGTGTTGTTGGTAAAGGTGGACTCTGTGAAGAATACTGCAGATGCATTGATAAAATCTGTGAGCTTTGAGAAGTTCTCTTGGTGTAAAGAAACAATGGGTGTTGTAGGGCTAGATAAATGACTAATCTCTCCTATGGAAAGAAAACAACAAGTGGGAGAATGTTGGGTTGTGTTATATTCTTTCCACGACTAGCCTTGACTGGGGGGTTAGAGGGGGGGTAGAGCCCCCCCTACATTGCACCGATTGCGTAGGGGGGGGGTCACAGGGGGTTTGATATGGGTGGGTAGCCCCCCTCTACGGGGTCTGGGGCAACGCCTTAGGGAAATTTTTTTCCGACCATAAATTAGGTTGGGCAGACCTACCCATGGTTTTGTGCATGGTTTTCACACATGGTTTTGAACACGATGGTTTTCGGTCCATGGTATTGGATGCTTTAGCATGTATATATATGTATTGTAACATTGAAATGAACATAATGAAAAATCAAGCTGGTAATCCTAGTTTTGGGATCCAGGGGAAAATCTATGTGTATATGTGTTTTATGTGTTTTTCTCTGACATTTGTTTATTTTTTGTTCTTGGAATTCGTATGCAAGTAATTTTTGTACGGGGTTAAAACCTACATAGGCTGCATGGAGTTATATGTCATTCATGATTGTACACATGTTTCTACTATACAGATGCTATGACCATACCGTGAGACTTTATATTTATAATTATCCTTGTTATCTCAATGGCTGCACCCATACCATGGATCTTTTATTTAGTCTTCATCATCCGGATGGCTGCGTCCATGCCGTGGATTCATGTCTTGATCTCAGATATGTATATGTATATGCGTCCTTGATTTGCAGGTCTCCTAACAGTGTGTGTCCTCGTCCTTGCCAAAATATCTTAAAGCCTCTCAGCCATCACTCCTCGTTTTGCCTTCATGCTTTAGGGGGCATCTGTTACACTGTATTTTGTCACGCCTCCTGCACTTCCCTCTGACATGCCCTGAAATGCCCGAAACATGACCATTATACATTATACTCATCCATGTATACAATTCATATCCCTCCTTTAACTTTGCTTGGAAAATATCTGGATCTTTCCCTGAATAAATAGCTCTTGAAACCCTAAAATGAGGGTCATTGCCCTTATGAAGCTCAAAACCACGATGATCACCTGTTGCACTGTGTTAAGCCAATGTCAGAATCACTCTTTTCTCTCCCATGCTCGCGATGATCTCAAAAAGGAATTTTTCCCAAAGAGGATGAGAAGCTTCATTATCTAGAAGCTTCTAGAGCGGTGAGCTAGAGGCGGTTTCGCATAGATGAGGTCAAATCCTCCTAATTTGACCTCTTGGTCTCATCCCTATGAGCTACCTCCTTGAAATATGGGCCTAATCCTATCTTTGGAGAAGTCCTAACTCCCTCTCCTAGCCTAAAATTCCTCCTCTCCCATTCCCAAATGGTTGGTCTATGTCCATTTGCACCCCTATGCTGAGCTTGTGGCTAGAGGCTAATCATTAGACTTGGAGAAGGAGTGTTTGGAGAGTTTCTTGGCTTGGACTTGGATTACCACTCAAGGAGAGCCTTTCAACATCAAGGCTATGGTTGTAAGCTTCCCTTTATTCTTTAAATAATAAAACAACTATTGGTTCATCTTCCCAAAATATATATGTTTATGTATGTATTTTATTAGCATTCCTTGATCAGATAAGTAGGTTATTATTAGATTTGCTATTGGTTTTGTCATGCTTTGTTGCCTCTTGGTTACTTTTGCAGGTACATAAGCACTGAAATAAGTAGTAACGAGTCCATGACACAAGCGATTTGAGGATCTCAACAAAGGAAATCAGAATAGCATCAGAGCAAGGTAGGCCATCTCTCTTGTTCTAATTTTTAATTATAATCTAGGAAGATGTCTAGTTGATTGTCACTTCAGTCACTAGAACCACACATTGGGCTAGAGGGATTGTCTCTGTCTGCAGAGAGGATTAACCTTGTTAACAGTCATATTACTAAGGGCAGGGCGAAAGCAAAGTCTTCCTTGTTTGAGTCCCAACAAAATGCGTTCGTTGAGTTGAACCACCGCCTTTTCTCTATACCGGTACTCACACTATCAGACGTGCAACAGCCATTTGAAATCAAGATAGACACCTGAGACTATGCTATTGGTTTAGTCCTCACCCAGCACTAGCATCCAGTGGCCTATCATAGTGAGACACTTTCCGATACAATTTGGAAGTACCCCACCTATGATAAAGATTTGTATTCCATCGTGCAAGATTGCCGACAATGGAAGCACTACATTTGATCCAGGTCCGGGCGTGGCAAAGGACCCTTTCAAGACCTTTTACTTCCATGATGTGTTAAATTGCATTTTTAAAAGAACATAAATGAATACATCTGCATGCTGTAATGAAGAGGAACATGAAATTCATCAACACATGAAAACATAAGCCGTTGATAACGAAGTTCGTCCAAGAGGACTACGTCTCTGGGCCTCGATGTCAAGATGGTGTAGGCTGCTACATTAAGTGCTGTTAATAGTGATGATTTGTGGTGATGTTTCTATCATACAAGGAAAATGCCCTCACGCAAGAGTGGCTCCAAGAGATGTTCCACTACAAGAACTCTCATTCAAAAAGGACTCCTATCATTATGACCTAAACTCATGCATGATGATAATGAGAATCCCGCCAACATGGCATAAAAGGGATTTCAATGCAATCATACATGGCGACACATGAGTATCCCATCAACATGACGATAAAGGGATCTCAAATAAAACATGATGAATCATGACAAGAAGTACATCTCACAAATGATTCTGTGTCACATCAAGCAAGGATCATGAGACAAGTAAGAAAACACGATCCCACATCAAACATCAAACAGGGATCTGTGCAACACAATGCATAGCAAAAGAAGTACATGAACGCACTGCATATACCTCACATCTAGAGGCTATGTGAAGAAAAGGATGTTAGGCTGCCGAAGCTGTTCGTGCCGTCGATCTCATGGTGTCGAATCTCATGGAATGGTTGCTCACATATGAATGTTGACACCTGCACTCCACTTTCAAAAGTGGCCGAAAATGAAATGAGAAAATGGAAAATCTAAATGCATCGTCAGATTTGTGGCATCGAATAGTGCAAAATCGACTGTCAAATTTCTGAATTACGAGAAAGTGGAATTCTGGGGTGTAAGGAATCTTTTAGATTCCCCCTAGATTCCTTAAAGATTCCCTCCTCCAGTTCCTCTACAAATATGTTGCTCAGATCAGAATTCTAACTACACCATTAGGTTCGTGTCTTTGAGAGGTGTAGGATCGACATAAAATTTGTCCCATTTGGACACTGCAAAAATTTCAACCTCCTGAGAATTTCGCCCAATCATGGTTCCGCCTGCCTCTTCTTTGGGCTCATGGTTCCACCTGCAAATAAATTACTTAAAAATTCATGCCTCAATTTTCGTGTGCGCTCTTGGCTCCTCCATGCTTGGGTGCACTGACGAAATGAGGGTTTATATACATTTTAGGGCAGATATCCCAAAGGGGGCCGTTGGTAGATTGGTAAGGCAAACGAATTATGAGGAGGAGGTCGGGTGGTCAAACCCTGACCCCTCCATATTAATCCCAATTCTATTCTTTTATAAACCCACATTAATATTTGGGGGCGTCAAGTCCGCATTGGGCAGCTTGACCCTTAACTCCCGCAACACCTTGTATTAAACTGTTGGCACATTAAATATTTGGAGGCATATTGTTGTTTGGAGGTAGCGTGTTATATGTGGGGTGGTTGTTGGTTTGTACACAGGGCCACCCGGTGCAGGCCGGCCCACGTGGGCCAGGCGGGTTCAATCCTCATCGGCCCTGCATTAATATATGGCCATATTGTATGTGTTTTGGGGGTGTGGGTCGGGTCCACTAGAGGTGGCCCGCCCACCCCATAGTAAATGGTTTATGTGTTGCGGTTGAGGGAGGGAGGGCTCCGCGGGGTAACAGCTGCCGAGCCATATTTAATTTGATTTTGTATGGTGTTGGTTGGAGGGTCGGTGGGGGTCATGTCCCGTCGACCCAAATTTGATATTACATTTTGTAATGCGGTTGGGAAGGGAGGTGGTGGGGGTCATGGCCCGCCACCTCATAATATATATATTTTTTTGAATTTTTAAAATAGAGGTGTTTTTTCAAATCTTTAGAAAATAAGGGATATTGGCACATTAACGAGGCCACAATTTCTACTGCTTTCGAGAGCTAGGTTTCATGCCCCGGGGTCGATCAAATTGTAGGACACTTAAACCTGGCCCACAGTCCAACTTTGACCAAAACTTTGATTGGCTCATTCTACCTTATATGAGCTCGGATTGACAAACTGTTTGCACCACTGCGATCAGGACAACAAGATCTACGCTCTGGTCCTAGTTAGAAATCATTCTGATCACTTTGATTTTCTAGATTCCATAAGCCCTCTTTGTCCTTGTGTGTGTCCCTGGAGTGACCTGGATCAATCCTCCCCACTGAAGAGATTTTGGTCCTCCAAAAGCATGAAAAATAATCTGCAACTTCTCTATACCTTGTCTACATCACAAGTGTCTTGAAAATGTCTCGCTTCCATCTCCTTCACCTTTGTTCTTTGGAGCCTTAAGAGATGAGCCAACCCCTGCAACATCTACAACCTGTAGTACATTTTTTTGCAAATTACATGCTTGACTTTCATGACCAACTGATGACCCAAGCACCCCATGCTTGCCATGAGTTTATAACACATACCCAGTGGTCAAGTTTACATGAAAATGGACACAAAACCCCAGCTACGAAAATAAGGCCGACATATCATTGTTGCTTCAACAAGTGATGGAGAACACATCATCACTTGGTTATTAACACCAAGTTCTCTTTCTTCCTCATGCCTTGTCCTGGTAAGGAGCCTTATGTTTGTTCCTTTAATTGGGATCTCCACATCTCCAACAGAACTCATACTATGTGAATATGAAACCGAAAGGAAATCAACATATTTTACCTCCTCTGTTGATTTGGAAAGAACTAATGAGGGCGTCTCATCATCTGTTGTTGGTGGTTCGCTTGCTGTCTTTGCGCATTCCCAAACTTCTTTTCTCACATACCCAAGTCTTGTTCGATAGGGTAATTCTTCTACTTTGATGGGGTTGACAATGCCTTGTTCATTAATGCCCAAGCCTTTTCCTTCATAACCCATTTTCTTCAACAGTTTGGAGCCAATTCTTGTGGTATGATTTTCAAAAACAACGAAATCATCATCAGGACATATACATGAATTCAGAGAACTACTTTTTACCTCACATGGGTCACGCTGTAGCTTTTCCAAGGCCTCGTCCTTTGCTTGCAGCTGTCGTAGCAAAATATGTTTCTCCTCTTTCTCTTCATGTAGAAGCATCTTCAATTCAACGTTCTCTATTTGAAGATTCTGGTTGTTGTGCTTCAGTTCTTCTAGGGCCTCTTCCGTGGCTTGCAACTAAAGCTGTAATCGCTCCTTTTCCTTTGTCTCTTTCTGTAGAGCTTCATACATTATTTCCACCATTTGGGAACTTTTGAGCATGGTCTCGTACATTTCTTTTTCATCCTCTGTCGCTACAAGTTCCATTGTTCACACTTGTAATTCACATCCACGCAAAGACCACTATGATACCACTTTATCTGGGTCCGCGTGTGACAAAGGACCCTTCCAAGACCTTTTACTTCTGTGATGTGTTAAATTGCATTTTTAAAAGAACATAAATGAATACATCTAAATGTTGTAAAGAAGAGGAACATGAAATTCATCAACACATGAAAACATAAGCCGTTGATAATGGAGTTCGTCCATGAGGGACTACGTCTCCAGGCTCCAATGTCAAGATGGTGTAGGCTATTGCATTAAGTGCTATCAATAGTGATGATGTACATAAGTGGTGACATTTCTATCATACAAGGAAAATTCCCTCACGTAGGAGTGGCTCCAAGAGATGTTCCGCTGTAGGAACTCTCATTCAAAAAGGACTCCTATCAGTATGACCTAAACTCATGCATGATGATAATGAGCATCCCACCAACATGGCATAAAAGGGATTTCAATGCAATCATACATGGCGACACATGAGTATCCCATCAACATGATGACAAAGGGATCTCAAATAAAACATGACGAATCATGACAACAAGTACATCTCACAAATGATTCCACGTCACATCAAGCAAGAATCATGAGATAGGTAAGAAAACAAGATCCCACATCAAACATCAAATATGGATCTGTGCAGCACAATGCATAGCAAAATAAGTACATGAAAACAGTGCATATACCTCACATCTAGAGGCCATATGAAGAAAAGGATGTCATGTTGCTGAAGCTGTTCGTGTCATTGATCTCACGGTGTCGAATCTCATGGAAATGGCTGCTCGCATATGAATGTTGACACCTGCACTCCACTTTGAAAAGTGGCCAAAAAATGAAATGAGAAAATGGAAAATCTGAATGTACCATCATATTTGTGGCATTGAATAGTGCAAAATCGATTGTCCAATTTCTAAATTCTGAGAAAGTGGAATTTTGGGGCATAAGGAATCTTTTATATTCCCCCAAGGTTCCTCAAAGATTCCCTCCAGTGGGTCCTCTGCAAATTTGCTGCTCAGATCGGAATTCTGACTGCGCCATCAGGTTCGTGTCACTGAGAGGTGTAGTATCGACATAAAATTTGTCCCATTTGGACACTGCAAAAATTTCACGCTCCTAAGAATTTCACCTAATCATGGTTCTGCGTACCACTTCTCTGGGCTCATGGTTCCACCTACAAATAAATTGATTAAAAATTCATGCCTCAATTTCCAAGCACACTCCTGGCTCCTCCATGCTTGGGCACACTGATGAAATGAGGGCTTATATACATTTCTGGGTGGATATCCCAAAGCGGGCCGTTGGTAGATTGGTAAGGCAAAAAAATTATGAGGAGGAGGTCGGGTGGTCAAACCCTGACCCCTCCATATTAATCCCAATTATATTCTTTTAAAAACCCACATTAATATTTGTGGGGGTTGGTTCCGCATTGGGTGGCCCGCCCACTTAACTCTCGCAACACCTTGTATTAAGCTGTTGGTGCATTAAATATTTGGAGGCGTATTGTTGTTTGGAGGTTGCGTGTTATATGAGAGGTGGTTGTTGGTTTGTACATGGGGCCGCACGGTGGGGGCCAACCCACGTGGGTCAGGCGGGTTCAATTCCCATTGGCCCCTCATTAATATATGCGCATATTGTATGTGTTTTGGGGGTGTGGGTCGGGTCCACCGGTGGTGGCCCGCCCACCCCATAGTAAATAGTTTATGTGTTGCAGTTGAGGGAGGGAGGGCTCGGCGGGGTAATGGCCGCTGAGCCATATTTAATTTGATTTTGTATGGTGTTGGTTGGAGGGTTGGCGGGGGTCATGTCCCGTCAACCCAAATTTGATATTACATTTTGTAATGCAGCTGGGAAGGGAGGTGGCGGGGGTCATGGCCCTCCACCTCATAATATATTTTTTTTGAATTTTTAAAATAGAGGTGTTTTTTCAAATCTTTAGAAAATAAGGGATATTGGGAAAATTAACGAGGCCGCAATTTCTACCCCTTTCAGGAGCTAGGTTTCACGCCCTGGGGTCGGTCAAATTGTAGGACACTTAAACCTGGTCCACAATCCAACTTTGACCAAAACTTTGACTGGCTTGTTCTCCCTCATATGAGCTCAGATTGAAGAACCTTTTGCACCGCTGTGATCAGGATGACAAGATCTACACTCTGGTCCTAGTTCGAAAGATTTTTGATCACTTTGATTTTCGAGCTTCCCTAAGCCCTCTTTGTCCTCTGTGTGTCCTTGGAGCCACCTAGATCAACATTATCTGGAAGGAGATGGTCATCCACACTGATCACCGACCTCTTCAGTTTATATAGACATAAGGGAAGGTGCATAATGATCACCATTAGAAGTGGTCTACATATCTGCAACTATTCCGCTTGAACATTAACTACAAAAAGGGAAGCATCAATCATGTTGCAGACTATCTCAGCTAGCCCCTAGTTGCAACACTGACTACTGTTCTCAATTCTTGTGGTCACGAGACCTATGGATGGCCACAACTATACAACAATGATCCAGTGTTTGCCTCGACATACCAGATGCTAGTAGCTGGAAAGAAATTTGCTGATTTCCACCTCCAGGACACATTATTATGTTACCTGGGCCACCTTTGTGTTCCTTCAAGTGAGCGTGCCAATCTGATTTGGGAGGCACACTACAGTCGGGTCGCATGACACTTTGGTGTGGAGAAAACTATGGTTGTACTACAAAAGTAATTTTATTGGCCCAAACTCCGACTGGATGTTGGGAAATATATCAGATCCTGCACTGTCTACACCATTGCCAAGCCAACCATCAAGAAGTAAGGCCTGTACACTCCTCTGCCTACTCCAACCAGTTGGGGGAATCCATCTCCATAGACTATATATCTGGCCTCCTTTCTACCAAGCATGGTAATGACTGTGTATTTGTGGTCGTGGACATATTTTCTAAGATGGCTATATTGGCGGCCTGCAAGAAGAGTATCACAGCAGAGGACACTACCAAACTCTTCTTTGAACGAGTATGGGTATATTTTGGTATCTCGCAAACCATTATATCAGATCATGATAATAGGTTCCTAAGCACATTCTGGTCAAGCCTCTAGACATTATTTCACACCAAGTTCACCAAATCGATTACCTTCCATCCCCAGAATGATGGCCATATGGTGGTCGTTAATAGGATGATAGGGCACATAATCAACATGTACAACTCCAATAATCCTTGAACTTGGAATGAGAGTCTTCGATATGTGCATCACAGTTATAATAGAGCTCTCCATAGCTCAACTAGTTGTAGTCCCTTTCAAGTGGGTCTAGGATTTCAACCATTGTGTCTGATTGATGTTGCCATGCCTCATGCAACTACACAGACAAAATATAGACATTTACTATCCGAGGTTGATAAAGCGACTAGATTTATTGAATGCATCCAACACATCCACCAATAGGTTCATGACATCCTAGAGAATTCAAATGCCAAGTACAAGCAGCGACATGATCAACATCGGGTGCGACATAATTTTCATTTGGGAGACAAAGTTTGGTTGCATTTGCAAAAAGAACACCTTACTGGAGCCCATTGAAAGCTCATATGACTTCTATATTGTCCTTACACCATTACCAAGGCTATGGGAGATAATTATTTTGACCTCAGTATTCGCCCATTCCTTGGCTTGCACCGAGTGTTCAATGTGGACCGCTTTCTACCATACTTCCCACCATTGTTGGACACATCAGACATTGCAGAACAACTCACACCAATAGAGTTAAATGTATGTTGCATGGAATGAGCCACAATTGATCAGATTATGGACACATAGGTCAAGAACACTCACCAGCAAAAGATCCAACTATATCAGGTTGTCAAAGCTGGCCAACTCCTGCACCAAGGCAAGTGGCTCATCAGGGACTAGGTTCAACAGAAATTTCCACCTCATGGAGGCTCTGCACGCAATGAAAACAATTGCTTCCTAATGGGGGAGGAATGATCTAGGTGGATATTGGTGGCCACCCACCTATCCCACCTAGACCTCCAGTCAGCGTCATTTGTTTACTTGTTTATTTCAGCATTTACTATTTTTAGCAGTTTTTTTGGGTCTTGAACTTCTGGAGCAGTTTTAACCCCCTAAACGACGCTTTTTTGAGGTCTGTTGCTGGCCCATAACCCGAGGTAGGGGCCTACAAAAAATATTGTAGTACTCGGAGAGACCTTTCCAACAAGGTATTGTACGTGCCAAACATAGAAAATATGACAAAGTTATGACCCTGGGAAGTTGGCTGCCCAACTAACCCCAACAGTGCCCACAAACTCTTGGCATTACATCTCTTGGGGTTAGGGTTTTCTCATGTTTTTCAATAATAAATAGTCCCTTAAGCCTCATTGTGACACAGTTCAGAGGCATGTAGCCGCCACATCTCTTCTCAGAGATAAGCTACCATCGCCTAAGCTAGTCTTATTTCCATTCTATTTGTAAGCATATTTTGGTATTTGATATTAATGAAATGAAGTCTTATTTCTATTGCATCTATGTATTTATGGTATATCTGTAATTTGTTGTGTCCTTGTTTAAATTTGGGTCATTGTGAGTTGAGGATTTGGGTTAGTTCTCAATCAAGAGGTAATGGAAATACTTAAATTTAATGCAAATGAAGATAAAGATGAAATCATCCCCACATAATGGTTGAGGATGATAAAGGAATGTATTGAGACTCCTTTAGGGGAGGGTCATAAATTTATTAGTGAAGTTTATGAGTGGTGGTGGAGTATTGACATGGACACTAAATGGCACATCACATAGGAAGCATTTGAAAACTATCCTGTAATAAATGGATTAAAGATACAAAAACAAAGGCGTTGTATAAAATTCAAGATGAATTAAAAGAAGCTAAATAAGAGCTAAAAAATAAAGGTGATGAGCTATCTAAGATGCAAAACCTTAATGAAGCACTCATTAAGGATATTGAACAATTTGAAAGGGATAAGGGACAATTCAAAGGAGGAAGAACCGAAAAAGTGATAATTCAGGGGAGGAAGAATTGAAAAAGAAAGATGAAGAAATATGCAGATTATGGAACCATAACAAAAAAATACTAAATGAGGTGAAGAGATTGAAGTAAAAAAAAATCATTTTCAAACTCAAGAAGAAACAAGGATCTTAGATGAAGAGACTGCCAAAAGAATTGAAAAGAAAATTTGCAAGGAGATTGAAGAATCCCTAGACATTGATGAATTAAAATAAAAATAATAATTCTAGAATTTAAGAAGGATGACAAAAATTGACAGCTGAGGTCACATTGAAAATTTGAAAGGAGAAAGAAGACAAGATTCAAGAAGGTCACTAGAAGAATTTGAACTCCAAATAGAGGATGTTTATGTCAAATACAATGGTATTCTCTCTAGGGCTAGACTAGTCAAACACTTGGACAAGAGGATAGAGGCGACCATTGATTATGAAAGAAGACAAATTAAATGGGTATACAAAGTGAAGGAAATATGTCAATTGTAAAACCATATTGACATCCTCACTACTAGGAAAGCTATCATGGAAGACAAAATGATCAATCTCAACATTAGCAATGAATAAATTGGAATACGCATTAATATTCATGGAATAGGGCATCACAAAATCATTATTCAACAAGATAATATCAAACACCAACAACTATTACAGATTTGAGAAGTCACAACAACATTACATGGAATCAATGGAAAGAAATTATGTGACAACCAACCATCAAGGATCAAGATAAAAAATACTTGAGTTTGGATGGATGGATTATCATCAATGGAAAAAAGAATGTAGGAATATAAGGAAACCATATTATTTGATTTTGTCATATGTAACACCCTTAACTACAAAGCCTTGAGGACAAAGATTTTTGAAGGAGGGTACTATGACATAAACTTGAGGGGGGAATATATGGGGTTAAATGTATATGATACGACACCAAGTGGGGGCATATATGGGGATAAATGTTTATGATATGATACCAAGTGGGGGCATATATGGGGTTAAATGTGCATGTAATGTGCAAATGTATATGTAATAGGGCTAGCATAATAATTAAGGGACCACATGTGCAATCTGTGGATATGTATATATAGGGATCATATGTATGTGATACGACCCCAAGTGGGGGAATATGTGGGGTTATATGTGCATGTAATTTTTAAATGCATATTTAATAGGGCTAGCCTAATAATGAAGAGGCCACATGTTCAATATGCGGATATATCTATCTATCTATATATATAGGGATCATGTAGTTATAATTGAGGAGATCGATTTGGATGTAGGAATATATTTGGAAATTTGGAGAAGGTCTTCCTATTATTTAAGGAGCTATTGTATAACTTATTTATTTTATTTATATTGGATTTATGCTCCACACTCACATTGTTGTGCATGGTGTGTACTTATGGTTTTTTGTCTTTGGATCATAACAACAAGGGTGCCCGGTTGTTGTGAGAACTAGAGTAGTAAAGCCTATGGTTAGAGGGAACATCTCTTGTACACAACTAGTTGGTGACATTTTCTCATAAGATAAGTATTATGGTTTCTATGTTATTTATGATGTGTTATTTCTATGTAATATGTTGTTTAAAATTCTATTTAGTTTAGTGAGAAATTTAATTCAATTAAATTGAGTTATGGTCAGTTAAACTAGTTCTAATTGTTGGAGGAACTAGTGGAAGTTCAAGTTGTGGAAGTGGAACTTCAATCACACTCAGTGATCATCGAGATAACTAATCAATCAGCCTAAATTAGCTCATGCATGTAGACAATTCAAGTTACCCAGTTGAGATGGAGATTTCAAGGCAGTGTACTATCAATTGTAGCATATTCCAATGTGTATAGATGGTGCATATAGTCAGAGGAAGGACCCAAAAGGAATTGTGTAATTCAGATGACAAAATTTCCTAATTAATAGGGGCCTAATTCCTAGAGAAACAACACAAGGAATTCAGAGCCTGGAGGCCTTGAAAATTGGATAAGTTTTGGCCGTAGTCAGCCAGTCAGGTAGAGGGATAGACTATACACTTGTAGGGTGTGCTTAGGCTTGAGAAAGAATTGTATTTCTTCTCTATTATCTGATTAATGCAACATAGATAGTAAGGGGTTGTTGATGGTGCTGGACCCGCCAACATTCAAGGGATCTCCCCAATATGAAGTCCCAACTAGACCTCACAATGTTTTGAGTAGGAGTCCCAGTGGTGGGTGGTAATGTAATGCCTTGACTATGGAAACACACAAAGGAAAGTATGATAACTTTTGGTGAGAGAAAGTGTGCGACCCTGTAAAAAGTCAAGTACAATGCATGAAGGTTTCAACACACGAAGGGAAAATGAAGTGCACCCTTTGGAAGGCTGTAATAGTAAGCATATTGAAGGGAACACACAAGTGAAATGACATCATGAGCTAAGATGCATAATAGTCCACAAGTTAAAGTGATGAGTTAATCCAACAACACGCCTTCAACAAGATTCGTACAAATGAAAATAAAATAGTTCATAAGCATATGCGTAAGTTAAATAACATACATTTCCAATACAACAAGAATAATCCTACTATACTAACAACATATGCATGAAATCATGTTGGCTTTGATTTTATTCTTATAAGTGAAAGTTCCATCCATACATAAACCATTGACAACCACTAGCCCCAATAGTGGAACATTACAAGCAAGAACACCTGCTCCTCCAAAGAAGTATACTCTCTCTACGCTATGGAGAAGCCAAGGCTCTTCACAATACTTCCAAGATCTTTCTAAGTTTAAGCCTAGCCAAAAGCTTGGCTCCCAAAAGCCATTTACATGAGTTATGAGGTTCTATTTATAACAAGAGGGGGTGACTCTTCAAATCCCCTTTGTGACCTTTGGACTACCCTCATGACTCTTCAACTTCTTCATAAAATAACACATTACATTACATGATGAATTTTCAAATTCCAATACTAACACTTGGAATTTCACTTACAACATAATTACAAATAATATTGCATTTTACAGTCATACGCATATAGGACAAAATAGGGTAGAGACAACTTGGTACCCTAACAAGACAAGACACTATGATGCTTGAGTTTGGGAACACTCTAGCTCAAAAACCTCCTCTTGATGCTTCTCGATCATGTATCGATACCAAGTTTGGTAATGTGTGATGAAATCCCCAAACTGTATGATGGTGTCAGGTTAGAAGTAGAATCTAGTCTCCATAGCATCTAGGTCAATGATTTGGAACCAATCTTAACTTCTCTCTCGAGCATGAGAAACATGGTTTTGATCTGGACGAGACTACTGAGGTAGTTCAACTTGTTTTGTCTATTCGATTCTAAGTCCTCCTTGGTTGCAACCTGTCTCAACTACTCCAAGTACTCTTTAATCTCCTGCCTAACTTGGTGCTTGAGTTTAACTTCAGTGAGTGAGCTGACTGATGGGATCTTGTGGGTTCTCACCATGAAGTCCAATACTGTTGTACAACCGTACATATGGGGCCTAAATGTTTCCAACGAATGAGGCAAGCTACTTGTTGTTTTGAATCAATATTCGAACTCTTGCTTTCTCCAACTCTACCTATGGCTTCATCTTCTTTACCAAAGTAAGTGGTTCCCCTTTGTATGGCCTTGTCTATTCTTGCATGGAGGTGATGGCAGTTTGCACATTCCTAATAGTCTTGAGAAATTCCTTGCTCTGATGCTGCAGGCTATGTAAGTGGAAAACTGCCTTATGTATGGTCATGAGCTCCTCATAGAGGTTCCACATGGTCTCTTTAAGTGTTGATACCTCAGCAAGTATTTTTTCTCTCATTTCCCCTAAGTAAACCTGTGCAGGAGCTGCATTCTATGTTGCTCTGCAGAGTTTTTCTATCCCTTGTTAGGAAACCTATAGATTATGTATCAGTTTCTTACTCTCGATCATCAAATACTGAGTGTTTGATCTTGTTGTACCCACGAATTCCAAGTTGGCTTCGACAATGGCATTTGGATTCCTACTGGTGTCCACCATTATCACCATTTCTCTAATGAATGCAGGTGATGCATGATCATTTCTCGGGGTTAAGTTTGTGGTTGGAGGTGGTAGAGGCTGAAGGATGATTGGCAAGGAATTCAACATCAGATCAATATCTTCATCCTATGGTTTCGGTCCCAACTCCATGTCTGCAACTTCAATCAAATATTCGATAAACTGAACAAGATCCCAGTCCTACATCTGTTCGCTCTTTCCCTCTGCTGCTGGCCAGTTTTGTTCTTGAATTGGCATTGTTTCTCCTGTCATTGCACCTTTCCTTTCTTCTTCTTCTTTTCCCATTCTTTCCTCCTCAACTCCCATTCTTCCTTTGGTTCTTGTTATGCTTGCTTCGATCTCAATTCTACTACCGGCAAGTTCTGTTTTTCTCTCTTCCTCCTCTCTTCTCTCTATATCCTCTACTTCCTTTTGCTTTTGCTGCCAAAGCTTTGTGCATGAAGATTGAATCCGCTTTCACTTTGTAGATTTATTCTCCCTCTATTATGTCAGCACATTTCTCTTTCCTTGATCTTGTACTAGATTGTTGCCTTCTGCTACTATTGCTGGACTTGCTTCCATGTTAGTGTTGACTCCTTTTCTATGAAGAGTTGAGTGTCTGCATATATTGGAAAGCTATTTGGTGGTTTCTCAACTGCTTCCCCAGTACTACTTTCAGTGGTCTCTCTTGAAGCAACTCTCTTTGGTGCTATGGTAACAATGATTTTTGGAGAGACGTGCTTCACGAGTTTGGTACCTGTGGGACATAAATGACACTCATGGAAAGAAAACATTAGATCTTGCAAATCTAACTTCACAGCATGATAAAGCAACAATTTAGGCATCTAATGAGAGGGATTGCACAATTTTCAACTACAAGGGATTGAAAGGTTATGGGGACCGTGCATTGTGAAATCCCAATAGCCAAGGGTGCAGCCTAAGGTGTGAGATTGCGCAATGCACAGTTTAGCCTAGGCAGAGCCTGGGAGAGATTGCATATTGTGCAGTCTCAGTCACCAAGATTAATAGACTAAGCCTTGGAACTACGCAATGCGCAGTTGGGGCCATCCTGTATTTTTCACTGCACATTTCCAGAGGCCAAGCTTGGAGATTGAGCCTTAGGATTACACAGTGCCTAACTTGGCAAGGCAAAATCAGGCCAAGGGAAGTGCAGATCTACTCGATGGAGGAGTGAAAAATGAACATAACTTAGTGATAATGCGATATTGAGTGTAGATCTGACTAAGTGAGGATAAATCGATGAAAAGCAAGTGAATAGACTCAACAAAAAGAAAGAAACTCAAGTATGTGAGGAGGGTTGTCGAGACGACAATTATTGGTGCAAAAATAAGAAAATCATTGCGACACTTGTGAAAGGAAATGGCAGATTGAAAAAAAGCTTCTACAAGCTAAAGCAAGTTAAAATGCCAGTAACTAAAAAGAGAAACAACACTCACACAAGCCAAACGATAAAAAGCAACATAAAAGCGATAAAAGAAAAACTCATCCGGAAAAGCGACGACAATGCTTCAAAGGTTCCTTGATCTCCTTAGGAATGTTAGAGCTTGATAATAGAATGTAAAAATAAGCAATAGAGGCGTCCATTACATAGAATTGAGCAAATTGGAATGTACGATGCACATGCCTAAAGTAAGGGAAAATATGACACTTGGAATAAGTTTCTAAAAATAGTGAAAGTGACGCCTTTTGCATACTAAAAATAGATCCCTATTTCCTAGGGATGTTTTTTTCCCTTTATTTTTATTTCTTTTCCGGGGGGGAGGTTGCCATGCACACTACCGGGAAAGACTGCGGAGTTATGGGGAACTGGGTAACTTTTTGGCTTAGTGTGCACTGCACAATTTCTAAGCTTAGTTAGGGCTGCATAATTTCTGGGCTCAGTGCTGGGTTGCCTTCCATGACTGAGCAGTTTTTGAGGTCAAGTCTGATTGGCAATCTAAACTGTGCTATTCCAATCATCAAGGCTAGCTACCTTAAAGGATTGTGCAGTTTCTGGAGGCAATCCCAGAACTGTTGTGTGACCGAGTTGGGAGATCAACTTGTGACTTAGAAGAATCAACTAACTTAGCAAACACAAGTGAAAATGAAAAGATAAGTCTCAGTCGAAGCACGAATACTTGGATAAGTGTGAGATGGGCTGTTGTGGTTAAGAAGGAAGGCTCCAAAATCGAAGCATAGACAAAATTTTGGGGGGTAGTTGTAGCTGCTACAACATTAACGACACACTAGTAGAATTCCATCTCTCTGTGTGGACCTTGCCTCATGTAAAGTGAGTCTAACTCTTCCAGAATTATTGTTCAGTTATTTGATTATCATAGCTTCTTCACTTAGCTTGAGTTAAAGATGTAGTCCCTACCATTCTCTTCATCAGCAACACACATACCAAGACAAGTCAAACTAAGTTGTTTCGATTGGGAATGAGGAGTATATAGATGCAAAAATAAAAGAGACTGTTAAAGTTTTAGGTTTCATCTCAGGTGTTGCTCCATTGCTAGCAGGCTTGGAAAGTACCCCGATAGAGTCACTTTAGGAACACAAGCATTGCTCCGTTGTCAGCAAGCCTAGACAGTACCCCGATGGATTTACTTGCTCCACCTCTTTGCACAGGAAGCCTTTCTCTTCTTTTTCCCTTTATTTCATTTTTTCATTTTCATTTGCTCAAAGAACTGTGCATAAGCACTTATTTATTTCATGGGGTAGTACAGGGATCCCAAATTATTGAGAGAAGAAGAGGTTTCTCCTTTAGAGAAGGATATATATATATATATATATATATATATATATATATATATATATATATATATATATATATATATATATATATATATACCTATGACATAATTGTTAAGGTTTTCCCCCTCTCCTTACTCTACTTGACTTAGTTGATAAGGATTAATCGAAAATAGAAAACCGATCATAGTAGGCGGTACTAGTTAAAAGTGTAGGCATCATGATTTCACCATAAATCTCTCCAAAAGGAATGTATTTAACATCATCGTATCATCGACTAAAATAAATGAAATATTGACATAAAGAGAGGGAATAGGGAGATAACCAGGTGTTGATAGCATTACAAGTTCCTCTTGAACTTCACCCTTCTTGTCTAAGAAGCCTATTAGTCCCTTACAATTTCCTAGGCTAAAAGGAGATTGAGAAGGGTAACCTCAAACTACTTCAGCTTAGTAGCAAGCCTTACTCAGCATGAGAGGGATCTCTCAAAGTATCTTATTAGTGAAATGACTTTAAAGCAAATAAGTTTTCAGCTAGATATATATAATTGTTTGTGTGTTGGTGAAAATATAGATTTTAGGGTTTGCTGGACTAGGGTTTGGAGCCACAAATAGGTCTAGGCTGTAGGAGTGCAGAAGAAAATATGGAAATGAGCTAGATGTTAGAAGACCATGGTGTATTTAGAATATTGTCAATTTAGTATAGAATAGAGAGTTTAGAATAAACTAATGAGCATAAGTAAACATGATTTCATTAGCTTAGGAAGACATAAACATAACTATGAAAACCAGATAAATAGAGCTTGTGAATAAGAATTATGTGCATTTCACTGCAAGGGATCCAGATAAAGAAGAGATATAATGTAGATAAAGATGTTTTAACCATTAGAAAACAAATAAAATGAAGAACAAACACCATGAACTCACTGGGCTAGAGTTCCTTAAAAATAGCTACAACTGTCTTTGTATTAGCTGAAAAGATTATTACATGCAAGCCTCCTCCACAAAAAATCCAACCTTTCTCTCTGAAAGAGAAATGATACATATCCAATCTTTTAGACCACTTTCACACCTTTAGGAGTCGAATTCCTAGGTGGAGTAATTGACTTCAAGATTTTCTCAACCAACAGGTGAGAGTGAGAAGGTGAAACTCAAACACTTCTTGGAGAGTTTGTTTAGGAGTTTGCTTTCTCTATGAGGCCCAATAAACATAAAAAAAAACCTATCATGTACATTTATTCATGCATACATCACATGGCCTCCAAAAAAGTGCCATTAGATAAAGAGTTTTGATTTTGAATAAGTCAAATTGGAAACTAGAAATTTTACATAGTGAAATTTACAATTTAAAACACAGAAAAATGCAGAAGTGCAATGCCGACTTTGAGCTCACTTTTAGGTGCCTTTTTGAGGTCCAAATAAATATCTGAGAGAACGGTCAACTAGCCCTTCAAGTCTAGTTTCTAGAAAAGTTTTAATGTTTTAAAATGACCGATGGGAAGTCTTTCAAAAATCCATTCTCCTAAGGTCACTCAAAGAGTGCAGTGCCTGTCAAAAAAGGCTCAAGAAAGCTAGTTTTTTGCCACTTTTTTCCACTTTTCTCAAAATCTGAGCCACCTCTGGAAAATATGAGCAAATGGGTTTTTAGAGGATGGTAAGAGATTTCCAAAAATGTATAGTTTTCCTAAAATAGATTCCTGAGGAAAAAGCACAGCACCAAGGCGCTGCGCTCCTGGAACTGCTGAATTTCTGAATTAGGCTTCAAAATTCACAAAAAACCAAAACTACTTAGAATTTGCTCAAAATTGGCCAGGATATGTAAAATGATAGATGTTAAACCTTCATATATTCTTATACAAGCATCTCCAAGTTTCCTTCATCTTTTTGATCGTTTTTGGGTTCTTTGATCTTGTTTTCAAGCTGCTTAACTTTGACATTGCAAATCATGTTTTGAGCCTGGTCGTGGTGTGCCATGTGCCTTAGCTGCGGATTATCTTTGTTTTAATTCTCTAGAAGCTTCTCTAAATGATCATTCACCTTGATGAGCCAGTATTCCTTGTCTTGATTGACCTAAAGAGCAATTATGTCCTCTAGGTCTAGCTCTTCATTCAACAAAATATGTTCTTCTTCTTCTTGCAATGCCTTCTTTAGCCCCTTTGTTCTTGGCCTTTTTCTCTTACTCTTCCCTTGTGTTCCTTCAGGTTCACTTGACTCTATGACTGCTTTTCCCTTGCCAACCTGCTGCAATAATTTGGTTTTCTCTTTTTCCATGATTAATTGCTTCGCTTTGAGCTGACTGTTCTCCTGTTTAAGGAATGAAATGATCTACCTTGCTCTCGCCATGTTGACTGTGAGCTCCTTGATCTAATTGTATTTATCTTTGATCATCTACTACATGTTTGAATTCTGATCCTCTGCTTCTAAATCAGCCAGCTCAAATTCATGTTCAACCATGTCTTTATCGCGCGCTGTTGATCCCTACTTTGCTGATGTAGAAGGCTTGGCCCCTTTCTCACCATGAGAAGCAAACACAAGCCTCTTCCCTCTCTTGTACATCCTAGTCATCTCAGGCTTAGGTGCTTTGGTTCTTTCAACTAATTTGCTAGAGGACCCCAGTTCCATTCACTGTGTTGGCATGCTAGAAGGTTGAGCTGCCACATTGGTTTCATGCCATTTTAGAGTTGTTTCCAAAAAAGATTCCCAAGTCATATATTTCTCTGCAAGTTGGTGAAGGACTATAGTCTTGATCAGAATATGATGAAAAAGGCTAGGGTAGTTCTCTTTGTTCTCCACTTGAATCCTCTTTGAGATTTTGGCAATGCTCCTACACAGGTAGTTGGACATATTGAATGGCTTTTGAGATGTAAAGTGCATTAGGTGGTGAATATGATAGGCATATAATCTGGAGAATCTTCTTTCACATGTAAATAAATTCATGAAAATATTCATCAAGGGGGCATACTTCTCCAATAAGTACCTGAAAGGCATAACATGAGCATGTGTTTCCCTATATGGTGTTTTCAAGAAGGGTCTATAATTCTCAAGATATAAGCTTATCCCCTTGAACCAATATTCACAATTATCTGGTAGCCATATAGCAAGTGAAATGGAGGCCACTAAAAAAGTTAATTCAACACCAACAACAACAACACTTTCACCTTTCAATTGAGTTGCAACCCAATCTATCAATTGTTTATTGAAACCCACTTCACTCACCCTTTTGCAGAAATCCAAGCAATTCACATCTTCAAAGCACTGTTTGAAAAAGGGAGATGAGTTGATTTCATTTCTATTTAATGGCTCATATCTGAGGATTTTTCCTCCCTTGTGATGTCTCTTCCTCTCTGGTGAAGATTTTGCTTCCATGATGACAGAAACCCTAGCAGTAGGAAAATGAGAAAAACTGTGAGGTATGAGTGGAAAGTGGAATGATGGGTAGGTGAAGTTTGATAAAATGGTAAAGGAGGTTTGAAAGAGGTGGATATGAGCTATGGACAACTGATGAAAATGAATGAAAAAGCAATGGAGGAATGATATGCTTATGAGAAGGAAAAAATAGAGTTTTTAGTGAAAGTGCCCAAAACCCCTAGGAATGAACTAGGGTTTCACTTTTAATGAGGTAAAATTATGTTTTGAGGTTGATTGAGTGGTTTACATAGTTTATATAACATGTATAAAGTTGTAGGGAAAGATTTTACATGTTAAAAATCAAGAAATGAAAATGGCCATCATCATCCCTATCATTTTTCATGAAAATTTCACTACAAAACCCTAATTGGAGAAATATTTGGCTTGAAATGATTTTGAAAAACAAAGAAGCAAGTGAAATGATGTAATTACTTGTAGCCTAGCTTAGGATGCAATGAAATCAGGTTAACAAGCCTTAAAATCGGTTTTGGGAGAAATTCGGGCGATTTTTGGACACTCTGGCCCAAGCGCAGCGCCTTGAGGTTTTTGCCGATTTCGCCTATGGAAGCAAGTTTTTATCTCTTTTGGGTAGGATATCTTGATACAAAAGAGTGAATGAGATGTAAATAATACAAGTTTGAGGCTTTTGAGTTTATATAGGCAGATTAATTTCTCCTTTTAAAAAGAAATGGGACCCACAAACCTTTGAAAAACTGATTTTTTCACTTTTGAAAACAGAGTCACCTTTAAGGCTGAAACCTGAGATGTGTTTTCACTTTCCTAAGCACTGGAACTTCTTATTATAGAGGTTTTCAAACTAAAAGCATGATGAATTTGTGATAACTCAACAAATCAATGTCAAAGAGCTGCTTGTCATGCTCTATTCACTGCTGGATTTATTCATGATAATGATGGACCTTGGAAACCCTAGCGACCTAATGGATGACCTGAAACTGAATGAAATGATGATGATGAATGACTTGCTTTTATTATGACACCTTCATAGAAATGTGATAGGTGACCAACATGAGTGAATTTTCAAAAGACTGAACTCATTTCTAGACTGACCAAACAGTGACCAAATTTTACTATGTAAACCTAGTGACATGAAAATTTTGATTTTGATAGTCCTGACAAGCTTAGTAAAAGAACATTTGATCATGGTGACAGGAAAACAAGATTGACACTAACAAATCCAAACACAGTTTCATGAAAAAACTAACCTAGAGTTGCAAAAGCAAACAAACAATGGAAAGAAGCGGGATAAAAAAAAACAAAGTAAAGCAAATCAAGGACGAAAACAAGAAAAGAAAACAACTACTTTTACTCCTAACCTAAGAAAAACATAGGCCAACTTACATAAAGTGATACTTCCAATAAATCCATCGGCAAATTGGCTGGCCCATGTAGGTGAGAGCATGAATGTCAATAAAGATATACAAGCATACCAACAAGCAAGAAAGATAAGTCAATACAAACCAAAATGTTCGAAGTTTGAATGCACCCACATAAAAGTAAAAGTGTAAAGTGCAGGCACTCTATGGATGTACCATGGTGTCCAAAAACATTGCGAGTTGAAGACAACTAGACACACACTTTCGAACTACTAAGGAGATCAAACATGAAGAAAGAAGAAAATTTTCGTTTTGCAACAATGCTCGCCACGTATGACTCGTCCAATGACTAAGTGATAGGATTGTGTAATACAGATGGAGGGTCCGAAAATTGTAAGAAAAATTTATTTTTAATATGTGTGATAGAGTGATGAGGAGCCTCAAAATATTCAACACTATTATGATCGGAAGCAAAACTGCCCTCAAGACTATGAGAACCCAACATAACCATCATCTTGGGTTGAAGTGCCTCGACAGCTTGGGGAAGTTCCAACTCATAAGTAGGTAGATCATCACAGATCGGTGGTTGGGAAAGATTAGCAGCAGAAAAATAAAAATTGTGACCGAATGAATCAATGAAGAGGTCACGACAGCCACAATTAGAAATTTCAAGATAAAAAATGGAGGCATCCTCATGATTTGATGAATCACAAAGAGGGGAAGATGAAAAACGATAAATTTCACCCTCTAAGTTTTTAGAAAGATGAGATGAGGGATTAGGAAGATCAAGAGTAGAAGATTCATCCTCTCCACATCTGGATGAAGAACTGACATCCCATGTGTTCTGTGAATGATCGAAAGTAGCAACATCATCAGGAACTAAATTTTCACAAGACTCAACAGAAATGATAGAATTGTGGGAAATGTTAGAATAATGAATGAGAGGTGCGGAAGGAAGAGAATAATCCTTCATCACATATTATTGTTCAGCTATGGGTTCCCCCACATAATCATCGTGAATGATATCGCAAGTTGGCTTCTTAAATCCAACTCCATCCAACACTTGATCCTCGTGAACATCACAAGAGAGATTTGAAACAGATGAACACAACACATCACAATCTAGAGGATTAGAAGGACCAAAGGATGGAGGATGAGGAGATAACACTTCATCACAATCATCAGATTGAAAATCCAAACCTGCGCTGAAATTATGATTATGTGAGGTGGGAAAAGATGGTGGTAAATCAACAGGTGAAATCTCAACTTCTCCCACCTTGACCTATAGAGCTAGAGTTGTTTGATGAGAAGGGGACGAAGGGTCACTTGGAACAACAACCTTGTCCATCTCATATTTAGAAGCTCTAACACTGAGGTATGTTGGCACAAGTTCGAAAGATTCTAACTCATGTGGATTTGCCAAAATGTGAACAAGATATTGAAATTTTCCAGCCAAGAAATCCCAATCAACTTTATCTTCCAGATATTAAAAACACAAATGCATAAAAGGAATGTGAAAATGATGAAATGATTCATCAGGTGATTTTTGCAATTCTAAAATTTTCTTTCCCAGATGTTTATGGTCGGACATGTCAAAAGCGCGAGATCGTTTTGTGACAATATGCTTGAAAGAGAGTATGGAGGCATCGTTCAATGTGTTACACCATTTCCTTATGCACCCTTCAAACATGAGAATAAACAACTGAGAGCCAACATCCTCAAGGGGAATGTTGCGCTGTGTGCAAAATTGAAGAAAACAATCAGTATGCTCAAGCAAGGTTGTTCCAAGCTCCCCATCAAATTCAAGATGTGACAAGACATCAATGATACTCACCGACGCTAGTAATTTTATGTCTCTAGAAAAACATGTCGGGAGTATGATTCAAGAAGAATTCATAAATGAGTGCAGAAATTCAAAATAGAATTCAAGGGATCATCTTGTCATTTGGCCCTCCTTCTAGCATCAAAAATGTTTACGGTATTGGGCCTGCCAATATTCAGGGGATCTCCCTGATATGAAGTCCCAACTAGACCTCACACCATTTGGAGTTGGAGTCCAAATGATGGGTGGTAATGTAATGCCTTAACCACGGAAACGTGTAGGGGAAAGTATGATAACTTTGGGTGAGAGCAAGTGTGTGACCCTGCGGAGAGTCAAGTGTGATGCATGAAGGTTCCAACACACAAAGGGAAAAGGAAGTGCACCCCTTGGAAACCTGTAATAGTACACAACTTGAAAGGAACACACAAGCGAAATGGCATCACAAGCTAAGATGCAAAATAATCCACAAGTTAAAGTGATGAGTTAATCCAACAACACACATTCAACAAGATTCATACAAATGCAAACAAAATAGTTCATAATCATATGTGTAAGTTAAATAACATACATTGCCAATACAACAAGAATAGTCCTACTATATTAACAACATATGCATGAAAGCATGTTGACTCTGATTTTATTATTATAAGTGAAAGTTCCATCCATACATACACCATTGATGACCACTAGCCCCAATAGTGGAACATTACAGTCAATAACACTTGCTCCTCCAAAGAAGTATACTCACTCTACACTATGGAGAAGCCAAGGCTCTTCACAATACTCCCAAGCTCTTTCTAAGCATAATCCTAGCCAAAAGCTTGGCTCCCAAAATCCCTTTACATGAGTTATGTGGTTCTATTTATAACAAGAGGGGGTGAATATTCAACTCCCATTTGTAACCTTTGGAATACCCTCATGAATCTTCAACTTCTTCATAAAATAACACATTACTTTACATGATGAATTTTCATATTCCAATATTGACACTTGGAATTTCACTTACAACATAATTACAAATAATATTGCATTTTATAGTCATACCCATATAGGACAAAATAGGGTAGAGAAAACTTGGTAGCCTAACAAGACAAGACATTATGATGCTTGATTTTGGGAACTCTCTAGCTCAAAAACCTCCACTAGATGCTTCTTGGTCACATATTGATGCCAAGCTTGGTACTGTGCGATGACATCCCTAAATTGTATGATGGTGTTAGGTTGGAAGCGAACTCTAGCCTCCATAGCATCTGGGTACAATGATTTATAACTAGTCTTAACTTCTCTCTTGAGTAGGTGCAACATGGTTCTGACCTGGACGGGACCGCCGATGTAGTTTTTCATGTTTTGTCTATTCGACTCTAAGTCCTCCTTGGTGGAAACCTGTCTCAGCTACTTCAAGTACTCTTCAATATCTTTCCTAACTTGGTGTTTGTGTTTAGCTTCAGTGAGTGAGTTGATTGATGGGATCTTGTGGGTTCTCACCATGAAGTCCAATACTGTTATACAACTATACATATAGGGCCTGAATGTTTCCAATGAATGAGGCGAGTTTTTTGTTGTTCTGAATCAACATTAGAACTCTTGATTTCTCCAACTCTTCCTGCGACTTCATCTTCTTTACCAAAGTAAGTAGTGCCCCTTTGTATCGCCTTGTCCATTCTTGCATGGTGGTGATGGAAATTTGCACATTCCTAAGATTATTGAAAAATTTCTTGCTCTACTACTAAAATCTATGCAAGTGGACAACTACCTTATGTATGGTCATGAGCTCCTCATAGAGGTCTCCCATGGTATCTTTAAGTGTTGATACCTCACCAAGTATCGTTGCTCTCATTTCCCCCAAGCTGACGTGTGCATGAGTTTCATTCCACGCTACTCTGCGAAGCTGCTGTATCCCTTGTCAGGCAACCAATATATTATGTATCAATTGCTTACTCTCGGCCATCAAATATTGAGTGTTTGATTATGTCAATTCTACACCCTCGGCTAGCGATGGTAAGAAGAAGGGGAAAATTAAATTCCCCTATAGGTTATGTGATGGAGAGCATATTCTTCACCTTTGTCCTCTTATGGATAAAGCTTCCAAAGTTTTGGAAAACCTTACAACCCCTCAACCCCAACTTCCTGTTGGTTATCAGAGGATTTCTTCTAACCCTCTCCTAGTTGGTAAAGCTATTGACTTGGGTTCATCTCTTGCCCATCCTGGTCTTACTGAGCATGACTCTCTTGTGTCTATTCCCGACTGACCATTTGTCGAAAATAGTGTCGACTTGGCTCGGCCTTTAGTTGTTCACTCTGTTCCTGAAGAGAGTAGTGATCATACTACTCATGTTCTTCTCATTTACTCAGATTCTCATAAGTCAAAGAGTGACCCTCCCGTCCCAATTATTCAGGAGAGTCCTTCTCCTTCTCTTGCAGAGCATGGGGGAAATCATACGATACCCCCACCAAGTAGTTCTGTCGTTTCTTTTGATTGGAGTCAATTGACTTCTTTCTGCCTTCCATATTATGTGCCTTTCTAGATCACAGTACAAGCCTATAATATGGTAGTACATGGCGCTATATTGGATGAAGGTGCGTCTATTAGCATCATGCCTTCTACTACTTGGCAAGCTTTGGGTTCCCCAAAACTTGTGCCAGTCACCTAGAATTTATTGGTTTTCAATGAAGGAACTAGTCAGCCCTTAGGGATCTTTCCAAAGTTCCCTATCACTTTGGGAGGAAAGACCATCTATATAGACGTGATGGTAGTCCAAGGTCCCTTAGATTTCAATCTCCTCCTTGGACGCGACTATGTCTATGTCATGGGAGCTCTTGTTTCTTTGCTTTTCCGTGTGGTTTTTTTTCCACACGAAGGGAGAATAGTGACCATTGATCAATTTTCATTCATTGGTCACTAGGTGCCTCCTATGCAACCATCATCCCCTATTGGTTCTTGTTTGCAAGCAGTACCCTTGTTGCCATAGGTCAATTATGTGGCTACCCATTCTGTCTCCACATCTACTAATGATCACATAGATGGTATAGTAAATTATGTACTGCGGGCATTGGAACCTGATATGTCATTTGTATCGGTTAACATGTGTTCCTCCCAGAGCGTAGTTCTCCCGTCCAGTGAGGACCTCTTGGGGGCCATGTTCTCGTATGGTCCATGAATAGATTATGGAGCATAGTTCCTTGTCTTGTGTCAAGCTCATTAAAAAAATGAAACAAGGGGTGTGAGCATAGTTCCTTGTCTTGTGTCAAGCTCGTTAAAGCATAATTTTTCGTTTCAAGCTTGTGTAAACATGAAACCGAACTCATGCACATTTTTTCATTTCAAGCTTGTGTAAACATGAAACTAAATCCAAGTAGAGTTATCCATGGTTCAAGCTTGTGTAAAAATGAACCCATGCCCGATTTACATCTTTTGATTTCCATTTTAAATAGCTGATTTCTGCTAGATGAGCCTTGGTTGTGTTATTCCATTGCTACCATCTCTTTTGCCGATCATTTTCTTTCACTTGGTTGTTTTTTCCTTTCTCGAGGAACCACAACAATGAGTGGTTTTATTAGCCAGCCTCTTGACCATTTCATGTTTTGAGTAGTTCCTCCATTGCCATTTGCAGTTGCTACCCCTTATACCACTCGTTCCTCCAGGATGAGTCACCTTTAAGCTCTTTTTTGACTCATAAAAGATGAAAAGGTTGCTGAGTATTTTTCCCTTTTTTGACTCGTTAAAGAGAATAAAAATGGGGGGTCCGCTTTCAAGCTATTTTTTGACTCTTTAAACATGAAAAGATTGCCAAGATCTTGTCGTTTTGAACTCATTAAATGCTGTGAAACATCGTTCACCCAGTATATGTTTACCCCTTTTTGGGGCTAGGATGGACTATTTACGAAAAAGGTACGAAAAGGGACCATGTGGAGTTTTCTTTTTCGTGTCTTTTTCAAACTCTGTAAACATGAAAAATATATCGAGTTACATCTTTGTCAGACTAGTTAAAATATTAAACGACATTAGATTCATTGCCATGACAAACATGAGCTTCTCCTTCCTGGGGCTCATTAAACTTACTAGGTCGGATTCATTCGAAGGATGAACTTATAGTACAAGCACATGCTATCCCCTTCAAACTTGTGATAAAAAATAATTGGGGTACCTGCCAGAAATGGTGGGGGGAAATTGGAAATTCTATCAGTTGTGTTGGCAACTCACTCTTGAACATGACACTTTCTACTTTGTGTCAGGTTGGGATATCCTCCTCTTCATTGACCTTTCTGGGTTGAGCTATTCATTTTTTCCTTCCATTTGATCTCTGCCACGTCATCATGACCACCAATCCAATGGATCCAAAGGATGCCAAACTCCGAAGTTGTGTTGCCGATATGTTCAAGAGTTAGTCCTTCTACAATTACACTTACTCCTGATTCTCTGTATCATCTGAAATCATTCACATCCTTTTGTCTCATGTCAATGATGTGGGATACATCATGGCCCTCCTTCGACACAGTCACTTCCTGTCGAATTCAGCTCATTATCTAAGAAGTTGATCTAGAAACTCCCTTCTAGTACCTTAGAGCTTGCATGCCCTAATGGAAAGTTCTTCACACTTGACGACAAGTTCACATCATTGGTTTTTGATTAGGTGATTTCACGGGTGTTCGAAATTGGTTCCTTTATTCACATTCCGTGAACTGTGTTGTCGACACCTTGAGATCCATTGTCATTATTGGTGGTTTCTCTCACGCTTGTTAACGGTTCACATCATTGACCAGTAATCAAGCCACTTTCTAGCATGTTCAACTTCAACACATTCATTCACATGTTAGGATCTGTACTTTGATCGGGTCGTTTGGAGCGCAACACCCTGGGCTTAGATTACACAAGTCCAGGTTGCAAGGTGATGTGACATGATCATGTTGATATACATGTCTCTTTTATATGGATGGCTGTGACCATACGATGAGTTGTTATATGTGATCCTTTCTATTGGATGGCTGTGCCAATGCCTTGGATCCATTTACATGATCATTCTTTGGATGGCTGCGTCCATACCATGATTCATGTATCATTATTCAGAGTTTTCAATGATGTATATGTATCTATGCTTGCTTGCAGGTTTTTCGATGATGGACTTCGGTTCCTCGCTTCTACTTGTAAAGCATTTCACCCCACTCTAGTTCGGACTTCGCACTTTAGGGGGCATCTGTTACACAACATTTTGTTACTGTCCCTATGCTCCCCGTCTATGATCCTGGAGGACCTCTACAGTGTACCTGACATGCTTTCCCATCATGAAGAAACTCTCAGTATGTCCCTCTTCATGAGCAGAATGATTCCCCTTTGCATCATTTCCCAAGAATATTCACTTTATCCTAGTTTACAAGACCGACGCTACTGACTAGTTTCCTCTTGGCGCCAATTTGTAGAGATTAAAACTAGCCCTCGTGCCGTATGGAACGAATGAGTCATTTTCTAGTCATGCCGATCCTCTTTTGGAAGGTTTTTTAAATAAGGACGCAAAGCTTCCATGTCTAGAAGCTTCTAACGAAAGTCTGGTAGATGGTTGGGCCGGATAGGGCCGAGGAAGTTAGTTTGGGATCCTTTCCCCTATTAGGATGGAACAACATCAAGAGATAAGACCTTCTCCCATGATGAGAGGAACCATCTCCCATCCATCGAAGCTATATAAACATCTCTTTTTCCCAAGCTAAAGCTAGTTGGAGTTTTGGAGTAAGTTTGAATAACCAGCAAGTCATCTATAACTTGTAGCTTTCTAGTGTATATAAAGGGAGAATAGTGCTTTTTTGGTTTGGTTTGATACTAGAGGGAAGGAGGCCTTACAAATTTCATTGTTGAGGCTATCCATGAAGTGATAGTAGAAGTGTGGGAACCCGAATATGTCGAAGGAGACCAACAACATCAAGGCACTAGTTGTAATCTCTTTCTGATTTATATAAATGTAACTATTGATTGATTTCCTACATGAAGTGTCATTTTACATCTTTATGGCTTAATGTTCCTTTACCTATTAAGTAGGTTGAATACAATATTGTATGGTATCATGTTTGTTGTTGTTGTTGTTTGCTTGTTTCAAGTATTTGAAGGAAGGAAACGAAAGATAGCTTGAGTGAGGAAGCAAGATCATCACCAAGCGGAATAGCGTTCTAAGGGGTAGGCCATCTTAATTGATTCTAGCTTAAGGAGATTTCCCATAGATTGTTTGTTTGTGGCTAGACCCGCTCTCTTGGGCTAGAGGAATTGTTTGTGTCTGCACTGAGAATTTACCAGCACCATAGTGGAAGGTTTCCAAACAAGAACAACACAGTCCCGTGGTTTAAAAAGTGTGCTCTGTCTAGGGTTTAGGTAAAATTGATGAGATTTGAGAGTGGATTTGATGGATGATGTTTAGGATAAATTATGGTGTACAAATAGTTGGATACAACTTTTAGCAGCAATTTGACATGAAAATGATGAAAATCTTGAAGACTGTATTCAAAACCCTAAGAGAGGGAAATGAAGCATTGCAAGTGTTGACATGGAATTTGAAACCTCTGAAAAAAGAAGCATAGGGGAGGACATGTCATCAGATATGAACCTACCTCAACCCATGAGGTCTTATCATCTCCCTTCATTATAAAACCATTTGAAGATGTAGGCTGTCTTACGTTTTGCCAGAGCATTGAGGAATTAAAGTTTCATGATCAATTGACTAGTGCTTTTTCCTCCAAAATTAGAAAGGATATAGTGACCATAATAGGAGTTCAATTCACTATTTCAAGGCAAATTATCTCCACAGTTACATAGATTCCAAACACTAGAGAAATTTGGTTCAATAGAGAAGATGTTGACCTTCAAAATTACAAGATGTACCTAAAGGCACCACACAAGGTAGCTCCAACATATATTTTTCAATTCAGGAATTTGTTGGAAATATATACCCCTCTCATGAAAATGATCATGAACTACTTCACATGTGAGGGTAGGTATTCAAGGCTGTATAAGTACCACATGAAGCTTTTGATGCATTTCATCGGTGTTAAGCAAATCAATTTATCTCATTATCTATACAAAATTTTGATTAAAATGACAGAAAAGGTACAAAAGTTGGGAGAGAATCACCATAATAGTTTGTTTCATCATGGCTTAGTGAAAGTGCTAGTTTGTCATTAGTTAGCACAAGAAAATCTGTCTTGGGATCACTTTTCAAGTTCATATTTTCCTCCATCTTCTTCAACTAGGTCTAGTGATGAAACAACACCTTCAAGCTCACCAGTGCAGTAGGAGGTTGCTTCTTCAAGCAGACCAACCAAGAGGAAAGATAGGGCAGAAGTGTCTTAGACATACTCCAGAGGTGATAGGCTTGTGTTTGATCAAAGGATTGTTGAAAGGGCCAAGCCTACAATAGGTGAACAAAGAGTTTCCTCACAACATGAGGAGTTCTCTCATCTAGGTACAAATGTGTCAGATATGAAGAAAGGATATGAGGGAAGAATTGAAGATCAGATCATAAGGGATAAGGAGACTGAGATCAAGAGATTGGAAGGCAAGTTGATAGAGGTAAATGCTCTAATAGCATGCTTACAACAAGAGAATATGCAATTGAAAGTGAAGCAAATGATCCAAGATAAACAAAAATCTATTTCAAAGAAGGAAGATGTAAAGGGAAAAGCAATGGCTAAATTGAAAGTTTCAAAAGGTAAAGGAAAGAAAAGTACATCAGGGAGACCAAGAACAAGAGCATCCAAGAGAGACCTTGAGCTACAAAGGGAGGTTTCTCCACCAAAAGAACAGATTACTGTAGATGACCTAATCACTATACAAATAAATGAAGATAGGGTATATTGGTTTGATAAGGTCAATGGACACCTGGAGAATCTCCTCAAGGAGGCAAACAGGGGCAATAACTTGCAAAGGCATAGGGCTATGCATTACTATACAAGGAACAAAGTATCCCAAGTCAAAATCAAGCATTTGAAGAAGAAGCTCAAGGAAACCATAACAAGCCAAAAGGACAAGGAGAAGTTTGATTTACGTGTTGAGGCCTCCCTCATGGTGTTATCCTATACAATTTCCCAGGTTGAGGAGGAGATCGAAAGAGGTAACCTCAAACCACTTGCATTTCAGCAACTAGCCCTGCTGAACCAGAGATGGATCTCTATAAGGATTTTCGAGTCACTAATTGGAAAAGAAATGGATTTTAGGCTAGATGTATAAGTCTTGTTTGAGTATTTGGAAATTTAGGGTTTTTAGGTTGCTGGACCAGGGATGAGAGCAAGCAATTAAGTCAAAGTTTTAAAGGTTTGCAGTAGCAGGCATAAAGAGGAGCAAGATAACAATGTTTTGTGGTGGATTTAAGATTTTGGTAAATGTAGTGTAGGGTTTGAAATCTTAAGAAATCATAATGAACATGCATTAGCATGAATTCATTAATCTAGAAGAATAGATACATAAACATGATTTTTCACATAAACAGAGCTTTAAATCTACATAATTTTTCCTATATGACTGTAAGGAAAATCACATGAAGAAAACAAAGCATGTTAAAAGAGATGAATTCAACAATAAGAAACTAATATAGAAGGGAAACAACACCACAAACTCACTGAACAACTATTCTTGAAAAAAAAGCTGCAACTGCTCCTTGATTAATTGTATGAAAGCATAAAGATACATGTCATCTCCTCTGAAGTCCAACCCATCTCTATAAATGAGAAATGATACATATAGACTCAAACAAACCATTTCCCCACCTTCAGTGGTCTAATCCCTAAGTGGACGAATAGTTCCCAAGAATCTCTCAACCAACAAGAGAGAGTGAGAAGGTCAAAAACAAACTCTTCTCTTTGACTTTGATTTGAGTTTTGCTTCATTTATGAGGCCTAATCAAGAACAAAAACAACCTATCATGCTAATTTATTCCATAATTACATCATCAAGTCTTTAAAATATCAAAATTACATCATACTGATAGTGAGGGAGGTTAGGAAGCCAGGGAAAGTGGAAATTTAGGATTTGGGTCAGTGGAAGGTTTCCAAACAAGAAAAACACAGTCCTATGGTTTAGAAAGTGTGCTATGTCTAGGGTTTAGGTAAAATTGATGAGATTTGAGAGTGGGTTTAATGTGGGGTGTTTAGGAAGTTGTGCTTAGGATAGACGATGGTGTACAAACAGTTGGATACAAATTTTAACAATAATTTGACATGATAATGATGAAAACCTTAAAGACTGTATTCAAAACCCTAGGAGAGGGAAGTGAAGCATTGTAATCAAAATTAAGAGAACTAAGAGATTGTTGAGCTTCATGAGAGACCACCAACTTGTATTTGCTGCAAAAGAACCTAAATATAATGGAATAAATCACTACAAAGAGGTTTGCAGCCCTGGAATGAAAAAGTAGCAGTTACGAGGATTTATGAATGAGATGACAAATTTTGATGACTTTGACCCTAATGACCTAATGGTGACACTGAGCTAAATGAGGACCATGATGATATGATTGAGATGATGATGATGACCTTTTAGTGATGGCACATCCAACTGAGTGATGACAATGAACGGAACATGAAAATTTTGAAGGGAGCAATAATAGATCTAGACACACTAGGCAGTGACCAAATTTTATTTTGAAACTTAATGAAATGACAAAATTTGACCTTGAGACCCTAACAAACCTTGTAAGAGAATATTTGATCATTGGTACTAACATGATTGGCAGGCACTAACATTGGCTCCAACTGGGGATGGCAACTCCTTGGAGGTGTCAAGAACACCGTAGATCAGCCTTATCCATTGGGCATGGAGTAAAAAATAAAAAGACCAAACTCAAAACTGAAAAATGACTGACTAACTGAATTGAATTGACTATAAAAAACATACTAACTAAAATTACTTATGAAATCAAACCATCGAGATGTGAGGGATTCAAATCGTGATGATAACCACCCACCTGTTGAAGATATATATATAGATTCATGTATAATGATCCCTCCAGTGTAACCAATCTATCAAATGGCTACTTGAATCTTGCTCACACTTTCCTCGAACAAGCAGAAAAAACAAAATCTAGGCCACTCCAAGTGTCCACTGAACATATGTACATGATCCATAAATACAATAAGATTCATCTCCCTTGTTGACTGAAACAATTTAGCAAAAAGATCCTGAATAATCTGAAATGTTACCCTATCTTGAAATTCAACATAAATACAAGCACACCCTTCATTTTCGAATGCAAATTTTTTGTTAGGATGAATATATTCATTAAGTTTTTCATTATCATTAGGAAAAAGGAAGGTTTGTTCTTGAAAATCTATGTTTGAGGCAACCATATCATTAATAGAAAATATATTCACATCCATCGGATCCACGACAATCTCCTCTTCTTCAAAAGACTCCTCATTTTCTTTACCTGGAGGAAGATCATCATGTGCATGAGGCTCTAAAACAACCTCTCCTTTATCACTGCTCTCCTCTTCATCATCTGCCTGCAATGTTTGATGACTATTCTTTGCCATAATTACATTGTCTGAAACCTCCACACATGCCAGTTCAAAATTATGATTTGCACGAATCTGCTCTTGGAATAGTGTTTCAAATCCTTGTTCATGCATTTCATCAGAAACCTCATCTTGGTCTTCACAAACCTGATCTTGAAATAAAAACCCAAAGAAAGAACAATATGAAACAACAAATGAATGACTATCTTCATAACTTTCATTAAAAGTCTGACAAATCTACTGCAAAGATTCACCAAACTTGTAGGATGGAACATGAGGGAGGCCTCAACAAGTAAATCAAGCTTCTCCTTGTCCTTTTGGCTTGTTAGCGTTTCCTTGAGCTTCTTCTTTAAATGCTTGATTTTGACTTGGGATAATTTGTTTCTTGTGTAGTAATGCATATCCATATGCCTTTGCAAGCTATTGTCCCTGTTTTCCTTCTTGAGGAACTTCTCCAGGTGTCCATTGACCTTATCAAACCAATATACCCTATCTTGATTGGTTTAGTGATTAGGTCATCTACAGTAATCTGTTCTTTTGGTGGAGAAACCTCCCTTTGTAGCTCAAGGGCTCTCTTGGATGCTCTTGTTTCTTGGTCTCCCTGATGTACTTTCTTTCCTTTACCTTTTGACGCTTTCAATTTAGCCACTGCTTTTCCCTTTACATCTTCCTTCTTTGAAATAACTACTTGTTAAAATAGTAAGTGAATAAATACAACCAGATGGCAAACCTTCATACCATGATCTTGCTTGTTCCTCCAAGGTGGCCATGAAAATATTCATTAGAAAATCTTTAGGAAACTGAATCTGCAGCCTATGTACATGCATGTGAAATTTGACCAAGTGAAGAGAAGCATGCTCTCCTTTCTTGTCTTTGAACTTCAGCAAATAAGTCTACCAATCTACACAAGGCATGCGGTTTGGAAAACCTGGAATATGAGCACGATTTAAGGGAGTATACCTTGCAGATCTAGGATTCATCTTGCAGCAATGAAGTCGCCAATTTAGTCACAAATGGAGTACTTTGAAATTGCATGAAACTAATTGGAGTCACCAGGTGGGATGCTTCAGCCTTCCCGTGTTTGATCATTGTCCACCATAAACAATCAGATTTGATCCTTGTCGTTCTTTCCCAGGGAAGATATAATTCCTCGGTAACAACGCCAAAATGTTAGCCTCTAGAATGTCCGAGGCTGAGGAGGAGATCGAAAGAGGTAACCTCAAAGCACTTGCAATTCAACAACTAGCCTTGCTGAACTAGAGAGGGATCTCTCTAAGGATTTCTCAGTCAGTGACTGGAAAAGAAATGGATTTTACGCTAGATGTATAATTTTTGTTAGAGTGTTTGAAAATTAAGGGTTTTTTAGGTTGTTGGACTAGGGATGATAGCAAGCAATTAGGTCAAGGTATCAAAGTTTGTAGTAGTAGCCATAAAGAGGAGCAAGATAGCAGTGTCATGACTGGTAGGCACTAACAGAATGCACATTCCCTTTCTTATTTTGGGAGACTATCTTATTGACTAACCTACCAACCTTACCCTTTGTTTTTCAGTCCTATTTTTTTATGTTTCATGCTGAGTTAGGAGTTGCATGAGGGAGTCAATATTTTTCCACTTATTTTTTACTCCACTTACATTTATTCAAACCCTATTTTGTACTCACTCTAATTCGGGGTTTCCTACTCTAATTTCATGCTACTAGCTAATCATGGACAATGCTTTTATATTTTATCGTACGCATGCACAATAGAACCCCAACCTAGTGTGCATTGGTTCCCTCTCAAGGGGGTGTTATAAATACACATTCATGTCAAGAAATAATACATATAAGAGGCTATAAGTAATTCAAATTGGTCTCTTGAGATACTTAGTCCTTTTTAATGCAATTTCATTCTCTCTTTCGTCTTGTTATGCAATTACTAGTGTAGTATTTTCTACACAACTATATCTTGTACTTATGTTTAAAATCCAACAATTTTATTGTCATGAGAACTGGAGCAACAAAGCCTACATACCTTGTACACAACCAATTGGTGAAATTTTATCATATGATAGTGTTATGGTTTCTATGTTATTTATGATGTATTATTTTGTTGTAATTTATTGTTTAAATTTCTATTTAATTTAGAGAGTAATCCATAATTTATAATTTTGAGTGTTTCATGAGTTTTGTATGAGATTTCTCATCATTTTGCATGCATATTTTGTTGTTTAAAAAATGGTATCAGAGTTATGTCTTTTATGGGTCTATTACTGAGTGGTATTAGAGTCAAAATTGTAGTAATGTAGCTTAGTGTGGGATATGGGTATGTTATGGAGTTGTATCAAAGTTGTAATTGTAGTTATGTAGCTCCACATGGTATTTCGGTACGTTACAGTATGGGATGACCAAATATAATCTCTTGAAAACCATTTATATCTCCTCAATTTCAACTTCATATTATTTAAAGACTCCACCAAAACCAACATCGAGTGATTTAACATTGGTATGAATCATTAGCAATCCGAAGGAGATTATTGACTAGTCCTCAAGTAAGATTCTCCCTATGACTCATATAATTTTTCTTCAATAAATTTTGGACCCTCTCATTTAGTATTTTATAGAAATTATCTTTATTCGAACCTTTAAAGGCCAATGTTAGTCATGCAAAGTGTACTTGTAATGTCCTCACCTTTTAATCGGAGTAGGAACCTCTAATTGATTAATGCAGGTGAGTGTAGTTGATTAGAACATTGAAAATAAGAATAGATCGACACTCTTGGAAATTGGACTTATTGGAATTAGGGTTTAACTTGGTGAAAGTTTCGTTTTATAAATGATTTGGAAGTGTCTGGGGAAATTGACACAGATCGTGGAAGATACAATCTAAAAGAAGTAGACAGTCCTTAACCTGTGGAGGTAGTTGCAACAAATAGGCAACTTGGTTTGAACATTGGCAAGTTTAGGTCCACATAATGTTGGAAAGTGGTGCAAGGAATCTCGTTTGGGGGTAAAACACATGCTTGGGGAAATAATTAGTCACACCAAGTATAAGAGAGGATATGAGAAAAAGGCAAAGATAAGCTAAGATAAAGCTAAGTATAAACGTTTAACACTTTTGTGTTGAAGATGTTGCAATTTAGGGAAGTGAAACAACTTGGATGGTGGTAACCTGGTCTGTTGATGAATGATACCTATAGGAGGTATGCTTGCAAATGCTTCATGGATAGTTGGGCAAGGTGACACTAAGGAGCCATAGGGGTAGTGATTAAGCTACCATTTGGCAAGTATTGTAATATTCTTTAGTAATAATGACTTAAGGAACCTAACTTGGGCATCACCATATATTGCATTGTGTTGTGCTTGGTATGTTAACTTGATGTTTTTTGAGAAAATTACTATGTATTAAGATGCATAGAAGGGATGATTTAAGACTAAAATGAGATGTGAGTCTAATTTAGATACTTTATTATGAATCTAACCCTATTAGCTTAGAGTGCAGTTATGAATAGACATTGAGTGGAGAGGTGTGCTTTGGTTTTCAGTAGTTATGGGATGGCTAAGTCCTTATGATTAAATCAAGGTAGAGTTACATAACCATGGGAATGTTGAAACAAAAAATATAGGCACTATAGAGGTGGAAATATCTCGGGTTATGATAATTAGTATTAGAGTTTTTTTCCCATCATGGTGATTAGAAAGTTTGGAGGACACCTTCAAAAACACTTGGTGAAGAAATTGTTGGGTGGATGTCCACTCTCACTACAATTGAGTGAATTTGGAGCGACATCTTGGTAGTAAGTAGTGGAGAGTGGGAAGACCTGCATGAAGATAGCATCCAACTATTGTTGAAAGATATAGTTGGATTGAGACAATACTGTTTAAACACCCGATTGCACTTAAAAATGTATTTCAACATAGTAAAGGTGCATGCAATAACCATGGAGGTTGCATTAAACATATTCTTGCATTTGAGAGCATTTCCATGAGTAGATATGAATGAGTACCCTAAGGAAACACTCTCCTAGTCAAGATAAAACTCCGGTTTGTGAAGTTCTTAGTGTTGAAAATTGATCACATAATGCTTTGGTTAAGGTATTCAATTCTAAGGTAGGTAATTGTTGGGGGTACATACAAGATTTACATTTAGCTTGGTAAGAGGAAGAGTTGTGTCAATTTCACAATGGTGCAATCATATGGTTTTGAAGTCATCCTTAAGTAGGAAACTATAAGGAGGACCAAGGTAGCTCTCATATGTTTTAAGGAACAATTAATGGTATTTGGAGGATATAAGCCTTCTCTTGTGTACAACACAATAAGGAATCTTAATGGAAAGGCGTGGTTGGCCTCCACACTAAGCAAGAAGAGGGAAAATTGTTGTCTTGGATTTCGACTTTACATTACAACATTAGTTGGATAAATAGATGAAGGGGGCATGGGTATGCCTTTTGCACCAACACTTTCTAATGTGTTGAGTCAATTTTTAGACAAAATGCTAGTAAACTTGCTAAAAGTGTTGTTGCCAATGTGTAATGTTGACCATTATATCAACCTTCAATCAAGATCTAGACTAGTGGGGAAAGCTCCTTATCAACTATTAGGACCAGAGTTGTAAGAATTAAAGAAGTAAAGCAATATAATATATGATAACTTCATCAAACCTTCATGCTTTTTTTATAACACACCGATCCTCTTTTAGATAACGAAGGACACCCCAAATTTGAGGTTGTACTTGGGCTATTGTGCATTGAACATGCAAAATATCAAGAATAGAGATACATCACCTTTGGTCACATATTGTTTTGATCAGTCAGTAACTTAATTGCGTTTTCTAAGTTATACTTGAAGCAGGGATATTATTAAGTGAGGATTACAAAGGAGACATGGTGAATATATTATATTTGATAATGTACGGCAATTTTAAATATCTTGTTATGCCTTTATTTTTGTGTTATGCCACAATGACCATCTACATATTGATGAATGATATATTGAAACTATTATTGGACAAGTTCATAATCATTTTCCTATATGAAATTTTGGTATTTAATGAAAACATGGAAAAACACAAGAGACACTTGGCACAAGTCTTAGAGGCTTTGAAGTAAAAAAAAATTATAATTGAAGAAGTCTGAGAGTGTCTTTGAGTATGTTGAGAAGTGTAGCAAGAAAGGCCCTATTTGACTTAGCCTTGGTCAAATTGAGAGAATTTGAAATTTCCACATCAGAAGCCAACTTAGAGGTAGTTAACTAAGGTGACTTGGCTCTTGTCACTTAGTTAGCTTAGTAAATTTGAGTTAGTGGGATTGGAGTTCAGTTTGCATGTGTTGATTGCTAATTTATAACAATCAAATTCAGTTATTTCTAGTTGTACTCAGTTAAACTAGTTCTAACAATTAATAGAACTAGTTTGAGGTCAGTTGTGTAGTGGGACAACAATCTAACTCAAATATCATCCATTTGACTGATCTATCAACCAAAAATAGCTCATGCATGCAAGTAATTCAAATTGCTCAACTGTGGTGGAGATTCCAAGTCAGTGTAACATTAGTTGTAAACTAGAGTTGAGTGTACAGGTGTTGCATGCAATCAATGATCAATCCTTGGGAATTGCAAAATTAATTTGGAGGAAATTCCTGAAGAATAGAGGCTAATTTCCTTAGGATTTGCGCAAGGAAATAGGGGCCTCAGTGAGAAAATATTTGGCTACGTGTTGGCCAGATCTTGTTCATTGAGCAAGAGAACAATTATTATTTTCCAGGTTGAGCTCAGAGTTGGAGCTAGCATTTGTAATAGTTTCTCAATTCATTGATTAATGCAAACACGCTTGAGTTGTTGTTTTTCCCAGTTGGGTTCCCCTAGAAATCACTGTGCATTTCTGGTTTTTCTTATTGCATGTCTACACATGTTGTTCTAAATTGTGAATTTCATTCCGCAGATCAGTAGAGTAGAATTGTGTCTTTTGATTTTAGATTAAATTTCCTGAGAAGTTGAAATTATATCAAATTTCTACATGGTATCAGAGTAGTATTCAAATTAGAACAAGAATTTCGAATTTGTTCCTCAGGAGGTTCAAAATTGCAGCTTTAGTGTAGTAGGATTTTCGTAGAGTTGAGAGAATGGCCTTAAATGTACTGAGATTAGAGTATGCTTGAGAAGGCAACACAACTTTCATTGCGTGGAAGGATAGCATTGAGGTAGTGCTTGATGACAATGGATTGATGGATGATGTCAAGACAAACATTCCAAAACCAGGATTAGCTGATGCCCAAAACCTAGCCCAATGGAAGAAAGATGTAACCAAAGAGAGGAGAATAATATTGGAGGGAGTGAGAGACCACATTGTCTCAAATATCCATGGCAAAGAGACACCATTTTATATGTGGAAGGCACTAGCTGAGCTATTTGAAAATAGCAACGACCATATAAAATTGGCCCTGAAAGACAAACTTCGAAACATTAAGATGCAAAAGAATGATATTATTCTGCATTATCTCTCCAGATCTACACAAGTTCGAGATGATCTTGGAGGGGTTGGTATGAATGTTGTAGAAGAGGACTTGGTGAGCCTAACTCTTCTAGGCCTTCCAAAATCCTAGCATAGCTACCAGGGCTTGGTGAACTAGAGGGAGAAATTACCAAATTGGGAATGCTTATGGTTAGATTTTCTGCAATAAGAAATCAAGTGAAATACTAGAGATGGAGTTTCATCCAAGGGAGAGGATGAAGAAAATTTTTCATTGGTTGGGAAGGGAAAGAAGGAAAAAGGGAATAAATCTCAAATCAAACCAGATTCTAACTAAGGGGGAAAGAAGAAAGACTTGCCCAAATAAAAAATTTCAATTGTCATGAATTTGGGCACTATGCTACAGAGTGTCCACACAAAAATTCTAGCAAGAAGAACTCAGGAGGAGAAGCAGGGGAAGCATTGGCTTCATAGTTTGAGTTATACTTCACCTTGGTTGCATGTATGACTATCACTATGATTCAGAGTGTGTGGTACTTGGAATCAATTACCTCGTTCCACATGACAGTGTGTAGAGAGTTTTTCGGTGACTTGGAGGAGAAATTTCTCTAGATGCATATTGTGATTGGGGACGACAAAAGGTATAGTGCTACCGTGATTGGTACAATAAAATTTAAGAGGGAGTCAAGATCCCCTCTTATTAACCTCAAATAAGTCATATTTGTACCAGAATTGAAGAATAACCTCATCTCTATAGCAATTTTGGAATACTGTGGCTATGGTGTAATCTTTAGTAAAGGGAAAGCCTTTTTAAGACACATATTCATTGGGTAGGTGAAGAAAATCGGGGTTCGTGTGAAGAACCTATACAAACTCGATGTGGAATATTGCGTTGCATTAAGAAGTAAGGTATAAAAAGTGCATAGTAGAGAAGTTGGTGAAATTTGGCACAAAAGACTTGGTCATTTACACCATGGCACCCTTAAAATTATGTAACAAATAACCACTGGCCTCCCTAAAGGATCACTTGAGAAACAATATGTCTTTTAGGGGTTACCTTGGGGAAGTATGTAAAATACACATTCCATGATTGAGACAACAAAGCAAATGAAATCTTGGAGAGAGTCTACTCTGATGTTTGTGGACCCTTTTCAACAGCCTCCACTGCTCGACATAAATACTATGTTATTTTTATTGATTATTTCTCTAGAAAGTGTTGGATATTCTTCATACGTAAGAAGGATGAGACATTCTCAAAATTTGTATAATTCAAGGCACTAGTTAAGAAAGAGACTAACAAGAAGGTGAAGGATCTCAGAAGTGATAATGTAGGTGAGTATGTTTTGAATGACTTTAAGGAATTTTGTTCCAAATAAGGCATTAAAAGAGAAATGATAGCTCCCCATAACCCACAACATGATGGGCTAGGTGAGAGAAAGAACCAGAGCATTGCGGGAGATGCGAGATTTATCCTACATGACTAAGGCCTACAACTACATTTTTGGGCAGAGGCATCTAAGACAACGTCTACTTGTAGGACCAAAGTTCTCATTGGATCCTTCTTATGATTACACTAGAGGAGGCCTTCTCGGGGAGAAAGTTGGATGTGTCTCATTTAAGAATTTTTGGAGCCTCTATTTATTTCCATGTCTCCAAATATTGGAGGAAGAAACTTGAGCCGAAAACAGAGTTGGGAGTCTTAGTCAGTTACACCAAAACTCCACATAATTACTGGGTGTACTTACCTTTCCTAATAATGACAATTGTTTGAAGGGATGTAAAGGTTGACGAGGAGAAAGCAATGAGATTCTCTCTTGAGAGGGAGCTTCAAATCTGACAAGAAGAGGAGCTTTTAGCTCCAAAGGAGGATCCTCAGGAAGTTGTGGAGTAGCCACAAATGGAGGAGAAGAGAGGAGGAAGAGTGGAGAGATTGACTCAAGAAGAACCATCCAGAGAAGGTAGAAAAATAACCAGGGAAGCTGAAATATTGGTGCATGATGTGAGAGAGAATGTGGTAGCTCCTTCAAATTTGCGCAGGAAAAGGAGGCCACCTAAGAGGTACACTGACTACATGGTTCTAATGACTAAGCTTGTAGAGATTGGGCCATTCTATTTTGAGGAAGAAATTGAGAAACCAGTTTAGGTTGATGCAACGGTGGAAGAATATGAATTTATCATCAAGAACAGTGTTTGGGAAGTGGTCCCAAGACTGATAGATAAACCAATTGTGGGTTCGAAATGGATCTTCAAATTTAACATGCAAAGGATGAAAGCATAGAGAAGTATAAGGCCATATTTTTGGCCAAAGGATTCTCTCAAGTTTAGGGAATTGAATATGAGGAAGCCTTTGCTCATGTAGCAAGGTATTCATCCATTAGATCAATTCTTGCACTGACTACGTAGATGGGGTGGAAGATCCGCCAAATGGATGTAAAAACAACATTTCTCAATGGTGTTATTGAGGAGGAAGTGTACATAGACCAACTAGAAGGTTTTGAGACATTTGATCAGGAGTCTCATGTGTGTAAACTCAGGAGAGCATCGTATGGTCTCAAAAAATACCCCGAGCTAGGTACACTTGGATTGATAGTTATCTCATTGGATAGGGCTTCACCAAAAGTGAAGCAGATTCAAACCTCTATCACATTTTGGTAGAAGGTAAATTGTTTGTCATTGTTTTATATGTTGATGATTTAATATTGATAGGTGATGAGTAGTTGATCAACTCTTGCAAGGAAGACCTTGCAAGGGAATTTGAGATGAAAGATATGGGTCTCATGCACTACTTCCTAGGACTGGAAGTATGGAAAAGTGACGGGGAATTGTTTGTGTCTTAAGGAAAGTATGCCACCGAGATACTGCAAATATTTCACATGGAGAGTTGTAAGTCCATGGAGACACCTCTAGTGACCAACTAGAGGAAGGAGAATTCCACTTCAGGTTAAGAGGTTGATGCTACCATTTATTTGCATCTAGTGGGTTCATTGATATATCTTGTGAACACATGACAAGATATGTGCTATGCAGTCAACCAACTGAGCCAAGCTATGGTTAGGCTGACCAAATTGTATTGAAAGGTAGCAAAGCATGTTTTATGGTACCTCAGAGGCACGGTATGGATTATGGTACAAATAGACATATGAAGTGAATTTGCATGGCTTCACAAATGAAAATTGAGTAGGGATTTGATCGACTGAAAGAGTACATCAGGTACAATTTTTAATGTTGGGCCTGCAACAATTTACTAGTACAGTAGGAAGCAGAGGTTCGTGGCGCTAAGCTCACTAGAAGCTGACTACATGGCTACAAGTCAAGCAACATGTGAGGCGATTTGGATGAGAAAGATACTTGTGGGACAATTTTGTCAGAATATGGATCTAACTCTGTTCTATTGTGATAATCAGAGTTGTATTAAGTTCTATTTGAATATGGTATTTCATGATTGATCCAAGCATATAGATACCTGGTATCATCATTTAAAGGAATATGTGTAGAGGAGGATAATGTTGCTACAATAAATTCTGGCTGAGGAATAAGATGTTGACATCTTGACAAAGGCTTTTTCAAGAGGGAAGTTCAAATTCCATAGGTGAAGGATAGGGGTGGTTGATAATCCCTTTCTTTCTAAGAGGGAGTGTTGATAAGTGTAGCAAGAAAGGCTTAATTTGACTTAGCATCGGTTTGATTGCTAATTTATAGCAATACAAATCATTTATTTCCAGTTGTAGCCAATTAAACTAGTTCTAACAACTAATTGAACTAGTTGGAGGTTAGTTGTGCAGTGGGACAACAATCTAACTCATAGATCATCCAGTTAACTAATCAATCAACCAAAAATAGCTCATGCATTCAAGGAATTCAAATTTCTTAGTTGTGGTGGATATTTCAAGGCAATTTAACATCAGTTGTAAACTAGTGTTGAGTGTACAAGTGTTGCATGCAATCAGTGATCAATCCTTGGGAACTGCATAATCAATTTGGAGGAAATTCCGAAATAAAAGGGGCTAATTTCCACAGGATTTACACAAGGAAATAGGGGCCTTGGTGAGAAACTATTTGGCAAAGTGTTGGCTATAGGTTGTTCATTGAGCAAGAGAATAATTATTCTTTTACTGGTTGAGCTCAGAGCTAGAGCTAGCAATTGTAATACTTTCTCAATTCATTGATTAATGCAAATAGGCTTGAGGGGTTTTTCCCAGTTGGGTTCCCCTAGAAATCATTGTGTATTTGTGGTTTTTCTTATTGCATGTCTATGCATGTTGTTCTAAATTGTGAATTTTATTCCACAAATCAATAGAGTAGAATCAAGTCTCTTGATTTTAGATTAAATTTCTTGAGTAGTTGCAATTCTATCAAATTTCTGTAGAGTAAACTAAAGTTTCATTCTTATATCATTGGATATGCAAAGGGTGATTTCACATGGATCTTAAGAATACAAGGGCCTTTTAAGCTTAGGAGGAAACCAAAATAACTACGGGGTAAGGAGTTTTATTGGCTTGGAAAACTACCATTGAAGGTTTATATAAGGCTGCTCTAGTATTTGAGTACCACTTAGCAGTTGATAATGAAGAATAAATCATGGTGTTGGTTAAAAAAGTGTTAAACAACATTCTACGAATTAAAGTGTATACTTGTGTCAACATCTATATTGGAGTTGCTAGGCTTTGACCAAATATTTGAAGTTTAGATAAATGCCTTATAGTTTTCCATTAATGGGGTTTTGATGCAGGAGAGTCATTTGGTGGCCTATGAGAGTGTAAATATATGATATAGTGAATGAAGGTCCTTTTATCATGACAAAGAGATGAATTTTTTTTTGCATTTCCTACTAGTGTGGAGACACTACTCTTTAGGCAAGTCATTTATTGGAAAGATAGACATTATTGTGACAAGTTCTATCACAACATAGTTGAAACTATCATTTAAGTAGGTGTGATTGCAATACTTTTCTGTATAGTTCAACATGACCATTAAGCACCACCCATGCAAGTTAAATGCAACACCTTGAATAGGAATTTTTAACTTGTAGTGATAGAAGAGGACAAAGTTCCTTTTTCGATACCCATGGGAAGTCAAGTGCAATTCCTAGTATACTTGAAAGAAAATATCAAAGCATGGTTAGAGAATGACCAAATTTCCTTGAACATCATGAAATAGGTAAGGCACAATGAAGATATTTTGAGTGGAAGAAAGTTTTTTCTACTTTGGTGGTTGGTTTTCTACTCTTAAGTCATCTAACTGGCATAGAGAGCTTTAAAATGAGTGTCAGGACTAGCTTTAGGTAGGGAAACCAAGAATAAAATAAAATTGGTTGTGTTGGAAATGGGTTAATACTAGGAAAGTATGAAGAAGGATATTGAAGAATATGTCTTGATATCTTTGTGTTCCAACAAGACAAGATAGACAATAGAATTTTAACAAGACTACTCCAGCCTCTGCCAACATCAAAGAGACTTCGAGTGAGTATCTCTTTGGAAGTTATCGCTCAAATGTTGATGGCACAAAGATATAGTGGGATTTTGGTGGTGGTTGATGTTGATTTTTCCTTGGCAATTCAAAATTAGGTTTATGTCTAAAACATGATCACAAGCACACTAAAATTCCACTACACAAGCACTTTGCACAATAAAAAATGTAGAATAGTGAATCAATGTAATACATAAGAGAAATTTTCGACCCAAAACTTCTTATATTACAAACTTTAATACAAAAAACATAGGGCTCCCGTACCATGGATCATGGCCCTTACAATTATCCTTGATACACGAAAAACTAGGGTTTGATGTCAACAACATATGAAAATCAATCTACCCTTGAACAAGACACACTTGACTTACTTATTGATGTAGTTCTTCCAAAACCATTTTAGCTCACATACCTTGAACACATGGAAGGTCCTTTGCCACTTCTTATGGTGGTCACAAGTACTTATTCTGCTCCATAATTGCTTGTATATTCAGTTGACGAAAACACCTTCTATCAATGGTATTGTTACTTCAATGACACTGAACTTAGCCTGCCTCTAACAATGTCTAATTGCTCCTTAGATAATTGTTCATAGGATATTCACAATATTCCCTCCAACAAAATTATAGCTGCTCACATAATGCTTTCTCTTAGGGTCTTCAAAGTTTGCCCTCTATCAGTCCTCTAGATTCCCATTTGATGAATGAACTTAGGGGTTCAAATAGAAGCCCTCCCAACACTAGCTTTCCACACCAAACTCACTATAATTAGGACTTTACAAAACATCCCACACACAACCTCTTTACACCACTAAGGGTGTTAACTAATCTAGGGCACAATAATCATCCCACTCAACACTGATTTGATACACCAAACAACAATCCTTATGGCTTACAAACATCCTACCCAAACACCCTATTGGATAAAACTTCAACACCAATCACCTTCAACACTTCTTTCACCTTGATTCTGCCCACTTCCTTCATGTCATGGAAACCCTACTCATTATCATCTTCTTTTCCCTTTTGTACACACAAAAAGTACATTTTGGTCCTCTTTTAGGAAGAGACAAAAGCACCGAAACCATGCATAGGAGTGTCCATAACTGTGGCCTCTTGACACAAAGTTATTCCATCATTTGTCAACCCTCCTTAGGTTCTTGACCCTCTCCAAAGTGAATGTAATTCAAAGTGAATTTCAACAAACATTAGGACAGAACTCAGGGAATATCCTCCAAATCTTCACTCAACAGACCTACACAAGGGCATGAAAACATAGACTTACCTTGTCCTAAAATCTAAACATTCTCAACCTCCATTACAAATATGAGACAAACCACACATGCTCCACTCATCCCTCCTTTACGATGCTACAAATCGTTAAGATATTTGACCTTATCTTGGACATAAATCTCTTGAGAAATGCTTGGTTGGATGGATGGCCAGATCCATTTCACCTCTACTTATAATAATTTTAGGTTGGTTCACTCTTCACCAAGGGTCATGTCTTGCAGACCAAGATGACATGATCCTACACATAAAAACCCAACTAAAATTAGAGATGAAACTCTTTTTCATTTTTCTTTTCCACACCATTGAAGCCCTAGGTGCCCCTTAGTCCTTCAAGAGTGCTCCACATGCTTTCAATGATTAAACTATCACTTTCTCCACTTGGGTCTTTGCCCACAAATTTGGGTACAAATCCCATTGCTTGGGTACATTTCCCACAAAGCTCAATTTTTTTGGGTCAACTCATCACAAACCTAATACCAAAAGAGTTGTGGGAGTACCTCCCAAGCTACACATTTCAACACTCCCTCTTAGTAAGGGTACTTACACTGCTCATAAGTAACTCATCATCATCAACAACACTATCTGGTGTCGACCACTGCAACATACCCTATAGAATGAACCACACTATCCTTAGTAATGTCTCTGCCTCGATCTTGTTAGAACCTGAAGATTCAAAATTCCTTTTGGGTAGATGAAAATCCTTCACAGTCTCTGTCTAAAGCTAGACTCCCTCCGAGTTTACACAACCTTCACTGAATCACTCTACTTTCCTTCCTAATTTTTTTTTTCTACTGAACTTGTGTCCTTCCAAGGTTAGTTCGAGTTGTGGTCAAACACTGGGTCTAATTAGTCTAGACCACCACAACTCAACTCAATAAGCGATATCATCACTGGGTCTAATAAGTCTAGACCACCACAACTCAACTCAATAAGTGATATCATCCTCTTGGGTCAAATATATAACATGCACATGACTCCAATGTCAGATGTGCAACTTCACAACCTAATGAAGATACTAGGCTGCCATTATCTCATTCTTCACATGAATCTAACTCGTTCATGGCAAAGAACCCCTTAAGTAGTCCCAACAATCTTTGACAAGTTATCAGAAGTCCATGATATACAAACTTCCACACAACAAACTGTTGTTCACTAGGTTCTCCACCAATCCATCAGAACTCCCAACCTATCTTGTGATCTAACTAATCAAGACTACATTTTCATGTTCTCAGCTGAACCTTCTGCTCCATGTTCCAAGAAAATTGACAACTCCCTCTTAATTTGATTCATTGAGCACACTCTGATTCAAATGTCCCTTCAAAGCAATTATGATACCATGTTAAAATTTCCCTTGTACCCGAGATCTCGTTTATGTCTAGACTTGATCATAAACACACTAAAATGCCACAACTCAAGCACTTTGCACAACAAAAAATGTACAATAGTGAATCAATGTAGTACACAAGATAAATTTTCTACCCAAAACTTGTTATATTACAAAATTTAATATGACAAACATAGGGCTCCCACACAAAGGATCATGGCCCTTACAATTAGCCTTGATAAAAGAAAAACTAGGGCTTGATGTCAAAAACATATGAAAATCGATATACCCTTAAACAAGACATACTTGAATTACTTGCTGGCGTAGTGCTTCCACAACCCTTTCAATCGACGTACCTTGAACACTTGGTAGGTCCTTTGCCACCTCTTCTAATTCTCACAAGTACTTATGCTACTCCATAATTGCTTGTATCTTTAGCTGACCAAAACACCTTCTATCAATGGCACTGCTGCTTCAATGACATTGAACGTAGGATGGCCTCTAAGCTTCTCCTTAAATCATTTTTTATAAGGTCTTCACAGTCTACCCTGTAGTAGCCTTCTATTTTCTCTCAAAATTACTTCTCTTAGGGTCTTGAGAGTCTTCCCTCTATTAAGCTTATAGATGCTCCTCAGATGACTAAACTTAGGGCTTCAAAGATCTACTCTTATAACTCTAGTTTTCCACACCAAACTAGCTATACTTAGGTATTTACAAATCATCCCACACATAACCCCTTTACACCACTAAAGATGATTTATCTAGGGAAAAAAGACCATCCTGTTCAACAATGATTTTATACATCAAACCATAGTATTTAGGGCTTACAAACACGCTGCCAAGACACCTAATTGGACAAAACTTGAATGCACATCACCTTCAACACTTCTTTCACCTTGATTCTGCTCATTTCCTTCATGTCATGCTAGCCCTACTCACTATCCCTTTCTTCACCCTTCTATCTAGACATAGGATATGTTTCACCCCTCTTTTGGGAAGAGAAAAAAATCATAAAAACCATGTGCAGGAGTGCCCAAAACTGTGACCTCTTGACATAGAGATATTCCATCATTTATCGCCCCTTCTTATGGGTCTCAACCCTCTCCAACGTGAATATAAATCAGAGTGAATTTCAATAGACCTTAAGACAAAAATCAATTGGATTTTCATGCATAGAAGTAGCCATGATCTTGGGCATAAACATCATAGGGAATATCCTACAAACCTTTGCTCAATATACCTACACAAGGGAAAAAAAACACAAACTTACCTAGTCTTCAAATCTAAGCATTCTTGGTCTCCATTATAGATATGAGACAAAACATACATGCTCCACTCATCCCTCCTTTAAAGCTCTGTGACACTCTAAGGTATCCACCCTTCTCTTGGGAAGAAATCCCTTGAGAAATTCTTACTTGGATGGATGACCAAATGAACTCCATTTCACCTCTACTTATAGTAATATTAGGTGGTGTCATCATCCACCAATGGTCATGTCTTGTAGGCCAAGCTGACATGAGCATACATATAAAAACCCAACTAACATTAGAGATAAAATTATTTTTCATTTTTCTTTCCCAAACCATTGAAGCCCTATGTTACCCTTAGTCCTTCAAGATTTCCCGACATGCTTTGAAGGATTAAACTATCAATTTCTCCACTTGGGTATTTTCCCACAACTTTGCGTACAAATCCCACTGCTTGGGTATATTTCCCACAAAGCTCCATTTTTGTGGGTCAACTCCTCACAAACCCAATACCCTAGAGGTTGTTGGAGTTCCTCCTAAGATACACATTTCAACACCCCCTCTTAGCGAGAGAGGTACTTCCATTGCTTGGAAGTAACGCTTCATCATCAATGACACTAGCCCACTCTCTAGCATCCATGACTATAGCATGCCCTGTAAAATGAATCAAATTTTCTCGGTAGTGTCCTTGCCTAATTCTCATCAAAACCTAAAGATTTAAACTTCTATAGGGTAGTTGACATTCCTGCGCAATCTCCCTCTGAAGCTAGACTCCCTCTAAGTGTACGCAACCTTCACTGGCTCACTTTGCTTTCTTTCACGAAAAGTTTTTCTACTGAACTTGTGTCCTTCCAAGGTTAGTCTGAGTTGTAGTTGAACAATGGGTCTAATCAATCTAGACCACCACAACTGAAATCAACAAGCAATCTCATCCTCCTAGGTAAAATATCTCACACACACATGACTCCAATGCCAGATGTTAAACTTCACAACACAATGAAGATACTAGTCTACCATCATCTCATTATTCACACAAAGCTAACTTGTTCATGCCAAAGCATCCCTTGAGTAGTCCCAACAATATTTAAGAAGTCATAAGAAGTCCATGATCTTCAACCTACCACACAACAAACTGTTTTTCACTAGGTTCTCCACCAATCCACTAGAACTCCCAACCTATCTCATCACCTAGCTAGTCAAGACCACATTTACATGTTCTTAGTTGAACCTTTTGCTCCATTTTGTAAGAAATTTCATAGTTCCCTCTTAATATACTTTGTTGTGCACACTCAGATTCAACTGTCCCTTCAAAGAAAATCTGATACCATGTTGAAATTTTCGTTGTACCCGAGATCTGGTCTATGTCTAGACTTGATCATAAACACACTAAAATTCCACAAAAAAAATGTCTTTGCACAATAGTGAATCAATGTAGTACAAAAGATAAATTTTCAACCTAAAACTTGTTATATTATAAAATTTAATACAAAAAGGTTAATGCTCCTTTACTAGGGATCATGGTCATTACAATTAGCCATGATACAAGAAAAACTAGGGCTTGAAGTCAACAATGTATGACAATCAATCTATCCTTAACAAGACACACTTGAATTACTTGTTGATGTAGGACTTCCACATCCATTTCATTCCACATACCTTGAATACCTGGCAAATCCTTTGCCTCCTATTTTGTTGCTCACAAGTACTTCTGCTGCTCCAGAATTGCTTGTATCTTCAGTTGACTAAAACACCTTCTCTCAATGGCATTGCTGCTTCAATGACATTGAACTTAGGTTTCCCTCTAACAATGTCTAAATGCTATTTAGATCACTATTCATAGGGTCTTCATAATATGCCCTCTAGCAGCCTTGCGCGGCTTATCAGTCCTTTAGCTTCCCCTTAGATGATTGAACTTAGGGCTTCAAAGAGAAACCCTCACAACACTAGTTTTCGACACCAAAATCACTATACTTAGGTATTTACAAATCATCCCACACACAAACCATTTACACCACGAAGGATGACTGATATAGGGCACAACAACTAGCCCACTGAACACTAATTTGATACACCAAACCATAGTCCTTAAGGCTTACAAACATGCTGCCTAAACACCCTATTGGATAGATCTTTAATACACATCATCTTCAACATTTCTTTCACCTTGATTCCTCCCACTTCCTTCATGTGATGGTAGCCCTACTCATGTCCCTTTCCTCACCCTTCTGTCCACACACAAGATATGTTTCTACACTCTTTTAGGAAGAGACAAAAGTACAAAAACCAAGCACTGGAGTTCCAAAAACTATGGCTTCTTGAAATAGAGTTATTCCACTGTTTATCACCCCTCCTTAGGGTTTTGATACTCTTTGAGGTGAACATAAATCAAAGCGAATTTCAACATACCATAAGAAATAACATGACTATGATTTACTGCATAGAAGTATTCTTGATGTAGGGAATAAACACCACAACGAATATCCTCCAAAACTTCGCTCAATAGACCTACACATGAAAACACAGGCTTACGTTATCCTCAAATCTAAGCATTCTCGGTCTCCATTACATATATGAGACAGACCACACATGCTCCACTCATCCCTCGCTTAAGGCTTTGAATCTCCCTGAGGTATTCGACCTTCTCTTAGGAAAAAATCTCTTGAAAAATGCATGCTTGGATAGATGAACAAATGAAATCCATTTCACCTCTACTAATAGTGATCTTAGGTGGTGTCATTCTCCACCAAGGGTGAGGTCTTGTAGGCCAAGGTGACATGAGCCAACACATAAAAACATAACTAACATTAGAGATACAATTATTTTTCATTTTTATTACCCTCCCCTTTGAAGCCCTAGGTGCTCATTAGTCCTTCAAGAGTGCCCCATATTCTTTCAATGATTGAATAATCAATTTCTCCATTTGGTTTTGATGGTGCTGCATACTGCCAACATATAAGGGATCTCCCTGATATGATGTCCCAATTAGACCTTACACCATTTGGTGTAGGAGTCCCATTTGAAATATGACCAAACTTCTATTTACTTAAATATATGCCTTGGATTTAGCTGTTAGCATGAGAGATAAGCGCAAATGTGCTTTTGAATGAGCAAGCAGGTGTTCTTTGTGAATGTTTGATTGCAGATGTATCAAGGTTCTCTTACTGTAAAGGGGGAAAATAAAGTGAGCCTCTAAGAGAGAAGTAATAGTACTACCCTAATGGGGACACACATGAATGATAAATACTCTTCTAACATCAAGCGAAATAGTTCACATAGATGCGACAATTGTTATAAACATTACCACACATTTCCAATAAGTTAAGCACCGAAGTCACCGAAATAGTTCAATCATTAGGGGAATTTTGAGGTCTAAAATGGGCCTCCTAAGAAAAATGTAAAACCAAAATAAACTTTATAAGAACCAATAGGATTCAAGATGATGATGTCAACCATGAGGGATGATTCACCATTTTTGGAGTAAAAAAGTAAAAATATTAAACAATAATAAAATAATAAAACTACTTTTTCAACTCGTATTTTTAACCTATCTCCCTAAGGCTTTACTCAAACTTTGAGCAGGAGTACTCATTGTATGCAAAATTGAATTCCTCATCCAAGGAGTACCCATGTTATATACTTTTGATGGACCCTACTACACGAAAAATGAGAAATACATGAAAAAACGTGATTGAAATCATGTTTTTCATGTATTTCTCATTTTTCATGTAGTAGGGTCCATTGAAAGTATGAAACATGGGTACTTCTTGGATTAGGAATCAAATTTTGCATCCAACGAGTTTTTCCGCTTGAAATTTGAGTAAACCCATAGGGAGATAAGTTGAAAATACGAGTTTAAAAAATAGCTTTTTCTTTTTTTCCCTCTAAATTTTGATGATGTAATCTAATCTTATTTGATTATTTCCACTATTATTTTATAATTTCCTTAGAAGGCCCATTTTAGACCTCAAAATTCCCCTAATTACTCTAGTACATGCGAAATCAAACATGAATCTAAACATCCAAAGAATAGTCTTAGAAACACCCATAATCCATGTGTGAAAATGTGTTGGCCTAGAAGGCTTCGAGTATCAAGCAAAAGTTCCAAGATACATAGATATAACAAACATCACTAGCTCCAATAACGGAGCATTAAAGCCACTACTTTCCCCCCAAAAGTACTAATTCCATACTCTAATACCTTGTGGGAGAAGCCAAGGTTAAAATTCCTTACATGAGAAATGAGGATCCTTTTATAACTTGAGGAATGACCTTTCACATCCCCATGATCCTTGACTTTCCAACACCTAATGACCTTTGGACTTGTACAACCTTTGTACTTCCAAATGACTTTTGGAATTACATATGACTCTTTGTATTACATGTATTTTGGACTTCCATGACTCCTTTTTCCATACATGGCTCTTGGACTTCAACTTATTTGTCTTTACAATGATTACATCATTACCTAATAACTTCCACATCATAATGTGATGAAGACATGACATGTCACTTTCCTTGATGACTAGGACTAATAGTGGTTGATGACATGGAGTTTCTTCAATGCTGACATGGCTGCCACTCATGTCTTCGTTCTTTAGGCAACTTCTGGTCGTTGATTTCTTTACCCTCCAAAGGGTCTTTGATCTAATGGAGTCTTCAGGGTGCTTTAATAATCAATATTTCAATATGTTATTTGTTCTTCAATGCTTCCTTTGTTTTCCTTGTTTGCTTGATCTTCCTCATGCGTGATTTCCATGTTGTTCTTGTATATGCAATCACTCATGATAAGCAATCATCAGCCTAAAAATATATTATTCTAATATGTTTTATGCATTTTTTCTGTTCATGCCATATCAGTGCGCTTGAAAGGAACAAGGAGGGCTTCTGGGTGCAAGGGCACACTTCGAAATGCTGAAGGGATAAAGGAAGGAGGCTTTAGGGCTTTGGTATGCACTCATGCACTCAAGAGAAAGAGGCATTAAAGAGAGGCACATGGTGCAAGTCTAAGGGACAAAGGAGAAGGCTCTAGGCTTCCCAAGTTCACTATTCACTCAAGGGAGAGAAGGAGGGCCCAAGGCGCACTCTTGAAGGCTAAAGGATGGAGGCTTCAGGCCTTTAGGGTGTGCTCAAGAGGCCCAAGAGGGTGCATGGTGTTGTTATGAAGGCTGTAGGGTAAATCTTTGTGCCTTCAGAGTGTGCTCATGTGCTCAAAGGGTCAAGAGAGTCCCTTCTGACACACGAAATACACTTTTCTTGGGATTGAGAGAAATCCCATACTTTTGATACCCATAAAATATTTGTTTTAGATGATGTACATGATCTGATCTTATTTTGGAAAACACAATAACATCATCCAAATAAACAACTATGCTTTGACCAATAAGGCCACAGAAAGCGATGTCCATCGCTCTTTGAAAATTAGCATCAATGTTGATAATCCTAAATGACATTCTCTTGAAAGAAAATGTTCCCCATTTGGTCCTCAGGGTAATCTTCAATCGATCGAGTTTTGCTACTAGCACTTGATTGTAACCATAGAAACCATCTAGTAGTGAGAACATCTCAAACCTAGATACTGTATGGAGGATCTATTCCATGGATGGCACTGTCTAATTATGTTTATCAATGCCTAGTTGAGATTGTGGAAATATACACATAACCTTATTTCATTGGACTTATTTCTGTCTAGGACCAAATTTGAAACCCTAGTTGAGTGTTTGAATTTAAAAATGATCTGAGCATCCAACAACTTTCTCAATTCCTTTTAGATGAGGAGTTCCAATGTTCGATGGACTTTCCTTAGTTTTTGTTGGGAAGGTTTTACCCCTTCTTTTGTGGGAATAATGTGCTAGATAATACAAGTATCATATTCCTTTAAATCCTCATATGCCCATGAAAACAAAACATGGTACTGTTTGAATAAGCGGATAAATGCTTGTTGTTCATGTAGAGAACAACATGTTTCGAGGTTTACATACTTCATATATTCTTGAGTTCCTAGATTGACTTGTTCAGATGATAACTTCGAGCTTTGAGTATTTTTATTGATTGGTCCTCTAAATCAATTTTGTAGGTCATATAACTTCTCCAGGGACAACATACCTTTAGCCATAGTGTTTCCTTTCATTGCACTAGATACCTCCTAAAAATCCTTATCATGCTCATGCTCTTCTATGGAAACATATTTGAATACATCTGCATTAGCCATAAACTGCAGTATGTATTGGTTGTCATTGAAAACATGTAAATTAGTGATGTTGTCAGACACAAATGGCTTATGTATAATTTCAATAGAAAAACCATTTTTCAATGGTGACATCCTAGAAAATACATTTGCTAATACATCTACTGCAACATTTCTATGCCTAGGAACACAAATGATATTAAAAGTTATAAAATGATTAATCAAGCCCCATACCTCCTGCTGGTAGTTTTTAAGATTCGACGAAACACAGTGGATAGTATTTTGTACTTGATGAGTTACCACCTATGAGTCATCTATTACCTTGAGAATCTCTACCTTCAGAATGATGGCTTTGTTTAGTCCAACTATGAGTGATTCATATTTGACAATATTATTGGTACACTTGAACTCCATATGTAATGAAAGGATATGCTTCTTGTTACATGGGTCTACAAGTACACAACCAACTTTAGAGCCATCTTGCGTCCTTGAAAAATCAAAATCTAAAGTCAAAATATTATTGGCTATTAAGATTCTCCATATACTATTATTGCTATAACTATGTACATCTATATTACAAGATTCATTTTCTTTAGATAGAGAACAAGGAAGGAGCTCTAACTATGTATTTGGTGGGACAGGTGATGAATGTGCTTGATAACACTCATGGTCATTTTCTAAGAAACAATTTCCAAATATTAAATTGACAAAAGCAATAGGCTCATTGTGGCCCTCAAGTGGTGGCACAATGTGTTTCATGTATGGCTTACTTTCTAATTGAATTTGGTTATTCCTTCCCTTGTATGGAAGCCATAAATGTGACTAGTCTATGCCAAAATACCCTTGTAATTTTCTAAACCAGTCTCTGCTGAGGAGTATGCCATAGGCTTCAAGGATGTCCACAATTACAATATTTATACATTGGTGAACTTGGTGATCAGAAGATAATAAAATAAAAACATTCTTAAGTTCACCAATAACTTGGATGAGAGATCTGTCTAGCTGAATAATTTGTGCATCAATTTTATCCCATTTAGCATTTATTTTCTTGGCAACATATAATGGAATTACATTCACAGATGCACCAGAATCAACTAAAACTTTATGGACATTATAATTAAAAATTTCAAAAGTTAATAGAAATGGAGGGCAGAGAGCATTACGATCTAATGTTACAACATGAACTATAGATTCAAGGGAACCAGAAGACTTGCCAGACACCTTTTGAGAGGAAGAAGCTTTATCACCAGGCGAAGGTTGTGAAAAGTCTTGGACAAGCAGTTCACACTAGCCTGCTATCTTCGCGAGCTCAAATATAGAAATATTGGCTCGATCTCTCTTCAAATATTCAACTATGTTATACTCAATTGTCTCACCTTTAGAAGGTAGTGCTGAAGTTTCTAGAGGAGTAGCTTTATTTGACACTTCCGAAGTGATGGACTTACTTTTGTTATTGGAGGAAGTGTTCTTAGAAGTAGTTGCGTTTCCAAACTTACTTTGTGCATTTTGAGCAAGATTTACCGGTGGTGAGATCCTTCTTAACAATTGTTCCTTCAATTTTTGTCTTGTCACCTGATCTTAAAAAATGGGCCCCTTTCTCCTCAAAATATATCGACCATTATGGTTCTGGGGGGCGGGGGGGGGGGGGCGTCACTTTGTGGTGGTGCTTCAACACTCTTCTTATCAACATTAAGAATATAATAAAAATCATTCACTACATTTCCAATACCAACACTTTCTGCAGCTGCTGTAGGTTCTTCTATTTCTTACGTTAGTTCCATCTTCTCATTTGCTAGAAAGGAATCCACAATGCATGCGACTAGAGCATTCATGTTGTGGTTCCACTATGGGCACGTCTTTTCTAAATGGTATTCTTGGTGGAAAGAACAATAATTTTCCATACCCATACTTTCTATATTCAACACAACATTTGAACTATGGAAAAACTTGGCTGGATTGTTATTGTTTTTACTGTTATTATTCCTTCAGAATGGGAAAGGCTTGGAAGGATTGTTGCTAGTAGAAGCATTGCTTGAACTTCTCTTTAATTCTGAAATTTCATTGGTAGGTTCCTTTACTGTCCTAGTCAAGATTTAAATATCTGACGATTCCTTTACTTTATCCTTACTTGAATAAGGTTGAGAATTTCTACTGGTTTCCTTAAAGTCTTTTGATTCATCCTCATCAGTAACAATGCCAATAGCGCGCAAGTCTTTCTCGACAAAGATTTCTTCTGAAAATTTTAGTGCTAATGTTTCCTTTGTAGCTCTTTTAACAAATGAGGAAATGTTCGTGGGAAAGGCAGCTGTATAATAATCAATAGTAAACTTTTTAAAGTTCCTCCAGCTATGGAATGAATTGATAGGAAGAATATGGTGCCATGTTGCTTCTCTAATTTCTAATGTAAAAGGAAAAAGCCTGCAAGAAACATCATCATACCTTACCTCCAACATCCCTAGATGCATGTAGAAAATGTCGATGTGATATTATGCCTTTGTCTTCTTATTTGGATCAAACTTCGATAATATATTTTCTGGATGTCTGGGCATCTTATGGATATTATCAGGAAGAGTGAGAGGCCCTTGGGCCATCCAATCTAAGTCTTGGTCGGCCATGTCTTCGTCTCTTGGTTCCTCCTCCTTTTCAAAATTTGAGGAGCTTTCTCCTTCACCATTTAAATCATAAAAAATGTCATCATAAAGAATAAGGTCATCCTCGTACCCTTCGTTAATGAGTGGAAGTGGATCTTGCTACAATGTGTCTTCTAAAGATTCTGCTAACTCATCAAGAGTGGGAAAAACCAAATCTTCCACTATTGAAATTAATACTCTGGTACGATTTGTTTCTTTCGTCTTTAGGTGATTCGAGAGATTATGTACAATAGGAAGTAAATGTTGGGAAAAATACTGAGAGAGGGATGAGGGTGAATCAATATTTTAAACTCAATTCAACTTTTTAATTTCTTATTTAGATTTTTGTATGCTACTATCATTCAGTAAACCAACATATGTACGCGACTTTAGTAAAGGAAAACATCATATATCTAGTTAACTAACTTTTCATATATATCTCATCATTTGTTATACTTTAACGAGTGTATCATTACTTCGTTAGCCTTTAATTAAACAATAACCATGAGTAGTAAGAACATAATAAACCATCACACATTAGAAACACAACAACACATGAGGACACCAAGATTTTTAGGTGGAAACCCAACGTGGGAGAAAACCATCGCTATTTTTCGTCTATGTCTTATTCTTTTATTATAAAGGAAACCATCTTACAATCTTGTACTGGCGCAAACTCATACCGGCACGCAAGCACCCACCTGTAGAAGGATACAACCTTCTCTTGTTCTTCAACACCCACTAGAAAGGAGATCCAACCCCCTGATCTTGTTTACCGGCACCCATAAGAAGGGAGCTCCTACCTCTTGAAAATATTTACGAGCTACCACTAGAAGGAAGTTTCGTCTCCCTCACTAAAGTATCCAACCCTTAGAACCTCTATTGAACACATTTAATAATATTTATACTGGATCCCTAACTCAAAAATTAAAACCTGTAGGCCATATTTCATCATATTTTCAGACTGGACCCACTTCCATCATTCAAGTCCAATATCAAATAACAATTCTGAAACCAATCACTGTATCAAATCACTCAATCATTGAACCAACTGAATCATGAAAACAATCACTGAATCTTAATAAACCAATGCAACTAGATCAAATCAATTCATAATAGATCATATCAATGCACATCCATTCACAAGTATCCAAATCATACTTTATTCATCATAGAAATAAGATCTTGTCACTGCAAACCTTGGTCAATCATATGTCAGAAGGTATACTCTATTGTTCTGAAGCATAACCTTGTATGTACATGCTTCTCCTTAAGAGGACCTACGTTCAGATCTCAAAACATTGAACCTCTGAGTCTGAATCGCTGTCACACTGAATCACATACTGAAACCATCACAGTTCACTGAACCAAATATAGATCACCACACAGTAACTTCATAACTATGCAACATTCCATTCCATAATCAATTCAACCTAACTAGTACTATCAAACACATATTATTATGAGAGCGACTTCATCGAAAAACAACAAAAAACATAACAAAATTGATCAAACATCATCAACAACTCATATAGAAAAACCCTTACATGTATACATGAATCTTATAAAACACATCCGCGGATATACACACTTTTCATGCTTGACACCTATGTACAAATTCTGAACTTTCGCAGAATGTATATGCGGCTACCCAGAACCAGATCCGTGTAAGTACGTGCCCTCTCATAGGAAAAAAACATACATATTTGTAATCACTAAATCATACCTTCACTGCAACCAAAAAACATACTTCGAAAACCTTACTATCACATATTCATGTCAGAGTATGATCATCACTATTAGACACTATCAATAAGCAAATCAAACAAGCACATATGACACCATACTTTAGATCTTTTAGATATGTGTCTTCTCCTTGCTCCTTGGTGGACACCTGTTCCAGATCAAATCATTCATAAACAATTCATCACATGCACACATAACACTTTGATATCCATCTCCTTATATAGCATAATCCTTAGCCAATACCCTAGGCCAATCTCTTAGTAATGTCGTTGGTATTCTTTGATGGGATCAAATATCTATTGTTGCACTCATTACTATGGGACAATACCATGGTAAAGACCCCTGGTATTCCAACTACCATGGTGTGGAATATGTACATGACTTCTCTTCAACATACATGCGTATGTACACAGTGTTTCTTCAAAGGACCCACATATACTTTCTCAAACTTTATCTTTACCATTCTTCTATCTGTGAACTAATATTCCTTTTTCCATCTCACCTGTAGCATCTGCATAACCATCATGTTGACATATTTATCAAGTAGGTTTCCATCAAGGACAACACATTATCCATAATGCCAAAAATCTCCCCCTTTGGACTTTGTGGCAACCACTTTGGTGTTCAGTCACCACCATCTATAAATACTCGCAAACACATTTGTAAACATACCAAGATTCTCTCCAAGCATTCTTCTCCAAACACCAATTTTCTCTCCCCCTTTGACATCAAGGGAAAAGGGATGATCAATTTTGAATGAAGACTTATATTCCCTTGTGTAGAGAAAATCATTATAACGTTGATTCACTGAAGATGAAGACTGTATACTGACCATGCTCCCCTTGAGCATATGTTGAATCTTCTGGAAGATATGAAATGAAGTACATGACTCTATGACTCAACCAAATATGACCTTTCCTATCACCAAGGAATCATGCATACATTAATCACCCAATACCGTGGGGTTACATATTTGACTCACCATTACATCAAATGCCCAAAATAATGGGATTACATACATAAATGACTTGACTCCAACAGTTTAAAAATGACTGAATATTACAATTATTACATCATGGGTCTTTACACGACCTTTACATCAAGAGACATATATGACATCATAACCAAATACCTTAATAGTGAGGTAGCAAGATCATGATACTCATCAACAACCGTCATACACCATATAGGATCTTGCAACACGAACATCTTTATCATCATCATGAAGTAAGATAGGGAAATGTAGCATCAATCTTTAACAACATCAACATGTGACCAAATATGAAATTCTTTCAAACATCACCAAGAATTGTAGTAGTAGTATATAAATAACTATCCTCTTGACTTCATGTAACGTGCCTTTTCCTCATATATGAAGAGTTATAATTCATAGGCAGCAATATCATTTTCTTGGACCATTATCTTCATGCAATAAGAATTATCACACCATAAACAACTTCACCAATATGCAACTCAAGTAATCATCCATAAGATCCTTGTCTGCAATTCACCCATCAATGATATCCCATGACATAGAGATGTAGTATGCATATAGCTTCTCATCAATGGGAAATGCCAACAATAGTAAACCGTGAACTCAACATTATTAATCAAGCTTTGTTAGAAACCATCTCCTTGATATTATATTATCAAGATCAACATGCTATATATACAAAGAGCGACAATCCTTAAGCAACATATCATATGTAGCATAACATATACTATAGAAAATCATGTAGATTCACAAGCTCATGCAATGTACTAAAGCACAGTACAAGAATCTACTTCTACTTTCAACTAGCGGAAGACAATAGATTGACGAAAACAATATGAACAAGAAGAAGATAAAACAATGGCACATAACACAAGATGTATTTGGGGAAAACCACTACTGAAAACCACACTATCTTTATTGCATATATCTGAAATATTAGTGAAGATACAAATCTTGTTCTCACTAGAACAATTTCACACAAGTATGCTCAACTCTCTCAGCTCACAAGCAATCTCTTCGCCAATACTTAGCCAATTCTGCAACTCTCCAAGCCCCTAATCTCTTGCGTAATTCCTAATGAATAGCCCGTATTTAAAGGGAATTCATGCTTCCAAAACTACACAATCCAAACATAGGATCAATCTTTGATGCATGCATGATATTTATAATCTAGTAAATAATACCAATGATAGTACACTATCCCTACACTCTAGTCTCAACTAGATATTTCTTTGAACTAACATGCATGAGTTTCTCATGAGGGAATATTTAGTTAATTGGAGTAGCACTAGTGGATGCATTAGTGCACCAACTGACTGTTAGTCCTCTATTAGTTCCAAAAACAATTTAGAACTAATTTAACTGAACTTAACTTAGTAAACTGAGTGATCTAATTTTGAACTCAATTTAAACTCATACTGGACCCCAAAAATTTAGGGAGAACATATACATGACTACATAAAGAATTCCAACTTGAATAGAATTCAATTTTAATTCACAGTTTAATTCAAGGACAAATTAAACTGGTATTTCTTGTTTCCATTTCTCAACACTCCCTCTCAACAAGAAAGGGATTATTAGCTACCCCAATCCTGTCTCTGTGAAACTTGAATTAACATCTTGAAAATGCATTTTTCAAAATGTCAGCATCTTGCTCCTTCGTGGGAATGTAATCTAACAACATAATCCTCCTCAATACACAATCTCTGAGATGATGATATCAGATATCAATATGCTTGGACTGATCATGAAAAACTGGATTTTCAGAGAGTTTGATACAACTTTGATTATCGTAGTAAATCACAGTTGGATCCATCTGCTAACCAAACAAACCAACCAAGATATCCCTCATCCAAATGGCCTCACATGCTACCTGACGCGCAACCATGTACTTTTCCTTTTCCGAACTGCGTGCAACTAGTCTTTGTTTCCCGTTGTACCAAGAAACTGCTACTGACCTAGTACTGAAGATCCCTCCTGATGTGATTTTCCAGTCAGATGGACTCCCTGCCCAATCTACATCAGTGAATCCTTGAAGCTGCACTCCCTCTGTTCTTCTATACCATAATCCATACTGAGAAGTGCCTCTAAGGTATCTCAACACATGCTTTACCGCCTTCCAATACAACTTGCTAGGCCTAACCATCGCTTGACTAAGCTAGTTAACTGCATAGCACATATCGATCATGTATTCACCAAGTACATGAGTGAACTCACAAGTCACTTGTAAATAATAGCTTCCACTACTTCCCCTGAAGTAGCATCCTCCTTCCTCTATTTACATGCTAGAGTAGTTTCCATGGGTTTGCTTCTCTCCATGCAAAATCTCTTGAGTATCTCATTGGCATACTTGCCCTGAGACACAAACAACTCCCTATCACCATGCCATACGTCCATGCCAAGAAAGTAATGCATGAGCCCCATGTCCTTCATCTCGAACTCTTTTGCAAGGTCCTCCTTGCAAGACTTGACCAGTTGATCATCACCTGTTAGTATGAGATCATCAACATAAAGTACAATGATCAACAATTTACCTTCCACCACTATGTGGTACAAGTTCGCATCCAATTCACTCTTCGTGAAGCCCAACCTAGTGAAGTAGCTATCTATCCTGGTGTACCAAGCACGGGGTGCTTGCTTCAGTCCATACAACACTCTCTTGAGCTTACACACATGTGACTCACGGTCAAAGGTTTTAAAACCTTCAGGTTACTCTATGTACACCTCTTCCTCAATCATGCCATTAAGGAAGGTTGTCTTCACATCCATTTGATGTATCTTTCAACTCATCTATGTTGATAGTGCCAATATAGATCTGATTGACAAGTACCTTGCAACGAGAGCAAAGGCCTTATTATAGTCAATCCTCTCTACCTGTGAAAAGCCATGAGCCAAAATCTAGCCTTATGCTTCACCACACTACCATCTACAACTTGCTTTACCTTATAAAGCTAATGAGATCTCACCACTCACTTGTCCTCCGGTCTCGGGATCACATCCCAAACACAGTTACGAACTATGAAGTCATACTCCTCCACCATGGCATCAACCCAAACCGGCTGCTACACTGCTTCCTTAAAGGAAGATGGCTCTATCACAACACATTCGCCCGTAAGAGCCATTTATCTAATTTACCTCTCAGGAGACCTCCTCTGCTTGTGTTGAGAAGTGGGTGCTCCCACATTCTCCTGTGCATCATCCAACAATTGTTGGTTTGTGTTATATTCTTTCCATGACTAGCCCACGTAGTTAACCGGGGGGTTAGAGGGGGGGCAAAGCCCCCCCTTCGTTGCGCTGATTGCATAGCGGGGGGGTCATAGGGGGTTTGAGGGGTGCAGGTAACCCCCCCCTCTATGGGGTCCAGGGTAGCGCCCCAGAAAATTTTGTTTTTTTAACCCTATATTAGGTTGGGCGGACCTACCTATGGTTTTGTGCATGTTTTTCGCACATGGTTTTGGACGCGATGGTTTTTCGGTCCATGGTTTTGGATGCAATGGTTTTTGGTCCATGGTATTGGATGCTTCGACAAGTATAAATATGTATTGTAACATTGAAAGGAACATAATGAAAAATCAAGCTGGTAGTCCCGGTTTTGGGATCTAGGGGAAAATCTCTGTGTGTATGTGTTATGCTCTCGCATTGTTTATTTTCTGTGTTTTAGAATTCGTATGCAGGTAATTTCTATATAGGGATAAAACCTACATTTGGTATTAGAGTTGTTTTGGCTTCAAGGGGACGCCTTTATTGTTGAGGAGTTTCACTTGGGCCTATGGTAGACCTTGTTCAGTGGGAGATCTGCGAGATCAATTCTGGTGGTGAAAGAAGATGGAGAGTAATGGAAAGACAAAGATCAAGAAATTTAATGGTCAGATTTTTGAGTTGTGGAAACTCAAGATGGACGATCTGTTGGTGGATAAAGATCCGTGGATTGCGGTAGATCTGGGTACTAAACCAACGGGAGTGTCCGATGAAGAATGGAAGAAGTTGGATTAGAAGGCAAAGAGCACAATACGATTGTGTGTCTCAGATTCAGTATTGCCGAATGTATTAGGGGAAGCTACAATGAAGGCTTTGTGGGACAAGTTAGGGACTTTGTACCAATCTAAGTCTCTAGTGAATAAATTGTTCCTGCGGAAAAAGTTGTATAACCTGAGGATGAAAGATGGAGACTCAGTGACAGAGCATTTGAATGCATTTAATATTGTGGTAAGTTAGTTATTATCTATTGATATTAAAATTTTAGATGAAGATAAGTGCATTAGTTTGTTGTGTTCTCTACCAGATTCGTGGGATAATCTGGTTATTGCAATAGGTAGCAATGCAACTGACTCGCAGTTTGATGAAATAGTCTCATCCTTGCCGACGAAGGAGATGAGATGGAAAATATGGAGAGCCAGAATGGTGATGCCTTGTATGTACGAGGATGGTCCCAGAACATAAACAAAAATAAGTTATCGAGTGGGAGATCTAAATATAGAGGGAGATCTAAATCTCCAAGAAAACCTCTAAAGGTGGTGTGCTGGAAATGCGGAAAGGAAGGGAACTACAAAGGGGACTGTAAATCTAAAGCTCCTAATAAAGGAAAGGGATCTGATGATGCTCCTTCTGCAGAGGTGAGAACCACCTCAAATGAAGGTGGGGATGTGTACTTGGCTTCTTCAAGTATACATGTAGATCATGAGGCATGGTTGATTGACTCAAGTGCATCCTTTCACTTCACTTCCCATAGAGAGTGGTTCTGTGAGTATGAGAAATATGATGTCTTCTTGGGGATGAAAGGAAGGCTAGAATCATTTGTCGCAGAAAAGTAAAGTTGAAGTTGCAAGGTGGAAGGGTTAGAACACTTCCGGGTGTTTTGCATATTCATGCATTGGCCAGAAATCTGATTTCTGTAAGCAAGCTGGATGATGCAGGTGTAAAAAAGGTGTTTGAGAAAGATACCTGCAAGATGGTTCGAGGAGCACTGGTATTGATGTGGGGAGTTCGGATTGGAACTCTGTACAAGTTGCAAGGTAGCACTGTTGTTGATGAGTGGAACAACTCTGTGGTTCCTGAAAGTGGAGTAGAAAATCTAGTGGCCTCTGGAGAGAAGACCATGCTGTGGCATCAAAGGTTTGGACATATTGGAGAGAAGGGCCTTCGAATACTTCATGGTAAAGGTATGGTAGAAGGTATGAGTAATAGCTCTCTTGATTTTGATTTTTGTGAAAATTGTGTATATGGGAAGCAGAATCAGGTGAGTTTCTCCTCTGGTGGTAAGAGGGCAAAACATATATTAGAACTTGTGCACAGTGATGTGTTTGGACCTATAAAGGTTCCATCACTGGGTAAGTCTGTGTACTATGTATCATTTATAGATGATTTCTTAAGGAATACATGGATATATTTCCTTAAGAAGAAATCTGAAGTCTTTGACAGGTTTAAAGAATTTAAGGCTCTGGTAGAAAACCAGACAGAGAAGAAGATAAAGGTGCTGAGGATAGATAACGGTGGAGAGTTTTGAAGTAAGGAATTTGATGAATTCTGTAAGAAGTGTGGTATAGCATGGTAGAAGACTACTCCATATACACTTGAGCAAAATGGAGTTGCAGAAAGAATGAACAATATGTTGATGGAAAGGGCAAGAAGCATGCTCAGTAGTGCTGGGTTAGGGCAGGAATTTTGGGTAGAGGCGGTGGAGACAACATGTTACCTGGTCAACAGATCACCTTCATTAGCGTTTGAGGATAATACTCCATAAGAGGTATGGACTGGTAAGAAATCCTCTCTTTCACATCTGAGGGTATTTGGATGTGATGCATATGTACATGTTCCAAAGGAGAAACGAACCAAGTTGGATAGTAAATTTGAAAAGTGCATCTTTATTGGGTATAAGGATGGTTTAAAGGGTTATAAGCTTTGGAACCCAGTAACAAGGAAGGTTGTGTACAATCGAGATGTGGTGTTCAGAGAGGTAAACGATGTTATTAAACATGAAGTCCAACCAAAGGAACTTGAGAAGATAGAGTTTGAGCTTAAGGAGGAAGAATCAGACTCTACAACATAGGAGGAATCAGAGGATGAAGAGCCACAAACTATGGGTGTGAGAAGATCAGTTTGAGAAAGAAGGCAGCCATAAAGGTATAGTTCATCTGTTTTCTATTCAAATTTTGCTTTATCTATTACTGACGATGATCCTAGAACTGTGAAGGAAGCAGTAGATTCAGAGGATGGAAAACTATGGAAAGAGGCCATGGTTGATGAAATGGTATCTTTGCACAAAAATGAGGCTTGGGATCTGGTGGAGTTGTCGGTTGGAAGGAAGTCCATTGGCAACAAATGGGTGTTCAAGAAGAAGACAAATGCAAAAGGAAAGGTGGAGAAATACAAAGCTCATTTGGTAGCAAAAGGTTATTCCCAGCTGCCAGGAATTGATTTTTGTGATATTTTTTCTCCTGTTGCCAAGGTAACTTCTATTAGATTACTTTTATCTGTTTCGACTACTTTTGATTTTGAGGTAGAATAGATTGATGTGAAGACAACATTTCTTCACGGGGATCTGGAAGAGGAGATCTACATGAAGCAACCTGAAGGTTTTATGGTGAAGGGTAAGAAAGAAATGGTATGCATGTTAAAGAAGTCTATATATGGGTTAAAACAGTCAACAAGGATGCGATATTAGAAATTTGATACATTTATACGGGGACTTGGCTTCATCAGAAGCAAAGCAGATCACTGTGTGTATTTTAAATTAATTAGTGACCATGTTATTTATCTGGTCTTGTATGTGGATGATATGTTGCTGGATGGAAATGACAAAGAAATTATCCAGGATTTGAAGACCCAATTGTCCTCCAAATTCGACATGAAAGATCTTGGTGCTGCAAACTATATTTTGGGCATGGAAATTAAAAGAGACCGGGAAAACAAGAAGCTCTGGATAAACCAGAGGAAGTATGTCAAGACAATACTTCAAAGGTTTAATATGCAGGATATTAAACTGGTGAAGGTTCCTATTCCTGTAGGTGTGAGGTTATCTGCTGAACAGTGTCCCATGACACAAGAAGAGGAGGAGGACATGTCCCGTGTTCCATATGCAAGTGTAGTCGGTAGCCTGATGTATGCAATGGTCTGTACTAGACTAGACATTGCATATGCAATGGGATTATTGAACAGGTTTAAGTCAAAACCAGAGAAGGAGCACTGGACAACAATGAAGCGGGTTTTCAGGTATTTGCGTGGCACTACTGATTATGATTTTTGCTACCAAGGAAGACTAGGATTGGACAAAGTGTTGGATATTCATGGCTTTGTTGATGCAGACTGTGTTGGAGATTTGGATCAGAGAAGATCTACAAGTGGGTATGTGTTTAACCTATTTCGAGGTGTAGTCAGTTGGGTGAGCATGAAAAAATTTGTAGTGGCACTATCAACTACAGAGGAAAAATACATGGTAACCACTCATGCAAGCAAGGAATCAGTTTTGTTGCAGAGATTGTGTTCAAGTATGGGTTTAGTACAAGGAGCTATAAAGATAGACTGTGACAGCCAAAGTGCAATTTTCTTGGCAAAGAAACTTGCATATCATTCAAAGACAAAGCACATTGATGTTCAGTATCACTTTGTGAGGGATATGATAGAAGACAAAAAGATGTTATTGGTAAAGGTGGAAACTTTGAAGAATACTACAGATGCATTGGCAAAATATGTGAGCTCTGAGAAGTTCTCTTGGTGTAGAGAAACAATGGGCATTGCTGGGCTGGATGAATGACTAAGCTCTCTTGTGGCCCCCTGTGGAAATAAAACAACAAGTGGGATAATGTTGGGTTGTGTTATATTATTTCCACGACTAGCCCACGTAGTTAACTGGGAGGTTAGAGGGGGGGGCAAAGTCCCCCCTTCATTGTGCCGATTGCATAGCGGGGGGTTCACAGGGGGTTTGAGGGGTGCAGGTAACCCCACTCTATGGGGTCTGGGGCAGCGCCATGGAAAATTTTGTTTTTTGGACCGTATATTAGGTTAGGTGGACCTACCTATGGTTTTGTGCATGTTTTTCGCACATGGTTTTGGACGCAATGGTTTTTCGATCCGTGGTTTTGGACGTGATGGTTTTCGGTCCATGGTATTGGATGCTTCGGCATGTATATATATGTATTGTAACATTGAAATGAACATAATGAAAAATCAAGCTGGTAGTTCCGGTTTTGGGATGCAGGGGAAAATCTCTATGTATATGTGTTTTATGTGTTATTCTCTCGCATTGTTTATTTTATGTGTGTTATTACCTGGATTGAACCTCAGATTGAAGGAAGGCAATGCCAGGGTAACCAAAAACAACGCTTAGCCAAGTAGCTAGCCCTACTAGGCCGGGAGAGGGCTCTCTCCGTAAGGATCTCAGCCAAAATGATTGGATCAGAAAAAAGATATTAGGCTAGGTATAGTAGCATAAGGTTTGATTGAATTTTGAAGGGTTTTACTGGATCAAGAGGAGTTGGACAGTTAGGGCTAGGGAATTAGGTCAAAATTGCAGGGTGTTCAATGGGGCAAGGTAGGCATGAGGTTTAGCACTCTAGGGCTTGATGGGTGAGGTGTTTTAACACTGGTGAGAAGCTAGGAAGAGCATGCGATTACCATGGATCCTTCCTAAACTGTAGAAAACATAATAATGGTGAATATTTCCCCAAAGCAGAGCAATGATGTTATGGATTCTGCTTATCAACTTGAAAACATTCACTTAGAAGCTATAAAATGATTAATGAAGTACACAAAACATATTAACATATGATCACAAGAGAATAAAATGAACTAAACTCCATACCACATGAATCCCAAAGAAATAGCTGTAATTTGGATTAATCTCCTACTAAACTGCTACAAAATGATGTACAATCAAGGCATAAGCATCCAACTGAGTCCAACCCTTTGCAATGAGAAAGAAGAAGAAGATACATGCATTGTTTCAACCTCCTCCCATCCTTAGGGGTTGAATCCATAAGATGAGGAGCTAATCTAACCAACAATGAACAAGAAACATGAATATAGGCATCTTAACAACTTGCCTCTAAAAGTGAGAAACTGATTCATTTGAGCTCAAATTGACCTTTAATCTAATGAATCTACCCTCTACTACTAATTATCCATCATATTTACAAGAAAAGTCATCATTTACCATAATAAAACATGCTCCATGAGAGAAAATCCATGAACGCAGTCAAAACATAGAAAAATAGCCATCTTGTGCAAAATTTGCCCTACGCACAACGCCACTGGCCCAACGCACAATTCCATTTTCAGGTCCCTTTTGGAGGCCTTTTTGGCATCCAAATTGGGCTCATGATAGCTCATTAGAAAGGTCTACAAGTCTAATTTCCAAAAAACCTAGAATTTCTTCATTTGAAGCTCATTTGACCCCTCAAAAGTGGATTCTCGCAAGACTACTTTTGTGTGTCCAAAAAGTAGCAGAAAGGTCATTTTTAGGGTGTTTTTTGACCTTTTGGTGGACCAGTTCTGCCCCAAAAACTTAGAAAATCCATAGGGTGTATGTATTCATCGCTCTAAATCCAAAAATGCAAGCCATTTGTCCAGTGAGTTCCCTTAGGAAAAGCGTAGCGTCAGTGGCGCTGCGCGTTGAGCTAGATTTTCTGTGTGTGCAATTTTCAAAATTTGAAAAAAACAAAATCTTCTCCAAACCTAACCAAAATTGGTGAGAAACACCACCATCAAGCATCCTTATGAGCCAAGGAAGCTTTAGCGAGCAACCTAAGCCTATCCTCCTCTTTTTTTCCCTTTGGAGCCCGCCTTAGCCTAAATTTTATCTTTTTGACCCTCATGTTGCAAATTTTGTTTCAGGTCCTGTAATGGTAGGCCATGTGCCTGATCATATGGTTATCCCTATTTTCCTTCTACAATAGATTCTCTAGTTGCAAATTGACTCTCTCAAGCCAAGTCTCTCTATCATCCTCAATTTCCTTCTCAATAGGAGACAAAGCGACTGGTGCCTTCTTGTCACCTTGTTGTTTTACCTTGAAAAGTTCCAGCTCCATGAGGACCTGCTTGTCACTCAACTGCTTGTTTTCTTGTTCCAAATATGTGATGACATACTTGGCCCTCTCCAAATTGTTTATCAACGTTTGGACTTGAGCCTCATTTTCCTGTATGATGATGTCCTTTATTGTTTCTTCATCCTGAGCCTCTAAGTCAATTATTTCCACGCCATGATGAGTATAATGCTGCTCCGGCTCATCATGCTCTGTCAAATCAAAGTCTCTCTCTTTCTCCTCATCATCAAAACTTTCCTCTGACATCTTTTCTTTCCCTTTGTGCAGCTGCTGCACCTATACCTACTGTGTTGATGAAGAAGGCAAAGCCCCTTCCACATCCTGTGGAGAAAGCATTTGCCTATGGGTTGATGAAGAAGGCAAGGTCCCTTCCACATCCCGTGGAGCAAACACTTGCCTATCAGCTGCAAACAATCTCCTTGTGCCCCTCTAATATGTCATGTAAGTCTTGGGAACCTCGGTAGCTCTATTCTCTTTGGCCTTCTCATCTGTCTTCACCTGAGCACTTCTAGAAGGTCCTCTTGATTCTTGGGACACTGGTGGAGGAATTTGAGGACCCCTGAAGATGTCATGAGCAATAAATGTCTCCCAAGAGACGTTGAGGAGGCTAAGATGATGAAGCGTAATCATCTTGGCTAGGGAATAATGATAGAGACTGCTCATCTACTGAGGGTATGGCTTTTTCTGCACAAAGTGGGCCATTTTCTCAATATTCCTGAACAATAAATAAGGGAGGTTTAACATCCTCACCTTGGTAAAATGCATGAGAAGCCTGATGTGATAGGTGTACAATCTAGAAAATCTGCCCTCACAAGTGAAATATTTCATGATGATTTTCATCGTGGGGACATACTTGTCTTCAAGAAATCTGAAAGGAAAAAGTATTTTCACCTCATTTCTGTACCTGGGTTTGATATAAGGTTCGTAATAGTGTTCATCCAGGTCCTGTGCATTGTACCACTTCTCCCCTACATTTGGAATCCTGGTTGCATCTGCAATAATGGAAGGTGAAACTGTAAATGTCACCCCAGCAAGAGTCACCTTGTTGTCTTGAAGATGGGCTACAAAAAGTCTGGTGAGCTTAGGGTGGTGTTGAATTCTCTCTACCTACTCACAGAACTCATAACACCCTTGATGTTTGAAACAAGTGACAACCAACTGAGAGGCCTGCAATTCTATGAGGTTTGATGGCTCTTCCCTAATAATTCTACCTCCCTTGTGTGGTTTTCTCTGATGCCGAGGTCTATCTGTCGAACTGTCACTGCCTATGTTTTCCTCCTCCTCATAGTCTCTATCTTCTCGGTCCATGTTTGCAAAGTTTGAGACTGTGAACTCCTAGAAAAGGGATGAAGGGAATGAGTAATAGTGATTTAGGAGTGAGGGAATGGGAGATGACCTTGTGAGGTATTTTGGTAGGCTAGAAAATGAAGGGAAGGGTATGAATTATGAAAGTGAGGGAGAGGGGTTTGGGCCCTTTTTTCTTTGAAATATAACTTATGGGATGAAGGATGATGGGGTATAGAATGTTATGGAGTGATGTAGGGAAGGGGTTCAGGGTTTTAGTGATAGGTGATGGGAGAAATAGAGAGGATTAGGGTTTCTAGAATGTCATTGAGGGAGAAAATAGGGTTTCACATTTTCCATGGTAAATTCCTTTAAACACTTCGATTGCAACTTCAATGATGAGGTAGAGGGAGTGCACTTACTTATTTGAGAGATGAGAGGGTTCTTTGGAAGTTTTTATGAAGTTTGGAGGCTTTCTAGTCTTTGCTACTCAATGCGCAGCGCCAACTACAGATGCGCAGTGCCACCTCTCAACGCGCAGCACAGTGTAATTTTGCACTGTTGAAACCTCCAGATGCACAGCGCTAGCCTCTGTATGTGTAATGCCAACTCTCTTGCCTGAAATGCACAATGCCAGACTGTAGAAGCGCATCACCACTTCACCACTGCTCCAAACGCGCAGTGCCAACTTCCAGAAGCACAACGCCACTTCTCCTTGGCCCAAAACTCACTCAACCTCTCCTCTTTCCTTCACTTTTTGACTCCTTCTTTGCCAAATGAGAATGATGAACTTGAAAATGAAATGTGAGACCTTATATAGGAGTAGATTTTGATTTTTCACTTGAAAAACCCACTTTCTAATGTTTCTTGACCTTTTTCAAATCTCTATTTTTAATGCCTTTCCTTCTTTGTTTCTTTTCAGGTGGATGATGCTTAACTTGAACTGATTTTTTGCAGTGTTTCTTTGTCTTGTAGCAAGGAGAGATGCATTGGTGCAGCCAGGATCATTTATTACATAAAGTGACTTAAAATTACATAAGAAATACAAATTAACTCAAAATACTCTATTTTCACCTCAAAAACATGTTTTTGAGGTGAAAATTACATTAGTTTAAAAGATAATTATATAGTGGCTATGACTTACTAGCCATCATACTTGACTTATTTATCATCCTCATACCCTTGCTGCCCTTTATTTACACTTTTAAATCATGCTCTTGACCTTGGAAATGAAACCCTAAGACCTAATGAAACATGCCCTATGACCTAATGAAAGCATGATTGCAAATTGACCATGAAACCATAACTGAAGACAACCTGAAGAAGGGTCAACAAGTATACTCTATGAGGGAGAAATTAGATTTTCTGAAGAGAAGACAACCATCAGTGGATTAGTTTGACATGACCTAATGAAATGATGTAATAATTTCAGTATGAGACCCCTAAAATGAAAATGCAAAGAGAAAATTTGATCCTTGATGGAAGTATGCAAATACTTACACTAACAATGTGTTTTAGAATTTGTATGCATGTAATTTCTGTACGGGGTTAAAACCTACAACAATTTGTCAGTCTCTCTGGTGCACTTTCATCCTTCTCTAGAAGATTCTGCCTGAGTGGATGTCTCCACTCCCGGATCCTCTGCATGTGGCTACTCCACATCAATCCGAGGCTCCTAAACCTTAGGAGATAAGAGCTCCTCATCTGCATGTAGCTCAAGATCCCTCTCAAGGGAAACTCACATGGCCTTCTCCTCATCGAATCTGACATCCCTATGAACCACTATCATCTTGTTGATCGACAAGTACACCCGATAGTTGCGAGGTGTATCAACATACCCCACAAATATCCCCAACTCTTTTATTGGCTCAAGCTTCTTTTGTGCATCTTTGTTCACATAGAAATATATCGATGACCCTAAAATCCTGAAGTGACCAACATCTGGCCTCTTATCGGAATAAGCCTCCTCTAGTGTCTTCATGTCAAGTATTTGATGTGGGCTATGGTTCTGAACATTAACTGATGTGTTGGATGCCTTAGCCCACAATTGTAGTGGTAGGCCCTGATCATGCAACATCGCCCTAGCTTCCCCTAGTATGCTTCTGTTCTTCCTCTCAACCACCCCATTCTACTGAGGGTTATGGGGTGTCATCAACTCTCGTTTAATCACTTCTGCTGCACATAAGTTTTTAAACTCATTTGAGACATACTCACCACCGTTATCACTTCATAGAGCTTTAACCTTCTTACCCAACTCTTTCTCCACCAATGATTTTAACTCACAAAACTTTGTTAAAGTTTGATCCTTTTTCTGCATGAAAAATATCCAACATTTATGAGAATAGTCATCAAAAAATATAACATAATACTTGTGTTTGGCCATGGATTCTGTTGACAAGGGTCCACACACATTTGAATGGAATTGCTCTAGAATAGCCTCTACTCATTTGTTTATGTCATGAAAGGAAGATTTGGTGTATTTTCCCAAAGTACACCCCTAGTATGTATCAACTTTCTCAAGTGTACCTTTGGGAAGACCGATAGAGATCTGCTGCAATATCTTCAAAGCCCCATGATGCAACTGGCCCAATCACCTATGCCACAGCTCACCAACATCTCAGCGTTGCACGCTTTCTGCTTTTTTTCTCAAAGAAACACACTCCTCTACCTCTCACTTATAGAGATTCTTCACCTGAATCCCTATGTTCTTTACTTGACCTGTGGCTATGTCTCGAAGGAACTCCTTTCCTTTCAAGAATATCACATCATAGCCTCTATCCTCAAGCATGGCAATAGATACCAAGTTATTCTTCAGCCCGGGAACATAAATAACATTCTTCAAGGTGAGTGGAGCCCCATGCTCCCTCTGAAAAGTAATCGTACCCAAGCCAGTAACACTATACTTCCTGTCACCACCCATCTCGATATGAATCTGGAGATCTTTCTCCTCTAGGTCACTGAATAACTCTTTGTTTCCAGTCATGTGGAATGAAGCTCCAATGTATAAGTACCATACACTTCCCATCAGTGATGACACCATGCATGCAATGAGTGAAAAGTCCAATTCGAATTGAGAGGCCAAAGCCTCACTCGCCACTCCTCCCGATGACTTCTTGAGTGGAAAATTTGTAGAAAAATGGCCTAGCTCATGACAATGAAAGCACTTAACTTTCATCATGTCTTTCTTATTACCTCCATGATAAGAATATGATTTGGAATGGGAAGATTTTCCTTTCCCCTTCTTCGCCTTAATCACTAAGGCATAATTCTCTTCGTCATCAGTCTTTGATGAAGAGCCATCCCTGGTGTTCCTCTTGATCTCCTCCTACATCAAATCTGACCATAGTCGTTCCCAATCTAGCAGCTTCTCCTGACCACTGATAGAGTCCTGATAACTATTCCAACTCTTTGGGAGTCCTAGAAGAGCAAGAGTCATCATATCATCCTCGGAAACCATGATTCCAACACTTCCAAGTTCATCACGACATTGAGTGAACTTGGTCAAGTATTTTGGAATAGTCTCACTTTTCTCCATTTTAATTTTTCAAATTTTGTCCTTCAGTGCCAATTTCCTTTGGTCACTACTGTTCTGATACAAGTCCACCAATGCTTTCCATATAGCATATGGAGTTTCCTTTCCATGGAGACTTGAGACAATGTGGTCTCGAACTCCCTCAAGGATTATCCACCTCGCCTTCACCACAAATTTCTTCCATTCGGTCAAATTCTGTGCATCCAATGTTACTGGCTTAGGAATTTCTTGATCAACGAATTCCTTCAAGCCATTATCCTCTAGCACAACCTCCATTATGTCCTTTCAGGCTATAAACTTTGAGCTACCTTCCAAGGCATACTCGAGCTGCAAACCGTAGAACGCGATCTGTCAATCCTGAAAAATGTATAGCAAATTCAAATTTCACTTGTAACCCAAAACTCAAAACTTTGAAATCTCCTCTAGTATATTGTTCTCATATTTGATACCATGTAAAAAATCCTATAGATTCACAAGCTCATGCAATGTACTAAAGCAAAAGACAAGAATCTAATTCTACTTTTAACTAGTGGAAGCCAATAGATCGATGAAAACAATATGAACAAGAAGAAGATAAATCAATGGCACATAAAAAAATATGTATATGGGGAAAGCCACTGCTCAAAACCCTGCTATCTATATTGCATATATCAGAAATATGAGTGAAGATACAAAGCTTGTTCTCACTAGAACAATTCTGCATAAGTATGCTCAACTCTCTTAGCTCACAAGCAATCTCTTGGCCAACACTTAGCCAATTCTGTAGTTCTCCAAGCCCCTAATATCTTGTGTAATTCCTAGGATGAATAACCTGTATTTAAAAGGAATTCATGCTTCCAAAACTGGGCAATCCAAACATAGGATCAATCTCTGATGCATGCATGCTATTTACACTCCAGTAAGTAATACCAATGATAGTACATTGTCCCTGCACTCTAGCCTCAACTGGGTCTTTCTGTGAACTAACATGCATGAGTTTCTCATGGGGGAATCTTTAGTTAACTGGAGTAGCACTAGTGGAAGCGTTAGTGCACCAATTGACTGTTAGTCCTCTTTTAGTTGCAAAAATAATTTAGAACTAATTTAACTGAACTTAACTCAGTACACTGACTGATTTAATTTCCAACTCAATTTAAACTCATACTAGACACCTAAAATTTAGGGAGAACATATACATGACTACAGAAATACTTCCAACTCAAAATTCCTAAGCTAATTAAGTTAATTAAACTTAATTAAATATTTACAAGTTGCTATGATAATAGAATTTGATTTTAATTCACAATTTAATTCAAGGAAAAATTAAACTAGAATTTCCTGTTTGCATTTCTCAACATATACATGCATCAAAGAGAATAATCTAAATCTGATCAGCAACATCGTTGAACGATGTCATATGCATACATAAGCATCATCCAGAAATTCACCATATGTAACTTGTGCATTATGACAACACCATAGTCTCCAACTTAAGCAATATATATTCATCCTCCAAGAATTTATCATTACAGTAACATATGTGTCCTCAACAACAACAAAAATACTTCACCAATGATATATTTTCTTATAAGGAACACCATTATGCAACAAAGAATTCTCAAGAAATCATAATGCAAACAATGTACTATTAGAAGAATAGAAAGTGCTCCCCCCAAACCTTTGCCAACTGTTCACTATTAGGTATGATCATATCCGACTTCATGATCATTAAAGCCATGAAAGGGAACCAAAGCAGCAATGACATATTCCAACAACTCATAAACCATCATAAGCCAATACCACTTCTAAGTTGTATATGAGCATCAACAGACTATAACCAACCAATGTCAGAACCAAAAAGCCAAATAATAATTGACTAAAGCATATCATAACCTCTCTCTGAGTCTATCCCATTATTTCTTCATCTCAAAGAAACATATGCGACTGTCTAGATCAAAAATCACGCATATACATGATTGTACTTCATAATATCTACGTACAGAAAGTAAAATGCTGAAATTTCATAGCCACAACTCCCCTTGAGCTTGTACTGTATGTTTCTATTCACTGTTACTACATTGAATGCAATGTCAGTAATACCAAATGAATATCAAAACAACATAGAGACTCGTTATGGAGATATACATATGCATAATTCCCCATGAGATCATACATCACTTGATCCTATGGACCTGATAATCATCACCTGCTCTTCATGAGGTCATGTACCTCACACCTCTCTTCCAGTCACTATGGGAAGTAGGCTTTAAAAGCGATGGAATGCAGTAGGGTCAATCTTCCCTTCATTTCTAACTCACTTTCAGTGGCATTATTCCCAAATAAGTGACAAGAGAAGAAATATCCATAAAAAAATCCTTTGTGCCTAGGCACTGATCTTGACCTTGATCCAGGATATTTTCTTTCAGTTGTGTGACTTGATTCAATTTTTCTTTGAGCAACACTACACTAGTTTTTGTCATCACATTGTGAATGTGAAGCAATGTGATTGTACTGAATGCCAGTCTTGATTAGAGGAGAGCGTTATTCATTAATAATCTTCTCTAGAGATTTAGATGCTTTTGCCCATTTGTTGATATTTTCATATTCTTTCTTTAGGGTCACAACTTCAGATTATAATGTCTCACAATGTTTTTCCTTTTCTTGAAGTTGTCTTCTTATGCTTTCTATTTTTCTATTGGTTGCTTCTAATTCCATCTTTAGCATGTTTATTTCCTTAACCATACTATTTCTTTTTGTTTCCAATTCTTTGTTTGCATTCCTGAGTTTATCATTCTCTTTTAGTGCTCTCATTAAGTCATCTACTTCACAACTATCTGATTCATTAATTGACTGATCTTCAAGAGCCATAAGTACTTGATAATGACTGTTAGAATATGAATATGAATTTTCTAGGTCATCAGATGTGTTATGACTATCTTCATTAGAGTAAAATCTTTTCTTGTCAGAAAATTTTTGTTTAGCAATGTTCTTTCCATTCTCTTTATTATTTTCTTTATATGGACATTTGGATTCATAGTGACCTACTCTTCCATAGGAAAAGCATTTAAAGGGAAGCTTACCTCTGAATTTTCCAGTTCCTACTTGCAATTTCCTCACGAAGTTTGCTTCTTCCTCATCTGATATGTAGCTTGTATCTTTGGGTGATTCCTTCTCTTTCCCTTTATATGTGGCTTTGAAAGTTGCTTCTCTCATATCTGATGGACCCCCTTTTCTCATCTCAAAGGCTGTTAGGATCCCATGGAGCTGTTCAATAGTGAGACTCTTCAAATCTTGCATTTCTTCAATAACAGAGACTTTGGAATCGAACTTTGGAGTTAGTGATCTCAAAATATTTTCAACAATAGCAACATCCTTTATTTCATCACCAATATTTCTCATTGAGTTAGCAATCTCGTTTACTCTAAGGAAAATGTCTGTAATGCTTTCATTGTCACACATTTTAAGTGTCTCATACTGAATTCTAAATGTTTGAAGTTTAGCACTTTTTACCTTGGTGTCACCTTCATAACTTTGGATAAGCTTATCCCACATTGCCTTTGCGGTGTTCAGCTACATGAATTTCACAAATTCAGACTCGGCCAGACTTCCCAAGATGGCATTTACAACCTTTGCATTGGTTTCATATTGTTTCTTCCCTGCAGTATCTATGGGAATAGAGGCTGGATATTGATATCCACCTTCAACAATTGCCCATACATATGTTCCAAGTGCCTGCAAATATGCCCTCATTCTGAATTTCCAAAAGAAAAAGTTAGTTCCATTAAATAAAGGTGGCCTGAGAAAAAATACTCCTTCTTGACTACTCATCTTGATAGATCTCCCTTTAAGCGATCAAGCTCCAACTGAGGAATCGACTTTGATACCAATTGTTGGGAAAAATACTTGGTGGGGGGGGGGGGGGGTGGTGAATCAGTATTTTGAACTCAGTTCAACTTTTCAATTTCTTATTCAGATTTATGTACACTTTTGTCATTCAATAAAACAACATATGTATGTGACTTAAGTAAAGGAAAACGACATATATCTAATTAACTAAATTTTCATATATATTTCCTCATATGTTCTACTTTAACCAGTGTGTCATTACTTCATTAGCCTTTAATTAAATAGTAACCATGAGTTGTAAGAACATAATAAAGCATCACACATAAGAAACACAACAACACAGGAGGACACAAATATTTTTAAGCAGAAACCTAATGTGGGAGAAAAGAACCAATGTCGTCATCTCTGTCTTATTCTTTTATTATAAAGGAAACCATGTTACAATCTTGTATTGGTGTAGACTCATACCAGCATGCAGGCATCCACCTGCAAAAGGCTACAACCTTCTCTCATTATCCAGCACCCACTGGAAGGGAGCTCCAACCCTTGATATTTTTACTGTCACCCACAGGAAGGGAGCTCCTATCCCCTGAACAGATTTACCAACTACCACTGGAATGAAGCTTCAAATCCCTCACTGAAGGCTCCAACCCTCAGTAACTATGTGGACCATGTTTCATAATATTTCATACTAGATCCACCTGACTCAAAACATCAAACCTATAGGCCACATTTCATCATATTTTTAGACTGAACCCACCTCCATCATTTAAGTCCAATATCAAATAATAATTCTGAAACCAATCACTGTATCAAATCACTCAATCACCAAACCAACTGAATCATTCAAACAATCACTGAATCTTAATCAACCAATACAACTAGATCAAACAAATTCATAATAGATCATATTAGTGCACATCCATTCACAAGAATACAAAGCCATACTTTGTTCATCACAAAAATAAGATCCTGCCATTGCAAACCTTGACCAATCATACGTCATAAGGTATACGCTACTATGCTGAAGCATAACCACGTATGTACATGCTTCTCCTTAAGAGTATCTACGTACAAAACTAAAAACACTAAATGTCTGAGTCTAAATCACTGTCATAATGAATCAATCACTAAATCAGATACTGAAGCCATCACAGATCACTGAACCAAATACAATTCACCACATAGTAGCTTCATCACTAGGCAACATTCCATTCCATAATCAATTCAGTATTGTTAAACATAGATTATTATAAGTGAGAATTCATCGACAGACAATAGTGAACATAACAGAATTGATCAAACATCATCAACAACTCATACTGCAATACCCCAACATGTGTACGTGACTCTTACAAAAAAAATCCGCGTATGTACATGCTTTTCATGCTTGACACCTGCATACAGATTCTGAAATTTCGTAGAATGTATACACAACTGACTAGAAGAAGATTTGTGTATGTATGTGCCATCTCAGAGGTAAACCAACGTACATATCTATAATCATTGAATCATACCTTTGCTACAAACACAACACATACTTCGCAAAACTTACCGTCACATATTCATGTCAGAATATCATCATCACCACAAATATATCACTATTATACATTATTAACAAGCAAATCAAACAAGCATGCATGACACCATACTTTAGATCTTTCAGATTTGTGTCTTCTCCTTGCTCCTTGGTGCACACTTTTTCAAAATCAAATCATTCACAAACAATTCATCACATGCACACACAACACTTCGATCTCCATCTCCTTATATAACATATGCCTTAGCCAATACCTTAGGTCAATCCCTTAGTAATTATGTTGGTATTCTTTGATGGGATTAAATATCCATTGTCGCGCTCATTACTCTAGGTCAATACCATGGTAAAGACCTGTAGTATTAAAACTACCATGGTGTGGAATATGTACGCGACTTATCTTTAACATACCTGCGTATGTACACGGTATTTTTTTCACAAGACCCGCATATACTTTCTCACACTTTATCTTTACCATTCCTCTATCTATGAACTTATATTCCTTTGTCCACCTCACCTATAGAATCTGAATAACCATCATGTTGACATATTTATCAAGTAGGTTTCCATCAAGGAAAACACATCAGCCATAATTCCAACAATAAACTAATAACCTTTGTGAACTAACTAGTTATAGTTCAAAGTTCCCAGAGTTGTTCATAGTTAATCTCATATGTTAACTTCAGACTAGGCTGAGAAGACCCTCCTACTTTGGGAATAGGAATTTGAATGGTGCTACCTTGTCCAAAAGATGAGTGGTTAGGGTGTGTGGAGTCAATAACCATAAAAAACTGGTTATGCTCCTTCTAGTGCTAGAATGTTGAAAGTGTTGGATACCGCCAACATATAAGGGGATCTCACAGATATGAGGTCCCAATTAGAACTCACATCATTTGGTGTAGAAGTCCCATCTAGAATATGGCCAACTGTAGTTTACTTAAATATATGCCTTGGCTTTAGCTGTTAGCACAAGAGAGAAGCACAAATGTGTTTTTGAATGAGAAAGTGGGTGTCCCTTGTGAATTTTCGATTGTAGATGTTTTACTGCCAAGGGAGGAAATAAAGTGAGCCTATAAGAGAGAAGTAATAGTACTACCTTAATGGAGACACACATGAATGAGAAAGACTCATCTAAGATCAAGTAAAATATTTCACATAGATGTGATGATCGTTATAAACATTACAACACATTTCCAATAAGTTAAGCACCGAAGTCACCGAAATAGTTCAATTACTTCAGTACATATGAAAGAAAACATGAATCATAAACATTCAAAGAATAGTCTTAGAAACATCCATATTCCATGTGTGATTTTTTTTTTTTTTTTGGTTTGTCTTGGAAGGCTTCTATTATTAAGAAAAAGTTCCAAGATACATAAATACAATGAACATCACTAGCTCCAATAGTGGAGCGTTAGAGCCACTACTTGCTCCCCAAAAGTACTAACTCTGTCTCTCTAATGCCTTGTGGGAGAAGCCAAGGTTAAAAGTCCTTACATGAGAAATGAGGATCCTTTTATAAATTGAGGCATGACCTTTCACATCCCCATGACTCTTGACTTTCCAACTCCTAATGACCTTTGGACTTCTACAACCTTTGGATTTCCAAATGACTTTTGGAATTACATATGACTTTTGGTATTACATGTCTTTTGGAATTCCATGGCTCTTTTGTCCATACATGACTCTTGGACTTCCACTTATTTGTCTTTACAATGATTACATAATTACATCATAACTTCCACATCATCATGTGATGAAGACATGACATGTCACTATCCTTGATGACTGGGACTAATAGTGACTGATGACATGGACTTTCTTCAATGGTGACATGGTTTCCACTCGTGTCTTCATTCTTCATGCAACTTCTAGTCGTTGTTATCTTCACCCTTTAAAGGGTATTTGATCTAATGTAGTCTTCAGGGTGCTTTCATCATCAACATTTCAATGCGTTCTTTGTTCTTCAATGCTTCCTTTGTTTGCCTTCTTTTCCCGATCTTCGTCATGAACTCTTGCCATGCTATTCCTATATCTAAAATCACTCATGAAAAGCAACCATCAGCCTAAAAATATCCTATTCTAACATGTTTTATGTAGATTTTATGTTCACGCCTTATCAATGTGCCTAAAAGGAACAAGGAGATCTTCTGGGCACAAGGGAACTCTTTGAAAGTTTGAAGGGCGGAGTCTTTGGCATGCGCTCATGCATTCAAGAGATAGAGGAAAACAAGGAAGGGTGCATGGCGCAAGTAGGAAGGAAGAAGGAAAAGGCTTCGAGATTCCAAAGTGCACTATGCACTCAAGGGATAGAAGTAGGGCACAAGGCACATTCTTGAAGGCTAAAGGATGGATGCTTTAGGCCTTCGGGTTGTGCTCGTGCTCTCAAGAGGCCCAGGAGGGTGCATGGCATAAGTTTGAAGGTTGAAGGGTGAATATTCATGCCTTCGGAGTGTTCTCATGTACTCAAAGGGTTAAGAGGGCACATGGCACACTATGTAAGGTTGAAGAGTGGAGCTTAAGACCTTTGCGGTGCACTCATGTGCTCAATGATGGCACATTCCTTTGAGTCGAAGAAGTGTGCTCAACAGAAGAATTGGTTTCTCAAAGGGCGCAGTTCGAAACAGGGAAGGGGAAAGGGATTAAGGAGTACACTTTGCAAACTTGGAGGTCGTATGGCACAATTTCAAGCAATGAAGGATTCCCAATTGAGGCTTAAGAGTGTGCTCACATGCTCCTTGCCTCGATGGGTTCAATTTGCAACCAAAATTTGTCTTAGCCTAGGATATAGGACAATGAGTGATTATGATGAGTTTAGACATAAAACTATCATTGTGTGACACATACAAAATCATCATGAAAACTCAGACAAGCTTGAACAAGGATAAGTATACATCAAGATGCCACTTTTCATTCCCCAAATACAACAAATGAAGTGTGTGTGACTGTGACCAAAAGTGTTGTTTTCAACAACAAAGATGTTACAACCATGAAATGTACTAAAGATATTTTAATCAATGCGACGACACTTGAGAACATTCAAGAACACTTTAAACACATAGAATGACATACAAAGGCACTTGATGATCAAGGTGACATTAGATATGATGGTAAAGAAGGCTCTAAAATTTGAATGTAGTGAAATTTTTTGGAGGGTGTTGTAGTAGCGACAACAGGTTCTTTTCCAACAAATTTGGGTAGAAAGTCCATTGATTGGGTACATTTCCCATAAATCTCCATTTTTGTGGGTCAAATTAGCACAAACCAAATACCCCAGGGGTTGTGGGAGTACCTCCCAAGCTACACATTTCAATAGTTGATTGATTTTCCAAGCATGCAATCTTCATTCCAATGAAAGTGCCTTATTTAACAAAATAGGTTGTGAGGATCTCTTCAAACACATTTTGAAGTAGTGGGTCCTCAATTGAGCATTGTGTTAGTTAGAGACACAAGATTCATTGGTGATTTTTGATGAATTTTTTCAGACAAGTTGGAACCAAGTTGCTACTCAAATCAAGTCATTGTCCATATACTGAAGGGGAAATAAAATGAACTACGGGTTTATTGGAGAACTGCTTGTTGGATAATTTAATTGTCCTTAAATTACTTCATTAATTGTAAACCAAGGTTCGTGTACATATGAGATGTATGTGCACCATATATGCTAGGAATTCTATCTTGAAATTAAATTGATCTAAGTGTGGATAAATATTAGATGAAATTAAAGAGTTACTGCGCATATGTTCTTTCCATTAGAGATACATCCAAATCAAATGCCAAACTGAATTGAAAATTAATCTAAAAGTTAAAGCCTCAACTTATTCTAACTGTGAAATTGAAAGTCTAACTCTAATTGCAGAATGGGGAGTCTATCCTTAATTGCAGAATGGAAAAGATTAATACTAAATTGCAGAAAATAAATTTTAAAACTACTTTGCAGAAAGGAAAGAAATTAACTATGATTGCAGAAAGGAAACAAATTAACTATGATTGTAGAAAGAAATGTGCTAATGTAAATGTTTGTAGAAGAAAAATCAAATGAGAACTAACTTCCAATGATTACTGATGTGCATATATTACTCTAAAAAGACATTTCTTCATCATCCACAAAATTAATTGTGTAATGAAAAATAAACTACTAGAAGTAAATTCATATGAGAATCAAATATTTTTGGTATTTTTGTTTTATGAACGCTCTGAAATCTAAACAACAAATAATTAAAATCACACAACTGAGATGTAATTATTCTAATTGATAGAAAGAAAATTGTATGAAATTGCAAGCTGAATGCAAAAAAAGATCTATCAATGTAATAAAAAATAAGCTAACTATCCTTGCAACTCTCTAGGGGGCCCTCCCGTGAGCATAATTCTATCACTGGTCAAATGATTTCTCAACCACGCATTGAAAACAAAGTATTTTATCAATTCAAAATAGAGTGTCACAATACTAGAAATAAACCACAACATACTTAACTTTCAAACTTAACTTTTTGTTTTCGACTTATGGATTTTATGCAATTTTTCATAAACTAAATTAAGAGTCTTATGCCCAGAGGAAATGAAACTATTCTGCCATCTAAGAAGTAAATGTAAATTGTAACTTTATCTCCTCATGATTTGCTAATGCAAGATAAAATCATGAGGGATTCTTATCGAATCATATCCTTGTGATCAAACAAGTCTCCTACACGCTCACCTGATCCCATTGTGATCTCCTTCCACACTTTTCTTAACTATTGCACTGTCATAACCAAAGTTTGAATTTGGATTTGACTCTTAGATCTCCTGATCTCTGTAGCATACCAAGTCATGCCAATAGGTGGTCATCCATGTGGTGAACATTTGTCATCTTCAGATACCTTTCATCCCTTTATTGATGCATTGAAACCTGTCTAATCATGGATATGGCTACAAAATTCAACATTAGCTATGGAATGATTAAGATTATGTAATTGTAGATATATTTTCATTATAGTTCATAAATAAACATAAATTCTAAAACATATATGATTAATACCTTTTTATAAGCTCAATTAAGTCTGAGATGACCTTAATTAAGTTGAGATTGCTGTAAAATGGTCACAAAAAGATAAAGGAGAGGGAAAAAGGTAGCAAAAAAGGAAAAAAGTTCAAACTTCAACATTCCCCCACACCAAAGGTCTTGCATCTCCTCATGCACCAAAATAAAAATTTGGTTCTTCTTTGTTCTTCAACGTAAGATTTCTAAAGCTTGTGCAAGCACATCTAGATTAAGGTTTTTGTTTCTCTTTTTAATTTTGAAGGAAGCCCTTGGTCTCTTCATCAAGATTTTACTCTGAAATCCCCTGATCTTATTATTAGGGAACCTATTATTTGCTTTGAGTTTCTTTTTTTTCTTGTACCAATCGAATGGAAGAGATGAAAAAGTATGTAATTATTATGAGTTGTTAACATTTCATTTTGTACCTTTGCTACCTCCCTTTCCTATGTAAGATGCTTATTAAGAATTTCTACGTCATATATGTCTTGTTTCAAAGCATCCTCAATTCTATGGTCTGAAAAAAGAGTTTCATTGAATGCATTTTCTAAATTCTGTGAGGAGCTTAACTTCTGTTGCACTCTTTGTTCTAGGGATTCCACATAATTATAAATTTCTTGCTTAACTGGATCAATGTTTGGTGTTTTCCTTGCTGGGCTCACTTTGTGAGGCAATGTTCTATATCCTTCTTGTTCAATATTAATCATTTCTGGAGACTGTGTATTTGAGATATTTAAAATTCTTCTGCTTCTTCTTAACTTTACCCTTGGATCTATAATGTTCTGACTTTTCCTCTTTTTCCAATTTTTTCCTGTTTGTCTTTCTCTGGTTCTTCATGCTCTCTAGGTGGTTTAGAATTTGAGCTGGATTTCTTCCTTCTAAGACTTTATTTTTCATTTTTATTCTTACATTTTTCAAGGTATTAAGAGAGCAGGGTGTCATATTCAAATGGGTCCTCTGGTACATTTGTTTCATTTTGCTGAACTCTCTTTTCTAATTTCCTCCTTAGGGTTAGGGTTTGTTAATGACCCGCGTCGACTTCTTGTAACTCTCCTGCTTGCTTCTTCTTGAACTTCTACGAAGTGGTTACGAACTAGAAAATACTGCCAATTGTCTCCCTTAGCTTCTAAATTCTCTTCTATGAGGATTTTGATTAGTCTGTGACGGTAGAGGGAATTATCAATGGACTTATACTCTCTTTGTATACTAGATGTCTTCTTTCTAAGACTATGGAACACAAAGTAGGGATGATTGATTTCATTTCCACCAATAAAATGCATCAGGAACCGAGCATGATAGAAAAACATGGTTCCAAACCTTCCTTCACAAGTTAAAAATTTATGGATAACCAATAATAAATTCCTCCATTTCCCTTTTAATGTTGTAACTGGAATTCCCTTTTCAAAGATAGATATATCCATACCTGGTCCCTGAGGAAGTTTATCCAGTCATTCTCCTTGATTTTCCTGTTCCTGAAATAACTTTCTCCATTTCTGGGCAATTCTGTAGCTTCTTCCATGATAGAATCTACCAAGATAAGCTTGATGTCATCAATTTCTGCATCGACCCCATCAAAATCTCGAGCAAAATTTGGTGAATTTTGTATCATGGCTGTCGATTTTTTCAAATAACTTAAACCACCCTACTTGCTCCAACTGTTCTCTGACTCTTGGGGTATGCTTGAAGAAACTTGATTCCGTTTGGTTTAGATCATATGATGACACCCATAGTGGAGAGAAGTCTCGATCCTCAACTATTTCCTTTTGACACAGATGATGGAAGGTTGATACAAAGGGAATGAGCCAAGTTGAATGGTGTGGGTTTTAGAATGGAGTGAAATGGGATGGGATGGAATGAAATGATAATAGAGTAAGGTGCTTGCAGAGTATTTGTTTGGTGATCGGACTGAACCTTTTTGCATAATCATCTGCAATTTTTAGATCCTGTTTCATAGGATCAATGGGATATATATGATTTTAAGTGGATTTGATGTGACTGATTGAGTAATGATGATGGTGGGGTGTAACAATTATGATTTTTGGGTAGACTTATAAGGTATTTTTAATGATTCCAGCTTTTTAATAAAATCCTCCCATGAATTAAAACCTAATGTTATTATATGACAAATAATTCAACATCCTACAAACCTTTGCTTGTGAATTCCTTTGATATTTCTTTGCTGTGGATTTTATGATGTTGATGTAGATTTAGAATTCAAACTTGGCTGCGGAATTGAATACTAATTGCAAAATGACATAAATTTTGTTGCTACTTTGTTTATCAGAGAATAAAACTGGTCTTCAAAAGTATTTCTTTCCACCTCAAATTTATTAGAAAAATAAGGATAAAAAGAAATAGGGAAGAGACAAGGGAATTATGAAAATCTAAACCACCAAGAAGTCTTGGTTTTTCAGTTAAGATTTTTTGTATAAGCATGCCAACATAATTTGTTTTCATGCATATACATTTATTTTTATTATATATATATATATATATATATATATATATGTATATGTATATGTATATGTATATGTATATGTATATGTATATGTATATGTATATGTATATGTATATATATATATATATATATATATATATATATATATATATATATATATATATATATATATATATATATATATATATATATATATATATATATATATATATATATATATATATATATGTAATAAGAAAAACTACAATGTAGTTGGAGAATGAGGAGAAAAATCTCCTTTCTTGACCAACTTGAATTTATAATTCTCTTGCAAATATTTGATAAAATCTTCCTTTGTTAGTGGTTTATGGTACAATATTAATCTATGACCATTACCAAGGAAATTAACTTATTCATCATCAATAGTTTTGATTTTGAATTTCCAATTATAAAAAATAGTATCAATCTCATAAGGACCAAGGCAATGGGTTTGAAATTTTCCTTGAAAGTCTTTGAATTTGGAATAAAAAAGAAGAGCCCAGTCAACTTGCTTGAACTTTTTAGCTTTGATAAATTTGTTGTGCAATTTTGATCTTTGTTGCTGAACTATGTTGGTTCTTTGGATAACATCTTGTTAGATATCATCTAGCTCATTCAATTGTGCTAGTTTCTTTTTTTGAGCTTCTGATAGATCAAGGCCCAATTTAGTTGTTATTCTAAAGTTCTCCACTTGGAACTCAATTGGAAACAAAAATTTCTTTCCATAGACAAGCTCATAAGAAGTATTCCCAGTTGTGTTTCTCTATGTGGTTCAATATGCCCATAGTGCTTCTTGAAGTTTTTCTACCCAATATTTCCTATGCAAATGCATAGTCTTGGTTAGAATTGCTTCAAGTACTTTGTTGGTGGATTCCACTTTTCCATTAGCTTGTGGATGATATGGATTAGAATTCTTATGCTTGATTTTATATTGCTCCATGATCTTTTGTACCAAATTGGATGTGAATTGAGTACCTTGATCTGTTACAATTTCTCTTGGAACACCAAAATGAGTAAAAATATCCTCAAAAGAAATGTAACTATAACATTTTCAGTAGCAAATAAAATAAATTTAGCTTCTACCCTTTTTGTAACATAATATGTGCAAACAAGTATGTACCTTTTCTGTTTAGATGGAGGATTTATTGGTCCAACAAAATCTAGAGCCCATTTTTCAAAAGGCTCTACAAGTACATGTGGCTGTAGAGGCATTTCATTAGATGGAACAGGCTTCCCCATTCTTTGATAACTATCACATCTATTGACATATTCTTTGGAATCCTTGAAAATGGATGGCCAATAATATCCCAAAATAAGGATCTTGTAGGAAGTTCTTTTATCAAAAAAATGTGCTCCACATGACTCATCATGACAAGCTTTCAAGATTTTAGGTACTTCATCTTGTCGAAGACATATTCAGATGATCAAATCAGGCCCGTTTTTGTACAATTCTCCATCTATCCAAGAATAAGGTGCACACGTTTTGATCAATTTTTGTTTTTCTCTGGCTGATAGTTGTGTAGGTCACATTCTTGTAGCCAAATAATTAGCAATATTTGCAAAGCAAGGTGTTTTAGTAGATAATGCAAAAAGATATTCATCAGGAAATTTATCTTTTACATGAATATTATCATTAGTATTTTGCATTCTAGAAAGAAAATCAACAACTGTATTTTTTTCCCAGTCTATCAAAAATAGTAATGTTGAATTCTTGTAATAATAACAACCATCTTGTTATTCTACCATTAGTAATTGGTTTTTTCATTAGATATGTAATGGAAGAATGATCTGTATGAATGAAAGTTTCATAACCAGTGATATAATGATGAAACTTATTAATGGCATGTACAATGGCTAAAAACCCCTTTTCTGTTACAGTGTAATTGAAGTCTATTGGAGTCAATTTTTTTCTTGTATACTAGATAGCACAAGGAGTTAAATCTTTTTGTCCCAACAAAACTCCTAAAGCTTTATCTAAAGCATCAATAGAAATATGGAAAGGGAGAGACTAATTAGGTCCTCTTAGAATTGGCACTTCAATAATATTTTGTTTTAATGTCTCAAATGTTTTTTGGAAGTCAAAGTTCCATACAAATTCACAATCTTTTGCAAGAAGTTTGAAAAGTGGAGAGGCTTTTTTTTGTGAAATTTTCTATGAATATTCTATAATATCTAGTAAATTCGAGAAAAATTCTAACATCTCTCTGAAAAACATGAATTTAAGTTTTAAAAATTATTTATACTTTAGATGTATCCACTTTAATTCCATCACTTGAAATATGGTGGCATAAAATAATCCCCTCATTGAACATCATAAAACATTTATCATGTATTAATGAAAGGTTTGCCTCTTTACATCTAATAAGAACTTTTTGCAAAATTTCAATAGATTCTTTAAAAGTATCTCCATACATAGTAAATTAATCCATGTATACTTCCATAAATCATGAATTAGATAAGAAAAGATACCTAAAAATGCTCTTTGGAATGTGGCAGGTGCATTACATAATCTAAGGGGAAGTACCCTATAGGCATATGTTCCCCATGGACATGTAAAAGTATTTTTATCTTGATCTTCTGGAGCCAGGTGGATTTGGTTATATCCACCAAAACAATCTAAAAATGAAAAATACTTCTTCCTTGCCAAGCTATCTAATACTTGATCTATAAAGGTTAGTGGAAAATTATATTTTAAAGTAGCTTTGTTTAATTCCCTATAGTTAATACACACTCTCTATTTTCCATTTTTCTTTAGAACAATCATTAAAGGTGACACCCATTGACTGTCTAATATTGGATAGATGAAATTCAGATTAAGTAACTTTTGTAATTCCTCCTTAACAATTTCTCTCAGATTACGGTTCATCCTTCTTTGAGGTTTTCTAACTAGTTTTGTTGAAAATGCAACAAGAAAATCCTAATTTAATTTTGTCCTTGAATTAAATTAGGAATAAAATTGTAATTCCACATCTCATGACAACTTGTATTAGTTAACTAAGTCAATTTTCCTTAGTTGGCTCAGTTAATTTGAGTTAAGGGTCTAACTTGAGTCATGTGGAGTGTATCCTACATTATAGGAGCCCTGATTGAGTTTATTTTGAGTTGTAATTAATTAATTCAGTTTGACTAAGTTAAAGTGAGTTAAACTAGTTCCAACTATTGGAGGAACTAGTGGGAGGTCTAGGAGTGTGGTGTTGCCTGTAGTGATCAACTAGTTAATTGATGATTCACTCATAATTAACTCATGCATGTCAGATCTGGGAGTTACCCAATTGAGATTGGAGTTCGGGGACAATGTACTATTAGTTGTATAATAATCTGAATTGTATAGGTGGTGCATGCAGTTAGAGGAAGGGCTATGAGGATCACACAATTTCATTTGAGGAATTTACCTAATTAATAGGGGTTAATTCCCAAGGAAATAGGGACTTGGGAAAGTAGAAAATTGGTTACGTATTGGCCTGGGCTTGTCCAGGAAGCTATGAGAAAGATAAAGATAATGCAAAGGTTTCTCGGCCTCGAGCAAAGCATTGTAATCTTCTCATATTTTATGAATAATGAAATATACAGACAACAGGGATTTTTAGCTGCATTTTCCCCAAGAATTCATTGTGTAATGTGTTGATTGAATTCTTTCTCTTGTATGCTTCATGAATTCACGATCGTTTAATTGTTTCCACTGATGAGTAGAGTAGATTCAAGTCTATTGTTTTAGTAAACCATAATTAGAAGTTTGAATCTACAAGGAATTTCTACATGGTATCAGAGTAGAAATTACTCTAGAAGAGGAGAATAAAAGTTTGTCTTTTACAGGTGAAATCGAATTTGCAGTATCATACTTCAGAGCTAGCATGATGTCATTCTATGGATTGAGACTCGAATATGAACTTGAGGGTAGTTAAAACTATATTGCTTGGAAGGATAGGATGGAGGCAGTGTTGGAAGGTAACAAGCTTAAGGAATTCATAGAGAAGGATATTCTTAAGAATCCAACAACTGATGCTCAAGATTTGGCAAAGTGGAGAAAATGTGTTGCCAAGGCGAGAAGGATTATCCTAGAAGGAGTTCGAGATCATATTGTCTCGAATCTCCACGGTAAGGAGAATTGATATGCAATGTGGAAGGCCTTGACATACCTGTTTCAAAACAAAAATGACCACAAGAAGCTGGCACTAAAGGACAAGCTCAGAAAAATCAAGATGTAGAAGGGTGACTTAATACCAAAGTACTTGACCAAGTTCACCCAATGTTGGGATGAGCTTGGAAGTTTTGGTTTTATAGTTGTTAATGATGATTTGGTTAACCTAGCACTTCTAGGCCTTCCCAAGAGATGGCATAATTACTAGGACTCAGTAAATGGGATGAAGAAGCTACCAGAGTGGGAGTGTTTGTGGTACGAATTGGTGTAAGAAGAGATTCAATGGAACACTTGAGATGGATCCTCATCCAAGCATGATGATGAGGAGAAATGTGCCTTAGATGGAAAGGAAAAGAAAGGGAAAGGGAAGTCATCCCATTCCAAGTCATATTCCAACCAGGGTGGCAAGAAGAAGGACTTGTCGAATATTAAATGTTTTCACTATTATGAGCTGGGACACTATGCCTCAAAGTGTCCTCTCAAGAAGGCCAACAAGAATCCCTTAGGAGGAGAAACAAGTGAAGCTATTGCTTCAAAATTAGAGGTGGATTTCACCCTCATCACTTGCATGGTGACATCGGTGATGGGTAGTGTGGTATCTAGATAGTGGAGCCTCATTCCATATGACCAACAACAAAGAATTCTTCAGTGACTTAGAGGAGAAGGACCTCCATATGCACATCGAAATGGGAGATGATGGAAGGTATTATGTGATTGAAATTGGTACTGTTACTTTTCAGAGGGAGTCTGGTTCTCCTCTCACATTAAAATATGTCATGTATGTTTCAGGTATGAAGAAGAATTTGGTTTCAGTTGCTATGTTGGAGGACATGGCCACAATGTGATATTTAGCAAAGGAAAGGATTTCCTTCATCACATAGCCTCACGACAAGTGAAAAGGATCGGGGTTTGGGTGAAGAACCTCTACAAATTAGATGTAGAAGACTGTGCTCCTTTGAGCACAAAAGAAGAGAAGGTGCAGAGCCAAGACATTGATGAGTTGTGGCATAGAAGATTGGGTCACTTACATCATAGAGCTTTGAAGATCATGCAACAGATTTATATGGGACTTCCCAAGGGTGCACTTGAGTAGAGAGACACATGAAAAGGGTTTACATTGGGGAAGTACACCAAATCCACCTTTCATGATAAGTACAGTTGAGCACAAGAGATCCTTGAAAAAGTTCACTCAAATGTGTGTGGATCAATCTTGATAGCCTCCACGAACAAGCACAAGTATTATGCAATATTTGTAGATGATTTCTCTCGTAAGTGATGAATTTTCTTCATGCAGAAGAAATATCAGATGTTCGCTAAATTTTGTGAATTTAAAGCACTTGTTGAGAAAGACATTGGTAGAAAAGTGAAGGCTCTTAGGAGCGACAATGGTGGAGAATATGTGTTGAATGAATTCAAAAACTTCTATACATCAGAAGGAATTACACCAGAGTTAATAGCACCCCATAAACCACAACAGAATGGAGTGGCTGAAAGGAATAACAAAAGTATTATGGGATATACACAGGAAATGTTACATGATCAGGGCCTACCGTTGCACTTATGGGCTGAAGCATGCAACACAACTGTATATGTGCAAAACATAAGTCCTCATTTGATTCTCAGGATGAGTACATTTGAAGAATATTTTTCAGGTAAGAAACCAGATGTGGCACACTTCAGGATATTTGGTTCATTAGTTTATTGTCATGTTACCAAGGATGCAAGGAAAAATCAAGAACCAACAATTGAGTTGGGCATATTTGTAGGGTACACTAATACACCTCAAAACTATTGTGTGTACCTTCCATCTCATAAGATGACAATGGTTTGTAGAGATGTGAAGTTCGATGAAGGGAAGGCCATGAGATGTTCCCTTGAGAGGGAGCTTTAGTTGCATGGAGAAGAGGAGCTTTTAGCTCCAAAGGAAGAACCCCAGGATGATGTCAAGTAGCCACATGTAGAGGAGTAGATAGTGGAATCCCCCGCATATGCAAAGACTTCCATAGATGGAAGGAAGCACACTAGAGAGGCTGAAAGACTGATGCATGATGCTAGAGAGAATGTGGGAGCAGCCACACAACAACATAAGAAGAGGAGGTCACCAGATCCGTACATTGGCTACATGACTCTAATGAGAGAGAGTGTAGATATTGAGCCTTCTTCATTTGAGGAAGTAGTGCAACAACTAGTATGGGTTGATGCCATGGTAGAGGATTATGACTCCATTACCAGAAAAAATGTTTGGGAAGTGGTCCCAAGTCTAGCAGACAAGTCAATGGTGAGTTCCAGATGGCTTTACAAGATAAAGAAATAAGAAAATGGGAGTATGTAGAAACAAAAGGCCAAATTTGTGGCCAAAGGGTTCTCTCAGGTGGAGGAATTGATTATGAGGAGACCTTTTCTCTAGTAACAAGGTACTCTTGAATCATATCTATTCTATCACTTTCAGCGCATATGGGATGAAAGTTACATTAGATGGATGTGAAGATAGCATTCCTCAATGGTATGCTTGAGGAAGAGGTTTACATTGAACAAGAGGAAGAATTTGAGGCCTTCAATAGAGAGTCACATGTGTGCAGACTCAGGTGAGTGCTGTATGGATTGAAATAAGCATCCTATGTTTGGTACACCAGGATTGACAACTATTTCACTAGGTTGGGCTTCACCAAAAGTGAACTAGATGCAAACCTTTACCATATTGTGGTTGAAGGTAAATTATTGATTATAGTATTATATCTTGGTGACTTAATTTTAACAGGTGATGATAACTTGGTAAAATATTGCAAAGAGGATCTTGCAAGAGAATTCAAGATGAAGTTCCTGGGGCTCATGCATTATTTACTTGGTATGGAATTATGGAAAGGAGATGAGGAACTATTTGTCTCTCAAGGAAAGTATGCCAATGAGATATTGAAGAATCTCCAAATGGAGAGAAACAAACCCATGGAGACTCCTCTAGTAGGAAATTGGAGGAAGGAAGATGCCACTTCGGGTGAAATAGTGGAGGCTACTATTTATAGGCACCTTGTGGATTCAATTATGTATTTGGTGAACAAATGACTGAACATATGTTTTGCAGTTAACCATATTAGTCAAGCAATGGTTAAGCCAACCAAACTCTATTAGAAGACAACTAAACATGTGTTGAGATACCTCAGAGGCACCACTCAGTTTGGCCTTTGGTACAAACAAACAAAGGGAGTGAAGCTTCAAGGCTTCACAAATGCAGATTGTGCAGGGAGTCCATCCGACAGGAAGGGAACATCAGGGGGAAATCTTCAGAATTGGGTCAACAACAATTTCTTGGTACACTAGGAAGAAAATATCAATTGCACTCAGTGCAATAGAAGTAGAGTACATGGCTGCTAGCCAAGCATATTGTGAGGCTTTCTTGATGAGGAAGATCCTTGTTGGGTTATTTGGTTAGCAGATGGATTCTACAGTGATTTACTGTGATAATCAGAGTTGTATCAAACTCTATCAGAAGCCAATTTTTCATGATCAGTTGAAGCATATCGACATCTGATATCACCATCTACGAGATTGTGTGCAGAGGAGAATCATGTTGCTGGAGTACATTCCTATAGAGGAACATGATGTAGATATTTTGACAAAGGCATTGTTAAGATGAAAATTCAAGTTTCATAGAGGTAGGATCGGGGTAGTAGATAATCCCTTTCTTGTTGAGAGGGAGTGTTGAAAATGCAACAAGAAAATCCTAATTTAATTTTTTCCTTGAATTAAATTAGAAATAAAATTGTAATTCCACATCTTATGATAACTTGTATTAGTTAACTAAGTTAATTTGACTTAGTTGGCTCAGTTAATTCGAGTCGAGGGTCTAACTTGAGTCATGTAGAGTTTATCCTACATTATTGGAGCCTTGGTTGAGTTTATTTTGAGTTGTAATTAATTAATTTAGTTTGACTGGTTAAAGTAAGTTAAACTAGTTCCAACTGTTGGAGGAACTAGTGGGAGGTCTAGTAGTGTAGTGTTGCTTGTAGTGATCAACCAATTAATTGATGATTCACTCTTAAATAACTCATGCGTGTTAGATCTAAGAGTTACCCAGTTGATATTGGATTTTAGGGACAATGTACTATCAATCGTATAATCATCCAAATTGTACAAGTGGTGCATGCAGTCAGAGGAAGGCCTATGAGGATTTCATAATACCAATTGAGGAATTTCCCTAATTAATAGGGACTAATTCCCAAGGAAACAACACAAGGAAATAGGGACTTGGGCAAGCAAAAAATTGGCTAAGTATTGGCATGGTCTTGTCTAGGAAGCTTTGAGACAGATAGAGATAGTGCAGAGGTTGATCGGGCTTGATCAAAGCATTGCAATCTTCTCATTTTTTTTGACTAATGCAATATATAGATATCATAGTTTTTAGATGTGGCTTTCCCCAGGAAATCATTGTGTAATGTTTTGATTGAATTATTTCTGTTGTATGCTTCATGATTTCGAGATCGTTTAATTGTTACCACTGATGAGTAGAGTAGATTCAAGTCTATTGTTTTAGTAAATTACAATTAGAAGTTTGAATATACAAGGAATTTCTACAAGTTTGCCATTTTCCTAGATATAAATATGATTCATACAAGTTTTAGGATCAATTCCTTTCATATCAGTATACTCCCATGCATAAGAAGAAGAGTGTTTTTTTAGCATCTGTATCAATTTCCTCTTTTGACATTCCTCCAAATTATTATTAAGATTCAATGTTTTATCTGGAAAAATTTCTACTTGAGAATTACCAAAATTTATATAGAATGTAAAGGCATTTGGTGAGATGATAGATATTCAATATTACATTTCTCTTAAAAATATTGATCTTTCTCATAGTATGAAGAAGAATCATCATTATTCATTAAATTTATCACTTGATTCTTTTCATCTAATTGTGAAAGTGTATAAACTTGTTGCATATCATCAAAGTCTTCATTATCATCATCTATCCAAATTTCACTTTCTACTTCAATTATTGTTTTTGTAGGAGGATACAATGTGAATTTCTTAGTGGAATTCCCATTAGAGATATACATATCACCAAATCTACAACTTATGAATGCATCAACTATAGCTAGCCAAGGTCTACCAAGGATCAATGGATGGCCTCCTAAATTATTCTTGGGAGTTAAAATCATGAAATCTACTCGATATTCCCAAGAATCTAGAGAAACATGCACATCTTCTAATACACCATATAGTTTGATAACAAATCTATCTGCTAACTATAATAATGTAGGGGTATATTGAAGATTAGGAAGCTAAATTGTCTCCATTGTCTGTTTACTCATAATATTGATGGTTTCCCCTAGATCATTAAAAGTGTTTGGAATTTCCATACCATTGATATGAATTTTCACAATGGGGCTACTAGGATCTAGATCTTTTTGAACAATAGGTTTCCCCATCGTAATATCAACAATTTTTCCTACCAATTGGATATTTTTAACATCTTTTATTTTTCTTCCTGGTTTTCTAATGCATAACTCCTTAATAGATTTTGCAAATATTGGTATTTCCTTTACATATTGGAGTAAAGTAATTTTGGTGCAAATATTCTTAAGTTCATCTAGCATATCATAGTCTGGTAAAACAATTTTCCTTTCTATTCCTTTATGAATTTTGAGCCTTTCAGGAAAAGGTGGATCCTACAAAGAAATAGAAGTTTGTTCTACTAGAGGAACTGTAGGATTTTGCTTTATTTGCTCATCCTTTGATTGTATAAGAACATATTCCTTTAGAGGAATATTTTCTTGATCAATATTTGCATCTTTTTCATGAATTTCATCCTCTTTAGATTTTTGGATGGTGATTGTTGGTGACTTCTTTTGAAAAACCCTACCAGATCTAAGTTGAAAATCATTTAGACCTAATGGGGTTATAATACAAGCTTGAAAATTTTGTCCTTCAATATTATAAACAACTTGTTGATTCTTATTATTTGGATTTGGAAGTGGTTGAGTAGGTAGTTGATTGGGTTTTTGAGGAAATGGTAATGAAAGTTGTTGATTTTGGATTTTGAAATTCAGGATATTTTACATAAGGATTTTTCCAACCTTGTGCACAAGATGAATTTTGAGATTGTTGGGGCCAAGGTTTCCAAGGTATGAGTGTAGTCCAATTGTTCTGTAATTGTGCATATGATTGTTGATTTTTCCATGGTCTTTTAGCGATAAAACAAAGTGATTCAACTTGGCTTGTTCGAACCTCATCCTAAAAAATGGCTTTAAGACCAGGTATTGAGGGCCGTTCCTTTGTATTATGATTTTAAACACATATGACACAAATTTCTATACTATCAAGGGGACATTCTCTCAAAGCATGTTTCTTCCTACATTTGGGACAAAAAATAGATAATGCAACATTCTAAGCTTTTTTCTTGTTTTTTGTCTTAAGAGTATCTAGTTCTTCACTAAGACTCCCAAGGATATCTGTTTTGAAATTATCAAGAAAATTTCCTATTTCAACTCTACTTACTATTCCAGTTGCAGATTTACTAATTCTGGACATCACATGATCTCTTGGAATTTTATCAGTTCTAGCCTTACCCCTTGAAATATGCTTACGCAAATGACAAATTTCTCCAAATGAAAGTTGAGAAACATCTTATTTTCCCATTAAATTGAGAAGGTCAATCCATTCATCTCTGATGGATTTTGGCAAAAGAGATTTTAATGTTTCATCATCTAAACTATGCATCTTAGCCCTTTTAATATTGTAAGCAAATATTCCAACTAGTTCTTCAAGCAATTCATCCTCTTTCTGCATCATCTTAAAGACTTCATCTGTAAGGTTATGGGGCACGCAATAATCCTTATATTTTTCTAAGAAAACATTTTTCATTTCTTCCCATGCTCTAATAATAGTGTTCCTAATCCCATAAAACATTTAAGTGCTCCATCCTTAAGCGTAGCAGGGAATAATTTCAATTTCTTAGGATCAAGTAAGTAGTCATTAGATCTACATAAAACTTCAAACTCAAAAAGAAATGTTTTAGGGTCCTCATTTCTCAAACCATGGAAATTAGTAAGGATGGAGGGTGAGATGTTTTTCATTGTGGCTGTGGTATCTTCATAAAAGATAGGAAATCCATAAGGATTTGGTTATCCTCTACCACTTCGTCCTCCACCACCTCCTCTATTTCCTCCTTTTCCTCTTCCACCTCCAATCCTAAGTTCACCATTTACATTGTGTACTTATCCTTCTCCTTCCCCTGCCATTGTAGATTCCTCAGAGCTAATATAAGGTTCTATGATAGGATTGTCTAGCTCTTCTTTTGGTTCCTCTACTAATGGTATATTATAATAAGTTTCTTCTTCTTCTTCTTCACTAGGAACCTCTAGTTCTTGTCCTAGAAGTTTCTCTCTTGTCAAAGAGAGGAAAATTACTCCTTCTGTTGGGGATGTAGGTTCTTCAACTACAACTTTAGTAGAATTTGGTGAATCTTTTGGTTGGATTTCAGATCTATGCACCTCAGGAAGTCTATGTCTACCTACAAATGATGGAATGTGAGTATGAGTGGATGGTGTGACAATGCAAGGTCTAGCGGGGGTGAGTGGTGATGTTGGAATTGAACTTCTACCTCTACTTACAAATCTAACCCTAGAATCCATTTCTCTATGCATAAATGATTTTTACCATGCTTTAATTATGCATCTACAAAATTGAATGCACCTAAAATGATATGCAAACTAAGAATGGAATCCTATATACACCTCCTCGAAAATGACACCAAAATGTTGGGTAATTTAATTATCCTTAAATTACTTCATTAATTGTCAACCAAGGTTCGTGTACTTATGAGATGTATGTGCACCATATATGCTAGGAATTATATATTGAAATGAAATTGATTTAAGTGTGGATAAATTTTAAATGAAATTAAAGAGTTATCATGCACATGTTCTTTCCATTAGAGCTACATCCAAATCAAATGCCAAAATGAATTGAAAATTATTCTAGAACTTAAAACCTCAACTTATTCTAACTACAAAATTGAAAGTCTAACTCTAATTGCAGAATTGGAAGTCTATCCTTAATTGCAGAATGGAAAAGATTAATACTAAATTGCAGAAAATAAATTGTAAGACTACTTTGCAGAAAAGAAAATTAGCTCTAATTGCAGAAAGGAAAGAAATTAACTATGATTTCAGAAATAAATGTGCTAATGTAAATGTTTGTAGAAAAAAAATCAAATGAGAACTTGTAACTTCCAATGATTACTGACATGCATATATTCCTCTAAAAAGGCATTTCTTCATCGTCCACAAAATTAACTGAGAAATGAAAACTAAACTACTAGAAGTAAATTCATATGAGAATCAAATATTTTTGGTATTTTTCTCTTATTAGTGCTCTGAAATCAAAACAACAAAAGGTTAAAATCACACAAATGAGATGTAATTATTCTAATTGAAAGAAATAAAATCGTATCAAATTGCAAACTGAATACAAAAACTATCTATCATTGTAATAAAAGAAACTCTCTATCCTTACAACTCTCAAGGGGGCCCTCCCGTGTTAGCTTGAGGGGGTTTGGACCCAAGTTCAGAGTTAGCTGCACTCACCAGCAAAACCCTACACTACCGGCCCTTTCGATAAAAACCCGTGTAGTGCAGGTTGTAGTCTCACTCGAGGCAATATTAGGAGATGCTAGAACTAGGATTCTATATCCAGAAGGTTATGTGATATGGTTTAAGGTGTTTTCTATGGTTTTAGCTCAGATCTGACCTTCGCGAACCCTAATTCATGAAACTTAGACGATTTCTAGTTAAATAAAGTTATAAACTTCGTGTAACTATCTAATCATTCATAAAACAACATTTAACAGTTGATCCAGATCTTGCGTGTAAATACAAAAAATACACAAGGCATAAAAATAGACACATATTTGCTTCAAATATATTTTTATTACTTTAAATCTTCTTTTACAACCCTTCCATACCTTTCACACATAGCTGCAGGGGCCCACGCACTCAGTTGCAGGAGCCTTTCCCTTCTCCAAAAACATAGAAAGATCTACAATTATAGACCCAAAATCATATAATCATGAAGTAGTTGATTCTGCCTTATACTTGTTAAGACATCTCTTTATATATCCTTCGCTATTACAATACCATGGTCTGCAAACCATGGGTGGATCTCAAAACAATATCAAGACATAAGGGGTTTTGACCTTCTTAAAACCCCTTGACTCCTATTTGACCTATGCTACTCATGTTCTAGTCATGAAAATGCGGAGACTTACAATATTTAAACAAAATTTTACTCAGGGGACCCCATCCCAATAGGCCCCCAACACAATTATGTGACTTGTCGTCGAGTCACTCCGCTGGTACACTCTGGATCTTTGATTTCATGCAATTGAATGAAGAATTCACTGGTTCAAGCACCTTCGTGCATTGAACAACTTCCTGTCACACTTCTTCCATAATTTTTTTTGTAGTTTTCCCATCTGCTGCTAAAATGATGGTTCGCTGCATCTGCTGCATACTCTTAAGTGTGCCTTCCACGGTCTGTGAGAGTTTCCTTGCTTCTTCCTCCCATGGCTGCATTCGTGTAGTGATGATTTTCATATTCTTCTACAACTCCTTGATCTTTCCTTGCAGGGATGTCCCCTCTTTTAATTGGGTCAACCGTTGCACAGGGGCTAGGGTGCACGCTGTTGCCTTTATGTCATCGTATTGCAACTTCTTATCCTGAATGGAAACATTGATCTTCTTCACTTGTGGGTCCTCCTGCAGCAAAGTCCATAGTTCAAGAGCTTCGTCAAACAACTTCCCGCACTCCTTTACTTTAGCATCGAGCTTGGCCCTGTCGGTTCTGATGGTAGCCTCACATTGCTCTATGATTTCTGGTGGTGTGGTGGGCTGCAGCTTCAATTGAAGCTCAGTAATTTGGAGCTGCATATCGAAGGGAAATCTATCCACCTACACCTTTGATTCTTTGAACGCATATTCCAACTACTGTACCTTATCTTCAGAAGTGACCTCCAACTGAATCGGGAGCTCAAGGAGCTCACTGCATACTCTTGAAATGGCTTTCTCTAGCTACGCCCTTCTTGCAGCTACCTCATCATGGTCCTAGAGAGATCTGTGCTTTTCATCACACATCTCTTGACTAGTGATCTGTGCATCCTTGATCACCATGAGAGCCCGTTGCTCTCACACCTTAAGCTCGTCTGCTACATCCTGGTGTTGCTCATGCACTGTGGATAGGGGGAACGCTGTAGGTTTTAACCCTGTATGGAAATTACCTACATACGAATTCTAAAACACAGAAAATAAACAATGCGAGAGCATAACACATAAAACACATATACACAGAGATTTTCCCTTAGATCCCAAAAACGGGACTACCAGCTTAATTTTTTCATTATGTTCCTTTCAATTTTACAATACATATTTATACATGTCAAAGCATCCAATACCATGGACTGAAAAACCATCGCGTCCAAAACCATGGACCAAAAACCATCGCGTCCAAAACCATGTGTGAAAAACATGCACAAAACCATAGGTAGGTCTGCCCAACCTAATATAGGGTCCAAAAAACAAACTTTTCTGGGGCATTGCCCTGGACCCCGTAGAGTGGGGTTACCTGCACCCCTCAAACCCCCTGTGACTCCCCCGCTACACAATTGGCACAACGAATGGGGGGCTCCGCCGCCCTTCTAACCCCCCGGTTAACTATGTGGGCTAGTCATGGAAAGAATATAACACCACCCAACATTCTCCCACTTGTTGTTTTCTTTCCACAGGGGGCCACAAGAGAGCTTAGTCATTTATCCAGCCCTGCAACGCCCAATGTTTCTCTACAACAAGAGAACTTCTCAGAGCTCAAAGTTTTGGTCAATGCATTTGCAGTATTCTTCAAAGTGTCCACCTTTGCTAGCAACACCTTTTTATCTTCTATCATATCCCTCACCAAGTGATACTGAACATCAATGTGCTTTGTCTTTCATATCCCTCACGATGGGGGGGCTCCCCCCTTCTAACCCCCTGTTAACTACGTGGGCTAGTCGTGGAAAGAATGTAACACCACCCAACAAATGCTACGAGGTTAACACTTACATGTTTGGGTAGCTGGGCACTCTCCCGTTCCACAAAATCATTGAAATGTAAAGATCCATTAGGTAGGGGTACAACACGAAGCTCAAAGGCGAGGACCGAATGCACACTATTTGATGTCATTGGCTTCATGCTCTCTTGAGACTGGCTTGCTGGATCCACACTCTCTTGAACCTAGCTCACCTGAACCTGCAACTCTGTGAGGCCTAGTTAGACCTTGGACAAAACAGACTGGTATTGATCTTCAATTTGACCCCAAATTTCTTCTGTTGCAGTTCGAACAGGGTCTCCAATCTCATCAAGGTCCCCCTTAGTGAGGACCATGGCCTCCACACTGATAGTTTTATCAGGTTTATGCTTCTTGCGTGCGTCTCTTGCACCTGACTATTGTAGTTGTTTGTAAGTAAAAGGAGAACTAATGTTCACCGGGCCTATAAAGGGGTCTTCAATACCCTAATCCAGTTCTTCGATATGTGGCTCTTCGTCATGCTTGCCCTTTGGTTCCTGCACGATATTTTTCTCTAGATTGATGGTCACCTTATTACTTTTCTTCTGTGCTGGTTTATTGGTGCCTGTTATACCTTTTACACTAGTCCCCATGATACCTTCGACAACATCTGTGGGAAGAAGCCAGCAAGCCAGCCACTTAACGACTAACTGCATGATATCATCTTCGGTGACCAAAAACGACAACGTCGTCCATTTCTTCGTCATATCATGCCTCGCACGGATGTATAGATTATGGAAATTGACTTTAAAATCTGCAATGCACCGATATTCCTTGAACAAAGTGGGTGACAATTGTGGCTTATGGTTAATCACCATACATAATTATGATTCAAACAGTAACCAAGACATCTTGTTTTCAATGATATGGTTAGGGTCCTTTGTTGCCCACAATGAGGTGATTTTTTCATCCTCACACAAGTCTGGATCCATCGTTGGGAACTGGGAATCCTCTGGCATCCTCCAAGCTATCAGTGTGATCAATAACATCAACCATGCGTAGTGGAACGCTTTTCCGTCCTCCCGGGCTTTGCGACAATCATCCAAAAATCCTTCGTAGAGGTTCTATGCCTAATTGAATTGGATCCCTTGAATGCACTGTGCATCTAAGGATACCATTGGTGTTGGTACTTCATCAACACGCCACTTCCTTATTATTTTTCCCGCCAAGATCTGTGCAACAAACAACACAATGTCATCCGATATAAAGCTAATGGCATATCCCTGCCACTTCTTCACCAAATAAAAGTTGCTCTTCATCTGATCAGCGAGCTTTATCTCTTGTGACTTCCCCACAAAAGTATCTACAAGGTTTGCACCCTGATATGGTAGTGCTGTGATTTTGTGGACCAGCATATCATCAATTGGGATGGGCCCTCCTAGCTAGAGGCACCCATCATGAACCAACACCAATAACTAGTGCACATAGATCGTATTAATAATGATGTAACTAAAATGTGGGGCACACAACATGTTTAGCAACCTTGCGTGCTTAATACCAACCACCCACTTCATTCGTTCGAGCCTTGTGATGCCCGCCTCCTCATAGTAGACCGATTTAAAGAATCTACTGGGTTCTAACTGCATAAATTTCTCATGATCGCCCAAATCCCAATCCTCCATCTTCCAAAATGGTACCCGGGCCAATAGGTTGCTATCAATAGGTACTTCCTCCAACAAAAATAATGTGAATACCTTGAATTTCAACGAGTTAGGGTCCATAGTTACTTTTGCAGTGGATTTCCTTGGGGGTATATATGGCGACAACTAAGAAATTGGCTCTATGCCCTCTGTGGTGATATTTTCAATACCCATAGTCAGCTCTTCTTCATCCAGGTCCTGGGGTTCCATAGGATGCTTCTTGTTGGCTTGTTGGGGGCTGACCCAGGTTCGGAGTTAATTAGCCAAACAAATCCCAGTACTACTGGCCCTTTTGGCAACAGTTCGCGGAGCACGGACTGAGGTCTCACCCAAAGTAGTATGGGAGGGTGCTAGAACCAGGTTTTTGCACCCTTGAGATGTCTGAGACGTTCAACTGGTCTCACTGTTTGTCCCTATGCACAGGTCACTTCGCTCCCTTCCCTTTTCCTCACGCCCTGATACACTACCTTCACGCACCCCTAACCAGGGATTGTGGAGCTTCTGCGCTGCTAGAGCCACACTTTGCACTATTACCTGAGATCTTAATTATCTTCCTACACCAGTTAATTACCCTTGTATACTTAGATGTGTTATTTTATAATTAGTAAAACATTCAAATAAGTTCGAGCAACTTATAAACAATATACTTGCAAATTATATCCAATCACATATTAAAATAGGAAAAGATGCACAGAAATATGGTAAACTTTCTCTTTACTGATTCTTCCAATGGTTACAGACCCGACCTACCCTGCGCACTCAGCTGCAGGGGTCCACGCACTCAGCTGTGGACTACTAGCCCTCCGCGCACTCAACTGTAGAGCCTTTCGCTACTCTACGACCCAAAGACGCACTTTACACTACATCTCAATCACTTAGACTTCTCATGCTCTGCTCTATTCCATCTTAGCTATTAGCTGTTATCTTTTACACTTAGAGCCTTGCTCTATTTATACAATCCCATGGTCCGTGGACCATGGGTAGGTCTATCCAACCGACATTACATTACAAAAACTAGGGCGAACAACCCTATGACTCCATTATAATTTCACGCCCCACGCCCACAATTTTGGAGCTTTTACAAAAATATTTTGTCAAAACTTGGGCTTTAAGCCCCAAACCCTGCCTTGGGGGGATTCCATGCCTAATAGGCCCCCAACACAAACATCGTGACTCGCCCTTGAGTCACTATGTCGGTGCGAAGATCTTTGCGTGGAGTTCTTCCAACTCTGCTTGAACTGCAGCAAGGTCGGCAACACACTGAGTTGCTGCCTACTGGATCTACTGCATGCGTTGTTCCAAGACTGCAGTGTTAGAAGTGCTTCTCTATATCAGTGCGTGTATCCCCTGCATGTGTGCGAGCTTGCCTTCAATTTCTGTTGTGATGGTGAAGGCCTTGTTGATCCAAGGTTGAATGCACGCCTTTAGGACTGCTTCCTTGTGTTGTACTGAATCCACCTATTCTTTTAACGCTTTGGCCTGTTACATCCACGTGAGCCTCTGAGTGAGGGCCACCATCTGCATAGTTCCTTTGATGCTGTCATACTGCTGTTGGATTTCTCGCACCTCTGTCTCTAATCGTTGGATGTAGGGGCCCTCCTGCAGATTTGTGAGGACCTCAAATGACTCTTCCAGCATGTCGGTGCAGTCTCGCACTGCACTGCCAATCTCGTCCAGTCCCGCTGTAATAGCGCTAGCACGCTGTTCTCTAACTTCTAGAGGGGTGGACGGCTACGCTTTTAATCACAACTTGGCAATCTGAAGGTTCAACTCCGGCTGAACCTTTATCATTTACTCCCACGCCTCACGCACACCTGCTGCTAACCTGTGGATGTGCACCTCTGCTGGTGTTATCACTGAAAAGTCTGTTGCCAAAAAATTTAGCCTAGCTTAAGGACAGGGTGTTTTTGCAGCGCATGAATCCTTTTAGCAGTTTCGCAGCGCAACTTCTTTTAGGAGATTTCGTAGCGCATGATTCATATCTTGCACTGGTAGCGCTACGAAATTGGGGATTCGCTGATCATGGACATCTCCAGCATGACTGAGCAGGTTGGAATAGCTGGAGGAACAGGTCTAGTGTCCTTAATGTCATTTTTCGATAGGAACCGCCATTTCAGGTTGTTTGTATGGCGCCAACATAAGTGATAATACAAATGGCGCTGGAGGATATAGGGTTGCCCATCTGGTTGACCTATATGCATCCACATAGTCGGTATCTTGATGGATTGGATCCTGAAGGAAATGGAAACGGTGCTAATTTTAGTGCGCAGAATGATTGGTAGGGAGCGTAGTGGCATGTTTTGATTGACAATTTCTTCGGTCTTCTGGAGAATGCAAGCCCTGCCTTGTGGCAGAGTCTAAGGATGTTTTTAATCAGAAGGCAAGGAACATATGCAACGAGAACACTACCTAATTTGAATCACAATACCGCATCGGAGTAATTTGGGTATATCAGCCATCTCAGATAATAGCCTGGTGACTGAGCATGTTGTTCCACCAAATCAAGGTGATGATAAGATTTTGCATCTCCCGAAATTTCCTTACAATGAGAAAGATGGAATTTTGTGTCCAGAAGATTCTTATTTTCGAGCTATTAATACTTCTGGTCTTTCCGACTGTGGTATTGGTGCTAATTGCAATACCCCTCAAGGTGTTCAATTTGAGAGCACGAAAGAATTATCTGGGTCATTCATCATAATTGTCGACTCTGAAGATGAATGCTTTGAAGAGAGTTCTCTTCATGGCTTGTATGGAAAAAATAACCTATCTGGAAGCAGTGTTAATATCATAATGCAGGAAGATTGGCTAGTCGTTGTTCGCCTCACGTGGTTTCTCTATCATCTTTGAGATGCCGTTCAGATCAGCCTGGTGTTTCTTCTACATCATTCACTCGCCTAGGTAAAAGGAGAGGCAGAGTAATTGCAATGGCTACTGGGGAGACCTCTATTGATCCAGTGAAGCCATTGACGGATGCCCTCAAACCTGTTCAAGAGGCTTGGGAAAAGACTGATGACAAACTCACCGTTGGTAGACTGGGCTTTGCAGCTGTGATAGTGCTTTGGGCCTCAACTGGACTTATCGCAGCAATTGACAAGCTTCCTCTTATTCCTAGTGCATTTGAATTTGTTGGAATTCTGTTTTCTGGGTGGTTCATATACCAAAATTTGCTCTTCAAACCGGATAGGGAATAGCTATGGACAAAAATTCAAAATGCCATATCAGAAATTATAGGCCAGTGAGTCTGGTTTTTTCACCCATGCATTAACAAGCATGCTGAAGAATATGCAGATTTATAGAAGCTGGAGATTAAGTGTTCCTTGTATTGGAGTGAAATGGCAGTTATACCCAAAGTTCGACCTCTATCTTGACACCACGCGTTGAATCACTATAACAATTGCAACTGCAACAGATATATATGTTGAAGAAATTATCTTGAGAGCAACATCTAGTGTATTAATGTGTGTGTTTTAGATGTTTCAATTGGAGTTGCGCGTTCTCAATGATTAAATGTGTGCAACAGATTTTGAGGAAGATTTCTTCTTGAAGGTTACTGCAAGAATAAATCTTGGTTCCAGAAGTAAGGATCCCTTACGATATCCAGATCACCCTTATGATCGTATCTAGAACTCAGATGCAATTGAGCCAAACTATCTTGTTGGTGTGGCCCCCTGGAACAAAGGCAGTCAGCGCAACAAGGGACATCTTTACAAACACACATGAGCAACCACCGAACAAAGTGATGCAAACTGCAGTTGGTACTCTTGGTGGTCTTACTTATCGGCTAAATCTTGAAGATTTCTCAGCTAATGCTCAGATGAAAATGTCCATTTAAGCCAAAGGAATATGGTTAGAGTATCTTTGACTACAGAGGATAAACAAAGGTTTTTTTTTTTTTTTTTTTGCTGCTTTGGATTGAGTATGGTCTCGGGGAGAATGCAGAATTGCTGGTTGCTTCATGCCAACAATTTTTCTCAGGGATCCTCCAAGGTCTTTACACCATCCACAGGGAGTACTGTGCGAAAGTTGATGGGAATAAATATGAAAGTTGCTGAAAAGTTTTCCTGTTGTGATGATCGAGTCATACTTGTTGGTGATACTGCTCATAGCTTTCCTCCAGCAGAAGGTGTGGATTTAAACGCAGAACAAGCCAGTTTGCATTTTGAGCAGTAAGATCTCAGGAGAAAGTGAAATGGTTTAAAACAGTTTCGCAGCGCGCTACGAAACTGCGAAACTGCTGTAGATGTGTTTTTGAAACACATATAACAGTTTGATGGCAGAATCAAAATTTTGTGAAGAGAACACCTCAGTGACTTGAAAGAGATCGAAGGAAGCTGCTACAGCCAATCAACATATGCCAGGTGTACCTTTAACAAAAGGGGAAATCTTTTAACTTAAGTTTGGAGTTTTCGGTCATAAAGCCACTTTATTTTTGGTGATTAGGGTTTTGGAGGGAGCTACATATGAAAAGTTTCGGTTGGCACACTTGTCCATCAGAGAAGCTCCCAGCATGTCAATAAGCATATCAGTAGCATGGTAATACCCTATATTCTTGGGTTATTAAAGGTTTAAGGTGTCAACTGTTGCGTATTCGGTGATGGGGAACCAGAACCGAAAATTTAGGGTTACTCTCAGCCAAAACAGAACAGATCAAAGCTTTCGGTGCTCAACGCCAGCATGGGACATTAATTGCCCATCTCATGCCCCCTTATGCCATCTCAGCTGAACGAAGAGAAAGCCAGATGTCAAAGCTGCAAGGAGGAATCATGCATACAAGGAGATAGAGTTAGAATTTCAATGTGATTAGGACTCTATGTATTTACAGCGCAATACCTTTTGTATTTAATAAGTTTGTTTAAAATAGATAAGGATAGTTAATAGGAACCTTCGAGCTCCCCTCATGCTGGAGGAGGAGACTCAAGGTAGTTTTAGTTTGGTTTTCCTATATATAGGAGAAACTCTGATGTAAACAGGGTTGGAGATTTTATACAAAACAGAGTTTTATTTGGGCCAATGTAAAGACTTATTACAGTAATAGTAAAGCAGTGGTTGTTTCTTCTCAAGATTCTCAATGGATTATATTGTTCAAATATGATGGTGGTTTATTCTCTCAATGTTATTTTACAGCCTTGTTATAGCATAATCACTCAGAATTCATTTTTAATGCTCTGACTTCCTGTATGTTTGGCAAGCTGTGGTTTATGTGAAATATGTTTGAACATCTGATGCAAAGAGCCTTGACTTCCATGAAATGACTGTGATTTTGTTTACTAAATGTGTGAGACTCCATAGCCCAATGAAGACCAATTTGATATGTGTCCAACCAGCTTTGTTTTCATAAATGTGTGAAGAGTTAGCCATCTGTTGTTGTGATTGATTTTTATCAAAAGTCTGTGAGAGAGCCCTCTCTGACTAAGGAGGCTAAGCCTTAGTCTAAAGCCTGGTTTGAAATAGTTGCATGAGATCTTGCTAAGTAGCAGCCCTTAGTACACGATTTTGTGATAACAGCTGGGATGGCCAACTCCTGGACACTTTGACAAGCTTCATCTATTCTCTATAACAGCTGTCGATTTTGAAACACCACTTCATTGCGCTACAAGCTCAACTGTTCCATATTGATTTTCTGCTTGCTGAGGACTTGTAGTGCACGACTCTCCCTAGCCTGCAGTTCTACAGTTATCCCATCTTGCAGAACGTATAACATCTCCCATGGGAGTGTAGCCATGTTGATGCCAAGACCCTTTAGCATGCTAACCATAGGCTTGTCAGCCCCATTTGTTGTTACTAGTGCCCCTTTTGGCAACACTATGGTATTCGTCACTTGAGTGCACGACATCTGTTTTGCTGTCGTTGTTCTGACTGTGAGGCTGGTACAAAGGGTACCAACTTGAGGAGGGTGCACCTGCAACTCCTACAACTATGCTATGAGGCCCCCCAACACAATTTGTTTCTCTTTCATGAAATTGTGGAGGGCCTCAAAGGTGACATTGCGCACTGTCTCACTAATGTCGTGTAGATCACCCTCAGTTAAGGTGATTGGGTCAATAGACAACTTCGATGTCTTGACCTTCTTGCGTGGCCCTGTTCGCTTGGTTGGGCGTTGGTGCTTAAACTGTGTTGACATGGTTTGTGGGTCTATGCCTCCCTCTTCTTCCTCTACTTCTTGCCCATGTGAAGGCGACATTTGGCCTTGGCATGCCTTTGCAGTTGCCTCCAGCACTATTGCTGTTGCTGCAGCCTTTTCCTATGAAGTTGCTATCTATGTAGCATCTCGCGCCACCCATGCTTCTGCTGTCACTGCCTCCTTCCTTCTCTTTTCTTCCAACTATGCGATGTGTAGTTTTGCTTCTTCTTTCTTTCTCTGTGTCGCCGACTTCTCTATCTTCGCAATGTCTAGGGTGCACCACTCCGGCGGCCATATCTCTAGGATGTTAAAGATGAAATCATTTATGGATAAAAAGGGTAGCTTCCTCCATTGTTTGGCTGGGTCCTTGCACGCTTTGATGTATATGCTATGAATGTCTGCTTTAAATTTTGTAAAACTCTGCAGGTTGTTGTAGACAGTGGGCGATAACCGCGGCTTGCGGTTGATCCACATTTTGAGGTTCATCTCCATGAATACCCAAAATATTTTACTATCGCAGATCCTATTGGCATCCTTTGTGGCCTAAAGCGAAGCGTACTTCGCGACCTTCGGCAGATCCCTGTCAATTGTGGGGAATTGACTATCCTCCAGCAGTTCCCCAACCACGAGTAATATGGACAATAGAAGCCATGGATAGTGGAATGTTTTGCCTTGTTCCTGGGCCTCGCGACAATCTTCCAGGAACTCCGTGCATAGGAACTAAAACTAGTTAAATTGGACCCCCTATGTGCACTGCTCAGCCAGTGTTACCATTGGCACGGGTACCTCGTCTGCGCAACACTTGCGCATAACCTTACCAGCTAGTATTTGGGTTGCCACTTTCACTACTTTGTCATTGATATTGGATATGGCATAGCCCCTTTTCTTCTTTGCCAGCTTGTACTTCTTCTTCATGGCCTCCACGATGGCCAAGTCACTGCTCTTCCCTTCCGAGATGTCTGCGGGGTCCTCTCCTTTGCATGGAAGCTAGGATATGCGGTGAATCAAGTCTACCGTGATGGGGATGGGCTCCTCCAGCCACAAACACCCATCATGCACTAGGAAGAGCAGTTGCCTGATGACGAAAATGGTTATTGGGGCGTGGTGGAAATGTGGCACCCAGGGTAGGTTAAGTAGCCTGGTCTTTTCCACTCCGCACAACCACCTTCGCGGCTCTAATTCTGTAACCCTCGTCGTGGTGTTCTGCTTGGGCTTCATGAGGTACCAGGTCTCAAGGTGAGGGAAATTCTCGTGGTCAGTGAGGTCCCAATCTTCGAATTTTAAGCTCGACACCCGCCCCAGGTGCCTGCCTTCAAAAATAATGTTTTCTGGGAGGAGCGGGGTTTGGAGCGAGCTCTTGGTCTCATCAAGGTCCTTGGGAACTTTAACCTTCCCTTTCCACAGGGGGCCATAGGCGGGCAACTTTGTCGGGAGGCTCGCAGGCTCAGTTTCCTCCTCCATGCCTTCATCCTCTCCCTCTTCGATAATTAGGTCCTCCAGGTCTTCTTCGTCTCCATTGATAGCTTAGTGCCCAGTGGGTTCCATGGGGATACACGTACGGAAACCATCACTTTCTTATCCTTCTTGGGTCTTGGCCTGTGCGGTGATTTTGGGATTTTTTCCACAATCTCAGCACCTTCTGGAGCATCCCCCATAGTCAGGGCCTGCATAACCTCTTTGACAGTCAATTTGGTTATTTCCATAACTTCCTCAGCTACTTCCATCGTGTCTATCCAGAAATCTATCACTCGTGAACTCAGGGGCTCAATCAACGCTTGGCACAAAACAAACAAGGCTCTGCTCAATCGCTCAATTCGCAAATGACCAAGTGTTGTTTGCTGGGCAGCCCCTTGTAATTTATAGTGCTTTTTGAATTTTAATTTGACCATTCCCCTCAAATCCAGTTCATAAATGCCCCCTTAGCGGCAGATTTTCCTAACTCTTGCCCATAAATCGCGTCTTAAATGCCTGTCGCCCGCTCCATTTGGTCTCAATTCAAGCATCCCATCGTGAATAGTGACTTCAATGGTCACTTTTTTCTCAACCCACGTGGTAGCGTGGTCCCCCATGCACAGTTGCGAACCTTGTGACTCTTTGCTTCTCTGTGCAGCTCTAACATCGCATAGCTCCTGAGCAGAATAGTTTATAGTCTCACGCTTCCTTTCAACTACCTGGAGTGCTAAGACTGTACTTCCCTCATCTAGTCAGGTGGTTGCACGACCTGTGTAAAGGTTCATCCTATCATCCATCACGTTTCCTGGGAAATACCCACCTTTTATTGTTACAGATGGCATCGCGCACTTTATCATCGTCAACATGCTACCCTAGTCGACTTGCTTAGTAATGTGCGGTCCAAGCTAAGACATCAGATTGATCAATTCACAACGATAGGCCTCAAATTTTTCCTCATGATCGTGCGCATCCTGCCTTATCACCTTGGTCTTTTTAATGAGAAAATATTCGTTAATCTCATCCTCTAGCTTCTTGACTTCCACGTCTACCAGAGCGCTTTTCTTCCTTAATTAGACCCTTTCTTCTTCAAGTTCTTGGAGCCTAGAGTTTCCCTGTTGGATTTCTTCTTCCAAGGTTTCGCGGACCATCATATCTACCAGTGCTATCATTCACGGCCGAAGATTTTCATGTACTATACGGTGTACATCGTTTGCTTTATACTCCAACCTTGGTGGTTCCTATGCAGTCAGGTTTCTGTACGTGATCTTATAAGCCCATAGAACCACTGGTACGCACAGGTTCCAGTTAGTTCACTTCGCATTGTGGACCTTGGTCAGTGCCTCACGTACTTTGTTAAGAGCTTCTGCGTGGATATCCTTCTGCGCACTTTGTCTTTCCATATTTCATGATCCCAACCGGAGGGGTCATTCACGTCATTGTCTTACCGACACCTACTTAATGATTGTGTCTCCTACCGCGAGGACGGTGTGCATTCGTGCAGGTTTCACACCATATGCCTGTATCCACCCAGATAGGTGGGTGCGTAGGCCTGTTTGTCTAACAATCTTGCCTGTTAATCACATTAAAGGCTTCCCAAATCATGTGCACATCATTCTTCTATAGTCGGACCAGTCCTCAAAACTTATTTGGTGCGTACCCCACCATCTTGCAGGCGTAGTTTGCAGTACCCATTTCAGAGCATCGAAACGCTGCTGTTCTGGAACTTCTCTTTAAAATTTGTTCAGGAAGTCATCCACCTTGCTTAACCCGTCATACGTAGGTAGATCTCTTACCTCTGTTGCTACATAGCACATTGACCTCATCATCATGTTATAGTTGAGCGTGGTTACCTCGTGTAACCAGTTCTGCCATCATTCTATCTCCTTGCCAGAATTTGATGTGCAATTGCTTTGACGCTCCCATGAGATTCGACCATCTGTGGTTGGATTTACCCAGTCTTTCTCCCACGCGGTTATCTTGTAGATGTAGTCTAGATCGTCGTCGCTGTCGTATTTGCGCACTAGCTTCGTGTAGCATGATCCTTTTGTAGGGTCTAGAGGTACCACTACGTGCAGAGACTTTTTTCTTAAAGATCATCTTGTGCTTCTTCAGATTTATTACTCCATTCATGTCAGTGGCCCAATCTATTCCCAATAGTGCGGGGGTAGGGGTTGCTATCATCAATAATCTCTATCAGTTCTAAATCTACTAGCGCGCTTGCTCCTTCGATATCTACTGTGATTCCCTACAATCTCCCCATAGGTAGGATCTTTTACTGGTTCGCCATTCGCAGTTGGATAGGAGACAATTGCAACACAAGCTTGCCCATGTGCTCCCATGTCTTCTTTGGCAGGACGTTCGCATCTGCTCCTAGATCTAGAATCACTTGGTCCATCTCATATTCCCCAATCTGCGCGGTCAATCTCATCTCTCTTCCTGTTTGCATCGTGTGATTCCCGAGCTTCTGGACTACGCGCGGTTCTCCTGGCGCGGTCCCAACACATATAGTTATGAGTTCTTGTAGCCCCTTTACAACCTTGCTGTCACACAAAAGCTTCATGCATGTCTCCAAGAACATAGTGAGCATCGATGGGTCCATTTCCAGCTCCAGTCTATCTTTACTTCCTGAAGTGGAGGCATCAACGAAGCTCCTCTTAGCTTCCATGAAAGTCTCCTTAGCATGCTCCAAATCAAATTCTAGTTCCTTCATTGGAGCCTTGCAAACCCAAGTACTTTCTTCAGGCTGCTTGCCTTTGTCATCGCCTATCGTAATTTCACTTCGAAGCACAATATTTACATTAGGGTCTTCCTCGCGTGGCTCAGACCTCATCATTTGCAAGTTCCAAGTCGGGGGAGGTTAGAGTAGACCTTTATCGCACAACCTCGCTATCAATGTGAGACAGTTCTCCATCTCATGATCAAATAAGATACAATACAAGCATGATGGTTGCATCAGATTCGTACAATCGTAGGCATAATGCCCTATTCCTCCACAACTGTAACATATCATCTATCCACGACCTCTTCATGGTCCCGCTCCACCTCAGCCTCGTCCGCACCCCTAAAATCTGGTGCACACCATTCCTGCATTTTGATTGAGGGGTCTTGTTTCAGCCTGAACTCTATAGGTAGGAGTTCAATCTATCATTAGCTCATAACTTCTATAAGTTAGCTCATCATGTTCTACTGACCTAGAGAAATTACAGAACAACTGTTGTGAATTCTACGTGTACTTCTATAATAGATGGCAATTATCTGTAGCATGCTTTCCTCCTATCTGAAAAATCGCTCACCATAGTGCAGGCATCGTGTTTGGTCCTGCTTGTGCCTCCGGTCTTAGTGGCATTGGCCCTCCTCCTGCAAGGTAATTTGCGAACACCGAGCAATTGTCCTTGTCGTGCCCTTGGCCCTTACATTTTACACACCATAGCTCATCACGCATCTCTGGGTGGGTTGTCCTGTCTTGTTTCAAACTCTGCATCTCCAGGCACAAGTTTTTCAATTGTGCGTGAATCTATTGAACTCCTAGGTTGGGATCTTGTATCGGGGTCTCGTGCAATCTCATCGTGACTTCCAAGGCCTCAGCCTGAGTGCTTAGCCTTTGTTGTGATAGTGCATTCCATAGATGCGGTGTTAACAATGCTACAAACCATTTGTGGTGTTGCCCATCTGTTAATGTCATGTTTGCTTCACGAATTGTGCACTTTAGTCTTTGATCCAACTCCCATGGGGTCTCGCCTAGTAGCATTGTGATTTCCTTGAAGCCAATGATCGATTGCGCCTCTGACTTTGGCCTGCTAAATTATTTGTTTAGTGCAGCTTGGATATCTGCGATCCCTACATTCAGATTGTCATTGGAATGCTTAATGTACCAGGTTAGCGTACAATTCTGCAGAGCGCTGACGAACATTGCCTTCTTTATATTGTCATCCGTGATTCCCTGTGCTTCCCATACATCTTTTATCACGAACAAAAGCTGGTCTGGATCTTCATTCCTTACTCCCTTTAATACTAGTAGCTTTATTGCACTAGCCATACTGCTTTGTGGTGGTGGCAAAGGTGGTATGGTTGAAGACAGGGGTGAAGACAGTGAAACTGACAGTGGTGTGAGTGGGGGTGGTATGTACAGAATTCTCTATCTTATCAGATTGATCACACTTCTTGGTGAGACCTTTGCGAGATCTTCCTTGCCCCCTCGTGGAGGTGAAATCAAGGGGCTAGTCTCTAGTTCTGTGCTAACTTTGTTTCTGTAGATTCTCCCACTTCGCGTAGCCCCAAACATCAATTTATTCGCATAACCTGTTTTTCACACAGCAACATTTTAATCCAAGAGTTCAAAGATTTAACATACTTACCTTGCGGTCCCTTGAGGAAGCGTCATTTTTCCTTGCTATAACTGACCGAAGTATCTATCGCAAATTCGGTGATGAATCCTCCTATGATTTGATCAAGCCAGTGATCGACAACGTGCATGATCTTATCTTTCGATGCTTCCATTCTGCGCACCAATTCTGGAGTGAACACAATAGGTTTGTCGAGTTTACACCTTCCTTGGCTATTTGCTAGCTTCGCGATCCACTCGTACAACTCAGTGGGGAAGTATGCAAAGAAATTTCATGGATATCTGTATATAAGTAGCAATCTAACCACTCTTCCTTTGATAGTCGCGGATTCCTGTTTTCCTATGCTGTGAACTTTTGAATCCTTCTGTCCAACCAATCTTCAATTCCTTTCTTTTTCAGATTCCAGTGATACGACATCAAACATCTCTATGCAGATCCCAGTACTGGCAACAGAACCATTTTTTGGCTTGTTGGGGCCTGACCCAAGTTCAGAGTTAATTAGCCAAAAAAATCCCGGTACTATTGGTCCTTTTGGCAACAGTCTGCGGAGCGCGGACTAAGGTCTCACCCAAAGTAGTATGGGAGGGTGCTAGAACCAGGTTTCCACACCCTTGAGATGTATGAGAGGTTTGACTGGTCTCACTATTTGTCCTTGTGTGCAGGTCGCTTTGCGCCCTTCCTTGTTCCTCATGCCTTGATACATTACATTCGCGTAGCCCTAACCAGGGATTGTGGAGCTTCTACGCTACTAGAGCCATGCTCTGCACTATTACCTGAGATCTTACTTATCTTCCTACACCAGTTAATTACCCTTGCATACTTGGATGTATTATGTTATAATTAGTAAAACATTCAAATAAGTTCGTGCAGCTTATAAACAATATACTTGCAAATTATACCCAATCATATATTAAAATACGAAAAGATGCACAAAAATATGTTAAACTTTCTCTTTATTGATTCTTCCAACGGTTACAGACCTGACTTGCCCTGTGCACTCAGCTGCAGGGGTCTGTGCACTCAGCTGTAGACTACTAGGCCTCTGTGCACTCAGATGTAGAGCCTTTCCCTACTCTACGACTCAAAGACGCACTTTACACTGCTTCTTAATCACGTAGACTTCTCATGCTCTTCTCTATTCCATCTTAGCTATTCATTGTTATCTTATACACTTGGAGCCTCGCTCTATTTATACAATCCGTAGGTCTATCCAGCTGACATTAAATTACAAAAACTAGGGAGGACAACCTTGTGACTCTATTATAATTTCGCACCCTGCTCCCACAATTTGTGGAGCTTTAAAAGAAATATTTGGTCAAAACTTGGGCTTTAAGCCCCAAACCCTGCCTTGGGGGGATTCCATGCCCAACACTTGTTTTAACCATATGAACCTTCTGTTTGATCTCTGTTGGGAATTTGTGTGGTGATTGTCGAATCAGGGCTTGCTGTGGATTTTTCTGGTTTTTTTCTCCTGCTGCAGAGGTAGTAGGTTTTGGCCTTAGTGACCTAGGTGCTATATCATGGATTGGTGGTGTTGCAGTCATGATATTTTCTATCCCTCTCTTCAAGAATTCTTGCTCAAATTCTACCCAACTGAGGTAACCAGACATACAAATATTCACTCGGCTCGTTAAGGGCAACCACACATAACAATTTCTCAAGAAGCAAAGTGGCCAAATGTGGAGCGAGGTGCAATATTTATAACTCGATTTGAATTCAAACTATCTGTTTCCCCATAAATCATGCTCATAAATGTGATTTTGGTAGTAAATCCTCCCAAATTTGCACTTTAAATGCACTTCTCCCATTCCTTTTAATGAAAAATTAGGCGTCAAATCAATTGTATCCATTCCAACAATCATTTTCTGGGAAAGCTATGCAACAATCCTCCTTGTGGTGCAGCTACTTCGTTGCAACTTCATTCTGCGTGTTCCTCCAACAAATCGCGCAACCATCCTTCTTCAACAAATTTTTTCCTTGGCAGTGTAGTTTATAGTCCCGCACTTTCTTTCAACTGCCAAAAGCACTAAGACTTTCCTACGTCCATGTAGTCATTGTGCAGGGGCGGGATCATCCCTATAAACCTTCACCGACTCCCATTAATCCTTCCCGAAAATAGTTCACCATTCAATTTTGCAAGATGAACTGCGCTACCCTCCGGAATGTCCTTAATTATATATGGTCCCAGCCAGTGCATCTGAAACTTCCCCAGAAACTTGGTAAACTTGCTGTCATACATTAGTACCAAATTGCCATTTTTGAAGGTGTGCTACTTGATGTGTCAATCGTGCCATGCCTTTTCTCAAGCTTTTTGTACCTGCTGATAAAAACCAACCACAAAGTGGTCTTCCCCTAACGCAACCAACTGCACAAGTCATTCCTCCATGATGTCGCGATCCACCATCTCAGTTATTGTTGCGATTCTTAGGCTTGGCACTATGTATTTGATCCATTAATGAAAAAGGTATTATAGAATATGTGTGAATTCGCTTATGTTACTTAATGTAACGGATCGAAAATATTGTGAATAACTTAAACACATAAACAATTTGAAGACACATTTAAACACATCAACACAACTAAATTTAATAAAGGAGTTCACCAGACTTTCTGGCAACATCTCCTGGTCCTTTTGCTTCCAGTGCTGACCTCTTTATTTTGTCTTCAATATGCTATTACAGGCATGAGCTCAAAAACAGAGTCTCAAATGATAAAATGGACATCACCACCGCATCCAGCGCGAAATTTCGAGTCAAATGAGTGTAAACTCGACCATATTTGGCCACAATGACTTCCGGACCCCCTGGAAAGTCAAAACCACCATACACCTACAAAAACTGCCTTTCCACTGCACAAAACTGCCTCTGTGGATGAAAAACCACTTCTGCAATCAAAACCCGCTTTGAAATGCGCGTTGGTGGTTTTGGTTCGGTTCGGCACCTGCATAAGTTTAAAGAAATTTTGGGCAGATGGAATACCAAGCTCCACTGCTTGGTATGTTGGCTAGTAGACTTGTGTGAAAGCATTGTTTATATAAGTGTTTTGGAAGGTCGATGGTTCAAAACCTCTGCCTGACCCTTCTGCCACATATCCCTTTGACTGTTGCGTAATATATATATATATATATATATATATATATATATATATATATATATATATATATATATATATATATCATGTTTGGTTTAACTCCGCGGTGAATGTGGGATTGTATTGACATATGTTGTGGTGCTATGTTTATGGTGAGTCCAGTGGTTACGACATACAATAAATGCTAAGGGACCAGTGATTTTGGGGTTGACCCCGACCGTCCGGCCCTTTTCCAGCAGTCAGTACCTAAGCATGATAAATATCTTATCCATGCCATTATGAACAAGCAATAACATAGCTCATCTAGTGAGCAGAATCTGGCAAAGTCTTAGCCTTTTTAGGAGGTTAGGGGTTTGATCCTTCTTGACCACCAAAATTTTGGGATTCATGCAAACATTGGGAAAATCCGGGTTGCCCCATGTCAGCACTGGATTGGTTCATGTGAACCAATAAAAATGCCACGTCACCTTCTCTGCTGATGTCATCCAAAACATGTGGAACATTTCCAAGATGACATGTGTCCTGCTGACGTAAGCATTGACTGTTGACCTAGTTTGACTTTGACTTTCCTTTGACTTTGACTTTTTGAATTTTTGCCCTAGTTTGCCTTAAAACTTTGACTGGCCTTAACTTCTTCATCTGAGCTCGGATTTTCACGTCGTTCACACCATTGGAATCGTCTTGTCGAGAAATTCGACTTGATTGCACTTTCATATGCATTTGAAGACTTTGATCCAGAGGCAAAAATGGATCCATTTTGGATGACTCCTCCCCACTAGAAGCTTTTGGACCACCAAAAGTTGGTTTTAGTTATCGAGTAAGTGAGGATAAAGTTCCCTCACTTTTCCAATCTCTATCCATCGCACTTTACTTGGATTTTTACCTTTGAGTCCAACTCGAAGATACTCATCATTTCCTTGTCGCGAAGTCCTTATTCTCCTGTCAAGAACTGTGTCCTCCTGTAGCCCATTGAGATACTTGGGCAAAAGATCTTCAATGGAAGGTAGTTGAACTTGCTCTTCGAGATCTTCAATCAATGAAGGTTTGTACAATATCAAGTTTTCAACATTTATGATGGAATAGATTTGCATATAAGTTGGTAAATCTAGGCGGAAAGCATTTTCACCAATTTTATCAAGTATTTTGAAAGGACCATATCTAATTGGTTTCAACCTTTTACCTTTCCCTTGCAATGTTTCTTTTCTGATGTACAACCATACTTGATCACCAACTTGAAAACTATGCTCAACTCGATGCTTGTCATGTCACTCTTTATACTTTTCTTGACTTCTTTCCAGCTATTCCTGTACTGCCTGGTGAATTTCCTGGATTTGTTCAATGAACTTGATCACTTTGTCCACATCACTGTGTCCATCAACTGCTATGTCTTTACCAAAGACAAAATCCAAGGGAGACTTTGGTGTAAAACCAAAACAAGTCTCAAAAGGAGATCTCTAAGTAGAACAATGTTTTGCATGGTTGTAAGCATGCTGCACATAACACAAATGCTCATCCCAAACTTTGGGATTCTTGCTGCGATATCCTTGAAGCAACTGTATCACTATAATGTTGACCATTTCTGTCTGACCATCTGTTTGCAGATGAAATGCCATGCTCTTCTTTAACTTTGTGTCCATTAACTCCCATAGACTTGACCAAAATTTTCTGACAAATCGAGAATCTTGATCGGATACAATAGAAGTGGGTATCCAAAAATGAACCCATACATTTTGAAAGAACAACTTTGCAGTTTGTTCAGCTGTGACCTGTTTATTACATGGTTTCAAAATACACATTTTACTGAACCTATCCACAACTACATACAAATAATCATGACCCTTTCTAGACTTTGGAAATCCCCCAACAAAATCCATGGAAACACTTTCCCAAGGTCGAGAAGGAATTGGCAATGGAGTATACAAGCCTGATTTTCTATTACTTGGCTTGCTTGTAGCACACATAGTACATCCTTTAATATTTCTAGAAACTATCTCATTCATTCGTGGCCAATAGTAGAATCTTTGTAATTGTGCAACTGTTTTACTTACACCAAAATGACTTGATATGAGAGAAGTATGTGCTTCTCGAATTATATTAATTCTTTCAGTTTGTGGAATGCATAACTTTCCCAAATGATATAAGATTTTGTCCTTTATGTAATAATCCAATTCTTCTACCTGTTTTCCATGACTTAAAGTTGCATATACATCTTAAAATCTGTGTCTTGAGCATATTGTTCAATGTAACTTTCATGAATTACTGAATTATGCTTAAGTATCGTGGATGCATTTATAATTGGTCTTGATAACATGTCTGCAACCTTATTATGTATGCCCTTCTTATATCTGGTAACAATATGAAATTGCTGTAGAAAACCCATTCACCTGTAATGTCGTGATTGTTGCAATTTAGTTTGTGAGTGCAAGTATTATAGTGGTTGATGATCTGTATGTATGATTGTTTCTTTACCCATTATGTAATGTTTCCACTTTTTAACACTTTAAACTAATGCATATAATTCTTTATCATATGTAGGATAGTTAACTACTGCTAATGTGAATGTCTCAGAATGAAAGCATATAGGTTTTCTATGTTGCATCAACACTACCCCCATGGCATATTCACTTACATCTGTCTCGATCTCAAATGGATGCTAAAGATCTGGCAGTGCTAGTACTAGCACTGTACTGATCCTTTGTTTCAATTTGTCGAAGGCCTTCTGCTGTTTTCCTCCCCACTGAAACACCTGTTTCACACTTGTCAAAGCATGTAAAGGAGCTGCAATCAAAGAAAAGTTTGCAATAAACTTTCTCCAATATTATGCTGCCTTAACAAACTTCTAACTTCTGTAGCAGTATTTGGTTTATGCCAATTTACAATGATTTCGACCTTAGAGGGATCTATCTTCAATTCACCACCCCCTACAATATAACCCAAATAATTTAAATATGTTCTGCCAAATTCACATTTTGACAGTTTTACATAGATATTTTCTCTTTTCAAAACATCTAAAATCTGCTTTACATGCTTAACATGTTCATCCCATGTTCTACTGAAAACAAGAATATCATTTAAATAGACTATTACAAAGTCATCAATGAATGGCCTAAACACATCATTCATGACTCACATGAATGTAGCTAGAGTGCTAGTTAAGCCAAAAGGCATAACCATCCATTCATAGAGTCCTTGCTTCGTTTTGAAAGTAGTCTTCCATACATCCTGTTCTGAAACTTTGATATGATGGTAGCCACTTTGCAAGTCCAATTTAGAGAAGTAAACTGCATTTTTTAACTGATCTAACAAATCATCAATACGAGGAAGAGGATAATGATTCTTTATTGTGATTTTATTCAATTCTCTAAAATCAATGCACATTCTCCACGAACCATCTTTCTTTCGCACTAACCCAATAGGTGTTTCGCACGGTGATGTGCTTGGTTGAATAAACCCTTGATCGAGCGACTCCTCTACTTGCTTCCTTATCTCTGCATTCTCTAGAGCTGATAACTTGTACATTCCAATGTTAGGTAGTGGAGCATCTTGTTGCAAAGAAATTTCATGTTCAATCTCTCATTTGGGTGGAAGCCCTTTAGGCTCTTGAAACATAATATCATAATCAGAAACAACTTTAACTAGATCTACTTTCTGTTTAGGATTACAACCTTGGAATGCATTGGATTTATCAATATCCTTTGCTTTTACAATCATAAGTAAAAATTGTTTACTTGCATTTACAATTCTTTTCATCTATCCTGAATTTATGAGAGAGAAGTTATTTTTGAGTTTATAAGACCTTACAATATATTCAATTCCATCCTTATCGAGTTGATACTTATTTTTAATTCGATAGAAGATAGCATTTCTATCATACAAGTATGGAATTCCTAATACAATTCCACATATGTCCAATAGGACTATGTCTAACTCAACCTCATCTACAAACTTTGACCCAGTAGCAAAACGAAGTTTACATTGTTTCGTAACTTGTATTTTAGTTTTATCAAACACCCAACATAATGGATATGGATTTTTATGAGGTTTTGTTTCTAGACCCAACTTCTTTACAATTGCTTCAGAAATTAAATTAACTTGTGACCCACTATCAAATAAAGTATCAATTTTAGTATGCTTGGAAATGACTCTTATGTGAAATAACTCATTCATTTTCCTCTCATCATTATCATTATCAACAAAATGTCAATAAGTACTTGTAGATGCTTTAGAATCTTTACCTTTTATACTTGTAGCTGTAACCATTGTCTTGTCACCTGAATCTAATCCCAAGTCCTTTTGAATACCAGCAACATTCTTTCGCTCTTTACCCCCAAACTTCTTAGGCTTCAATTCCGGATGCAATGACCAACAATGTGCCTCATCGTGTCCTTCCTTGTTACAATGAGTGCATGAAGGTTTATCCTTCTTCACAGTGTTTGCTTTGTTCTCTTTCCACTTGAGTTTCTTCTTGCCTTTAATAGGTTTGGATGATTTCCCAACATCTGGGGTTACATTTTTACCTCTAGCTTCTAGATGAATTGATACATCATCTAAGCTAGTTGGATTAAACATAAGTATGGTATGCCTCAAATAACTATGAGGACCACTTATGTATTTCAACAATGTCTCTGGTGAGTCCAATGAAATGCCTAGTGTTAAAGCTCTCTTACGAAATTCCTGCGTATAACTTTGAACACTTTGACCTTTTAATTGAAATAGTGTTTGCCAACTCATCATTTCTTGTTGCAAATAAGCCAATGGATAACATTTATTTTTAATAGAAGAAAAAAATTCATTCCAAGTTGAAATGATTTTACCATGCTTTTGGAGATCTGCTTGTGTCTTGCCTTCCCACCTTACAAGTGCGGTTCCTCCAAGTCGAAGGCTAAAAAGTTGGATCTTATTTCTTTATGAATAAAATTTTTGCACCCTCTAATATACATCGATTTGCCTTATCCAATTATCAAGAGTTTCAGCATTAATTTCTCCATCATAAATTGGCAAATCAAATTTTACATCTAATTTGATCAAAGAGGCTTTCTTTTTCTTCTTCTTAGAAGAACTAGTTTTATGAGAAGAAGACTATGATGATGACGATGATGGTGATGATGGAGGAGATGGAGGAGGATTTTCTCCTTTTCCTTTATCTTATTTATCTGGAGGAGTAAAAAGAAAAGGTTCATGTGCTCCTTTTTCTAGTTTAGGTGATGAAGTACCTTCACCTTTACCCTTTTTAAATTCATGATACATCTCTTCCACCATGGCACGTATCGTCATGAAACTATCCAATAATTGGGATTCTGACCCAAGTGGAGTTTCATCTGCCATCCTTCTTTGTGAAAAGACCCTTCCAATCTCTGGATTCACCTCAACAAGCTCTCCTTCGCCTCATTTGAGCCTCAACCTAGTAAGCATCCAAATCTTCACACAAACTTGTCAGACCTTAAAAACCTTGCTGCTCTGATACCACTTGACCCATTAATGAGAAAGGTATTATAGACTATGTGTGAATTCACTTATGTTACCTAATGCAATGGATCAAAAAGATTCTGAATAACATAAACACATAAACAATTTGAAGACGCATTTAAACACATCAACACAACCAAATTTAATAAAGGAGTTCACCAGACCTTCTGGCTACGTCTCCTGGTCCTTTCGCTTCCAGTTCTAGCCTCTTTATTTTGTCTTCAATATGCTGTTACAGGAATGAGATCAAAAACAAAGTCTCAAATGATAAAATGGACATCACCACTGCGTCCAACTTGAAATTTCAAGTCAAATGAGTGTAAACTCGACCATATTTGGCCACAGTGACTTCCAGACCCCCTGGAAAGTAAAAAACCACCATATACCTACAAAAAACACCTTTCGGTTGCACAAAACCACCTCTGTGGATGAAAAACCACCTTTTCGCTGCACAAAACCACCTCTGTGGATGAAAAACCACTTCTGCAATCAAAACTTGCTTTGAAATGCGCACTGGTGGTTTTGGTTTGGTTTGGCACCTACATAAGTTTAAAGAAATTTTGGGCGGATGGAATACCAAGCTCCACTACTTGGTATGTTGGCTAGCAGACTTGTGTGAAAGCGCTGTTTATATAAGTGTTTTGGAATCTCGGCAGTTCGAAACCTCCGCCCAACCCTTCTGCCACATATCCCTTTGACTATTGCGTAATATATATATATATATATATATATATATATATATATATCATGTTTGGTTTAACTCCGCAGTGAATGTGGGATTGTTTTCACATATGTGGTTTTGCTATGGTTATGGTGAGTCTGATGGTTATGACATACAATAAATGCTAAGGGACTGGCATTCGTGGGGTTGACCTTGATCGTCTGACCCTTTTCCAGCGGTTAGTACCTAACCATGATAAATATCTTATCCGTGTCATTATGAACAAGCAATAACATAGCTCATTTGGTGAGTGGAATCTGGCGAAGTCTTAGCCTTTTCAGGAGGTTAGGGGTTTGATCCTCCCTGACCCCCAAAATTTTGGGATTCATGCCAACGTTTGGGAAATTCCCATGCTGCCACGTGTCAGCACTAGATTGGCGAATGTGAACCAATCAAAAATTGCCACGTCACCTTCTCTACTGACGTCATCCAAAACATGTGGCACATTCTCGAGATGACACGTGTCTTGCGGATGTAAGTGTTGACTACTCACTGTTGACCTGGTTTTACTTTGACTTTCCTTTGACTTTGGCTTTTTGACTTTTTGCCTTAGTTTGCCTTGAAACTTTGACTGGCCTTAACTTATTCATCCGAACTCAGATTTTTGTACCGTTCACACCGTTGGAATTGTCTTGTCGAGCACTTCGACTTGATCCTATTTTCATCTACATTTTAAGACTTTGATCTAGAGGCAAAACTAGATTCATTTTGGATCAGTATTCCATCGACATCACTGCTTCTTGTCCATAAACCAATCGAAAGGGTGTTTTCCCAGTCAATTTCTTATAGGTTGTCCTATAAGCACATAGAACCACTAGTATGCACACATCCCAATCATTCCTATTAAAATTACATACCTTTGTGAGGGCATTCTCTAAGATCTTGTTGAAATATTCAACAGTGCCATTCACCTGGGGGTGATATGGCATACTCTTCTGATGATACATCTGGAATTCCTTTGTTAAAGCTGTGATTGTCTCGTTCAGGAAGTGTGACCCTCTGTCACTCATCAGAATTTTTGGGCATCCAAACCTTGACAGAATGAACTCAAATATGAACTTCACAGTAGTGTCTATGCTACAATCCTTCACAAGCCGTGCCTCAACCCATCTAGTTAAGTATTACATCGCAGTTATAATATAACACGTTCCCATATTTTTCCCTTGTGGCTGAATAGGTCCAATGAAGTCAATCGCCCACTTATCAAATTATTGTAATGTGACCTATGGATTTAATGGAAGTTCATCCCTTCGTGATGATCTCCCGATCCTTTGACACACATCGCACACACTGCAGTATTCCTTAGAATCTTTATGTATTGTTGTCCATCATAGTCCTGCACATAGGATCTTCTACGTGATAGCCTTACCTGCATAGTGTCCTCCAATGACACAACCTTGTGCTTCTACTAGAATACTGTGCCTTTCATATTTAGGTACATATCGGCATAGGACTTCATCCAAGCCCATCTTATATAGTTGTCCCATAATCATAGAAAAGTCGGCAGCCCTAAGAACTAGTTCCTTCTTTTGCTGTGTCGTATAACCTCTTGGAGCTAGGCCAGTAGATAAAAACTGAATGATGTCTGCAAAATGCTTGTCCACAACCCTAATAGCAAAGAGATGTGCATAAGGTAATCACTCCTCAATATTGGTAGGCTCTTCGCCATTTTCGTTCCAAGACAGGTGGTCTAGTCCAACATTCAATTTCCTAGGCTCACTATGACTTCAAAATCATATTCCTGAAATAGGAGCAACCACCTACAGATTCCCCCCCTGACACAGGCTTATTGACCAGGTAATTCAAAGCAGAATGGTCTGTGTACATATTAAATTTCGTACCTAGTAGATAATGCCTAAACTTTTGTAGTGCATAAACCATGGCTAAACCTTCACACTTTATGATTGAGTAGTTCCTTTCAACCTTAGATAATTTCCAACTGGTGAAGAAATCGGGTGATCGATATCTCTTGCCCATAGTTTTGTTAAGACGACCCCCAATGCTATGCAAGACACATTCACATGCACATGAAATTCCTTCTTCCAATCAGGGAATACTAGGATTTGCATCGTAACCATCTTCTCCTTCAGGGTATCCAAGATTTTCTAACAATCGTCATCCCAACAAAACTTAACATCCTTCTTTAACAACTTCTCCATGGGCACAATGATCTACGCAATGCCTTAATAAACTTTCTATAGTACCCAGTATGACCCAATGTTGCGCCTAACTACTTTACATTCCTAGGAGGCTCTAGATTGATAATGATGACAATCTTAGTAGGGTCTACCATCAATCCCTGCTTACATACAACGTGTCCCAACAATATTTTGTAAGGTACAAAAAATTCATTTCTGCAAGTTTAGAGAGATTTGGTACTTCCTACAGGTATCCAAAATTAAGCGCAGACTAGAGACGTGCTTCTTGACCAGCCCAAAGACAATCAAATTGTCGAAATAAACCTCCAAAAAATTGTGAATGAATTCCTTGAACACTGCGACAACCACCCTAGAGAAACTTGCAGGGGCATTTTTGAGTCCAAAAGGCATAACTATATATTGGAATGACCCCCACTTAGTAGTGAAGGTAGTATTGCTTTTGTCTTCTAGCACGATCTCAATTTGATGGTATCCCGAGAATCCATCCGTAAATGAGTAAGCTTCCTGTCCACCAACATTCTCGAGAAATTCATTTGTAAACGATGTAGGGAATGGATCATGGATGCATGAATCATTTAGCTTGCACAGATCTACGCAAATCCTGATATCACCCTTTAATTTCTTCTCTTGGACCACCATGGGATTGACCCACTCAGATTCCTCTACAGGCTCGATTATTTCAGCTACGAGAATTTTATCTAGTTCCTCTCGTGCCTTTTCCTTGTATTTGGGGTTCAACCGATATGGCTGCTGCAAAACAGGCTTCACATCAGGTTTTAAATTGATCCTCATTACCCCCAAATCTCCTACTATCCCCTTCAAATCAGAAAACTTGGTTGGAAACAAGTCCCAATATTCACGTATCAATTCAACTACCTTACCCATTGTATCTTCATCTCAATAGTCACCAATGTTCGTGAATTTTGTTTCTGTCTTTGAGCCAATGTTCACCTGCTTTGTGTGCACCGGTTGCAAAATATTAGGGATCTCCACACTAGGTCCCTCAACTTCACGTTGTCCTTCTGATTCAGGGATATTAATATTCCTCGGATCCTCATCAGCTTCTTCCGTTGTAACATTGTAACATTCTAAAGAATGCTACAGCTACGTAGTGGAGTCAGGCTATACCCACGTGATCGGTTCGACAGATGTTTAGAAGATTTTTGCTTTAATCTCCTCAAGTGCATCGTCAATGCATGCAGACCCATCATCAAAATTGAATGTGAGAAAGAATCTTTCTTTCATCTCAACGTAGTAAGCGGTCCCATGTCGCAATTGTATTTCTAAATACCAATTCTTCGGAATAACATCTAGGGTATAAATAAAAATATGCACCCACTCAAGTTGAGGTATTTCACCCCACGCCTTAGTCCATCACACCAGATGTTCGCATGGATCATCCTCCCCTGTGTATTTTCAGTGAGCCATGTGTTCGTGTAGCCAAATCTTAATCACATCATTTGACGATATTCCTTTGAATCGGAAAAGTTTTCCTTGTGCGTACCCCACCATATTGGAGGCATAAATTTTAACGCTAGATCTAAGGCCTGGAACCAATGTTACTTTGGTACATCTCTTTCAAAAATTTCAAGAAATAAATTAACATCACCCAAGTCATCATAATAGGTTAACTTAAGTACCTCAGTAGATACACAATGTAGTGATTTTGTAAGTCAATTGCATCGCAATGTAGAGACCTCGTGCAACCAATTCTGCCATTTTTCTAACTCTTCATCTGAGTTGGATTGACATGAGCTATCCTTTTCCCAATTGATCCTTACATCCGTAGTCGGATTGATCCAATCTTCATCCTGCACAGTTAACTTATAAATGTGCTCAATATCGTCATCTTCATAATATTCACAGTTTGGTTATGTGTACCATGCACCTTCAGCAGGATCCAATGAGACAATTACTCGAAGTTCATTCTTCTCAAATACCATGCTTCACTTCTTTGAATTGATGATTTCATTCATGTCAAAATACCAATCAATCCCAAGAAATGCAGGGTATGGATTACTATCATTGATGATCCCAATAACTTCGAAATCAGCCACTGCTCTTGCTCCTTTGATATCTATGGTTACTCCATGCAGGCACCCCATTGGAATTATCTTCTGCTGATTCGCCATGCGCAGCTTAATTGGTGACCATTTCAACTTAGGCTTTCCCATACGTGCCCAAGTCTGCTTCAACAGTACATTAGCATCAGAGCCCAAGTTTAGGATGACCTGATCCATTTCGAAATCACTGATCTACGTAGTCAACCACATCTCTCGACCAGTTCTTTTCTTGCTCTGGTTTACCTTATTGACAACGCATTGTCCTAGGGATGACTTATCCTTGCTAGCGAAGTTATCTATAAACTCTTGCAGTCCCTCTACTGCCTTTTGATCTCGTAGTAGCTTCATACAGGTCTACAGAAATGATTTCAACACTGTAGGATCTGACTCTTGGGTTCCAGTAACATCTTCAGGTTTCTCCTTTTGTGAGGCTACCAACATTGGGTTCTGAGATGTAGAAGCACCTAGACTCATAAAATTCTTTCTGGTCTCTATGAATATCTCTTTTCCTTTATGTAAATCAAATCTAGTATTCTTCTCACCAGCCTTTCAGAACCATGACTATGATTCTGGCTGTTTGCCTTCATCCTTGTCTTCAGCAGTGGCTACACCACTTCGCGTGACTATGTTGATACTGGGATCAGCTTCGCATGGCTCAGATATCATCAATTGGATATTATGTGTTGGCTATTGGGTCTTCTTCTCTTGCATCTTTGCAATTAAGACCAAACAATCTTCTATAACATGATCAAATTGTCGGAATACTGACATGAGGGGTGCATTGGATTCTGATAGTCACACACAAAGTGTCATGGTTCTCTATATTTGTAACAAATTATTTGGCCCTGACCTCTTCAATCTCCTCCTCCTCATCCTTGAAATCCTCCACGAGCTATAGGTGAGCCTTGGTCGTTCTGCACATGGTTTTCAACTTGCATCCTATATAGTGGAGTTCTATCCATCATTAGCTCATAGCTTCAATAATTCCTTTCGTCATGGCCAACTGACTTACAAAATTTACAAAAAATTTGCTTTGGAGATTGTATGAAATTCTGTAATAAGAGCATTATCGGTTGAATGCTGTCCTGAAACTTGGAAAATACTACACTAGGTACTTGCACCAGTTCTTGATCAAGTGGAAGACTCTAGTTTCAGTGAATTAGGACCTCCTGCAACTATATAATGCTGGAATACAGGGAATTGATCCTTATGATGAACTTTTGCCTTGCATATTGTGCACCAACCCTCAAAATGTGGCTCTGTGTTAACCTCCTTTCTCTTCTTCAGGTCCCGAAATTCCATATGCAGGCTTTCTAACTATTTCTAGATCTGCTGAACTCCTACATTCATATCCTAGATCGGTAAAGATTCTAACTTCATCGCAATTTCCAATGCTTCGTCCTATGACCCAATCTTCTGCTGAGATAATGGTAACCTTAAGTGAGGTAATATCGAAGCTATGTAACAGTCCCTATGTTTTTCATCTGAGATCTAAAGGTTAGCCTGACTTAGTAAACGCTTAAGTCAATGATCTATATCCCACGCAGATTCATTAACCTTTTACTTAATCTCCTTGTTCTCAGTCACACATTGAGCTTTCGATTTCGGCTTCATAAATTCCGCGTTCAATGCATCCTTCGTATTATCCAATGAAGTAGCGAGGTGAGTCATGCTATATATGATATACCAAGTGAGTTCCCTGTCCTGTAGCATTGTAACCAACTGCGCTTTATTTATATCATCATCATTGATTTGCTGTTCTTTCCACACCACTTCCATGACGAACCAAAACTGTCCAAGATCCTCTGATCCCTAATCCCTGAACATAGGCATTTTATCTTATTTGGCATACTGAATAGCAAAGGTGGAGGCAGAGGTGGAGGTGGAGGTGGAGATGTAGGTGTATGAGGTGGAGGTGGAGTGGTGGGATTTTGAATTCTAGAAGTACCCTATTCTACATTCTGCACCACACCTCTAGGTGTACTAGGGCTACTTCACTCTTCTTCACTTTTAGACTCTCCCAATAAGGGATTGTACTCGCTTTTGACAAATTTGTCTTGATCACTCTGAATCACTTTCCACTTTGTGTAGACCTAGTTGGACCCCTCTTAAACATCAAGGTAAATGCATAACTTCTTTTCGTAAAAAAGCATTTTAATCCAAGTTTTTAGCGATTTCAGGTACTTACCTCTCGGACCCTTGAAGAGTCGTTGTTTGACTTCGTTGTAAGATACAAATGTATCTATTGCAAACTCAGCGATGAAACTACCTAAGACTATCAATCCAATAATCAACAACCCTCAGAACCTTATAATTAGATCTTTCAAGGTGTTTGATGAGTGCTAGATACCACACAATAGGATCGTCACGATTATGAGTAGGTTCACTATCCACTAATTTGGACAACCACTTGTACAACTAGCAGGGGAACGCTGAAAAGAAAACTTCATGCACTTCTATATAAAGATACCTTTGTAACCACTTTTATTTTGACAAGCGTGGACACCTATTCTCCTAGCCTGCAAACTCATGCAACTTTTGATCTATCCACTTCTCAATTTTCTTCTTAGTCAATATCCACTTATGCCACATCACACATCCCTCAGATAGATCCTAGTCCCGACAACAGAACCATTTTTTGGCTTGAGAGGGCTTGGACCTAGGTTCAAAGTTAGTTGTGCTAACCAAAAAAACCCTACACTATTGGCCCCTTCGGCAACAACCCGCATAGCGCAAGCTGTAGACTCACCCGAGGCAGTATTGGGGGATGCTAGAACCAGGCTTCTGCATCCAGAAGGCTATGTGATGTGGTTTAAGGAATTTTTTGTGGTTTTAGCTCAGATCTGACCTTCACGAACGCTTTTAATGAAACTTAGATGATTTCCAGTTAAAAAAAGTTATAAACTTCACATAACTATCTAATCATTCATAAAACAACATTTAACAGTTGATCTAGATCTTCACGGAGTAATTAAGATAAAATACAAACAAATATCATTCAGTTGCATGTAAATACAGAAAATGAATAATTCATAAAAATAGATATATTTTCTTCAAATATCTTTCTATTACTTCATATCTTCTTTTACAACCCTTCCAAACCCTACGCACACAGTTGCAGGGCCCGCACACTCAGGTGCAGACTTACCAAGGTCTTCGTGCACTCAGCTGCAGGAGCCTTCCCCTTCACCAAAAACACAGACACAAAATCATATCATCATGAAGTACTTTATTTTGCCTTAGACTTGCTAAGACATCTCTTTATATATCCTTCACTTTTATAATACCATGGTCTACAAACCATGGGTGGATCTCAAAACAATATCAAGAAATAAGGGATTTTGACCATCCTAAAGCCCCTTGAATCCTATTCGACCTGCACTACTTGTGCTCCACTCCTCAAAATGTGGAGACTTACAATATTTAAACAAAATTTGACCTAGGGGACCCCGTCCCAAGATCCTGTGAGCATAAGTCTGTCAATGGCCAAATGATTGCTCAACCACACATTGAAAACAAAGGATTATATTAATTTAAAACAAAGTTTCACAATAATGGAAATAAACCACAATGTTCTTAACTTCTGAATTGAACATTTTGGTTTTTCCTTATTGATTTTATACAATTTTTCATAAACTAAATTAAGAGCCTTATGCTGAGAGGCAATAAAGCTGTTCTGTCATCTAAGAAGTAAATGTAAATTGTAACTTTATATCCTCATGATTTGATACTGCAAGAGAAAATAATGAGGGATTCTTCTTGAATCATATCCTGTTGATCAAATAAGTCTCCTACACACTCACCTGATCTTGTCTTGATCTCCTTCCGCGCTTTTCTTAACCGCTGCATCGTCATAACCAAAGTTTAACTTTGGGTTTGACTCATAGATCTCTCAATCTCTGTAGCCTACCAAGTCATGCCAATAGGTGGTCATCCATGTGGTGAACTTTTTTCATTTTCAAATACCTTTAATCCCTTTATTGATGCATTTCAACTTGTCTAATCATGGATATGGTTGTGAAATTCAACATTAGCCACGGAATGATCAAGATTCTGTAATTGTAGAGATTTTTTCATTATAATTCATAAAGAAACATAGATTCTAAAACTTGGATGATTAATACCTTTTTATAAGCTCAAGTAAGTATGAGATGACCTTGATTAAGATAAGACTACTATAAAATGGCCACAAAAAGATAAAGGAGAGGGAAAAAGGTAGTAAAAAGGGAAACAATTTCAAACTTCAACACTACCTAAGGCACTTTGTGTGGGAAGATAAAAAAAGCTACACTAAGGTGCTGGTTTCAAGATAGTTTTACTAAAACCTATAGTACAAGTTACATCATGTTTGAATTGGCAAGTCGACAATAGTCAACAATGACAAACATAATGCTGAAATCATTTTATGGAGTAGCCTATAATCATTAGAATTTGTTAATGGATGGAAATAAAATTTGGATAGGGTAAACATTCAATTGATGGAGGTAGATTAAAGGATGAAATATTAGGAAAATAAACACAAAAGAGAAGGGATATTCAAGTTAGAAACAATATCTTGCTTAAGTAGGGAAAAAAAATTCAAACCATCAATGGGCATGTGTTATGCACTACTATGCAAGTATGAAGGATTTTTTAAAACACTTGAGAAGTTAGGAAGTGTAGCACACAAATTGTATTCTTGGAGTACTTATGCGCCTTTCATATATTTTTCCATCTTAGATAGTCGATACCTTGCAGAATTGATGAGGGTGATCCTAGAAAGGTAGGACCATCTAGAGCATCTATTATGATTTCAGACAAGCTAAAATAGGAAGTGGAGAATGTATTTCCCCATATAACCATTAAACATGGCTTAATGAAATAGTGAGAATACTTTATTAACTTTAAGGACAAGCCTAAATATGAGAACAACTAGGAAAGGAAAGAGTCTTCATGGAAATATGAAGACAATGTCTAGGAATTCAAGCAAGGGAAACTTAACCTATTTAGAAAATAATCTGTTGGGCATTTCCAGGATGACAATAATTTAAGTAAAGGAGGATGTAATGTCCTCACCTTTTGAAAGGATTAGACACCTCTACTCTATCAAAACAGGTGAGCGTGACAAACTAGAACACTGGAAATAGGGCTAGATGAGCACACTTTACAATTAGACGCCTTTGGAAACGAGTTTAACTTGGTATGATTTTCCTTTATAAAGAAGTTGGAAGTGACTTGGGTAGTTGGTGTACATTGAGAAAGATATGGTTCAAAAGAAGTAAACATTCCTTACTCCATGGATGTGGTTTCTGTAGTGCTGTTTTAATCAATCCTAATTGACCAAGACTACAACCATTTAATTTTCAACCCAGGGTAGGTCTATTATTTCAATGGAGTTTGCACTATCTGTGCTGATATACTACAACCAAGAATGAAAATAGAAAAGAGTAAAGAATGTCGTTGAATAAATTGCAGAAACTTAATCATTCATGCAGAAATTAAAACACTATAGAAATAGAATCACACTTCACAATTACTAGAGCAAAGGTGCGACACACACTGTACTAATAACTACAGCAACTAGTCAACTATCATACTCCTAATCAAATATGTGTAACAACATAACATAATTCTGGAACAGAAGGAGATATATTCTACAAATTATACAATGACAACATAAAACCATACAAATAATAAAAGAGAGAAACAATAATATACAACTACTCTACTGCTGCAGTCCTTGCTAAAGAGGAGGGCCCTTCCCCCCTAGCAGAGGCACAAAAATGAACACGAGATTAGTTAAGGAGTCAACTTGGAAACAAAAATAGCATCACCATAGTGTTCTTGATATTAAGAACAATTAAAAGTTACAGGATCAAAATAACAATACTCTATATGCCATCCCCCACGCTTGAGGGATTAAGTTTCTCTTATAGAAATTACATACGCAAAATCAAGAACATATTAATCATGAGAATCTCATGATTCTCATGTTGATCATAAAATAGAAATTGTTATAACCAGTTCCTAAATATGAAATATATTTAAATACATTGGTTAAAATCATAATCACTTGGATTTGTCACTTTCTAAATAGATAGTTCATAACTTCCAATAGTTGTTGCATGGAATATTACCCACGAATTTTCCAGCTACGGTGTAACAACATCCTACGGTCAAGTAAAAATTTGGGATGTAACAGCAACATTGGATAAAACCTTATAACGACATCCAGGGTGTAACATCAGTAATCTATAACAAAAACATGGTGTAACAACAATGTCTATAACAATATTGTGGTGTAACAATGAGATATGTGACAACACAAAGTGTAACAACAATTTCTTTCATCTTGCTCTTAGACCAATCAACGCGGTTGTTCATTCCATGACCTTGTTCTTGCGAGAAACACCTGAAAAAGAGGAGAGGATCCAAAAGAATTTTCCAACGTTTACCCCAGTTATCCATAAAAATGAATATTGCATCATTATATCTAGCAAAAATGACAAATTAACATGATGGAAAAATATGCTGTTCACAATAAGGAAAAAGGTGGTTAACATGTAAAGTTTTGTTGGTATGGAGGGAAAAGGGTCAAAGGTAGGGAATGAAAGTATAGGAAATTGGTACAAAAACTACACCCAACAATTTCAATCATTGGGTGCCTTGGGTTGGACAACTCCAAATTTGGGTCCTCTAAATGTTAGAAGGTGGTGCACAACACGCCTTTTGGGGGTAAAACATAGTTTTGGGAAATAGTTAATCAACCTCCAAGAATAGGTAGAAGGAAAATATCATCCAAGATAGAGCTAAGAAAAAGGGTAAACCAATTTTGTGTCAAAGAGGTTGTGTTTTATCTGATTGAAATGACTTAGATAATGATAGCTTACTCTATTGAAGAATGAAACTTTCGAGAGATAGGGCCATGGATGATTTGGGGGTTAGTTGGTAAATTAAGGTGACACTAAGGTTGTTTGGGCCTTGGCTAATTTGAACTATTGTAAAATAGTTGTAGGGGTAGTGGTTGGGCTTCCCTTAAGAACATAGCAGGACACAAGTCTAGTTGTCAGGCACTTGGTTGTATATCTAACACCTATAGCTTAGATTTTACTTATGGGAAGACTCTAATTGAAGGGGCGTAATATAGTTGCAAGTAGATATGGGATAACCAGACCCCTATGACCAAAGCAAGGAAGTGCCACATAACCATAAGATTGTCAAAATAGAAAAATCCAAGTAGTAATCAAATGGAAACCCATAGGGTTGTGATAATACCACATGGTTGAATTTATGTTAAAAACAACATGGGGATATTATCCCATGCCACTTTCAACCTTTTCCCTCATTTATTTTCTTTCATGGGTGTTCATGCATGCCCTACTCTAGAGATGTTCATTGAATTTGTTTTTCAAAGCTATTGTAGGTTAGTAAACTTATATATTGTTTTAAACTTCACTGTGCTTAATTCTAGGTCAAAATTTATGTCATCAAATCTTCATTTGAGTGTCATAAAATAATTTCAATGAATAATACTAGGGTTGACATGCATATATTTTTTGGATTATCGATGGAATTCTCAATATGGTTCTTGAGTATTGTTCTCACATTTTTTGAACTTCCATAATTTTAAACTATGATAAATGTAGATAAATCATATATTTGCTTCCATATGTACAAAGTGATGAGATTTTACTGGTTTTGTTTAGAATATTGTTCGAAAAACTTAGAGGGAATTTAATACCAAAAGAATAATGGGTGATTTTTAGATGACTCATCACAAAAATTTAAGAACCGTAGATGTTATTCATTATTTCTAGACCAATCCAAAAAGGGAAAGTATGCAAAGAATATGGCTAACTACCACCTAGGTCACTTGTTCAAAACTTGACGTTGCTTGGATGATTACCATTATTTATGAGAATAATCCAATGACAGGAAGTATTTAAAATTTTCATATGACTTTCTTAAGCTAGCATAGATGCACCATAAACCTAGATATATTAAGCACAAACAAGGATCAAAAGGAAAAAATGGTTGAAGTTCCTTGGTTCTTGGCCCTCAAACTTTTTAGGAAAGACATTAATTTTTATGTGGTTTTGTTTAATCTCCAAGCAATAGCCTAAGTTTGAATGGACATAGCTAAAACAAAAATTTGGGACAAATGATCTAAGCATAATTATCCAAGTGTTGATGTGGGGAAATTCCCTTGAATATAAAGGGGTACTTCCCAATGTTAATTCACAATCAGAACTCACATCGTTCGATGTGGGAGACCCATCAAAGTTCTAACCCAAGTACCATTAGTAAATTGAATTGGTGTGGGGTTTATTGATATGTAGAATGCATAATGCAATATTAACTAAATGTAAATACTAAAATTAAACTACTGTAACTTATCCTAGCTAGGAGAATACTAACTAAAATAAATAGACATTCAAACCACTAGTCCCTATGTGCACTCCAAAATAATTAGTTATTAAAAATAGAGATCCCAGTAATACATGAACAAAATAGGTGCGTAGATTCATCTAAAACAACAAATTTTTCTAACATGTCCATTCATTAACTTAGAACGAAAAAAGTTGGAAAAGAAAGAGGAGAAAATATATAACATCCATAAAAGAACAATATATCAAATGAACACCATATCCCTGCAACAATGAAATATCAACATGTAGAGGGGAAGTAGTTCACAACATAGAGATGACATACACCAGATTGATTTTCCTCCTAAAATGGCCTTGAGGGATTGTTCTGATTAAAATATTAGAATTAGTTCCAAAATTTGCAAAATAGTGAGAGCCCTTTCTCATGGGCACCCTTGATTACTGCTTTCAAGATTACAACTGCTTCTTAGGACTTCTTGAATTCCCAGCATTAGTTCTTAATTTGGTCCTATTAATCCTATAAATAAGTAGTCAAAATGTCATAAGAAGAGGAGACCATTAGAATTATGCTAAACAATAAATTTTCTAACATAGTTATGTAGTTAGTTTAATCTTGAGTTAGGATACTTATGTCAGTTTTCAAAGTAACCAAGTAAGAGTTTAACAAGTGATGCTCTATTAATGGGATAAAATTAAATTCTTTTAAAATTTCTATGGTTATCCTCTGAGTTATACCCACATATATTTCCCTAGAATTTATGGCCTTTCATTTTGCAAATACTTGTTGTGTTTGTCTTGTATTTCCCAAATCCTCGATTTTGTAAAGAATGATTTTTAAATCAATTTCTCTACCATAGAGTGAAGTTGCGTGCATGTGCCAATGATGTTTGTTATATCTTTATCAAGCTTGTTTCTTATCCTTCGAGTTTATTTTATTGATTTATAGTTCAACCAATTTTAATTTCAGTCATCCATGAGACTTTTGTATGTACATCTAGATGTTCTTGTGGCCACATCTTTAGATCATCAATGCCTATGCACACTCCTATCATATCACTATTCTTGTTCTTAATTTGACTATATAATGACAAAATTGAACAATTATGTCCTAAAATTCCTATAGAAACGGATATACATGCTTTACAATTTCATGGAAGTCTTTTGTGTACTTCACTAGCACATGCTTTGTATTCTATGAGACTCATGCTTTCTTGTTTTAAGCCTTGTATTCTTCCATTTCTTTAACCAAGCCTCTAATATTTTGTTCCAATTCCCGTGTGAATTCCATACCAACAAAGTATAAGGCTATAAGATCCTCACTGATGTTTGTTATTTTTGGTATTTTCATGGTTACTAAAAGTACTAAAACACTAGAAATGGGTAGTATCTTCACAATTTTCTTTACAATTTTTCCTTGGGCCTTGTTGAATCTAAAGGAGTTGAGGTTTTCCACTCTAAGAACTTTGTAGGGCATGAATCCTCCTAATCGTAGTTCTCCTAGAGGGAAATGATCTCTATTCAATGGTGTGATGGAAGTCTCATGTGGTTTAATATCCATGGGGTTAATGTGTTGGGCTTCCTTTTGAGTTTTCTTTCCTCTTCCTCTTTTGTGTTTGAGTTTTGGCTCTTGATCTTCTTGGATTTTCTCTTGTTCTTGTTTGTCCTCTTCCATATTATTCCTCTCTATTTTTTCTATTGCATTTGCCACATGTATTATTTTCTTATGTTGAGGTGCTTTAACATTCTCCCCCAACCTTTATTTTTTCTTGTTGTTCTAGATGCTTCCGCTACTAACTTTAATTTATATTTATTTTTTGAACTACCCTTCATTCTAAATAACTTCATCAAAATTTGTGTCCTTTTTATGCATTTATTCATCTTTCCAAGTTTCATATTCATAGGGTCATCTATATTTAAAAATATGATAATGTTTACTTCCAACTTTCAGGGGGTTGTATATATGGAATGTTTCCTCCCTAAAATTGATTTTTTTTAGGATTCTAACATTAGCTAGATCCTCCTTCACATATTTAAATTTGTAGGATCCTATATAAAATGGTAATGGTGGATATGGAAATTTCTTATACCTAGATAGTGCTACTCCAATTTCGTGCACTAAGGTAATGTATACCACTTTCTATAGGACAAAAGTTTTAGGAATGAATTTTGGAAATATATGAGAAGGTCTTGCTAACCCATATATTCTGATGTAGGTTCTATGCCATAGCACAAACTAATCTCCAATTTCATTGATGGCATACATTCCATTGTCTTACCTACATGAAGTTGGAGCATAAAATAATAATTTGAACAAGAATATCAAATTTTTTTCATGTATCTTATGATACTGAATATGATATTGTGTCCACACAAATCTTGGTAATAGACATGGATTGCAAGATTAGTTATTTTGCACTACCATGCCATGCTAGAGAAGTCACGCCCTAGGCAAAATATATCCAATAAGTATAAAGACATATGGAATTTTGGATGTTTGCTTAGGGCCTTGCATTTTGTAGCTTATATATTACGCTCCAATGTGATGAAGTGGATAGAAACCAAGTTAAATATGTGACTAGTAGTTATGATTGTGTAGTAAGAAAACCCAACATTCTTTTAATTTTGAGGTACCTTGCCTCTCCATAAAACATGCATAGTATATTTGCAATGAACATTTAAAGGGTTTTAAGAATCCTAGTGGGATAATCTATATATTTCCTTGATCTAAATATTACTCTTGGAATCCAATAGTTTTGCATTACCTCTCTGCAATCCATAAGGTTGTAACATCCATTCTTATGTCATTTCAATCTCTTCAATAAGAAGCTTATAACCGAGGCTTTGAATGATGGAAGATATTTCCTTTGAGAATATATTATTATCATGTTGTTAATGTTAATTTTATGGATGAGCAAGAGATAGCCTTTGCACATGGGGACATAACAACAATGCAACTATCTTATAGAGTCAAGACCTTTTTAGATCTTTGTAGACACATAGATCTCGATTATCACATGGTAAGTCAGGATAGTATTCTTGTTAAAACATATGTAAATTTATTCCCATTGATATGCCATACAAGTGTTCGTGATGCAGTTCGTATCATTGTAAATGGATCATGAGGTTCTAGTCCATGCTTCCTCCTCTTCTTTATATAAGCTAACTTCTATAATGGTTTCTTTTCCACTTGTTCTCTTCTAGGTTTCCATAGTTGTTTCCACAATTAACTCATATGAACAACATAATACATACATACATACATATATATATATATATACATATATATATATATATATATACATACATACATATATATATATATATATATATATATATATATATATATATATATATATATATATATATATATATATATATATATATATATATGATTAATAATATCAAAGAATGCACATGCTTGTCTGGGAGGAATATCAATTGAAGAGGAAATTTTATCTATTTAAAATGGTTTTTTCCTAGTTGAGTTTTTCCTGATGGTACATTGATAAGTGATTGGGTAGTCTCTCCTAAAAATTTAAACTATTGATTGATGCAAAACTATTTTATTTTCAATGAGTTTGGATATGAAGGAACTTCTTCAATCACCTAATGTGATAAAGCAAATCAGTTAGAGGGATTTTCTTGTATTAAAAAAAAGAATGGAAATGAGATCATCAAGGTCATAACAGAGAAACATTTTCCTATAGGTGCTCTTTATTCTTTGAATGGGTGAATCTAGCCCTAATTGATAAAATTGTAAGGACACGAGTAACCATCTAGGTGATGGTTCCATGTGAGTTTGTACATTATTATTTTTTAGCCTCAACATGTATTATGGGGAAGAGAACTATAGGTGAAGATAAGGCTCATATTGGATCATGATATTAAAGCTTCAAAATGTGGCCCCCCTATACCTTTTAAATCATATGGTTATGCCCTAATAACCATTGTGAAAGGAAGCAAATGTAGGGACTATGTTTTTCTTTTCATTCTTATGGGTAGGGTTAAAAGAGGGACATAATTTAGGCTTATTGTAGGATAGGGATTTGAAAGGAAATAACAATTATTTAAGGTTTTCAATAAAAATTAATGACAATTTAAACCAAATTTTGGTCGTATATGACAAACAAAATACCCAGTGATGGCCATTATTCCAATCCAATTTCATCCTTGCTTTATCATATTATTTGAAATCCCTCCTCCCTTTCATTTTTTAAGTGTTAAAATTAACACCAACACTATGATTAGATTCAATGCTTACCTATACCATGGGGTTAAGGTCTCCAATGAGGTGGATGGTGTCGCAAATTGATGTGGAGCTTAAGCTTTGATTGGTCCTTGGTTCAATGGTGAAGGTGAGATAAAAATGGTGAAATGCTAGGGCTGTCAAAGTTTTATAATTGAAAAAGTTCATTTATTTGTATTTAAAATATCTTTTGAATATTTAATGATCACATCAATATTAAACCTGGTTTTTTTATGTGAAATAAATATTTTTTGCAATGTGATGAACATGAGGGAGAAGTTTGGGCAATGTGTTATATGTCACACCAAAATAAAGTACATGCGATATTTCACATGATTTTTCTTTTGTGTGTGTATACATGATATTGCATTCAATGAAAGTTTTAAGATTTTCACCATGTGTGCATTGAATAGATATCAAATAAAAAAAATGATTGAAAATATATCAAATAAAAAAAATGTGTGACATATATTGGATAAAATTAAAGGTCGATCCTATGACATATCATATTGATAAAAAAAGTCACGATGTGACATATTACCATGATGAAAACTTTAAAAGTGCAATAAAGGAAGAGTTTTAATATTTGATTTGGAATTCTCTCTATCGCATGAGGAAGAATTTGAGTGAATTGAGATGTGTTGCATGAAAAAGAATATTTGTGCAACACATCATGATGATGAGAATTTTCAAGAGTGAAGGAAAAATTTGGTTGGAAAGGAAACCAGGTAAAAGTAAAGCACATTACATGATCCAAGTGGCTTTGAAGAGGTTCAAAAATTGAAGTCTTGGGATTTCGTCAAAACTAGAACCTGAACGAAGAGCTCATCATCTTGATTCTAATGGCAAAGATGATACTCAAATCCTTCTGACTAGGTTATCAAAAAGTGTTGCATGAATTGTCTTATGTACTCCTTTATGTTTCCTCTTCTTTAAGTGTTTTTCACACTTGGTTTTTCATACTCTTTTCCATGCAATTTTGAATACATCACTAAAGAAAAGATCTTGGTTAATGTTGATAACTCAAACAATCCAGATCATCACATTGTATTACAATAAGATTATTTTAATGTGAAATGTTAATGTCATTGGAGGATCAAGCTTTGGTTGTTCCTTTGTGTGAGGAAAATGTGAGATCAAAAATGGTGAAATGTAGGGATTTAGAGTTTAATAATTGACAATCATCATTTGCTTGTGATTTTAAATTTTTTGAACAATTATTGGTCACATCAAGAAAAAAAATATTGTTCCAAGTGCAATAAATGTTTTTGTAATGTGATATTGTGAGGGAGATTTTGGGCAATGTGTGATATGTCACATGAAAAAATACTTGCAATATATCACATGTTTTTTTGTGTGTGTGTTTGGTATAGTGCATTCAATGAAAGGTGTTGTCTTTTTCTTTTTAAATTAGTTAAGGCACTTTATATTACCAAGCAAAAAATTTACATAGTAAAAAATTGTAAGTATTTGTTCTGCGTAGTGGGAAACTAGACTAGAGGTTTAGCTTCAAATCCTTGAGGTTGTGGAGACCTCTCCTGACCATAGCATCTATCAAACAAAAAGAACATCATAGTGGATGGTTAAATTGATACGTAGGATAACCATACATGGGATGACAAGAGAAAAAAACATAAATATGAGATTACATGGGATCCATTAATTAGATTTATCTTTTTGGGGATCTGTTGGTGAGCATCCTTAGTTCCTGGAAAGGGGTTGCTATTACACTTGATGAGGAGAATGTTCATCTTGTGATCCATGCTATCTAGCTTCTCCTCTAAATCTTCCAACTTATGGGCATTTTCTTGCTGAGCTTGGTTGTAGTCGATGAGGATGTACCCAAGTGGAATTTTGGTGTGCCAATATACATTGATAACTTGCATATATCTTGAATATATGGAATAAATAAAGGTGCCTGTTGCCACAAAATCTAGCAGGGCTTGGAGAGGGAAACCCTACAAGGCATAAACTAGACTAAGAAGAAACAATGGGGTAGTGGCCCACTGTCACCATAACCAAAAAATCCTCATCTTTAAATAATTTCATTAATGGGAAGAGTCCCAGTAGGATAGAGATTACTTATGATAGATATTCTAAGGTTAATGTGTGAAATTATTTCACTAGGAGCTCTTGAAGTATGACATAATGTAGACTTAAGGTTCCACAATGGAAGCAATTCACTTTCTATGATGAGACCTAAAAAAGTGGAGTGAAATACCTAGGGTTGGATAAAATGGGAAATTGTTGGAATATCCAAATGTCAAGGAAAATAAAAAATGTTTATTACAATTAATACTAGCTATGCCAAGGCTTGTGAAACCTTCAAGAAAACCCTTAAGTTGAAGCAAGGAAAATTAGGGTTTCCCTCTTAGGCAGACAATTAGGGAAAGAAAGTTTATGGATTAAATTGAAGTGGATTCTCACTAAAAGGATAAATTTTGTGGCAAAAATTCCCCCCCTTAATTTTTAGGTTCTCCAATCACCAACACTCTACTTGCCTAGGGATTCACACCAAGCCCTAATCTCCTAGCTTGGCCTTGAAAGGGTTAAATTAAGAGAGAGAGAGAACGATTCTATTTATTATTGTAATATTGGCAGGTAGCTCAACACTTGACGTGGCAAGTAGATCATACATGCAGTAGGGGGTGGAGTGTCTAAAGCCAACAATATTCAATTGGAGTGAGGGAGTTTTGGTAAATATGAAAAACAAATGACTAAAGCAAGATAGGGGAAGTTAAAGAAATTCAGCTAAGGCTCAATCTTACTCTTCTTTGCTCTAGAACAGGTGCCACTACTTCAACCACAACACATTACACTCAAGCGTATCGATCAGAGGGCCCTATGTATGAGAAGGTGGATAGATCATATGACCCGACATGTGGGTCCATTGGTGATAAAATTTTCACCAACCTTCTTTGGGTGGTTGCGCAAATAATTCATCATGATTAATGATTATCATTATGTAGGGATGGATTTTCGTGATGATCCCGAACTTGTGTTGCTTGAGGGTGAGCAACGGGATGCTTCAGGTAAAATATTTCAACCATTTAAGTTTTTGAAAGTTTTACAGTTGTTTTGTGTTTTTTGATGTTTCCTGAGACTAAAATATTGATGTTTTCATGCAGATATTGGATCCGTTTGACCAGTGGGTGCTTCATATATCCATTGAATAGAGAGACAACCACATGAGGAAGCAATGGAATCAGTACAGTTCGCTGCGTAGGATGGGATGTGCTACGGGAACTTGAGGTAGCTAAGATCCTATCAGAGGTAGAGTGCCACATGAAGGGACTGACACACAAGATTGATGAGACCGTGGTCGATCATATTTCGATGCGACTTCAACGATACACTATCGAAGTTCCTATCCATATTGATCGATCAAAGCACAAGATAGCTCATACAATGTCATTCTATCATGAGCACCACTCATTTGTCTAGTTAGATCTCTACATGTAGTTTTTCATATGGGTGATGTAGCCATATGTGTCTCAGGGCACAATTTCTTGTAAAACCAAACTTAATATATATATATATATATATATATATATATATATATATATATATATTTCAGTGTTTCCTAGTTCCTATTATGCTTTCAATATGATGTGATGTGAATTGAAGCTTATTTACATTCGTTGCAAATGTCTAGCTAAAATGTAATTAGCCAGGGCATCTGCTAATGTGTTAAGATTTATATAAATATTTTCATATCATATGAAATCGAAATGTCTTTCAAAAAGACATACTCTCAAAACCATGTGAAGGATGGCAGGTTTCTCACTGAATAGATATTCGCAAGTCATAGTATTACGAGTTATGAGTCGAGCATGATGACTAAATGACAGATACCATGTAAAATAACATTAGATAGTAGCTCCACCACTACGCTATACTCAGCGATGATGTTAGTAGAGTGATGAATACAAATCCCTCCAATACTCACCAGCTCGCCATTTGGAGAAAAGATGGCCCATGCTGTGGAAGATAGGTTACAAGTACTACGACTAGCACCATTGACATAACCAATATGTGGTTCGAGAGAGGTCCACATCTACAAACCAAACATAAAATGGATCAACAAAAACTATGGGAAACTCTGAAAAACACACTGCAAACACACTTAACACACCTGTAGACAATATGTACACAATGTACTATGCATGGGATCAAACATAGTATTTTTTGAGGTATAGCTCATTTTGAGGCTGCACCAATGGAACCCCATCGAAGTCTACTAACTCATAGGCCCCTTTTACAAGGATTCGCTTGACAATGTATGGAACCAACCACATGGGTTGGAAATTTCCTGGACTTAATGTATTGGCCTCTTGGTCATATAAGAGAGCTAGGTATCCTTCTGAGAAGACACAAGGCTTGACACTCTTGTCATATTGAGCCTTGACACATCTTTTATGAGCTTCGTTGGCTAAGGAAGCATCGCACCAAGTCTCATCCAAATGAGTCAAATGTAAAAGACACTCCTCCTCTGCAAAAGTAGTAGGAATAAGTTTGACAACTAATTTTAATGATGAAATTTCACATTCAATGGGGAGGATTGCTTCTAGCCCATAGACCAACTGGAAGAGTGTGAATCTGGTAGCAGTCCTAATTGAGGTTTGGTATGCCACAAGGAACCATATAGAAGAAAGTGCCAGTCTGATTTGTGGACCCCTACCATGCATTGAAGCATAGTCTTAAGGACTTTGTTAATATCCTTAACATGTCCATTAGCCTGAGGATAGTAGGGAGTGGAAATTTCATGTGAAAGTCCCAGCTTAGTGGTTAGTTCAGTCATCATATGATTCTAGAAATGTATTTTGTGATCTGTAACTATTTCTTGTGGGACGCCAAACCTAGAAATAACGTGATTGAAGAAAAAAATATGCAGTTGTTTTGCCCGTGTTGTTGTATGTAGGGATCGCCTCGACCCACTTCGTAAAGTAGTCAACAACGACAATGATATATCCATAACCCCCCGATCGTGTGATGGTTACATGTCATAAATTCGATACCCCATTTCTCAAAGGGACCAAGAGCTAGAACAAGATATAATAGAGTAGGCGGAGCATGGATCTTATGATAATAGATCTGGAACGCATGACACTTCTAGACGGTGAGAATGTAATCATGAAAGATAGTAGGCCAAAAGTAACTGATGCCTAAGATCCTCTACGCGATAGGTAACCATATAGATGTCCACCACATGCCCCCAAGTGGCATTCATTCAAGACTTTCTCAACCTCCTTAAGGGTGAGGCACCTCTGTAAAATCATATTGATACCACAACGGTAAAGGGTGTTGCTGATAATAACGTAATTTCTAGATTGGTATCAAATATGTCGCTGCTCGGAGCAAGAGGTATTGGGTTGAAAAGTATGGGTCTAGAGATAAATCAGGAAAAGTCCATAGCATGGGTCAAATGATGAAATTAGAAACAATGAATCATCAGGGATGGAATCTTCAGATGTAGATTCTAAATCAGGAGAAGGGAGATCACACGTTAGCTTGATGAAAACTAGGGATTTCTTTGACTTGGACTTGATGAACTCTAGGTCGAACTCTTAGATAATAATGATCCACTTAGAGTACTTACCCCCAATAATTGACGTGACAATATGTATGTCATAGGGTTGCAATCTGAAACGAATGTAGTTTTCCAAAGCAGGATGTAATGGAAAATTCTTTGGATGGCTTGAATGACTGCAAAAGCCAAATTTTCTACATCAGCATATTTGATTTCAGTTTCATTAAGGTTCTGAATCAATTGATAAATGGGATGTTCTATCCCTATATCATCTTCTTGGACCAATACCATTGCTATAGTAGAAATGGCAGCAATGAGATACATCAAATAATTGTGCTGATAGTCAGGGGGGTATAAAATAGATGCCCAAACCTGTACATCTTTTAGGGAATCAAACACTTTCTATGCAGTGTCACCCCAATGGAAGGGGACCCCTTTTTTCACTAAGCAAGTGAATCCTTTGGTCATCTCGACATAATTAGGAATGAACCTTTGGAGGAAGTTAGCTTTCCCCTAGAGTCTTTGTATTTGAATAAGAGAAGAAGGTGCAGGTAAGTCAATGATGGCTCGCACTTTCAAAGGATTAATATAAATTACTTGTTTTGAAATGAAAAAATGAGTCAACTAGAACTGACACAAAACACACATTTGTGTGAGTTAAGTCAAATGTTAAAATGTATACAATAGAGGAAAAGAGCCCTAAAATGCATCCGATGATCGACCCGATGTTTGGAATGAGCGAGGAGATCATCCAAATAGGGTTGCACAATATCTCTAATATCATGGAAGGCATAATCCATGGCATAGTGAAATGTGGCCCCAGTGTTCTTCAAAACGAATGGGATATTTTGATAAGAAAAAGTACCCCGAGGACAAATAAATGCAGTCATAGGTTAGTCTACTGGGAGAATGTTGATTTGAGTATAGCCTGAAAATCAATCCATGAATGAATAAATCTCGTAGCTAGCGCAGTCATCAATAATCTGGTCAATAAATAGGGCCAGATAGTTGTCTTTTGGACAAGTACGATTCACATATCGGTAATCGACACATACTCGGATCATGCCTTGTTTCTTCATGACATGGACAACGTTTGATACCCAAGAAGTTAAAGGAATGAGGTATATGAAACCAGCTCGAAGAATATTTTCAACTTTAGCCTTAATCCTGATGACCTTCTTGGGATGGACTAGATGGAGGTGCTTCCAAATGACTTTGGCATCAGGATTCGTCTTAATATTGTGCACTATGATATTTGGGTCGATGTGTGAAATTTCATCATAAGACTAGGAAAAGACATCTTGTCACTCATGGAAAAGGGGTCTATAAATCTCAATCTCATATGGATAAAAAGATGCTCCATTGTATAAGTTTTCAACTATTCCCGGTTTAATCAAAATATTGAGATGTATGGTCTCTACGATATTTGAAAGGTTCTTCTGAGAGTCGACCTCATGAATGGAGACAAAATTCATAAAAGTCTTGATAAAATTAGGCAAATATACCTCACTGAGATTATCCTGAATGGAATTTGGTAAGGAGGAATGGTGGTGATGTTTGTCCCATGATACGTGATTTGGCATCATGATATCCATGATGATCTCATAAGTAAAGAATATGCGAGAGAAAGGATTAGAAGACGTGCCATAATCCAGTGATCGATCTACCCAATTAATCGAAGAAAATGTGGAAGTGACATGTTGGGCATATAATCCCCCCACAACATGTTTTGGGGCTCAAAGCCCAATTTTTGGTCAAATAATGTTGTAAGACTCTGTGAATTGCGGGCGCAGAGCGCGAAATGTATGTTGAGTCATAGGGTTGTCCACCCTATGTTTTGTAATGTAATGTTGGCCTACCCATGGTTTGCGAACCATGGGATTTTATAAATAGAGCGAGGCTTTAAGTTGTAAGAAAAAAGGGAGAGATGAACCCAAATTTTATTTAGAATGTGTGAAGGAGACATTCATGGAAGCTAAGAAGATCTTCATAGAGGCCTCCATTTCAGGTAGTAAGGATCAACTAGAACCAGGGATGGATCCTTCAATGCTCACTACCTTTCTTGAGACATGCCTGACATTGATACGCGACAGCAAGGTAGTAAAAGGACTACAGGAACTTATCACTAGGTGCACGGGGTTAGGAGAACTGCATGTGGTCTGGAAACTTGGAAAGCATGCATTGCGTACAGGAAGGGAAATGAGGTTGACTGCGCAAATTAGCGAGTATGAAATGGACCAGGTAATCCTAGATCTCAGATTGGACACGAATGTACTACCGAAACAAACATGGGAACGCATGGGCAGAACCACACTACAAGGGTCTCCTATTTAGTTACGAATGACGAACCAACACAAGATCTTGCCCATGGGAAGATTGCAACGGGTAACAATGGATATTGAAAGTGTGAGTGCACAGATGGATTTTGAAGTGATAGAGATTGTCGATGATAGAAATTCCTATCCTGTGCTACTAGGGATAGATTGGGCCACCGATATGAATGGAGTCATAAATTTGAAGAAGCACAAAATGATTTTTGAGAAAAAGTCACTACGCGTAGTAGTACTGCTAGATCCAGCCGAAGGAGCACAATACGCTGAACTGGTGCACGGTGACAATAGAGATGATGATCTCGATTGCATCTAAAAGATAACTGCATGAGAACAGGATTGGGTAAACCCCATTGCAGATGGTAGGATTTTGTGGGAGCACGAAAGCTCCTGCACTTCGGATTCAGACGAAGAAATAGAGCGATGGCAGAATCGGCTACACGAAGTAACAACACTTAATTGTAACATGATGGTTAGATCACTGCATTGCATGACAATAGAGGTAAGGGATCTACCTATGTATGACAGGTTGACAATGGTGGATGAATTCATGAAAAAATTTGAAAGTGCAGTACCAGAATGACAGTGGTTCAATGCTCTGAAATGGGCACTGTGTACGACGCCCACAAGGTGGTGGGGTACACTTCATAGAAGTTTTGAGGATTGGCACATATGTAAGAGGATGATGTGCCTACAATTTGGAAAACCCTAGTTAAGGATGAGAGCTGACCATAGGGGGCAAGAAAACTTGTGGGCCCACCTTTCCCGATGGGTGTAGACATATGACTTGCAGCCCGTAGAAGCACACACCACTCCTAGAATAGAGAATTAAAACAAAACACAGTAGCAGGAAAGGCGAAGCGTGCCAAGGATTATCCACGAAGAAGCATTCGGCAGGGTGTGCGAAGTGTGGAATAGGGTTCACCACGTGAGATGCACTGACTGGAACCTATGCGTACCAGCGGTTCAATGGGCCTATAGGACCATGTGCGACACCCTGACTACGAAAAAAATTCAGTGGTTGCAGAATGAAGTAGGGAACGTAATCTCTGGGGAGAATGCAATGATGAATCCATGCATAATAGCACCTGCAAGTGCGACAATATGCGAAGTCCATGACGAATAAGTCACACAGTTACGCAAGGTAGAACACATAAGGCTTTAAGAAGCCATTCAGAAAGGGAACCTTAGACTTCACGAACTCGAAAAAGACTGGGTACGACTAAGGAAGAAAAGCACTTTGATGGACGTAGAGGAAAAGAGGTTGGAGAAAGAGGTCAAGTAAGCATCTCTCATCGATAAACCAAGGATGGCAAGGCAAGGTGCAGATAATCATAACAATGAATTAGAAGAATATTGACAGGAATTGATTAGTCTGCTGCTATGGCTAGGACCACATATCACCAAACGCAGTAACTAGGGGAACACACTGCATACAATAGAGTGCGCGGCACCGACTGTCACGAGGGAATTGAGGATTTTCCGTGGACTATACTGGAAGGCGAGATGGAGCCTTGCACAAGTGGTGCGACCACCTGACTAGCCGTAGGAAGAATAGTCTTAGCACTCTAGGTAGCTGGAAGAGAGTGCGGGAATATAAATGATTCTGCCTGGCCGCTGCGCGCTCTGACAGATGCATGCAGGAACAACTAGTCACAAGGTTTGCAGTCGTGGAGGGGTGGGGTGCGCTGCTGTGTGGGTAGGCTAGGAAGTGACCGTTGGTGTCACTATTCATGATCGGATGTCCAATTTAAGGCCAAATGGAGTAGGTGACAGGCATTTAAGACTGGAGTTATGGGCAAGTTTTTGGAAAATCTGCCACCAAGAAAGCATTGATGGCCTGGAATTGGGGGGAACCGTTGAATTCAAATTCAAAAGGCACTATAAAACTCTAAGGGCTAGCCAGTAGACAACACTTGGGCAATTGAGATTTGAGTGGTTGAATAGAGCACAGAGTGTTGAGAGCTGAGCGATAATAGAACCTTTAAGTTCGCGAAAAACCACATACAGTGCAAAAAGGATGACAACCACCAAGGATGGGTTGGGGATTGAAGAAGGAACCGTTGGCGAGGCCGCACAAATCCAAAATGTTCCCATAAGCACTAGGGCTATGTCAGAAATCCCTAAATCACCCCAGACGCCAAGACCAAAGAAGGATAAGCAGGCAATGGGACCAATATGCATGTCCCCGAGGAATCTACGGCACAAGTTATCAATGGAAGAAAAAGACAAGGCAGTCACCATCGAAATAGATGAAGAGGAAGAGGACTTCCAGGATCTGATTGCTACAGTAGAGGAAGAAAAAGACGCAGAGGAAGACATCCAACCAATGCGCTCCATAGCAAAATTGCCCAAGTATGTCTCTCTGCAGAAAGGGAAAGCCAAAGTACCAAAGGATCTGGATGCAATGAAGAGTGCACTCCAGACCTCACTCCTCCACGATGGAATTACCTTTGAGGGTCCCCTCCTAGGCCACATGCCCACCTTGAAATTTGAAGATTGGGACCTCACGGACAACGAGAAATTCCCGCACTTAGAGATGGTGAGCCTAATGAAACAGAATACAGAGGGGTCGATGATAACATTGGAGCCGCGAAAATGACTGTGCGGATTGGAAAAGGCCCGGTTGCTTCATCTGCTATGGATACCACATTTTCACCATGTGCCCATCACCATTTTTTTCATTAGGCAGCTACTTTTCTTGGTGCATGATGGGTACTTATGGTTGGAGGAGCCTATTCCCATCACGACAGATATCATCCACCAAATTTATCTACTTCCCTATAAGGGAAAGGATCCCACGATGATAGCAGGAAAAAGCAACGACTTGGCTCTTATAGAAGCCATGAAAAAAAATATAAGCTCAAGAAGAAAAAGAGGGGTTACGCTATCACCAATATCAAGGATAAAGGGGTGTGCGTAGCCACCCAACTCTTGGCCGGTAAAGTAATGAGAAAATTCCATGGTGATGAAGTACTAATGCCAGTAGTTGCATTAGCCGAACAGTGTGCGGAAGGGGTCTAGTTCAACTGGGCCGAGTTCCTCTGCGAAGAATTTTCACTCAACTTTCAGGAGGCCCAGGAATAGGGTAAGACCTTTCACTACTTGTGGTTGCTCTTATCCATCTTGTTGGTAGCGGGGAAACTACAGGAGGATAGCCAATTCCCGAGCATCGATCGAGACTTACTAGACGCTGCGAAGTACGCTTTGGTCTGGGCCACTAAGGACGCGAAACAGATTCGTGATAACAAGATTTTCTAGGTGCTCATGGAGGTGAGCATCCAAATGTGGATTAATAGGAGGCCGCACCTATCCCCCACGGTGCACAACAGTCTGCAGAATTTTGCACAGTTGAAGGTGGACATGCAAAACATCTACATCTGGGCACGAAAATATCCGGTGCAGCAGTGGATGAAGCTCCCATTCATAGCCACTGACGATGTGATATTTATACTATTAGAGAGATGGCCTCTCAAGTGGCATGCCCCAGATTTAGCAGAGTTGGATAAGACAACAATGCAGAAAAGGAAGGATGATGCCAAGCAGCGTGTCACCCAACTGGCCGAGAGAAGGAGGAATGAAAAAGCATCAGTTGAGGTCAAGGCAGTCTGCAAAGCAGCACAGGAAGCTGTGGAGCAGAAGAAGGCTACCAAAGTAGCAGCAACAACACAGACAGCAGAGGCCGCCACAGTGCAGGCAGAGGAAGGCTAAGAAGTGTCTACAGGGCAGGAGGCAAAGGACATAGAGCTTGCAGAAGAGACCGCGGACCCAGGGACTGCCTCTACACAACTCAAGTGGCTGTGCATCGTGCAAATATCGAGCCTAAGAAAGAAGGTCAAGGCCTCAAATATGGCTATCGACCCAATCACCTTAACTGAATGTGACCTCCATGACATTGGTGAGACAATTCGCGATGTCACTAGTGAAGCACTCCAAGACTTTATGATAGAGTAGTAGGCTGTGTTGGGGGCCCTAAGGGTGCAACTGTAGGAGTTACAAGTGTGACCCCCGTAGGAGGGTACCTTGCCTACCCACGTCGCAGAAGGCATGTTGGCAGTAGAATAGATGCTACGCACGAAAATGGCCAATACAATAACATTGCTGGATGGAGCGCTAGTCTCGAAAAACATAATGGAGTCAGTGATGCTTAATTCAATGAAAGGAATTGGCCTTAACTTGGTTGCCCTTCCCTGCGACACACTTTATTAGCTACAGGATGGGATAACAGTAGAACTCCGTGCTAGAGAAAGCCACGCAATCCAGGTTCTGAGTGAGAAGAAGATTAATATAGAACAACTTATCTTGCAGTGTGATGAGTTGGTATCGCAGAACAAATAGTTGGTACAGACAGTAGATGACGCTTGCCGGCGCGTTCCAGAGTTGTCTATTGCAGTAGACCTACAAACATGAGTATGGATCCACTGTTTGGCAAGTGGAGTCTGTGACGAGCATGAGGAAATAACGTGAGTGTAGCTGGAGCTGAATCACCAGATTGTTAGGTTGCGGATGAAGGTGTAGCATTCCACTCCCCCAGAGGTTAGAGAAAAGTGCACCAGTGCTATTGCAGTAGGGATGGAAGAGATTGGAGGTGTAGTCCGCGACTGTAACAACATGTTTAAGCAGGTGCTAGAGGTCCTCACTACATTGTAGGAGGACCTCAACATTCAGCGGTTGGAGACTGAGGCACATAAACTCCAACAGTATTATGACAACATTAGAGGGACTATGCAGACAATAGTCCTTACTTAGTGGCTTGCAAGGATGCGACAGGCCAAGGCATTAAAAGAGTAGGTGGATGCAGCATGCCACCGAGAAGCAGTTCTAAAAGTGCGCATCTAGTCGTGGATTGACAAAGCCTTCATAATCATAGAGGATATTGAAGGAAATCTTGCGCAGATTCAAGGAATGCATGTACAGATGCAGCACAGCACGTCGGAAACAATCGATTCAAAATCAAGAATGTAGTAGGTTCAGCATGCAGCATCACAGTGTGTCGTAGACATTCAGGCCATTTGGGACCAGTTGGAGGGGCTCTGCACCAAGATCGCCACGCTGACAGAGTGACTCGAGGGCAAGTCACGATGTTTGTGTTGGGGGTTTGTTGGGCATAGAATCCCCCCACAACATGTTTTGGGGCTCAAAGCCCAAGTTTTGGTCAAATAATGTTGTAAGACTTCGCAAATTGTGGGCAAAAAGTGCGAAATGTATGTTGAGTCATAGAGTTGTCCACCCTAAGTTTTTTAATGTAATTTCGGCCTACCCATGGTCCACGACCATGGCTTTGTATGAATAGAGCGAGGCTCTAAGTTCTAAGAAAAAGGGAGAGATGAACACGAATGGAGTCTAGAAGATAGTGAGCATAGAGAAAAGGTCTAAGTGTCTTGGGTCGTAGTAGTAGGAAGAGGCTTTGCAGCTGAGTGCGCGGACCCCTGGAGCTGAGTGTGCAAGGCGAAGTTGAGTCTGTAATCAAGGAAGAAGTATAATAAAGAGAAGTTTAATTCCAAATCTTGTGTATTTGTTCTTGTGCTACTTCCTGTTTAAATATATTGTTTGCTTTATCGCACGCACTTATCTGAATATTGAACACTGTTAAATATAATTAGACACAAACTGATAAGCTAAGAGATTGACAATATTGGGTTAGTAGTAAGGAATTGTGTTGTAACATGAATCGCGCCTCAAGTAGGGTTGCGCGAAGGCAACATTGCATGCTGTGAGGTATAGATAGATGCACGTAGCGATGTGTGCAGAGAAAAGTTGTGGACCACTGAAAATCATTAGACATCTCTAGGGTGCAAAAACCTGGTTCTATCACCCTCCCATACTAATTCGGGTGAGACCTCAGTTCGTGCTCTGCGAACTATTGTCGAAAGTGCCAGTAGTACCGGGATTTGTTTGGCTAATCACCTATGAACCTGGGTCAGGCCCCTATAATCCAACACCACATTAATCTAAATAGATGGCTTCGTAATCTAGCTCAACATGGCTAAGCGACATTCAGTCACCAAAAGTTTGGATGTTATTTTCATCAAGTACGAACCAGGGATTGGCCACGACAGTAGAAGATGATATCATGTTGATATAGGCAACGAAAGATGAGTTGTCAGGAAGGAAAGGAAGAGTGAGTGAAAAGGTTCCCATACATGAAGAATCCTTCAACAATCCAAATCTGACATGCTAATAGGAATGTATAGTTTCCCTTACAAGAGAGACACTTCCAGTAACATGAGAATCAGAAGTGAAAAAGGTAAGTTGATCTATGGCTACAAACCCACCTTTATGAGGAAAGATGATCATATGGAAGTAGGTCGAAATGACAGTAGCCATGGCGTAAACCCACATACATCCCAACAAAAGATTATAATCGAGAGGTCCATCAATAACTTCAAATTATATGGAAATGGTTTTGTCCCCGAGTTCTACTTGGAGGGAATTTAGGGTCCCACAAGGTTTGTAAGTTATTCCATCAAATTCTTTCAATGTGATGGTTTATTGGCTTAGTTGAGGCAAACCAATCAGCTTCCAGCAAGACAAAGACATAATGCAGGTCAAGGCTCCCTCTTCCACAATAGATATATGAATGTTATTACCATGAATGACAACTTGGATTATAAAGGCTAACTAAATTGGAAGTCGAGGGGTATAGTTTTCATGAGAGAAAACCACTCGGTTGGAATCTGATCTATCCACACACCTGATAGCTAACAATAAGGCCTTCTTTTGGGCCAGGTAATTTTGCAACACCTTAAGAGTTGACATAGCTGATGGAGACTGAGCAAAGTCTTCAACTACATTATAATTTTGGGTAGCTCTTGAATGAGGGTTGAAAGCATACTTATGAATAACGCCCTTCAGAGGCTTGATAGTCAATTTTGTAGGAATCAGAGGTGGAGTAGGATGACATGAAGGTGATGCCAAACTGTGAGGTTGATTAGTAGCCTGACCATTTGGTGGATTCACATTACCATAGTCCTTGTTCTGATTGACCACCATAAGATAAGATTTCAGCTTTGAGGGGGAAAGAATCAAAACCATGTTAGAGGAAGAAGGGTCTTAGGCAACCATATGAGTGTCCTCATTGTGAAACAAGTTGGTCAAAACGACAGGAGAAGTGGAGGATTTAAGAAACTAGTTCACTTCAGTGCGGTGCATAAAATCATGTGTAAAGTGATCCTCATTGCAAATTAAGCATGGGTATTGAGGCTTCCGTTTCTCATCAAAGAACTGATTGTTTGTTTGTCCTGGGTAGAAGGGTCTTTCTTCTTCTTACCATTTCCTTTCTTTTTGCTTCCAGGTTGCTATTAAGACTTACCTTTTTCAGATGAATCGACATTTATCTTAGAAGAAAAAGCCGTAGGAGGATGGGATTGAGGGTTTTGAGCAGATGCAATAAGAGAAATACTAGATGGTTTACTCACTAGTTGTGAACTGGTAGAACCAATCATGCCATCAACAACATGAGATTCCTTACTAGGTGGAGGAGGAACAATATTCAAAGGTCTTAGAGTGTTTAGTATCTTATCATAGAGCGTGCTCGATTGGGTATAAACAAGGTCCAAATATTGCGCACGAGCGATAACTTTCTCTTCGGTCACGACTCCACCTTTAGCCACATCTTTTGTTATAGGAGCTAATAGAGATTTGAAAAACCATTCCACTAACAACTGATCAAGAACATAAGTCTTGAATAATCGACAATGATGCCTCCACTCATGAATGTGATATGAGATGTGAGTGGAATTTGATTGTTTAAAGTTGGTCAAGAGTTCTGTTCCAGTTTCATATCTGATGCGAAACTGGAAATGTGTGAGGAAGGTGGTGGCTAAGGTGCTAAAATCATGAAACAAAGTTCTAGGTAATTCAATATACCATTTCTATGTGGTACGTGCAAGCGTTCAATGGAAAAGATGAATTCGAATGGAATCATCATTGAGGGAGCTCCAGGAACACCATAGATGATACGTCATAACATGCATCATCGAGGTCTTCTTTTTAGAAAATTATATATTATAGAGCAATGGAACACATAAAATATTGTAGAAATATAAACATAGAAAATGCATAAAATAAGAGAGGCACAAATATACATGCTTCACCCAATTTGGGCTACGTCCACAGAGAAACAACTAGTCCTTCCTTTTATATTATCCAACAAATTGAAGAGATACAACCTACAACATATCCGTTGTAATTCCCTCTTTTCTCTCAATCTCCTCTCTCTTCCTCACTCAGAATACAGATGTACCTAGACGCAATACAATTCCCTCTTATATATACAGAGGGGTTGCCTTCTAAGGAAAAAAAACCCTAAATTAAACATAACTTCTATCATCAGATCTCCGCTTAATGAACGGCCCATATTGACTATGTAATTACAACATTTTACAAGGCATTTTTACATCTATTTTTAGCTTCGGGGGTGTTGCCCCTGATCCCCCACCATGGGGGGAACTCCAAATAATTGTTGTCACCCCCCCCTTAGACCCCCTTAGCGGCATACATTTATAGGTGGCGTTGCCACCACATTACGAACTGGGGTCCAATATGGCTATACCTCTAAATAAAGAAGATAATCAGGCTCCCCACCCAACACTTCTCCTAGATTCCCATTGAATTTTGGGATATCAGAAGGAAATTTAGTGGGAATAATCAACCACCATGGCGAATGAGAAATGAGATCATTAGTGAACTGAGTTAAGTCTGGAAATGTGAGAGTAGCCACAAGAACTTGAATCCTTGGATAAGGAGGGTTCTAATGATAAGGAATCTCGGTACTAGAATAAGGAGGATTCTGATAACTAGTATACAAGTGACCTTGTTGTCCAACCCCAAGATGACGATAAAGATGCTGGAATGATTGGGTTTTGGTTTTCTTGCCTTGTAAAGGCACTTGATATGGTCCATACTGTTGCCCAATAGGGGTTTTCATTGCCCTCTGGTAAGGTGGTTTCAATTGGGACTATGCCATACTATGAATAGTCTGACCTATTGAGACTTGAGGAGTACCCTGTACAAGCGGTTGAGAGCGTAAGGTACCTTGTACAAGTTGAGTAAAAGGCACCAGGGAAATTCCAGATATTGATGGAAAAGGTTGTGATGCAATGATAGTCTGTAAAGGTTGGCTCACATGTATCTGAGCATTTTGGGGTGCTGATGGATAGATAGGAATTTGAGATGCAGATGGTGTAGGTTGAGGATTCAATAATCAGTCCCAAAATGAACCATGTAGAATGGGGAAAGTAGGTTACCAAACACTGGTAGCCATTCTAGGATAAGGAGGAATATGATAATCAGCTATACCAACAACAAGTTTCCCCACTTCCAAAGGAGGAGGGGATGATGGAGGAAACTGCGATCTGCGTGGAAGGTACCCAACATAAGAAGAGTTAGCTTCCAACGATGGCCAGGAGTAGCCTCTGGTGGAAGAGGACGGTTATTTTTCATTATACGCGAATGAGGGGGTGGGGGATTTTGTTATTCCACGTTGGACGATAAATTTTATTAACAAAAAAAGAAATAAATAAAAAAGAGGGTAATATAGGCATAAACTATTACCAAGGAATTGTGAACTGCAATATACATCTTTTTGAACCAAGGACTTAACATACGACAACTAATATCCCCGAATGTTGTGTTCGGTGTATCATTGTTATGCAACCAACTTAGAAAATAGAAGAAAAGATAGATAAACTACTTCAAAATTAGCCTCTTCGAGGGGGAAACCTCCTTTACATTGCACAAGTGAAAAATTCTTGGATGATACAAATGAAAATACCTCCTTTCTATATGTAGGAATATAAGGGGTCACATTATAATTAGAGCCAACATAACAATAATAATGTAAGGGCACAACAATAATAATAAGGGGCTAAAATGACAATAATAATTACGGAATACACTAGTATTATAGGGACCTAACATGCCTCTCTCCTTCAAAAAAGTGTTGTGCTCAACGCTTGAGTAGTTATATATACTTCTGCATAAAATTCTCATCCTCCCATGTGGAATCTTCAGTGGGTAAGTTCTTCAACTTGATGAGATGCTCTGAAATTGATTGATTTTGTAGCTATCGAGTTCTTGTTTCAGTGACCGCTTCAGGTTCCAATATGATTTTTCCTTCCTCGTCAAGTTCTGGCAATATTGTTTGAACTTGGAGTTTGTCACTTATAACCTTCTTTAAGCATGAAACATAGAAAACTGGGTGCACTCAGGAAGATGCAGGAAGTTCCAATTTGTATGCCATAGTACCAATATTTGCAACACCTTGTGCAGACCATAATACTTTGGTGATAATTTATTATCTTTCTTAGCTTGCTTGAGGGACATTTGTTTGTATGGTTGTAGTCTTAGAAATACCCAATCACCTACATCAAAACTTCTTTTGCTGCGATGTTGATATTCTCGTTGTTTTATTTTATTTTGCACCAAAGTTAGGTTATCCTTTAAGATTTGGACAACTTTTTATTGATGCTCAATGTGATCTTCCACTTCTTGAACCTTAGACTTTTCTATTAAATATGATGTGATGGATGGTGTATGATATCCATAAAGTGCCATAAATGGGGTCATTTTTGTTGCAGTATGGAAGGAAGTGTTATACCAACATTCAACCAGAGGCAACCATTTGACCCATTGTATCTGTTTATCAGATACAAAGAAACGGAGAATCCTTCCAAACATTTGTTCACTATCAGTTTTCCCATCAGATTGAGGATGATAATATGAGCTATGAGCTATGAGCTAACTGACTACCTAGACAAGAAAATAATTTTTTCCAAAAATTTCCAGTGAAAATAATATTTCTATCACTTACAATAATCTTTGGGTTTCCATGTAGCTTTTGAATTGTTTCCATAAATGTAGTAGAAAATGTACTGGCTTTAAATGGATGAGATAATGCACAAAAGTGTGCATACTTGGTAAGTCTATCAACTACCACTGTGATGACACTCTTTCCTTTGGACTTGGGTAAACATGTGATAAAATCCATTGAAACCTCCTCCCAACGTTGAATTGGAGTGGATAAAGGTTGTAATAGACCCGAGGTCTTAATTGTCTCAACTTTATTTTGTTGGCAAACCAAACATTCCACCACGAAATTTTGAATATCATATTTAATGCCATTCCAAAAAATTCCTTCTTAACCCTATGGTAAGTTTTTAAAAATCTAGAATGCCCTCCTAAGCGATAGGTGTGTCATTCCAGAAGAATCTTTTGTTTGGTTTGGGAATTCTTACATAGGTATAAGCGATCTTTGTACCATAACGAATCATTTTTCTAGCTAAATGTATTAGATGTATTGGGATCTTGCTGCAACTTTTGAATGAGTTCCCACACTTCTTCGTCATTCTTCCATTCATCCCTTGCTTCGTTTATCCAATCTAGTTGGATAATAGAAATGGCACAAAGCAATTCTTCCACATCCTCATCCTTTCTTGAGAGTGCATCTACAACAACATTTTGCTTCCCTTTTTGGTAGATGATTTCAAAGTCTTAACCCAACATCTTTGTTACCCATTTTTGCTACTCTTCTGAAGATAATATTTGTTCTAAAAACAATTTAAGACTATCATAATCTGTTTTTACCTTGAAGTTCCTTCCCATTAGGTAAGGTCAACATTTTTTAATTGAACGTAGTATTTCCAACATTTCCTTCTCATAAATAGCTTTGTGTAAATACTTTCCTTTGATTGCACGACTTTCAAAAGCAATGGGTGTTTCTTCTTGCATTAAAACAACACCAATTCCATTTCTTGAGGCATCACTTTCCACAATAAAGGTTTTTGTGAAGTCTGGTGTAGCTAAGACTGGTGCTTGGCACATTGCCTCTTTAAGATGTTCAAAGGCTTTTGTTGCTTTTGGAGTCCAAGAAAATGCATCTTTCTTCGGTAATGTTGTTAGAGGTGCTGCTATTCTCCCATAATTCTTAACAAACTTGTGATAATACCCTGTCAACCTGAGAAATCCTCTAAGATGCTTTATGGATGTGGGGATTTTCCGTTCCTTAATGGATTTAATTTTGCTAGGGTCTACCTTAACACCTTCATGAGATACAATATGACCCAAGTATTCCACCTCTTGTACTCCAAAGAAAAATTTGGAGGTTTTTGCATATAATTATTTCTCCTACAATAGTTTGAGCACTCTATCAGAATTGTTGAACATGATCCTTCCAAGACTTCTTGTAGATTAGTATATCATTAAAAAATACTAACATAAATTTTCTAAGGAAGGGTTTGAAAATGGAATTCATCAAACCGTGAAATGTAGAAGGTGCATTGGTAAGGCCAAAAGGCATGACCAAAAATTCATAATGACCCTCATGAGTTCTAAATGCTATTTTTGGAATGTCTTTAGTCTTCATTTCGATTTGATGATATCCTGAATGAAGGTCCAACTTGGTGAAGTAAATTTCTCCATGCAATTCATCAAATAATTCATTAATGACAGGAATGGGAAATTTATCTTTAATACTGATCTTGTTGAGCTCCCTAGAATTCGGACACATGTGCCATGATCCATCCTTCTTGTGCATCAATACTATTAGAGTAAAGAATTAACTTTGACTTGGTTGAATTATACCAGCCTCTAGCATTTTTGCAACCATATGTTCAATTTCACTCTTATGGGCATAGCGATATCTATAAGGCCTAATGTTTGGAGGAACACTTCCTAGAATCAAATGAATAGCATGATCATGATCATGAAAAGGTGGGAGGCCTTTGGGAGTCTCAAATACCTTGGCATGATTGTCCAAGACTTTTTGGAGACATGGAGAAATATAATATTTCGATGTGGGAACCGCTAGCGAACATAATTGTGCAATTACACCATGTTGTTATTTCTTTAGAAGCTTTGTCATGCCATTAGAGCTGATTATATTTCTTGGTTTCCATGCGATACCCCTTAATTCAACTTCCTTTCCTTCTGAAAAAAATTCAATAAAAGTTCTTGAAAATTAAAATCTATCATACCCAAATATTGTAGCCATTGGACTCATAGTACAACATCAACACCACCCATTGGAATGGAAAGATTTGGACTATTCAATACATATTCTCCCATGGATAGCTTGATATTATGGCACTTTCTAGGGAAATTTATGGTTCCTCCATTTGCAACCATCACTTGACACTCTAGTGCTAGATATATGAAGCAATTCAATTCCTTCGCTATCTTACAATGAATAAAATTATGGGTATTTCTCAAATCAATCAACACTATTGCCTTTTTCTTCTTGATATGTCCTTCTATCTTGATAGTTTGAGGATTGGTAATTCTAGCCAATGAATTACAATATATGTTCGGATTCATTTCTTCTTTCTATAGGGTTTGTTATTGGTGTGTATCCTCTTCTTTTGATGTTTCTTGTTCCTTTTTCTCAAATCAATCAACACTATTTCCTTTTTCTTCTTGATATGTCCTTCTATCTTGATAGTTTAAGGATTGGTAATTCTAGCCAATGAATTACAATATATGTTCGGATTCATTTCTTCTTTCTATAGGGTTTGTTCTTGGTGTGTATCCTCTTCTTTTGATGTTTCTTGTTCCTTTTTCTCAAATCAATCAACACTATTGCCTTTTTCTTCTTGATATGTCCTTCTATCTTGATAGTTTGAGGATTGGTAATTCTAGCCAATGGATTACAATATATGTTCGGATTCATTTCTTCTTTCTATAGGGTTTGTTCTTGGTGTGTATCCTCTTCTTTTGATGTTTATTGTCCCTTTTCTTCTTCCTTTTCACAATCTATGTAAAATAATTTCTTCTCAGCACACTTATGACCTTTAGTGTATTTGCTATCTCAACTATATAACAAAGCCCTTTTGCTCTTTTTTCTTCCAATTTTTGTGGTTTCAACTTTGTAGGTTGTGGAAGGCTAGGGGCAACAACACTTCCATATTTATAGTTGTGATTGGTAGGCTTCCTTGTTGCCATAATTTTTCTTTCAAATTTTCTTGCCAACCTGAATGCCTTCTCCAATGAATTAGGTTCCCAAAGGCGAACCTCATGTTGGATGCTATCCTTTAAAGCCTTATTGATGGTGTTGGACCCACCAACATGTCAGTGGATCTCCTCGGTAAGAAGTCCCAATTAGACCTCAGACTGTTTTATGTAGGAGTCCCAGCAGTGGGCCATACAGTAATGCCTTGACCATGATTTCGCATAGAGGCAAGTAAGATAAATCTATTGGTAGAAAGGTTGTGACAGCTGCAGTGAGCTAAGGAAGGTGCATGTGAGGTTCTAACACGTGGGGGTTGAGATGAGTGTGCCCCTTGGAAACCTGTGATAGCACATAGTTAAGAAGGGAACACACGAGCCAAGATGCATTACAACATGGAAGGCAAGTTAGCAAGAAATCCAAAGTGATGGTTAAACCAACAGCACATTTCATAAACATTCATACATACTTATACAAAATAGTCTATACATGCATGCGTAAGCAAACAAATACATATATCATTTAGATTAAACCAGATATCATAGAATACAATACAACATATGCATGAAACGTGCTGTCTCTTGTTATAATAAGAAGTGTAAGTTCCAGTCATACAATACATCCATGTCCAACCACTAGTTCTGATAGCGGAATGTTACATCCACAACTACATGCTCCTCGAAAGAGATGTACTAGCTCTGTGTAGTGGAGAAGCCAAGGCTCATTACAATACTGTCCAAGCTCTCTCCAAGATAGTCTTATCAAAAACTTGGTTGACCAAAAGCCTTTACAATGAGTTATGAGGGACTATTTATAGCAAAGGGTGGGGTGATCCTTGACATTCCCCTTTGTGACAGTTCAACTACCCTCATGACTCTTCATCTACTCTATGACTATTACATCCAACTATCACCATTGACTTACAATTGACATGACATTAGATTACAATGCACATGTACCCATGTGAGACAAAATGGTTTGAGAAAGCCATGCTAGACATCACTCTGACTTAGACAACCATGGAAGTTCAACTCCTCAACATCCTCACAATGATCAATAGTAACATACTGATGCCAATATTGGTAGTCCTTGATGGTGTCCATGTGCTCCAAGGTCACATCTTTTTGGAACTTGAATCTTGCCTCCATAGCATCCAGGTACACTGCTCAGGCTCCTCTGTCCAACTCGTCTAAAAGCATGCGCATCATTGTCTTCAATGTGGCCGGACTAGTAACATACTTGTGCATGATCTTTGCAATGATGGGCAAGTTTGGGCTGGTGGCAATGCGCATCAACTCGTCGAAGTACGAGTCAAGCTCTAGTCGGACCTATGCCTTTTTCTTCACCTGAGTGAGAGTCCCAATAGATGGGATCACATGTGCATGCACCACAACATCCATACTCTTGAATAAACGTGCATGGAAGCCTGTATACTAGTGATGAGCTATGGGATCTCTTCGTAGCTTCAGATCTAACTTTGGATACGTGTCTTTAGCTCGATCTCACTGACCTTCATCATCATTAGCATGCAAGTTCATCAAGATACGTTCTCTTCTAGCACATCACTCCTGCCATCCGTCGAGATGGACGACTGCCTTATACATGTTACCAAAATTGGAGTACAATGCTTGCATAACTGTGTCAAGGGACAATACTTCATCCAGTATTGCCTTCTTCAGTTCAATTCTTAGGTGGACGTTGTCACCAACTCTCCTCCTCGCTTGGCTTGTAGCTCCTTAGCCATTCTCTCATTCTCAGCTATCAGAAAGAGAACACTTGAGATAGTGGCTTCGACATAGGCTATGGTAGCATCAGCCAAGGCTGTTGGATGTTTGCGCACGTAAGACATGATCACTTGTTCCTTAATTTGTGCATGAGATATATGATCATTCAGAGTTGACACTATGCGAGATTGCACAACTCTATGTTGAGACTCGTCGAATGAGATGTTGTGCATCTCTCCTTCTGGTTGATCTCCAAGGATCTTAGTGCCTCCTTGGTTGATTGAGACTTGCTCATCATCTGGATGTGGTGAAGCAAGTAAGTCAACCTCTTGGTGATGAGGCATGAGGCATGAGGTCGATGTCTTGTTCCAATTCTTGTTTCTCCATGTCCATATCCAACTATTCAAGTTCTTTCTCTATCTCACGAGCGAAGTTGTGCTCCTGCTATGGTTCACCCTGTCTGCCTGATGCCAGATGTTCTGGTGAATCCACTACCTGTATGGGAACTGTTTCATTTTTTTGCACATGTTGTGCCCCCTGCTGTACCTGTTATTGTTGCACTTCCATCTCCTGTTTGTGCAACTCTTGTTCCTTCCAAAGTTTCTCCTTCAACTCATGCAACTCCTTCTCTGTCTCTTCCATCCTTCTCTTCTCCCTTCGTCTTTTCGCGATTCACTTGTCACGCTATTACCTCTTTGCCTCTATAGAAATACTTGTTATCTCCACAAGTGGATCTGCTTGGAACTTGTATTTTGCTCTTCCTCCATGTGATTGACAATCTTCCTCTTGCCTTTGTTGTGCATTGGTATGCTTGCCTCTGCTGCTGGTGCTCTTCGTGATGCTACTTCATGTTTCCTCGCTAACCACTCCACAGCGAAGCCGACCTATTCATTGGGTCTGGAGAAACTATAGCAATATCTCCATGGGTCCTCCTCGGTCCAATGAAATGCCTTGTGGATCCAGTTGCATTGTACTCTCGTGCAGTGATCTTTCACAATGCAATGTGGGTCATATAGATTGTAACTTCAGAGGTTGAATGGGTACTTCTTCATCTATTCTGCTTCAACATCCACTTGCTTGAAACTCCGGATCTCATATAACCCAATCCAAAATGGAAGAGCAGGCGAAGGTGCCTTCTTCTTCTGGTGCAGTCTAGTTGTCAATCCTGTCAAGATGTGATATACTACTTCTTGCATGACGAGTACGTCCAAGGCAAACTTTGGAAGAACATGCAGAGGCTTCTTTTCATTGAATATTCGTATGAAGGTGTCGAATGGTGAGGCATACCAATCAACAATGCCTATCAGTGCCTCCATTGTTGCCTTCGACATGTAGGATGGATCTTGTTCAAATATCATTTTGTAAACTGTGGTGACAAAATGATCAAAAAATTGTGTGATAACTCCTCTAAAGCTGCATTCAGACAACAACTTACAATACATTCTCACAATAGTCTCCGTTGGTGACCATGCCCACTCCAAGCCCGATAACTCTTGTCGGGCACAGATTGCATCTAAGATGTAGGTGGACATGTAAATCTCTTCATGCATACCTTCGGGTGACTATCAGGCCCTCGTAACCTGTTCCTTCAGCTTATGATCCAACATGCCAGACCAGTTACATGGTTTTCCTTCTTTGGCCAATTGTTCCAACGCAATCACCCAACCCTTTGGGAAGGTTTCCGTGCTTTCTTGGCCATATAGTCGACATGCAAATATGACCAAGTATTGATACGCCTTCCGTAGTATCTTCCTCTTATAGATTTGGTTGGGTGTTAACCTGAATCGAGCTGGCTCCTTCACCTAGTTCTTCAAGATTTCTCTGGAGTTGGCATTGCTGCTGGGTAAGCTGAAGGGAGTCTTCATGATAATCACAAGGTTTGACATCTGATACATCTCATCATAATCCTGTGCCCAGAAGGTTGCAATATTCATCCCACTGACACTGCTCAAATTCATCGTCTCAATATTAGTGTGGGAGATGATCCAGTGTATCATGTACGCGCATGGGAACACGGGGTATCTGCATGCAATCCGGTACAAGCCTGACTTGTGAATGTTCACATACACCTGTCGGTCTTCGAGGTCTTCCTCAAATGTGACTGTATATGCTTCATTGACTTATTGCCATTTCAGCGTGATGTCCTTGTCTAGAAACAACTTGGTATCCTCATAGATTGGTAGACATGCGAACACTTACTCAACTGTTGCTCCAGCTGCACTTCCATTAGTGTCTTTTGATCCTTCTCTCTGGGAGGCAATTGATCCTATACTCCTAAGAGGTGGATGAACACATGAAAGATCTAGAGACAAAGTGACATGCATGGCAAGAAATCTGTTAGCGAAAACCAAAGACAATTCAGGGAAAAACATAACACATACCTAGGGAATGATAGGTAAAGATTACGCAATTTGTTTTGGGAGGCTGGGTGATTGGCTGCCAGAACTATGCAAAAGGAAGTTTGGGCTATCTGGAAGGAAAGAATGGCTGTTGGATTTGCGCAATGCACAATCCACACTGGCTTCTGACTGCTGGGATTGCGCAATGCGGAATTCTAGTTGGAAATGACTGTGGGCTTGGTGACTGCATTACGCAATTTTCTGGGCCAACAATCATTGTCCCTCACAAATGCGCAAAACAATCTTGGAGGATAGTTCTGGGGAAGAAATGCACATTTTTGGAGAGGAATACAAAGCCTTCCTTCTCTAGATTGCTCAATGTTGTCTGGGAGAGGCAGAGTCCGGGCCAAGGCTGTCCAGACCCGCCGACGGGCAACTGAAAGAAAATATGAAAGTGAATGCATGGTGATACTGAGTGAAAATATACGTGATTTATCATGCATGCAAACATTGGATGAAAGATTCAAAAAACAAAAAAACATGCATGTGTGTGAAGTAAGTCACCGAATCAACAATTGTTCGTGAAAAAACAATTCCATGCATGCGACAACAGTGAGATAGCAACGAAAACTGAAATGGTTGTAGTACAAGCTTGTATGCATGTAAACAATAGCAAACATTCAAAAAAATCAAGAAAACAACACTCACCAAGAGAAAACACAAAAAGCAATAGAAATGTTGAAAAAGACAAGTCGAGACCACTTACCTATGAATAGTTGAGCTGGATGTGTCAAAGAGTCCTGGATGTGCTGTGGGATGTCAGAGCTCCAAGATCGATGTGAAAGAATGAGCTCTGATGTGCCAAATAGATAAGTTTTGGCTCATGACGTGCATGCCACAAATCTAGGAAAAAGCGACACTTGGAGGAAAGTTTCTAAAATGAACTTTGCATGTAACCTCTAGCTGCTAAAAATAGCTCCCTGAATCAAGGGATTATTTTTTCATGTTTCCTTTTGATATTCTGGGAAAAAGTGAGCCATGCATGCAGATCAAGTTTCCTTGGTCTCGAGTGGAACTAGTCAACCCAACTTATCATGCATGAGGCTGCTCAACTGCTGGGAGAAAATGCGCATTTCTTGATGGGAGTTGGGATGGCTGCCAAGAGATTTGGAAATTTCTGGGCAGAGCAGCTGACTGTTGTCCAGGATTGCATGAATTCTGGGCTGAGCAGCCCTGCTAGGGAAAATTACACAAATTTCACTGTGAGGTTTGACTAGCAGAATTGTGCAATTTTGGAGCCCAGCAGGCTGCTAGGCAGAATTGTGCAATTTCTGGAGGGAAGGTTGGTTGCCCTCCAGAATTGCATAATTTCTTGGGGGATTTTCTCAACCTACAACTGGACCAAGTCCGAATGAACAACCTGTGAGGGGAATGCATCAAGATTTGACTGACAGGTTGTCTTTCTGCAAGAAAAACATTGAATCTTGTGTAGTTGACGAAGCAAGACAAGGTGTTGTAGAAAGGTTGGAAGGGAGGCTCCAAAATGAAGCTAAGGAAAAATTTTGGAGGGTGGTTGTAGCTGCTACAAAAAGTCCCTATGAACACATCAATCCTATGCTCCTCTGGAATATCTTTAACCCTTATATTCAATTTTTGGAAGTCCTCAATGTGCTCCACCATTGAACCCTTTTGTTTGAGATTTATTAATTGGCTAAAAAAGGTGTTGCTTTTTGTATCCTCATCATGTGCTATCATTTCTTCAGTAAAAATTTCCCAAGTGACAATTTTTTTATGAGAGAAAAACCATCGATACCATACAAACTGTTTGGGTTCCAAATATAAAGTTGCAATGCGTACCTTTTGTGTGTTTTGCACATTATGGAGATCGAAATATTGCTCCATCTGTAGTATCCATGTTACGGGATCCTTGCCATCAAACTTCCTCATATAGATATTTGGAACATGGTGGGTCTTCAATCCAATGTTAGAGTCTATGAAATCATGACTAGCATTTCTTTTGTTCTCATTATTAGTTTCCTCTAGTACCTTTTCGCCATTAGAAAGCATTTCTTGTAGCAACTTTGCCAAACCTCCTTTCAAACCTTCCATGTATTTCTTCAAATATTCAATGTTTACTTCTAAACCATCCATTTTAGCTTCCATGCCATCCATCTTATATTCCACGCCATCCATCCTAGCTTCCATGCCATCCATCTTATATTCCACGCCATCCATCCTAGCTTCCACACCTTTCTTTAAACCATCCATCTTAGCTTTTGTTACTTTTTGTGAGAGTGAAATTTGTTGCACTTGGTCTCGTAATTTTGATATATCATGTTGCGTTTATTCCTCTTCTTCATGAGTCATGCTAGATATTTCAGGTTTCTTACTAGGTGTTTCCATTTTTTTTCTTTGGGGCATCAATTAAATATAATTATGCTTCACTATGCCCTTTCAATTCCCTCAAACTAAGTTTTCAAACCAAACTTATGCAAAATTTTAAAAAGACTACACACATTTTTTTGCTTTGTAGGAGATTGATAGTGAATCTATTGTTTCTCTGTAATTTTGGATCTCCAAGGTCTGAAATGTCATCCTATAGTAGCCCTATGAGTCCTCTTTCCAACCCCTCAATTATGATCAAGATTGGATTCTCCAAGAAAGAGTTATTCTAAATATCCCACGATGACCTGATTATAGACTCGTTCAGTAGAGCGAACTTGTACGAAGTGCCACGTGTTCTTGTTTTGACCTTTAGACCTGGAAATGATACAACATAAACCACAGTCTGTCTTATTTCTGTGACTTTTTACTAAATTTCAATTTGATGCTCAGAGAGAAAGTTATGACGATTTTCCCCAGGTCACCTATTTGAGATATAATTCAGGAGCTTGCAAAAACCCTAACTTCCTTGGATCATATATACCAAATGTTATGACACCAGCTCACACAATAGAAGAAAAGATAGATCAACGACTTCAAAATCAGCCTCTTCGAGGGTGAAACCTCCTTTACATTACACAAATGAATAATTATTGGATGATGCAAATGACAAGACCTCCTTTCTATATCTAGGATTCTAAGGGGTCACAATATAATCAGAGCTGACATAAGAATACTAATGTAAGGGCACAACAATAACAATAGTGGGCTTTTATGGGGCACAATAATAACAATATGGGGACAACATGGGCACAAAAATAATAATAAGGGGCTATAATGACAATAATAATAAGGGAATACACTAATATTATAGGGACCTAACCATCATGGTTTACAAGGTGAGCAGCTCAGTTACCTAAGGATGGATAACAACCTATAGGGGACTCCCAAAATATACTCGATGGTACGTGGGAGTACATTCCATAGTAGTGTTGTATAATGTGCATCATTCAATGAGAGCATTCCCATATACTTTAAGTGCGTGGATGATTGTCCAATATATCCAAAGGTACATGGAGAATGATCCTATACACTCACATACGTGGAACAAGATTTCACCCCTAGGATACAATGCTAGTAAACAATGACAACTCCTAATGTTTAACAACGCCAAAATGCATCTCTAGTCTAGACCTCTAAATGTTTGCGTTAATTTTACAGATTCTCATTAGGTTGATTCAATAAATTTTATTGATTATCTTTGATTAAGTTTTAGTTTCGGGCTCACCTTGAATGTCACCTGAATATCCTAAAACACAAGTCTAACATGAGAAAATGGAAACCTTTCTCTTTCAATGAAAATATAGCTAAGGAAGGGAAGAAACAATTAGTATGCAACACACAACATGCAACAAACAGGATGAAAAATGAAATTTCCCTTTCACTATGACTGTTCCTATATCAATGCACACAAAAAACCCTAAGTGCCAATGAATTTTTTTTCTTTTTGACATTCTTAATTTTTGAAATAAAGAAAACTAAGATGCAAATGTTTAATCATTGATTCAGATGAAATTTTCATAATGAGAACTAGAACAACAATTCATCCAAGTGACCAATGACCAAACGAAATTAGTTTTCAAGCGACCAAATGATAAGAAAAAATAAAATCAAAACCAATTCTTACCAAAGGAAATCAAACACAAATTCAAACCAAATGGAGGCTTGAGAATGACCACAAGACAATCAAGACTCATGGAAGGTCAGCTAGAAGTAGGCTAATCAAAGATACACTTAGAAATAAGGGCAAGTTTTGTGCAAAAACAATGGCCAACGTTGGTGCAGAAGATGTGCCAGTTCTTTGCAACATAGGCATAAAGAGGGCCCAGATGGGTTGCAACGCTCTGACAAAGGAACAAAGGATGTGTTAGTATAGGGATAGAGGATTCCCTCACAAAAATTGCAAAAGAGACTCAATGAAATGGATTCCCAGGTCTGTTCTTGGCTGGGTAAAGTAACAAAGGTTGCTCAAAGAGGTAATAAAACACAAAGGACAAAGGAAACACCAAGGGGATACACTGTTCCCCAATGGAATAACCAATTTTGAATACGAGATTTATGATTATGGAAAAAAGTATCTCCCCTAGGTTTGGTGGCTGACCTAGAACAATAGAGAGAAAAAGAACAAAATGCTTTCCTTGAAGTAAATATATGATGGAATGAAACCTACTTGGAATATATCACGGGCTCCGCTCCTTCTTTAGCTTGAATGATCCAATTCTGGCTTCGATTGCCAAATTTAGAACTTGCACAGTCAGATAACATAATCCAAGAAACTATGAGATATATGCAGTATCATCTAAATACTCTATTTAATAGATCAACATGGTATTTTAAATATATGAAATAACAATATCACATATAGGAAAACAAAGAATTATTTGCATTAATATAAATGGAAGGAGTTTACAACCATAAATAGGTGTTGATCATGTACAAGAGCTCTTCCAAGTTGACTTGTTCTTTACTTGTCACGATGTGCACCTCCAATCACCCCAAATGCATGAAATGAAACCTCTCACAATAACAACATAACGGTAGAATCACTTTCCAAAATCCAACCCCTTGCATATGGAAGGCTGTAAATATATAGAGGAGTGGGGTAAGTTGGGAGTTCTTATCCAATTACCAATCTGAGGTTTTATATCCACCTTTGATGGGAGGATAGGATCGAAGGATAAGGGATGGAAACTCCAAAGTAGGACAGGATAGGATCCAGATGTTTTATCTAAGGTAAATGGTTGTAACAAATTCTAGAAGATTTTGGAAAAAGAGGCTTCCAAAATTTCTCTCTTTTTCCCTAATTTCTAGAACCAATGCAGGTGAAAAGGGGAGAAACATGTAGGTGATCAACATAGATCACAATAGAGAAACCTATAGGTGAATGTTGTCCAACAAGATGCTAAGGAGCGTTGGTCCTAAAACTAGCTCAGATGATGTAGTTTAGGGCAGAAACTCTAGAGAATGAAAGATACATGCTCAGGTCTTTGTGCAAGATGATGACAAGGGGGAATAGGATGTTGATTGATCCCATTAGGAGGAATATTGATCGGATATGACAAAATGGCCTATAACATCCATGTTAAAAGTTTCTCTAAGGAAAACATAGTATATTTGTCTTGGTTGTTTCTAGATCAAGCCATTAGGTATAGGGAGATTGCTTCTATCTGTAGAAGGAATATATCCATTAAACAGGAGGTCCCACAAGAGTAGTATTGGAAATTAACCCACCAATTTAAGGTGAGGGAATAATATCATGACTAAGACCCTTATTTATTCTAAGTTACCCCATAATGAATACCAAAATTTCCAAATGCAAACAAGCATAAGCACCCAATTGCACAATGAATAAATTACCTTTTTATTAGAAGCCAACCTTCCAACATGTGCTCTTAGCAAATGGGTGAGGAAAAATATGATTGATGTAGGTGGCAAAGATATGGGTGGAACATCACATCGACTATTAGTGGCTCATATGGGCTACTGATTGGAAGAGACAAATAGGAGAAAATATTCTCCTAGGGGTCACCCACTTTTGGTGAGTAACATCTAGCTCCAACTGAGACATGATCTCACCATAGAGCGCATGATCCATGTACTCAAATCAGGAGTTCAAGAGAAATCCAACAATCTATTGTGACTACAGATCTGTCACCTGTACATTATGATAAAATCATTTGGGAGCATGTGCACTAGGCGTAGGGTATCACCCATGTTTTTCATAATAGTAATAATCCATATAAAAAAAGGAAATATTTACTAAATGTACATCTAATATATACGAAATATGTTCTAGTATGAGAACATGAGATGATGATATTAGCTATGGAAAAATAACATGCAATGCACCTACACTACCATGCAATGCTAATATATAATGTATGTGCTAAGTATAATAATGTAACCAATGTAACCAACATACCATCAGATCAACAATGTACTTCCTACCCCTATGATGAATTATGAGATAAATCCAAGAACAAACATAATAATCAAGATACTCATATGCAAGACCATAAGGGTGGGATATGGGAGAAATAAGATGACCATATGTTATGAAAAGAAGTCATGGGTGCAAGGGAAAGAGGGGAATCATCCTCACACCATTGAGGGATTCCTTCGAGCTTTAATATAGGGAAGTTAATGGTTAAGATCAAGCAATTATTCTCAAAATATTCCTTGGGCGTGCAACTCTACATGATGTCCTTAGGTACATGATGGGAGGGATACAATGGAGGAGATGGCTTGCATGGAGGATAAAAAAGTAGGTTCTTTATTAAAATGATCATATTGAAAGGGGGCAACCAACATAGGCTTAATTTTCTCAAGACTAGGTTCCAAGGACAACTCAAAAATATCAACAATCATCTCTTCTTGATGACATGGAATATTCCTATCAACATCATCATTAATATCATAAAATAGATCCTTGTTAGAGGAATGGCCATTGACATCCCATTTCCATTATTATATATGCAGGAACATGGAAATGTCAACTTCCAGTGGATCAATGGGACCAACCTTTTCAAGGTCTTCAAGGAGTGCATTATCACATATAACATTATTTAAAAGGGAGGGGATATTCTTAAATTATTTTTTCAAAGAACCATCTTTATCAATATCCTTACCACACCTCTTCTCAAAATTACCCTTGTTATCTTCATAAATGATTTCATCTTGGTGATATAGAGAGAACTCTTCCTTTTGCCCAATGTGGTGTTCTTCAAATTTTTCAGAACACTCAATGAGACCTTCCTTTTCAAGGGTTATATCAAAGTTTTTATGGGCTTCCTCAGTAGTTTGAAAATTTGGTCCTTTTTCCTTCAAGAAGTATCCAATCAATATAGATAAAGAGGGAATGATTCTGGTCACACGAATTCTCAAACCAATCTTTGTGCCTACATTTGATAAAGATAATAAATAACAAAATGAGAACGTATTCATGAACCAAATTGACACTTGAATTATACTTAATGAATTTGGCTACATGATCGACTGTTGCATATGAATCACCATAAAATTTTGGTAAACCTCCCAAATAATTACACTCACATTTATTCAAATATTCAGGGACTGATGCAATGACCAAAGTCATGTATGATTTCTCCAAATCCCATGGGGACATTACATTGAGTCTTGGATATCAACCATAAGAGGAGTCACCAGGGTGAATTTTAAAATTCCTTAATAGATGCTCGCTTCACCCTACAAGAATTGAAATTATAGTTCAATGAAGAACAAGGGATTAATTCTTCCAATGGAGTCACTAGAAAGGGATTCATATTATCATATGGGGATGAGACACATAGCTCATTTCCCTCACAATGACACCAAAATAGAGAAATGTCCAAAGCTGGGTATGATTTCTCCCAATCCCATTGGGCCATTTCATTGAGTCTTGCATATCAACCATAAGAGGAGTCACAAGGGTAAATTTTAAAATTCCTTAAGAGATGCTCGCTTCACCCTACAAGCATTCAAATTTGAGTTAAATGAAGAACAAGGGCTTTGTTCTTCCAGTGGTCTCACCAAAAAATGATTTATATTGTCATATGGGGATGAGATACATGCCTCTTTTCCCCCACAATGGCACCAATGTTTCCAAAAAATATAGCATGATTTGGAGATGGAAACCCTACAAGGAATAAACTAGACTAAGAAGCAACAATGGGATAGTGGCCCACTGTCACCACAACCAAAAACACCCTATTCTTTATGAATTATCATCAATGGGAGGAATCATGGTAGGAGAGAGATTATTTATGATATATATTATAATAAGGATAATGTGTGAAATGATCTCACCAATAACTCTTCAAGGAAAGACATAATTTAGGTTCAATATTCCATAGTGGAAGCAATTTTATTTCTATGACGAGACCTAAAAAGGGGGGAACAAGACCTAGGGTTGGATAAATTTGACAAGTGTTGGAGTATCCAAAGGACAAGTCAAAGAGAAAAGTTTTCATACAAGGTATACTAGCTATGCCAAGGCTCATGAAACATTCAAGGAAGCCCTTAAGTTGAAGTAAGGAAAACTAGTGTTTCCCTTTTAGGAGAACAACTAGGGCAAGAAATTGAAGTGGATGCCCACTAAAAGGATAGATTTTGTGGAAAATACTACCCCCTTGATGTTTAGGTTCTCCAATCACTAAAAATCTACTTTCCTAGGGACTCAAACCAAGCCCTTGTCTCCTAACTTGGCCTTGAATGAGACAAAATAAGAGAGAGGGAAAATGGATAAAAGTAAGATGTGATCACCAAACACATGAACTAGTCCCTTGTTCCTTGGGAGTATGGAGTCCTCAATGCGTTAGATTAGTCAAAGATCTTATAAGGAGGCCATAATTTTGATGCCATAACAAAAAAAATTCCAATAATTACCTATGCAATGGAAGATGTATTTTTCATAGGAGAGCCACTGAGAGTTCATGAATAAGGACATTCATTTACACATTATTTATGAGTAATGCATGCAATAGATCATCTAGTTTGGAATTCAATAAATTTTCAACAAATTAGGGCACAATTGTAGCTATTAGAATCACAAAATTCCATACTTTAGAGATGTAAGAGATAAATTTTCAACATCTAAATACACTTATAAGATAACATGCAAATAATCCATTCTATTCATCCAGATAATAGCTCCAAATGTTAAAGTGCATCAATATACTCCAAATTCCCCTCAAAGATACATGTTTGAATTCAACTCAAGAGGCTGATATATCTCCAGGAGGTGTGATGATGAGAATTTACAATGACACGTTCTTATATTTATATGAGGTATGTAAATGCTTAATTATCTTACTAGCCCCTCTAAATCATAAAACAATGTGAAAATACTAGTCTAGGTCATAAGCCGACCTAATAGCCTTTGTGAAATAAAGTAAATTTCCACATGTGCAAGCTAAAATGCTGACGTCGTGCTAGTGGATGCCTCTTTAGGGCTTGCATTGAGGACCTTGAATGCCTTGATAGTTGTCAAAATCATCCTGTGGACCTCAATTTGGGCTTTTGGGCACAAAATGGTTCTCATGGGTCTCCAAGTGGTGAATATGTCTAACTCGACTCCAATGTTCTATCCAAGGATAATTTTAGGGGCGAATGTTCGCCCTTTGGCGAAATTAAGGGGTTTTAAATTTTTAGTGGGCGAATATTTTGTATCATAGTACATTTTTACAAATCACCTCAAATAGCCCACCTTATTTTAAGGGAGAGGGTAAAAAAGGTAAATTTAGCCCTTGAAATTAGGACTTACAACCTTCCATTCGCCCATTTTCAAGAATAGGTTTTATTTAAGTGAATCCATTCGCCCATATTCAAGAATAGGTTTTATTTAAGCGAATCCTATGGACCAAATACCATATTTATAAAAGAGGTATGGTAAATTAATAAAAATATAAATAAATGAGAGGTATGGTAAATAAATAAAACATTTTTATATTTACTCCATAAGTCACCTTATATACATGTAAGGGTGTAAACAAATAAAAATATAAGTAAAGTGGAGGTATGGTAAATAAATAAAACCTCTTTTTATACTTACTCAAAAGGTATGGTAAATAAATAAAAATATAAATAAACTAGACGTATCGTAAATAAATAAAACCTCTTTTTATATTTAGTCCATAACCCTCATTCTATTTATGAAGGCCCAAGAAAGAGGTTTTATTTAAGTGAATCCTATGGGCCAAATACCATATTTGTAAAAGAGGTATGGTAAATTAATAAAAATATAAATAAACGAGAGGTATGGTAAACAAATAAAACATTTTTTTTATATTTACTCCATAAGTCACCTTATATTTACGAACACTCAAAAAATGGGTTATATTTAGGTGAAACCTATGGCCAAAATACTATGGGACAAATACCATGGACTAGATTGTTATTAATACCATGCAAAAAACCATTATTAACCCTAATATTAGAATTAATAAAAATAAAAATGGCACATGGTATTGACCCATGGTATTCACCAAAATGACACATGGTATTCACCTAGAATGTAGCCTATTTAAATGGGGGAATTAAACCAGCATGTAGCCTATGCTAAGATTCACTAGGACTTTACAAAGTTTTATTATTTAGTGACAGACTCGCCAAGATCTTACAAGATTTTATAATTGAGTAAAATATTCTAATAAAAATAAAAATGGCACATGGTATTGACCCATGGTATTCACCAAAATGGCACATGGTATTGACCCATGGTATTCGCCTGGAATGTAGCCTATTTAAATGGGGGAATTAAAGCAGCATGTAGCCTATGCTAAGATTCAATAGGAATTTACAAAGTTTTATTATTTAGTGAAAGACTCCCCAAGATCTTACAAGATTTTATAATTGAGTAAAATATTCGCCATGCCTGGTGAGAGATTCGCCAAAAAATTATATATACATATTATATTATTGATAAAATCGCCTTCCATTTTTCCTATATACCATGGAGATTCGCCCATTTATTATATTTATAAATTTAGGGGGGTTCTTAAAATTTTCCTTGGTTCTATCCCTCCCATGCCTCAAGGCATGAGAAAAAACTCATCTAGGCCTTGCATAAACTACCTAAGTCTGTATTACTACTGCATTGGCTAGGGACAAGCTAGTCCAGGTGCATCATCCCATGACTGATATAGGGTAAGAAGAAAGAGCTCTATGGGTGCTGAAGGTGACCATGGATACAAATGATGCTCTATAATTGTTCAGAGTCCCCTAAATCTCAAAGCATCACCTATAGGTGTTAATATGTCCCTCTAGAGGACTTGGACCCTAGTTAAGTTTCCCTGACCTATAAATGGAACCATATTCCAATTAAACACAATATCTAGTTCTACAACTTTCACCATTAGGTACCTTTAATCATTATTGCATATAAGTGAACCAAGATTTAAATAAATGGGAAAATTAACACTTTATATAAGGCTTCTCTTCCAAAATTGGTGCCTTAGTCATGTAATGGTGTTACTTCCCTAGGTAGGAGAAGTTAATAGCCGATCCTATTAGCGATTCTCAACCCCTAAGGGGAATTGACATGTCTTTGGTCCACCCTTCAATCAATAGGTTCCATGTGAATAATGATGGAATACTTCAGGGCTAAGTGCCATGGTCGAAGGGATCGACTATGATGGAGTAACTCATCCTGGGTATATAGACGTGAGGAGGGAGAAATCTTGGATGCATGAGTTACCTCAACCTTTTTTTTTCCACCCCTCTAAATGTATTTTACTTTTTCTTGATTCTTCTTTATATTACTACTTGCAGCTCAAGTAATGAGAGCTTTCTTTGTATGGTGTATAACAATTTCTACCCCCTTTAGGATGGGGAAATTCATCGCCTATTAGGGTTTGGGACATGTAAGGGTTCCTATTATTCTATGAGGTTGGGTAACATATGCCTAGGAACTGGGTGATGGACATATGATTGAGGTAGCTCTCATGTTTGGATTTCACATATGCCCTAATATGTAAGTCCTAACCATATTTTTCTTTTTTATTTTTATTTTGTTTTCTTAAGGCCATTATATGATCTTTTTGTTTCTTTTATCTACATCAACGTCCTAGGGTACACTTCTAGGCCTTACCTAGGTATGAGGATGTGTGGGCGCCAAATACCAATGAAGCAATGGTCAGTTGAACCCGAAGAATAAATGTAGAATAGGGCCTTGCAATGTAAGATGGAAAGTTGTAAGTATGGAACAAGGAGAGATGGGGCTACATTATCTCAATCATGGTTTCCTAAGTATTGCCCCTCCTATACCCATTGGGCCATTAGGGGAGGTCCCACTAGACTATAATTGGAAATTAACCCCCCATTTAAGGTGAGGGAACAAGATCACAACCCATACTATTATTTCTTCCAATTTACCCCATACTCCATGCCAAAATTCCAAAATACAAACAAGCATAAGCACCCGATTGCAAAATGAATAAAGTACCTTTTGATCATAAAACCACCTTCCAACATGTGCTCTTGGAAAATGGGTGAGGAAACATATGAATGATGTAGGTTGTTGAAATATGGATGTCACATCACATCAACTACTAGTGGCTCTTAGGGGCTACTGACTGCCAACTAGAAGAGATGAATAAAAGACAATTTTATCCTAGGGGTCACCCACTTTTGGTGAGTAACCTCTTGCCACAACTAGGAAATGGGCTCACCAAAGAGTGCATGATCCATGTACTCGAATGGGGAGTTCATGAAAACTCCAACAATCCCCTAGGATTGCAGACTTATAACCTGCACATTATAGTAAAATCATTTGGGAGTATGTGCACTGGGCATAGAGTATCACCCATGTTTTTCATAAAAGTAATAGTCCATACAAAAAACGAAATATATACTAAATGAAAATACAATCTATATGCAATCCATTATTGCATAAAAACATGAGATGATGGTATTATATATGCAAAAGGAATATGCAATGCACCTACACTAAAGGTCATAAGTGTGATGAGAAGAAATTATTCTACATAGATTGTGAAGAGGAGGAAGAAAAGGAACAAGAAATGTCAAAAGAAGAGGATATACTCCAAGAACAAACTCTAGATAAAGAAGAAATGAATCCAACCATATCTTGTAATGCATTGGCTAGAATTACCACTCCTCAAACTATCAAGATAGAAGGACATATCAAGAATAAAAAGGTAATAGTGTTGATTGATTCGGGAAGTACCCATAATTTTATTCATTGTAAGATAGCTAAGGAATTGAATTGCTTCCTATATCCAGCTCTAGAGTGTCAAGTGATGGTTGTAAGTGGAGGAACCATAAATTGCTCTAGAAAGTGCCATAATATTAAGCTATCCATGGGAGAATATGTATTGAATATCCCAATGATTTCCATTCCAATGGGTGGTGTTGATGTTGTACTAGGAGTCCAATGGATACAATCCTTGGGTACAATAGCCTTTAATTTTCAAGAATTTTTCAAGAAATTTTGTGCAGAAGGAAAGGAAGTTGAATTAAGGGTTATTACAGGGAAACCAGAAAATATAATTAGATCTAACATTATGACAAAGATTCTAAAGAAGGAACAACGAGGTGTAATTACACAATTATGTTCGCTAGAGGTTCCCACATCGAAATCATCTATTTCTCTAGATCTCCAACAATTCTTGGACAATCATTCCAAGGTATTTGAGACTCCCAAAGGCCTCCCACCTATTCATGATCATGATCATGCTATTCATTTGATTCTAGGAAGTGTTCCTCCAAACATTAGGCCATACAGATATCCCTATGCCCAAAAGAGTGACATTTAATGTATGGTTGCAGAAATGCTAGAGGCTGGTATAATTCAACCTAGTCAAAGTTCTTTCTTTGCTCCAGTAGTATTGGTGCACAAGAAGGATGGATCATGGTGCATGTGTCCAGATTATAGGGAGCTCAACAAGCTCACTATTAAAGATAAATTTCCCATTCCTGTCATTGATGAATTATTGGATGAATTTCATGGATCAATTTACTTCACTAAGCTGGATCTTCATTCAGGATATCATAAAATTAGAATGAAGACTGAAGACATTCCAAAAACAACATTTAGAACTCATGAGGGTCATTATGAATTTTTGGTCATGCCTTTTGGACTTACCAATGCACCTTCTACATTTCAAGGTTTGATGAATTCCATTTTCAGACCTATGTAAGAATTCCCAACTCAAACAAAATATTCTTATGGAATTGCACACTTCTCCCTTAGAAGGGCACTCAAGATTTTTAAAAGCTTACCACATGGTTAAGAAGGAATTTTTTTGGGATGGCCTTAAATCAGATATTCAAAAGTTTGTGGTGGAATGTTTGGTTTTCCAACAAAATAAAGTTGAAACAATTAAGACCCCAGGTCTATTACAACCTTTATCCATTCCAAGCCAACGTTGGGAGGAGGTTCCAATGGATTTTATCACATGTTTACCCAAGTCCAAAGGAAAGAATGTCATCATGGTGGTAGTTGACAGACTTACCAAGTATGCACACTTTTGTGCATTATCGCATTCATTTAAAGCCAATACAGTTTCTACTACATTTATGGAAACAATTCAAAAGCTACATGGAAACCCAAAGATTATTGTAAGTGACAGAGATCTCATTTTCACTGGAAATTTTTGGACAAAATTATTTTCTTGTCTTGGTACTCAGTTAGCTCATAACTCATCTTATCATCCTCAATATGATGGGCAAATTGAGATAGTAAAAAAATGTTTGGAAGGATATCTTCATTGCTTTGTATATGATAAATAGACACAATGGGTCAAATGGTTGCCTCTGGCTGAATGGTGGTATAACACTTCCTTCCGTTCTGCAACAAAAATGACCCCATTTATGGCACTTTATGGATATCATCCACCATCCATCACATCATATTTAAGAGAAAATTCTAAGGTTCAAGCAGTGGAACATCACATTGAGAATCAACAACAAGTTCTCCAACTCTTAAAGGATAACCTCACGTTGGCGCATAATAGAATGAAACAATAGGCAGATCAACATTGCTGCGAAAGAAGTTTTGATGTAGGTGACTGGGTATTTCTACGGTTACAACCATATAAAAAAATGTCCCTCAAGCAAGCTAAGAAGGATAATAAATTATCACCAAAGCATTATGGTTTGTACAAGGTGTTGCAAAAGATTGGTACTATGGAATACAAATTGGAGCTTCCTACAGCTTCCCAAGTGCACCCAGTTTTCCATGTTTCATGTTTAAAGAAGGTTATAGATGACAAGCTCCCAATTCAAACAATATTGCTAGAACTTGATGAGGAAGGAAAAATCATATTGGAACCGGAAGCAGTCACAAAAACAAGAACTCGACAGCTACGAAATCGATAAATTTCAGAGTATCTCATCAAGTTGAAGAACTTATCCATTGAATATTCTACATGGGAGGATGAGAATTTTATACAGAAGCATCCAAAACTACTCAAGCGTTGAGGACAATGCTTTTCGGAAGGAGAGGGCCATGTTAGGTCCCTATAATACTAGTGATTCCCCCATTACTATTGTCATTGTAGCCCTTATTGTTATTATTGTGCCCCTATTGTCCCCATATTGTTATTATTGTGCCCCATAGAAGCCCATTATTGTTATTTTTGTGCCCTTTTGTTATTACTGTTATGTTGGCTTGATTATATTATGACCCCATAGACTCCTATATATAGAAGGGAGGTTTAGTCATTTGTATCATCCAAGAATTGTTCATTTATGTAATGTAAAGGAGGTTTTCCCCTCAAAGAGGGTGAATTCTAAGGCATTGATCTATCTTTTCTATCTTTTTGTGAGCTGGTTTCATAACAGGTCTACTGCTACCACAATCAAAATCCCCTACTCTTTACGAACTCTCATTGATGGGAGGAGTCCCGATAGAAGATAGATTACTTATGATAGGTAATATAAGGTTAATGTGTGAAATGATTTCACTAGGATCTCTTCAAGAAAGACACAATTTAGGCTCAAGGTTCCACAATGGATGTAATTCAATTTATATGACGAGACCTAAAAAAGGGCGGCACAAGACTTAGGGTTTGAACATTTTACATGTGTTGGAGTATCCAAATGTCAAGGAAAATAAAAAAGTTTTCTTACAATGTATAGCAAGTATGCCAAGGCTCATGAAACCTTCAAGCAACCCCTTAAGTTGAAGCAAGGAAAACTAGGATTACGCTCTTAAGCGAACAACTAGGGAAAGAGAGTTTATGGGTGAAATTTAAGTGGATGCCCACTAAAAGGATATCTTTTTTGGAAAATAATACCCCTTTTATTTTTAGGCCCTCTAATCACCAAAACCCTAATTTCCTAGGGATTCAGACCAAGCCCTAGTCTCCTTGCTCGGCCTTGAAAGGGTTGAATTAAGATTTATAGAAAATGGATAAATGTAAGATGTTATCACCAACCAAATGGACCATTTCATTGTTCCTTAGGGTTATGGAGTCCTACGTGTGTCATATTAGCCAAAGAGATTATAAGGAGGCAAAAATTTTGATTCCCTAGCAAGGAAAATGTTGATCTAAAGATGATCTAAGGTTGTCATTGATGTCAACCTAAGCAACACTAGGGGCTACCCTGATCTTGCAAGGGAATTTTGACTTGAAAACTTACTCTATTTTGAGTCAAGGATTTTCTAGATAGATTCTAATCATTGAGATGTTTCTGTTGATATATGGCACGCCAAGTAATTCTTCATGTTTGAGAGATATTCATGTTTGAAGTTAGTATTGATTGTGAAATTTCAACTATAAATTCATTTATGTGAAGTCTTAGATTCTAAATTTAAAACCCATTTGATTCACAATCCTGATGGACACCAAGACCAAATTTCAGATCTTGTTTCACCATATTTTCGGAGATATGATCTGTGGAAGTTAGGGTTTTTGCAAGCTACCGAATTTCATCTCAAATAAGTGACCTTGGGAAAATCGTCATAACTCTCTCTCAGAGAAGAGGATTGGAATTCTATAAAAAGTGGTGGATAATGCACAAACATTAGTTTTCTGCGTATCAATTTCAGAGCTGAAGGAGGAAACAATGACATGTGGTACGTCATACAAGTTTGCTCTACTGAACTAGTCCATAATTAGGACATTGTGAGAGATTGGGCACAACTTTGGCTTGAAGAGTCCAAATTGGATCAGACCTGCAGCATTGGAAATAAGACTTAGAGGGATTCTACAAGACCAAAGATCACATGTTGGGGATCTGAAATCGCAGAGATACATTAGATTAAATATCGTGCTCCTAGAAGGAAATAAAAAGTAGATCAAGTGTTGTCTAGGGGTGCAAAGGACCAGACTTTCTAGGGCAGCAAAGAGAAAGGTGCAACAAAATGATGCAGGAGAAGTAAGCTACAGGTAAGTATCTTCTGTATATGCATGTTCATCTCTTAATTGCATTAGTTTCTTTGTATTCTAATTTGTTGTTTTTGTTTAGAACTGACATATGTTCTACAATATGAGGTAAGTTTTGCTATTATCATGTCATGGGTATTTCTTTGAAGAATTTTTTTAGGTATTATATATCCATCAAGAGAAGACTCAATGCATAATCTAATGTTCTGAAGAGTGAGAAAGGGTAGCATGACAAGAACAACAATCAAGGTGCAGAACAACAACAAGAAGTTCACCACATGAAGTCTTCAAGTGGGGAAGCACTGCATACAATCAGTGTAAAAGCATCATTGTAAAAGTTGTACAAGTTTATATCTACCAAGAGTTGAAGAGGCAGTGTTAGGAGGTCTAGGATCATCATTAGGTGGTTGTGTCATAGTTGGGGTTATGGTCTAGTGTGTCTTCTTCTTCTACATCATTCTATATCATTGTAAAGTGGGCCATTTTCCCTAGTACGAGAGTCCATTCTTCCTTTATTCTTCTATAGGTTGGTAGGGCAGTGCTAGGATGGTGCATGAACTCACCAATAGGTTCAAGCCTGTGAAAACTTCAAGGTGGTAGGGTGGTGCTAGGGTGAGTTGTAGCTCATTGGGTGTTGGGGCATCCATTGAGTTGACTATTGAAGAATCTCAGGCATTGGAGCATCCATCCAGTGGGAGCTGGAGAAGAATGATTTTCTAGATTCTATGAAGTTTGAGCTTTCTTTTCAATTGGAGTTGAAGATTAAAGAATTATTAGAAAAGTGTTTGGTGGTTTTTGACCCGGAGGGGGTTTTCCAGCTAAAATTTTTGTGCTTCCTGTGTTCTTTTATTCACTGTTGTTACTGCATAAACATTAATGATAATTGAAGATTAACTAATTCTCTGAAAATATTTAAAAGTGCTAATTGCTAAGGAATACTGATTCACCCCCCCAGTATTTTCCAACAATTGGTATCAGAGCTTGGTTCCTTCAATAGTAGTTTAACAACTGGAAGGAGATCATGGAGCATACCAAGAATGGTGTACCTCTATTCAATGAAAATAATTATGCACTCTAGAAAGGAAGAATGGAGGTCTATCTCTTGGCGCAAGGTTACGAAGTATGGGACACTATTCAAAATGACTTTACACCAACTGTAGATGAACAAGTTAAGATGAATTTGGTAAATGATGCAAAAGAAAAAAAGTATTATTATCAATAGACTTATTTAATCTTATTATCATAAGGTGTCGGGTTGTAAAACTGCCAAAAATGTATGGGACAAGCTTGAGAATATATATGCAGGTGACTTTAAGAAATTCAACAAGCAAGGCAAGAAGAAATGATTCAAAAGGAACTTTCTCTCTAAAGAAGATAGCTCATCATTCGATGAAGACAATGACAATGAAGAAGAAGACAATGAGAGAGTATTGTTTATGGCCAAGCACAATAAATAAGAGGTATCAAACAACGAAGAACAAGGGTTGACCATAGAAGAATTTTCTAAGGAGGCAATGAAGCTTATAAAAGAGCTGAAGGCAAGAAGATCCATTCCAACACTCTTGAAGAACAAGTTCAAGGTCTTAAAATTGAAGTTGAAGAACACAAATGTATTGAAGAGTCAATTCAAAATAAGTTGGAAGAAAGCAACCAAGAGAGGGAAGCATCAGAAGCCGAAGTAGTCTCGCTGCGTAAGGAAGTGAAGAAGGGAAAAACTGTCCAAAACTATGCCAATAGCTCAAGGGCACAAGAAGAACTCATCATCAATCAATGATCTTACAACGACAGAACTGGCCCCAGTTACAAAGAAGAAGAAGTAGGACCTTCTAAAACAAAATACAATAAACATATGAGATTTGACAGGCATGTAGACTTCATTGGACAAGATTCGCAAGAACAGCGTTGGAAGACAATTCCCCGACGAAGATATCCATCCAAGTATCAACATATTTTTCATGGCTATTGTTATTCATGTGGAAAATTTGGTCATAAAGTTGTAGAATGTCGCACGTACCCTAGGAACCAATAAAATTCCAGGAGATCTGTTAAATATGAACCTCCCAGGGCTCAATGAAACATCAATAGATTTGAACATTTAAGAAGTGATATCGAATGTTACAAATGTAGAAACTTTGGACACATAGCGAGAGACCGCGAACTTGAAAATCCTCTAGAAAAATATTCGAAGCCACATAACAAACGAACATGGAAGAAGAAGAACACTGATAATTGTGCTCTCACTCTTAAGGCTCAAAATAAAAAGATGTGTGGTATGTTGATAGCGGTTTCTCAATGCATATGACTGGAGATAGAAAGAAATTTGTATCTCTGAAAGAGAAGAAGTATGGAACCGTGTCCTTTGGAAATGATGGATCTTCAATTTTTATAGGATCAGGTACCATCAGTCTCTGAAGCAAAGATTCTCTAGCCAAGAATGTTCTATTAGTTGAAAACATGAATCACAATATGCTCAATGTTGGACAAATGTGTGATCAAGGACACACAACGCTATTCAACTCCATAAAATGTGAAATCAGGAAAGGCAGGTATGGTAAAATTGTGGTTACAACAAGTCAAGCTCAAAATGACATATATGTTTTGGATGAAGCAACTAAAGCATGTCTACTAGCTAAAGAAGATGAAGGCTGGTTATGGCACAAACGAATGGGTCACATAAACTTTGACAATTTTGTCAGGATAAGAAAAAAGGAAGCTATATGAGAAATGCCGAAAATCTCAAAACCTTCCAACACACTATGTGAGGCCTATCAATGCGACAAGCAGACAAAATGTGGATTTAAAACAAAAGAACACTTTGCATCACATCCATTGGAATTGATACATACTGATCTATGTGGTCCTATGGGAACAAAAGCCTTAGATGGAGAATTATATTTCATGTTAATGATAGATGACTATACCAGGACAGCCGTTAGTTTCCTAAAGAAAAAATCTAAAGCATTTGAGTGCTTTAAGATCTACAAGGAGTTGGTCAAATGAAATTGATTTAAAAATAAAGTGTCTAAGATTAGATAATGGCAAAGAATTCACTTCCAAATGATTTCAACAATACTGTGATGAAAATGGAATAAAAAGGCAATTTTCAATAGCATGAACACCTCAACAAATTGGAGTTGTTGAAAGAAAGAACAAAACCATACAGGAAATGGGTAGAACAATGTTGAAGGACTCAAAATTGGATGAAAAATTCTGGGTTCAAGAAATTGATATGACAATCTTCATTATCAATAAAAGTCTTCTCAGAAATAATTGCAATAAGACCCCATATGAATTATGGAAAGGAAAATCGGCTAATGTAAAATATTTCAGAATATTCGGAAGCAAATGTTATATCAAAAGAGAATATCAAAAGTTGGGTAAGTTTGAATCACGTGTTGATGAAGGTATCTTTGTTGGTTACTCACACAAAAGAAAGGCCTACACATGCTATAATCTAAGACGAAAATAGATAGTGGAGAGCATAAATCTTACATTTGATGAAGATAGTGTTCTAATGAATAATGATGAGGATCTAGAATCTTTGAAACTTGTGACAGAGGCTGACAAAGGTACAGAGAAAATTCTAGAACAAGAAGCAATCATCAAACAAGAAGAAGTAAATAATGATCAACAAGATATACAGGAACAACAACAAGAAGATCCTCCGAAGAGAACAAAAGAATGGATTGAAAAGAACCATCCATCAAATCAAATCATTGGTGACATAAATGAAGGAATTGGAACAAGAAAAGGTCGACAGCTTCATTCATCACAACAAGCTCACATTGCTTTTCTAGCAACCTTTGAGCCTAATAGTTTTGAGGAAGACAACCATAATGAACATTGGGTAGCAGCTATGAATGAAGAATTGGATCAGATTGAGAAGAATAACACCTGGGAATTAGTTCCATGACCAAAAGATAAAAATGTCATTAGGACTAAATGGGTGTTCAGGAACAAATTGAATGAAGATGGACAGGTTACTAGAAATAAAGAAATATTGGTTTGCAAAGGCTATGCACAAGTGGAAGGAATTGATTTCGATGAAACATTTGCACCAGTTGCCAGAATGGAATCCATCTGAATGTTTCTCGCCTATGCATGCTCAAGAAAAATAAAAGTCTACCAAATGGATGTTAAGACGACATTTCTGAATGGAGAATTAGAAGAATAAGTTTACATCGAACAACCTAAAGGTTTTCTATTATAAAAAAAAGAAGACTATGTTTGCAGGTTAAAGAAGACTCTATATGGTCTCATGTAGGCTCCCAGAGCATGGTATGCTCATCTTAATGGACATCTACGTCAAAAAGGGTTCAAGAAAGGTACTATTGATAGTAATATTTACGTACAAATAGATAAGGATAATTTAACAATCGTTAAGGTATATGTGGATGATATAATCTTTGGTAGCATTGATGATCAACTAAGTAAGAACTTTGCTACAAAGATGCAAAATGAGTTCAAGATTTCTTTACTTGGTGAGTTGACATACTTCTTAGGGCTTCAAATATCTCAGCAAGAGAAAGGAATATTTATATGTCAAGCCAAGTACATCAAGGAAATGCTCAAGAAATTCAAAATGGAAGATTGCAAACCCATCCTTACTCCAATGGTAATAGGTTGTAAATTGAGCATAGACGACTCATCTAAGGATGTGGATCAAAGGTTGTACAGATCTATGATTAGTAGTCTTCTATATGTAATAACCTCCCGACCAAATGTTATGCAAGCAGTTGGACAAGTAGAAAGATTCCGAGCAGCATGAAAAGAATCACATATTATTGTTGTCAAAAGGATTCTTCGATATCTAAAGGGCACAAAAAAATATGGCTTGTGGTATCCCAAGGGAAACAATCTCATTATTCAAGCCTTTACAGATGTAGATTGGGAAGGAAGCATTGATGATCATAAGAGTAGTAGTGGAGCAACATTCTATCCAGGTGGATGTCTCATATCATGCTTGAGCGAAAAGCAAACCTCAATCTCATTATCTACAACGGAAGCAGAATACATTGTAGAGAAGCTTGTTGTACTCAAGTCCTTTGGATGAAAAAAACTTTGCAAGATATTCAAGTACAATTCAATGAGCCTATTCCCATCTTCTGTGATAACACCAGTGCCATCAACATCTCCAAGAATCCTGTCATGCATTCAAAAACAAAAAACATTCCGATAAAATATCATTTTGTTAGAGAACAAGTCACTGAAAAGAATATCAAACTTGAATATGTTGGTACAAAAGAACAAATCGCTAATATCTTCACTAAACCTTTACCTCCTAAAGCATTTGAATAGCTTCGCCAGAAGCTTGGGATTCTCCCAAGTTCTCATTAGATTTTCCTTTTCAGAAAATAAAGAGGGAGTGGAAGTGTGTATAGGTCTGCATGATGGTTGTGTCAGGGGGAGTTACCCTTTTCCATTGATTTCAAAGGGGGAGAGAAGGCAGTAGGAAGAGGTGCCCTAATCGCTGGGGGAGTACTTGTTTTGCCATCAATGCCAAAGGGGGAGATTGTTGATCTAAAGATGATTTGAGGTTGTCATTGATGTCAACCCAAGCAGCACCAAGGGCTACCCTGACCTTTCAAGGGAATTTTGACTTGACAAATTACTCTATTTTGAGTCAAGGATATTCTAGATAGATTCTACTTGTCGAGATGTTTCCGTTGATATATGGCATGCCAAGTAATTCTTCATGGTTTGAGAGATATTCATGTTTGAAGTTAGTAACCCTAGTTAGTGAGCTAAAACCCTATGGGGTTGTGGCATGGCACTCATAATTGGTTTTGGTCATTGAATAGTCAATAATTAATAATTTTTTAAGCTCCTAAAATCCCTCCAACATTCTCTATAGAAGCCCCTCTCAACTCTATAAAAAGAAATCTCATATATCCTTCAAATGTAGTGATCGTGGCATTGTCGCTATAACTTCATTTTTGTGAAGTCTTAGATTCTTAAATTAAAACCCATTTTATTCACAATCCTAATAACCATCATGACTAAAATTTTAGATCTTGGTTCACTATATTTTCAGAGATATGATCTGTGGAAGTTAGGGTTTTGCAGGTTGCTGAATTTCATCTCAAAGAAGTGACCTTGGGAAAATCGTCATAATTCTCTCTCAGAGAAGAGGATTGAAATTCTGTAAAAACTGGCGAATAGTGCTTGGACTATAGTTTTCTGTGTATCAATTTTAGAGCCGAAGGAGGAAACAATGACACTTGGTACATCGTACAAGTTCGCTCTACTAAACTAGTCCATAATTAGGTTGTTGTGAGAGATTAGGCTTAACTTTGCCTTGAAGAGTCCAAATCAGGTCAGACCTATGGCATTGGAATGAAGACTAAGAGGGCTTCTATAGGACTGAATATCACATGTTGCGGATATGAAATCACAGGGATACGTCAGATTAAATATCATGCTCCTAGAAGGAAGGAAAAACTAGATCAAGTGTTGTTAAGGGGTGCAAAGGACCAGACTTTCTAGGGCAACAAAGAGAAAGGTGTAGCAAAATGATGCAACAGAGGTAAGCTATAGATAAATATATTCTGTATATGCATGTTCATATCTTAATTGCATTAGTTTCTTTGTATTCTAATTTGTTGTTTTTGTTTAGCACTGACATATGTTCTGCATGATGAGGTAAGTTTTGCTATTATCATGTCATGGGTATTTCTTTGAAGACTTTTTGCAGGTATTATATATTCATCAAGAGAAGACTCGATGCATAATCTAATGTTCTGAAGAGTGAGAAAGGGTAGCATGACAAGAGAAAAAATCAAGGTGCAAAACAACAGCAAGAAGTTCACCACATGAACACTTCAAGTGGGAAGCACTGCATATAATCATTGTAAAAGTGTCATTGTACAGAGTCATTGTAAAAGTTGTACAAGTGTCTATCTACCAAGAGTTGAAGAGGCAGTGTCGAGAGGTCTAGGATCATCATTATGTGGTTGTGTCATAGTTTGGGTTATGGTCTAGTGTGTCTTCTTCTTCTACATTATTCTATTTCATTGTAAAGTGGACCATTTTCCCTGGTACGAGAGTCCATTCTTCTTTTATTTTTCTATAGGGTGGTAGGGTGGTGCTAGGGTGAGTTGTAGCTCATTGGGTGTTGGGGCATTTATTCAGTTGACTACTGAAGAATCTTGGGTGTTGGAGCGCCCATCTAGTGGAAGTTGGAGAAGAATGTTTTTCTAGATTCTAGGAATTTGGAGCTATCTTTTCAATTGGAGTTGAAGATTAAAGAATTATTAGAAAAGCGTTTGGTGGTTTTTGACCCGGAGGGGGTTTTCCACCTAAAATTTTTGTGCCTCCTTTGTTCTTTTATTCAGTATTGTTACTGCATAAACATTAATGATAATTGAAGATTAACTAATGCTCTAAAAAGATTTAAAAGTGCTAATTGCTAAGGAATATTGATTCACCCCCACCCCCGCTCCTCTAAGTATTTTCCAACACAAAATTCCAACAATTACCTATGCAACAGAGATTGATTTCTCATGGCAGAGATAAAAAAATGTTCATCACCAAGGACATCAATTTACACATTACCTATGAGTAATGCATGCAATATATCATCTAGATTCACATTCAATAAATACTCAAAAAGTTAGGGCATAATTGCAATTACTAGAATCACAAAATTCCATACATTAGACATGAAAGAGATAAATTTTCAACATCTAGATACACTTACAATATAACATGCAAAGAATCCATTCAATTCATCCAAAAAATAGCTCCAAATATATACAAATCAACTCCAAATGTCAAAGTGCATCAAGGCACTCCAAATTCTCCTCAAAGCTATAAGTTTGGATTCAGCTCAAGAGGATGAAATATCTCCAAGAGGTGCGATGATGAGAAGTTACAATGACATGTTATTCTATTTATATGAGGAATATGAACACCTAATTAGCCTACTAGCCCCTCTAAATCATAAAATAATGTGCAAATACTAGTCTAAGTCACAAGCTGACCTAGTAGCCTTTGTGAAATAAAGTAAATCTCCACATGTTCAAGCTAAAATGTTGACATTAATCTAAATAATGTCTCCTTAGGGCTAGCATTGATGACCTCCAGTGTCTTGATCTTTGTCAAAATCATCCTGTGGACCCTAATTTTAGATTTGGGGAAAAAATGGGTCACCAAGTGGTGAATATGTTTGAATCAGCTCCAACATCGAGGGCATTGAAGATTGTGCTAGCCCTCTGATGTCTCAAGGCATGAGACAAACCTCATATAGGCCATGGATTAACTACCTAGCCCTATAGTACTGCTACATCTACTGGGGGCATGCTGGTCCAGATGCATCATCCCATAATTAATATATGAAAATTTAAGTGTCGGAAATTTGTGGGTATTGAAGGTTCCGAGATACAAATGATGCTCTATAATTGTCCAGAGTCCCATGGCTCTCAGTGCATCACCTATAAGTGTCAATATGTACCTCTATAGGACCTGGACCCTAGTTAAGCTGCCCATATCTACAGATGGAACCATCTACCAGTTACACACAATATCCATTGTTGCAACTTTCATCATTAGGTACCTTTAATCATTATTGAATCTAAGTGAATGATGCTTGGAAGAATGGGAAAATTAATACTTCATATCTTCTCTTCCAAAATCAGGGCTTTAGATACATAATGGTGTTAACTCCATAGGTAGGAGAGGTTAATAGATGATCCTATTAGGTGTTCTTAACCCCCAAGGGGAAGTGACATGTCCTTGGTCCACCCTTCAATCAATAGGTGCCATGTGCATAATGATGGAACACAATGAAAAATACTTCATGGCCAAGTGCCATGGTCAAAGGGAACAACTATGATAGAGTACATCATCCTTGGTGTATAGATGCAAGGGGGGAGAAATTGTGGATGCACAAGTTACTTTTTCTTGATTCTTCTTTGTATTATTTCTCATAGCTCAAGGAATGAGAGCTTGCTTTGTATGATGTATAAAAAAGGTTACCCCCTTTAGGATGGGGAAGTTCATCGCCCATCAGGGGTTGGGACATGGGAGGATTCCTAGTCTCTTATGAGATATGGAAATATTGGCCTAGGAACCAGGTGATGGCCATATGATTGAGGTAGAGCTCATGCTTAACATTTTCCCATGTGCTAATATGTATGTCTTAACCATATTTTTCATTTTGATTTTTATCTTGTTTTATTGTGGCCATCATATGCTCTTTCTATTTATTTTAGCTACATCAACCTCCTGGGGTACATTTCTAGGCTCTACCCAAGTATGAAGATGCATGTGCGCCAAATCCTAATGAACCAGTGGTCAGTTGAACCTGAAGAATGGAGGTGGAATAGGGGCCTGTAATGTAAGATGGAAAGTAATAAGTATGTAATAGGGAAATATTGGGATATGTTATCTCAATCACGACTTCCCAAGTAGTTCCCCTCCTATATCTATTGGGCCATTATGGGAGGTCCCACTAGGCTAGGATTGAAAATTAACCCCCCCATTTAAGGCGAGGGAAGAAGATCACGAACAAGACCCTTCTTTCTTCCAAGTTACCCCATAATCCATGCCAAAATTCCCAAATATAAAAAAGCATAAGCACCTGATTGTAAAAAGAATAAAGTACCTTTTGATCAAAAGCCCACCTTTCAACATGTGCTCTTGAAAAATGGGTGAGGAAACATATGACTGATGCAGGTGGTGGAGCTATGGTTGTCACATCACATTGAATACTAGTGGCTCTCAGGGACTACTAGCTACTGGATGGAAGAGATGAACAGGAGAAAATTTGTCATAGGGGTCACCCACTTTTGGTGAGTAATATTGCATAAATTTGGAATTCATTCTATGTTTTGGGTTTGGACCAAAATTTCTAGTGTGAAACAAAGCTCTTGGTGGATTGCCACTTTAAATATTTTGATTTCTTGTTGAACTCGCTCTAGAATATATTGCTCATATCAAGCCATTCATTCTTTGGCTTTTTCTTGGGATCACAACTGAGTACTCAAAGCCATTTAATTGGGGGTTGGGGAAGAGGCATAAGGACAACCTCTTCCCCTCTCTCTGCGAGGGGTAGCAGCTAACCACAAGTGATATTGACGCAGATGTGGTGTACAAAGCTAGGTGTGACAAGGTTCAAGAGGGATAATAGACATGTAATGTGGATAGTGAGGATTGATAAATAAATAATATAGAGTAGGTAAGAGAATGGTGGAGGAAGGATATCGTTTGAAGTAGATTCTATTGTAGATGGTCATGATTGAATTGACTATAGAGTATTGACTCAGAGATTTACAAAATATTTTGTGGGGCAGGAATATAAGAGTGAAAGGAGTGAGTTGAAAGACCAGGGATCTAGAAAATCAGGGATGGATAGAAATCCAAACAAAGTCAAGGTTTTACCTAGAAAGATAGAGACCCAAAATCCTAAAAAACCAAAGAATTAACCAATAGAACATAAGACATGACATAAAACATCGAATGGAAATGAAAATAGGCTTACTTACCACTTTGAGGAGATAGTGAATAGGTCAACAATGAATGCAGTTGAGTAGATTGAATGAAGTTCTTCATCCAGGAGAAAGACAACTCTCGAGAAGATCTACATGGTCTTGATATAGAGGTCAATGGATCTTGGGTAAAACAATTTTACCAATTCCAAGGGAATCCATCATGCTGGTAGTTTCAACATGCCTGATGTTATATGGGGATGATGCATAGTGCTTAGAGGTGTCTCTATGATGTTGTAGCGATCTATCAAACCCACGATCAAGAATTATCATGATTGTTGATTCCCAGGAGGAATGAGAAACCCTGTTCAAATCATTATTGAGTTCCATAATTTTGGCATTAACATTGGATGTTTCCACCATCCAACATAAATCAGATATGTGTGGTAGGGTACCATATTATTAGCACTTAGCATTTTTCCTTAATCTTGATTGCGTATCTAACCACACATGTGGAGTGACTTTCTAGCTGATCACCTGCGAGATACCTTGCATGTTGGTGCTTTTGATTTGATGCACAACCATGTTAGCAACACAGGAGGGGAGGTTTTGGATATGTGCACCCATCGTGGGGGAATTTAATGAAAGTTTTAACATGTGCTCCAATTGTTTGCTGAATACATATCACATGAAGAAAAAAATTGTGTGTGATATATCATAATAAATTAAAGTTTGAGCCCATAACATATCATATTGAAAAAAAAATTATGATGAAATATTGCCATGATGAAAACTTTGAAATGCAATTAAAAAAGTGGCTTGATGTTCAACTTGGAATTCTCTCTATTGTATAAGGAATAATTGAGTGAAGTGTGATGTGTTGCACGAAAATAAAGTTTGTGCTAGTCATGACAATGAGAATTTCAAATAGTGAAAGTAAAACTTGGTTGGAAAGCTCACAAGGTAAAAGTAAAGTATAATACACTGTATCACAATAAGATTATTTTTATGTGAAATGTGTAATGAGAAATTTTTACCAACTTTTACAAGAACTTTGTTGAGTTCTCATTTTTTTGGAGGTTGCATCAAATCATGATTTTCATATTGATTTTGAAATGTGATGATGCAACATGACCATTTTTTCATTTCAGGGTTAAAATTCTATTTTTTTAACCATGACATTAAAAAACAAATATCATGATTATGAAAAACATGAAAAAACACACTGAAATGCAAAAGTGGTGATGCAACATTACATCTTTTTTTTTTTTTTTAATTTATTTATTTAATTATTATTATTATTATTTTTATTCAGGGTTAAAATTCATTTTTTTTTCAATCATGGCATTAAATACCAAATATCATGGCTATGAAAGAGATGAAAAACATATTGAAATGCAAAAGTGGTGGTGGAGCATCACCATCTTTTCTTAAGGTTAAAATTCAAACAACTTTTAGCCATGACATTGAAGGAAAAATATCATGACTATAAAAAACCCAAAAAATCAACACTTAAAATGTGCCTACCTTTTTATTTTATTATTTTATTTTTTAAGTATTTTCAAATTTGTCTATCTTTTATTTTAATTTTGGGGTCAGAATTACCAAGTATTTGAAGTTACAACCTTGACCATTGGCACCATAGGAAAAACAAATAATAATAATCCAAAAAAGAAAAAGAAAAAAGTCGACTATTAATCTAAAAGTGGCACTATATATATATATTTAAATATTAATTATGTATTTTTTAATATTTTATATTAAAGGGAGTGGCAAGAGTGAGAGGGGTTATTCTCAACTCCATTGGAAAAATTGAAATTGAGTATAGTTTGGGGTTAGGAAATTACATAAATAATGCGGCAGAGGCATATGGATTAATGCAAGATATCCTTTTAGACAAAGAAGAAAACATTGAAGATTTGGAGGTTTTGAGAGATTTTCAATTATTTATCCATCACCTTATTGATAGATCTTTTCCTAATGATTGCAAGTTGTGAAACATTATTGATTGAATCGTGAATTTGAAACTAACCTTCTCTACTATTAACTTCTTTCATGTGTTGAGAATAAACAATTCTATTGCAAATGATCTTGCCAATAAAGGTCTAAACTTGGATGCATAAGTCCTAATAAGAAAAGGTTTTCCTTTCCTCATAATTATTCCTTAATAGTGGGTCTGTTATGTAGTATAAATTTTGTTTGTATCTACAGTTCTTTTGGAGGATCTACACCTTTCAAGACCCCGTGTCCTTTGGGATAGTAAGACGACTAATAAATATTGAGAATAAACACCGTTGTGAGGTTACAAGTGTAGCTGGCCTCAATATATTTTCATTGTACTCTCCTATTGTATAGTCCAAAATCAAAGCACAAATTTTGATTTAATACAATAATCCCGCCATAGTTTAAAAAATAATAATAATTAACATTAAATAAATTAAGAAATAAGATTGTTAATAATTATTTTTTAAGGGGAAAATAATTTTAAAAAATAAAAGTAATCACTTTTTTCTCATAAAAAATATTGAAAGAGGTGTTGTTTAAATATTATACATTTTGGAATTTTCAGCCGGAACTCAAATTTTTTTGGTCAAATCTTGATCTTTGTTGTTTAAAATGGGTTTTTTAATGCATATATGGATTTAGCACCCTGAAATATCTCGGGGCACTCAGATTGTGGAGAGTTCACAACTCAAACTTGTGATTCCAACAAATTCCTACTAGATTTTGGGCAAAATAGACTAGAAAATATACCAGAAACCTCCAAAACGATATACTACGACATTGAAAAATGCTAATTAAAAAAAATTAAGGTAATCAAACGTTTTTTTGTTTTTTTGAAAAAGAAAAAAAACCAAAATATAAATTTATCTTTAAAAATTGAAAAAAAAAAACAAAGAAAAAGCCATTTAAAATAAAAAAATACATAAATATAAATAGAAATGAATAAAACATTTTAAATAATAAAAATAAAATGTTGTCTAAATATTCTTAGATTTGGGATAAATCTTAATTTTCGTTGTTTAAAATGGGTTTTGTCTACATATATGGATTCAACGCCCTGAAAAACCTATCAATTTTTTGACAAATTAAATTGGGATATATGCCTGAAAACCCTCCAAAGCATAGCACAGATAGACTACGACTAAAATTAATAATTTCAAAAAAAATAAAAAAATAAAAAATAAAAAATAAAAAATAAAAAATAAAAAATAAAAAATAAAAAATAAAAATAAAAATATAAAAAATAAAATTTAATAAAATCTAAAATTTAAATAAATAAATGTAATTAAAAAATATGAAATAATCAAATAAAAATTTTGGAAAAAAAAAACATTTCAAAAAAATAACAAACGAGGCATAAGGGTGATGCCAAGCATCACCATCCCCCACACATAGTTTGTTGGGTGTGGGGGAGGGCGATGTTGAGCATTGTCTTTGTACCCATGAGGCCAACTACACAACCCGTGTAGGAGGCAATACCAAGCATGGCCATGCTGCTCACAGGGTCATACTCTCCACCCATGGGGCTAGCTTGACAACCAATTACACAACCTACATGGGTTGTACAACCAAATTCCAGGCCGACCTCATGGGTAGAGGGGCCATGTCGAGCCCGCACCCAACACACAACATCACACGCTACAATTTTTCAATATGTTTTTTAAAAACTAAATTTCAATACTGTTTATTTCTTCATCAATGTTTTAATCAATTTTGTAATATGCCTTAAATAATATTTTTAATGCCTTGTCAATACATTTTTTTTGAAGTTAGGCACTTTCCATTGCGTCAAACGATGATTAGATATACCAAAAATTTTCTGCTACTTGTCTATCCAAAGGGAAACCAAACCAATAACATAAATTCAGAGTGTTGAGGTTGCTAAGACCTTGTCTAACCAGAACATCTTGTATATAGAAACTAATAAAAATGGAATGGCTATGCTTGACCTTGACATACATCTACATGAGAAGGCAAAAAATACTACCGTTATCTCAAGAAAAAAACCAGTGAGTTATAACAACTATTAGGAAGAATCTCTAGGCATATGTGCTCACTGGACACTGCCCTAATCCGATGAGAAGGAGACTTTGACTGATCTCCTAGCTAGAATGGTCAACTTGTGGTCTATATTTTCAATTTTTTCTTGTAGGTATGCCAATCTAATAGAATTTTGTTGTTGAGTCCTCCTCTACCTTCCTATGTTGCTTGCAATATTCAAATGGTGTTTAACCTTGTGCTAACTTCATGCCATGATCAATGAAGTGACGAGAGTGCATGCAATGTGCTAAGTATGATGGGAGTCATAGGCCCCTTTTGTGTGAGCTAGAATCATATCAAGGCGGGGAGGGGGGAACACCCGCTCTTGGGCATCCTCTTAATTGGGGGATTGTCAATACATTTTTAATTTAAAATATTTTTTGTAATACCTTTCTTTAATATATTATTTTTTTTGGTTTATTTGATAAAAATTTTAATACATTATTTTTCAATATGTTTTTTGGGTAAAATTTTATTTATTTAAGTTTTATTTTTGTTTGTTTTTGTTTTTGGTTTTTTAAACTTCTTAATTAAATAAGTTTAGGTATCTGATGTACAACAAGAAGTTGTACAACATGGAAGCCAAGGGGCTCCCCAAAATTGCTTCTAACTCTAGTCAAAACCCACACCTCTAGCTCAAGCGAGGCTGGCATAAGGATCCCCAGTCCTAGATTGACCATTGGGGGATAAAGGAGGAGATCGTCTTGAAGAATAAGGATGAAATTAAAAACACTATTACTTCCAAATTTAAGGATAAGTTGTGGGATGATAAGGAATTAGAGAGAAAAATGAAGCTAATATATTATAAGGAGGTGATCAACCACACTCTTACTAACTAGAATGATCTTTCTATCTTGACAAGTGCTAAGATAAAACGAACATTGCAAAGATAAGAACTAATTCTCATGAGCTTAAGAGTGAAACCGGGCGTCATTCTATTCCCAAAATACCTTAGGATGAAGGAATCTACCCCCTTTGAGATACTAAGAGAGTTGAAGATGAAAACCACTTTCTCTTGGAATGCTCAACCCTTACTCATATTTGTTCTCCTTTTCAAAAAAATTGACACACTACTAACCTTCATGACTTCTTAAGTCAACAAAACTATAGTGATCTCAGAACACTTCTCTCTCTTTTTTTTTTATCATAGAAATAGAATATTAGAGAGCCACAATTAATAGCTTACCTTCTTAAGGTATGATAGACCATACTTGTCTTTGAAGACGTTAACCATCATCATCATCATCATTTTTTAATTTTATTTTTCTTTAATGTTTTAATTTCTTTTAATGCATTTTTTTTATAATTTATTTATTTTTTCAAAGTTTTTTTGTTTTTGTTTTTAAGTTCTATACACACACACACACACACACACACACACACACACACACACACACACATATATTATTTTTATATTTTTTTAATTGTATGTATATTTTTAGATTTTATTTGTTTTATTATTACCTTTTACATTGATTTTTTAATTATTTTTTCTTTTAATTAAATCGGAGTACCCACAGTAAAGATCATACTTGTCGACGTTTCAAATCCCAATAGGGTTCCATCATCAGGATAAATCACATCGACAATGTTTTGTGGCCAATGTTTCAAACCTACTAATGAGGATCATCTTCAGAACCAAGTTGAGAAAACTGATCTATCAATGGAATTAAATAACAAGATGCATCAAGTTCCATAATTCGCTGTTAGAATTATAATATTATTTAATCGAAACTAACCTTAACGACTAGGTTTTGGTTAAGGAATTATAACTAATTTAGTCAAAGAAATTATTAGATTAGTAATAATTTAAATTAATTATTAATTATTAAATTCTTAGGGTTAGTTTTGATTAAATAATATTATAATCATAATGAATAATTCTGGAACTTCATGCATCCTGCTGCTATTTAATTCCATTGATAGATCAATTTTCTCAACTTGGTCCTGAAGATGAACCTCATTAGTAGGTTCAGAACGTTGACCACAAAACATTGTCGATGTGGTTGATGTGAAAGCAAGCTACAAAAATTAATATGGATCACAAAACTCTGAGATCAAATAATTTTTTTTCTTTTTTTTCTTTTTTATTTAATTTATTTTCTAGATTACCTTAAATTCTATGTTTTAATCATTTTTTATTGGTTTAGAAAATTTTGTTTGGAAAATACAAAATTTTAATTATTTAATTTGTTTAAAAAAATAAAATTTTTATATTTTTGATTATAATTATTATTTATGTTGCATCGTTTTCTTTTTAAAAAATGTTTTTTCGTGATTTTATATGCAATAATGGTGATTTTATAAGCCATTGTTCATAAATTATTTCAATTTTAGTGCCCCATTGAAAATGGAACAACTTGTCTTAGGAAAGGCTAAAAGTTGTTTTAGTTATCTCAAGGCTAAAAGTAGGTCTCAAAAGAGATACACTTTTAGCTTGAAGAAACAAAAATGCTCTCAGTAGAATTACTTTTTGATTTAGATGTTGATTTTTATTTAATTTTTAGTTATGATATTTAGTTTAAATTGCCATGATTGAAAAATGTTGAAAATTTAAGGTTTTTTTTATTCCTGATACTTTGGTTTTAATTCCATGGTTAAAAAATGTTAGAATTTTAAGGTTTTTTGTACTCATGGTATTTTGGTTTTAATTCCATGGGTGAAAAATGTTAGAATTTTAAGATTTTTCGAAGGTCATACTATTTGATCTTTAACTCCATGGTTGAAATTGTTGGAATTTTAAGGTTTTCCATGTTTGTGATTTTGGTTTTTAATTCCATGGTTGAAAAAAGTTGAGATTTTAACTAGGGATCTACATACCTATAATAGGTTTTACAACCATATGTAGATTTACATGTGATAAATGTAGGGTCCTAAGATTTACATTTCAATCAGATAAACAACATTTTGCATACATATATCAAATAAAATGCAAGTACGTACCCGGTTTTCCCGTATGATATCAATCCCTAGTTGACATTGGTCCAAGTCCTTTGCTTTCATTACCAATCTGGTTGATTTCTCCCTGCCTATCTAGGATCAACCTCTCCAGTTCCTAGATCTAGAGGACTTCAAGATTGAAGTCTTCTGGTCCATGTGCCCAAAACTCCAAGAACAACGCTCAAGTTTCCATTTTTTTCATTAAATCTAGATTCCCAGGGTTTCCCCTCAATTTGTACTGCTCCTCCTTCTTCGTAACCCCTATTTTCTTTTGTCTTCCTCCAATGATAAGCCCCTTCTTTGTCTCCTTCAATCCCCTTATATCAGGGTGGTTCACTTCCCCACCATCTCTTCATAGAATCAAATCCCCAAATCTCAGTTGGTTGCCTAAAATTTAATCCCCTGTCCATCACATGTCAGGAGGATAAGGGTCTTTATTATTACGTAGGTTGTGGCCCATCCTTCGTGATGGCAAGTTCTACAAAATCTGATTTTTTTGAAATCTGAACAAATAATATTTGTCGTCTTCCTAAATATCATGGGTTTAGAGTGTATTAGCCATTACATTATATTTTGTATGATATATATCTATATATATATATATATATATATATAATTTTATATAATACAGATTATATTTTCATTTTATTTTGTACAGTGTATTGTATTAACATGTTATTTTGTCCAATATATTAGAGTTATATATTATGATGGTGGTGCACACATAAATGCCTTACTCATTATATTTTTTCCAATTAGGTATTTAATCGGTAATTTTAATAATTAATTCATTTATCCTATACTTGGACATTCTTCATAATCAATTTGTATTTATACTAGTGTAGTGCATGCGATGCATGCATATGCAACTATCACATGTATGCCTCACATGCATGCTAATATTCCTATCCTACCCGTAATTTGAGATGAGTCATTACAATAAAGTCCAACTCCATAAAACATGTTTACAATTATATGCATGAGCATTTGATTTTATGTTAAGATACTTGTTTCATTACCAACATACTACTTTCTCCAGATACATTTACATAGCATAAGTACTTATGTTACCACTATGTACCCAAATAAATGATGAAAAAACAACTACCTACTTCTTTACTTGTATTCCTCCTTGATCTAAATATAGTTATAGAGACCGAGAGATCGAGATTGGATCATTTTATTATTTTTCATTTATTTTGATTCTTTTAGAGTGGAAAAAAATGGAAGAATTAGCTTGCAGGGTCATTTCTATCAATGTGTTTGGAGTTGAAGAATTGGGGTATGAAACCTTTCAAAGGCATTTTGAGGCATCAAAAGATACTTTTTTGGGTAAAAAGTTTCTATCTTTATATAGGTGTACAAGAGTACACCATTGAGTTCAAGAACATGGTTGATCATGTTGGATATCACTATTAAGAGTCTAGATGTACTCCTCAAGTATCTTGGGGGTCTAAGTAACCATCTATGAAAGTAAGTGTTGCTTTTCAAGCCAAAGATAATGGAGGAGGCTTGTGTATAGGCACATTACTTGGATAACATAGTCTAAAAAAGAGGGTATTCAAGTGGTTTGAAATAGAAAGAGCATGCAGAAGCTTGTAAGGAGGGGAAGAAGAAGTGGAAAAGGGGAAAGGATCATAACAACCATTTTAACCACTGCAAATTTGATAGTCACACTGAGGAGAAGTGTTGCAAACTATATATAGAATTGAAACCAAGAAACCATATGAAGGATGGAAATAAAAATAATATTCTAGCCATAGACTTGAGCAATTAGGTGGAAATAAACTATGATGCGGACAAGAATATTATCTTCACATTAGTACAACAAGAGGTGAAAATTACTAGAACTCATCACTATTAGGGTCTTACCCTAACCCCCTTACTTAGATACATTATTAATGTATGTGGATCTACGTAACCCTCTTACTTAGATACATTATAATGTATGTGAATCTACCCTAAACCCCTTACTTAGATACATCATTAATGTATGTGGCTCATTAAATAAATAATTAATAGTCACTCATTGTAAAAATGGTCATATTTATTAATAAAATCCAAATTAGTTGGTGGTGAGGGAATTTTCAAGAGTTTGTAGTGAGGGATTTTTCATTGCAATGGGGGAATACTGGATTCTTTCATAAGCGAATATTTTCGGGTGGTTTGCAGGTAGGGACTAGTTCTTGTTCGCAAGACAATTAATTTTATGCTAGTGGTTAAATGACATACTCTCTAGTTGAGGGTATCAATAGGATGGAGGAAATGGTGGACTATTCGTTTGATCCCAATGATTTTTCCACAATTTGTTTAGATATGTCACCTCAGACGCATGAGGCAAAGGAATGGGGTACAACTGGATCTTTACACTAGGGAGATAATGCAACATTTCTTCTTCTGGAGAAAACAATGTTTTATGGATTTTTCAACACTTCTCTTGGTTTCTCTTTCAAAAAAGGACATAGTTCATCATCAGTCTTTGGGTCCCAAAAATTGTTGGGGGTTATTGTCTTAATCCTGATATTATACAGTGAACAACATGAGCAACCTCTTGGTATTTTCTTTGGTGTATTTCCTGGTTTCAATGAGTCACAAAATGGGATAGAATTGGAAGGAATTGGGTTTTTTAAGGCAAAAGGTCCTCTTGAAGGGAATTTCAGTGGAGGGTTTACGAATAGTCTAGAGCAAAGGTCGGGGAATGTTAGGTCCCTATAATCCTAGTGATGCCCCCATTACTATTGTAGTTGTATCCCTTATTAATATTGTTGTGCCCATATTTTCCCCATATTTTTATTACTATGCCCCGTAGAATCCCTCTATTGTTAATTTTGTGCCTTTATATTATTATTGTTAGGTTGGCTTGGTTATATTGTGACCCCTTAGACTCCTATATATAGAAAGGAGGTTTTGTCATTTGAATCACCTAAGAATTGTTCATTTGTGTAATGTAAAGGAGGTTTCCCCCTAGAAGAGGCTGAATTCTAAGGCATTCAACTATCTTTTCTTTCTTTTTGTGAACTGGTTTCATAACATTTGGTATCAGAGCTTTGAATTCTAGGGTTTCGCTGCTCCAAACAGGTCATCGTGGAATTTGCGCTATATATTTTTTCCTGTGACGTTTCAGACTCTAAAAAAAAAACCCGTTTGAACTGAAACCGTTATGAACCTCGGGTCCAAATTTCAGAACTTTTCGTTCTATATTTGCAGAGATATGATCTGAGGAAGTTGGCCTTTTTGCGGACTTCCGAATTTCATTCCAAATAGGTGACCTGGGGAAAATCTTCATAACTTCTGTTTTGGGCATCAGATTGAAATTTCATAAGAAGTTATAGAAAGAGGATGGACTTTAGTTTCCTGTTTATATTTTTAAGATACTAAGGTCAAAACAGTGACACGTGGCACTTCATACAAGTTCGCTCTTTTGGAAATGTCTATAATCAGGTCATCTTGGGAAATTGTGAATAACTCTGCCTTGGAGAATCTAAATTCGATCAAACTGGTGGCATTGGAAAGAGGACATAGAGGAATACTATAGGTCACAATTTCATAACTGGATGATCCAAAATTATAGAGATATATCAGATTCAATATCGAGCTCCTACAAAGTGAAAAAAGGTGTGTAGTTTTTTTTTAATTTTTGCATAAGCTTGGGTTGAAAAATTAGTTTGAAGCAATTCAAAGGGCATAGTAAAGCATTATTATCGGTAATAGATGCCTTGAGGAAAGAAAATGCAAACACCTAGTAAGCAACTTGAAAGCTATAGCATGACTCATGAAGAAGAGGAAGAAATGTAACATGATATATCAAAATTACGAGACCAAGTGCAACAGATGTCACTCGCATAAAAAGTAACAAAATCTAAGATGGATGGTTTAAATAAAGATGTGGAAGCTAATATGGATGGTTTAAAGAATGGCATGGAAGCTAAGATGAATGGCATGGACGCTAAGATGGATGGCATGGATGATAAGATGGAAGAATTGAAGATAAATTTGAATAAGTTGCTATAGGAAATGGTCACTAATGGTGAAAGGGTAGTAAAGGAAACTCATGATGAGAACAAAAGAAATTTTAATCATGATTTCATAGACTCTAATGTTGGATTGAAGACCCACCATATTCCAAAAATCGATATGAGGAAGTTTGATGGCAAGGATCTCGCAACATGGATACTACAGATGGAGCAATTTTTCGATCTCCATAATGTGCAAAACACACAAAAGGTACGTATTGAAACTTTATATTTGGAACCAAATTAGTTTGTATGGTATCAATGGCGTTGCTCTCATAAACAAATTGTCACTTGGGCAATTTTTACAAAAGAAATGACAACACATTATGGAGATACAAAAAGCAATACTTTTTTTAGCCAATTGATAAGTCTCAATCAAAAAGGTCCAATGAGGGAGCACACTGAGGAGTTCCAAAACTTGAACATATGGGTAAAATATATTCCATAGGAGCATAGGATTGATGTGTTCATAGGGACTTTAAAGGATAATATCCAACATGATGTTAGCATTTGGGAACCTAATTCATTGGAGAAGGCATTCAGGTTAGCAAGAAAAATGGAAAGCAAAATTATGGCAACCAGGAAGCCTACCACTCACAACTATAAAGATGGAAGTGTTGTTGCCCCTAGCCTTCCACAACCTATAAGGTTGACACCACAAAAATTGGAAGGAAAAAGAGCAAAAGGGCTTTGTTATAGTTGTGATAGAAAATACACTAAAGGTCATAAGTGTGCTGAGAATAAATTATTCTACATAGATTGTGAAGAGGAAGAAGAAAAGGAACAAGAAAGGTCAAAAGAAGAGGATATACTCTAGGAACAAAGCCTAGATAAAGAAGAAATGAATCCAACCATATCTTGTAATGCATTGGCTGGAATTACCACTTATCAAACCATCAAGATAGAAGGACATATCAAGAAGAAAAAGGTAATAGTGTTGATTTATTCAAGAAGTACCCACAATTTTATTCATTATAAGATAGAAAATGAATAGAGTTGCCTCCTATATTCAGCACCAGAGTGTCAAGTGATGGTTGCAAGTGGAGGAATGATAAATTTCTCTAGAAAGTGCCATAATATCAAGCTATCCATGGGAGAATATGTATTGAATAGCCCAATGCTTTCCATTCCAATGGGAGGTGCTGATGTTGTACTAGGACTCCAATGGCTACAATCCTTGGGTACAATAGCTTTTAACTTTCAAGAACTTTTCATGAAATTTTATGTGGAAGGAAAGGAAGTTTAATTAAGGGGTATTGCAGGGAAACCAGGAAAGATAATTAGCTCTAACGGTATGAGAAAGATTCTAAAAAAGGAACAACGAGGTGTAATTGCACAATTATGTTCGCTAGATATTTCCACCTCCAAATCATTTATTTCTCCAGATCTCCAAAATGTCTTGGACAATCATTCCAAGGTATTTGAGACTCCCAAAGGTCTCCCACCTATTCATGATCATGATCATGCTATTCATTTGATTCTAGGAAGTGTTCCTCCAAACATCAGGTCGTCTAGATATCCCTATGCCCAAAAGAGTGAAATTGAACGTATGGTTGCAGAAATGATAGAGGCTGGTATAATTCAACCTAGCCAAAGTTCTTTCTTTGCTCCAGTGGTATTGGTGCACAAGAAGGATGGATCATGGCGCATGTGTCCAGATTATAGGGAGCTCAACAAGCTCACTATTAAAGATAAGTTTCCCATTCCTGTCATTGATGAATTATTGGATGAATTGCATGGATCAATTTAATTCACCAAGTTGGATCTTCGTTCAGGATATCATCAAATCAAAATGAAGACTGGAGAAATTCCGAAAACATCATTTAGAAATCATGAGGGTCACTGTGAATTTTTGGTCATGCCTTTTGGCCTTACCAATGCACCTTCTACAGTTCAAGGTTTGATGAATTCCATTTTCAAACCCTTCCTTAGAAAATTTGTGTTAGTATTTTTTGATGATATACTAATCTACAACAAGTCTTGGAAGGATCATGTTGAACATGTTGACAGGGTGCTACAACTATTGGAGGAGAAACAATTATATGCAAAAAGATCCAAATGTTTCTTTGGAGTACAAGAGCTGGAATATCTGGGTCATATTGTATCTCATGAAGGAGTTAAGGTAGACCCTAGAAAAATTAAACCCATTAAGGAATGGAAAATCCCCACATCCATAAAGCATTTGCGAGGATTTCTCGAGTTGACAGGTTATTATCGCAATTTTGTTAAGAATTATGGGAAAATAGCAGCACCTCTAACAACATTATTGAAGAAAGATGCATTTTCATGGACTGCAGAAGCAACAAATGCCTTCGAACATATTAAAGAGGCATTGTGCCAAGCACCGGTCTTAGCTACACCAGACTTCACAAAAACCTTTATTATGGAATGTGATGCTTCAGGAAATGGAATTGGTGTTGTTTTAATGCAAGATGAAAGATCCATTCCTTTTGAAAGTCGTCCAATCAAGGGAAATTATTTACACAAAGCTATTTATGAGAAGGAAATGTTAGCAATACTACATGCACTTAAGAAATGGCGACCCTACCTAATGGGAAGACACTTCAAGGTAAAAACGGATCATGATAGCCTTAAATGCTTTTTAGAACAAATATTATCCTCTGAAGAACAACAAAAATGGGTCACAAAGATGTTGGGTTATGACTTTGAAATCATCTACAAAAAAAAGGAAGCAAAATGTTAGGTAGATGCACTCGCAAGAAAGGATGAGGATGTGGAAGCATTGTTGTGCACCATTTCTATTATCCAACTAGATTGGATAAATGAAGCAAGGGATGAATGAAAGAATGACGAAGAAGTGTGGGCACTTATTCAAAAGTTACAACAAAATTCTAGCACATCTGATACATTTAGCTGGAAAAATGATTCGTTATGGTACAAAGATCACTTATGTGTCTGTAAGAATTCCCAACTCAAACAAAATATTCTTCTGGAATTGCACGCTTCTCCCTTAGGAGGGCACTCAAGATTTTTAAAAAATTACCACAGGGTTAAGAAGGAATTTTTTTGGGATGGCCTTAAATTGGATATTCGAAAGTTTGTGGTGGAATGTTTGGTTTGCCAACAAAATAAAGCTAAAACAATTAAGACACCAGGTCTATTACAACCTTTATCAATTCCAAACCAATGTTGGGAGGAGGTTTCAATGGATTTTATCACAGGTTTACCCAAGTCTGAGGGAAAGAGTGTCATCATGGTGGTAGTTGACAGGCTTATCAAATATGCACACTTTTGTGCATTATCACATCCATTTAAAGCCAGTACAATTTCTACTACATTTATGGAAACAATTAAAAAGCTACATGGAAACCCATAGATTATTGTAAGTGACAGGGATCCCATTTTTACTGGAAATTTTTAGACAGAATTATTTTCTTGTCTTGGTACTCAGTTAGCTCATAGCTCATCTTATCATCCTCAATTTGATGGGAAAACTAAGATAATAAACAAATTTTTGGAAGGATATCTTCGTTGCTTTGTATCTGATAAACAGACATAATGGGTCAAATGGTTGCCTCTGGCTGAATGGTGGTATAACACTTCCTTCCATACTGCAACAAAAATGACCCCATTTATGGCACTTTATAGATATCAACCACCATCCATCACATCATATTTAAGAGAAAATTCTAAGGTTCAAGCAGTGGAACTTCACATCGAGCATCAACAACAAGTTCTCCAACTCTTAAAGGATAACCTCGTGTTGGTGCATAATAGAATGAAACAAAAGGCAGATCAACATCGCAACAAAAGAATTTTTGATGTAGGTGACTAGGTATTCCTACTGCTACAACCATATAAACAAATGTCCCTCAAGCAAGCTAAGAAGGATAATAAATTATCACCAAAGTATTATGGTCCGTACAAGGTGTTGCAAAAGATTGGTAATATGACATATAAATTGGAGCTTCCTGCAGCTTCTCAAGTGCACGTAGTTTTCCATGTTTCATGTTTAAACAAGGTTATAGGTGACAAGCTCCCGGTTCAAACAATATTGCCAGAACTTGACGAGGAAGGAAAAATTATATTGGAACCGAAAGCAATCATAGAAACAAGAACTCGACAGCTACAAAATCGATCCATTTCGGAGTATCTCATCAAGTGGAAGAACTTACCCGCTGAAGATTCCACATGGGAGGATGAGAATTTTATACAGAAGCATCTAGAACTACTCAAATGTTAATGACAACACTTTTTTGAAGGAGAGGGGCATGTTAGGTCCCTATAATACTAGTGATGCCCCCATTACTATTGTAGTTGTATCCCTTATTAATATTATTGTGCCCCTATTGTCACCATATTGTTATTACTGTGCCCCATAGAATCCCTCTATTGTTATTTTTGTGCCTTTATATTATTATTGTCAGGTCAGCTTGGTTATATTGTGACCCCTTAGAATCCCATATATATAAAGGAGGTTTTGTCATTTGAATCATCCAAGAATTGTTCATTTGTGTAATGTAAAGGAGGTTGCCCCCTCGAAGAGGCTAAATTCTAAGGCATTCAACTACCTTTTCTATCTTTTTGTGAGCTGGTTTTATAATAGGGAAAGATTTGTTAATTAATCCTTCCCAAGGGCTTGGGTGGGAATTTCTTGGGGGGCCAAATAATCGCCTTTTTGTTTCCAAGGGAAAAATGGCAGGCTGAAGGGTAATGATGATGGGTATTAATAGTAGGTGGAAACCCTAGGGGCTCAGGTGACTCTCGAAGGACAACATCATATCAAGAAAAAGAGAAAGAAAGGAAAGTGTGAAAAAATCAAATGTGATGACCAGAACTTGGTGTTTGGGGAAGTTGTTCAGCTAGATGAAGTTATGGATCTGGCGAAAAAGGTGGTGGTGGGTTAGGCTAGAGGTATTGTTTTCAGTGGAGTTACTACATGATTGGAATGAAAAGGAATGAGGGAAAGTGTTGAAAGAATCTCCTAAGGTAAGTACCCTTTCTTGCAGCTAGTTCACGTTCAAATTCAAATCGGTGGATCGACCAACTAGGTCCTCGGAGAAACATGGAGCATATAATATTCTCTAGTGATGATGAAATGGTAAAACCCATTATTTGACATTGGCCATGAGAAACTAGACAATAGCTCCATGTGGGTAAGACTCCTTGGGCTACTGCCACAACTTTGGTCAATGGATGACATTAGGGTTATTGGGAATAAATTAGGGTCATTTTTGGAGGTTGACATGTCATATGAAACTAGTGGGAAGATGGCCATGGCGATGGTACTGGTAAACATGGACTCATTAGAAGGATTATTTGTAGAATTGAATCTAAGTTATTACGATTTCACTCATATATAGGTTTTGGACTACCAAGGAATACCCTTTAGGTGTCGTAGATGTTACAAATACAGACACATTATGAAGGATTGCTCACTTCACTATAACATATAGTAATAAATTTCAATTAAATAGTAATATGGTATGACTAACATTGGCCACACCATCGAAAATTATAATAATAATGTCAATTAAAAAAAAATTAATCATCTTGCGTTTGTCGATATTGTAATGACATATCTCCATCATCGTACTTACATCAATATTCCATGTTTGTCATAATACCGACAAAAATCCCCTTTTTGACTAGTCTCTTCTATCTCTTGAGCTATTAAAGAAACAACAAGTCACTTTTTGAATAGTTAACCTTGACTTGGTCAACGATCATCAAAATTCTGATGGTACATAAATTTATAAATATGTTGCATTTAAGAAATGTTGCGACATTTTTGCTATAGCTACAACGGTTCTAAAAGGTTATAAGATCTTCTTTTAGAGAGAAACACAAACACACACATATATTGCATTACAGAATATAATAGATCTAGTACACCACTCAATTTTATAAGATAATCATCACATTTTTTTTTGGGAAGAATGTCAACAAACATTAGTAGGGAGAAAAATGAAGGGGATAAAGGGAGATGTTATTGGCCTTGGCTAAATGCGGGGGCTTATGTCACGTAAGGGTTTTAAAATAAATGACTAAAAGACATTGTAGCAGACATGGGCACATTGAAGGGGGGCCAAAGGAATATCATCCCTTGATAAGCTATATAGTCATTATTGATTGTGTTTATATTAATCATATTTGTAGAATTTTATTTTAATATAATATTTGTTATGCATAATTTTTTCACATGATTGTTTATAATTATAAAGTTAGGCTCCCCCTCTAGGTCTTTGAATGTTCCAAGCAGTAATAGAAATGATGTTGTACAAGTTTAAAAACATGGATTGAATATTGAAGGTCGATTAATGATCCTATGGAAGAAGATGACAATAATAACATAGTTCAAGATGATGGGAAAAATGAATTGATCCAAGACTTGTTTGCTCAACTGGTCAATTATTAGGATGAGGAAAATGATGATATTATTCATGAACCTCTACCAGAAAAGGCAACGCCACCACTTTATGAGGCTCAATAGAAAATATTTTGTTTACTACATTATTGTTGGTGAACTTAAAGGTTTTGAATGGTTTGTCAAACACTTGTATGACATAGATCCTAAGGTATGTAATAAGTTTCATCACATATTATACATAAATATTGATTTGTGTATGTGTGTGTGTTAATTAATGTGTAAAATAAGAATGTAATATTTACGATTAATATTCTTTACACTGACTAGTGATTTTTTTATGTTGTCGATTGTTAGGTGAAATTCTGTTACCATCGCCAAATATTTTACCTCGCACATACCGAAATTTATATGGAATTATGAAAGAAATTGGAATGGAGTATCAAGTAACATATGAATGTCATAATGATCATATTATTTATTATGGACAAGCATCGAAAACAAAATGCCCGCAATGTCAAAGTAGTAGATATCAAATCGATCAAATAACAAAAAAGGTGCCTCAAAATGTTCTTTGTCATATTCCTATAATTCCACGTTTGTGGTGATCTTTCAAGTGTGAAAGAATAGGAAAATTTATGGATTACCATGCATAGAAGAGAAGCAGAGATGGTGTTCTTCGAATGCCTGCAGATGGTTATGCATTTAGGGAAATTGAGTGAAAATGGCCACATTTTAAGGATGAACCTTGTAATGTTAAGATTTCATTAACAACAGATGATGTCAATCCATTTGGAGAGCTCAATTCTATTTACTCAGTGTGTCCAATTTTGTCATAAAAAATAACCTTCCTCCTTGGATGTCAATAAAGGAAGAGAAGATAATGTTCACAATTATTGTTCCAACTATTTATTTACATTAATTTTTCAAATTTAACATTTTCATTTGTCTTGTTTTTTGCATAATACATTATATTTATTTATTTACTTATATATACATACCATGGTAGTAATCATGTGTAATCTCAAACAACTAGGTAAGTACCAAGTTAAAGATATGAATGTATATATCGAGTTTCTTATCTATTAGTTACTAAAGTTATGGGTTGGCATCACTATACATGACATCTATAAACCAACCAGGCAGAGCCAATTTCAATTCCATGGAATACTTGTATAGACAATTCATGAGGCCCTGGGACTAACACATTTTTGTGGCCATTCCAATATTGCAGTTAATAGTATATAATTATTTGATGATATCATGCATGTTTATGAAATAGTCCCTTTGTATAATTGACAAAGGGTAAATTTGCATGTCCAGTTTGTGGTCCTAAAATGAAATCTTTCCATTAAAAATGTTTAGGAAAGGAGCTGTTTGATGAGTAAAGACACTTCTTATTTAAGAACCATAGGTATTGTACTACTTAAAAACATATTTCTAATGGGAAAGAAGAGACTCGATTAAAACGACAAAGAATGACACCTCAACTATGGAAGTTGGAATATAACAAAAATTGTCGAAGTACACATTTTTTTGGTAAATCAATTTTTTTCTATTAAGTCAGGAAAACGATACAACATGAGGAGGGTAAAAACTAGAAAGACAAGGCCTCAGTTCAACCAGATTTGTTGGCCATTATATACATACAAAAGAAAACTGAGAGTAACTCGACAAAACTATCTAGCTTCATATCAAGAGCCCACCATGCACAAAACTTATTAAAAATCAAAATATATACCACTTGCCTTATTACACATTTCATTCATTTTGATCATTAGCATCATTACCTACATCATTTGGGCAATGAAAGGCATCATGTATATGTGATTCCATGTGCCCCATCCATCCTTCAAAAACATCCATACAATCTTGCATCCTTTGTTGATTTCTTCGCATAAATTCTTGACGGTCTAGAATATGCCCCTAATTGTGCAGAATATAAACAAAGAAATTGATCATCTAATTTAGAAATGATCCATAAAGAAATTGGCTAACTTGGGAAAATTAATCCACTAAGGCTTGAATAAGGAAAATTTGTGCTTCAATAGAGTCAAAAGGACCTTTCCCTTGGCTTGAATAGAAATTTGACTTTTCCCTTTTCCCCATGGACCTTATTATTACTGGTTGAGGGTTTTTCACCAGCATGAACTCCAGAGGCTGATGACAAAGGTTGATGTGAACCTGTGGACCACACTTCTAAGACCTTGTGAATACTAGGACAATTTTGAAGAAGGTGGTCACCCTTACATAACATGCAAGGGAATTTTACTTTCGAGAACTGGTTGGAAGATCTCCCTTCATTAGTTGCATCGGTAACAATAGTTGTTTGGTTGCCCCATTTCTTATTTTTATTCTTCTTCTTAGTCCTCTTCTTCTTCTTCTTAGCTTCCTAGTTACTAGAATTCAGACTTTCACTAGGCGAAGAGGAAGAACGGGGTGAAGAAATAGGCGAAGAAGGAAAAGGGTCAACTTTAGGATCAACATGAGGTTGATGTTGTTTGGTTGGAGGAGAACTCGGTTGAAAAGTAGTTTGGACACTCAGAATCGCCGATGTCGAAAATAACCAAATTGGCAAACCAATGGTCAATCCAGGAAGGCACAACGTTGCCATATAGGGGGCACCAACATTTCCAAAAGAAGGAAAAGGACTAGGATTCCTGTTAGGGGGGTTTCCTTGGTTGGTAGACTTGGGAAATGTTGTCATTGGAACCAACCTAATATCTACTAAGGAGTATTTCCATAGGAAGGATGTTTTTTCACAGTCAATTAATTGATTTTAGAAATTAAAAAAAAAAACAAAATAAAAGAGGGCTAAGCTAGGCAAGAGGGTTTACCAAGTACCTGTGAATCGCTATTTACACCTTAGCCAAACCCAAGGACTTAACGTACAATGACCAATCTCCCCAAATGCTGTGTTCGGTGTATCACGTTTACAACGTGGCATACTCGGTTACTTGTGGCTAAAGATAGAAACTTAGTGGGGTCTCCCAATCTGTACTTGACAGTACGAGGAGCACTAGTCCATGTTAGCACTGTCTAATGCATAACCGTTTGATAAGAGCACCCCTATATACTTACCATACTGAATTGCCTCTCATATACCCGAAAGTACTAGAGAACCTTCTATATACTTCCATTCTGGGACGAGATTTCACCCCCGAGATACACTATAGGAAATTAACAACAACTGCTATGTTTAAATATGCCAGAACATGTCTCTAGCCTAGACCTCTAGATAATTGCATTAAATGAAAAATTCTCCTTAGGTTAATTGAGGTAAATTTTAAGTTTATCTTGGATTAAGTTTCAATTTGATGGCTCAACGATGTCACCTGTTCCTATAATGTAACTAAATGATGAAAATGAAATATTTTCATTCGATGAAGGCTAAATTAACGAAGGAAGAGAGACAACCAAATAATGCATCAAACAAGCAAAATGCATCAACACAATTCTTTCCAATGAAAAATGTAAAAATGAAATCTAATCTTTCATTTCACTAACAAATGCAATGCCAAGATGCGATCCTATAGAAATGAAAATCACTTTCCTTTCACTAAGATGCAATAATGATTTTTCTTTCACTTTGATTCAATAAATGAAAACTAATTCCATGAGCAAAGGAAAATGCAATCAACTCAATAAAAATGAAAATCTCTTTCACTTTATGGTTTCGAATGAAAGAAATGTCTCAAAAATACTAAAATGACGATATCTTTCACTTTTTATTTTCAAAACATAAGAATGAAAACAAGCACTCTCTTTCAGTCCAACCAAAGCAAACAATTTGTAATTTATGCTTGGTAATGGAACTAAAGAAATATTCAAAGCATCAACACGATCCAACACTAATGAAAACAACTTTACATCAATGAACCAAAAGAAACTTGGAAAAGATGTCCTGATTGTAGGAAGACTCTTGAACAGGAGAAATCAATCTCAGAAAAGCAGACCAAATGATGAGTGGAGGGTGACCTAAAAGCCCTAGAAACCCTAGAAATCAATAAAGCTTCAAACACACAGTAACAAGTGTTGGGACAGGGTCCCCTAGGGTCAATTTTGGGGAAAAAGCCCAAGTTTTTGCTATGTAAAGTGTAAAGTCTCCGCAAGTTGTGGTCGCAGAGCATGTAGATAGTAAAGTGTCAAAAAGGTTTTACCCTTCTTTTATGTAAGTTGTGTCAGCTTTTGTAGATCTATCCATGGTCCATGGACCATGGTATTGTATAAAAAGGAGAGTCTTAGAGAGTTTAAGGCAGATTAGAGAACGATGAAGATGAATGTAATGGGTATGTAGAAGAGAAGAGCGAAGAGTCTTAGAGTAGAAGAGAGGCTCTATAGTTGCGTGCACAGAGGCCTAGAGTAGAGTCTGCAGCTGAGTGCACAGACCCCTGCAGCTGAGTGCACAGGGTAGTCTTGAGTCTGTAAGCAGAACTAAAGTATCAATAAAGAGATTATTCCAGAAATATCTGTGTTTTATCTATTTACTTTTGTTATGAATGAATGTGATTATGTTATGATGAATCATGGGTTTATGAATTAATATTGTATTGATGCACGATTTTACATGATCTGTATTGTTATATGAACGTAAATAATAATAACTGTTTATGCGAAGAATATCTTGTTTCATGTTAAAGTTATTGAACACTTAAGCTGATCTGGGTAAATACAGGAGTAGGAGTAATCACAGAAGCATGTAAGTGGTTGATTCACCTATTTAGGGTTTGCGAAAGACAGTCGTAGACCTTCGTGAAGGTCTAGAGATTGGATAAAGGAAGTTATATCAATAAGCCTTAAAGGCTTATCGTTCTGCGTGAAGTCAGATTTAGGGCATAAACTGACATTACACTAATCTCTGGGTGTGGAAACTTGGTTCCAACATCCTCCCATATTGCTTCAGGTGAGACTTTAGTCTGCACTCCGTGGATTGATACTGAAAGGGCCAGTAGTGTAGGGATTTGTTTGAAAAACCTAACTCTAAACCTGGGTTAGGACCCACTAAGCCAACAAATGGTTTTGTTGTCGAGATCGAGATCTGCATAAAGAGATGTGTGATGTCGCATCACTGGGATCCAACTAAGAAGGAGATTGAGGAGTGGTTGGATAGAAAGATCCACGAATTCGTGACGCAAGAAAACAAAATTCTGTGATTGACGAAAGAACAGTGGTTGGATAGGTATCTATACATAGAGATAGACAAAATTTTCTTTTGCTCCTTCCCGATTGAGCTATACGAGTGGATCGCTAAATTGGCAGACGGTCAAGGAAGGTTTGAAAACAAGAAAAGTTTCGAGACACATGAAGATAGTTATGGTCTTTCGAATGGTGAAGAAGGTGAGTCTGATCAAGAATATCAATTACTTATGGCATTTGAAGATCAAGGTATTGATGAGTCTGATGACATTTTTATGGATGCAATAGAAGAAAAGGATAATCTCATTGAAGAAATAAGTTAGCTTAAAATTCTTCTAGAAGAAGCTAAATTAGCAGAAGAGGCACTGAAGAAACAAATTCTATAAAGGGAGAAGCATAATGAAAAATTAGAACTAGAAATAGTAAGTCTAAGAAAGGAACTTGAGAAAACAAAAGGTTTAAACCTTAGACTTGCTAAAGGATTTGAGATCCTAGAAGAAATTATCAAAATACAATGCTCTCCTCTAATAAAAACAAGTCTTGGATATTGTTATCACCAAAATAGGACCCTGATAGGCTGCTGATCAGACGATCTCGATGTAACTCTTTCAAACCAACTTTTGGCTAAGGCTTAGCCTCCTCAACCTGAGAGGGCTCTCTCACTAGGTTAAAGATTAGATGGCTAACTCTATGAAACAAGTGAAAAATATGAATGGTTGAACATGATCAGTAAACATCCATTGGGCTTATGGAGTCAAGAAATGCTTTAGTATGACAATAATATTAACTTTACATGGAAGTCAGGGCATCTGGAGTTCAACATATCAGTAACACATCAAAAATATGTAGGAAGACACAGTTTAAAAATACATGAAGGAAGTTAGAGCATAGCCAATGAGTTGTAAGTGATCATGAATTCATACTACTGCAAGCAATGAAATGAAGACAAGCATAGGACAATTTAAACATTGAACTCTTTTTGAATCCTGAGGAGCAAAGCCAAATCACTGTATTACATTAAAACACAGTCTTACACAAAAGCACAGTATGAGTGTTCTTTGAAAAATTTCCAACCTCCTAGTACATTAGATTTTTCTCCAATATATAGAGTTCACTACATGACTTAGATTCCTCCTCTAGCATGAGGGGAATTCGAATTCTTCCTACTATGACACCTATTGATACTTAAAACTAACTAATAAATGTAACTGACTGTTAACTAGCAGTGCTAGAGACCTAAAACAATTAGGAGTATAACTCCTCATCATGTTGGTAGTAGCATTGATTGCAATCCAGACTTGTTCTCTGACAAATGGCCTTCTTCAGTTTAGCTTTGGTGATGGTTTGAAACTCCTTGCTGGCCCTTGATGCCTCATCCCTTTACTGTTCCTGGAAATTAGGAAGCTGCTCTTGTTTTTCTGTCTTTGGTCTCCACCAGGATCTTCGAAGTCAATTATCCCTGTTGTTCTTATTCATTTCATAAAATGCATTGGATTATCCTATTTTCCATACACTGTAGACCAAGTAGACCTTGCCCATATACGTATGTTAAGAAAAAACTTCTTTAACGCTGCCTGAAGCATCATGAACAATACTAGCTATGAAATAATGACTACTTTTATAATATATAGCTTAGAGTTCAAAAATGTCCTTCCTCTGCTTGTTTTGCCCTTGCTGAATGTTTACACTTTGTAAATGATCTTTTTCAGAAGCTCCTCTTCAAAAATATTTCCTTTTGTCTCTGAAAATTGGTCCACTAAATCATAATATGCACTTACAGTAGTTTCGTAGCGTGCTAAAAAACTGTTGTGCAATTAGGCATCACCTACAACAGTTTCGTAGCATGCTATGAAACTGCTGTGTAATTTCAAAAACACAGTTTAAGGCCAAAATTTAGCTTTCTTGAGCTTTCTTTTCCTTGAAATGGATTTTCCATCTATCATGAAGCTGTTCAAAACTGGATACATTAACACCATTCCTCAAGGTAAACTTCAAAATGTAATCTATCAAAATTTCGGACTCAACCTTACTTGCTTTATGATTTTTCTTAGCTAAAGATGTCCTTCATGCTGGCTCAGTTGTATCTTTAGATCTTCGATTTTCCTCTTCATACTTCTGATTCCAGCTCTCAGTTTTGCATTGACCCTTCTGATGTGTCTTGCTTCTTTAATTGCAGGGACTGTCCAGGTGTAGTATTGAGCATGACAATTGACCACTTTGGGTTTTGAAATCATTTTATCCTCCCACAGAGCCTCCATTTTATTAAAATGAGCTTCCTTGATTGCATGTTTCCTTGAGGATTTTCTTAGTTTGGTAGTTTCAAGATTTTCTAACTTCAATTTCTTTTTCAACCCTTCAAAACAACATTCCTCTTGTTGAGAGATAACTGCCCTACCTCTATCATTTTTATGCAGCTGTGATGATGATTCTGATGAAGCCATAGGTCCTTCATGAGATTTTGTTACCTCGCCTATTTCACTTACCTCTGGCAGTGTCTCTTGTATCCCATTTGAATGCCTTGTCACAGGTTTACAAATTCAGAAACCTGGTCGTCAAATTTGAGCTTTTTAGAGGTTTTGCCCCTTCTAGTTTTTCCTTTACCTGTTTCTATCAAGTCTGCTCGAACTAGAGGAGATTCTTCAATGTCAATAGCTTGAAGCAAATCATCCAGACTTCCCTTTGAAAACGGGTTGCCCTTAGTAACCACTGTCTTGCCTTTTTCTTTAGCTAACTGGCTCCTGGTTACTCTTCTTTGAACCCTTTCACCTGTAGATTGCTCATGTGCCCCCTCTTTGATCTGACCTGTCCCTTTTTGTGACTGCTAGGGTGTGTCTTGGATTACTAGTGGTCTTTTGGGCTCCTTTACCTATTTCCTAGCTTTCAATTTCACGAATCTCCTTGATATTGTTTCTGTATGATGACTAACTGCTGGTGGAGAAACCCTCGTAGCTTGAGGACTGAGACCAGTTTCATTCTGGAAGCTAGACATAAACATAAACATGGACCATTCCCTATTTATTTTCTAGAGCTCATGCAAAACGATCAATTTGACTAGGCTGTGATGAAACAATGAGGTCTCATAGGCTTCCTTCTTCAACTGAACCTTGTCACACATTTTACCTAGGCTACAAAACAAATAGAAAGGCAAATCAAGAGATATCTTTCCAGTGAAATGAAGCAGAAGCTTGAAGTGATAAGAATACACCTTATGATACCTTCCCTCACAGGTGAAGTATCTCTGTATGAAGGTAAGTAAATTGGCATATGAATCTTTGACAAAACTCCTGGGCACTGACTTCTTTAAGTCTGAGTCAATGAATTATGGCTTCAAAAATTCCTTGCAGGGAGTCATATCAAATTTGAAATTTTTAAACCACCTCTCCTATCCCCTTGGAATTTCAGTGACTACAGATATAACCTCTAGAGAGATTGGTAACTCGAGCACTCCAACTTTCGAATTCAATCCTGTGAAATTTAAAGCGAATTCTCTAGTGACTTGCATATGACCTCCTTGAAGTTTTTCACAAAATCTCCAACAACCAACCTGTTTGAAGGCTCGTTCAACTTCATTGTTCTTTAGGATAATATCTAAGCCTTCAGGTTCATTCCTTAGACACCTGCCTGATCTATGATCTTTCCTTTCTGTAGACCCCTCCATGGAATTCCTGCAAAGTGAAGATGAAAAGGCTTGCACTGTCTTAATCTCGACCACTGCCTCACTTGAAATGGATGAGGAAAGCTGCTTCGCTTGATCTTCAAAGAATTCTAATTGAACACCTATCAATCTTTTCCTCATGCATGAACCCAAACAAAATCATAACTGTAAATACTCGGATCCTTTTTTGAAACTTGCAATCCTGAGCGTACCGACACACTTAACGAACCTAATGATGAGAATAAGCGGTTGAATTTGATAGGCAAAGTGTATGGGCTGAAAACTGATGATGTAAGATTAACGGATTATGATAGATTTGACAGCTAGATAAGATTTGCTACGGATCTGCACGAATCCCCAATTTCATAGCGTAGCCAGTGCAAATTCTGGGTTTTGCGCTACAAAAACTCCTAGACTGGGTTTTGCACTACGAAAACTCCTAGACAATTTCATAATGCATAAGAACCTTGAAACAAGTTTGACATATGGAATTTATGTGTGATGTGGGACCAGTGATGGACAAGAACGGAGTGTTGACCCTATGTGCCCATACCAAAAAGACTCTTTTCTAGATCTTAGACACTAAAGCAACCATGGAAAGACTAGACGAATACTAACATTCAATCCTTTGGAATAGAACTGAGGCTTAGAATTTAGAAATCATTTCTTAAGTGATAACAATGGCTCCACTTGGGATAGTGTGCCCTTGTGGTACACTAAGAACTCGCAGGTCTAGTGCTTTATCTTCTTATGATAAACATAAATTTATTTGAAAAGTATCCCCTTTAAGCTTCTTGGGCCTTCACCTCGGGCTTAAGCTTGATGATCACTGTAGGAGAAAGAAATCTATATCTACTAAAAAATGCTCAGTCAACCTTGAGCTTATTTGCATTTTCCTACCTACCTACCCTATCAATTTCAAACTTCTTTCAGCTCAATCAATGTGAAATTTCCAATGTAGCCAATCATTTGTCTTATCTGATATTTGAGTTTTTTTACTGCATCGGAGTTCAGAGCAACTATGATATTGTGATGACCACTGCCACTGGAATTTCCTCTGATCTTCATAGAAAAACTGAAACACTGGAGAGTAAAACTCTTCCATGTATCTAGCTATAGGATCCCAGAATACATGATCAGCTTGATGATTCTCATAACTTTCTGGTTGTGCAAACTGATCTTCAATAACAGTGTATTCTTCCTCAATCACGAAAGAGAAAGGAAGCAACACCCTCTCCTTGTGTTCTGCCATAGAAAGCTTTTGAAAAGAATGATCATGATCATGAAGACTATATGATTGAATTTGACCTTTTAAACCTTCAATGTCTTTCTCAATGTTCTTAGCAACTTCATCTAAAAATTTCATCTTATCTTCTATCTTGCACTCAAAAGTTTTTAGATAAGAAGATAAGGACAAAGAAAAATTTTCATCTATTTCTTCATTAATATGATCATCATAACATTCTATATCTTCAGACAATTGATTCTCAACCACACAAGATTCCTTTGATATGTTATCCAACTACTTTTCTGAATGATTCTCACAAACAATGTAATTTTCCTCCTTATTATGATCATTCATTGATGTAAGCTGCTGAAAAGTATGACATAAAAAATCAACCTTTTCCTCTGCCTGAGGGTTATAAAAGCTATCTTCCAGTACTTCTTCTTGGTGTTTGCAATCAATTTCATACTCTTTATGATCAAAAGACTGGCAAGTTTGCTGCATCTTCTCATTCATATTAGAGGATGTAACATGGTTTTCATAAGTAAACCCCTAGTGATTTTCATGTTGCATTTCATGGGATGTTATACTTTCTTCTTGGTGTTGAAATGTATTGTTATGAAGAGCCTCTAAAATTTCTTCATCCATAAATTCATCATCATCATAACAATCCTCCAAATATTGAATAAAACTTGCAGAATGTTTACAACAATCTTGGACCAGCAATAAGGAGGGATGACACTCTTTATACATCTCATAGAATTCATCATGAAAATTAGCAAGCGAATATATTGAATCATTTTCCAAACTTTTATACCAAGACCATTCTTTTCCTTCTAAAGTGGTCATAAACATCTTCATGAGACAATCTTTAGGGAAATGAACCTTAAGACTACGTACATGCATATGGAACCTAACCAAATGAAGAGCAGCATTGTCCTTCTTTTCATATTTGAATATTGGAAGATCATCTAACCATTCGACCTTTGGCATAGGATTTGGAAAACCAGGGATATGAGACCAATTCATAGGGGCATACCTGGCATTCATTCTTGCAGTGGAACTCATCTTGAAACTTCATCAAGCTATTGATCTTTTAGCAGTGGAGTCACCTTCCAATTTTTTATTCAATGTGTGAAGTCGCCAAGGTAGTTTTGTAGCCTCGAAAAGATGTCTGAGCTCCTGCTACCTTCAAAAGTTTAGCTTCTTAATTTTGGGAATGAATAGACTTCAAGCTCCTGGCAGACGCACCAAAATGTTACCACCAAAATAGGACCCTGATAGGCTGCTGATCAGATGATCTCGGTGTAACTCTTTCAAACCAACTTTTGGCTGAGGCTTAGCCTCCTCAACTTGAGAGGGCTCTCTCACTAGGTTAAAGATTTTGATAAAGATTAGATGGCTAACTCTATGAAACAAGTGAAAAATATGAATGGTTGAACATGATCAGTAAACATCCATTGGGCTTATGGAGTCAAGAAATTCTTCAGTATGACAATAATATTAACTTTACATGGAAGTAAGGGCATCTGGAGTTCAACATATCAGTAACACATCAAAAATATGTAGGAAGACATAGTTTACAAATACATGAAGGAAGTTAGAGCATAGCCAATGAGTTCTAAGTAATCATGCATTCATAATACTACAAGCAATGAAATGAAGACAACCATAGGACAATATAAACATTGAACTCTTTCTGAATCCTGAGGAGCAAAGCCAAATCACTGTATTACATTAAAACACAGTCTTACACAAAAGCACAGTATGAGTGTTCTTTGAAAAATTTCCAACCTCCTAGTACATTAGATTTTTCTCCAATATATAGAGTTCACTACATGACTTAGATTCCTCCTCCAGCATGAGGGGAATTCGAATTCTTCCTACTATGACACCTATTGATACTTAAAACTAACTAATAAATGTAACTGACTGTTAACTAGCAGTGCTAGAGACCTAAAACAATTAGGAGTATAACTCCTCATCATGTTGGTAGTAGCATTGATTGCAATCCAGACTCGTTCTCTGACAAATGGCCTTCTTCAGTTTAGCTTTGGTGATGGTTTGAAACTCCTTGCTGGCCCTTGATGCCTCATCCCTTTACTGTTCCTGGAAATTAGGAAGCTGCTCCTGTTTTTCTGTCTTTGGTCTCCACCAGGATCTTCGAAGTCAATTATCCCTGTTGTTCTTCTTCATTTCATAAAATGCATTGGATTATCCTGTTTTCCATACACTGTAGACCCTGTAGACCTTGCCCATATATGCGTGTCAAGACAAAACTTCTTTAACGCTGCCTAAAGCATCATGAACAATACTAACTATGAAATAATGGTTACTTTTATAATATATAGCTTAGAGTTCAAAAATGTCCTTCCTCTGCTTGTTTTTCCCTTGCTGAATGTTTACACTTTGTAAATGATCTTTTTCAGAGACTCCTCTTCAAAAAGATTTCCTTTTGTCTCTGAAAATTGGTCCACTAAATCATAATATGCACTTACAACAGTTTCGTAGCGCGCTATGAAACTGCTGTGCAATTAGGCATCACCTACATCAGTTTTTAGCGCGCTACGAAACTGCTGTGTAATTTCAAAAACACAGCTTAATGCCAAAATTTAGCTTTCTTGAGCTTTCTTTTCCTTGAAATGGCTTTTCCATCTATCATGAAGTTGTTCAAAACTGGATACATTGACACCATTCCTCAAGGTAAACTTCAAAATGTAATCTATCAAAATTTCAGACTCAGCCTTACTTGCTTTATGATTTTTCTTAGCTAAAGATGTCCTTCATGCTGGCTTAGTTGTATCTTCAAATCTTCGATTTGCCTCTTCATACTTTTGATTCCAACTCTTAGTTTTGCATTTGACCCTTCTGATGTGTCTTGCTTCTTTAATTGCAGGGAATGTCCAGGTGTAGTATTGAGCATGACAATTGACCACTTCGGGTATTGAAATCGTTTTATCCTCCCACAGAGCCTCCATTTTATTAAAATGAGCTTCCTTGATTGCATGTTTCCTTGAGGCTTTTCTCATTTTGGCAATTTCAAGATTTGCTAACTTCAATTTCTTTTTCAACTCTTCAAAATTGCATTCCTGTTGTTGAGAGATAACTGCCCTACCTCTATTGTTTTTATGCAGCTGTGATGATGTTTTTGATGAAGCCATAGATCCTTCATGAGATTTTGTTACCTCCCCTATTTCACTTGCCTCTAGCAGTGTCTCCTGTATCCCCTTTGAATGCCTTGTCATAGGTTTTCTAGGCTTAAAAACAAATTTAGAAACCTGATCGTCAAATTTGAGCTTTTAAAAGGTTTTTGCCCTTCTAGTTTTTCCTTTACCTATTTCTATCAAGTCTGCTCGAAGCAGAGGAGATTCTTCAATGTCAATAGCTTGAAGCAAATCATCCAGACTTCCCTTTGAAAACAGGTTTCCCTCAGTAACCACTGTCTTGCCTTTTTCTTTAAGTAAATGGCTCTTGGTTACTCTTCTTTGAATCCTTTCACCTGTAGATTGCTCGTGTACCCCCTCTTTGATCTGACCTTTCCCTTTTCATGACTACTAGGGCGTGTCTTGGATTAATAGTGGTCTTGTGGGCTCCTTTATCTATTTCCTAGCTTTCAATTTCACGAATCTCCTTGATCTTGTTTCTATACGATGACTAATTGCTAGTGGAGAAACCCTCGTAGCCTGAGGACTGAGACCAGTTTCATTCTGGAAGCCAGAAATAAACATAAACATGGACCATTCCCTATTTATTTTCTGGAGCTCATGCAAAACGATCAATTTGACTAAGCCGTGATGAAACAACAAGGTCTCACAGGCTTCCTTCTTCAATTGAACCTTGTCACACATTTTACCTAGGCTACGAAACAAATAGAAAGGCAAATCAAGAGATATCTTTCCAGTGAAATGAAGCAAAAGCTTGAAGTGATAAGAATACACCTTATGATACCTTCCCTCACAGGTGAAGTATCTCTGTATGCAGGTAAGTAAATTGGCATATGAATCTTTGACAAAACTCCTGGGCACTGACTTCTTTAAGTCTGAGTTAATGAATTCTGGCTTCAAAAATTCCTTGCAAGGAGTCATATCAAATTTGAAATTTTTAAACCACCTTTCCTATCCCCTTGGAATTTCAGTGACTGCAGATATAACCTCTGGAGAGATTGGTAGCTCGAGCACCCCAACTTTTGAATTCAATCCTGTGAAATTTAAAGCGAATTCTCTAGTGACTTGCATATGACCTCCTTGAAGTTTTTCACAAAATATCCAACAACCAACCTGTTTGAAGGCTCGTTCAAATTCATTGTTCTTTAGGATAATATCTAAGCCTTCAGGTTCATTCCTCAGACACTTGCCTGACCTATGCTCTTTCCTTTCTGTAGACCCCTCCATGGAATTCCTGCAAAGTGAAGATGAAAAGGCTTGCACTGTCTTAATCTCGACCACTGCCTCACTTGAAATGGATGAGGAAAGCTGCCTCGCTTGATCTTCAAAGATTTCTAATTGAACGCCTGTCAGTCTGTTCCTCATGCATGAACCCAAACAAAATCATACCGAGACACTTAACGAACTTAATGATGAGAATAAGCGGTTGAATGTGATACGCAAAGTGTATGGGCTGACAACTGATGATGTAAGATTAACGAATTATGATAGATTTGACAGCTGTATAAGATTTGCTACGGATCTGCACGAATCGCCAATTTCGTAGCGCAGCTAGTGCAAATTCTGGGTTTTGCACTACGAAAACTCCTAGACTGGGTTTTGCGCTACGAAAACTCCTAGACAGTTTCGTAATGCATAAGAACCTTGAAACAAGTTTGACATATGGAATTTATGTGTGATGTGGGACCAGTGATGGGCAAGAACGGAGTGTTGACCCTATGTGACCATACCAATAAGACTCTTTTCTAGATCTTAGACACTAAAGCAACCATGGAAGGACTAGACCAACACTAACATTCAATCCTTTGGAATAGAACTGAGGCTCATAATTTAGAAATCATTTCGTAAGTGATAACAAATACAATGGATAATAATCAAAAACTATAAAATCTTCTAAAACAAGTACGTGATGCTATCTCAATGCAATAAAGGGAAGCAATCAAGAAAATGTTAGCTCTCAGCAAAAGAATGAGGGATCAAATGTCTCTCAGCTAAACCATCCTTACCACACTCAAAAGGGAAACTATACAAAATGGTACTATACTCCTAGAAATTTCTACTTCAATGGTCAATGCTTCACTTGTCATAATTTTCGTCATAAGGCTGCTCAATGTGTCACTTATAAAACTATCATGACTAGAGAAGCAAGAAAAAAAAAGAATGAGTTTGGATTAAAGAAATAATTTGACAGTACTTTCTCACTTATCCAAGATGAAACAAGATGTTTCTTTTTCAATAACTTTGGGCATAAATAGAGTGAATGCATAAGCAGAATGAGACCAACTCTTCACATGGAACAAAAGGAAACAACATTAAAGGTATGGAAAAATAAAACCATGTAGTTTGAAAATTGTGGCTTAGCTTTGTATGCAGGAGATCAAGAAAATATATGGTACATTGACAGCGGATGCTCAAAGCATATCACAGGTGATAAAGATAAGTTTATGTCCTTTAATGAAGTAAATAAAGGAAAAAACATGACCTTTGGAAATAACTCACCTGCTGCTATTAAAGGGAAAGTAATTGTTTTGCTAAAGCATAAGGTTAAAGTTGGAAATTTTTTGTTTGTTAATGGATTAAGACAAAACTTGTTGAGTGTTAGTTAAATGTGTGACCAAGGGAATGAAGTTGTTTTCAGATCAAAGAAATATGTGGTACGAAATCTCGATACAGGTAAGATCATAATAAAGGGAACAAGAAATCCAAGTAATGTTTATGTCTTGGAAGGTGGCCAAGAGCATTGTTACTTGAGAAAATCAGAAGAAAGTTGGCTTTGGAACAAAAGATTGAGACATCTAAGCTTCACCTAATTACACAAGTCAAGTAATGGGATCAATACGTGATTTTCCTAACATCTCTCTGTGATAAAACAACATATGCAAATCATGTCAATTCGGTAAGTAAACCAGAGTTTAGTTTAATGCTAAGGAAGGTACTTCAAACAAACCACTTGAACTTATTCATACTGATCTGTGTAGTCCTATGAGAAAGAAGTCTCCTCGAGGTGAACAATACCTCATATGATTTATTTATGATTTTACTAGAATGCGTTGGATTGGCTTATTAAAACATAAACATGAAGCCTTTGATAAATTTAAAGTCTTCAAATCTTTAGTAGAAAATGAGTTAGATTTAAAAATCAAATGTCTTAGATCTGATAGAGGAGGAGAGTTTATATCAAAAGAGTTTTTCAACTTTTGTGAACAACATGGTATTAAGAGGCAATTTTCTATAGCTACAACTCCTCAACAAAACGAAGTGGTAAAAATAATGAACATAACAATCCAATAAATGGCACATTCCATGTTTGATGAGTCTGGAGCGCCTTTGATCCGAATTTAAACAAGAATGTAACAAATTACAGATATAACCATAAATACAGAGATGCAATAGAAATAACATTATCTTTCATTAACATAAAATAATGAATTATGCTTACAAACCGAATGGAAATGAGACTAGCTCGGGCGATGGTAGCTTATCTTTGAGAAGAGATGTGGCAGCTACATGCCTCTAGACTGAGTTACAATTAGGCTCAAGGGCCTTTTTATTATTGAACAATAAGAGAAAACCCTAAACAACCAAACACCCTAACCCAAGGAGATGTAACACCAAGAGTTTATGGGCCCCATTGGGGTTAGTTGGGCAGCCAACTTCTCGGGGTCGTAACTTGGTCATATTATCTCCATTTGACGCTCATGATACCTCATTGGAAATATCTCTCTAAGGACTAAAACTAAAAACATGATTTCAATGAAATCACTTGGAGTAAAAAAAGCTTCGTTTAGGGCCTCAAAATGGCTCGGGAAGTCTAGGACCCGAAAAACTGCGAAAAATAGTAAATTGTGCTATAATTAAGGAAACTGAAAGAAACAATGGTGGGTGTCCACGTGGAATAGGTGAGTGGCCACCAATATCCACGTGGATCATTCCTCCCCCCTTAGGAAGCAATGGTATCCATTGCATTGAGTTATTCCGTGAGATGAGGAAACTTCTACTGAACTTGGTCCCTAGTGAGCCATTTTCCTTGGTGCAGGAGTTGGATGGCTATGACAACTCAATATAGTTGGATCTTTTGCTGGTAAGTGTTCTTGATATGTGTGTCCATGATCCGATCAGTTGCAGCTTGTTCCATGTAGTATGGATTTAACTCTGTTGGTGTGAGTTGTTCTGTAATGTCGGATGTGTCCAGTAATGGTGGAAAGTATGGTCGAAGGCGATCCGCATTGAACACTAGGTGTAGGCCAATTAATGAGGGAATGCTGAGATCAAAATAATTATCTCCCATAGCCTTGGTGATGGTGTATGACCCATATTGAAGCGAGTGAATCTTGTGGTGGGGCATAGTGAGGTGCTCCTTCTGCAAATGTAGCCAAACTTTGTCGCCCACTTGGAACTTGTGTGGCACCCTATGCTGATCATGCCGTTGCTTGTACTTAGCATTGGCTTTATCAAATATGTCATGGAACTGTTGGTGGATGTGTTGAATGTGCTCAATGAATTTATTTTCCTTGTCGGCTATGGACTAGACATGAGTCAAATATACCTGAGTCGTTGCAAATGGTATGCCCACATCAATGGGACATAGTGACTGGAAACCCAAGCCCACCTGAAAATGGTTGTGGCCAGTTGAGCTGTGGAGAGCCCGGTTATAGTTGTGTTGGTCATAGGGGAGGCTCTCATCCAATGTGCTTGGATGCTTTGAGTTGAACATGCGCAAAATGTGTATGATCATCTTATTGATGACCTCTGTCTGGCCATCAGCTTGGGGATGGAAAGTTGTGGACTTAGTGAGCTTGGTGTCCAGTTGTTGAGCCTCAAAACTGTTCTTTCCCTAGAAACTCTTCTCATCCATTTTTCTTTGTTTTTCCATGAAGAAATGCATTCCTATCATCGATGACCAGTATATATTGCCTTAAGGAGGACATTTAGTGATTTACATGTTATGCTTTTATGCTTTTCTATTTGAATAAATTTTGTCTTTTAGCTACGGAACGTAGCCTATTCTGCATCTAATTGGCTGTTTCGCAGCTACCTCCATGCTTTAACAGGTTCCAGGTATTAGAAGTAGAAACTAACTACATGGGCAGCTTGGAAATCATCATGACATGGATCGTGTCCTATTCACCTAGCCCAAGTCGATAAGGAAGATGGTACAAGACTCCGGTCAATGGAGAAGTCAAACGTAGAGATCAAAGGCAACAGGACTTTGTTTCGTGGATAATCAACATGTTTCACAGTGATGGGAAGCGTTATCTAAAACAACTTCCTCAAACCACGGACTCCAATAGCCATTTGTGCAACCGAATCCAATAGCCACCATCTTGGATTTATGTCTCCAGCAGCTAAGGAAGAAAATTCCGTGTGCCTATATTCTACGTGTTTTTGGTTGTAGCTTATTTTCCTCCACAAAAGTTGCATAATTTTCTTATAAATACCTGTGTAAAGAACTCGGAAGGAGTTCAAATTTCCTCATGTATTAAGCTCAGACTTACTGTTCTGTAATTTTGAAAAACTCATTTCTTGCTTTTAATATGAAGATCGCAAGTTTTATGGATATGTGAAAGAGTTGCTTGGAGATTGATTAAGCACACATAACCTGATCAATTGCAGAGGGCCCCTGTGCTGATTGAGGTTTTATTTCATTTTGTTTTGTCTTTTCTAGCTAAACTGTAAATTCATCATTTCCTCTCACAGTGTTCATAATCATTTCCATACTAACCTTGTTTATAATGCAATCCTTAGCATTTTCTTACTAATGCGGAATAGCTTCTTTTTGTTTAAATTTCTTTCAAGTTTTTATCAGTAGTTAGAAGTTGAAATTTAGTAGTGTAATGTAGTTTGTTTCATTTACTGTTTCACTAATCTTTAAGTTTTCAATTTGATTGATCAGTGCCATTACTTTTCTTACCATTTTATTACTAGTTTATCGACTCATGGTGTCAATGAATGTTTCTAAAGAGCCCTTCTAGTTGATAACTCATCTTAAACTAAGTGGTTGAATACTTCATTCATGCAATGAGTCTTTTCTACATTTTTGCATTTATTTTCTCTTAGAATAATGAAGTACAGAATTCCTCAAAATGTCATCACAAGGAGGTTTTTATCCCAAAATTGAGAGGCAGAGTAACTAAGTATTTCATTTAGTTTTGTTTCCATAATAGATTAGACATTAGTTGCAATTTCACTTTTAGTTTTAGTACTTCATTTAGTTTTGTTTCCATAATAGATTAGACATTAGTTGCAATTTCACTTTCAGTTTTAACACTTCATTTAGTTTTGTTTCCATAATAGATTAGACATTAGTTGCAATTTCACTTTCAGTTTTAACACTTCATTTAGTTTTGTTTCCATAATAGATTAGACATTAGTTGCAATTTCACTTTCAGTTTTAGTATTTCATTTGGTTTTGTTTCCATAATAGATTAGACATTAGTTGCAATTTCACTTTCAGATTTAGTACTTCATTTAGTTTTGTTTCCATAATAGATCAGACATTAGTTGCAATTTCACTTTCAGTTTTAGTATTTCATTTGGTTTTGTTTCTGTAATGGATTAGACAGTAGTTGCAATTTTGCTTTTTACTTTTTAGTTTATGATTTGGAAATAATGATAAGAGCAGAAATAGAAACTCTGTTTTCATTTCTTGATTAAACTTTGCTTCCAGATCTTACTTAAGCTCTATTAATTCTCATTTCTTTAGGTTCTTAGCAGTCTTTACAGAAGTTACATTTAAGATTTTTGTCAGTTATATTAAAATTCATTAGAGATTAAAGGACCAAAAAACCCCCAAAACAACATAAAACACAAAAAAATGAAGTAAGAAGGGTCATCTAGCACAAACAGTGCACTACACTTCATCAATTTATGATACACGGATTGATAATTTATGTAGAGAAATTTAGGATACTAAATTGACCAAACATTTTGGAGCCGTTGCCGGGGAAGTGTAACTAGGTAGCCTTATCTCTTACATTCAAAAAAAAAAAAAACAAACAAAAGAATGACATGCATAGTGAAAGAGACTCTAGGGGTATATTTATAGCTAGGGGCAGAAGTTCGATACCTACAACACCACCTACTCCACCAAGAGTAAGGAAAGACACACCTCCATCCCAGACTCATACCCCCAGCCATAGGATTCCTGGAATCCAAGGAGCAGAAACCCAATCAGAAGAATCTCCTACTTCATCTACCAAGATAGTCTTAGGAGAGAAAAATTTCGAATCAACAACAGGGATAACCTTTTTCACCTCCACAGGAGAGCCAATTGTAGTTGAAGAATTAGGAATACCTGGTGAGGAAGAAGAAGTAGAAACTCTCTCCCATAGTCCATTAATAGAAGAATCAGACAAGGAGGGAATAACCTTGCAGGTTGAACCCTATACTGACTCTGAAGAAACTATAATGGCAGAGGAAGAAAAAGATGGAGAATTCTCATTGTTTAGAGGAGGGGGCAGAGGGAGAGGTAGAGTAAATAATGGAGGAGGTAGAGGTAATAATGGAGGAGGCAGAGGAAATAGGGAAGTAGATAACTCTTTTGGATTCCCTATAGTGGATGAGGAAACACATGCCACAATGAAAAATATCTCACCATCTATCCTCCCAAACTTCTATGGGTTGAGAAGTGAGGACCCTGAAACATTTTTGTTTGAGTTTGAAGTCTTGTGCAGAACTTATGACTATCTAGAAGACTCTAAAAAACTTAAATTGTTTCCTTCAACATTGAAAGGGGCTGCTTTGAAATGGTTCATGGGGTTAGTCACTCAATCCATTAGAACATGGAATGACATGAAAAAGGCATTTTTGGATAGATACTTGGATTATTTTATGCCTACCAATCATAAAGATGAGGTGTTCAAAATGATGCAAAGAGAGGATGAAAACTTAGAAGATTTGATTGAGAGATTCAACTATAATTTGAAAATAACAAAGATGAACAATTTAGATGAAGAAACTTTTAAAGCTCTTTTGTTAAAGGCCATTAGAAATGAGTGGATAGATATCCTTAACATGATGGGGAAGGGAGATATCTCTCAACTTCCATTGAGTGATATAGGAGAACTATGTATTCATCTCTCAAGAGGGAAATCTAAAACAGGGAAAGGGTCGAGAGATCCTTCTCTTGTTAGAGTAAACAAATCTGCAACTGGATCTGTAAGCACGGCAGAAATTGGCAATATGCTTGATGAGTTTAAAACTGACATTCTAGGGAGCCTTAGTGAGCAACTAGACACCCTAAAATTCAAAACAAGCAGAAAATAGAGGTTGATGCTTTAGCCATTTTTTGTCCAAAATGCAGAAAGAAACATGCTCTTTGGGAATGCCCTTTAGATGCAAAAATTGTAGAAACTTGTATGATTTGTTCGGAAAGCCATGAAACCAAGGGTTGTCCTTCAATCCCAGGTCTTAAGGCTGTCTTTCAAGAGGAAACAGTTCCAAATTCTGTAGAATCTCTTTGTTTTGTTACAAGAAGACCTTGGTTGGGGCCACAAAATCAGGGATTTAACAATCAAATGTATCTTCAACCCCCACGAAACTGGAATTCTTGGCAGCAACCTTGGCCTCAACCTCAACCTCAATCTTAGTATCAATCTCAACCGTGGGCACAAGGGGTACAAAATCCTTATGGAAGATTTGCTAAATATTATCAATATTCTCCATCCTCTTAGAATTATCCTCCCCCACATAATCAACAACAAAATCAGCAGCCACAAAATCAGAACCCTCAACTTTCATTGCCATTTCCAAAACAACCTCCACAACAAAGTCAAAATCCTCAACTCTTGTTGCCATTTCAACAGAAACCAAATCAGCAACCTGCCCAACCATTACCAAACTCTAACAATAAAAACCCTCAGAATGCTTACATGGTAGAAGGACAACAATTTCCAACTTACATGATTACTCCTATAGATTTTAATGATGTTCAACTAAGATCCGATAGGATATTAGAAAAGGAAATACCTTCTATAGTTACTCAAGAACAAGACACTTTTGAGGAAGATTCTCTAAAAGTCAATAAAAGTTTTGAGGAAACATCTCTCCAAAACCAAAACATAGAAAAAGAGAAACAAAAAGAACCAGTGAAAACAACTCCTATCATTAAGCAACTAGCATTTACTTCTACACCTCTTTTTCCTGAGAAACTACAAATTGATAGAGGGGTAGAAAAACAAATATTGTTGCCCAATTATGATTTTCTAGATGAATTGAAGAATCTCTGTATCAAAATTCCTTTGTTACAAGCCATTAAAGAAATTCCAATTCTAGCCAAGACAATAAAGGAGTTGAGCATCAAAAGACCAGGAAGAAAATCAAAAGAAACAAAAAGAATTCACTTGGTAGGAAAGATAATAGACATAATGATGGGAAAAATTGCCATGCAGAAATATGTGGATCTAAGGAGTCCAATTGTCAAGACACATATAGCAATAAACATCATGAGTAGACAAACTATGGAGCAGCTTAAACTTCCCAATCTTCTTTACACACCTACCTTACTGCAACTTGCACATAGATCAGTAATCAATTTAGATGGTGTGCTAGAAGATATTTCAATATCCTTAGATTCTCGGGAATATCCTGTTTATTTCATGATCTTAACTCCCAAGAATAATCTAGGAGGACACCCACTCATATTAGGAAGACCTTGGCTAGCCACAACTGATGCTTTTATTAGTTGTAGATCTGGTGACATGTATATTTCTGATGGTAATTCAACAAAGAAATTTACTCTGTATCCTTCAGCAAAAGCAATCATAGAAATATATGACAAGGAATGGATTGATGATGAGGATGATACTCAGCCTCTCTTTACTATGTCAGAAATTAGCGAAGATAGTCAAATTTTGAATACATTGGAAAATTTTGAAACATCTTCAGAACATGATCATGCACAATTTCAAGAAAAATCTAATGTTGAATACTTGCCATCTAGGCAAATGTCTCTATATTCTATGGAATAATTTGGTAGCTCTACAATTGAAATTTTTCTAGGTAGGACATTGAACATAAACAAAACTTGGAGAAACTACAACAAGAAGAGCTAACCAAAACATTACAAAAACATTATGCTACATTTACATGGGAATACACCGACATGAAAGGCATTGATCCTAAGACTTGTATCCATCATATCTATATTGAGGAAAATAGTAGACCGATTAGACAACCTCAAATAAGAATGAATCCAAATCTTAGGGAAATTGTAAAAGAAGAGCTCCAAAAATTACTAAATGTAAACTTCATTTACCCAATTTCATATAGCCAATGGGTTTCTCCTTTGGTAATTGTGCCTAAAAAGAATGGTAAATGGAGGGTGTGCATTGATTACAGAGAATTGAATAAAGCAACCCTTAAAGATCACTTTCCTTTGCCCTTTATAGATCAAGTGTTAAATACATTAGCAGGTAAGAAGTATTTCTCATTCTTGGATGGTTTTAGTGGTTATAATCAAATTCAGGTAGGACCTAAGGATCAGGATAAAACCACATCTACTTGTCCATGGGGAATTTGTGCCTACCGAGTACCTCATTTTGGGTTGTGTAATGCTCCTGCAACATTCCAAAGAGCAGTACTAGGAATTTTTTATGATCTAATACATGATTGTGTAGAGGTATATATGTATGATTTTACAGTCTATGGAAACACATTTGAAGAAGATTTGGAAAATATGGAAAAAGTTCTTAAAAGATGTAAAGAAAAAAAAACCTTTCACTAAGCCATGAAATTTTTTTTATGATGTTTACAGAAGGTATTGTTTTAGGACATCACATTTCAGGAGATGGGATTAAAGTTGACAAATCTAAAGTTGAAGTAATCTCTAAGTTATCAATTCCAAATAGCCAAAAGGATGTTAGAAGTTTTCTAGGATTTACAGGATACTATAGAAGGTTTATAGAAAACTTCAACTAAATAGAATCTCCACTCTTCAAACTGCTTACAAAAGATTGTGAATTTAGTTGGAATCTTGATTGCCAACTAGCATTTGAAACCTTGAAAGCAAAAATTTCTGAAGCACCTATTTTAAGAGGTCCAAATTGGAAACTTCTTTTCCATATTTCCACAAATGCTTCATATACAGCGTTGGAAGCTGTATTGGGACAAAAATATTTGATTCCTTATGCCATTCACTATACAAGTAAGAATTTGACTCCCACTGAGTTGAATTATACTGTGACTGAAAAGGAATTTTTAGCTATTGTTCATGCAATTAATAAGTTCAGACACTATATAACAGGCTATGAAACCTTTGTTCATACAGATCACTCTGCAATTATATATTTGATGAATAAACCTATTACTAATGGCAGAGTTACAAGATGGATTTTACTTTTGCAAGAATTCAACATTACTGTGCTAGATAGACCTGGAAAACAAAACACAATTGTTGATTTCTTGCCCAGGATTCAGAATATCAAAGAAGACTCTCCGGTTGAAGATAAGTTTCCTGATGAATGTCTTTTTGCAGTAACTACTCAAACTCCTTGATTTGCAGATGTTGCTAATTACTTGGTTACAGGGAAGCTACCTTCATATTTGTTTCCTAGAGAGAAAAGAAATATTATTCAAGAAAGTGCAAGATATTCATGGATCACTAACGAATTGTATAAAACAAGGCCAGATCTCATGATCAAAAGGTGTGTCAGGGAAGATGAAATGCCTGATATTCTTAAAGTATGTCATGATGAGCTATGTGGAGGACACTTTGCTGACAAGAGGACAACCTATAAAATCCTTTCTTTAGGATATTATTGGCCATCCATATTCAAAGATGCTAAAGAATATGTCAGGAGGTGCGACAGCTGCCAAAGGGTAGGAAAACATGCTCCCTCAAATGAAATGCCATTACAAAATTAGGTACATATTGAACCCTTTGAAAAGTGGGTTTTAGACTTTATTGGACCAATTAATCCTCCATCTAAGAAAAAAAAGTATATATTGGTATGCACTGATTATGTCACCAAATGGGTAGAAGCCAAAGCATTACCTTTTGCTAACGAAAAATCTGTAGTCAATTTTCTTTTTGAGGACATCTTCACTCGTTTTGGTGTTCCAAGAGAAATTGTGACAGATTAGGGATCTCAATTAACATCCAACATGATGGAAAGGCTTGTGGAGGAATACAAGATCAAGCATATGAAATCTACTCCCTATCATCCACAAGCAAATGGTCAAGTGGAGTCTACAAATAAATTGATTGAAGGAGTCCTCACCAAGATTGTGCATCTACATAGAAGAGATTGGGAAGAAATGCTTCCTGAAGCCTTATGGGCCTATAGAACTACACAGAGAAACACAACGGGACATACACTCTATGAACTTGTTTATAGGAAACAAGTCCTATTCCCTATAGAGTTCCAAATCAGAACTTTTAAGATGGCAGTCCAATTGGGGATGGAATTATCAGAGGCTCAAAAACATAGACTGGAACAATTAAATGAACTTGATGAAATTAGGCACGAGGAAATTCAAAGGATTGGTATAGTCCAACAACAGAGGGCTAAATGGCATGATAAATACATAAAGGATAAGAGGTTTCAAGAAGGAGATTGGGCACTGTTATTTGATTCAAAGTTTAAATATTTTCAAGGGAAGTTTCAAACTCATTGGCTTGGGCCATATGAGATTGAAAAAGTCTTTAGTAATGGAGCAGTGAGGATCAGAACCGTAGATGACAGTCAAATTCATCTTTTTGTGAATGGTCACAGATTGAAAATATATCAAAAATCAATTTCAAAGGAGGAGTTCATTAAGATCTTCCAGAACAATTCTGAAATGAAGTTAGTGAAGAAGAATCCTTCTTCTCCACCAACTTAGTATTTATTTTTCCTATATAAAAAAACAAAAATAAATAATAAAATATATATATATATAATAAAAAATAAATTGTATAAGGTTGAAAACCAATCATTGATTGGCATGCTTATACAAAAAATACAAGGTGAAAATCAGAAGTTTCTGACACCCTATATTTTCCATTTCCTTTATGTAAAAAGTGGTGACAAAAAGCCACAGTCACTCTGCATTTTGCAAAATTCATTATCTCATCTCGCTTTACTTTGTTTTTCTTTTACAGTTCCACTTCTTTCCATTGCCATATTTCACCAATAAATTTTCCCTTTCCCAGTATTTCTTTCATCTCCATTCTTCATTTATCATCTTGTCTTATTTTCACTTACATAACCATTTCCATTTCATTCATTCATAAGCCATATTTTACTCTCAGTTTTCACGTTCCACAGCTAATCCTATTCTACAGCTACTCTGATTCTGTAGCAACAATTTGTTTATCAGTCCAAGCACAAGTGTCCAGATCATAATAAAATCATGTATGCAGGTAATTGAAGAAAAATCAACTTTGAAGACCAATCATGCCTAAAGTACCTGTGGATCAAACATCAAAATATTAGCAATTAAAAGGTAACGGTTCTAAAGGTAAATGCAAAAATTTATTTCAAAAAGCAATTTGAAAACATAAGCTTGTATAACATGTATGATCACGTCTCCTTAATTAACCATCATGTGATTTGACTGCCACGATGTCTCCGCCATATCTTCCGCCTTCAATGACAAACAATCCAATGATTCCTTCATAACTGATCTCCACTTCAAACTCCATAACTTGTACTTAACCGGTCCTCCATAGCTACACCGGTTAACGGTCAGATTAATGACATGACCTACCTATCTACGACTCTTCAAACCCTGACTGTTTATTTATTACATGCCAACTCTTAAGCTTTTTTTCTCATATTTACGTAGGCATTTCGTGTATACAGTCATTCTGTTTCCATATCCACAATCGTTCTGTTTCCATATACCCAGTCATCCTGTTTCCATATCCATAATCATTCTGTTTCCATATAACCAGTCACTCCATTTCCATATACGCAGTCATTCCATTTCTTAGACAGTGAGAGTAGTTTTGAAGGGTAACCAAAAACAAAGGATATGGGGCTTATTGTTAGAACTAAGCCTATAAGGGTAAAATACATGGAGGGGTATTTGCATCTCAAGGGGATGTTACAGAAGGCCGGATGGTTGTGTTTTATTGAAAAATTTGACGGCTACCACAAGGAAATCACTAAATCCTTTGCAAGGTCATTTGATGGCACGAAAGTGGAAATAGGGGATATCAAATTTGCAGTCACGAAATCCTTCATAGCAGAAGCAACATAACTCCCAAGACTAGGAGAAAGATGGTTTAAAAACAAAGAGTTTCATGATGAATCTTGGAAGGTGATTCTTAAAAACCCAGGTATGGATGTTACAGTATTTAGAAAAGGGATTCCCATTTCAGCACTCAAAAACAAACGGAGTAGCATGTTGTTAATACTGCAAAAATTCATTACATGTGAAGGAAGGTTTGGGTCTATGTGTGTTTATCATATACATTTGTTAATGAATTTTCTAGAGAATGGAACCCTCAATCTTCCCTTTTTCCCTTTGAATAGTCTGAGAAGAATGGTAACAAATGTCCAAAAGAAAGTTGAATCAGTAGAAATAACTTTATATCATCATGGATTAGTGAAGATTTTAGTTGAATTTTATTTGAGAAGTATAGGGGATACATGGAAAGACTTCTTGGTAAGGAATTTCTTCCAAGGTGCTCCAGATTTATCTAAGGGAAGTCATGTTAAAAGAAGTAGAAGAAGAAGTATTAGCATTAAAAGCTCCTCATAAAAAGATGATGCAGAAATGGCTCCTAAACCAGAGGTTAGGAAGCAGACTAAGCTGAAGAGAAAAATGAAAGAAAGGGTTGAAGAAATCAATAAGGACATTCCTGAACCTTCATCACCTCAAGAAGATGAACAACTGCTCTCTGAAAGACTAACCAAGATCAAGGAACAAATCAAGAAGAATAAGGAGAAAGGAAAGAGGAAAAAGGACACAAAAGAAGAAACCATAAGCTTCCAAAACTTGAGGAGGAGCACTAGACTCCGAGGTAAGGTGAAGAGGGTGAAATCAAAAGAGGCCCAGTTTATAAACTTAGAGGAAGGAACCCTAGTTCAGTCCCCTGACATTATTCTATCTGAACAAAGTCCACAGAACTCTCCTCCACAGAATTTTGAAGGCAACCCAAGTAGAGCTTCTCCTGGCATAGATCCAATACAATAGCAAATCTATGACTACATAGAGTCATTAGAGAAAAATAATACCTTGATAGATCTAGGAACTTTATCTAATCCAGAGCAGCCTGTCACCCCATAAGAAACTCTAACTACCTCTCTCAAACAAGAGATCTTTAAGCTATAAATTATGAACAGACACATCCAAACAGAAAATGAAACCCTGAGGGAACAAAATAAGTTGGATAGAGCTATTCATGACAACACAATGCTACACTTAGGATTATGGTACAAAAAGAATAGGAAGCTGAAAAGGAAAAATAAGAAGTTGAGCAGAACACTTATTAACCTCAAATACAAATTTCTTATGAGGAATCCAAGGATGTTAGTCAATGCAAAGAAAAGCAAGAAGAGGAAGTTGGATGTGTTGGCAGAAGTGTCAAAACAAATGCAATAGGAGGAATAAGTTCACAATTTTGATTGCATGGGGACATGCAATGGTTTTGCAGTGGGGGTATGTTGAGCCTCAAAACTGCTCTTTCCCTAGCAACTCTTCTCATCCATTTTTATTTGTTTTTCCATGAAGCAATGCATTCCCACCATCAATGACTAGTATATATTGCCTTAAGGAGGAAATTTAGTGATTTACATGTTATGCTTTTATGTTTTGCTATTTGAATAAATTTTTGTCTTTTAGCTATGAACGCAGCCTATTCTACAGCTAAATGGCTATTCTGTAGCTACCTCCATGATTTAACAGGTTCCAGGTGTCAGAAGGAGAAACTAACTACATGGGAAGCTTGGAAATCATCATGACATGGATCATGTCCTATTCACCTAGCCTAGGTCGATAAGGAAGATGGTACAAGACTCCAGTCAATGGAGAAGTCAAATGTAGAGACTGAAGGCAACAGGACTCTATTTTGTGGATAATCAACATGTTTCACAGTGATGGGAAGCGTTATCCGAAACAACTTCCTGAAACCAAGGACTCCAACAGCCATCTGTGCAACCGAATCCAATAGCCACAATCTTGGATTTATGTCTCCAGCAGCCGAGGAAGAAAATTGCGTGTGCCTGTCTTCTACGTGTTTTTGGTTGTAGCTTATTTTTATCCACAAACAGTTGCATAATTTTCTTATAAATACTTGTGTAAAGAAATCGAAAGGAGTTCAAATTTCCTCATGTATTAAGCTCAAACTTACTATTCTGTAATTTTGAAAAACTCATTTCTTGCTTTTAATATGAAGACCGCAAGTTTTATGGATATGTGAAAGAGTTGCTTGGAGATTGATTAAGCACACATAACCTGATCAGTTGCAGAGGGCCCCTGCGCTGACTGAGGTTTTATTTCATTTTGTCTTGTCTTTTCTAGCTAAACTGTAAATTCATCATTTCCTATCACAGTGTTCATAATCATTTCCATACTAACCTTGTTTATAATGAAATCCTTATCATTTTCCTACTAATGCAGAATAGCTTCTTTTTGTTTAAATTTCTTTCAAGTTTTTATCAGTAGTTAGAAGTTGAAATTCAGTAGTGTAATGTAGTTTGTTTCATTTACTTTTTCACTAGTCTTTAAGTTTTCAATTAGACCGATTAGTGCCATTACTGTTCTTACCATTTTATTACTAGTTTATCAACTCATGGTGTCAATGAATGTTTCTGAAGAACCCTTCTAGTTGATAACTCATATTAAACTAAGTGATTGAATACTTCATTCATGCAATGAGTCTTTTCTACATTTTTGCATTTATCTTCTCTTAGAATAATGAAGTACAGAGTTCCTCAGAATGTCATCACAAGGAGATTTTTCTCCCAAAATTGAGAGGCAGAGTAACTAAGTATTTCATTTAGTTTTGTTTCCATAATAGATTAGACATTAGTTGCAATTTCAATTTTAGTTTTAGTACTTCATTTAGTTTTGTTTCCATAATAGATTAGACATTAGTTGCAATTTCACTTTCAGTTTTAGTATTTCATTCGGTTTTGTTTCCATAATAGATTAGACAGTAGTTGCAATTTTACTTTTTACTTTTTAGTTTATGATTTGGAAATAATGATAAGAGAAGAAATAAAAACTATGTTTTCATTTCTTGATTAAACTTTGCTTCCAAATCTTACTTAAGCTCTTTTAATTCTCATTTCTTTAGGTTCTTAGCAGTCTTTACAGAAGTTAGATTTAATATTTTTGTTAGTTATATTAAAAATCATTAGAGATTAAAAGACAAAAAAACCCCCAAAACAATATAAAACACAAAAACAATGAAATAATAAGGGTCATCTAGCACAAACAGTGCACTACACTTCATCAGTTTACGATACCTGGATTGATAATTTATGTAGAGAAATTTAGGATACTAAATTGACCAAACATCAGCATCGACTAGAGACTAGACCAAAATGTACTGAGAAACCTGCTGTCTCGATCTGAGATGATAGACTGTGGGATCCCAAAGTGTACCCACACTTGTTCAAAGAAGAGTTTAGCAATGGCTTTTGCTGTGATACTCTTCTTGCAAGCCGCCATAATGGCCATCTTCGAGAATTTGTCGACGACCACAAAAACACAGTCATTGCCATGCTTAGTAGAAGGAATGCCTGACATGTAATCCATGGATATGGATTCCCAAGGTCAACTAGGGGTAGGCATCGGAGTATAGAGATCTTACGTCTTGATGGTTGGTTTGGCAATGGTGCAAGCAGTGCAGGATCTGATGTACTTCCTAACATCTTGTCACAGATTTGGCCAATAGAAATACTTCTGCAACACTTCCACCATTTTCTCGACCCTGAAATGCCCAATGGTCTGACTGTAGTGCGCTTCCAAAATCATCTTCGCAGGCTCGCTTGAAGGAACACAAAGGTGTCCCAGGTAGCATAACAGAGCATCCTGGAAGTGAAAATATGGAACTTGATGACCCTCCAAGAGCGTATGGTATATGTGGCCAAATTCTGGATCACTTTTGTAGATAAGTGGCCAATCAAAAGTCTGGTGCCCATAAGAGTTGACCACGGTGGTTAACGCCATGATCGGTGGTCAGCTGAGGCAATATGCAACATTATTTGTTCTACCCTTCTTGTACTTGATATTCAAATGGAAGTGTTGTAGGTATGTGGACCACTTCTGAAGGCAATCATTCTTTAACTTCCCTTGCATCTGTATGAACTGCAGGGGTTGGTGGTCTGTGTGGATGACTGTTTCCTTCCCCAAAAAGTAATGCTTCCATTATCGGCAGCCCTGCACAATGGAATACATCTCTTTGTCATAAGTGGGATACTTCCAAATTGTGTCTGAACATGTCTCACTGTGATATGCCACTGGATGCCCCTGTTCAGAAAGGACTTCCCCAATAGCATAGTCAGAGGCATCTGTATCGATATCAAATGGTTGTTGCAATTCTAGTAATCTGAGCACTGGTGCAAAGAAGAGGTGATGTTTCAACTCTATGAATGCCTTCTGTTGAGATTCAGACCAAAAGAATTTTACTTTTGCTCCTCCTTTGGTGACTTGACTCAAGGGCCAAGTGATATGAGAGAACCACAATACGAACCTGTGGTAGAAATTGGCAAGACCCAGAAAGTGTTGGAAATAATACTGAGAGGGGGGGGGTGAATCAGTATTATCAAATCAATATAAATTTTTCATTTCCATTCATAAGCGTATATCCAACAAACTTATGATTCAGTTAGTTGATCCTTAATGAGTGTATTAGAACATTATTAACCATATGAACAGTAAACAGGAGCAGTAAAATAGAACAGATCACCATACACAAGAAGCACACATGAACACCAGATGTAAGGTGGAAACCCAATTTGGGAGAAAACCACCTACTGCAATATGTCTCTATCTTCTTTTGAATTAGAAACTTCTTTTTACAATGATTTTGTACTGGTGCAGTCTTATACCAGTACGCAGGCTACTACCTGCAGAAGGCTACAACCTTCTCTTTTTTTCCAGGGACCACATTTCATACATTTTCATATTGGATCCATGAACATCAATCAAATATCAAATAGATCTGCAATCAACCAACTTCCTTGTACAAACATTGAATCACCCAATAACTTCTCAGAACACAGTACCAGTAACCAGACACCAATTCAGAACTTCAGAACACTGCTGTAATAAACAGAAACAGCTAAATATATTTCAAGGAAAGGTTCGTTGTTTCACCAAATGAAACTTGCGCACATTCGCGCCTCCGCTGTGTGAAACCTGCGGGTATCCGCACCTCCGCTTCAGACGCAACTGCGGTATCCGCACTCGCTGTGTGTCAAACCTGCGGAATTCCACGCTTCCACTCAGATGAACCTGCGGTATCCGCACCTTTGCTCAACTGCGTCTGCGAGTATCCACACCTCTGCTGTGTCGCACCTGCAGATCTCTGCGCCTCCACTACGTCGCACCTACGGATCTATCCCCTTTTCTTATTCGGACTGCAACTATACCCAGATTATCAGACTGATCATGCACCAACCTGCATACCCAGTTTATCAGATGCACCAAAGAGATCTTGGCCCATCAGTAGATCTTGTAATTCTCAGGTTCTTCCTTGATTCAGATCAGCTATAACTCACCAACCGGTCACAAGAATTTCAGATCTTACTTATCTCAAGATATTCAACAAAAGTTGCCCAGCCAAATGATCTTCTTTCCTTTTATAGGCTAAGCCTTACTCAAACCATGGACCAAAACCATAGAGATCTAATACTAGGGACCCAATACCAGGGATCAATACTTTAGATGCAAAACCAAGGACCAAAACCATAGGTTCAAACATGTCGGACTAAATACCATGGACCAACCATAAGATTTCCCACGTGCGCGCATTTTTCTCTGCATGAAAGTTCGTGAACTTTAGGTTCACACTTTTTGTTCAGAACACCTGCGAACATGTCCGCATATTTTGTTCGACGCACCTATGGAACATGCCAAAGACTACATCTTTTGATCGGTACACCTGCGAACCCCTTATTTTCTTCCATTCTAAGTAGGATAATCATCAATCTTTGCTACGGACTTGTTGCACTATGATCTGTCATTAGTATGAGTTGCCATCAAGGACAACACTTGAACCATAATGCCAACAATCTCCCCCTTTGGACTTGATGGCAACACCAAGTCACTCAAACTCATTCTCCCCCTTTGACATCAAGGGCAAAGGGTTATGCTCCCCCTGAGTGCATGCTGAATTCTCTGCCAATCTCCCCCTGACTGTAGGCAAGGTCTACAAGAAGATGTTCTACAAAGAAACATAAGACTCAAACATACATCCATCTCCCAACCAAGTGGGAATATACCAGAAGATAAACAAGAACACTACATCATCTATCCCAGGCATAGTGGGGAAACTAAGATAGGCCGTTACATGACCTTAATAAGAAATACATGACATAGAGATGAAATATCTATAGTAAAACTAAGACAGATATCAACAACCATCAATAGCATCAGTCAATCATCATACAGATTAGCAACCACGCACTGCACCTGCTCCTCCTGAAACCAAAACAACTGTGAATTGAACCAAGATCTTCTAAGATAATGCCAACAATTTATTATTAGAAGACTATATGCTCCCCTAAACCATTAATATCTGAAAATAGACAAGATTCAACAGCAAGATGATGCATCAACTACCCCCATCTTCTTTATGAGATATTCAAATGTCTCCCTGGGTAGTGGTTTCGTGAGTATATCAACAACTTGTTCCTTAGATGGAACATACTCCAACTTGACCTTTTGTTCAAGCACTTGTTCCCGAAGAAAATGATACTTGATAGGTATGTGCTTAGTCTTTGAATGCATGACAGGATTCTTTGAAATACTGATTGCACTTGTATTATCACAGAAAATGGAAATAGGTGGAGTACACGTGATTTGAAGATCTTGCAAAGTTTGCATCATCCAAAGGAGTTGTGTGCAGCAAGATGCAGCAGCTACATATTCTGCTTCAGCTATAGATAATGCAATGGAACTTTGTTTCTTGCTGAACCAAGATACTAATCTGGACCCCATAAAAAATGCACCACCACTAGTGCTTTTTCTGTCATCCACGCTTCATGCCCAATCTGCATCTGTATATGCATGAAGTGTGAGATCTGCATCTCTAGGATACCATAAGCCATAGTTTTGTGTTCCTTGAAGATACTTGAAGATCCTCTTAACTGCCTAAAGGTGTGCTTCCTTTGGATTAGCCTGAAATCTTCCAACTATCCCTACTGCATGCATAATGTCTGGTCGAGTACCTGTTAGATAGAGTAGACTTCCAACCATGGATCTATAAGTTGGTTGATGTACAGCTGTTGATTCATCATTTGTGCTGAGGCTGCATCCTGTTACCATAGGAGTACATACTAGTTTCGAATCCTCCATCCCATATTTCTTCAATATTTGCTTGAGATACTTGGTTTGTGATAGAAAGATACCGTCTTTGTTTTATTGAACTTGTAAACCAAGAAAATATGTGAGCTCACCAAGCAGGGACATTTCAAATTCTTTCTGCATCACCAAGGAAAAGTTTTGACTCATGGCTTCTTCATTGCTGCCAAAAATGATATCATCAACATATACAACAAGTATTAGAAACTTATCATTGTCAATTTTTATATATAGATTGTTTCCTGTTGATCCTTTTGCAAAACCTTGTTGATGAAGGTACTCATCCAACCGAAAATACCAAGCCCTTGGAGCCTGTTTAAGGCCATAGAGAGCCTTTTTGAGTCTGCATACAAGATTTGGATCATTTCCAAGGATGAACCCATCTGGTTGCTCAATGTACACTTCTTCATTCAAGTCTCCATTCAGAAAGGCAGATTTTACGTCCATCTGAAATACTTTGAATTTCTGAAAACTAGAGAGGGCAAGGAACATTCTTATAGCCTCAAGTATAGCAACTGGAGCAAAAGTTTCTTCAAAGTCTATGCCTTCTTGTTGCACATATCCTTTACAAACAAGTCTTGCCTTGTTTCTAACCACATCTCCATTTTCATTGAGCTTATTTTTGAAAATCCACTTTGTCCCTATGACATTCTTATCCTTTGGTCTAGGAACCAACTCCCAAGTGTTATTCCTTTCAATCTGTTCAAGTTCTTCCTCCATGGCCTTGACCTAGCATTCATCTTTGCAGGCCTCTTTTACATTTTGTGGTTCGATGGAGGAGAGCAAAGCTAGATAGCTTGAAGCTTCTGAAATGGTTCTCCTTGTTTGTACACCTGCTTCTTTCTGCCCCAAAATTTGAGATTCTGGATGATTCTTCTAAACGTACTTGGATGGAGTCTTTTCTTCTATCCTTATCTATTCTTCTGGTGCCTCTTCTTCATCATGAATCTAATTTGATGTTGATGGATAGTCCTCATTCTCTTCAAAATCTTCAGACTTTACCTGTCTAGGAATGTTTCCTTCTTCATCAACTACTATATCAATACTTTCAACAATTTTCCCAAGTCTTTTATTGTAACACTTGTATGCTTTGCTATGGGGAGAGTAACCAAGAAGAATGCCTTCATCTGCTCTAGGTTCAAACTTGCCAAGATTCTCATCAGTATTCTTGATGTAGCATTTGCTTCCAAAAATTTTGAAGTATTTAACTGTGGAAGTCTTACCATACCAAAGTTCATGAGGAGTCTGAGTGATGTTTACCCGAATGTTTGTCTTGTTAAGAATAATAACTGCAGCAAATGCGGCTTCACCCCAGAAGGTTGCGAAAGTTCCAGACTCATCAAGCATAGCACGAGCCATTTGTTGAATTGTTCTGTTCATTCTTTCCACTACTCCATTTTGCTGAGGAGTCCTTGCAGTAGAAAATTCCCTTCTTATTCCATGTTCTTCACAAAAATCGAAAAATTCATTTGAGGTAAATTCCCCACCTCTATCAGACCTGAGACATTTGATTCTGCGATCTGATTCGTTTTCAACCAATGCTTTGAATGATTTGAATTTTTCGAAAGCTTCATCTTTATGCTTCATAAGTCCTATCCAACACATCCTGGAGAAGTCATCAATGAAAAATATGAAGTATTCTTCTCCTCGAGGTGACCTTTTCCTAGATGGACCACATACATTGGTATGAACAAGTTCCAGAGGCCTGCTTGTTGATCTTTCTTTCTCAGGAAAATTAGTTCTAGTTTTCTTACCAAACTGACATGATTTGCATATTGTGTTGTCCAGAATTCTGATGTCAGGGAGATCATGAACTGCCTGATATTTGCATGCTTTCCTTATTTGAGAAAAGCTAAGATGCCCCAATCTTTTGTGCCATAGCTAGTGTTCATCATTCTTGCTTAGATAGCATTGATGTTTTCCTTCTTTGAATATGTATAAATTATTTGGAGTTCTTATGTCTTTGATCACTGTTTTTCCTGTATCAAGATCACGAACACTACATCCATTTGATCTGAATATTACCTCAGTTCCTTGATCGTACATTTGACTGACACTTAATAGATTATGTTTTAAGCCATCAACATACATAAAATTTCCAGCTTTGACCTTCTCTTTCAACTGAACAAAACCTTTACCTTTTATGAATGCAGGGGTGTCATTTCCAAATGAAACCTTCTTTTCCTTTTCTAGGGCACTATATGATTGAAGTTTTCCTTTATCACCTGTCATATGTTTCGAGAATCCACTGTCGATGTACCACTGATTTTCCTGTCCTTTTGCATATAAGGCTATCCCACAAATTTCTAGTTGTGGTTCTTTCTTTCTCCATGTTTTGGGGTTCAATGAAGCTTGCTTGTTCTGAGTTGTTTGCCGGAACCTGCTTCTGCATTCAGAATCTTCATGACCAAAGTTATTACAAATATAACATTCTATTTCATTCTCAAGATCAAAAAAGTTGTTGTAGGTCCTTTTCATGATCCCAGTCATACTCCTTTGTTTTTGAGCTTCTCTAGTCATGATTGTTTTGTAGGCAACACATTGAGCTGCTTTGTGACCAAAGTTATGACAAGAGAAACATTGGCCATTGAATAAACTCCTGCGATTATCAAATCTACCAACCGAATGATTGTAGTTTCTATTGACATCCATTCTTGAGGCAAATTGAGAATGATTTACCTGAGGTCGGTTGTAGGTTCTATTCAACCTTGAAGTAGATGGCCCCTGATTTACCTGGTAATCTCTGTTCATTCTTGAAGGAGATTGTCCTGCATTATGCTCTTGCTTTCGATTGTCAACCTGTTCATTTCCCCTTGCAGCATCAAGATAAATTTTGGATGTGGATGGCTTTTGCTTCTGAGCTTGAGACACTTCTTCATTATATCCAAGACCTGTCTTGTTTAGAGGAGAACGCTGCACTTTGATAATCTCATCTAAAGTTTCAGATCCTTTAGCAAATTTAAGATTAAGAGCTTTTGATTTCTCAATATCTTTTCTAAGTCCCACAATCTCACATTCTAACTTTTCATTGTGTTTTTCCCTTTCAGCAAGTTGAAATGTCAGAGTGTCAATAACCATATTTTTCTCTTCTAAACAAATTTTAAGTTTAGAAATTTCTTCATAAAGACTTTCTTCATCTACAGCATCTAAGAAATCATCATCTTCAAAAGCCATCAAAAGTCTATAATCATTACCTTGTTCATCTTCATCACTATTTGAATATCCATCACTATCTTCATGTGTATAATAGCTCTTCTTACTTACATTCTGTTTCTTGTTCCATCTAACTGGTTCCTTACCTTTGTCAAGTTTATCTTTATGAGGACACTTGGCAGCATAGTGACCAACTCTTCCACAAGAAAAGCATTTGAATGGAAACTTACCTCTGAATCTTCCAGTTCCCCTTTGAAGGTTCTTGACAAAGTTTGATTCTTCCTCTTCTTCTGACATAAGTTCTGACTCATTGTAAACTCCTTTTCCTGAGGCTTTGAATGCAGCTTCTCTTCTATCTGATGGCCCCCCTTTTCTCATTTCGTAAGCAGTTAGAATTCCATGCAGCTATGACATGGTAAGGCTCTGCAGATTCTACTTTTCTTCTATTGCAGACACTTTTGAATCAAACTTAGGAGACAAAGATCTTAGAACCTTTTCAACCAAAACAACTTCTTTTATTTCTTCACCCAAGTTTTTCATAAAATTCACAATCTCATCTATACATAAGAAATAGTTAGCCACACTTTCATCATTATACATTCTAAGATTTTCATATTGAATTCTGAGAGTTTGTAGTTTTGCTCTTTTTACCTGTTCATCTCCTTCATAGCCCAGAACGATCTTGTCCCATATTTCTTTTGCTGTTTTGAGCTGCATAACCTTGACAAATTCTGATTGAGATAGACTCCCTAATAGAGTATTGACAGCCTTTGCATTTGTTTCATACTGCTTCTTACCAACCGTATCTGTAGGAGTTTCTGAAGGAAATGTGTATCCTATTTCCACAATATCCCAAACTTCTGTACCAAGAGATTGAAGGTAGGCAGTGATTCTTACCTTCCAATAGACAAAGTTTCTCCCATCAACAATTGGTGGCTTGATTGATGCTTCCTTTTCGTAGTAGCTCATGACGATAGATCTTCCATCAAGCGATCAAGCTTCTTCTAAAGGACCTGCTCTGATACCAATTGTTGGAAATAATACTGAGAGGGGGGGGGTGAGTTAGTATTATCAAATCAATATAACTTTTTCATTTCCATTCATAAGCATATATCCAACAAACTTATGATTCAGTTAGTTGATCCTTAATGAGTGTATCAGAACATTATTAACCATATGAACAGTAAACAGGAGCAGTAAAATAGAATAGATCACCATACACAAGAAGCACACATGAACACTAGATGTAAGGTGGAAACCCAATTTGGGAGAAAACCACCTGCTGCAATATGTCTCTATCTTCTTTTAAATTAGAAACTTCTTTTTACAATGATTTTGTACTGGTGCAGTCTTATACTAGTACGCAGGCTACTACTTGCAGAAGGCTACAACCTTCTGTTTTCTTCCAGGGACCACGTTTCATACATTTTCATACTGCATCCATGAACATCAATCAAATATCAAATAGATATGCAATCAACCAACTTCCTTGTACAAACACTAAATCACCCAATAACTTCTCAGAACACAGTACCAGTAACCAGACACCAATTCAGAACTTCAGAACACTGCTGTAATAAACAGAAACAGCTAAATATATTTCAAGGAAAGGTTCGTTGTTTCACCAAATGAAACCTGCGCACATCCGCGCCTCCGCTATGTGAAACCTACGAGTATCCACACCTCCGCTTCAGACGCAACTGCGGTATCTGCACTCGCTGTGTGTCAAACCTACGGAATTCCACGATTTCACTCAGATGCACCTGCAGTATCCGCGCCTCTGCTCAACTGCACCTGCGAGTATCTGCACCTCTGCTATGTCGCACCTGTGGATCTCCACGCCTCCATTGCGTCGCACCTGCAGATCTATCCCCTTTTCTTATTTGAACTGCAACTATACCCAAATTATCAGACTGATCATGCGCCAACCTGCATACCCAATTTATCAGATTCACCAAAGAGATCTCGGCTCATCAGTAGATCTTGTAATGCTCAGGTTCTTCCTTGATTCAGATCAACTATAACTCACCAACCAGTCACAAGAATCCAGATCTTACTTATCTCAAGATATTCAACAACAGTTACCCAGCCAAATGATCTTCTTTCCTTTTATAGGCTAAGCCTTACTCAAACCATGGACCAAAACCATAGAGATCCAATACTAGGGACCCAATACCAGGGATCAATACTTTAGATGCAAAACCAAGGACCAAAACCATAGGTTCAAACATGTCGGACTAAATACCATGGACCAACCATAAGATTTCCCACGTGCACGCATTTTTCTCTGCATGAAAATCCGTGAACTTTAGGTTCGCACTTTTTGTTCGGAACACCTGTGAACATGTCCGCATATTTTGTTCGACGCACCTGTGGAACATGCCGAAAACCGCATCTTTTGATCGGTACACCTGTGAATCCCTTATTTTCTTCCATTCTGAGTAGGCTAATCATCAATCTTTGATACGGACCTGTTGCACTATGATCTGTCATCAGTATGAGTTGCCATCAAGGACAACACTTGAACCATAATGCCAACAAAAAATTGCGGAGCTCCGTCAGAGTGGTTGGGGCTAGCCAATCCTAAATGAATTCTATCTTGGATGGATCCACATGCACCTCCCATTCATCAATAATGTATCCCAGATACAAAAACTGGGTCATGCCAAAAGTGCATTTCTCCAAATTGGCACACAACTTGTGTTGTCACAGTGTTTGGAGAACCTGTCGAATGTGGTGGAGGTGCTCTTCCCAACTCTGGCTGAAGATGAGGATGTCATCCAAGTATGCCACTACAAATGAGTTGTTGAATGGCTGCAAGATGTCATCCATAAACCTCATGAAGGTTGCAGGAGCATTTGTCAACCCGAAAGGTATAACCAACCATTCAAAAAGGCCCTCCTTGGATTTAAATGCAGTCTTCCACACATTGGAGGGTTTGATTGTTACCTTGTGATTTCCAAACTTCAAGTCAATCTTGCTGAAATATTTTTCCCCCTTGAGTTGGTCCCAAAGGTCATCAATCCATGGGATCAGGTACCTATTCTGGACAATGATCTTGTTCAATACCTGATAGTCAATACAAAGTCTCCAAGTCCCATCCTTCTTTGGTACCAACATGATCGAGCTCCCATAGAGCGATGAACTCACTGAATGTGTCCTTTCTGCAGCAACTCCTGAATTTGCCTCTTAATTTCATCATTCTTTAGAATGAAGCATCGATAGATTGGTTCATTGGGTAACGGCACACCTGGGTTTAGATCGATGGAGTGCTTGACCTGACAGTGCGGAGGCATCCCTGCGAGGGAGGTGAAGATGTCCTCGTACTCCTCCACGAACTTGTCCATATGTTGTTGTCATGTGGAGGGGCCCTGTCTGGAGGTCATGGCCACCGTCTTCTTCTTTCCTTGAGGGTGCATCATTAGGAAAACAAATTTCCCAGTTTTTGAGATGAGCTTACTGTATTGTTTTGTAGTAACTAGAGAGATGGCAGTAGGCGGTGCTACCTTGAGTATCCTATACAACTTATTTCCCAATGTAACAATAACAACATGAGGCTTTGACTCATACACAACATGTCATTTCCCAAAGTATGGTTGGCCTAATAATAAATCACAAATATCAAGGGGAGCAACGTCACATAATACCTCATCCGTGACGAGCTTGATGTTGTATGGAAGGAAACATTATTGGCTCACGTGCAGATAGTGTCCTTGGTGAAGCCACCCAATGGTGTATGGTTGTGAGTGTGTTGTGGTTGATAAGCCCAACCACTTCATGAACTCTACTACAATGAGGTTATTTTGGCTCCCGCTGTTGACAATGAACTATAGCGGGGAACCCTTTACCCACATCTAGGAGTGGAAGAGATGCTCCTCCTCCTATGGATCTTTGGGTTCCTCCTTCTAGATCTTTGTGGTGGCAACGGTGGCGTTGGGCTCCACATTAATAATCTACTTCCCTTTGTCATTCCCCTTGTTGAGTTCTGACTTAGAGTCGAACATGCATCTGATTATGAAGCCTTCAGTTCAGCCACCAGTCACTGCTTTGCCCAACACTCACTTGTGTTGTGGGTGGATCTCTTATGGAACTCACACCACTTTCCTATGTCCTTCTTTGGCTTCACAGTGTTGTCCTTTGCTTGTGGCCTTGGCGGGTTGTCTTGGGCCATCCTGCCTTGGTTTTGTCCTTTGTTTTGCAATTTGGGGGCACCTTTCCCTTGCTTCGGATTCGCAGATCCAAAGTTTTGCTTCTTCATTTAAACTTTTGCTCGATCTTGATGGTGTATCGGTACACCATGCCGAGCGAGGAGATGTCCAGGAACTCCATCTCATCCTGGATGTATCTATGTAGGCACCCGTGGTACTTGAGTACCAAATTTTTCTTAGAATCCTTGATACCCAACTTCGTGCGAAGGGTATGAAAAACATTGATAAACTTCAGCACATCTTGCTCCCTTCCCTGCCGCAGTGTGGTCCACTTTATGTATTTGTCATAGTAGCTCCCAACAGGGTAGTACTTCTCCTTGATGGCATTCCAGAATGAATTCCAAGTGGGAGCGGCTGAAAACTGTGAGGTCATATTTTCATCCTTCTCCTCACAATAGGTTTCCCACCAGTCATTGACATGGGGGGCAGCTTTGAGAAGAGAAAAAGTAATATTTTCTCGGCTGGAAAAATCATGAAAAAAATATCCTTCTAGTAGATTCAACCATTTATCTACTACGTCTGCATTTATTTGGACCTCAAATTTGGGAATGTCAAAGTTTACTTATACCTTAAAAGGTGTGGAGCCTCCAGAGTGGCTATTGGATGTGGATGCGCCACAGTGGGAAGTCGTTGAAGGATCTGGGCAAAGTTATCCATCATCATGTTCCTTTGTTTCTCAAGGGCCTCCTCGAGCAATATTTTGATAGGATCTCTTGATCCGTCTTCCTTTTCTTCTCCCATGGGAGGTTGTTGGTATTTACAACGCTGGTCTTGCAAAGGTTCGACCAGTTCGAGCCCTAACTCCTTATATCTCGACCTCGTTGGGGACATGCAAAGAAAAACAAAGAAAGAATGGACCGCTTTAATACCACTGATCTGAATTTAAACATGAAAGTAACAAATTACAGATATAACCATAAATATAGAGATGTAGCAAAAATAACACTATCTTTCATTAACATCAAATAATGAAATATGCTTACAAACAAAATGGAAATGAGACTAGCTTGAGCGATGGTAGCTTATCTCTGAGAAGAGATGTGGTGGCTACATGCCTCTAAATTGAATTACAATGAGGCTCAAAGGCCTTTTTATTATTGAAAAATAAGAGAAAACCTTAACTTGAGGAGATGTAACACCAAGAGTTTAAGGGCCCCATTGGGGTTAGTTGGGCAGCCAACTTCCCGGGGTTGTATCTTGGTCATATTATCTCTGTTTGACGCACATGATACCTCATTGGAAAGATCTCTCCGAGGACTAAAACTAAAAATGAACTATTATTGAAATTTCTTGGAGCCAAAAAAACGTCGTTTAGGGCCTTAGAACGGCTCTGGAAGTTTAGGACCCAAAAAACTGCCAAAAATAGTAAATTGTGCTATAATTAAAGAAACTGAAAAAATGAAAGAAACAATGGTGGGGGTCCACATGGAATAGGCAGGTGGCCACCAATATACACCTATATCAGCTTCATACCTTCTAGGGGGAAGCAATACATACAGTCATGAATATCCTCAACAAAGCTCATATTCGGGTAAATAGTGATAAAATTCCTTATGAACTATGGTTTAGTAAGCCTCCAACTATCAAACATTTTATAGTTTTTGGAAGCAAATGTTACATAAAGAATAATGATGATAAGCTTGGAAAGTCTGAATCTAGAGTTGTTGAAGGAATTTTCCTTGGGTACTCTTATAGAAGAAAAGGATATAAATAGTACAATAAAAGGCTTAACAAGATTGTTGAATGCATTTATGTTGTAATTGATGAAGCATCCACAGGTACCAAAAGATAAGCACCAACAGATGACGATCTTTTTTCTACAACAAGATAAGAGGTAGTAGGAGAGGGAACTAATAAAGCACCAGAAGAGGGAATTGAAAATACATAAGCATCAGAAAAGACTTCATCAAGGTATGTTCAGAAAAATCATCCGAAATCTCAAATTTTAGGTGAAAAGGAAGCTAGAGTACAAACTCGAAGAACTCTTGTTGCAACTTCCAATTATCTAGTCTTACTATAAAAAATTTAACCTCAAAATGTAAATCAATCATCCAAAGATGAATTTTAGGTTAAGGCAATGGATGAAGAACTTGATCAAATAGAAAAGAACCATACATGAGAGTTAGTACCAAGAACTCATGATAAAAATATTATTGGGACAAAATGGGTGTTCAAAAACAAACTAAATGAAAATGGAGAAGTAATTAGAAACAAAGGAAGACTTGTTTTCAAAGGCTACACTCAACAAGAAGGAATGTACTTTGAAGAAACATTTGCGCCTATATCTAGACTTGAAGCCATAAGAATGTTTCTTGCACTTTCAAGCTTTCATAATTTCAAAGTATTTCAAATGGATGTTAAATCTACATTTTGAAATGGGGATCTGGAAGAAGAAATTTATATTGAACAACCAGAAGGATTTATTCTAAGCAATGATAAAAATCTTGTTTGCAAGCTTAAGAAGGATTTGTATGGATTAAACAAATCTCCTCGTGCATGATATTCTCGTTTTGACAAGTATCATCAACAACAAGGTTTCCAAAAGGGGCTAACAGATAACAACCTATATATAAAATTTGATACAGATACACTTTTAATAGTTGTTGCTTATGTAGATGACATCATATTTGGAAGTAATGTAGAAATTATGAGTCAAGAATTTGCTTCTATTATGCAAAAATTTGAGATGTCTCTACTTGGTGAACTAACATACTTTCTTAGTCTTCAAGTTCAACAAATAAAGAATAGTATCTTTCTTTCACAAACTAAGTACCTCAATCATATTTTGAAGAAATATGGAACAAAAGACTGCAAGCCTGTATGCACACCAATGGTAATAGGATGCAATATTAGTTCACATGATGATTCTCCTTCAGTAAATCAACCAGAATATGAATCTAATATTAGAAGCTTGCTCTACCTTATAGGCATGAGACCAGATATTATGCATGCAGTGTGGATTGTTGGACGATTTCAAGAAAATGATAAAGAAACTCATCTTCATGTAGTCAAGAGGATATTCAAGTATTTACAAGCAACTCAAGATTTTGCTTTATGGTATCCAAAAGATGTAGATTTTTCACTTCATTCTTATGTTCATGCAAATTGGGAAGGTAACATTGATGATCAAAAGAGTACTAGTAGAGGAACATTTCATTTGGGACCTCCCTTGGTATCATGGTTTGGAAAAAAATAAAACTCCATTGCTTTGTCTACTACTGAGGTAGAATATGTTGCTATTGAATCTTATTGTACTCAACTTTTATGGATAAAGTAAACATTACAATACATTCAAATCACTTGTCTTAAACCTATACCTATTCTATGTGATAATACTAGTGCCATGAGTATTTCGAAAAATACTATCATGCACTCAAAAAAAAATCATATTCCCATCAAATATCACTTTATGAGAGAACACATGCTTGAACAAAAGGTCAAACTGGAGTATGTTTCTTCAAAAGAACAAGTTACAGATATATTTACAAATCCACTTCCATGTGATTCCTTTGAATATCTCAAACAGAAACTAGGAGTGGTCTCTGCCTCCTCATTCCATTAAATATTCTGATAGATCTTTCATGTTCAGGGTGAGATGTGACTATAACTTATTACAGACTACTTTCTGTACATAGATCTCATGAAGAAAAATTGCGTATATAGTTTGGTTCTAAACAGTAGCATATGTTTCTCTATAATGAAGAAATAGTGGGAGAGTCTCAGGTAGAGGTTCTAGTATATTTCAGTCAGTTTTTTTGTGGCCCTCTATTTCTGGTATTGGTTGGTTACAGTCTGTTGATATTTAGATGCTACTTAGAAGTGATATTGGCTTATGATGGTTATGAGTTGTTGCTGCTATTTTTGGATTTACTAATTTATAAGTTGAATGTGAACAGACTAGACAATGAATATGTTGACACAGGTTTAGGGGGATCATTTTCTATATTTCTACTTGGCATTATGATTTCTTAAGAATTCCTTGTTACATAATGATGCTTATGATTGGTGATGCTGTTGATGACACTTTTGTTACTAAATTTTTGGATGATGACTATATGTTGCTTGAGAAGTTGATTATGTTATGCTGCTTTATGATGATGATACATGATGATGATGTAGGATCCTATATGGTATATGATGGTTTTTGAAGACCCTCATGGTATTTCTTTGATTTTGGTCATAAATATCATATTTGTCTCTTGATGTAAAGGTCATGTAAAGACCCATGATGTAATCCTTGTAAAACTTAGTCATGTTTGGACTATTTGGGTCAAGTCAATTATGTATGTAATCCCATTATTTTGGGCATTTGATGTAATGTTGAGTCAAATATGTAACCCCACTGTGTTCGATGATTAATGTAAGCATGATTCCTTGGTGATATGAACATTCATATTTAGTTGTGCCATAGAGTCATGTACTTCCTTGAAAACCTTTTAGAAGATTCAACATATGCTCAAGGTGAGCATGGTCCATACAACATACCAGTCCTGCAATGATCCTCTCTATAAAGGGAGCAAGAAGTCTTCATTCAACATTGATCAACCCTTTTCCCTTGATGTCAAAGGGGGAGAGTAGCTTGGTGTTTGGAGTAGAATGCTTGGAGAGAAGCTTGGTATGTCTACAAATGTGTTTATAGGTATCTACAGGTAGTTGTGACCAAACACAAAAGTGGTTGTCATCAAGTCCAAAAGGGGAAATTGTTGGCATTATGACTAATGTGTTGTCCTTGATGGCAACCTACTTGATAAAGATGTCAACATGATGATTATGTAGTTGCTACAGGTGATATGGACAAAGGAATATCAGTTCGAAGATAGAAATATGATAAAGGTGAATTTTAGGAAAGTATACGCGAGTCCTATGAAGAAAATCCACGTACATACACATGTATGGTAAAGAAAATCTTCATATAGTTTCTGCACCATGGTATTGGCCCACAGTAATGAGCATGATAACAGATATTTGATCCTGTCAAAGAATACATGTTATAGCACCATCTACCACTCTTGTTATATATGATGCTTTGTTTATGGCCTAGGGAAACCCCTCCTTCCAGACTTGGTCCAAATATATAAATAAAATAGTGTTTTATTCCCTGTACGCTACTTTGCCTTGAGCTAAAAGCGTGTACACGTGGGTCAGTCAATACCCAACTCGCGTATATGCTTTACTAAGGATTTGGCCTAAGGTATTGACTAAGACCTAAGCTATATAAGGAGATGGAAATCCAAGTGTTATGTGTGCAAGTTTTGTTCTTTCTATGAATGATTTGATATGAAATAGGTGTGCACCAAGGAGTAAGGAAAAGACACATATATGAAAAATATGAAGTATGGTATCATATGTACTTGCTTGATTTACTTATTAAGAATATCTAATTGTGATAGATTTGTGGCATTAATGATACTCTAACATAAATATGAGAAAACAATGGGTGTGAAGTATATTCTATGTTGCAGCGAAGGTATGCCTCAGTGGTTACAGATATGTATGTGGGTTTGACACTAAGAAGTCACATATATACGTGGATCTGCTACTAGATAGTCACGTATGTATTCTGAAGTATTGAAAGATCTATATGCAGGTGTGGTGAATGATAAGCACGTACATACATGAATAGTCTTTATAAGATTCACGTACATTTACCAGGGTCTTGCAAGATGAGCTAATGATAATGGTTGATTTGTTCCGTTATCATTAATGTTGTTTGTCCATGAAATCTCTCTTATAATAATATGTATTTGACATAATTGTTTGGGCTTAATTGATGATGAATTGGAAGTTGACTAAGTGATGATACTATTGTGTGATAATCTATATTTGGTTCAATGATTTATGTTGGTTTAAGTATCTATTTGGGTGATTGTTTCAATAACATAGCGATTCAGATCCAATTTTCAATATTTTGAGATATGTACGTGGGTATTGTTTAGAAGAAATGTGTACATATGTAGGTATGATCAGTAACAATATCGTATACAATCTAATGCATGTTTGATCAAGGTTTGCAGTGGCAACAGTTGGTTTTTGTGATGGGTAATAATGTTTGACTTGGTATATTAATGAGTGGGTATGCATTGGTATGATTTATATTGAATTGTTCAAGTTGCATTGGTTACATTAGAAGATTTGATGATCCAGTTTTTGAATAGTTGATTTCAAAATTGTTGAGAGTGGATCCAGTTTGAAACATTCTAAAAAGTGATCCACAAAGAGCTGAGGATAACAGTCTTCAAAAAGGGGGTTGTAGCTCCCTTCCAGTAGGAGTTGGAAAATGAGAGAAGGTTGTAGTGTTCTACAAGTAGGATCCTGTGTACTGGTTGAAGTCTGGACTAGTACAAGATTGTAAGAAGATTATTTTTAATAAAATAAGAAGACATGGACAACAACAATGATGGTTTTCTCCCACATTGGGTTTCCACCTAAAATCCTAAAGTTCATATGGTTGTGTATGTTCTATTAGCTTCTTAACTGTTCATACTTACTGTTTAATTAATTAATAATAGAACAATAATGCATTAATTAATGTTGTACAGATGATCAGATAAGTTATCTAGATATACAAGTGTTTCCGTAGTAATAGTCGTGTATATACACTAGTTTCCTTTACAACAGCCACATATAATAATCAGAACAAGAAATTGAAAGTGTGTAAAATACCGATTCACCTCGCCTCTCAGTATTTTACTTAACAATTGTTAGTGTGTCCCTGTTATTTTTATTGTTGTGCCCATGTAACCCCCATATTGTTATTGTTGTTCCCCATAGAAGTCCACTATTCTTATTTTTGTGCCCTTACATTATTATTTTAATGTAGGCTCTAATGATACTGTGACCCCTTAGACTCCTATATATACAAAGGAGGTATTGTCATTTGTATCATCCAAGAACTGTTCATTTATGTAATGTAAAGGAGGTTTTTCCCTTGAAGAGGATACTTTTTAATTCGTTGATCTATCTCTTTGTGAGATGGTTGCACAACATTTGGTATCAGAGCCTTGAATTCTAGGGCATCTCTTCTTTAAATTGGTCATCTTGGAATTTTCGCTATAATGTTATTTCTATGACACTTCAGAAGATGAAATTGCAACCACATGGAGCCAAAATATTGGTGAAGCTTGTGTATGAATTTTAGATATTGGTCCACTATATTTTTAAAGACATGAGCCGAGGAAGTTAGGGTTTTTGCAAGCTCCATAATTCCATCTCAAACTAGTGACCTAGGGAACATCATCATAAATTGCTCTTAGAGCATCGGATTAGAATTTATTCAAAAGTGACTATAATTAGATGAATTGTATTTTATTGGGTATCATTTTTAGGGATGAAGGTAAAAAAATTGACACGTGGCACTTCGTACAAGTTCAGTCTACTAAATAAGTCTATAATCAAGTCATCGTGGGAGATTGGACATAACTCTTTCTTGAAGAATCCAATATTGGTCTAACTTGTGGGGTTGGAAAGAAGACTCACATGGCGAAGAAGAATTAGATGGATACTATGGGATGGAATTTCAAAACTTAAAGATCTGAAATTATAGAGATACAACAACTTTAATATCGAGCTCCTACAAAGCCAAAAAAGGGTGTGTATATTTTTTTTAAATTGGCATAAGTTTTATTTGTAAAATCAGTTTGAAATGATTCAAGGGGTTGTTGTAACTACTACAAAACCCTCCAAAATTTTGTCTTACACTCAATTTCAAAGCCTTCCTTGGTCTTTCACGTTATTGTGGCAAACATCGAAATTTTTTTCATGAGCTTTCTTGAAGTATTTTCTCCCTTTTGCAAGTTGGGTAAATTATCATCTTTTGGCATGATTGGCTGTTAAATAATGTGTAGAATCCTATTATGATGGTTTCAACAATATATCCTTGCGTATATGAGTTGTTATAACTATGTAAACATTTGTCGTACTCATTCACAATTTTTTTAGGACTATTGCACAAGTGTCATCACGGTCATCTCAAAGTCTATCTTAAGTGTGGCACTTGTCGTAAATGGTCATAAAGCGGTCACACAAAGGGAAATGTATTGTTATTGTGTCCTGGGTGATCTATGTTGTTGTTTTGTTAAGTATTCTAAGTGAGAGATCACATTCGAAGTCTAATCACTGTTCACATTAGTTTAACCGGTCTTACATTTAGCCATTTCTAAAAAGGCTTCCCAACTAAGAAACTTGGCTTCACCAGCCTCCTTGAACTGTGCATTGTATAGTTCCAGTCCTCTAGTTGTGACCTTGCCCCTTGGCACTACGCAATTGCTACCTCCTAGGACTCCTACACTAAGAAATTTTTATGTTCAATCTTTGGCCTTAACCTCAATAATTGCAAAATCATTCCTCCTAGACCGACCTTCACTGCATAACCAAAAGCCTCAAGCTCATCCCCTGATCCTTTGAAATACGTAACTACACAGTAGCCCTACCTCGCTTGTCTCTCAAAACTATGCAATGTGTCCTCTCAGTGCTCATCCCCTTAGCCTGTCTCATTGGCTCTCAAAAATACGTAGTCTTTTCCCTCACTCATGCCTAAAATGTGCACTGCGGAGTCTCATAGCTCAAGCCTCAACCCTAGCTGCTAGAACTGCATAGTCATTGATCCCTCTCTCTTGATTTGTCACTCAGTTCCGACTCAGTTAATGGATCAAAATGCATTATATTAGACTAGGGGATTTTCATATTGATATCATCTCGTCATGAGTGAATCACAAATGCATGTACTCTATCACACCATGGAAAGATGATGAAGAAGGAGATGAAGGAGGGAATATTTCTGAAAGACACACTTGTAGCTAAACACACAAGTTGATCAATCAATAAAAGAAAAAGGGACATTAGTTTGTGATCACAACTCAAGACTTAAGATCATTGAAGATTCCTCATCACCAAGTCATATGGAGGTGAAAATAAGAAGCATACACTCAACACTCAACAAAAACAATGGCTTGACATTGCCTCATCATCATGCAATCCATGTTAGTAGTGTAATGTCATTTCATGTCATGAATAGTCATATGCCACACCTTGTGGCTAATGATGTAACATATGTTTCAGAAATGTATTGTAAAGTGGAAGTCCAAAGGACACACATGGAATATAAATAGTCATGTAAGTTGAAAATTCATAGAAAAATAAACAATCATGAAGGTAGTCAAAGAGTCACAAGGAATGGGATGCATCACCCCTTGGTTAGATATACTCCCTCATTGTATGAGCAAAGGAATTTTCACCTTGGATCATCTCATAAGACATTAGAGAAATAAGCTAGTTCTTTTGAAGAGCAAGGAGTGGCTCCAACACTCCATTACTAGAGCTAGTGGTGTTCATTGTATACATGCGTCTTTGAATCTTTACTTAAAATCATAAGCCTTCAAGGCTAGAACGTTCTTCATGCATGGATTATGGATATTTGTAAAGCTATTATGTGAATGGTTGTGAGTCATGTTTTCTTTCATCTGTGCTAAAGTAGTTGAATTATTTCAGTTATTTTGGTACTTATGATATTGAGAATGTGTCGTAATTGCTATTATCACTATTGCATCCTTGTGGACTATTATGTTGGTTATTAGAAAAATATTCCTCGTTATATTCGTTTTAAATATCGTCACATATCTATGGACCATTCCACTTGATGTTGCACAAACCCTTCTTATTCATGTGCGTCTCTACTAGGGTGGTACTACTACCTCTCTCTTAGAGGCTCACTTCTCCTCCCCTTCCTAATGAAATAACTTTGACACACATATGATTGAACACTCACCAGGCACATCCCCTTGATTTTTGAAGGCGCATGTGCACTCCTCTCTCTTGGTGACAGTTAGAGCAAAGGCATATCTCTAAGATGCATGGCAACTAGGATGATATTTTGGATGGGGCTCCTACTCCAAGTGGAGTGAGGTCTAATTGGGACTTCACATTGAGGAGACTCCTTGGTTGATGGATTTATAGCACCATCAATGGTGGTGCTAGAAGGAAGGAAAGATGATAAGCTAATTCCGTTGAATCTAGTTTGAATCTCTTATCTAAAATGGGTAATAATCAAATCTTAATCTTAGTGTGTTTCTCTAATTTTTCCCTTTATCAATTTTCAATCCCCGATGAGCCTCTCTATCACTTTTCCCAGTTAAAGTTTGATGGTGAGGATGGAACATCCATAACCGAGCATATTTTTGATTTTCTTAAATTTTGTGAATCTTATGAAATCAATGATGAAGAGTTTGCTTGTGTGCTTTTCTTCCTCACTCTTAAAGGTCGTGTTAATCGATCATGCCATACTTTTCCACATACTTCTATCCATTCACTTCATCATTTCCTCAGGGAGCTTCATCAAGCCTTTGATAGGTATAATTATCGAAATGTTTGTAAAAGAATCAATCTATTAAGAATGAAGCCTAATGAATCGGTTGAGGAGTTTTCTAATCGATTCCTTCACCTTTATTGTGAAATTTTTTAAGAAGACATGAATCAGGATTTCTTAAAACAAGAGTTTGAGTGCTTGGTTCTTAAGTAAAAAAACATGTGTTTATTTGTTTGTTTTCCTTTTTTACTGGGATTTCGGTGCTTTTATCATTACATATCACATAGTCATAATTTAAAGTTTAAAAAATATATAATTTTCACAGTTGGTTCTCAATAATTAAACGTCCTATGCGTTTACTAAATTCTAATGCATTGGTGCCCCATTTTTATATAACAAACTGGGGCACCTATGACAAATAACACCATTGTGTAAAAAAACATGGGTTTATTTTCTTGTTTTCGTTTTTTACTGTTATGGAGGTGCTTTTATCATTACATATCGCACCCTCATAATTTAATGTTTTCCTTTTTTAAAATTAATTTTCGTTGTTGGTGCTTAATAATTAAACAGTCGATGAGTTTACTAAATTATACACACCAGTGTGTTTATTCACATAAGCACACCGATTTCCAGAGCTCTTTTTGGCTGAAAATTATGTGATTTATTTATAAAATATATTTAATATCTTCCTTATTAAATGGTACATATTATATATTCATAAAAAATGTATGAGAAGTGGTCAAGTAGCAAAAACACTGGTTGACACAATGATAACACATCTAGAAAAGTAGAAAAGACAAGTTCTTTGTAATTTCTTTACAAATTAATATTTTTAAACTATATGTACGTTTAACTAATATGTATTGGTTAGTGTGTGTCATGAAAAGCCACAAAATGAGGAAGCTTGATAATATTATTTCTAATCTAAGTGCAGAAGTGTGTAAAAGCGTGATGGAACAATTGTAGAAGGATGAGTCAGGTGAATGAAAAAATACTATTCAATATGAGTGTTTTTCTTTTGAATGTTCATTAATAATATACTTAAAAATATTAGATAACATCTTTCAAATAATTTATTAATTCACATATGTTTAATGTTTTACAAGAACCAACTACAAAGGAAACAAATGTCGTTCTAAGATTTTTTTTATTTTTTATTTTATAGAACATGTAGATGATGATTGATTGGTAGTTAGCTCATCTGGAACGGTGCCGGAGGTTAATGAAAGAGGGATTTTTTTTACAGAACTATGAGGGATATAGTAGAACAAATGTATAGATGTACTTTCCACTTACAATACAAAAATGAATCTTGTGATTCCAAGAACCAAGTTATATTAAAACTACATGAAGCGTTTCTAGAGCAGTGATCAATAAGACATGTCAGACTTGCAATAGAAAAAACATACAACAACAACAAAAGAATCATTCAAAAAGTAATATTCATAATTAAAATGTTTTTCTAGAATTATATGTATATATTAATGTAAATCATTGATTTATTAATATCAATTTTTTTATATTTAGTTTTCATATATCAATATAAAAATAGTTTATTACTTTTTCAAGAATATTATGAAAATACCAAAGGATCAGCGAGATGATATCTGAAATATGCCAGTAGGAAGGTCCAAAAAAGTGTACAAGGAGATGGTCAAAGAAATGGACATAGTTGCATTACAGAACGAGCCATCTCAACAACAACGTGCTTCTAATGTATTTAACCATATAAATTTTCTATTTGGTACATATAAACAAATAATTTAGCATTTATATTAATTTTCAATTATTTTCTTGCAAATAAGAAAGCAAAATGGAACCCATTCAACACATAAAACATGAAGACAAGGAAGAAAAGGGTTAATATCAAATTTTTTGAGTAATTGTTAATATTTCCTTATAAGAACTTAACATTTCAATTTTGTATATTTTAAGTTGTTTTACAACAATCATACTTGAATGTCTTCAAATAGGTGCTAACATACAAAGGAGTTATCAGAAGAATTGATTGACACTGGGTTAAGTATGGCCCATGGGTTGTGAGTATATTATGTTAGCATATTAAAAATTAATCGTGGATTTTGTAAGTATCTATGTTGTTTTACTTCTTTGATTTTATAATTAATAGAAAAAAAATCATTTATATTAAATCTATGATTTATTATGGGGTATAAAACTTGCAGGAAACAAAGTATGGAACTATGCCAACAGAAGAGTTGTTGCAACAAGGCACGAGACTTGGTTTTGAAACCACATGTACAATTCATGACTCACTTCCTTCTATGGTACATTTTTATTTGATTTACATTGACGTATATTATTTATTTCAATTTTCATTAATCTCACTTGTTATCACCCTAATTTTTTTTTTTTTAACTTTGGAAAGTTTGCCTTGTTTCTAGTTATGGTCTTATAATAAGTTTTGAGTCATCACATGCTTAAAGGGATAAGTGATAGGATTAGAGTCTCAATAGTGTCATTCTCATTTCCAAACCCTTTTTCTAGTCATGGTGTTAAAGGGTCTCTAGGTCATTTCATGCTTAAAGGGTTAGGTCATAGGGTTAGAAGTCTTTAAGGTCATATTTCATTTCCAAACAAAGTTTGACAACCTTATTCCATGTCTTAGAAGTCTCACCTTGTGTTTAGAAGTCATATCTCAAGTCATTTTGAAATTTTTTTGAAATTAGCTACGAATCCATGTTTTTGTAGCATAGACAGTGTAAAAAACCTATTTTGCGCTACGAAATCACTGAAGCAACCTTTTCAGTAGAAAAACCTCTGTTTTCGGTATTAAGTAGTCAACTTTCAAGGGGTTTTTTGAGCCATTGAAAGCATATTTTGGAGAACTAAAAGAGGTTCTTCTTCCTAAAATACCCATCTACAACAACCTCTTTCAGTTTCTTCAAATTCATTATAAGCTGGGAGAAGTTGATGACTCAACTTGCGCTACAAAATGGCTGAAAGTCATTGAGAGAAACATTCTGCTTTCTGGTTTTAGCAGTAAACTTCCAAGGGGATTACTGAGCAATTGAAAACTCATTTGTGAAAAGTGAAAGAGGTTTTTATTCCTAACATACTGAACTACAAAAACATCTTTCAGTTTCTTCAAATTCAGTATGAGGTGGGAGAAATTGATGGTTTAACTTGCGCTATGAAACTGCTGAGAGGAACTCTGTTTTCTGGTTTTAGCAGTCTTCTTAAAGATCTGTTTCTGGCCACATGCAAAAGTATTTTGGAATTTTGAAGGCAATTTCTCTTCATAAAAGCTCCAACTACAATAACCTATCTCATTTTTTTCATAAGTGTCACCAGTTGGGAGATATAAGGCTTTCTTTAAATTCATAATTGCAGAAAACAGATTTCCTGGTTTTCAGGGCTGTTAGGTCATGGAATAGCAGGGTTCATAACAAGGCTGGAGACATCAGCAAATTCGACCTCATGAGGTTGTAGGTGGAAAAGGATTAATTGAAGACTAGATTAGGTTGTTGTTATCATAATAAGGAGTTGTACTCCTAATTGTATTAGGACTCTAAGATAGTCAGTTAATTGTTAATTGTAATTAATAGCCTGTTTTATGGTTAGAATAGGTGTCTAGGATAGGAATTTGAATTCCTCTGATGGTGGATAATATAATCCAAGGTTGTAAAGTTATATATGAAGCATGAGGTTGAATTCCAAAGGGTTGGCATTTGTATTAGCAAAATAAGTTGTGTTATGTGAGCAGACTGTGTGTTTTTCAAACTTAATGCAAAGATCAGTTTGACTACTCAAGATTCACAAAGAGTTTATGTGTTTGATGCTCTTATGGCTTTGCTCAATTTCTTACTTGTAGTGGTATGAGCTTGTGATACTTAGAATTCATTGGAAAATGCTCTAAATTCCTTCACATGCCTGTAAACTTTGTTGTTTCACTATGTTACTGTTTTATTCATAAAGCTAAATTCTAAGTGCCTTGACTTCCATGTTAGGCTAATAATGTTGTTTTGTTGAGGACTATTTTTACTCCATAGCCCAATAGATATTTGGTAATCATAGTTTCAACCAGTCAACAAGTTATACTTCTCTTCATTTCGTTCCTAGATTTAACCATCTAATCATTAATCAAAAACCCTAAACCTAGTGAGAGAGCCCTCTCAAGTTGAGGAGGCTAAGCCTCAACCAAAAGATTGGTTTGAAATAGTTACACTGAGATAGTATGATCAATAGCCTATCAGGGTCCTATTTTGGTGATAACATTTTGGTGCATTTGCCGGGTGTCTAAAGATTACTCATTCCTGAAATCAAGAAGTTGAACTTCTAAAGGTAGCAGGAGCTGAGGAATCTTTTCAAGGCTACAAAACTACCTTGGCGACTCCACACATCAAATAAAAAATTGGAAGGTGACTCCACTGCTAAGAAGATCAGTTGCCTAGATGAAGTTTCAGGATGAGTTCCATTGCAAGAATGAATGCCAGGTATGCCCCTATGAATCGGTCTCATATCCCTGGTTTTCCAAATCCTATGCCAAAGGTCGAATGGTTAGATGATCTTCCAATATTCAGAGATGAAAAGAAAGACAATGCTGCTCTTCATTTGGTTAGGTTCCATATGCATGTACACAATCTTAAGGTTCAGTTCCCTGAAGATTGTCTCATGAAGATGTTTATGACCACTTTAGAAGGAAAAGCATGGTCTTGGTATAAAAGTTTGGAAAATGGTTCAATATATTCGCTTGCTAATTTCCATGATGTATTCTATGAGATGTATAAAGAGTGTCATCCCTCCTTATTGCTGGTCAAAGATTGTTGTAAACATTATGTGAGTCTTATTCAGTATTTGGAAGATTGTTATGAAGATGATGAATTTATGGATGAAGAAATTTTAGAGGCTCTTCATAACAATACATTTCAACAACTAGAAGAAAGGATAACATCCCATGACATGCAACATAGAAATTAGAAAGAGTATACCTATGAAAATCATATTACATCCTCCGAGATTGATGTAGAGATGCAACAAACTTGTCAGTCTTCGGATCATAATGAAGATGAAAATAATTTCAAACACTAAGAAGAAATACTGGAAGAAATTTTTTATAACCCTCAAGCAGAGGAAAAAGTTGATCATTTCTGTAATTCCTTGCAGCAGATTACTTCAAAGAATGATCATAATAGGGAGGAAAATTACATTCTCTATGGGAGTCATGCAAAAAATCAGTTGGATAACTTATCAAATAAATGTTGTGTGACTAAAGATCAGTTGTTAGAAGTAACAGGATGTTATGAGGATCATCAAGCTGATCATGCATTCTCGGATCCTATAGCTAAATACATGGAAGAGTTTTACCATCTAGTGTTTCAGTTTTTCTATGAAGATCAGAGGCAATTTCAGTGGTTGTGGTCATCACAATATCATAGCTGCTTTGAACTCCGATGCAGTCAAAAAACACAAATACCAGATAAAACAAATGATTGGCTACATTGGAAATTTCACATTGATTGAGCTGAAAGAAGTTTACAATTGATAGGATAGGTAGGTAGGAAAATGCAAATAAGCTCAAGGTTGACTGAGCAAGTTTTACTAGGTACAATTTGAAGCAGATTGGGCAGAATTTCAGAGTTTTTTATTTTTAAAGGAATGGATTGCAACACTGGAGCTACTAGTTCTTAGCATACCACAGGGGGCATACTATCCCTAATGGAGCCACTGTTATCACAAAAACCCTCTCCTGATAGGCTGTTGATCAGGAAGACCTTGAGTAACTGTTTCAAACCAACTTTGGGCTGAGGCTTAGCCTCCCCAACCTGAGAGGGCTCTCTCACTAGGTTAAATATTTTAGTAAAAGATTAGATGGCTAACTCTATGAAAAAATTAGAGTATGAATGGTTGAAACAGAGTCAATAAACATCCATTGGGCTTATGGAGTCAGAAAATGTTTAGTATGACAACAATATTAACTTAACATGGAAGTCAGGGCATCAAGAGTTCAATATATCAGTAACACATAAGAACATGTAGGAATGCATAAAGTGGTCTACAAAAGCCTCCTTCAGTTTTGCAAAATACATTTTTGATGAGGAGAAAAAAGCTTTGTCCCAACACCTATATTTCATCCAAAACAGAGTAGGGGACAGTTTCCTAGTTTTTAGGGCAGATGAAGGAGAAGCTATTGGAGGCCAGCTGGGGGGTTATGGACATCAACAAGTTTGAAGTTAAGAAGGAGCAGTTGTCAAAAACCGAATTTATTCCACATCCTAGGTTGTTGCTAGCATAATAAGGAGTTACACTCCTAGTTGTATTAGGATTCTAGGACTGTCAGTTAACAACTAGTTGTAATTAATAGTTTGTTTTAAGTATGAATAGGTGTCAATGTCAAGTAAATTCGAATTCCCCTCAGGTTTAAGGAAGGAATCCAAGATTGTAATTGGCTCTATAAAGGAAAAGAGGTGTAATGCACCAAGGGTTGGAAATTTTGGAGAAAAACACTCATATTGTGTCATTGTAGAAGACTATGTTTTTTATGTAATACATAGTTTGGCTTTTCTGCTCAGGATTCAGAAGAGATTTCAATGCTTGATTGTCTTATGATTGTCCTCATTTCCTCATTTGCAGTGGTATGAATGTATGTTACTTAGAACTCATTGGCAATGCTCTAACTTCCTTCATGCATTTGTAGACTATGTTTCCTACATGTTCTTATGTGTCACTGATATATTGAACTCTTGATTCCCTGACTTCCATGTTAAGCTAATATTGTTGTCATACTAAACATTTTCTAACTCCATAAGCCCTATGGATGTTTATTGACTGTGTTTCAACCATTCATACTCCTTTACTTTTTTCATAGAGTTAGCCATCTAATCTTTTACTAAAACCAGTTTCGTAGTTTTCAATTTGAGTCATCAACTTCTCCCAGCTCATACTGAATTTGAAGAAACTGAAAGAGGTTTTTGTAGTTTAGTATGTTAGGAATAGAAACCTATTTCACTTTTCAGAGATGAGTTTTCAATTTCTCAGAAATCCTCTTGGAAGTTGACTGCTAAAAAGAAGGAGACAAAGCTCCTCCTTTTTAGAGTTTCATCTTTAATATGCTTGTCTTCGAATCCTTCTGCTAACCAAATTAGCCCCTTTAATCACATAAAACATGATGAATTAGTCATAGAACCCTACTCAAGTTGGGGAGGCTAAGCCTCAGCCAAAAGTTGGTTTGAAACAGTTACTCAAGGTCTTCCTAGTCAGCAGCCTATCAGGAGAAGGTTTTGTGATAAGAAGTTGATGACTTAACTTGCGCTACAAAATGGCTGAAAGTCATTGAGAGAAACATTTTGCTTTGTAGTTTTAGCAGTCAACTTCCAAGGGGATTACTGAGCAATTGAAAACTCATTTGTGAAAAGTGAAAGAGGTTTTTATTCCTAACATACTGAACTCAAAAAACCTCTTTCAGTTTCTTCAAATTCAATATGAGGTGGGAGAAATTGATGGTTTAACTTGTGCTATGAAGCTGCAGAGAGGAACTCTATTTTCTAGTTTTAGCAGTCTTCTTAAAGATTAGTTTCTGGCCACATGAAGAAGTATTTTAGAATTATGAATGAGGTTTCTCTTCATAAAAGCTCCAGCTATAATAACCTATCTCATTTTTTCGTAAGTGTCACCAGTTGGGAGATACAAGGCTTTCTTTAAAGTCATAATTGCAGAAAACAGATTTCCTGGTTTTCAGGGCAGTTAGGTCATGGAACAACAAGGTTCATAACAAGGCTAGAGACATCACCAAATTCGACCTCATGAGGTTGTAGGTGGAAAAGGATTAATTGAAGATTATATTAGGTTATTGTTATCATAATAAGGAGTTGTACTCCTAATTGTATTAGGACTCTAAGACAGTCAGTTAACTGTTACTTGTAATTAATAGCATGTTTTATGGTTAGAATAGGTGTCTAGGATAGGAATTCAAATTTCTCTGATGGTGGATAATAGAATCCAAGGTTGTAAAGTTATATATGAAGCATGAGGTCGAATTCCAAAGGGTTGGCATTTGTATTAACAAAATAAGTTGTGTTATGTGAGCAGACTGTGTGTTTTTCAAACTTAATGCAGAGATCAGTTTGACTACACAAGATTCACAAACAGTTTATGTGTTTGATGCTCTTATGGATTTTTTCAATTACTTACTTGCAGTGGTATGAGCTTGTGATACTTAGAATTCATTGGAAAATGTTCTAACTTCCTTCACATGCTTGTAAACTTTGTTGTTTCACTGTGTTACTGTTTTATTCACAAACCTAAACTCTAAGTGCCTTGACTTCCATGTTAGGCTGATAATGTTGTTTTGTTGAGGACTATTTTGACTCCATAGCCCAATAGATATTTGCTAATCATAGTTTCAACCAGTCAACAAGTTATATTTATGTTCATTTCGTTCCTAGATTTATCCATCTAATCATTAATCAAAAACCCTAAAATTAGTGAGAGAGCCCTCTCAAGTTGAGGAGGCTAAGCCTCAACCAAAAGATTGGTTTGGAATAGTTAAACTGAAATAGTCTGATCAGCAGCCTATCAAGGTCCTATTTTGGTGATAACATCACCAATGTAGATACACTCATTACACTTTATTTTTATGTTTGCATATGGAACAAGAAGAAGGCGAAAAAAATCGATGCAATCAAAAAAACATATGTCCAAATAACCCAAGTCATGGAAGTAGCTCGAGCAGTAATGAAAACAATCCAACAAAGAATTATGATGTATTTGGATATCAATGCAAGTTGTGTTTTTTGAAATAATTTTTTGTGAAAATCAAACATTTTGTTTAATGTAATGGACATAGTGCCCCAATTGAAAGACAAGGGGTTACCAATAACTATCCCATTTTGTATGACAAAGATTCTCTTATTCACATATAATAAAATACATTTTAATTTATTCAATTGTGTTGTCCAATGTCACTATGAAATGTTACACCCCTGATTAAATATTATAATGAAGAGATACAAAATTTGATTATATAAGAAATTAATCAAAGCATCATATACAAATGCACACTGCTCTGAACATAAAACATTTAGCAACAATATTTATAATAATAAAAATGGTATCGTATACAAAATCTTGGTGCGTCCATAAAAAAAGAACCCATCGATGCGCTATTTTATGTAAAAGCACCGGCCATGCAAGACTTTTTTTGCATGGCCCAGTGCCATTCCTAAACATAGCAACACCAGGGCATTCAGAAACAAATGAGCACTAGCGAATTATACTCTTCAAGCACTAACATTTTTGCATTTAACACCCCGGTGCATTGTAATTCTTAAAGCACTGGTGCTTTCATAGAACCAACGCCCCGATGCTCCAAAATATTGTTTCCACCTCCGGTGCATTATTCAAATTAACAAAACCAATTATTTTATATTAGTAGTGCACCGGTGTGCTTGTACAATACATAAGCACCAACGTTGTAAATTTAAATAAAATCACCAGGTCTAATTTTTTTTCCCACCTCGATGCGGTTCTTGAAAAGTACTTCCTGTGGAATTTGTTTAAGACATAAGCACCAGGGTGTATAATTTTTAGGAACTGGTGTTGTTTTCATTAAACACCCCAATTATTTTATCTAAATTTACAACACAAATGCTTTTATAAGGCTAGCACGTTGGTGCTTTTTTCCATTAAGTGCACTGCTAAAACCTTCAGCCACCCATATTTTTTTAGTTGTGATGAAGTTTCATTATCCTCTCCTCTAAAACATCCGCTACCACAAACAGATGTTGTAGCGGAGATTTTTTTGACAAATTTTTCCAATTTTATAACACTAAAAACATCCTTCATAACCTTTGCTAGAAGATATTTTCCTTGTAGTGCTCAATCGAGAAATGTAGTTGCTCGACCAAGACAATATCTCGATTGAGCCCTTGTTTTTCTCAAGCACTGACCAACTAGGACTAAGGAGATCAATCAAGCTATAGCTCGATTGAGATATTTTAATCATTAACCCTCACCAACCTAATATTAATTGATATTAATTGACATTGATACGATTGACGGCGTAGCTAGGAGCTCGATCAAGCTATTTCTCAATCAAGATCCTTTTTCCACCCAACAAAAAATAAAACATAACACAATAGAACATTTATAGAAAAATTACAGAGAATGTGGAAATTACAGAGACAACGACGAAGATTGAAGGAAAAAACAATACAATTGGAAACATTTTCCTCAATTAATATAAGGTGAATTAAAATGCATGTGGTTGATAGCACAATGGAACTATATTTAATTGAAATTGAATTGTAATTGTGAAGAACTAACCTTCTATTTCATATTAGCTCTATTACAATTTAAAGATTGAAAAGGGGCTTGAGTTCCGAACCAAGAGGAAGCCCGAGAAATTTCTAGAGAAAGGATGAGGCAAAGGCGAGAAAGATTGAAAGAACAACAACAAAAACAAGATGATCCAATTCAACCAATTGATGCAAATATAGGTAATTCTTTGTCTCATTTTTCCTATGACAATTATAAGTTGTACGTATTATTTAGTATAAACTAAACAAAACTATATTATATATGGATTCCAAAGATCTTATTTACAACTTATAGAAGATAGAAGAAGACAATGAAATAAACTGAAAGAAGATGAAATAAGAATGGTCATATAAACCTAGGCATGAACAAAATATGCAATGAATATTGGTAATCCAAGAAATATGATTAAAAAAAAGTAAACAATGGAGAATGAAACAATAGAACCAAGATAAAATAAGTAGTGAAATTAATACCATGTATTTAAAAATTGAGATGCAACAACAACTACAGAATCCATAAGAAAATGAAATTTCATAAAATCACCAAGAAAAGTGATGATATCCTTAATAGTGGTTTTCAATGATGGACCCATTTTATAAATGGATTAGATTTTTTTGAGATGAACATGCATAAGGACTTTCTATTTTTGTATGTACATTAGTCAAATGGTATCAATCATATAGTTTTAAGCCATGAGAAGGAAACTATATCCCCATAACTATAATGATGATGGTTTATGGTAAACCAATAATCGCTTCTCATAATAAATGAAGGTTTGTGGTCAATGAAAAATCACTTGGTGTGATTAATCATTCATTGCAAATTGGAAACCACTTGATAAGTGAGATTAATAGTCCATTGGAAATTGTGAACCACCTAAGAATTGTAATGGCTGACAGTAACCCACAAAAACTAAGGATGTGATTTAAACAAAGAAAATTCTTACATTTCCATATTATTTACATGAATTACAATTCAAGACAATATTTACAAGAGGGATTAGTACAAATGATTGTCATGTAGGTGCTCCAAAACCTAAAAACATTATATTGATTAAAGGTTGTAGGAGTTAAAAGAGAGAAAACGTGTCAAGAACTAGAAGGAGCAAGAGTATCCCTCCTTCCAATGTGCATGTTGAGAATACATTCTTTGTCAAACATATAACAACATGAAGTATATGTGACATTCATCATCATAACATAATGCTCCTTGATTCCTAAATGATGATCCCTACCTTTTGAACACCTCACAAGTTTCTTCTGCAATCCTCATAAAAGTTATGAGAATTTGTTCAATTTTGTTCAAAGACATACAAAGTGTAGTGTAGATTCTTTTTTGCACAAAAAATATTTTATTATTGCATATCACTACAATGATCCATGTCAAGCTCATGATTAATCAAATTTATTCATATATTATAAATGCAAAAGAAATATTATCATGCATGTATTGATGATATGCTAAATTTTTACAATGTTAATTTTCTTAGACTGTGGCAATATATTGTTGATTTTGAGCTAGTTGTTTCTCAACTCATATTTGTGAAATATATTTCAAAGTATGCTTAAAAAGAAGAAAATAGGTTATAAAGTTGTCAAGATATGATGAAAAGAATTTAAAACATAAAATACATTGGATATCCTTCCTTATGTGCATAAAAAAGGTTCCTTTAGAAACACTTGTATACCATGACATTACAACACAAGAAATCTACCTCTTTTTTCATGTAGTTGAAATTCGCTTTTTTTTATTGAATGTTGGAACAAAAGTATTAATGAAACTATCAAGAGATTCTCATCATTATCATAACAAAATAGTTTTGTTCAAATATATAAAACTCTTCATAACTTTATAAAAAACTTTCTATAATATAAATATATTTTTTTGTTTGTTTCATGCCCAGTGTAAGAAAGATCCATGGAAACATAGGTGTTTCCATTCCATTGTTCAATTTCAGTCATTCTTCTATTATATTCCCAATAAGGGTTCAAAATAACTCAAAACGTTTTTTCGGACAAAGTTGCTTTTCTACAAACCATTCCATAACATTGCATTAGATATAAAATTTTCAAGTGAAATAGTGATTGAAAATTTGTGGAATTTTAGATATCACAAATGGAATTTGATTAGGGCCCTTTGTCATCTGAAATTGATAAAGAAGATGAAGACTCCCTCAAAAAAGAAGTTGATGTTGAAGAATATTATAGAGAATGATGAATTGACTCAAATAATTTCTCCAAATAGAGTCAATGTTTCATACCTTCACAATATTTTTTGATTTGGTACATATTTTAATTGGGAACAAAATAAGTTCTTAGACCATGTTGCAGAGAAAGCTTCTAATTTTATAAGAAATTCCAATCCAAAGGTGTTGTTTCTAATAATTTAGATGGGAACAATTTTTTGTCAACATCTTCATTGTTAGAAAAAAAATTACTTGCTTTTGAGATGATTTTATGCCATCCAATTGAATATGAAAATTCCAATCCTCTTAAAGTGATTATTCAAGGAATAGTTGGCATTGGAAGTCTCACTTATTCATTATATTTATCAAGCTCTTTCTAATTTGGTAGTTATTGGTATTAGGATATTGTTTTTGCTCACTTCAATTGGTATTGATTTGTTTAACATACATGCAAAAAAAATACACTATGCTCTCAATATTCCTCTTAAATATATGAAACAAATGCATGCACAGTCTCCAGAAATATTTCAAGAAGAAATTCAACACATATTGGATATATTTTCTTTGAAAAAATGAGCTTTATAGGTCCAATGTTATTCATACAGATAGATTCTCATTTACAAGAAGCATCTCCATATAACAAATCTAATCCTTTTAGTGGTAGATTCATCATTATTATGGGTGACATTAGTCAATTACCTCATGTAAGAGATAAACCTTTGTATGCAAGTAAAATAGCGGGGAATGTCTTGTGGAAAAATTTCAACATTGTTTTCTCTTTTGATACAATATTCCACTAGCAAGGAAATGATCTAAAACAATCCTCTTTATGAAATTTTTTAACTAATATGACAAATGCAAATCCCTTTATTGATGATTAGGATATTCCCATGTTACATATTGATATGATATTGCCTCCTACATAAAAGAGTTTATTTCATTCAACAATGCACTTGCTTCCAACAAATAATTTGGTCACCCTGCATAACAGGAAGATGCTAAAATCATTGAATTCTCTAATTGTAAGACATGTTTTAGAGCATAAAAAATGAAAATAAATTTTTGGCATTGATTATGATAAATTGGATTATGAAATCATATTATGTCTTAGCAAACGTATCATAGAAACATGTAACTTATGGGTGAAAGTTGGATTGTGTAATGGTGTACATGGTTGTATTTAAAACATTATCTATACACTTGGCTCAAATACTAGATCACCAGATGGAAAAGAATTCCCAGGAGAAGTGATGTCGTGTCACCAGGAGGTAAAAACTAAGGTATGTTGGTTAGTGTTCTCACTCAGCGGCTACCTACCACTTTGGTTCATAGTCAATCACATACCATTTGAGGGCCAATTACTTCTCCCTCGTCTGGAAAAGGTACCATAGTGACCAGTATTATGTGTATTATCTTACCCTATAGGTGACCGTTGTAGGAAGAAACTATACCTGGATCAAATTTTAGTGGCCACTGGTACCCTCCTTAGTCTCCATAGTTATAATCAGTTTTCACCGAGTGTGTAAGTACCATCCATCTGAAAATCTTGATATTGTTGTCAGTGATGGATTACAGAAAGCTTTCAGTGACTTGCATTAAGTGGAAAATATATATAGGTGTCTAGGAATGTTTTCTTTTCCTTTTACATAGATATGTGAATTTCAAAGTACCTGACACTTGTTTATAACATATTTATTTCATTTCTTGCATAAGTTTTGCTTGTCATCTTAAATAAACACCTATATAATTGGTAAAATGAATTTCATCTGCCTGACATCTCCTCACACTCAATTTAATAGACATCATTATAGACCTTGCCCCAAAATTCCCATCTCGAATACTTCAAAGTATTCCTCCCATTGAAGGGGGATTTTCTCCCCTTACAACTCACAAAAAGGTATTCCACTATGTAGGGATTGAATTTAATCAACCACATGAGGAACAAGATTTTCCCTATCAAGTTGGTAAATCACTAGAGGAATAATATGTGCCTTATTAAGTTGATAAACCACAAAAAAGAATGGGTTTTTCCCTCTCAATTTGATAGGATAACAAGGAGCTGCAGTAGTTTGGAAAGGGATGGAATGTTTGTTGAAAATTTTGATGAAATCATAAGAGAGGACCTTGGGGAGCCTATCCTTGATTGCATTATTAGAGAGCATGTTAGTAACATCATTCGACAATATTTTGAGAAACATTCAATTGTTACACAACTCAGATACTGCATGGATTGATCAAACATAAGAAACTAAAACATGCGACAAAGTTTTTCGGTATCCAAAATGATAAAAGTAGGAATACATGTGTGAATGTCACTGAAAATATATTTTTACATGTTATATACAAACATGCATAATTAAATGTGGATGGTAGGGATAGAACTAACAAGTCATGTAATGTGATTAAGGAGTATCACTTCTACATTAACGATGATCATGAGCATGACACATTGTTCATGCAATATTTCTTTGGCCTGATTTATGAATCATTCAAAAAGAATTGGATTTGGTCAGATGGTTGTGCAGGGCAGTTCAAGTTAGCATACAATTTTTATTGGTTGAGTCAGCTACACAATGAGATGAAGATTCAACATACTTGGAGCTTTTTTGAAATGGGACATGTAAAGGGTGAGCATGATGGTGTAGGTGCCTGTGTGAAACAAGCACTTAGGAGGTACCAAATTATCTATGTTGCAAATCAACTCAAATCATTGTATAAGTGGTAAAATGGTGCAAATCCCATTTAGGACATGAAAGTCATGAACAAACTAATCCTGTGTGTAGGTTCTTATGGAATGTTGAACTTGGCGACATGAATAGATCGAATCCTTGGTATTGTAATACTATAGAAGGCACAAGAAAATTACACTCAGTCAAACATATATTCATTCAATCCATTTTGTATATATTTATTTCAAAGTGACACATTTTATTCATAATGGAAGTGAAATAATTGATGTTATATATTTTATTCACAACGGAAGTGATAACCTAGTATCATCTTTTCCAAGTTATTGGAAACTTTTTAGAGAGAAAAACAAGTAAATAAAATTAGGATGATGGACTTAGTAACTTATTGAGCAATTAGGATGATGGACTCAGTAACTTGAACCTCTGAAGAGTATGCTGAAATGCCTCACACCATCCACCATGGGCTCGAGAAATACGAGGACACACGACTCCTTCGGTCTTCAACTTGCTTTACAATCCCGACTTAAGGCGATCTTGGAACAAACTGTCCTCAAATAGGTGGCCCAGCAAGCTTCAGAATTAATTCAAATAAAAATGTTACATACCAAGTTATGCCTCAGAGTAGAGCTTTCTGGTCTCTGATCTCTTAAAGCACAGAATACAAACACTCTTTCACACACTCACACATTCACTCACAACATAGACGTGTCTCTCTACACACACAAGACTCATACTTATAAGTTTAGAAACATATGAGAATTATTGAAGGTCCTGTCAGACATTGATTAGTCTAAACGGTGTCTGTTCAATATTCTCGAGTACAATAATTAAAAGAAAACGCACTACCAAGGTCCCATAGGACTTTGATCACTATCATAATCGGAATCAGGATCATGTGCTTCTGATGAAGATGAGGGAAGCTTTTGCTTTAACCATGATTGATTTAACCACTCCAAATATTCTGTCTCCCATGTGTGGTCTTGTTTCTCTTGAGCATCTTGGTACAAATCCACGAAAATAGTTTCTTTTTCGTCGGATACCTTCTCTTTCCTTTTGCCATAGCTGCTTTTTCTTTTGTCGAGACTGTAGAAGATTCTCATTTTAGTGGTGCCTTGGATGATTGTCCTGTATCAAACTTTATCCTGTCAGTCGTAACATAGAGATTCTTTTGTGGAAATAGATATTTATTGTCCTCTTTCGTCCACTGATCTACATAAGCCATTGGATCTATCTCAATGTCAAGGAAGGAATCTTTTTTACTTTTACGGAACTCAGGCATTGTTTGAACTGACAGTTCAACTCCATCTAATAATTCCCATTTGAAAATTTGGAACATACTGATAGAGCATTCTATGTCACATTGGACCCATAGCTTGCAGTTATGATTGATATTCTCTTGCTACTGCCAACCTAATTCAAAAATCATAGATGAACAAACCTTGGTTGACAATAATAAATTTATCAAATAAACGACATCATCACTCCAATTTCTTGCCATAACACTAATAGTAATTAATGCCTTTGAATTAATCAGTAATTTGATTACTCCAAATCTTCCTTGAAGTGTTTCCAAAGTTCTGATCATAGACAATTTTTCAGGTAACTTGAGGCTGTGAAATTCTTTAAGCCAGAGAGTGATTTTCTTAATTTCTTCATTATTGTTGGCTATCACAGAGGCAGCAACTCGTTCAGGGCCATATAATTGTGCAAAAGGATTTGGGATAATAGGATTTCTGAACTCTAAACTTTGATAATCCCAAGGTGTCAAGAATGTTCGCAGATATTGCAATGTCCTTTCAACACATTGAGAAGCTCTTGTGAGTGGCTTCTTTTGACAATGGCCATTTTTTATTTCCCTATCTGCAAATGGTTCAAATAGTTCATATTAGGGGAATGAATCTGTTCTTACAAAATTTTCATCATTTCTTTGAAGAAATGCAACATCAAGTTCTTCAAAATGATTAGAAATTCTTAACGACTTTAGAAACCTTCCTACGCTTTCAGTCATATTTATTTCATCCAAATCCAGCATTTTAGTAGAAGTATAAATAGCAAAAGAGAAATCTATACCTCCAATGATCTGATAATAATTCAAAGTTTGCAAAACCTTGATCATGGATTCAGTATATTCTTTAGTCCAGTAATCATCAAGAGTCTTGAAATAAAGTTTTACCTTCATATTTGGCAGAGGATATACCTTTACCAATTCTTCATCTAGACCCAACAGAACACCAACATTTTTGGACTGCCAAGCTTGACATCTGTGTATCCATTGATTTCTTCTCATTCTCAGTCCAATAACCTTTTTAATTTCTTCGACCACATCACCAAGAATTAATTCAAGAATCTGAAATCTTTTTACAAAAGTTTCAAAGCTATCATCTGCAGGGGTCTTACCAGGAATAACAAAAATATCAGTTCTTTGGTTATGAACATGGGCCTTGTTCATTTCTCTGGTAAGAGAGTCGGCTAAATAATTGGAAATACCTGGCACCCATTCAACATCAAAATCATACATTTGAAACCATATCTGCCATGCCAAAAGTCTACCTCTTGCGAGCTGTTTTGATATCTTGGCTGATAAGAAATATTTGAAATTCATTGAGTCTGTTCTTATCAGGAACTTGGCAGGGGCCAAATATAATTCAAATTTTTGTATGCCATTAAAAATGACAAGAGTTTCTTTTTTCTACTGGAAAATAATTTTTCTGGTGAATCAGAAATTCTCTAGAGGCATATGCACATAAAATTTCTTTCCCTGTCTCTTTGTTTCTTTCAAAAAGGATGGCTGCCCAAAAATTATCAGACGCATCAGTCTGAAGGATGAGAAATCCATTACCTGGCGGTTTGAGCTCGGGGAGATTTTTGCATTCAGCTTTTAACATTTGAACTGCTGTTGTGGCTTCTTGTGACCATCCAGAATGCAAATGTCTTCTGATTGGAGTAGTTTTTTCTGACAATCTAGGAATGTATTTATGCACATAGTTGAGTATTCCTAGAAATCGTTGAATCATTTTAGTATCCTGTAACTGATCAGGAAATTCAAATAATTTTGTTAAAACATGGGGTTGCATCTGAATTTTACCATTGATAACATGGATACCCAAAAAATCAATACTATCTTGAAACAGAAGCATTTTCTTTTCTGAAAAAACAATACCATGTTGCTTTGCTTCTTCAAGAAATATCTATAAATGCTTCATATGTGATTCAAGATCCTGACTGTGAATCAAAATGTCATCAATATAGACAACAATAAAATCATATTTACCAAAAATATAGTCCCTTCACCATTGAAAGAAAGCTGGAGCATCTTTCAATCCAAATGGGACTACTCTCCATTGGAAAAAACCTGCGGGACATGTGAATGAAGTTTTGTGACGATCTTCTTCTTTGATTTGTATCTGGTAATAACCAGACTTCATGTCAAACTTACTAAAGATCTTGCTATTCTGAATTTTTTGCATAATTTTTTCCTGGTGGGTCAAAGGATAGTTGAAGCCCTTCGTGATTGCGTTCAATGGTTTATAATTAATGACCATTCAATCTTTTCCTCTGACTATCTCTGAGTGATTTCTTACCAGGAAAGAAAAACAGGAATAATGAGAAGAACTAGGTTCGATTAACTTGAGATTTAAGAGTTATTCAATCTGCATTTTTTAATTTCTTTTTCATCTATTAGAGTACAGGGTATAAGCTTTCCTATAACCCCATTGTCATGCAGAGTAATTATTTCTTGCTGAGGACTTTCTTTAGTCCAAAATGCTTAAGGATTTTCAGAACAACATTTCAACAATTCATCATAAATAGTCATTTGTTTAGGAGACCAATCAGGATTTCTGTTTGCCTTTTGTTTTGATTTTGTTTGACTCCTTTCTTCATAAATCTACAATACTTCTTGCCAATTATGAGAAGTATTCTGGGTTTTTTCATGCCGGAGTTCTTTTGGCTATTTTCTTTTCTGGCTTTTAAATTAGCCAAAGTCAATCTTGGAACTGAGATTGCCTTCTTTTCTATATTCAGAATAACTTTGTCATCACTAATTGTAACTGGCAACACAGAATTAATAAACAACATTCCAAGAAACAAACTTGTAGAGGCATCATAGTGCTGAATTGCAGAAATTTTTACAATACTCCCCCCTACTCTTAAAGATACGTTATCAACATAGTGGGTGAGATTGACAGAGCCACCAATGGTCTCAGAAATTAGAATATTTTGTAAAGGCTTCCATAATCCTTTGAATAAATATGGGTGTGCTAAGTTATTGGAGCCACCTATATCAATGAATGCATCCACAGTGATCCATTCACCTTTAACTTGGACTTCAACAGGAATATAGAGAAGATTGTTAGTTTTAACAATCTTTTTGAGAAAAGAACTTTCATCTAGATTAACAGATGTGGGAATGGGCAAAGATGAAGATGACTGAGAAACTGTCTTTGGGTAAGGACAAAAAGAATTCAACGTGGATTGTGGAGGCAAAGAATTTAAAACGGAGTGTGAATTCTTAGTATCTCGATCGGTAGATAGAGAGGGAACAGTAGAGATAGCATCATCTGAAATGGATTCAAATGTCTCATCAGTGTAGTCATTGGAGCTATACTCATCACTAAAATGCAAGTCAGTTTCATTCTCAGATTCAGAACAATCATAGCAAATATTCATTTTCTGGCATGTGTCAGGAACTGACTCAATATCTGACAAGGAAGCATCAGTTAAAATATATACATCTGATACTTCATCTTGGGAATCAACAATTGACCAATTATCTACAAAAGCATCAATCTCTATACATGCTTTCAACTTGTTGGAAGAGCTTTTGGGACATTTTCTGGAAAAGTGACCTTCTTGTTTGCATATAAAACATGCATTGTCTCTTTTTGGTTGCCTGCGCTTTTTTAAATATTTGAACTTGCGAAATGGCTTTCTGTGATTGGCTACTCTCTTGGCCCTAAATTTTCCATATCTTCTAGATTTTCTCTTTTTGAATGGTGTCCATGGTAATACAAAATGACAAACATCAAGCCCAGGAGAAAAATCTTGAGCTTTCTTCTGCCAACAAAGATATTTAACTTTTTCTTGACACTGAAATAAGAGATCTATCCAATAAGTCTGTTCAATATTTTTCCCTTGAACATCCAGATATTTCATTATCATATCACCTAGATTACCAGGCAATTTTGACAGGAATGAAATCTTTTGAGTAGAATCGTTGGAAAGATTAGCTTTATAGATATTGGCCATATAATCATTACCAAACTGATCTAAAAACTTTAAATCCTTCAATTCCATTGTTGCTAGATCTGTTATAATCTGTTTCTTTTCATTTGCTGTTTCGGGGACAAATTGGGTTTTGAGTAGTAATTCTATTATAGCTAATCCTACAGCAGCTACATTCATTCGTTCTTGTTCTGATGGTCCCATCCACCAGTCATATACAATTCTGGCCATTCGTTTTTCTGCTAAGGCAAAAATAGATAGATTATCTAATTTAGAGACAATTTGCATTTGATATAGGGCACCAATCCAAACTCTAATGGATTCAGCTAGATTTCTAGATTTGTCTAAGTCTAGAACATATCCAGTGGCATTGGCTACAAACAAGTCTTCTTCAACCCTTGGGTACTTATGTACTTCACGAAGTACAATGACTTTTTGGAGAGATGGCAAAATGAAGGAATGGAATTTAGAGGCAGCATTTTCTAAAGTGGGTATCTCACTTTTTGATTTGTGAAGATTTAGTGATTTTGCTGGCTCTAGTCTATGTTCAGCTTGGGCACTGGATTCAACTTCACTGCCCTCTTTCTTTTCATCTATATCCCAATAGTTAGGAGTATCCATGGAGATAGAAAATTTGGGAACCTTTGATTCTCTCCTTTTCTTTTCTTTTTTCTTTTTCTCTTTTGCTTCTCTTCTTGCTTTTTCTTCTTGCTGTTCATCATGGAGAAGCTTAAGATTAGCTAGAATTAGCTCAGACTGGGATCCTAAATCATCCAGAACTTCCTCTGCATGTGCACACCATGTGGTAAGGTAATTACCAATCTGATAAGTCTGATCTAGGTCAGTGGTGTTTAATGCATTATGCTCTATCAAGGGAGCACAGTCAGCTCGGGTCGGCAGCTATTTTGACACAGAAGAGGTGGTGCAAAATTTTGTCTTAGGAGGCCATTTCCCACCCTTTACAAAACGATGATTTGCGTATTGCCATTCTTCAACAAGAGGAAACTGGGTATGATAAATACAATGCATTTTATTTACAGCTAAAAAAGGTTTAGATTCAGGTATATACAGTTCAGTTGACGACAACTGTGGTTCAGAAAGACTAACTTCTTCGACTGGAGGGAGATTGACGCGTCTTGAAGAAGAAGCTTCAGTAGAAGGTACAGGGATTACATAACGTCGTGGCCTAACGATAGGTCGAGGAATCTATGGTTTTGCAGGAATAAGCTTTACTTGACCATTATTAATCGAGATTCTTTTGAGTTTTGACTCAGGCTTGCGATCATCTGCAATCGACTTATATTGAAAATACCAATTGCTTGGCAATTCAGTTTGATCATACAGAACACCTTCAACTTGAGCATTTGAAAGACCAACAGTAACACAGTCTTTTAAAATGGGTTGTTTGAGTTTAGGGTGAGCTGTGTTGGTTAATTGAAAAGAAGCTTGAACCAGTGTAGAAAGATACTCAGTATCTTCTATCATTTGAAGTCCTTGAACTCCTACCAGGAGTTTCCAACAATCTTTAAGATGGATATCGGCCAAGCTGATTGAATAATCAGGAAATATTGTACCATATTGACACCCAGTAGATAGATTACCCAAAATAGTTCCTATTCTTGCATGGTCATAAATCTGGTGACGGGTATCAAAAACTTCAGCAATGCAGGGAGTATTTAATCCATGTCAGAACAAAGGAGCAAGACCAATTCTAATACCACCAAAATGAAGATAGGAATACTTCTGATCCTTTACATACTGTCGAAATTTCTTGATCTCATCATCAGAAAATAGATTTAAAGTGACTATTTGGACTGCGGGACCAGAAATTTTTATAGTAACTTCCACTTCTTTCAAAAAAGATTTTCTTTTAAAAACAAACGACATAGGAAATTTATAGACATCAGTAGCATGGAGAGCAGGAGGATTCCAGCTCTCAGGATTCTCAATTGCTTCGGAGTTTTCAGTAGATGTATCATAGTGCTGAATTGCAGAAATTTTTACAATACTCCCCCTACTCTTAAAGATACATTATCAAAATAGTGGTTGAGATTGATAGAGCCACCAATGGTCTCAGAAATCAGAATATTTTGTAAAGGCTTCCATAATCCTTTGAATAAAGATGGGCGTGCTAAGTTATTAGAGCCACTTGTATCAATGAATGCATCCACAGTGATCCATTCACCTTTAACTTGGACTTCAACAGGAATATAGAGAAGATTGTTAGTTTTAACAATCTTTTTGAGAAAAGAACTTTCATCTAGATTAATAGATGTGGGAACGGGCAAAGATGAACATGACTGAGAAACTGTCTTTAGGTAAGGACAAAAAGAATTCAACGTGGATTGTGGAGGCATAGAATTTAAAACGGAGTGTGAATTCTTAGTATCTTGATCAGTAGATAGAGAGGGAACAGTACTGATAGCATCATCTGAAATGGACTTAGATGTCTCATCAGTGTAGTCATTGGAGCTATTCTCATCACTAAAATGCAAGTCAATTTCATTCTTAGATTCAGAACAATCATAACAAATATTCATTTTCTGGCATGTGTCGGGAACTGACTCAATATCTGACAAGGAAGCATCAGTTAAAATATATACATCTAATACTTCATCTTGGGAAACATTATAAGAAAATAATTTTAAGGCTCCTTGAGCCCATCTCCAATATAAGAGATTAACCATTAGCCACTTTGTTACTCTAAAATCTATTGCTAAGGAAGTGTAACAGGGAAAATTTTAAGAACCCCCCCTAAATTTATAAATATAATAAATGGGCGAATCTCCATGGTATATAGGAAAAATGGAAGGCGATTTTATCAATAATATAATATGTATATATAATTTTTTGGCGAATCTCTCACCAGGCATGGCGAATATTTTACTCAATTATAAAATCTTGTAAGATCTTGGGGAGTCTTTCACTAAATAATAAAACTTTGTAAAGTCCTAGTGAATCTTAGCATAGGCTACATGCTGGTTTAATTCCCCCATTTAAATAGGCTACATTCCAGGTGAATACCATGGGTCAATACCATGTGCCATTTTTATTTTTATTAATTCTAATATTAGGGTTAATAATGGTTTTTTGCATGGCCCACGGGGCTTTGGATTGACGGTGATTGGGTGCGTTGTTAAGGCACTCCTTGCGATAGGTCACCGGTTCAAATCCCCCGTGGGTACTTAGGTTAGTCTTAACTGAGAAAAAAAAAATAATGGTTTTTTGCATGGTATTAATAACAATCTAGTCCATGGTATTTGTCCCATAGTATTTTGGCCATAGGTTTCACCTAAATATAACCCATTTTTTGAATGTTCGTAAATATAAGGTGACTTATGGAGTAAATATAAAAAAATGTCTAATTTGTTTACCATACCTCTCGTTTATTTATATTTTTATTAATTTACCATACCTCTTTTACAAATATGGTATTTGGCCCACACGATTCACTTAAATAAAACCACTTTCTTTAGCCTTCATAAATAGAACGAGGGTTATGGACTAAATATAAAAAGAGGTTTTATTTATTTACGATACGTCTAGTTTATTTATATTTTTATTTATTTACCATACAGTTTGAGTAAGTATAAAAGACGTTTTATTTATTTACCATACCTCCACTTTACTTATATTTTTATTTGTTTACACCGTTACATGTATATAAGGTGAATTATGAAGTAAATATAAAAAATGTTTTATTTATTTACCATACAGTTTGAGTAAGTATAAAAAGACGTTTTATTTATTTACCATACCTACACTTTACTTATATTTTTATTTGTTTACACCGTTACATGTATATAAGGTGAATTATGAAGTAAATATAAAAAATGTTTTATTTATTTACCATACCTCTCATTTATTTATATTTTTATTAATTTACCATACCTCTTATAAATATGGTATTTGGCCCATAGGATTCACTTAAATAAAACCTATTCTTGAAAATGGGCGAATGAATTCACTTAAATAAAACCTATTCTTGAAAATGGGCGAATGGAAAGTTGTAAGTCCTAATTTCAAGGGCTAAATTTACCTTTTTTACCCTCTCCCTTAAAATAAGGTGGCTATTTGAGGTGATTTGTAAAAATGTACTATGATACAAAATATTCGCCCACTAAAAATTTAAAACCCCTTTATTTCGCCAAAGGGCGAACATTCACCCCTAAAATTATCCTTGAAGTGTAAGAAAAAAGTATTAGTAGTTATAAACTTTTTGAAATATTTGAAAAATCAGAAATTCTTGTTGATTATAGACCCACTTATAAATGATATAAAATATGTTATTTTCAAACCAAAAAGAATAGCCACCAAACAACTTTTGAGGCCATAAATGAACTTTGTAGTTACTCTAGAATGAAAGTTAGTGTAAACAAAAAATCATAATGGTAATAGATACTTAGGATAGCAATATAGTAATCACATTTAAAAGAGTAGTTATAATAGGGAGATGGAAAAATATTAAATGAGAAGAACTTTTATCTCTATTTTGTAAGCAATGAAAAATTAAGGATGATACACATGTGATGTCACATGTCCCTATGCCTGAATGAGAATAATGTGACATTCAACGTATTAAGATGATACGTATTCACAATTGTTGTTGGTCCAACATCGGTGGGAAAGACAAACTTCACAAACAACTAGATTCAAACACTTAGATATGTCAAAATAATATATACTAGATTCAGGTTTTCTTAACTTTTACCATTTTACTAGATGTACAAAATTATTTCATATTGTGTAAATAAGATAAATATTAATCACTACCATCACTAGTTAGTTAAATATTGGTTTATTATCTTTCCATTTTGTCCATTACATTATTTTGATATTGAATAAAAATGATGAAAAAGAAATCACTTATTGGTTGTTTAATATTATAACCTAAAACTCAAGTATAACCCAAATAAGTTACATTATATTTCATGAAGAATTTATTATTATTATTAACATCTTCATTGTCATTAACAAATGGTATTGTTGTTGGTTTAGCACAAACTAGACTTAAAAGATTAATGGTAGAGTTGACGAAATTGAGAAATTTATTACAAGTATTTTTTAAGTACACCATCATATGTGTAGGGTTGTGATATTCTTTCCATGACTAGCCCCAGTAGTTAAGCGGGGGGGCAGCTAGCCCCCCCTTTGTTGTGTCGGGCACATCGAGGGGGTCATAGGGGGGCGGTAGCCCCCCTCTACAGGGTCCGGGGCAATGCCCTGGGAAATTTTTTTTTGGACCCTATATTAGGTGGGCGGACCTACCTATGGTTTTATGCATGGATTTCACACATGGTTTTGGGCGCGATGGTTTTTAGTCCATGATGTTTTGTAGATCTGGTCAAGGGAACTATGGTTATGTTCTAATATAGGGTTAATGGATTGGGGTTTATGGATGCTTCAACATGTATATGTATGTATTGTAACATTGAAAGGAACATAATGAACAATCAATCTGGTAGTCCCGCTTTTGGGATCCAGGGGAAAATCTCTGTGTATATTTGTTTTATGTGTTACGCTCTTGCCATTGTTTATTTTCTATTTTTAGAATTCATATGTAGGTAATTTCTGTACAGGGTTAAAACCTACAGTATGCTAAATCTAATGAGTTATGAAAATTCTATGTATACAAATTACATTTATGAGATATGTATTTTAATTAATTTCATTATCATTGTTATCTTTTTTAATAAAAATTATACTATAGAAATTGATTTAAACCAGCAAGATAATTAACATCCATAATCTGCCATAAACTGAAATAATGAATGTACCCATAAACTCTCCATATTAATATCTATACAAAGTACATTACATGAACATCTGTAAACTGAAATAATAAACATACATAAACTAAAATATTGTTCATGTATCCATAAACTGTCCATACGAAAACATACAAAGTATAATACACGTGAATGTGCCTGAAAATATACTAATTATGTGGTCTAAGTACCATTGCCCCTATGTGACTCCTGGTCAAAAATGACATCTAGATGTTGGTACTGCAATATAACAAATTCAAATTAATTATCGTTATTTACAAAATAAACAATATAAGATAAATGATTTAAGTTTAATTACATATGAATCTACTAACTTGACTCGAGTCCAAATAAGAGGTGTGTGGGATGGGGGTCAAATCAATATGCGTCTGATGCTCCTAAGCATGTGGATCAATGTTTGGGATCCGCATCGATGGACCCACATCAAGATCGCCTCCAAAGCATGCCTCCCAATCATGTGCCCACATCATTGCGACCTGGACACCACCCTATATCTAGGCTTATGTACACAATGGAAAAGGCAATATAAGTAGAGATACAAATTAATTAGCATGAATGTAACTTAATTTTTTGGTGTTGTTGTGGAAATATTAGGAATAAAAAAGTATAAAGAGCATTGTTCCATGTGGAGAGACACAATGACTCTCCTTAATGTGACTGTGATGACAAGGAGGTGGAGGTGGTGGAGACTCCGTGGCCACACACACTAATGGAGCCCGCATTGGAAAATCAATTGATACCTTGAATGACCTCATAAGTTGATCCATATAACTTTGTCTACATGTTATCATGGACTTATTAATATAAATGCAATCTGATACAAACTTATTAATATAAATAATGTATAATTTGATGATAAGAGTCAAAACTTCCATATATGTGTACCTTGCTTGAGTCATGTTGGTTGTACATCCTCCATAACTCGTAGATGGAATCACGACATCTACGTGCATATGCCAAAATATGCTCATGAGGTAGAATATCAAGCACACTATCATCATCAAATTCAATTGGAGGAGAATGTGGGAATGATGGTGGTCTACTCCTCTATCTATGCAATGCGACATGTGCATTGACCAATGTAGCTTTCATGGTATCCACAATGTTACCCCTACTCTCAATGATGATTCCTCTAGCTCAGTTGGCAATACCACACTCCGAGATGGTAGTGGCACTAATCTTGAAGGTGGTGGTACATGTGCAGGTCCTTATGAGCCCCAAGATTATCATAGCTACATCCCCTGTCAGATCCATAAAAATGTGATGGGGTGTTGGTGTAATATGGACTCACATAGCGCACAAACTATGCATATATCTATGAGTTAAAGTATAGGGGGACCTCATCATGGTGAGGTAACATGCCCCAAGCTCCAATGAATCGATCATAAATGTAAGAAGCAACATGAACATCCCTAATTTTTTTAATTTTAAGCAAACCATGTCTAACACAACCCACGGGGATCTCAAACAACTCCCCACACACAACAATGTCCTTGGTGGTGGATTTCACTACCTCCCAAGGATTTGTGCCTATATCATCCCACCTATTAGTCCTTTGTATGACATATAGGATGTTTCTTTGTGGGCCCACCCTTTGGTATACCTCCATCAATCGGTCGATGTTCTCCAACATCAGAGTCAAGCTACATCTAGTTGACAATCCAATAGGAAGTGTACCCAACTCATGTGTAATCTAGTCGCCTCGGGCCCTAATATCCTGGAGCATGATAATAGTCGTGGCATCGTCCCATGGAAGGATCGAATATGCATTTTCGTGCTCAGCTTCGCCCTTCTGAGACTTTGAAAGTCATAAAAATAATTTAAGATATATAACACACTAAAAATAATAGCATATACATCAAATTCAAACACATAAATTGAAGACAATTTAAAGACATATACACATAAATTAAAGACAATTTAAAAACTAGGAGATGTACCTCAAAAAGGTGAAGCTAGACATTTTGTAACATCATCGATATAAACAAATACACTGCCTCTCACACTCCCACTAGCATCGAAGCTAGGATCTACTAGTGAAACATGACATCTAGCTAGACTACATGATCTTTGTCAAGTTTGATCATGTGTCACTGATCCCCTCAAACTCCTGCAACTTGTCGATGGGGGAGGTAGTGGAGAAGGCTCCACATAAATTGAGTTGGAGAGTTGGTTTATTGTGAGGGTTAAATATAAATATGAGATATTATAAATGGAAAAAGGGAATAATATAATATTTATATGAGGAAATTGTAATATATTATTTGAATTTTAAATTAAATTGAGTAAAGGTGAAAAAAGAAAATAAAATATTTACATGAAGTTGTATGAAATAATAAACACTACAAATTAAATTGAGGAAGGGGATTGATTGTAAGATGGATGATATGCAACTAGATTACAAAATAGAGGAAAATATAGATCAACAACTTGAAAATTAGCCTCTTTGAGGGGGAAACCTCCTTTACATCACATAAATGAACAATTCTTGGATGATACAAATGAAAAGACCTCCTTGGTATATATAGGAGTCTAAGGGGTTACAATATAAATAGATCCTACATAACAATAATAATGTAAGGGCACAACAATAACAATAGTGGGATTCTATGGGGCACAACAATAACAATAAGGGGGACACACTAACAATAACAATAAGGGGGATACACTAGTATTATAGGGGCCTAACATGCCCCTTGCCTTCAAAAAATGTGTTGTCCTCAATGCTTGAGTAGTTTTGGATGCTTCTATATAAAATTATCATCCTCCCATGTGGAATCTTCAATGGGTAAGTGTTAAATTATGGTATGTTCTATGCTTAGAGCAGTTTACTTATTTTTCTTCTTATTAGCCATAGATTAGCAATCACATATACATTAAGTAAAGTGCGAATAGAACATTAAATGATCAACAGAAAACAAGCCAAGACAAGAGACACAAGATGTGGTGGCTAGCCAAGGACAAACCCCAATGCGGGGAAACCCTTTGATCAAATCTTCTTTTATCTTCAATAGTTCAGCAAAGAGAAATAGTACAAAATCTTAATTCTATAATTTTATATGAGCGGCAGCAAACCCTAGATCAGCAAAGTCAAACTTGGTCAAACTAGCTGAAATTGACCTCTAAAATGCTTGGTCAATTTCCGGTCAACTTGTCCTTGAAAAGCTTGAAGAAATAGCCCTTGAACAGCCTCAAAAGTTCAGTCAATTTCCAGATTTCTAAAGTCAACTACAACCCTAAACTAGGGCAGTCAATACCGGTCAAACTAGAGGTCAGATCACCTAGATTTTCGTGCCAAAAATTGCAGCCTACCTAGGAGAGGCAATCACACCCAATCCGCACTTCTGGAAGGTCAACGCTTGGTCAACATTGGTCAAAGATATGACCTACTTCCCTAGCGTCCTTCTTTCTATGTCTTCCTTGCCCTAAGATGTCTTCCTTTCAGCCACACGTGTGAGAGAGAGAGGCTCCTTTTATGCGTAGGAGAGAGAGAGACAAGATGAGTGAATTGAATTGTCAAAATGAGGAGAATGATCCTTGTATTTATATGCAAACGTTGAGGTTGAATAGACATGATTGTTGGGCTTCTGAGCCTACATAAGTTTGTTAGCCGACCTTGACAATGTTTCCATAATCAAAATAAATTCATATCTCCATAAATACTTATCAGAATCAGATGATATTTAGATCAATCCTACACCTCTCGATGAGAGGAATCTAGAAAAAATATCAGAAGCCATAAATAAGGTGATCCACATGGAGTTTGGCCCTAGTTTCCAATTTTAAAAGTAAGTTTCTCCACTTAATGAGATACTCTGAAATTGACTGATTTTGTAGTTGTTGGGTTGTTGTTTTTGTGACTACTTCAGGCTCCAGTATGATTTTTCCTTCTTTGTCAAGTTATGTAAGTATTGTTTGAACTAATGGCTTGTCACTGATAACCTTCTTTAATCATGAAACATGGAAACCTGTGTGTACTCGAGAAGATGTAGGAATCTCCAATTTGTTTGCGAAAGTACCAATCTTTTTAAACACTTTGTAAGGACCATAGTAATTGGGTGATAATTTATTATCCTTCTTAGCTTGCTTGAGGAACATTTGTTTGTATGGTTATAGCCTTAGAAATACCCAGTCACTTACATCAAAAATTCTTTCATTGTTATGCTAATATGGCTGTTGTTTCATTTGATTATGCGCCAGAGTGAGGTTACCCTTTAAGAGTTGGAGAACTTCTTGTTGATGCTCGATGTGGTCTTCCACTACTTGAAAATTAGAATTTTCTCTTAAATATGATGTGATGGATGATGGATGATATCCATAAAGTGCCATAAATGGGTTTTTTTTTGTTGTAGTATGGAAAGAAGTGCTATACCACCATTCAACCGAAGGTAACCACTTGACCCATTGTATTTGTTTATCATGTGCAAAGCAACGAAGATATCCTTCCAAACATTTTTTCAGTATATCCAGGATTATAAGATGCGCCATGAGATAATTGAGTACCAAAACAAGAAAATAATTCCAACCAAAAATTTCCAATGAAAATGGTATCTTTATCACTTACAATAATCTTTGGGTTTCCATGTAGCTTTTGAATTGTTTCCATAAATGTAGTAGCAACTATATTGGCTTTAAAAGGATGATATAATGCACAAAAGTGTGCATACTTGGTAAGTATATCAACTACCACCATGATAACACTATTTCCTTTGGACTTGGGTAAACCTATGATAAAATCCATTGAGAACTACTCCCAACGCTGACTTGGAATGGCTAAAGGTTGTAATAGAACTGGGGTCTTAATTGTCTCAACTTTATTTTGTTGGAAACCCAAATGTTCTGCCACAAAATTTTGAATATCGTATTTAAGGCCATCCCAAAAAAAATCCCTCTTAACCCTGTGGTAAGTTTTTAAAAATATTATTTGCCCTCCTAAGGGGGAGGTGTCTAATTCAAAAAGAATCTTTTGGTTTGAGATGGGAATTTTGACATAGATATAAGCGATATTTGTACCAAAATGAATCATTTTTCTAGATAAATGTATCAGGTGTACTGGGATCTTGCTACAAATTTTGAATGAGTGTCCACACCTCTTCATCATTATGCCATTCCTCCCTTGCTTCAGTAATCTAATCAGGTTGGATAATAAAAATAGCACAGAGCAATGCTTCCATATCATCATCCTTTCTTGAGAGTGCATCTGTAACAACATTTTTCTTCCCCTTTTTGTAGATGATTTCAAATTCATAACCAAACATCTTTGTGACCCATTTTTGTTGCTCTTCTGAAGATAATATTTGTTCCAAAAAGTATTTAAGACTATCATTATTTTTTTTACCTTTAAGTGTCTTCCCGTTAGGTGAGGTCGCCATATCTTTAGTGTAGGTAGTATTGCTAACATTTCCTTCTCATAAATAGGTTTTTGTAAATACTTTCCCTTGTTTGGACGACTTTCAAAAGAAATGGGTCTTCTTTCTTGCATTAAAACAACACCAATTCCATTTCTTGAGGCATCATATTCCACAATAAAGGTTTTTTTGAAGTCTGGTGCAGCTAAGATCGATGCTTGACACATTTCCTCTTTAAGATGTTCAAATTCCTTAGTTTCTTCTGGAGTCTAGGAAAATGCATATTTCTTCAGTAATGTTGTTAGAGAAACTACTATTCTCCCATAATCCTTAACAAACTTGTGATAATACCATGTCAAACCGAGAAATCCTCGAAGATGCTTTTGGGTTGTGGGGATTTTCCATTCCTTAATGGATTTAATTTTGTTAGGGTCTACCTTAACCCTCACAAGATACAATATGAACCAAATATTCCACCTCTTGTACTCCAAAGAGAAATTTGGAGGTTTTTTCATGTAATTGTTTCTCCTCCAATAGTTTTAGCACCCTATCAACATGTTGAACATGATCCTTCCAATACTTACTATAGATTAGTATATCATAAAAAAATACTAACACAAATTTTCTAAGGAAGGGTTTGAAAATGGAATTCATCAAACCTTGAAATGTGGAAGGTGCATTAGTAAGGCCAAAATGCATGAAAAAAAAATCATAATGACCTTCATGAGTTCTAAATGCTTTTTTTGGAATGTCTTTAGTCTTCATTCTAATTTGATGAAATTTTGAAGGAAGATCCAACTTGGTGAAGTAATTTTCTCCATGTAATTCATCCAACAATTCATCAGTGTTAGGAATGGGAAATTTATCTTTAATAGTGATCTTGTTGAGATATCTATAATTTAGAAACATACACCATGATCCATCCTTTTTATATACCAATACTAGTGGAGTAGAAAAAGAAATTTGGCCAACTTGAACTATACCGACCTCTAACGTTTCTGCAACCTTACATTTAATTTCACATTTTTAGGCATACAAAGATTTGTAAGGCCTAATATTTGGAGGAACACTTCATGGAATCAAGTGAATAACATGATCATAATCATGAATAGGTGGGAGGACTTTGGGAGTCTCAAATATCTTAGAATGATTGTCTAACACTTTTTGGAGATATGGAGAAATGGATTATTTCGATGTTTGAACCTCTAGTGAGTATAATTGTGCAATTATGCCCCATTGTTATTTATTCAAAATATTTTTCATGCCATTAGAGATGATTATCTTCCCTGGTTTCCCTGTGATAACTCTTAGTTCAATATCTTCCCATAAAAAATTGAATAAAAGTTCTTGAAAATTAAAAGATATCGTCCCCAAAGGTTGTAACCATTTGACTCTTAGTACAACATCAACACCACCCATTTGAATGGAAAGCATTAGATTATGCAATACACATACACCCATAGTTAGCTTGATATTATGGCACTTTCCATAGAAATTTAGCATTCCTCCATTTGCAACCATCACTTGACACTCTGGTGTTGGATATAGAAAGCAATTTGATTCCTTGGCTATCTTACAATGAATAAAATTATGGGTACTCCCTGAATCAATCAACGATATTACCTTTTTCTTCTTTATATATCCTTCTATCTTAAGAGTTTGAGGAGTAGTAAAATCTCGCCAGTGCATTACAAGATATGGGGGGATTAATTTCTTATTTCTCTAGGATTGGTTCCTAGTGTATATCCTCTTCTTTTGATGTTTCTTATTCCTTTTCTTCCTCATCTTCACAATCTATGTAAGATTATTTATTATTATCGCACTTATGACCTTTTGTGTATTTTCTATCACAACTGTAACAAAGCCCTTTTGCTCCTTTTTCCTCCAATTCTTGTGATGTCAACCTTGTAGGTTGTGGAAGGCTAGGAGCAACAACACTTCCATATTTATAGTTGTGAGTGGTAGACTTCCTTGTTGCCATAATTTTTCTTTCAACTTTTCTTGCCACCTTGAATGCCTTCTCCAATGAATCAAGTTCTCAAAGTGGAACCTCACATTGGATGTTATCCTTTAAAGTTCCTATGAAGACATAAATCCTATGCTCTTGTAGAATATCAGTTACCCAGATTTTCAAAATTTGGAAGTCCTCAATGCACTCTGCCATTGAACCCTTTTGTTTAAGATTATTAATTGGCTAAAGAAGGTGTTTCTCTTTGTATCCTCATAATGTGCTATAATTTCCTCTGTAAAAATTGACCAAGTGAAAAGTGGTTTACGAGAAAAAATATCTATATCGTACAAACTGATTGGGTTCTAAATATAAAGATACAATGTGTACCTTTTATGTGTGTTGCACATCGTGTAGATCAAACTATTGCTCCATCTATAGTATCCATGTTACATGATCCCTACCATCAAACTTCCTCATATCGATCTTTGGAATGTGGTGGGCCTTAAACCCAACATTGGTTTCTCTAAAATCATAATTTATATTTATTTTTTCCTCATCATGATTTTCATGGATTACCTTGTCACCATTGGGAAGCCTTTCTTCTAGAAATTTTGCCAAACCTTCCTTCAACCCTTCTATCTTGACATTCATCATTGCTTCCATGTCTGATTTTAAACCATCATTCAAAACTACAATTTCCCTTTTTATACCATCTATCTTGACATTCATCATGGCTTCCAATTCATTTTTTGTTACTTTTTGCAAGAACAAAATTTGTTGCACTTCGTCTTGTAAGTTTGATATATCACATTGCATTTCTTTCTCTTCTTCATGCGTCATAGTAGAGATTTTTGGTTGCTTACTAGGTGTATCCATTTTTTTTTAGGCATTATGGAATCAAACAATGACATCTATTCTTTGCTATGCCCTTTGAATCATTTCAAACTGATTTTTCAAACAAAAGTTATGCAAAATTTAAAAAAAATATACACATTTCTCTTGCTTTTAGGAGTGCAATATTGAAACTATTGTATCTCTATAATATTGGCTCTCAAACATCTAAAATTTCTTCATGTGGTAGTCCTTTGAATTATCTTTCCAACACCACAAGTCAGACAAGGTTTGGATTCTTCAAGATAAAGTTATGCCCAATCTACCATGATAACCTGATTATGGACTAGTTCAGTAGAGCGAACTTGTATAGAATGCCATGTATCACTGTTTCAACCTTCGACCATGAAAATAGTACAAGAAAAGATAAAATTTGTGCAATTTCAACTAATTTTTACGAAATTCAAATATGATGCATGTAGAAAAAGTTATGATAACTTTACTTAGGTCACATGTTTGAGGCTGGATTCTGGAGCACAAATAAACCCTAATTTCTTTAGACGATATCTCATAAAATGTAGTGAAACAAGATCTAATATTTCTACATGATGTTTTACAATATTTCGGCTCCACGTGGTCAAAATTTCATATTTTGAAGCCTCGTAGAAAAAAATTATAGTGGAAATTCCAAGATGATTTGTTTGAAACAATGAAACCCTAAAAGCCTTAGCTCTAACACCAAATGTTATGCAACCAGATCACAAAACAGAAGAAAACATAGATAAACATATTGAAAATTAGCTTCTTCGAGGGGAAAACCTCCTTTACATCACATAAATGAACAATTCTTGGATGATACAAATGACAAGACCTCCTTGGTATATATAAGATTCTAAGGGGTTACAATATAATCATAGCCTGCATAACAATAATAATGTAAGGGCACAAAATAGACAATAGTTGGATTCTATGGGGAACAACGACAACAATAAGCAGGATACACTAACAATAACAATAAGGGGGCTACAATAACAATAACAATAAAGGGGCTACACTAGTATTATAGAGACCTAACAATGGATAAAGTAGAAAATTTAAGAGTTGATTCAAATCATATAAAAAAACATATAATCATATAAATTGAATATAGAAAATTGATATGATGTTTCAGCAAAGTATAAGAAAAAGTCATAAAAGAAGTTACAATTAAAAATGAAAAATGAAAATGTAAATCACTTGAAGAGACATTGTAATATTGAATTTTATAACAATATTATAAATGAAAAGAAAAGAAAAAACTAAAATAAGTGAGAAAAGAAACCATAATTGAAAATGAAATAATATAATGCTTTTAAGTAAATTGTTTGAGAAGACCTTGTACTCTTACACAAATATCATTTGGTGTCATTAAACAAATAAATGGAAAATATATTCATGGAAAATATATACACGTTAGGTAGAAGTCTAAAGGGATAAAGTTGAATCAGGTCCCACTTAAGGAAGTCACGTAAGAAAATGTTATTATTGCTTTATCTTAGATTGAGTGAGTGAGGTTGGTTGGTTTTTTGTGATTGTTAAAATTGAGTGCAAATATTAATTTTGTATTTAATATAATACATAAATATTGAAAACGAAAATGGAAAAGATGGAGGCATTATAAGTAGAATGTGAAATCAAGAAAATGATATAAGAATAAGTATGCATTATAAATGCAAGTGAAAAAGTAGAATTTTGAGTTGATGGAATTCCTTGTTACTTAATCACCATCCATTAGTAGTAGCTAGGAATAGACTAGAGTATGTCTAATAGAATAAACTCTACATTGAGCTTGAGGATTTGACCCTAAGATTTTTTTGTTTCAATTCACAATACTCAATAACTGAATATAATATAGAGAGGTTAAAAATGGTTAGGAAATAAGTGTAGAGGTTGTGGCCTTCACTCCAACCACCCCTTTGTGCTTGAAGATTTGGATATTTCTGGAGGGGCGGTTGGGGAAACCCTAGCTACCCCTCTGTTATGGTTTGGTTTGTCGTCTGCCTTTGGGATCCCATGTCATTGTGGTTTGATGGAGTTTCTCAATAGCCCGTCTCAGTGGTTGGTGTTTCACCGCAGAATCTGGGCTTCTTTCTATTGGGATTTCTCACTAATTCCTTTGTCTTTATGGCTTTGTATTGTTGGGTTTCCCATCACTGCCTCTATCTTTGGGGTTTTTTCCATTGCATTTTTGTTGTTTCCTTTGTCTATGGGATTCATTTTGCTGGGATTTCCACCATTTCCTCTTATTTCCTTTACTGGTTTATATATGTTATCATCGCCACAACCTATTTGTCTGTTGTTGCAGGTTTTTTTAGGTCGGGCTTTGCAAATGGTTGCCCTGAATTTTTTGTTGCCTTCATTCGTGAATTTTTTTGTTTCTACATCGCTTTGTTCTCTACCCACTACTCCTTCCATTATTGCTTAAGGCCATGGCCTTTGGGTTTGTGCACATGTGAGTTTTGGGATGGGTCTTTAGACATGTTTTTTGGGATGTTCTTAGGGTTTGGCCCATCATTTTTTGTAATATTTTCCTAGATTTTATTAGAATGCGCTGAGATGTATCTCTACTCCTTTTTTGGTTTTTTTTTTTTTGTGGATTGTTGGGGTTTTTATGTTAAGACATATATTTTTCCAGGGAGACTTGGCCTTCTTTGAGGCCACTCCATGGATATGAGTTTTGAATATATAGTTATGTGCAATAATTATAGAATTATGCAAACAATTTTCATTTTAATGAAAAACTATTGGTTTTTTCTTCTATATATATAGAGAGAGAAGGTGGGCAGGGGGGGAAAGAGGAGAGGTTAAAAAGTAAAAATGTAAAAGATAAAGATAAAACACATAGAAATGGAAAAGTAGAATGTTAAGTATTTCTACAATGTAATACTAAGTATGATATCTAGGTTTCTACAATCTAATACTAAGGATACTATAGAAAATTTGTAAATGAAAATGAAAAAACATAATGTTAAGTTGAGGAAACCATATCAATGGTCCCTTGGATGAAAGGGAGATGAACCCTTGAGACTCGATATTTAGGGTTTTCCTTGACCAATGAATTCTTATTTGCTTTAAGGAATGCTTTCTAACCGAGGTGCCTACTATAACGGTTATTAACAAAAACATTAAGGAGGTGGGCCTTCTCTTTATCGAGGCTCTTTTCATCAGAGATTCTCAATGCACGAGTGGAAATCATGTTGAGAACACCCAACTTTTGAGCCGGGAAATGATGGGAGCTAGCATGGAGATACTTCTCAGTGTGTGTTTTCTTCTGAAACACTTGGTGGGAGAAGAAACCATCATTATTTTTTGAAATAAGAACATCGAGGAAAGGAAGGCATCCATCGACTTCCTGTTCCATAGTGAAATTAATGGCGGGGAATTGATTGTTGAGATTCTTGAAGAAAAGATGCAATTCTTCTTGGTCATGAAACCAGATGACATATGTGTCATCCACAAATCTCTTCCGGAGCTTGGGCAAGAGACGGGCTTAGGCCAAAGCCTTGGATTCAAAATCTTCCATTAAAATATTGGCAACAACTAGAGACAAGGGGGAGCCCATGGAAACACTGCATGTCTATTCATAGAACTTGCCTTCGAAGCTGAAAAAAGTGGAAATGAGACAGATCTCAACTAACCGAGCAGTATCAGGGTTCATGAGTTGGTTAATAACCTCAATGACCTCCTTTATAGGAATTCACGTGTAGAGGGGATACCACATCAAAACTCAAAAAAATGTCCCCCAGGTCAAGCTTTATGCCCTTAAGCTCTTCAACAAAGGACACATAGTCTTTGATGAAAGACTCTGTGAGGCCAACTAAGGGCCTAAGCTTCAAGGCAAGGTATTTTCTAAGGTATTTTCTTAAGCAAGAAGGTAAGAAGGTAAGGTTGAGATAAAATTTATTAAATTCAAAGAAAATAAACAGAGTTGAATGAATTCAAAGGTCATGTTTTATCCTATTGATTATATTTCTTTCATATGTATCAAATATATTACCTACGTAAAAGAAGAAGAAGACATTCATTTTATTTAGGCTAGACTTGCTAGATGGTAAACAATTATGAAAATTTTGTAGATACTTTCAATGATGCTCAAGTAGTCCATATAAAATTATTAAGATATTAGCATCAATGTGAAGTTTTATAATCTTCTTTCCTTGAATATGATGTTTGCAGAGCATGTTTTGGCACAACTAAGTATTGTCATGCATGGCTGAAAAATATGGTAAGTGTGGTTGATGCATTTCACTATTGAAAATTGTTGGAAAATATGATGTGCATGTTGCTGCAATGTGTTTCCTAAAGGAAATTTGTTTGATTCAATGTTTTTACTTTGTTATAGTTATAAATTTGACAATCAAACTTGTTCTATACTCATCTCCAATGATCATGACATTGATAATTAGTTTTATATGTTGAATGGTTTCTTTCTTTGTTCATCCATGCAACAATACAGATTGTTTATACTTGCACGATATAGGTACACAAGGAGATAGTTTTACAAAAGAGATGGTTTTGACATGCACAAGGTATGATGTAGAGGTGTCTTGTAGTTTTGCTTCAACATCAATATCATTGTGATTTTTTTCTTACAATCCCTTATCTTCTGAGTTACCTAATATATGTTTAGGAGATGATAGTTTTTGTCTTCCAAGATAAGTTTTCTAAATTTATCAATTTGTTTCGAATAATGTTAGTTATGGTTACTATTTTTATAATAAAATTTTGTTATTCCTTGGGATGTTTCAAACTCAGATCCCTTATTAACCTTTATTGAATGTGTTGGAAAAGGGGATTCTATTTAAATTATACAACATATTGCTCAAAATATGATAATTGCATTTAGTAGTCACTAGTGTGGTTCAAGTATCACAAAAGAGACATAGATTTAATTGTGGTTCCATTTCCCTTGACATAGAAATGGGGGAAGTTTTCTACCTCCACCAAAACCTGGTGTTTTTAACACAAACTCAACTTCCTTAAGAGCAGGCCCAACTCTCATATTCATATCGCCAAACTTCCTTTTGACATGCCAACATCTTGCTCAAACTCATCATAGATTGACAATAAGGATGATCTTGAGACTTCCGTGGGTGCATAAATAAATAATGTTTGCATCATGGATTATGAAGATATATTGTAACTTGGAAGAACATTCAAGCTCATTTGTTCATATACCCTCAGAAAAAAGGAGAAAAGCAAAACATGAAACCACATTTGAGGATGAAAATAGGCATCTAGGTTCTCATGCATCAACTATCATGTCTATCATATGTATTCTAGTTGATGGTACCATGATGATAAGTTATTTGCATTCTATTTCCTTCAATGATAGAGATTTAAGCATAAAATTTCCTATCAAGGTTTCAAATTTCGATATTCCTCATATTGATGACTATAAAACTAGAATGGTTGATGACAAAATTGAGGGATTTTCTTCCTTTGCCACTTTCCCTGCACCTCGTAAAGAATATAACATGGATAAGGATGGAATTTCAAAGGTAAATTTACAAGCTAGTGAGAAAACTTATGATGATTGTTTTAGAACAGAAAAATCAAAATGATTGGAAAAACTTAAAAAATATCAATCTAGCACTAGGAATAATATGAATACAGATGTTGGGGAGAGAAGTATTTTTAAAAATATCATGTCCCTGAACTTTGAAATTTGGGAAGACAATTCATTAGCTAGCCCACACAACCTATCCAAAGTGCTTCTTGGTGAGAAAGATATGAAACCTGATTTTCCAAAAGACACAGAGAGTTCATGGAAATTCCATAATAATGAGCAGCCCAAGTTTTCATTTGCAAGAGAAGATGAATCAAGTCATTTTGTTATCTCCTTGACATCTAATGGACAATTGCAGAATACATGGTCAAAAGGAAGAGAGGCTTTGGATGGCAAAAATGGTCATGAGCAATTGAATACATCATCAAATGACGCAAGTGCACGTAATCGAGGGGAATTCCAAATATTTCCCAATAGACATACATCTATGCCCTCTTCAGAATCCACATGTGAGTTGATAAAAAAAAAATTGCAATGTTAATATTAAGACTTTATAGTTATGTTTATATTTCTTGGATTGCTTGTGGTACAAAATCTAGCTCTAAATTCTTTTGTTAATGTTAAACCTTTTTGCTTATGTTTAGCATACTCAATAAATGTCTGAATTGTGTAATGGTTTCTATTGGGTGATTCAAGACCACATTTATTTGGATAATATATTGTGGCTTCCAAGATCTGTTTCTCAGGGTTTATTTGTTGTTGTACATGTGAGACTAGAAATTTTCTTTCTTGAGGTATGGTTCTAATTAGGAACTAAATGCATTAGTGATGTATTTCTAATCAAGAAATAGATGCACGAGTGATGTATAGAAAATATTGTAGTGATGAACTAGACAATCTATAAATGCAACATTTAAAAAGGAACTATCCCCATTAGTTCTTAGTGGAAATCCTATCTCTTATGAGTCACTCAATTTTGTTGTCATATTCTTCAGTGTTTTTAGGGTGTTGTTAGAGTAAGCCAGTTTTTTCAAGAAATGTTTTTTATATACTTGAAAAAGAAAGTAGAAAGAAGGAAGCCTCCAAGATCATGTAAACATCCTTATAATGGTATGGGAAGTACAAATTATAGAAGTATTTTTAGATGGTAGGGTTGTTATACACTTCTAAAGTAGCAAGAAGGAAACCTCCAAGGTCATTTAAACATCCTTCTAATGATAATGGTAGGGATATTAGGCATTCCTAAATAGGAGATGGGCCTAAGAATGGTATGGACTTTAAGGCGCCTTGAAATCATTTGTTAAAAAGAAAATAATTCCTTAGACATAGCAATAAATGTGTGTAGTAGAATTATTGTCATATTAAAATGGGATAAAGGCATGAATGTGGTTTGCTAGGTTTTTTACTCTTATTGATTGAAGATAAGACGATACTCTAATTGGTTGAAGATAAAATAAAATCATAAAAATCATGTGTATTTTTGAAGTTGAAGTATGATTTTTAACATTGGATTAAATCTATAGGTGATATTCCCAACTGGTTAACTATGAGAAATGGGACTTTATGGGGTTAACATTGCTCATTTCTTAAGCAAGCAGTCATTATATATATATATATATATATATATATATATATATATATATATATATAATATTAAAAATACTCCAACTCGGAGGTCTTCTGATAAAGGAGTCCAATGTTGTGAGAAGATCGAATCCAATTCTCTTTAGTCATACGATGAGAGATAAGATATAATTGATGTAGGAAAATTATGGTTGATATTGCAAGTTCATCGAAGGATGTTATTTTTTGTCGGTCGATCGATGCTCCTAGTCTGTCGATATTCTAACGCCTATGTTTGACGTTATTGGTAGACTAAATCCCACTCATGTCAGTCTTACACTGACCGATTTTGTCAAAATATGTCCACTTTCATCAGTAGACCAACAACCATTATCGTTAATTATGTGAGACCAGAAAACCATCCTTCCATCAGTCTATTGGTGAATAACAAGCGTTGAAATTCTAACAATTGAAAAAACATTGATAGTATGATTATACCAAAATGTTGTTTAGTGAAACCTTCTTTGTCGTTATAATGATGAAACATCATCACAAGATGTGATATCCCCCGTAAATATGAATATTCTTTTATTTACTACATATTTAAACAAACTAGAAAATTGATTTAAGTTTTGCTAATGAATAGAATTTTTGTTTTGAAATCATTAAAAGAAATGCAGTGCTGGAATTTTGACAAGAAAAGTGATTTAACATAATTTCATGAAAAGACATCTGTCAAAAGTTGATGGGTGTAATTCTCAAAGGATAGTTAGGTTGGGCAGTTACCAAGCCTAACTACTCCTAGAGAAAGGTTTTATCCCAAAAAGATCAAGAGGATAGGGGTCTGAGATCAGTAAGGGAGAAAAACCATGAAGGAAGAAAAGAAGTGTGTTGTAGGGACAGGCAGGAATTGTAGAAGTTAAGTTTGGTTAGGACCAGATAACTATTACATATCGATGCTAGAAGATAAGACCTAGAAAACGGGCAACTCGCAGGGAGACAGAGGCGCTATGGCACAAGTCTCAAGGTTGGGAGGCAAGATGAGTTAACAATTTTTATTGCTCAAATAACCAGATAAGTACTAAACTGGAAATAATATGTCATGTTTTAGTTGATAATAGGGTTTTATATGTATTGTTTAGCCGATAATACGATTATATAAGAGAATATCTTGTTTAGCAGATGTTAGAGTTATTTTAGTTCTAAAAATAGAATTAGATTATTTATTCCATGACTGTTAAGTATACATTATGATTACAGAAGCTCGAGTACCTATACATGCAAATTCTAGCAAAGGAAAACTAAGAATAACTTTGTACATTTGTAAACAGTGTAGAAATAACCATTACTGAGTGGAAATAACTAAAAGAAAGAAATACTCAGTTCGGATTCTGAACATAACAGGTAAAAGGAAAGAAAAACTAAGACTAGTCTAAATCTTTCTTTTGATAATAAGTAAAATCATCATCAAAGGAGTTTGAAATAGAAAGAGAATTACTTGATACATTAATAGAAAGCAGAGAACCTTAACAGATGAATTTAAGCCATAAAGAAGTAATTGGCCCTATCAACAACTGTCTCTAATAAAAGAACGCAACTCGATTATATAGTAAACCAAAGGCTATCTAACATTTTCAGGAAATGAAAGTCTCTCCTCTTGAAAGTATTACATATACAACTATAGGAAAATGCATAATATCTCACGATAAATCCACTTTGAGATTACAGCAACAAAACCATGGAATACATTTGCAAGAACAAAACAATAGGAAATTTCCAGAATATATATAAGGAGAATTTCTTGTTCAAAGTATTGCAATTAACAATATGTGCAGTCGGACTACGCGAAGGTCCCTCACCTTCTCCAAACGAAATTAAACAGTAACTATAAAAAGGAAAAAAAAGAACAGTAGCTGTCCACCTATCTGTTCGCATATATGTAATGCCAGAACAATCCACACCCCAGCCAGCAATTTCCAAGACTCGATATGGCCGAACCGGCACAATAGACCCTAGGACCTATCTTTTTTTTAAAAACTCAAAGGGGAAACGAATAATTCTGGGTGAAGAATTTCTCCAAGGCCAGACCCTTGCCAGTTTGGCACAGTCTTCGGATAGACTGAGAAACCCGGGATCCGGACAAAAGGATTTACAATAATTCAACAAAATATGGAACAAGCCTCTCCAAGAAAAATAGCATAACCAAATAACTAAAGAAACAAGTCCACGAACCATATCAAACATAAGCATCAAACCCCATAAACATTATATACTGCGTCTCATACCCAATACATGTCAATGGATTGACCTAGAGGAGCGAAAACTGGGAGGAATCCACCAGGGTCAAAGCCTGCGAACCCTAAACAAAACAATGTGATAGTCAGATCTCCATAAAAATGTGATCAGAAGCAAAATAATGAAGGGATACAAGAACTGAAAATGCCTTTGCTTACCCAGGTAGACTTCGAGTTCTTCCAGCTCATTGAGGAGCCTCCCACGCATACCCAGTCTCGCCATGACATAGTCTGGATGCAAATAGAGACAGTGAGACACAGTAGCAACCAAACCAGCTACATTGAACACTCCAAAACTCAAAAGAGCAAAGGGACAGGGCAAAAACTCATGAGGAAACCCTCTGCCAGTGGATGGAGCCAAAACCCTTCTCTGTAAGAATGCTAACAGAACCCTCCACGGAAAAATTGCCAATAGAAATACCACACTCCATTTCGGACACCAGCTTAAGGTCACCTGCCTCAGTCCACACCATTGGATGAACAACTACAAGGGGAACCATCGATGAGGCATGGTCATCCACGCAGTTGGAGGCTAGTTGTAGCCTAGATCGAAGACTCGCGAAGGAGTGGCCTCGTATTCCTAGGCAGGGACTAGATGCCTTTAATGTTGACTTCATGGATATTTGTACCAATGCATAGTTCGCAATACTTAACCATTGAATATTGTAATCAAATGAAATTAAGGGTTTAGGGTATGGTCTACACATTTCCAAAGATAGCCATTATGTAATGCAACTATGTAATGCGACCATCAAATAATATGTAAGTGATGACTCATATAATTATAAGGGCGGAACCTAAATGCATAATCGCATATAGATTGAGTTTTTAATCTAAACCACTAGTAATAATCAATAGTAAATAAGCAATGCTTTCAAGTAGCCGATAGACTTTGGTAAATAATTTTTTTTTATGTATATGAATATAATTATTACTATGGATATGTGACATATGGTATCAGAGCAGCTTAGGTTGCTAAACTGAGACCTCTAGGATCAAGGAAATAACAAATTTTGTGATATGCACGTAGGAAGTAGGAACAACTAATATGAGGAGAATAGGTAATCCATCACTCAAACCATTTCAGGAGGGAAATCTTGAAGTGTGGTGCAGCTGGGCAAGGAGCCACAAAACACTGACATAGATATTAGGGAGACAGTAAAGGAGTTAAAGGATGAAATGGCCTGGCTACGAGAAGATAATGAAATGTTAATGCAAGAACAAGAAAAAACTATGAAGAGTCTATCAGATAGACAAAATAATCGGCCACTAGTTCCTAGCCTCGAACATAAAAATGCATCAAGGGAACAAGAATTCCAAATTGAAGACATGGAAACTGGTGGCGAAGAAGAGAATCATGAAGAGGAGTCAGATAGTGTGTCCAATCACAGAACACAAAAGAGGCAAAAAGTGGAACTACAAGGTGAGTTTCAAAAAATAAAACTGCCTCTCTTCGATGGTGAGGAGGAAGGAGCCGCTGAAGCATGGCTCATAAATATTAATATATACTTCCAGCTATACGAATATGACCAGAATCTAAAGGCCCGTTTGGCTATTTTTCAACTACAGGGAAATGCCACGCTATGGTGGGAGGAACTAAAGACTGTATGGGGGGTGGATGAACAAAGTATCACTTGGGAAAAATTCTAGAGATATTTTAAAGAAAAATATCTAACAGAAAGATTCTATGATGAAAAATCTAAGGAATTTCATGATCTCCGACTAGGACAAATGTCCATGGACGAATTCATAACAAAGTTTACTTAATTACTCTGATATGTGCCATACATACGTGAATAAAAGGCAAAGGTATAGAGATTTATTAGTAAATTACCCCTATTCATGAAGGAACGACTAGAATTGGACAACTCGAAGACCATGGATGAGGTGATCTGTAAGGCACGAATTTGCTATCACCAGAATAGGCCAAAAGGAGACATGAGAAAGAAGTGGAATGATAAGAAAGGAAATAAATTTGTTCCCAATAAAAAATGGAACAAAGGTTCTGGTAGAAAGGGGGGGTATAAAGGACAAAATAACAGAAATTTTAATAAAAATCAGCACAGATTTAAAGTACTAGGCAAAGTTGGAACTCATGAGCAACTGAGTAAAGCTGGAGTGGAATTGGCTAGCAAGCCTCCTGTGTAGTGTTGGGGATGCGAAGGCCCACATTATATCAAGAACTGCCTGCAACGCAGAGGAGCTGATCAAATTTCTCAGTTACAAGAAGCCTCTACAGTGGGAGATGTAGCAAGGAGTATCCCAAAAATTAATGTAGTCCTGGAAGACCATCAAGCAGAATTTCCGCCAACAATGATTGAGTTTGAAGGTAAAATTTTGGACCAAGCTGTGTCTATTTTAATTGACCCCAAGGCTACTTTGAGTTACATTAGCCCTAAGACTGTAGAACAATGTAAATTACAAACATAAAAGTTTAAAAACTCATGGTTGGTACAGCTAGCCACTGGAGCCAAAAGAAGAGTTTTGGCCAAAGTTAGTAATTTTCCACTAATATTTACTAATCAGTCCATCATGACTAAATGTATTGCCATTAGGGTCTTATGATTTCCTTATTGGTATGGACTGGTTAGAAAAACATTGGTCCCTTATAAACTGCAAAACTAAGACCATTAATTTTCAGAATGACAAGGGTGAAAGACAAGAAATGCAAGGCATTCAGAAGTCTTTGCAAGACCAGTGACAACCTCTCAGCTAGCCAAATGCATCAGAAAAGGCTGTCAGATTTTCGCCATACAGGTAGGATATGCTAACTCTAAGGAGAAATCTATTGCTTTAGAGAATATACCAATGATAAAAAAAAAATTCCAAATGTCTTCCCCGAGGAAATCCCAGGTTTACCTCTGAAAATAGACATAGATTTTACAATTGACTTGATTCCGAGAGTTGCCCCAGTCTCTTGAGCCCCTTACTGCATGAGTGTACCTGAATTAACAGAATTAAAAATGCAATTACAGGAGCTGCTAGATAAGAAGTATACTCGGCCTAGTGTGTCTCCTTGGGGAGCCCCAATATTATTCATTAAGAAGAAAGATGGAACATTGTGAATGTGTATGGACTATCGTCAGTTAAACAAACTGACCATTAAAACTAAATATCCCCTACCTCGCATAGACGAACTGTTTGACCAAGTTAAGGGGGAAACCATATTCTCTAATATTGATCTTCGATCAAGCTATCATCATATTCGGATAAAGGAGGAGGTTATAGAAAAAACTGCCTTCAGAACTCATTATGGGAATTATGAGTTCGTAGTGTTGCCTTTTAGGTTAACTAATGCACTCGAAACTTTCATGTGTCTCATGAACAACATATTTCATCAATACCTGGACAAGTTTGTGTTAATCTTTATTGATGACATATTGATCTACTCCCGGAGCATTGAAGAACATAAAGAGCACCTCTGCATTGTTCTACAAGTTCTAAGAGAACACCAGCTATATGCCAAATATAGCAAGTATGATTTCCTTAAGGAACAAATCCAGTACTTCGGACATATTATCACCCAAGAGGGAATCGTAGTAGACCCAAAGAAAATAAAAACCATCATGGAATGGTCAATACCGAAGGATGTGGCAGACATAATATCATTCATGGGTCTAGCAGGATATTATAAGCGATTTGTAGAAGGTTTCTCTAGGGTGGCATACCCTATCACCTCTCTGCAAAAGAAAGGAAGGTCCTTTAAATGGACCCCTAACTGCTAAAGGAGTTTTGACTAGCTCAAACACTTACTCACCACTGCCCCAATTTTAAGTATTGTTGATCCTAACAAAGAGTACGTGGTATGTACGGATGCAAGCAAGGAAGGGGTAGGTGACGTACTAACACAAGAAGGCAAGGTTATAGCTTATTAGTCAAGGAAGCTCAAAGAAGACAAGCAAAAGTACTCTGCATATGATTTGGAATTAACGATAGTGATTCACTCCTTGAAAATGTGGTGACACTACTTATTGGGCAAGAGATTTCTGCTATTAACAGATCATCACAGCCTCACAAGCTATTTCAAGCAGCCCACCTTAAATGCTAGACAAACTCGATGGGCTGATTTCCTAAGCGAATTCAATTTTGAAATCATACATTTGAAGGGAAAGGAAAACCGAGTTGTGGATGCCCTAAGTCGAAAAGTAAATTTCTTATATGAAATTTCTTTTAGTGAGTCACATACTACTTTCTATGAGTAGATTCGTGAAACAGCTAAGTAAGACTTAGTGTATAAACATTTGTGGCAGCAAGAAAAATTGGTAAACAACCATGAGTAGCAAATGGGATATAAGGTTACTCCAAATGAACTGCTAACTTATAGAAAAAGGTTATATGTACCTAACCAGAAATTGCTTAAAGATCTAATTTTAGATGAATATCATAAAAGTCCTTATGCCAGGCACCCAGGGTATCATAAAATGATTTTTTCCCTTAGACAGGAATTATTGTGGCCCATAATGAAGAAAGAAGTAGTAGAATATTTAGGGCATTGTTTGGAGTGCCAGTAGATTAAAGCAGAGAACCAACACCTAGCAAGGTTGCTTCACCCACTACCTATTCTTGAATGGAAGTGGGAGGCTATATCTATGGATTTCATCACTGGTTTACCTAGATCAAAAAACTTAAATGACTCTATTATGGTGGTTGTTGATAAGTTGAGAAAATATGCCCATTTTATACCCGTTCAATCCACTTATAAAGCAATACAAATTGCTAATATTTTCATGCAAAATATCTCAAATTGCATGGCCTACCTAAGGTGATAAGTTCTGACTGAGATGTGAAATTCACATCAGCCTTTTGGAAGGCCCTGTTTGAGGGATTGGGTGCTCAATTACATTTCAGTACCACATATCACCCTCAAACGGATGGACAGATGGAGATAGTTAATCAAGTAGTCAAAGACATGTTGTGATCCTATGTGATGCAACAGCCCTCTAAGTGGGAGGATTACTTGCACCTAGTAGAATTTGCATACAACAATGGGTATCATACATCACTATGGATGAGTCCATTTGAAGTACTATACGGGCATAAGTGTAGAACACCCTTGTGTTGGAGCGGCCCAGAGGAAAAACTAATGTTGGGACAAGATATGCCAGAAGAAATGGAGAGTATGGTGAAAAATGTACGAAATAACTTAAAATCTGCTCAGGACCGGAAAAAGAATTTTGATGATCGGAAAAAGGAGCTTCCAAGAATTCCAGGTGGGAGATCATGTGTACATATGAGTACAAGCTAAGAAAAGTACCCTGCAGTGGACTGGATGTGCTAAGTTAGCACCCCGATTTTGCGGGCCTTTTCAAATTTTAGCCCGAATTGGACCAGTGGCATACCAACTCACTCTACCCAATCATATACATGTACACAACGTATTCCATGTTTCTTTACTTAAGAAATACATTTATGATGCTAAACATATAATAAATTGGCAGGACATTCAGGTGAGCCGGTTCAGTCAAACTCCGAAAGATAGGCTATCACAAATATATATATATATACACACACATACATGTATGTATTTTTTTTATCTCAGACTTTGACAAAGTTCTGTTTTTTTATATTTTAGGTCGAACCGAAAGGAGAATTCTTGGTAGAACCACTACGTATACTCGTTTAGAGAGAAATAACACTGCGGAGATGAGTTATCACCCAAGTTAAAATTCAGTGGCAACATTTTGGGTCTGAAGAAGCCACTTGGGAAGATAAGCAGACCATGAGGGAAGCTTACCCTCAGTTATTTTCATAGAGGAACATCGGTACGATGTTCAATCTTAGGGGAGGGTGATGTGATATCCCCCATAAATATTAATATTCTTTTATTTACTGCATATTTAAACTGGAAAACTAATTTAAGTTTTGTTAATGAATACAGTTTATGTTTTGGAATCATTAAAAGAAATGCAGTGCTGGAATTTTGACAAGAAAAGTGATTTAACATAATTTCATGAAAAGACATCTGTCAAAAGTTAATGGGTGTAATTCTCAAAGGATAATTAGGTTGGGCAGTTACAACCCTAACTACTCCTAGAGAAACATTGTATCCCAAAAAGATCAAGAGGATAGGGGTCTGAGATCAGTAAGGGAGAAAAACTATGAAGGAAGAAAAGAACTGTGTTGTAGGGACAGGTAGGAACTGTTGTAGTTAAGTCTGGTTAGGACCAGATAACTATTACAGATCAATTCTAGAAAAGAAGACCTGGAAAACGGGCAGCTTGGGGGGAGACAGAGGCGCTATGGTGCAAGTCTCAAGGTTGGGAGGTAAGACGAGTTAACAATTTTTTTGCTCAGATAACCAGATAAGTACTAAACTGGAAAGAATATGTCATGTTTTAGCCGATAATAGGGTTATATATGCCTTGTTTAGTAGATAATAGGATTATGTAAGAGAATCTCTTGTTTAGCATATGTTAGAGTTATTTTAGTTCTAAAAAAATAGAATTAGATTATTGATTCCATGACACTTAAGTATACATTATGATTACAAAAGCTCTGAGTACCTGTACATGTAAATTATAGAAAAGGAAAACTAAGAATAATTGTGTACATTTGTAAATAATGAGGAAATGACCATTATTGTGTGGGAATAACTAAAATAGAGAAATACTTAGTTCAGATTCTGAACATAGCAGGTAAAAGGAAAGAAAAACTAACACTAGTCTAAATCTTTCTTTTGATAATAAGTAAAATCATCATCAAAGGAGTTTGAAATAGAAAGAGAATTACTTGATTCATTAATAGAAAGCAGAGAACCTTGACTAATGAATTTAAGCCCTAAAGAAGTAATCGGCCCTGTCAACACTTGTCTCTAATAAAAGAGCACAACTCGATTATACAGAAAACCAAAGGCTATCTAACATTCTCAGGAAATGAAAGTCTATCCTCCTGAAAGTATTACATATACAACTATAGGAAAATGCATAAGATCTCATGATAAATCCACTTTGATATTACAACAACAAAACAATGGAATACATTTGCAAGAACAAAACAATAGGAAATTTCCATAATATATATAAGGATAATTTCTTGTTCAAAGTATTGCAATTAACAATATGTATAGTCAGACTACGCAAAGGTCCCTCACCTTCTCGAGAGGAAATAAAACAGTAACTGTAAAAAGGAAAAAAAAGAATAGTAGTTTTCCACCTATCTGTTCGCATATATGTAATGCCAGAACAGTCCATACCCAAGCCAGCAGTTTCCAAGACTCGATATTGCCGAACCGGCACAATAGACCCTAGGACCTATCTTTTTAAAAAAATACTCAAAGGGGAAATGAATAATTCTGGGTGAATAATTTCTCCAAGGCCAAACCCTTGCCAGTTTGGCATAGTCTTTGGATAGACTAAGAAACCCGAGATCCTGACAAAAGGATTTACAATAATTCAACAAAATCTAGAACGAGCCTCTCCAAGAAAATAACATAACCAAATAACTAAAGAAACAACTCCGTGAACCATATCAAACACAAGCCTAAAAACCCAGAAACATTATATACTGTGTCTCATACCTCATACATGTTGATGGATCGACCTGGAGGAGCGACAGCTGGGAGGAATCCACCAAGGTCGAAGCCTGCGAACGCTAAACAGAAAAATGTGGCAGTTAGATCTCCATAAAAATGTGATGATAAGCAAAATAATGAAGGGATACAAGAACCTAAAATTCCTTTGCTTACTCAGGTAGACGTCGAGTTCTTCCAACTCGTCGAGGAGCCTCCCGGGCATACCCAGTTTCGCCATGACATAGTCTGGATGCAAATAGAGATAGTGAGACATAGTAACAACCAAACCAACTTCATCAAACACTCCAAAACTCAACAGAACAAAGGGACAATGAAAAAAGTCACAAGGAAACCCTCTGCCAGTGGATGGAGCCAAAACCCTTCTTTGTAAGAATGCTAGCAGAACCCTCCACAGCAAAATTGCCAAAAGAAAGACCACACTCCATTCCGGACACCAGCTTAATGTCATCTGCCTCAGTCCACACCATCGAATGAATAGCTGCAAGGGGAATCATCAATGAGGCACGATCATCCACGCAGTTGGAGGCTAGCTGTAGCCCAGATCGAAGACTCACGAAGGAGCGACTTCGTATTCCTAAGCAGGGACCAGACCCCTTTAATGTTTACTTCATGGATATTTGTACCAGTGTACAATTCGTAGTACTTAACCATTGAATACTATAATCAAATGAAACTAAGGGTTTAGGGTATGGTCTAAAAATTTCCAAAGATAGCCATTATGTAATGCAAATATGTAATGCGACCATCAAATAATATGTAAGTGATGACTTATATAATCATAAGGGCGGAACCCAAATGCATAATCGCATATAGATTGAGTTTTTAATCTAAACCGCTCGTAATAATCAATAGTAAATAAGCAGTCCTTTCAAGTAGTCGATAGACTTCGATAAATAATTTTTTTTATGTATATGAATATAATTATTACTATGGATATGTGACATAAGAACAAAAAAGGGTCATCGAAAGCTAGGTCAATTTTTATTAGTGCTTCCTTTTTCATGTAAGAAAGGGATGAGGAGTTTTCTTTCAGGGGATAATAGTAGGGGAAAGCAATAATATAAAGGTTGTTAGGTAGAGGAGTTCCTTCCCTAGGCACAAAAAAAGGATACTATAGAGCCTCAATTGATGGGAGGCAGCATAGAGGTAGTGGGAAGCATGTCAACAAAATCAAGATAGCAAGATATTCATAAAGGTGGTCCCTCCTTTTTAGGAATCTCTCCTCTAGGTAATATTTCTCCTTCTCTCCCGATTACATATTTAATTAGATCCTTTAGCTCACTAGAAATGGGGTTAGATTAAATCTCACATTCACAATATTTATTATTTGTTTCTCTTTCATCACCCAAGTTGGCTCTTGTTTATTTTCCTATCCCCCCCCACCCTCCCTTGCTACCCCTCTCTGAAATGTATCTCTTCCTTGGCTATGGACATGTCTTCTAAATCTATTGCTTCATATAATCTTCAATCTAAAATTAAAAAGGGGGATTCCATCTCTTATGTTGGAAGCCTTAGCTCTTCTTCATTGATTAATCCTAAAGGGTACCTGCGGGGAAGAAAATATCTCATATCAAGGGCGCAAATAAAGGCTAGTCTAGATGTTTCATCTGGTAGACAAAGGTCTATTTTTTGGAATCTTATGGAAACACAAGCCCCTGGACAATTTCCCAAATTATTTTTCTTTCTTTCAACTGTTGAGGCCTAGCTAGCCCATCCAAAAAATTAGCTTTGAGGAGACTTGTCTATTTTGAACATTTAGACATTATTTTCTTACAAGAAACTTTGGAGGATAGGGATAAGGTTGTCGGGGTTTGGAGTCTTTTCTTCTAGGATGAATTTTTGTGGATTCTGATGCAAAAGGTAGACCAGGGGGGTTGGTTCTTGGTTTTAACCAAAAATCAATCAAGATTATTAGAACTTAGGGAATTGATATGGTTTTGGGAGCGGATATAAAGTTTCTATTGAATTGGGGAAGGACCTCAAGGTGATCAATAATTATGGGCCTTTCCAAGAAATGATGGAATTACGAGATATGTTGATGGCTATATCATTTATGAAAGATAATAATTTAGTGGTTGGTGGGGATTTGAACTTTTCACTCAGAGGTTCTAAAATTTTGGGTCTTCACACTCATGTGGACTCCCTTTATGATTATTTCAGTCACCTCCTGGAGGATCATAAACTATGATCTAGATCTGATTAAGTACAATTCTACTTGGAGAAATAAGAGAATTGGGGAAGCGATGGTTCCTAGGAAGATAGATCAGTTCCTATTGACAAAGTCTCTACTAGAAAGGACCCCTCTGTTCCGATAATGGATTGGGGTAGGTGGTGAATTTGAACATCACACCATATTTCTTGAACTAAAAGGGGGTTTTAACAAACCAGGGAGGCCTTTAAATTTCAATACTTCATGGTTAAAAGATGATTTATTTCATAATATTGTATATAAAAATTGGATTCCTTATAACCTTGTTGGGGATGTGCATGTTTCAATTCATTTTGAAAAAAATATCAAAAGGGTGAAAGAAGCTACTATTTAGTGGTCCACCCTAAAAAGACAGGGAGCAGGAAGATCTTAAAGCAATGGAGGAAGAGTTTGGGCACCTATAATCCCCTAATGGATGTGGGGGGGGGGAGAAGTGGGGGGGGAGGGCGGCCGTGCAGGGCATGGTGTTATTTAACTAGGGAATCTAAATAGACAATCATTCATCTAGAATTTTTCAAAAGGAGAATTATGGTAGAAAATGAGGAGATGTGGAAAAAATCAGAGCCATGTGGATGAAGGGTGGTGATGAAAAGACAAAGTTTTTTTAGAATTTTTCAAGGGGATGCAAATTTCATAATATTATATGGGCTTCGTATGACCTAGATGGGGGTAGAGCTTCATCATTTGAGGACCTTTCTAGGATGGGAAAAAAACATTTTAGTAACCTATATAAACCCTCCCAGAGGTTTATATCATTGAAGTAAGCCCTTTGGCTCAATATTTTCCTCAGCTTTCAGGAACAAAAGACAACCAAAGTTTAATGGAACCCGTGATAGATACGAAATTGCAAAAGGTTCTTCATAGTTTTTAGAAGGATAAACGTCTTGGCCCTGTTGGTTGGCCAGTGGAATTTTTCTAGGGCTTTATGAAATTATGGGGGAAGATATCTTAATGTTGGTTGAGGAATCTTGGCAATATGGGTGGATGTTAGATTCTTTTAACTCGACATTTATTTCCCTCATACCCAAATCAGATGTCCCACAATCCTTTGATGAATTTTTGTCTATATCATTATGCAACTACATATACAAATCAATAGAAAAAAAATCATAGAAAATAGGCTAAATACGGTTCTATCCAAAAATGTATCAAAGGAACAAATTTCCTTTCTGGAAGGTTGGAAAATCCATGAAGCAATTGAGGTTGCTCAAGAAGGGATCTATAGCTTAAAAACTAGGAAAATCAAAGGATTGGTGATAAAAATCGACCTCTCTAAAGCATATGATAGATTTAGCTAGATTTATATTAGATTTCTCCTTACCCATATGGACTTTGAGGTTCCTTTCATAAATTGGGTTATGAGATGCATATCCATAATTTTATTTATGGTCCTCATTAATGGCTTGGCTTTGGTTTTCTTCCACACACAATGAGGACTCTAGAAAGGCTTTTCTTTTCTTTGTTATATGAATCAAAAAGGAGGGTAGATTTAAGAGGTGTTATTATGGCTAATGATTTTACTATCACACAGTTTTTGTTTGTGGATAATGTTTTATTGTTTTGTGATGGATCTAGGCATGATCTAGCATCCATCAAAGAGGCCTTGTCGCTCTTTCAAAAGGCTATAAGTGTGCAAGTTAATGTTTAAAAATATACACTTTCCCCTCTTGGCCAATCTATGGATGAATCTATAAATTCTCATAACCTTTTTCCTTTCTACTCTAACAATTTTGATGATGGTTTAAAGTATATGGGGTTTCGTTTGAAATGTAATAACTACACAAGGGCTGATTCAAATTGTCAAATTGAAAATATTGAAGAGATGTTGAGGGAATGGTGTTTCAGGAGGCTATCTAGAGCTGGAAGGGTTGTTCTCATAAAATTTGTCTTGGAAGATATTCCTGTATTTTGGATGTCCTTATTCTGGATACCTAAAGGCATTTTGAATTCAGTCCACAATATATGTTGTGGATTCTTATGGTTAGGATCAAAGATGGTCAGGTCCTCTCATGAGTGAGATGGGATAAAGTCTCTATGCCTAAGATATGGGGTGGAAGGGGTTTATAAAAACCCCATTTCTTTTCTTAGGTGTTGGTTACAAAAGTTGGATGGGGACTAATATTAACTGGTATCTTGTGGACAACTATTGTATTCAAGAAGTATATCCACCCTTGTACACTAGAAGAATGGATTTTCTCTCTAGAAAAGAAGAGGTTAAAGATTTTAGTAATTTAGAAAGTCGTATTATCCTCCTTTGTAATGGTCGAAGAAGGACTGGCATGGAAAGTTGGGAATAGTGAAAAGTTGAGGATCAACATTAATCCATGGGTGGGATGTGGAGAACATTTTTAATTTTCTCGTGAGATGGTAAATATATTAAACATGAATGGTAGGAAAAAATCGAACCAGGTGGCTAATAATGCTTGCACATCTATCTAGGCCTAGGTTTGGGTTCATTCCCATAAGCTTAATCTACCAAATGACTTTACTGAACAATGGAAAAATTACACAGTTGCTTTGAACATCTCCCATGTGTGTCTTAGAGATACAGAAGACTCCCTATCATGGGTTCATTCCCCATCTGGTGTATGTATGCAAAAATCAATTTATATGTTTATAATTGATGACAATATACCAGAGGAGTTGGCTTGGTGGTGGAAGAAACTATGGAAACTCTATTTCCCAACAAAATCATAGTTATTTTAGTGTTGTATCCTAAAAATTAAGTCCCATTAGGGAAAATTTTAAAAAAAGATGCATGGTTGGTCCCAGTTGGTATGTTCTATGTAAATACACAGAGGACAACGTGGAACACCTATTCCTTTTCTTCCCTTTCTTTGTGGGAGTGTGGAACTTAGTAAGAAATTGTCTAGGTTTCTCAACAAATTGGCAGGGAGATACTATCAATGATGCCTAGAAACAATGGTGGGATCAAGAAAATTCAAAAAACAACAGAATATTACCTCCACTCATATGTTGGGGAGTTTTTCTCTCTAGGAACAATGAAATATTTCAAGGCAAGTCTACAACTCTAGAAAAATTGGCAGTGCAGGTCACTGCACCTTTCTCTCTTCTCCCTACTTCAAAGTTTATTCACATTCCACGTAATATTATTGTTAAAGAAGTTTTCCAGTCTTATTCTTGAGCTTATTTGGTGGGGCTTCTTTAGCTGGCAATGAATGTGGCAAGGGGGGGGGGGGGGGGGGGGGGGGGGGAATTCTATACATGTAAGAAAATCATTTTTTCAAGCTTCAAATTGGTTTGGGTAGAGGTTTAAACAATTATGCAAAGTTACTCAGCCTTAAGCTTCTTCTTTTATTTGCTATTGAGAAAGAATGTCATCATTTATAGATCTTTGGTGACTCTATAATTGTTATAAATTGGTTTAATGAAATTTATAGATGTCACATGCACAGTCTATTTCCTATCCTTGAAGATATTTTTCAATTAAAACATGATTTCCATTGAGTCTCATGTCACCATATTTACAGGGAAAGAAACTCCACATCAAATTCCTTATCTAAAGCAGACACTTTGCAAGCTCTGAGCACTTGGAAAATCTATGAGAAGATAGGTGAAAATAATTTGGAATATTATCATAGGCATTTTATAGATGGCCTACAGCGGGATCATTAAAAATACTAGCTATAAATACAATCTATATTTCTTTACTCTGATAAAATACCCATATGGCTGGTAGACTATGTATATAAAGTTGTTTCTTCTATGTACAATTTTGTTGGTGGACTTATTTTTGGACATGATATGGGCATGTTTCAAGCCCATTTTTTGACTTATGGATGGTTTTCAACCAATTTTTGAATGCACAATGGTGCATAAATAAAATTTAATTTCCATTTTATAATGAAAATTACAATTTTTTCTTTGGGAAAAACAAAAAAAAACAAAAACAAAAAACAAAAATTAAAATTAAAATTAATTTGTTGGTTCTCATTTGAAGTGGGCCCATAGGTAGTTAATATTCTCCATGCACAAATATATATTGAATAGAAGATTAATTGTAATGTTTTGTCAAGACTTGTCAATTGGGGTTATCTCGGGTGGTTGGGAGGAAGGAATGTAGTCCTTCCCACCCATGTTCAATTCCCACAAGAGACATGATGGTGACATGAAAATTTTTGAAAATATTGACAATATATATATTCCTCATATGGAATATACAACGTTGTACTTGTGTTTAAAAAAAAAAATCAAGGATTGTGCTTGTAGTTAAAGCATTTCCCTTGGAAGTGTCCTCCTTTAAAGATGCAAGTGAACATATCTCTCTATTTTCTATTATCAAAGAGATGTTTTTATTTTATTCTTGGGTTTTGCACTATATTTCATGTGAATTACACTACAAGTGGTATCATAGCTCTTTCTTTAGCACAAAGTGGGAGATTTTTTTCCTTTTGTTGATTTATTTGATGGGAAAATTTAGGTCTATTTCTAAAAAAATATGAAAAGTTTGAAGAATCCAATCTAATAAAAATATTCCTCTTAAAAAAATTACCTAATTTCTAAAAAAATAAATCCAAAATGGAGTCTAGGAAGTGAAGTTATCAATAATTGAAAATCGACAAATTTGTGTTGAAGAATGTAACTAATGTCAGTCTTCATTATTGTATTTGAGTCATGTATTTTTCAAAATAAAGAAACGAAAATTATTTATAAAAGAAATTTTTATTGACTTATTAAACCATGGGTTTCATGCTTGCGTCAATGGTTAATAGGGCAAAGCACCCATTGAGAGATCTAGGAACTTTTGAGTCAAAATCTAAGTTATTATGTAGGAAACTCTTCTTGGGTTCATGATGTCAAAGAAAGAAATTATTTTAGTGTCAAATTAAAGTCTTACCTCTCCTCCATCAAGTCAGCTTTGGTCTCCTTGCAAGTCGACCTCCTCAACATGTTATGTTGGCCTTATGAAAAATCACAAAAGAGATATATATATATATATCTATCTATATATATCTATATATATATATATATATATATATATATATATATATATATATATATATATATATAGATAGATAGATACACTAGCACTTGAACCTGAGAAGCATTCGTACTACTTTTGATATGTAATGCAATAAGAAGGAAATTTCATGGGAAATGTGAAGGGAAGAATAGGACTGAAACTCCTCATCACTACAGGACAAAGACACCTTTCGATTACAAGACTGAAGTATTATATGACTACAAAACTGAAGTGTTATGTGACTACAGGACTGAAGTGTTAGTGACTACAGGACCGAGTATTTTGTGACTACAAAACCGAAATATTATGTGACTACAAGACCAAAGCTATCTATGATCCCAGGACTGAGATTATTTATGAATGTAGGAAGCCAAAGTTACATGAATAATGAGTATCTTGATTAAATATGTGTTGTTGACTTATGAATAAATGGACTAAAATGTCGACTTGATGGATGGAAGGTGTTCTTGGTCTAGGTAATAAGGGTATTGGTCATCTCAAAATAATTTGAATCTATTAATGGAAGAGTTTGACTAGGTTTTCCCCTTCTTAGAGGTTTTTCCCTAGCTAAGTGCCTACATCATTTGTTCTCTTATTGTCTTTGAAGTTTTGGCAATTGTCTTGATGATAAACATATAATAACTAAGAAAAAGAAGTAAGAATTAATCACAATAAATTGTTAAGCGAAAGGGAAATCATTTTAATAAGAATCCCTAACTATGTCACCCTAGATTTCTCAACATGGTATCAAAGCTAAGGAAAGGAGTATAAAAATGGCAGCTAGAGGATCACAATAAGATTACAAGCATTAGTCCTCAAGGCTGATTAACTGGAAGGAAAATTGAATTGAAAAAGGGACAAATTTTTTAACATGTTTACAAGGATAGTCTTTTACAATTAGGTCACAATTCTGGGTAATAAAAATTTCATACCCATACTTAATAACCATAGCAATAGAAGGAGTTGAATAGGTTTTCTTGGAGATCTAAATAATGAAGCTCGAAGTCTTTCCAAGGCTGAGATCATTGGACAAAAAACAAACATATGTACAACAATCTGAACCTTATACTATATCAGGGATCTGAAAATAGAATATTTATCATCCAAAAGGTGGCTAGATCTCTAGACTAGATTAACCAATGAAAGGATTACTTGTTGATTGAAATAAAAGACTAAAAATTTATGAAGACATTCCTAATATCAATAGAAGCTACAATCACCTCAAGGAAACCTGTATTCGTTCAAATAAAGGCATAAGTAAATGGAGTATCTAAGGTCTGATTCATAAAGAGACCTATTTATATTTATGGAGGACGACATCTATAAGTGACAAAAAAATCGAAAAGATAATCTCTATTGTGTAAGGCATTATAGGCCTATCTTAAAAGAAATTGTTTATACCAATTCATAATCTATCATTGAATAAAGGAAGACCTTAATAAGTAATCTTGGCATCCTATCAGAAGAAAGGAAAAAATCTACAAACTTGTTTGTCTTACACCAAATTGTGAAAGTAGATTTGAGGATCTTGTCAAATTCAAGTAAGTATTATTATCGCTATTTATATTTTAGTAATATAACAATATGCATTCAATTTGCAAGTAAATGAAACAACCTCAATAAAACATCAAAGTTGAATGTATGTAATCATAAGGTATGTATAGGAAATACAATATGTTTAGCTACTTAGTTTGGAAAGTTCTCATAGGGTTTGTAGTACTAAATATTATTGTCAGAATTTTGTAAAGAAACCATACCTTATTTCATAGGAACCTATTGTAGCGGCTACAACCACCCTCCAAAATTTTGGCTTGCACCAATTTGGAGCCTCCCTTGAAGAGTTTCACTTGATGACTACACACACCCGGGTTTACTCTGTGAGCTTGTGTGAGTCTTTACATTTGCCTTGCTTGTTTATTGCACTCAAGTCTTTGCATGTTGATGTCTGAGTCATGCTTGTGATCGTGTTCTGGTTATGCTCAAAGCCTTTGCTTCGTATGTGTTTTTTGTGTTCACCATGAAGGCATATGTCGCACTTACACATGGAGTCACATTCACTGTCACGCAAGCGTCGTCTCGATCATGAACGATCAATCACGAGTGTCACGCTCGTTGCTTGCACCATTGGTCAGTCATGTTGAACATGTGTGTTTGATGGTTTGGTCGATTCGTCGTAAAGTCATGTGAGTGTTTGTTCGTATGATCACCTATGCATATTTCAACTGTTCACACACTTAGTCATTTTTTCTGAAGTACTGGCGAATAGACTCTTCACTCACGGTTGGACCATCACCCTGCTTTCGACTTGATCGGCTGTCAGCCAGAACAATGCAGAAGCATCAAGCTAGTTCTTTCAAGCTACGCTTCCCACAAAAAACTCAAAGAACACTCATGCTGGCCACCCAGACAGTCGACCGACTGTTCATCTCAACAATTGTGCAGTGCTCATGAGTAGGTCTCCCGATGCCCATCAGTCAGCTCAGCTTAGGAAATTGCGCAAAGATGATTAGTAGGTCGGCCTCATGACCTTAGTGCAGTTTTTCCAGCCAACAGCTCCCAACAGGAGACTTCTTGTTCCCTCCAGGAATTGTGCAGTTTCTGTTGCCAGTGAGTGAGCAGCCAACGGGTAGTTCCCTCTAGGAATTGTGCAGTTTTGGCTGCCAGTGACCCCAGCAGCCAACTTGCAGTTCCCTTTGGGAATTGCATAGTTCTGGCTGCCAGTGACCCTAGCATCCAACTGGAAGTTACCTCTAGAGATTGTGCAGTTCTGGCTACCAGTGACCCCAGTAGCCAACTGGCAGTTCCCTCTCGAAATTGCATAGTTCTGGCGGCTAGTTTCCTAGGCAGTTCCCCAAAAAAATTGCGCAATCCCTGCCTACTCACCCTTCATGTAGCTCGACCTCTTCCTTTGGAAAATTGTGCAAATTCGACTGTCCAACGCCTGCTTACTATTTGTTCTGGAAAATGTGCAAAGCATGCCTGCCCTTCCCTCCTGTAGCCCAGACTGTCACCCCCAAAATTTGTGCAATTTTGCCTCCCAGCCAAGCCAAACCTTACAGACAATCACTGTCGACTCACATTATCTATCTCCATCCCTCAGTGACTCTTGCACAGTTTTCATCAGCAGTTGCTCGGAGCCATCATCCCACATCACAACCCTACTACCTCTCCTAGTCACCCGCATCTAAATGATCATGTGTCATGGTAGACTAGGAGGTTTTGGATTTGATGTCATCTCGTCATGAGTGACTGTAGGTATAGGTACACCAACAAACATGTCAAGATGAAGAATGAGGTGAACGAAGGGAGCACATGCAGATGTACAGGTTCCCCAACAGATGAACGAACGAAGCATGTCAAGTGGACAAATGAACAAAGCATGCGAAGCAGAAGAATGCAGCGAACATGCACCTTCATGAACAAGTGAGCCTGTCAAGCCTTCCAACATGAAAGTAAGGAACAACATGATAGAGCTTCATCAAGCGAACCAAGGACCATCGAATATTCCCCGCACTTCGCCATGCAGAGGTGAAGCTATGATACACCATGAAGACATCCATCACTCAGTAACACTGTAGCTCAACATACACTCCAGTAGTAGCATGAATGTACCAGCATTATCATGTCAAGTCATGTCAAGTCAAGTCATGAGTCATGTTTCCCACATCTCCACCATGGGCTTGTTGTTAATCAATGTGATGTAACGTGGAAGTCCAAGAGACCCACTTTTTGACCATAGAGTCATGTAAGTCAGACAGTCATGGAAGTTGAACGGTCATGAGGGTAGTCGAACAACCATAAGGGTCAGTTTCACCCTTGGCTATAAATACCCTCCTCATTTGTACATGAAAGGACTTTTCACCTCAGCTCCTCCCGCATAACCAAGAGAGTATGTGTCTTTTCTTTGAGGAGTAAGTAGTGGCTCCAACACCCCGCTGATGGGGTTAGTGATGTATGGTGTAATAATGTGTCTTGGAAATTTCGCTTAATTTAGAAGCCTATTAACATGCCAACACATTTTCATACATGTATTGTATTTGTTGTAAGACTAATCTTTAACACTTGTAATGCATGTTTCTTTAACCATGTGTTCTACATTTGAACTTATTCATTTGTTGTGATGCATAATCTATTGATGGAAATGTGTTGTTTATGTTGTTAATGTTGTCCCGTACGTGTCGACTGCTCTGTCAGACATCAGACGAACCTTTCACATGAACCTTGTTGTAACAACCATTGCACTCGTCTCAGACTTATCTGTGAGTGTTGTACATGTTACCTTACCATGTATGTTGTGACTGTCACATCCGAGTGGACTGCTCTGTCGAAAGCTGTGTATGTCCTTTTGTGTTGTGTGTTCCTAGTCGATTTGGGACTAATCCCTTTCAACTTGGAACTCACCTTCACTCTCTTCCCCTCACAGTGAAAGAACCATTGACATGATTACACTTACACTCACCAAGCATGCAAACCTCACTTCCTGAAGACAAAGAAAACCACTCTCTTCTGCTGACAAGCAAGAGTTTAGGCAAATCCTTAAGACAATGGCAATCAGGCCATCATACCGGATGGGACCCCCACACCAAATGGTGTGAGGTCTAGTTGGGACTTCATACCAGGGTGATGCCCTAAATGTTGGCAAGTCCAACACCGTCAACATTTATGGCACTAGAAGGAGGGACGCCAATCGTACATGGCTGAAATTGCCCTCACACTCACTCATCAACCATTTGGTCAAGGCAGTAACTTGCAACCCCTCTCTCATGACTCTGCAGTTGGTTACTCCTCACCTCTTAGAATTGAACATGAAATTTCATATCAACACCTTCGCTCTGTCTGTCCCATCACTCACCAGTTCACGAAAGCAGTCGGGATGATCCCAGGTGTGCATTATCTTCCACACGCATCTAAGAAGCCAAAGGCCACTCCCATAGGAGTGGTTGTATCATCGGTGGAAGAAGTCCTTGCTACTCTTGAAGGTTTGGAAGAAGCTATTGAAGACGAAGAGGAACCTCCAATATTCTTTGAAGATGAACAAGGCACTCTTATGGTCTTGGGATCGAACTCTGGTGTAGGAGGCGGAGGGGAAGGCAACGGAGGAGGTGGAGGTTGAGACGAACCAACAAACTTAGATCTCGAACCATTAGATTCAGACAAAGAGGAAGAAGATGAAGAGGACGAAGAAGACGAAGAGATGGCTGACCCAAATCTTGAATGGATGACTCAGGGACCATTGGCTATCCCAGATGTTCTGTAAAAGATGTCGAAGCAAGTGGAGAGAATGAACATCAAATATAACCCTAACAGTGCAGTGAAGGTAGAAGACCACTTAGACAACTTCTACCTACAGCTATAGACCCTTGAGGTAAGTTATGATGACGTAGCATGTAGATTGTTTCCATGCACCTTGGATGGCTGGGCAACTGCTTGGTATCACAACCTTCCACCCAACTCCATACAGAGCTGGGGTTCTTTCAAACATATGTTCCTTGAAAATTTTGCTGATGACAAGACCCCAGCCATGCTACTCAAAGAATTGGGAAGCCTCAAGATGGAGGGAAAAGAGAAGGTAAAAGATTTCAATTAGAGGTTTACGCATATCTTGAATAAGTTTGTAGCAGACACCAAACCTCGTGACTCCATCACTATCGACTATTACACATCTGCATTGCCAACCACCATTGCACAGTAATGAGCTATGAAGCCAACATTGTTAGAAAGCTGCAAAGAGGCTATTACCGTTGAGAAAGACTTGCGTGCCATTGGAGTAATCAAGGATGAAGAATCAATGAAAGACTCCAAGGATGTGAGCAGAAAGCCCCAAGCAAGAGCGAGCAAGGGCAGAGACAAGGAAGCAACTGATATTGAGACCCTTACTCACCTTGTCAAGAACTTGACCACCGAAATGTCTAAACTCAAGCAATGGAAGACAGACACATTCGTGAGCAGTCATCCGCCCAGGTAGAGACAGGCAAGTAGTTCATCAACCAGCTCATCAAGTAACAGCCAGTTCGGTTCCAAATTTGCATAGAAGCATATGTTCCAAATCGATCAATGTGTTGATCCTAAGTACTATTCCTTCCATGAAGAATTTCATCTCGAGAACCCTTGTTCAGATTGGAAGCGAGTTGTTACCTATGTCTGTACTCATACACTCGATGCGGATGGTGACATATAGGAGCAACAAAAATACACTAATGACAATGAAGAGGTTGCACCTAATGAAGCACAAAGTTCTGGGCATGTGGTGAACACATATCAATGCTCGCAAGTAGTCTTGAAGTGAACATTGAGAAGCAGCCCCAAAAGAAAAGTGATCATTACAATCTTAGGAGTAAAGGGGCTCCCCTGGCACTTGAGGAGATGCAAGAGAAAGTGAGATGGCTGATAAATAAGTCTGATTCTCTAGCTTCCTCAAAGCAACAAACACAAAGCAAGTCCAAGAAGACTATGGTGGATAAGAACACATCCGTGAGCAGCAAGTTGCAGAACAATCCGCCAGACAGCACGAGCATTCGTTCCACCCTAGACACCTCGGTGAGTCTACCACCTCTAGATTACAACATAGTCGATGACATGAAGAAAACTCGAGCGAACATCAGTTTGTTCAAGTTAGCCAAAGTCCAGAGCTAGTGAGATACCCTTATGTGCGCATTTGGACAAACCGAAACAGGTAGTGCGGCCTCTACCAACAAGGGGAGCATGCACACCTCCCGAATCACTATCCACTATGCTCAATACACTCTGGATGGAAGAAGAAAACTCATGTTTCCCCCCATTCCTACTTTCATTTGAAGTTTTCAATTGAAATGTCCACAACATTTTGGTTGATTCTGGCGCGACAGCCAATGTCATGCCACTCTCCATTGCTAAGAAGATCAATGCATGATGGAGCGAAACATCCGTGAGAATCGTCCAACTTGATAGAAAATTAGTACCAACCATTGGTGGACAACAATACATGATCATCTTACTATCCCATGATAGTCGAGTCCACCAGTGCATCAACATAGTTGTTGTGGACATACCAGAAGCATATGGTCTGCTGCTCAGCAGAGACTGGTCCAACAAGGCAGATGGATAGTTTGCTACAGATTGGTCTCACCTGTGGCTTCCATACAAGGTCATATGCAACCAAATCTGGGTGTTATCCGAGGGGTATATGAAACACAATGTCACTCCCCTTAACGGCAAGAATGAACCATTGGCCTTCGCAGAACTCATGTTTGGCAACTGCCTCCTAGAAAATACATTGGAGTGTTATCCTGCACAGCCTACTTCAACATCATCAGACAAGCAGTTGGGACTCCTTCCTCGCCCAACTGATGATAATGAAACTTGTACAGTTTTTTTTCTATTAGTAGCAGTAGTAGCAACAACAGCAGTACCAACATGCCAAACAGTCCATGTATAGACAAGTTGTGGACCATGAGTCTTGATAAATTAGGAACACATGATGACTCAAGGACCGAGTGCATCTCAGTCATCCAAAACAATGAACAATGCATGATTTCAAGCTGTTTGAAGTTCGAAGTCACAAACAATGATGTTGAAGCACTCATGCTGAACACACGAAAGACCAACACTATGAACGAATAGAGCAACTTGGGAATCCACCATGATCCAAAGATGGCTAATCTCGGTACAAGTTACACACTGCAACAGCAACCAATCATTGACCGCTTGATCGAACAGTACTAGGATGGGCCTGCACGAATAGATAATAGCCTAAGTACCCACTACATACCAACAATCCAACACGAGATTCCAAGTAAAAGAGAAGACAAGCCATTACAACAAAGAACAGGTAACACATACATGTTGTTTGTACTCCTTTCACCGAATATATTGGCTAACATTTTAAGTGTTTGGATTACTTGCAAAATTCATCATCACACTTGGTTTTTTTATTTAAATCCTCCACATAAGAAATCTGGGAAGATCCACTTACGCATTGACTTTAGAAACTTGAACCCTTCCCAAAGTAAAAACAATTACCCCGTGCCATCATTCGAGCCCATGTTGCACTCAATACCTCGGACAGTGGTGTTGTCTTCACTTGAAGGTTTTCTGGAATGCCACCAAGTTCCGGTAGCAGATCTTGGTGGACCAGCACTCATGCACAAGAAACTTGGCTCACACACGTATCATTTGCAATCACTTGACAGGAGGATTGATAATCTTCCTGTCAATGACCAAGTCCTCAAACATTAATTTCAGTAGGTCGGGCCATGCCTGTGTCATGTACATAGTCTGCTTGCTATTTGTTGTTTCATTTGGTTTGTTTTGCTTGTTATCTTTGTTTTCGCTTTGTTTGATTATACTAGCTATTTTTTTCATGTTCATTTGGTTTGTTTGGTGTATTACTATTTTTGTTTCTGGAAATAAGTGCTACCAACCACTACGTTCTGGCTTTTGAATAGAATATGCGGCTAAAATTTGAAGAGACTTGTGACACTGCAGCACTTGGCTAGTCTTGTGTCCATTTTCTTTGTGCTTGGTTACAACCTTCAGCCAATGAAGTATTGATTGAAAATACGAACTGTCTGTAAGGAAATCTTTGGTCCAACTATTAACCTATGTCCACACTGGGAATCCCCATGCCTGTACTCGACCTTATGCTCTATGTGTTGAAGCTAATCCAATTAGTAGAAATAGAGAAGAGGAAAAATCTAAATGAGAAAACCTATGTCAAAGGTCTTACATGCTTCTCTGAAGGAACAACCACCTCTGCTCTCAATAAGTCGGGATCCCTCTTCCGCCCCAAAAATAAATAAGTTCATATGCACAGTTATCTTAAAAAAATACAAAGGCGAAAGAAGAGAAAGGCTTCCTACCCAGAGAGGTGAAGCGTGCAACTCCATCGAGGTACTGACCAGGCTCATTGGTAGTGAAGCAATGTGTATGTTCTTGTGTGACTCTGTCAAGGTACTGTCCAAGCTCGGCGGTAGTGGAGCAACACCAGAGATAAAAACTTATACTCTAAAAATCTTCAACTCGCGAGCTAAACTACCCTTCCCAGATTTGAAACGCTGAGATCTAATCTGAACTTTTGATTGTGTTTGACTGAGTCAGCAAAGGGTGAACCATGTATGTCCATGGGGCAAGTGGGGAAACTGAAGTAACTTGCACTGTGATTCAATACTCCCCGAAATACCAAGGCCCTATGCTAGCATGAACCGAAACAGAGAAGCTGGAGTTCTACCAGTGTGTCGCCAAGTGTTGTAGCGGATATAACCACCCTCCAAAATTTTGGCATGCATCAATTTCAAAGCCTCCCTTGAAGAGTTTCACTTGATGACTGCACACACCCGAGTTCACTCCATGAGCTTGTGTGAGTCTTTACATTCGCCTTGCTTGTTTATTACACTCAAGTCTCTGCCTGTTGATATCTAATTCATGCTTTCGATCGTGTTCTCGTTATGCTCAAAGCCTATTCTTCATATGTGTTTGTTGTGTTCGCCATGAAGGCATTGTCGCACTCACACACAGAGTCACATTCACTGTTGCAAAAGCGTCTTCTTGATCAATCACGAGTGTTGCACTCGTTGCTTGCAACGTTGCAAGTGTGTGTTGGTATGATCATCTATGCATCTTTCGACTATTCACACACTTGGTAATTTTTTCTTAAGTACTGGCGACTAGACTCCACACCAACGGTCGGACCATCACCTTGCTTTCAACTTGATTTACTATCAACCAAAACATCTCGGAAGCACCAAGCTAGTTCTTTCAAGCTGCACTGCCCACAAGAAACTCAAACAGCACTCATCTTGGCCACCTGGACAGTTGACCGGTTGTTCATCTCAGAAATTTCACAGTGCTCATGAGCAAGTCTCCTGATGCCCATCAATCAGCTCAACTCAAAAATTACGCAGAGATGATCTGCAGGTCAGCCTCCCGACCTTAGTGTAGTTTTCCCAGGCAACAACTCCTAGCAACAGACTACTTGTTCCCTCCAGGAATTATGCATTTTCTAATGCCAGTGACTGAGCAACCAACTGGCAGCTCCCTTTGGCTGCCAGTTACCCCAGCAGCCAAATTGCAATTCCCTCTAGGAATTGCACAATTCTGGCTGCCAGTGACCCCAATAGCAAACTAGCAGTTCCCTCTGGGAATTGCGCAGTTAGTGTAGTTTTCCCTAGTAGGAGCTCCCAGCAACAGACTACTTGTTCCTTCCAGGAATTGCGCATTTTATGATGCCAGTGACTTAGCAACCAACTGGAAGCTCCCTCTCGGAATTGCGTAGTTCTGGCTGCTAGTTACCCCAGCAGCCAACTTGCAGTTCCCTCTGGGAATTGCGCAATTCTAGCTGCCAGTGACCCCAGTAGCAAACTAGTAGTTCCCTTTGGGAATTGCGTAGTTCCGGCTGCTAGTGACCCCAATAGCCAACTGGCAGTTCACCTCTAGGAATTATGCAGTTCTGGCTACTAGTCTCCTGGGCAATTCTCTAGAAAAATTATGCAATCCCTGCCTGCTCACCCTTCATGCAACCCAGTCCGTTCCTCTAAAAAAGTACACAAATTTGGCTATCCAGCCCCTGTTGACTATTCATTTCAGAAAATTCCCATAGCATGCCTGCCCTACCCTCCTGTAGCCCGGACTGTCCCTCCTAAAATTTGCGCAATTTTGTCTCCTAGACCTTGTAGACATTCACTGTCGATTCAGATTGTCTATCTCCATCCCTCAGTGACTCTTGCACAGTTTTCATTAACAGTTGCCTGAAGCCATCATCCTGCATCACAGCCCTGCTGCCTCTCCCGGTCACCCACATATGAATGATCATGTGCCATGGTAGACTAAGAGGTTTTGGATTTGATGTCGTCTCGTCATGAGTGACTGTAGGTACAGGTACACCAAAAACATGTCAAGATGACAAATGGGATGAACGAAGGGAGCACATGTAGATGAACTGGTTCACTAATGGACGAACAAACAAAGCATGCAAAGCAGAAGAACGAATGAATGAAGCATACGAAGCGGACGAATGAACGAAGCATGAGAAGAGGATGAATGCGACGAACTTGCACCTTCGTGAACAAGTGAGCTTGTCAATCCTTCCAACATGAAAGTAAGGAACAACATGCTAGAGCTTCATTAAGCGAACCAAGGACCATCGAAGACTGTTATGAAACGAGCTCACAAAAAGATAGAAAGGATAGATCAACGCCTTAGAATTTAGCCTCTTCGAGGGGGCAACCTCCTTTACATTACACAAATGAATGATTCTTTTATGATTCAAATGACAAAACCTCCTTTCTATATATAGGAGTCTAAGGAGTCACAATATAACCCAATCGACCTAACAATAATAACATAAAGGCACAAAAATAACAATAGAGGGATTCTATGGGGCATAGTAATAACAATATGGGGACAATAGGGGCACAACAATATTAATAAGGGATATAACTACAATAGTAATGGGGTAATCACTAGTATTATAGGGACCTAACATGCCCCTCTCCTTCAAAAAAGTGTTGTCCTCAACACTTGAGTAGTTCTGGATGCTTCTGTATAAAATTCTCATCCTCCCATGTGGAATCTCCAGTGGATAATTTCTTCCACTTGATGAGATACTCCGAAATTGATTGATTTCATAGTTGTTGAGTTCTTGTTTATGTGACTTCTTCCGGTTCCAATATAATTTTTCTTCCTCGTCAAGTTCTAGCAATATTGTTTGAACTGGGAGCTTGTCGCCTATAACCTTCTTTAAACATGAAACATGGAAAACTAGGTGCACTTGAGAAGCTACAGGAAGCTCCAATTTGTATGCCATAGTACCAATATTTTGCAACACCTTGTACACACCATAATATTTTGGTGATAATTTATTATCCTTCTTAGCTTGCTTGAGGAACATTTGTTTATATGGTTGTAACCGTAGGAATACCCAATCACCTACATCAAAACTTCTTTCGCTGCGATGTTCATCTACCTGTTGTTTCATTCTATTCTGTGCCAACATGAGGTTATCCTTTAAGAGTTGGAGGACTTGTTGTTGATGCTCGATGTGATATTCCACTGCTTGAACCTTAGAATTTTCTCTTAAATATGATGTGATGGATGGTGGCTGATATCCATAAAGTGCCATAAATGGGGTCATTTTTGTTGTTGTATGGAAGGAAGTGTTATACCACCATTCAGCCAGAGGCAACCATTTGACCCATTGTGTATGTTTATCAGATACAAAGCAATGAAGATATCCTTCCAAACATTTTTTTACTATCTCAGTTTGCCCATCAGATTGAGGATGATGATATGAGCTATGAGCTAACTGAGTACCGAGAGAAGAAAATAATTCTTTCCAAAAATTTCTAGTGAAAATGGGATCTTTGTCACTTACAATAATCTTTGGGTTTCCATGTAGCTTTTGAATTGTTTCCATAAATGCAGTAGAAACTGTACTGGCTTTAAATGGATGTGATAATGCACAAAAGTGTGCATACTTGGTAAGTCTTTCAACTACCACCATGATGACACTCTTTCCCTCAGACTTCGGTAAACCTGTGATAAAATCCATTGAAACCTCCTCTCAACGTTGGCTTGGAATGGATAAAGGTTGTAATAGACCCGGGGTCTTAATTATTTCAACCTTATTTTGTTGGCAAGCCAAAAATTTTGCCACAAACTTTTGAATATCCGATTTAAGGCCATCCAAAAAAAATTTCTTCTTAACCCTGTGGTAAGTTTTTAAAAATCGTGAGTGCCCTCCTAAGGGAGAAGTGTGCAATTCCATAAGAATCTTTTGTTTGAGTTGGGAATTCTTACAGAGGTATAAGCGATCTTTGTACCATAACGAATCATTTTGCCAGCTAAATGTATCAGATGTACTAGAATCTTGTTGTAAATTTTGAATAAGTGCCCACACTTCTTCATCATTCTTCCATTCCTCCCTTGCTTCGTTTATCCAATCTGGTTGGATAATAGAAATGGCACACAACAATGGTTCCACATCCTCACCCTTTCTTGAGAGTGCATCTACCACCACATTTTGCTTCCCTTTTTTGTAGATGATTTCAAAGTCATAACCCAACATCTTTGTGACCCACTTTTATTGCTCTTCAGAGGATAATCTTTGTTCTAAAAAGTATTTAAGGCTATCATGATCTATTTTTGCCTTGAAGTGTCTTCCCATTAGGTAGGGTCGCCATTTCTTAAGTGCATGTAGTATTTCCAACAATTCCTTCTCACAAATAGCTTTGTGTAAAAAAATTCCCTTCATTGGATGACTTTCAAAAGCAATGGGTCTTTCATCTTGCATTAAAACAGCACCAATTCCATTTCCTGAAGCATCACATTCCACAATAAAGGTTTTTGTGAAGTCCGATGTAGCTAAGACTGGTGCTTGGCACATTGCCTCTTTAAGATGTTCAAAGGCCTTTGTTGCTTCTAGAGTCCATGAAAATGCATCTTTCTTCAATAATGTTGTTAGAGGTGCTGCTATTCTCCCATAATTCTTAACAAACTTGCGATAATACCCTGTCAACCCGAGAAATCGTCGCAGATGCTTTATGGATGTGGGGATTTTCCATTCCTTAATGGCTTTAATTTTTCTAGGGTCTACCTTAACTCCTTCATGAGATACAATATGACCCAGACATTCCACCTCTTGTACTCCAAAGAAACATTTGGATCTTTTTGCATATAATTGTTTCTCCTTCAATAGTTGTAGCACCCTGTCAACATGTTCAACATGATCCTTCCAAGATTTGCTGTAGATTATATCATCAAAAAATACTAACACAAATTTTCTAAGGAAGGGTTTGAAAATGGAATTCATCAAACCTTGAAATGTAGAAGGTGCCTTGGTAAGGCCAAAAGGCATGACCAAAAATTCATAATGACCCTCATGAGTTCTAAATGTTGTTTTCGGAATGTCTTCAGTCTTCATTCTGATTTGATGATATCCTGAACGAAGATCCAACTTGGTGAAGTAAATTGATCCATGCAATTCATCCAATAATTCATCAATGACAAGAATGGGAAACTTATCTTTAATAGTGAGCCTGTTGAGCTCCCTATAATCCGGACACATGTGCCATGATCCATCCTTCTTGTTCACCAATACTACCAGAGTAGAGAAAGAACTTTGACTAGGCTGAATTATACCAACCTCTAGCATTTCTGCAACCATACATTCAATTTCACTCTTTTGGGCATAGGGATATCTGTACGGCCTGATGTTTGGAGGAACACTTCCTGGAATCAGATGAATAGCATGATCATGATCACGAATAGGTGGGAGACCTTTGGGAGTCTCAAATACCTTGGAATGATTGTCCAAGACTTTTTGGAGATCTAGAGAAATAGATTATTTCGATGTGGAAACATCTAGTGAACATAATTGTGCAATTACACCTTTTTGTTCCATTTTTAGAAGCTTTGTCATACCGTTAGAGCTGATTATCTTTCCTGGTTTCCCTACAATACCCCTTAATTCAACTTCCTTTCCTTCCACAAAAAATTTCATGAAAAATTCTTGAAAATTAAAAGCTATTATACCCAAGGATTGTAACCATTAGACTCCTAGTACAACATCAGCACCTCCCATTGGAATGGAAAGCATTGGGCTAGTCAATACATATTCTCCTATGGATAGCTTGATATTATGGCACTTTCCAGAGCAATTTATTTTTCCTCCATTTGTAACCATCACTTGACACTCTGGTGCTGGATATAGGAAGCAATTCAATTCTTTTGCTACCCTACAATGAATAAAATTGTGGGTACTTCCTAAATCAATCAACGCTATTACCTTTTTCTTCTTGATTTGTCCTTCTATCTTGATGGTTTGAGGAGTTATAATTCCTACCAATGCATTACAAGATATGGTTGGATTCATTTCTTCTTTATCTAGGCTTTGTTCCTGGAGTATATCCTCTTCTTTTGACCTTTCTTGCTCATTTTCTTCTTCCTCTTCACAATCTATGTAGAATAATTTTTTCTCAGCACACTTATGACCTTTAGTGTATTTGCTATCACAACTGTAACAAAGCCCTTTTGCTCTTTTTTCTTTCAATTGTTGTGGTGTCAACCTTATAGGTTGTGGAAGACTAGGGGCAACAACACTTCCATCTTTATAGTTGTGAGTGGTATGCTTCCTAGCTGCCATAATTTTGCTTTCCATTTTTCTTACTAACCTGAATGACTTCTCTAATGAATCAGGTTCCCAAAGGCGAACATCATGTTGGATATTATCCTTTAAAGTCCCTATGAACACATCAATCCTATGCTCCTCTTGAATATTTTTTACCCTTATGTTTAATTTTTGGAACTCTTTAATGTGCTCCATTATTGAACTCTTTTGTTTGAGACGTATCAATTGGCTAAAAAAAGTGTTGTTTTTTGTATCCTCATAATGTGCTGTCAATTCTTCCGTAAAAATTGCCCAAGTGATAAGTTGTTTAAGAGAGCAAAGCCATTGATACCATAAAAACTGATTTTGTTCCAAATATAAAGTTGCAATACATACCTTTTGTGTGTTTTGCACATTATTGAGATCGAAAAGTTGCTCCATCTATAATAACCATATTGCGAGATCCTTGCCATCAAACCTCCTCATATCGATTTTTGGAATATGGTGGGTATTTGATCCAACATTAGAGTTTATGAAATAATGATTAACATTTCTTCTGTTCGCATCATGAGTTTCCTTTACTACCCTTTCACCATTAGTAAGTATTTCTTGTAGAAAATTTGTCAAATCTGTCTTCAAATCTGCCATGTCTATCTTCAAATCTCTCTTCAAATCTGCCATGTCTCTCTTCAAATATGTCTTCAAATCTATCTTCAAATCATCCATCTTAGCTTCCAGGCCATTCATCTTAGCTTCCATGCCCTTTATCTTAGATTCCATGCCATTTATCTTGGCTTTTGTTAGCTTTTGTGAGAGTGACATTTGTTGCACTTGGTCTTGTAATTTTCATATATCATGTAGCATTTATTCCTCTTCTTCAGGAGTCATGCTAGATCATTCAGGTTGCTTACTAGGTGTTTGCATTTTCTTTCCTCAGGGCATCAGTTACCGATAATAATTCTCTACTATGCCCTTTGAATTCCTTCAAAATAATTTTTCAAACTAAGCTTAAGCAAAAATTAAAAAAATCTACACACCTTTTTTCACTTTGTAGGAGCTTGATATTGCCTCTGCTGTATCTCTGTAATTTTGAATCATCCAAGTTTTGAAATTGTGATCTTTAGTATCCCTCTATATCCTCTTTTCAATGCCACCAGTCTAATCCAAATTGGATTCTCCAAGGAAGAGTTATGCCAAATCTCCCACAGTGGCCTAATTATGGACTAGATTAGTAGTGTGAAATTGTACGACGTGCCACGTATCACTGTTTTGACCTTTGGCTCTGAAAAATATGTACAAGAAACTACAGTTTGTCCTCTTTTTGTACCTTCTTACAAAATTTCAATCTGATGCTCAGACAAAAGGTTATGACGATTTTTCCCAAGTCACCTGTTTGGAATGTAATTCAGGAGTCTGCAAAAAGACCAACTTACTCAGATCATATCTTGGCAAATATAGTGCGAAAAGCTCTAAAATTCAGACCCGAGCTTCAATGCGATTTCGTCTCAAATGGGTTTTTTTTTTTTTCTTCTGAAACGTCGTAAAAAAATAGTTATAGCGAAAATTCCACGATGACCTATTTGGAGCAGTGAAACCCTAGAATCTAAAGCTCTGATACCAAATGTTATGAAACCAGCTCACAAAAAGATAGAAAGATAGATCAACGCCTTAGAATTCAGCCTCTTCAAGGGGGAAAACTCATTTACATTACACAAATGAATGATTCTTTTATGATTCAAATGACAAAACCTCCTTTCTATATGTAGGAGTCTAAGGAGTCACAATATACCCAGCCGACCTAACAATAATAATATAAAGGCACAAAAATAACAATAGAGGGATTCTATGGGGCACAGTAATAACAATATGGGGACAATAGGGGCACAACAATATTAATAAGGGATATAACTGCAATAATAATGGGATAATCACTAGTATTATAGGGACCTAACAAAGACTCTGCGCACTTCGCCATGCAGAGGTGAAGCTATGATACACCATGAAGACATCCATCACTTAGCAACATTGTGGCTTGATATGCACTCCAACAGTAGCACGAATGTACCAGTATTGTCATGTCAAGTCATGTCGAGTCAAGTCATGATTCATGTTGCCCACATCTCCATCATGGGCTTGGTTTCAATCAATGTGATGTAATGTGGAAGTCCAAGAGACCTACTTGTTGAACATAGAGTCATGTAAGTCAGAAAGTCATGGAAGTCGAATGGTCATGAGGGTAGTTGAATAGCCACAAGGGTTAGTTTCACCCTTGGCTATAAATAGCACCCTCATTTGTACAGGAAAGGACTTTTCACCTCAGCTCCTCCCACGTAGCCAAGAGAGTCTATAATATTTTCTTCGAGGAGTAAGTAGTGGCTCCAACGCCCCACTGACAGGGTTAGTGATGTATGGTGTAAGGATATGTCTTGGAACTTTCGCTTAATTCAGAAGCCTGTTAACAGGCCAACACATTTTCATACATGTTTTTTATTTGTTTTAAGACCGATCTTTAACACTTGTAATGCATGTTTCTTTAACTATGTGTTCTACATCTGAATAGATTCATTTGTTGTGATACATAATCTATTAATGGAAATGTGTTGTTTATGTTTTTAATGTTGTCACATCCGTGTCGACTACTACCCCAGACATCAGATAGACCTTTCACATGAACCTTGATGTAACAACCATTGCACTCATCTCGAATTGATCTGTGAGTGTTGTACGTATTATCTTACCCTGTATGTTGTGATTGTTGCAACCGAGTGGACTACTACGCCGGAAGCTGTGTATGTCCTTTTGTGTTGTGTGTTCCTAGCTGAGTTGGGACTAATCCCTTTCAACTTGGAACTCACCTTCACTCTCTTCCCTTCACAACGAAAGAACCATTGACACAAGTATACTTACAGTCACCAGGCACGCAAACCTTACTTCCCGAAGACAAAGAAAACCACTCTCCTCTACTGACAAGCAAGAGTTTAGGCAAATCCTTAAGGCAATGGCATCCAGGCCATCATACCAGATGGGACTCCCACACCAAACTGAGTGAGGTCTAGTTGGGACTTCATATCGGTGTGATCCCCTGAATGTTGGCGGGTCCAACACTGTCAACATAACCCTACCTTTGGGTTTGTAAGGCGAGGATAAGAATTAAAATCCCTAGTAAGTATATAATTAAATTTGAACTTAGAATATAAAATTACTAATTTATAATTATGTCCTTGTACATGTATACTTTTTGTTGGCATTATGACACAGGGTGGCGCTATGGCACTGGTGTGGCACAGGTGTTGTCCTTGATGGCAACTCACTTTGGTGAACAGATCTTAGTTCAGGCTCTCAGAATGAAGGAAAAGATATATATGCAAGTTCTCCTATACTAAGACGTGTATACACGCGGGTTAGTCGTTCAAAAGTCGCGTATACGTATACACGCACTTTCATGCAAAGAAAAGCGCGTACATGTGGGAGAACTTATTTTTGGTCCATGGTATTTAGTCCTTGGTATTTGATCCTATTGTTTTGGGCCATGGTATCTCGTCAGAAGTATTGATCCCAAGTATTGGGTCCATGGTATTGATTTGTTATGGTTTTGGACCATGGTATTGTGAAAGGGCTAAGACTATAAAAGAGGAAGGAGATCAGTTGGCAAAGGATTATCTGAACTATTGAATATCTGAGAAAGTGCTAGATCTGGAATATTGGTTATTGGGTTATGGTGCAGATCTAGATCTGAATAAAGGAAGAACCTGCGTGCAAAGAGAAGGAAAAGTTCTATTGATGGGTCAAAATCTTAAGGCTTGAATAATAGTATCTTTGTATGAATTTTGATATGTTATATGTGGCGCATGCTTGATCTATAAGTCTGGTAAACTGGGTTAACTGATGTCTGAATGTTTGAAAGAGTGAATTATCTCTTATAGTTCTATACGTAGGTTCAGTGAAGCTAAGGCGCGTATACACGCTTGTTAGGTGAGTAAAAATAGCGTATACGCAAGTTGGTCCAAACGCAGAAGCGTATGCACGCAGGTTTCTAGTTATTGAAGTAGCGTACGTCTTCTAAATTATGTTCTAGCTGCTTCTGGTTATTGCTTCAGTGTTCTAGGCTTAGAATTGGTGTTTGGCTAGTGTTACTGTTTTCTGGGTACAGCATTCTGAGAAGTGTTTGGTTGATTCTATTTTGGGAGATTGATTATTGCATATTTACTTGATGGATGTTTGATTGATGCTCATGGATCCAGTCTAAAAATTTATGAAACGTGGTCCCTAGAAGCAAAGAGAATGTAGTAGCCTTCAGCAGGTAGTAGCCTGCATACTAGTATCCCAGCTAGTACAAGAGCTAAGGGGGTTGTAGCTCCCTTCCAGGAGAAGCTGGAGAACGAGAGAGGGTTGTAGCCCTCTGCAGGTAGTAGCCGGTGTACTGGTAAAGGACTGCACCAGTACAGAATCTTTGTAAAAAAAAAGACGTTTCTAATTAAAGGAAGTTAGAGACGAATTGCAGCAGGTGGTTTTCATCCACATTGGGTTTCCACCTTATATCTTGTGTTCTTGTGTGTGATTGTCTTCTACTCTGTTTCACTGTTTCTAGTTACTGTTTATTTGATTCTGATACATAGATTAATGATCAACATCTGTAAGACAAATTAAATTATAAGTCTGCGTGGTATACGTGGGTTTCCTTATCTGTAGTTGCGTATATACGCGGTTTTTACTAACTAAAGTAGTGTATATGATATGGGTTTGAAAAATAAATAATTGACTAGATAATACTGATTCACCCCCCCTCTCGGTATTATTTCCAACAATTGGTATCAGAGCCAGGTTCTTCAGAAGAAGCTTGATCGCTTGAAGGAAGATCTATCATCATGAGAAACTACGAGAGAGAAGCATCGATCAGGCCACCAATTTTTGATGGGACCAACTTCGTCTATTGGAAGGTAAGAGTCACACCCTATCTTCAATCTCTTGGTACAGAAGTCTGGGATATCATAGATACAGGGTACACTTTTCCATCAGCAACTCCTACAGATCTGGCTGAGAAGAAGCAGTTTGAAACAAATGCAAAGGCTGTCAATACTCTATTAGGATGTCTATCCCAATCAGAATTCGTCAAGGTTATGTAGTATAAAACCGCAAAAGAAATATGGGACAAGATTGTTCTAAGCTATGAAGGAGATGAATAGGTAAAACGAACAAAACTTCAAACCCTCAGAATTCAGTATGAAAATCTCAGAATGTACAATGATGAAAGTGTGGCTAACTATTTCCTACGTATAGATGAGATTGTTAATTGTATGAAAAATTTGGGTGAAGAAATAAAAGAGGTTGTTGTGGTTGAAAAGGTTCTAAGATCTTTGTCTCCTAAGTTTGAATCAAAAGTTTTTGCAATAGAAGAAAAGGAGAATCTACAAAAAATTACCATGTCACAGCTACATGGAATTCTAACAGCTTACGAAATGAGGAAAGGGGGACCATCAAACAGAAGAGAATCCGCATTCAAGGCCTCGGGAAAAGGAGATTTCTATGACTCATGACATATATCAGAAGAAGAGGAAGAATCAAATTTTGTCAAGAACCTTCAACGGGGTGCTGGAAGATTTAGAGGTAAGTTACCTTTCAAATGTTTTGCTTGTGGAAGAGTCGGTCACTATGCTGCCAAGTGTCCTCATAAAGATAAGCTTGACAAAGGTAAGGAACCTGTTAGATGGAACAAGAAACAGAATGTAAATAAGAAAAGCTATTACACTCATGAAGACAGTGATGGATTTTCAAATAGTGATGAAGATGAACAAGGTAATAATTATAGACTTTTAATGGCTTTTGAAGATGATGATTTCATGGATGCTATAGATGAAGAAGATCTTTATGAAGAGATTTCTAAACTCAAAATTTGTTTAGAAGAAAAAAATATGATTATTGATACTCTGCAAGTCCAACTGGCTGAAAGTGAAAAACATCATGAAAAGTTAGAATGTGAGATTGTGGGTCTTAGAAAAGAGATTGAGAAAACTAACGCTCTTAATCTTAGATTTGTTAAAGGATCTGAAACGTTAGATGAGATTATCAAAGTGCAGTGTTCTCCGCTAATCAAGACAAATCTGGGATACAATGAAGAAGAAACTCAAGCATAGAAACCATCCACCTCCAAAAGTTATCTTGATGTAGCAAGAAGAAGTGAGCAAAGGTCCAATGGAAATCACCAGGTAAGTCAGGGACAATTTACCTCAAGAATGAAAAAAGACTACCAAGTAAATCGGGGGCAATCTACTTTGAGGATGAACAGAAGCTACAATCAGCCACAGGTAAAACCTTCTCAATCTGCCTCAAGAATGGATGACAATAGAAACTACAATCACTTGGTTGGTAGATTTGATAATTGCAGGAGGTTCTTCAATGGCCAATGTTTCTCTTGTCATAACTTTGGTCACAAAGCAGCTCAATGTGTTGCCTATAAGACTATCATGACTAGAGAAACTCAAAAACATAGGAGTATGACTGGGATCATGAAAAGGACCTACAATAACTTTTCTGCTCTTGAAAATGAAATAGAATGTTCTATTTGTAACAATTTCGGTCATGAAGATTCTGAATGCAGGAGCAGGCTTCGGCAGACAACTCAAAAGGAGCAAGCCTCAAGTGCCAAAACATGGAGAATGAAAGAACCACAACCAGAAACATGTGGTATAGCCTTATATACAGAAGGACAAGAAAATCAGTGGTACATCGACAATGGATGTTCGAAACATATGACGGGTGATAAAGAAAAACTTCAGTCATATAGTGCCTTAGAGAAGGAGAAGAAGGTCTCTTTTGGAAATGACACCCCTGCACTCATAAAAGGTAAAGGTTCTGTTCAGTTAAAAGAAAAGGTCAAAGTTGGAAATGTCATGTATGTTGATGGCTTAAAGCATAATCTATTGAGTGTCAGTCAGATGTGCGATCAAGGAACTGAGGTAATATTTCGATCAAATGGATGTAGTGTTCGTGATCTTGATACAGGAAAAACAGTGATCAAAGGCGTAAGAACTCCAAATAATTTATACATATTCAAAGAATGACAACCTCAATGCTATCTAAGCAAGAATGATGAACACTGGCTATGGCACAGAAGATTGGGGCATCTTAGCTTCTCTCAGATAAGGAAAGCATGCAAATACTAGGTAGTTCATGGTCTTCCAGACATTAGAATTCCAGACAATACAATATGCAAATCGTGTCAGTTTGGTAAGAAAACCAGAACTAACTTCCCTGAGAAGGAAGGATCAGCTAGCAGGCCACTTGAACTTGTCCATACTGATGTATGTGGTCCATCTAGGAAAAGGTCACCACGAGGAGAAGAATACTTTATATTATTCATTGACGACTTTTCCAGGATGTGTTGGATAGGACTTATGAAGCACAAAGACGAAGCCTATGAAAAGTTCAAATCATTCAAAGCCTTGGTGGAGAACGAATCAGATCACAAAATCAAATGCCTCAGGTCTGATAGAGGTGGGGAGTTTACCTCAAATGAATTTTTTGATTTTTGTGAAGAACATGGAATAAGAAGGGAATTCTCTACTGCAAGGACTCCTCAGCAAAATGGAGTAGTGGAAAGGATGAACAGAACAGTTCAACAAATGGCTCGTGCTATGATGGATGAATCTGGAACCCCTGCAACTTTCTAGGGAGAAGCTGCATTTGCTGCAGTTGTTATTCTCAACAAAACAAACGTTCGGGTGAACAGCACTCAAACTCCTCATGAGCTCTGGTATGGTGAGACTCCTTCGGTAAAACATTTCAAAATTTTTGGAACCAAATGCTATATTAAAAACAACAATGAAAATCTTGGCAAGTTTGAACCTAGAGCAGATGAAGGCATTCTCCTTGGTTATTCTCCTCACAGCAAAGCATACAAATGTTACAATAAAAGGCTTGGAAGAATTGTTGACAGCATTGATGTAGTAGTGGATGAAGAAGAAACCCATGAGTCACCAGAGGAATAGATAAGGATAGAAGAAAAGACTCCATCCAGATATGTTTAGAAGAATCATCCAGAATCTCAAATTTTGGGGCAGAAAGAGGCAGGTATACAAATTAGAAGAAAAATTGCAGAAGCCTCAAGCTATTTGGCATTTCTCTCCTCCATTGAACCACAAAATATAAAAGAGGCATGCAAAGATGAATGATGGGTCAAGGCAATGGATGAAGAACTTGAGAAGATCAAAAACAATAACACTTGGGAGTTGGTTCCTAGACCAAAAGATAAGAATGTCATAGGGACAAAATGGATCTTCAAAAACAAGTTGAATGAAAATGGGGAAGTGATTAGAAACAAGGCCAGACTTGTTTGTAAAGGGTATGCTCAACAAGAAGGAATAGACTTTGAAGAAACTTTTGCTCCCGTTGCTAGACTTGAGGCCATCAGAATGTTCCTTGCTCTCTCTAGCTTTCAGAAGTTCAAAGTATTTCAAATGGACGTGAAATCAGCCTTTCTAAATGGAGACTTAGAAGAAGAAGTGTACATTGAGCAACCAGATGGTTTCATCCTTGGGAAGGATCCAAATCTTGTATGCAGACTAAAAAAGGCTCTCTATGGTCTTAAACAGGCTCCAAGGGCTTGGTACTATCGTTTGGATAAATACCTTCATCAACAAGGTTTTTCAAAAGGATCAGCAAATAGCAATCTTTATATAAAAATTGAAAATGACAAATTGCTAATACTTGTTGTGTATGTAGATGATATTATCTTTGGCAGCAATGAAGAAGTTATGAGTCAAAACTTTGCCTTGGTGATGCAGAAAGAATTTGAAATGTCATTTCTTGGAGAGCTGACATATTTTCTCGGTCTACAAATCCAACAAAATGAAGGCGGTATCTTTTTATCTCAAACCAAGTACCTCAAGCAGATCTTGAAGAAATATGGCATGGAAGATTCAAAACCAGTATGTACCCCTATGGTTACAGGATGTGGCCTCAGTGCCAATGATGAATCAGCAGTAGTGCATCAACCAACCTATATATCCATGATTGGAAGTCTGCTTTATTTGACAAGTACCCGACTAGACATCATGCATGCAGTGGGAATAGTTGGAAGATTTAAGGCAAATCCTAAGGAAACTCATCTTCAGGCAGTGAAAATAATTTTCAAGTATCTTCAAGGAACTCAAAACTATGACTTATGGTATCCTAGAAATACAGATCTCACACTTCATGCTTACACAGATGCAGATTGGGTTGGAAGCGTGGATGACAGAAAAAGCACTAGTGGTGGTGCATTCTTTATGGGTTCCAGATTAGTATCTTGGTTCAGAAAGAAACAAAATTCAATTTCTCTATCTACAGCTGAAGCAGAATATGTGGCTGCTGCATCTTGTTGCACTCAACTCCTTTGGATGATGCAAACCTTGCAGGATTTTCAAATCACTTGTACACCACCTATCTCTATCTTATGTGATAATACAAGTGCAATCAGCATTTCAAAGAATCCTGTCATGCATTCAAAGACTAAGCACATACCGATCAAGTATCATTTTCTCCGGGAACAAGTGTTGGAACAGAAGGTCAAGTTGGAGTATGTTCCCTCTAAGGAACAAGTTGCTGATATTTTCACCAAACCATTGCCCAGGGAGACATTTGAATACCTCAGACAGAAACTGGGAGTAGTTGATGCATCATCTTGCTGTTGAAACTTGTTTGTTTCACAGAAAAATGGGTGTACGTGAGTTGCCTCAGGAGGATCCGCGTACATACGCAGGGTTATGCAGAGACAGTCGCGTATATGGAGGTTTGAAGGAAATTAGTGGGGTCAGACTCTGGTTGAAGATAGTCTGATATGGGTCTGTCAGAGACCATCTAGAACAGGTTCAGGGGGAGCAAACAATCTTCTAATAAACATTGATGGCATTACATTAGAAGCTCTTGGTTTGTGTACACAAGCTGGTTTTGGTTTCAGGTGGATCAAGTACAGAAGGTGAACAGAAGGTGAACTTGGGTGATGATCTGAATAATATTTGACAGATGATGTTGATATTTGTGACATTCATAGTCTTGCTCTACATTTTTTCGTCTCTACGTCATGTATATCGTTTATTGTCAAGGTCATGTAACGGCCTATTTTGGTTTCCCCGCTATGCCTGGGATGAATGATGTAATATGTAAATTTCTGGTGTATCCCCACTTGGTTGGGTGATGGATGTATGTATAGAGTCTTTTGATGATAGGAAGGTCTTTTATGATGTATAAGTCATGGTTCTTCTTGAAGAACATCTTTTTGCAGATCTTGCCTACAGTCAGGGGGAGCATCGTTAGCACAGCAGAACATAGATTTCAGCATGCACTCAGGGGGAGCACAACCCTTTGCCCTTGATGACAAAGGGGGAGAATGACTTTGAGGATCTTGTGGTTGCCATCAAGTCCAAAGGGGGAGATTGTTGGCATTATGACACAAGGTGGCACTATGGCACTGGTGTGGCACAGGTGTTGTCCTTGATGGAAACTCACTTTGGTGAATAGATCTCAGTTCAGGTTCTCAGAATGAAGGAAAAGATATATACGCAAGTTCTCCTATACTAAGACGCATATACACGCAGGTTAGTCGTTCAAAAGTCGCGTATACGTATACACGCACTTTCATGCAAAGAAAATCGCGTACATGTGGGAGAACTTATTTTTGGTCCATGGTATTTAGTCCTTGGTATTTGATCCTATTGTTTTGGGCCATGGTATCTCGTCAGAAGTATTGATCCCAAGTATTGGGTCCATGGTATTGATTTGTTATGGTTTTGGACCATGGTATTGTGAAAGGGATAAGACTATAAAAGAGGAAGGAGATCAGTTGGCAAAGGATTATCTGAACTATTGAATATCTGAGAAAGTGCTAGATCTGGAATACTGGTGATTGGGTTGTGGTGCAGATCTGGATCTGAATAAAGGAAGAACCTGAGCGCAAGGAGAAGGACAAGTTCTATTGATGGGTCAAAATCTTAAGGCTTGAATAATAGTATCTTTGTATGATTTTTGATCTGTTATATGTGGCGCATGCTTGATCTATAAGTCTGGTAAATTGGGTTAACTGATGTCTGAATGTTTGAAAGAGTTAATTATCTCTTATAGTTCTGTACGCAGGTTCAGTGAAGCTAAGGCGCATATACACGCTTGTTAGGTGAGTAAAAACAGCGTATACGCAGGTTGGTCCAAACGCAGAAGCGTATGCACGCAGGTTTCTGGTTATTGAAGTAGCGTACGTCTTCTGAATTATGTTCTAGCTGCTTCTAGTTATTGCTGCAGTATTCTGGGTTCAGAATTGGTGTTTGGCTAGTGTTACTGTTTTCTGGGTACAGCATTCTGAGAAGTGTTTGGTTGATTCTATTTTGGGAGATTGATTATTGCAAATTTACTTGATGGATGTTTGATTGATGCTCATGGATCCAATCTGAAAATTTATGAAACGCGGTCCCTGGAAGCAAAGAGAAGGTAGTAGCCTTTAGCAGGTAGTAGCCTGCGTACTAGTATCCCAGCTAGTACAAGAGCTAAGGGGGTTGTAGCTCCCTTCCAGGAGAAGCTGGAGAACGAGAGAGGGTTGTAGCCCTCTGCAAGTAGCAGCCTACGTACTGGTAAAGGACTGCACCAGTACAGAATCTTTGTAAAAAAAAAGACGTTTCTAATTGAAGGAAGATAGAGACGAATTGTAGCAGGTGGTTTTCACCCACATTGGGTTTCCACCTTATATCTTGTGTTCTTGTGTGTGATTGTCTTCTGCTCTATTTCACTGTTTTTGGTTACTGTTTATTTGATTCTGATACACAGATTAATGATCAACATCTGTAAGACAAATTAAATTATAAGTCTGCATGGTATACGCGAGTTTCCTTATCTATAGTTGCGTATATACGCGGTTTTTACTAACTAAAGTAGCGTATATGATCTGGGTTTGAAAAAGAAATAATTGACTAGATAATATTGATTCACCCCCCCTCTCAGTATTATTTCCAACACTTTTCGTAGTACTTGCCAAGGATTGTTGCAGGTGCATAAATAGGGAGCTCTTTCACATGGAGATTCCACCTTATCATAAAAATATATATATCATCTTTGAGTTTTCTTTAACACTAATCTTATAAGAATTTTAAAGGAATAAGGAATGTGACTAGGTTCAGAGGGAGCCCTTCATAATAATACTCTACAAGGTTTTTTAAAGAAAAACTCAAGGTATGTCATAAACTACAATATTTTTTGCAAGGCTTTCTTCATACAAAAGGTATGATAATTCGTATTTTGAAATTTTCTTTACATTACTAACATATTTATGTCTAGGGTTTTGAATCATAAATATTCTTGTTATGGTGATTAATCATTAGATTGAATCTAACCTTGTTATACAATCTCTTGTCAATTGATCATTCTTGTGAAACCCTAACCTTTAGGGTTCACTATAAAACCCTAAGCCTCTTGATTCCAAGAGTATATCATGTTAATAATGAAACCCTAGTCTAGCTAGGGGTTTTTTATTAAATTCTAATGAAAATCCTATTGTTTTGAAGTTTAGGGTTTTGATAATGTCATGATAAAAACCCGAGTCCTTTATGATTTGTTTTTAATGTCTAGGTTATATAATGAAACCCTATATTTTTAGGGTTTGATGAATTAGGGTTTAGAAACAAAACCTTTGTAATAACCAAAGATCCTAGGAACAAAATATTAAGTGTATATTAGTTGGTATGGTTGAAACCCTAGATTGGTCAAAATTGTTGTATATCTAACTTCAATGTATTGATCTTGTGTTTACCCAAGAGATATTGATATGAGATGTTAATGCATGATAATGAAATCCTAGATATATGAGAGTATGCTAATATGATTATTTATTAATGAAATCTAGGGTTTATAACAAAACCTTATTCTAATATGTTATGATTTCTAGGACACAATGTTGAAGCCATAGATGTATAGTGTTATGATTGGATTGATATCTTGATTGAGTTGCTTTAAGTCTTGATGATAAAGTCTAGGGTTTGTGATAGAAACCATAACAACTTGTTGAAGTATAGAATATAAAATATGCGACCCTTGTTGAATATGAACCTAACTAGGTTTAGGTATTTAAAGCTTGAATGACATAAATTTTATATAGTTGACTTCATATATTTGTATTTGGTTATACTTGCTAGTAAAGTATTGTAGGTACATAATCTTCAATATGTTGAAGATGCTCATAATTCAATATAATAATAATAATGAGCATGATAAAGGAAGCTATAAAGATGATAATAATCAATATGACCTTTATGCCATGAGAAAGAAATAAACCCTTGAAATATTGTAGCCTCTCCAATAAAAAAAGGAAGTTCTTGAGTTAAGAGGGAGCTTGAATATAAGAAAGGGTATATATCCCCTATTAAGAGGGAGGTAATATTATGAAAATCATAGTAAATACCTTGAATAAAGAATGAATGAAAGTGTTTCAGATAGATGTTCATAATTCATGAAGTTGCAAAGAAAAGACTTGAGAAGTGTTAATCAAGGTTGTCATTGATGTCAATATGGTACTATCGAGATGGAAAATATTCTTGTGATATCATAACCTCTTGTATCCTTGCTCTTGATGAAGAAACCCTATAAATCATGATGATGTCCTTACTCTTGATGAAGGAGTTTGTCTTATTGATGCTCATAGTGACTCTTGATGAAGAAGCTCTTGTTGTGATGATCCAGCCCTTTCTCTAACAAATTGATGAATGATGCATATGTTTAATAACATGGAAAATGAATGAATTGGATATCACTTGATGACATGATGATTAAAGACATAACAAGTGGAGACCTCACTTAAAACACTTGGTGACAAAGAAGAAACCCTTGATGTCCCAAACAATTTATGCACAAAAATTAAGGATATTTACAAAGAAAAATATTTTTTTCCACCTTAGAGGCATATATTCTCAATGTTACCTAGACCATCTTAAAGAGGATTTTTTCTTCTTTCCAATGAGCCCTTACTTTCCCCAAAATTCCAAATAGTTGATGAGATATTGAATTTTCAAGTTTGAAAAATATAATTTTGACAGTGAGTTGACCTACACCTTGTCTTTCAAGTTGACCTACCTCCAGTGGCGCATCTCTTCATTTTACCTTACCAAAATCACTATTTATAAGGGTTACAAGCTTTATTTCACTAAAATAATTTATGTCAAGTACAGTGAGAAACAATTCAGATCTGTGATGAGAACAAAAGGAGATTTTAGACCATAATACTAATGCAGAGAAAATTTCAGAACAGATAACTTATATGGATAAAATTTCAGATCATCTTAGTGAGAACTATTGAGAAATTTTTGAGAAGAAATTATGGTTGATTTTGGGCTAATTCTGTGACAAAAACTGGGCTATTTCAATAGACTTTTTGTTTGGAAATTTGTTGAATCTTTTGTGGCTGTGCGGGATTTGTTTTTTGGATAAAATTCTTGGATTATATCCTTGTTCAGGCCTGTAAATTTGGCTCTAATAGGCCTGCAATTTCAGCCTAAAAAACTCTGAAATTTGACACTATATACCTATTGCAGACCTCGTGCTACAAAGCCTGGACAACACAATTTTGGACCTATTTTTTGCTGCTAAGATCGTAGCCTAATTAAAAGCCATAGACCTTGGCCTTACACTTGTTGCAGACCACGAAATTGTAGAATTCAGACCTATTAATCTCTTGGACCTATTACTGCTAGATAAAAAACAATGGAGACATGTAGTGTAAATCTCTGGGATTTGGACCTATGTGTATTTTGGCTCTATGGCTTAGTCGAGAGGCAAACTACTTTGAGCATCCTCAAAATTTTTACATTCATTTGAGAGGCTCAATTTTTAGCTTATATTAGGTGTTGAAGCATTAAAGAGCAGACTTGGAAGAAACCCATTGATATCTCTAAAGTGAATTACAGACATTGTTTGGAGCAAGTGTTGAACAGTGAAGTAATTAAAGTTCTGGACAGTAAGTAATTGGAGTTTTGGACAGTGTAATTTGGAACTCTTGGAGAGCTCTTGGAGTAGTATATTAAAGAAATTTTGAAGTATATTTGAAGAGTTCTGTAGCAAAAGTTTGTGAGAAGTCACCGTTGGAGTAGATCTAAAAGGCCATCATTGAAGACATCTTTGAGCAACCCCTTTGAGCAGAATTGAAGAACAATGATTGTAGCAAACTTTAGAAAGTAAACATGGATGAGGCATTTTGGTTTAAGTATCTTTGAAGCCATTATTGGGACATATGTTTGGAAGACCTTGTGCAAAACTTGTGTAATTGATTGAAGACAGGCATTGATTGAAGTTTTGGAGACACCCTTGAAGACCATAATGCATAAACCATCATGAGATGAATTGGAGAATTTGATTGGGTACCATGAAGGACAATGGAGACACCTTCATGTGAAGATATCAAGGTTGTCATTTATGACATAACTTGAAGACTACATTGAAGATGAAGATAGACAGGGCTCATTGAAGAAGACATTGGGAGCCGTGAAGTATAACCAAATACATCTTGACAAAGTGAAGCTAAGGGTTGGAGCCAAAGATTTTGGAGCCTCGAAAAGACAAGGTTGGTGCCTTGGAAGATAGGGTTGGAGCCCAAGAGTTTGGAGGAAGATAGGGTTGGATCCCTAGAGGATCACGGTCCTCAAGAAACCAAGTCAGAGCCTGAACCGGATATAGAGTTAGAGCCCTTGGGGTTGGTGCCTCAGAATTGACAAGGTTGGAGCTGTGGAAAGTCCAAGTTGGTGCTTGGAAAATATAGGTTGGAGCCTGGAAGATTGAATATTGGTGTCTTGATCTAGGGTTGGAGCCCTACATATATCGTACTTGATTCATTGTAAAGAAAAAATTAATAAAAAAAATTATTCTTATTGTTTATTTCATGTTCTAAATATAAGTGATCTAACTGGTAAAAATAACAATTGAAAATAAATAATGATTCACCCACCCTCTCAGTATTTCCAACAATTGGTATCAAAGCCAATACCTTCACTTAAATCCTAACAGCTTGAAGGTGGATCCTTAGAACACAAATGGCAGAGCCAAGGAAGAAAGCCTCCAATCCTCCTAAAGATGTTTCTTCCTCAACTATGAAAACTTAACACAATCAAATTGGGAAAGTTCCATTGTTCAATGGAAACTTTGATGTATGGAAGGTAAGAATGAGAAATTTCTTAATTGCTAAAGGCATTGGAGTATGGGAATCAGTGATTATTGATAGAATAATGAACGAAGTATCCAAGGAGTATAATGCTAGAGCGATAAAGGCAATTTTGAATGGGCTACTAGATTCTATAAAGGCCAATTTGGAGAAAAGTTTGTCAGCAAAAGATATATGGGACAAACTTCATGACCTTCACTTAAAAGGGGTGTTGCCCATGACCTCTAGTCAAGAAGATGATGGAAAGCAAGAAACAAATCCATAACCCATCAAGGAAGCTGGAAATAAGAGTGATGGAATCAAGGCCATAGAATACCTAGAAGAAGAAGAAAGTAAGAATTTTTTGAAGAATATCTCCTTAGTATACTTATAACTACCATGGAAGATATTAACAATTTGAAAAAAGAAAATGAGGAACTTAAGAAGAAAGAGCAAGATGGTGACCAACACAAGACACGGAAGGAAGATGACCTTTTCAAGCTTCAAGTACTAGAAAGATATGAGGAGCTCACCAAACTTAAGGAGGAATTTCATCAAAACAAAAGAAAGAATCATGAAGAGGTCATATCCATGACAAATCAATTGGATATGGCAAAGAAAAGGGAAGAAACTTTGTCAATCCACCTTGAACAAAGACTCAAGATCTTGAACAAACATGAAGTAGAGATTAGTCAATATTAGGAAGAGGTCTCCTCCCTTAGATCTCAACTAGAAAAAGCAATGAAACAAGCACAAAGAGTTGAGAAGGTGATGGAATATTTGGCATTCATAGAAGTACAAGTTGATGAAGCAGAAAAGGAGAGAAACACCATGACATGCCAACTAGAAGAAAAGGATGATGACATCACCAAGTTAAAATCAGAAGTCACTTCTCTTAAGGCCCAATCATGTGAAGCAACCAAGATGAAGGAAGAAATGGAGATCATACTATCAAAGAAGGATGAATAATGATTGAAAATGAAGGAAGAAATTGTCTTTCTTAAAAAGGAAGTTGACTTGTTGAAAAATAACTTTAAAATTTCTCAAACCTTAGATGACATCCCAAGTCATCAAAGGTATCCCCTTGATAAATCGGGTCTTGGCTGTGTAGGTGAATCCTCAAGCAAGAATGATAATGCTTCAAACAACAAGGATGTGAGGAAGCTAGAAAGAAATTTTGATGCTCCCAATTCCAACAAAGGCAAGGAGAAGAGTCAAGACAACTATGGAAGAAATCCTACTCCAAGAAGACTTGGAGATGGTGTCAAGAATACAAAATGCAATGAATATCATCAAAGAATCCCAAGGAAAAAATACTTCAAAAGTACATCAAGGAAATCTTCATCTCTGATGTACCAAAGTATATTTCTTGGTTATTGCTATTCTTGTACAAACTTTGGGCACATGGAAAAAGATTGTAGGGCATATCACAAACAAAAATATAATGGTCCCTGTCAATCTCCTAGAAGCAATTTTGCGAGAAGAATTCATGATTACTCATTCATAAACAAGATGGAGTGCTTCAATTTCCATAACATTGGACATATGGAACGTGATTGTAACTTAACTTGGGTCCCTACACAATCTAGAACCATGAAAACTAAGCCAGAAAAGAAAGTTACACGAATATGGAGAAAGAAACAAATTGGATCCAAAAGTCTCTTGGACACTCTAGCCAACAACACATATTTTTGATTTGATGAAGACATTAAGATGTGATATCCTAGGTGTTTGATGATGAGACTCTGATAAAAAAAAAAGAAAAAAAAGACCATGCAGATAGTTAGGGGGAGCTTGGGATCATTCTTGCAGAAGCTATATGTGAAAGGGCCCTATGAAATCCTTGATGAGTCACTCATGGATAATCATCCTTTGATAGATCATCTGTCGGGAGAAACTCCATTGAAGAACATGATCCCTTACTCATCTAATGGACTATTATTGAAGATTTCTTCCATTTGATCACTAAGCAAGTAATATTTCTTGAGGTAGAGTATTTTATGCAGATAGGGGGAGTTGGTTCATCACATGTAGACACATCTATCATGGACCTCATTGCCAAAAGGGAGAGCATCATGACAAGGGGAGTAACATACCTATGAACAACTACTATTGATAAAGAAAATATGATGAAAAGAAGTAGCTTGACAGGGGTAGTACTTGAGCACCTCATTTTCCATTGATGTAAAAGGGGGAGAGAATGTTGAAGGGGAAAGAATATTTCCATCAATGACAAAGTTGGAGATTGTTAATCAAGGTTGGCACTAATGTCAATATGGTACCATTAGGATGGAAAATATTCTTGTGATATCATAACCTCTTGTATCATTTCTCTTAATGAAGAATCCCTAGAAATCATGATGATGTCCTTACTCTTGATGAAGGAGTCTGTCCTATCGATGCTCATAGTGGCTCTTGATGAAGAAGCTATCCTTGTGATGATCTAGCCCTTGGTCTAACAAATTGATGAATGTTGCATATGGTTAATGATATAGACAATGAAGGAATTGGATATCACTTTATGACATGATGATTAAACACATAACAAGTGGAGACCTCACTTAAAAACACCTGGTGACAAAGAAGAAGCCCTTGCTGTCCCAAACAATTTATGCATAAAAATTAAGGACAATTACAAAGAAAACTACTTTTTTCCACCTTAAAGACATATTTTATCAATGGGACCTAGACCATCTTAAAGAGGAGTTTTTCTTCTTTCCAATGAGCCTTTACTTGCCTCAAAATTCCAAATATTTTCTGAGATATTGAATTTTCAAGTTTAAAAAATATATTTTTGACAATGAGCCAACCTACACCTTGTCTTTCAAGTCAGACTACCTCCAGTGACACATCTCTTCGTTTGACCTTACCAAAATCACTATTTATAAGGGTTATGGACTTCATTTCACTAAAATGTTTTTGCGCAAGTACAGTGAGAATCAATTTTGATATGTGGTGAGAACAAAAGGAGATTTTAGACTAGAATACTAATGCAAAGAAAATTTCAGACCAGATCACTTCTGTGGAGAAAATTTTAGATCATCTCAGTGAAAACTGTTGAGCAATTTCAGAGAAAAATTTATGGTTGATTTTGGGCTAATTCTGTGACAAAATCTGGGCTATTTCAGTAGAGTTTTTGTTTGGAAATTTGTTGAATCTCCTGTGGTTGTGCGGTTTTTTTGTTGTTGGATAAAATGCTTGGATTATATCTCTGTTCAGACATGTAAATTTGGCTCTAATAGGCCTTCAATTTTGGCCTAACAAAATCTGAAATTCGACATTGTATACCTATTGCAGACCCCACACAACACAATTTCGGACATGTTCTTTATTGCTACAAATCTCGGCCTGATTAAAAGCCATAGACCTTGGCCTTATACTTGTTGCAAACCATGGAATTGTGGAATTTAAACCTATTAATCTCTTCGACCTGTTATTGCTAGATCACAAACAATGGAGACCTATAGTGTAAATCTATGGGATTAGGACCTGTGTGTATTTTGGCTTTGTGGTTTATTCGGGAGACAAACTACTTTGAGCATCCTCATAATTGTTACAGTCACTTGAGAGGCTCAATTTTGAGCTCAGATTAGGTGTTGAAGTATTAAGGAGAAAACTTTGAAGAAGCACATTGATATCTCTGAAGCAAATTGCAGACATTGTTTGGAGCAAGTGTTGAACAGTGAAGTAATTAAAGTTCTGGATAGTAAAGTAATTGGAGCTTTGGATAGTGTAATTTGGAACTCTTGGAGAACTCTTGGGGTGGCATATTAAAGACCTCTTGAAGTAGATTTGAAGATTTTTGTAGTAGCAGTTTGTGTGAAGTCACCCTTGGACCAAATCTAAAAGGCCATCATTGAAGACATCTTTGAGCGACCCCTTTGAGAAAAATTGAAGAACAACTATTGTAGAAAAAATTGGAAGTAAACTTGGATGAGGAATTTTCGGTGAAGTATCTTTGAAGCCATTATTAGGCTAGTTGTTTGGAATACCTTATGCAGAACTTGTGCAATTCATTGAAGACACGCATTGATTGAAGTTTTGGAGACACCCTTGAAGACCATGATGCATAAACCATCATGAGGTGACTTGGATAGTTTGATTGGGTAATATGAAGGACAACAGAGACACCTTTATGTGAAGAGGTCAAGTTTTTCATTGATGACATAACTTGGAGACTATAATGGAGACGAAGATAAATATGGCTCATTAAAGAAAACATTGGGAGCCATAAAGTATAACCAAATACATCTTGACAAAGTGAAGCTAAGGCCCAGGAGGTCGGAGCCTCAAAAAGACAAGGTTGGTGCCTTGGAAGATAGGGTTAGAGACCTAGAGGATCAGAGTCCTCAAGAAACCAGGTCGGAGCCTAAATGGGATATAGGGTTGGAGCCCTTGGGGTTGGTGCCTCAGAATTGACAAGGTTGGAGACTTGGAAGTCCAAGTTGGTGCTTGGAAAATATAGGTTGGGACCTAGAAGATTGAAGATTGGTGTCTTCATCTAGGGTTGGAGCCCTACATATATTATACTTGATTCATTGTAAAGAAGAAATTAATAAAAGAATTTATCCTTATTGTTTATTTTGTGTACCAAATATAAGTGATCTAACTAGTAAAAATAACAATTGAAAAGAAATATTGATTCACAACCCCTCTCAGTTTTTCCAACAAGAAGTACTGAGGTTGTTTTTGGTGCTACTGAAGAAATGAAAGAAGAAATATTCTTACAAGTTGTATTTGGATAACTTGATGATGATATAAGTAGTATTAGAATGATTGAGGACCCCAAAGGTTTTTGTTTACTTGTATATATATTTGAAAGTTTATCACTGATTGGGATCGCAATTGTGCAGGATCTCTCTGTGAAAATATTGAATGTTTGAAGCATGCTTGGAATGGTGGATATATATCTAATTCACTTGATAAGGAGAGATGAAGGATCTTATGGCAAGAATATGCTTGGGAGGATATATGGTCGGCCTATGTGTTTATGTCTAGATCCCGAAGTAGGGAGGGTGGCATTGATCATGGATATATGACCTTGGATACACACCTAGATCCTTGGTTTGGTGTTAGAGCTTAAAATCATGATGGTACCTAGAGTGGCTAAATCTTGATTACACCTTAGTCCCACTCAATTAGAGTACCCTGGTCAGGTATCTAATCTGTAGCATTGTGTGTGTTGAACATCTTTTTGAGATCTTCCATGTACCTATATATGTATGAAATTATGAATACCTCCATAGTTAAGAGGGAGTGTTGAATAATGTAACTAATATCAGTCTTAATTATTGTATTTGAGTCATGTATTTCTAAAAATAAATAAAAGAAATTTTTATTAACTTATTAAAGCATGGGTTTCATGCTTGGGTCAATGGTCAATAGGTTAAATCACCCATTAAGTGCTCTATGATTTTTTGAGTCAAAATCTAAGTTATTATGTAGGAAACCCTTCTTGGGTTCATGATGTCAAAGAAATAAAATGTTTTAGTGTCAAATTAAAGTCTTACCTCTCCTCCATCAAGTCAGATTTGGTCTCCTTGCAAGTCAACCTCCTCAACAAGTTAAGTCGACCTTATGAACTGTCACAAAAGACTATATGTATATACTAGCACTCGAACTTGTTAATCATTCATACTGCTTTGATCTGCAATGCAATAAGAAGGAAATTTCATGGGAAATGTTAAGGGAAGAATAGGACCGAAACTCCTCATCACTACAAGACCAAGACTCATTTTGATTAGAGAATCGAAGTATTATATGACTACAAAACTGAAGTGTTATGTGACTATAGGACCGAAGTGTTATGTGACTACAAGACCGAATTATGTGACTACATAACCAAAATATTATGTGACTACAAGACAGAAGCTATCTATGATCCTAGGACCAAGAGACTTTATGAATGCAGGAAGTCGAAGTTACATGAAGAACGATTATATTGATGAATTGTATGTTGTTGACTTATGAAGAAATGGACTAAAAGGCGAACTTGATCGATGGAAGGTATTCTTGGTCTAGGTAATAAAGTTCTTGGTCATCTCAAATTTATTTTAATCTATTAATGGAAGAGTTTGACTGGGTTTTCCCCTTCTTAGGGGTTTTGCACTAGTTGAGTGCCTACATCATGTGTTCTCTTGTTGCCTTTGAAGTTTTGTCAATTGTCTTTATGGTACAAATATAATAACTAAGAAGAAGAAGTAAGAATTAATCACAATAAATTGTTAAGTAAAAGAGAAATAATTTTAATAAGAATCCCTAACTATGTTGCCTTATATTTATCAACAATTTTTAAGGTTTTTGTAGCTGCGAATTTCACTAAAAAAAAAATTCCAATTTTTGAAACTTTGTGTACATAATTTGAAGAATATAATCCAAGGATTGAAATCCTCTCAAAAAATTGCTCAATTAGAAAAATTAAAATAAAAATAAAAATAAAAAATAAAAATCCAAAATGAAGTCTGAGAAATGAAGTTATTGACAATTAAAATCAGCATTTTTTAGGGTTTCTTACAGCAATGGGAGCAAATTTTATAGGTTGCATTTATTTTTATTAATAGCATATATTTTATTCAAACCAGTTCCATAAGATCCAAAGAATTGGTGGAATTTCATAATTGGGTTCATAATAGCCAATCTAAGAAACACATGTTTCTAAATATTTAAATAAAAGAGGTATTATCCCAATAATTTTTTCTATTAAGCTCACACATGAAGGAGAATACCTATAAACATATTCATAATTATCCAACTGGCATGAACACCCACTCACAAACACTTTTCTACAACTAAGTTGGAATTAGTGAAAGGTCGGCCTAAGCAATGTCAAGGAAACATAAATGGGTTGGAAGAGAAGTTTAATGAGAGGTTTGATAACTTTGAAAATAATTTGATGGAGAAGTTACCAAGTATGTTAACTTGAATCATACTAGGAGAAAACTACATGAATGCATAACAAATTGAGCCACACCAAGAGAAAATGATAACTTAGAAATTTTTAGCCACACAATATTTGACATACCTACACAACAATAGATCAATAGATAACAATATATGACATCATTCTCCTAAGGTGGACTTGAACAAGTTTAATGTTTTTGATCCATCAAAATGGGTCACTCAAATGCAACATTACTTCTTCCTCCAATGTATTATTGATGACATGATGAAACCATAGGAGGGGGGTCTTATATTTAGATAAAGAAGGATGGAAATGGTGGGAATGGCATCAAAAAACATAATTAAGCTACATTGCATGCAAACATTTTTTTCAATGCTAGCTATGCACATTTGAGATGTATTCTCATTATTTAGGGTGACTTACCAAGTTACACAGTTGGATCAATCATCGAATTTAGAGCAACCTTTGAGTAATTGGCCATTTGTACAAATTCCCATTCAATTAGTGAATGAAAAAGTAATGACTCAAATACTCTTTATATACACTATATGTAAGTAAGAAAGAGAAAATCCCACATATTCGATTGTCAATACAAGAGAAACCGTGAATGTGGAAAAAAGAAGAGTGGATAGGGAAATCATATTAGGTAGGGGAAGCCAACGAATCGGGCCCATGAAAATACTAGACGGAGTGACAAATCTAAAAACTCAACTCTATATTCCCGGACTCTTGCACCTTGGAGCATTCCAAATCATTACTATTGAACATATCCATCTAGGATGACTTAATATATTCCTTATATAAATAATTTTCCATTAGTTTCCTCGAGGAGGATATTCGAGCATGAGTCAAAATGGACCATCCTACTACATGGTCAGAAGAAAATAAGAGGGTCTAGAAGATAAAATGGTGATCAATGGACAAATAAAAACACTAAAATTCATTTATTGCACTCATCCACCCAAAGGTAATTCACTAGGAACAACTCCTACTCATAACTTGAAGGTACAAAGGTTGTCTCCAAGTAGAAATGAAACATCGCCAAGGACATGGAATTTTCTACAATTATGATGAAAAATATGCTCTAAGTCATGTGTAAGGAGCACAAATTGTTTCAAATCGATATGACTAGATGCAAGCTCCGATGGAAGATATAACCATTGAAGAGAATATGACACTACAAGTTGAAGACCCCAACACTCAAAATCAAGAAGATATTGATCCATCATTTCCTCTTGAAGAACCCCTATTATCCCTACATGCATTATCAAGCATTTCAACTCCACATACATTGAAACTAAAAACACTAAAAATTTATAGTCCTAGTTCGAAGACTGGTAGTACTCACAATTTGATTCATAATAGAGTTAGAGAAGAAACCCATTGTTTTGTATACCCAGTGCACAACTTTCAAATTATGATTTCCAATGTTAGTATGATGAAATGAGGGAGCATATATGAAAATGTCAAAATCCAAATGGGAGATTATCAACAAAACCCATCTATTTTCCACTAACATGGGTGGTTGTGATATAGTATTGGGGGTCAAATGGTTGTGAACATTGGAAAAAATTACAATGGATTTCAAATAACTCTATATGAGTTTCACTATAGAGGGACATGTACACACCTTTCAAGGGTTGCAGGAAGGTTCCCATGAAATAGTCATATCCTGTTGTAGGGATAATTTGTTAAAGAAAGGCTACTCTAACATTATTTCACATTTAATGCCATTTAGGTCATACATAATACAACACAATAAATCCACCTAAATTTGTAGCTAATCCTTGAAAAACAACATTAGGTATGTGAATACCAAAGGTTTTACCCCCTTCTCGATGAGATCATGACCATGGAATTCCTCTAATTCTAGGTAGCCAACCACCAAATGTAAATCCTTATTAACATCATTTTTCACAACAACAAAAAAACCAAATATAAAATATTATTCAAGAAATATTGGAGGTAGGAGTCATATTTCCTAATACAAGCCCTTATTAATCTCTAGTAGTCATGGTGTCAAATAAGGGAGGAACTTGGTGCACGTGACATGATTTTGGGGCTCTCAATAATTTGATAATAAAGGATAAATTTCACATCCCTATTATGGACATTCTCTTGGATGAACTTCATGGAAAAAAAATTTACTAAGTTTTATCTATGTTCAGGATACAACCAAATCAGGATGAAAGACACAAACATCCCAAAGAAAACTTTCAAAACACATGAAGGTCATTATGAGTTTCTAGTGATTCATTTTGGTATTTATAATGCTCCATCCACTTTCTATAGCCTCGTGAACAACATTCTCAAACCCTTCCTATGAAAATTTGTGTTGGTCTTCTTTCATGATATCTTGATCTTTAGTAGAGCATGGTAATCACACATAGAGCATGTTGATAAGTGCTGGCAAATTTTGAGAGACAATGAATTATTTGTGAAGCACTCCAAATGTTATTTTGGGGCATATGATTTTGACTATTAGGTCACATTGTAAGTTATGAAGGAGTACAATTTAATCCCAATAAAGTGCATTCCTAGTGCACAATTTTCAAATTATGATTGCCAATGTCAGTATGATGAAATGAGGGAGCATATATGAAAATGTCAAAATCCAAATGGTAGACTCTCAACAAAACCCATCTATTTTCCATCAACATGGGTGGTTTTGATATAGTATTGGGGGGCAAATGGTTGTGCACATTGGAACCAATTACAATGGATTTTAAAGAACTCTATATGAGTTTCACTAAAGAGGGACATGTACACACCTTTCAAGGGTTGCAGGAAGGTTCCCATGAAATAGTCATATCCCATCGTACGGATAATTTGTTAAAGAAAGGCTACCCTAACATTATTTCCCATTTAATTCCATTTATGTCATAGATAATACAACACAATAAATCCACCTAAATTTGCAGCTAATCCACGAAAAACACCATTGGGTCTGTGAACACCAAAGGTTTTACCCCCTTCTCAAAGAGAGCATGACCATGGCATTCCTCTAATTCTAGGTAGCCAACCACAAAATGTAAATCCTTATTGACATCATTTTTCACAAAAAACCAAATATAAAATATCATTCAAGAAATATTGGAGGTGGGCGTCATATTTGCTAATACAATCCCTTATTAATCTCTTGTAGTCATGGTGTTAAAGAAGGAAGGAACTTGGTGCATGTGTCATGATTTTGGGCTCTCAATAATTTGATAATAGAGGATAAATTTCACATCCCTATTATGGCCATTCTCTTGGATGAACTTCGTGGAAAAAAAACACTAAGTTTGATCTATGTTCAGGATACCACCAAATCAGGATGAAAGACACAAACATCCCAAAGACAACTTTCAAAACACATGAAGGTCATTGTGAGTTTTTAATGGTTCCTTTTAGTATTTGTAATGCTCCATCCACTTTCTATAGCCTAATGGACAAAATTTTCAAACCCTTTCTATGCAAATTTGTGTTGGTCTTCTTTGATGATATCTTGATCTTTAGTAAAGCATGGGAATCACACATAGAGCATGTTGATAAGTGCTTGCAAATTTTGAGAGACAATGAATTATTTGTGAAGCACTCCAATGTTATTTTGGGGCATCTAAGTTTGACTATTAGGTCACATTGTAAGTTAGGAAGGAGTACGATTTGATCCCAACAAAGTAGAGACTATGCAAGACTGGAAATGAACCAAAACATTAAATAGATTGAGGGGATTCATTAGACTTACAAGGTACTATAATAACTTTGTGAAAAAATTGCAACTCCCCCAACTTCACTCCTTAAAAATAATTCCTTTTTGGGAGTGAGGAAGCCATACAATCATTCATTTCTTTAAAGAAATCCATGTGCACTACTCCAATATTAGTAGTACCTAAGACCTTTGTCTTGGAATGTGATGCCTTAGGTTGAGGTTTAGGGGTAGCATTAGTACAATAAGGATGGTGCTTAGCATTCACTAATAAGAAATTGTTTGATCGCAATTTGGGAAAATCCATATATCAGAAGGAAATGATGGCTATCCTTCATGCAATGGAGACTTGGTGACCATATATTATAAGGAGGCATTCTCAAATCAAGATTGACCATCATAGTCTAAAATACTTCCTCGAACAATGATTGTCTTCACTAGAGAAACATTAATGGGAAACCAATATGTCAAGATATTATTATGAGATCTTATATAGTAAGGGTAAAGAGAATGCAGTGATTGATGCTTTATCTAGAAAATTTAAGAGGATGCATCACTTCTTTCATTATCATTACCAATTCTAGGATGGCTTGAGGAATCTCACAAGGAATAGATAGTAAACAATACTTTGAGATAGATCATCCAATAGTTTCAAACAAATCCAAAACTTCCTAAAAATTATACATGGCAACAAGCTATGTTATGGTATAAAGGGAACATTGTTTTGGAAAAATATTCATCCCTAAAATAGTTACTTATAGAGGAGGTATACTCATCACCAAAAATAAGTAATTCTAGATTTCATAAAACTTATGAAAGAACTAAGCATTCATTCTTTTTGGAAGGCACAAAAACAAATATCCATGAATTTGCATCATCTTGCGATGCTTTCTAAAAACAAGGGAGAGACAATAAAGTTACTAGAGGCATTGCAACCTTTACCAATACAAACACATATTTGGACAAACATTTTAGTGGATTATATTGTAGGATGTCCAAAAGTGTGAAAAATAACAATGATTGTGGTAGACAGTCTTTCAAAATATACAAATTTCTATGCCCTAGCACATCCTTTCACTCCTTCCTCAGTTGACCAATCCTTCATGGATCATATATTCAAGCTACATGGTATGCCCACTTCCATTGTCATAGTTCAAGACCCCACACACACCATAAACATTTGGTAGGAGTTGTCTAAAATTCAAGGTACATAGATAACTATGAGCATTGCATATCATCCTCAAACGAAGGGTCAAATGGATGTGGTCAATAAGTGCTTAGAAACATATTTGAGATCCTTTTCTTTTACAAATCCACATCAGTGGGCACAATGGATTTCCATGGTTGAATGGTGGTACAATGCCACTTATCATGGCACTACCAAAATGACACCATGAAGCAATTTATGTCCCAAAACCCTAATCCATGGAATTCCATGTAAAGGGAATGTCCAAGGTTCATGAAGTAGAGAGAACACTTCATTGTAGAGGAGTTATTATAGGTATCCTCAAGGACAACCATTAAAGAAATTTTGAGGTAAAAAATGTGTTGGCATTATGACACAGGTTTGGCGTTATGACACAAGTGTTGTCCTCGATGGCAACTCACTTAGATGACAGATCACAGAATGAAAGAAAAAGAAGTATACGTAGGTTCCCCTTGACCAAACTGCGTATACACGCAGGTTCGCAGACCAAAAGGCGTGTATGCGTATACACGCACTTTCATGCAATGAAAAGCACGTACATGTTGGAAAACTTGGTTTTGGTCCGTAGTAATTGGTCCTTGGTATTTTGACCCATGGTATTGGTCCAAGGTATCTTGTCTGAAGTGTTGACCCCAGGTATTTGGTCCAAGGTATTTATTCTAAGTGTTTTTGGACCATGGTATTGAGTAAGACCTAAGACTATAAAAGGAGGAGGAGATCATTAGGCAAAAGCACTCAAGTATTGAATATCTAATGAAGAGTAAGATCTAGAATCCTGTCATTGGGTTATGGTGCATAGTTGAATCTGAATCAAGGAGGAACCTAAGTGCTTGAAGAAGGATAAGTTCTATTGATGGGTCAAGATCTTAAGGCTTGAGAGAAGTATCTTTATGTGGTTTTGATCTTTTATCTAAATAGTTGGCGCATATCGTAATATGTAAATATGATGATCTGGGTATAACTGATGTCTGAATAATTATAAAGGTCAAATCATCTTTTACAAATCTGTACACAGGTTCAGTATATCAAAGGTGCATATACACGCTGGTTCGGCGTTTCAAAATAGCGTATACGTAGGTTTGTCTTGAGCAAAGTGTGTATGCACGCAGGTTTGACACATTGAAGTAGCGTACGTCTCATAAAATATGTTTTAGCTACTTTTATTTACTGTTGTAGTGTTCTGGGTTCTGGTTTCGGTTCTGGTACTGTTACTGTATTCTGGTTACAGCATTCAAAGAAGTGATTGTTTGATTCAGTTTTGGTTAGTGCAAGGGAGATTTATTGATGCAGATATATTTTGATGGTTGATTGATGATATTGATAGATCTAGTCTAAAAATTTATGAAACATGGTCCCTGGAAGAAAAGAGAAGGTTAGCCTTTTGTTGGTTAGCACCTACGTACTAGTACATCAGCTAGTACAAGAGCTAAGGTGGTTGTAGCTCCCATCCAGGAGAAGCTGGAGAATGAGAGAAGATTTTAGCCTTCTTCAAGTAGAAGCCAGCGTATTGGTATAAGACTGCACCAGTACAGAATTATTGTAGAAAGAAGTTTCTTATTAAAATAAGATAGAGATGAATTGCAGCAGGTGGTTTTCACCCACATTGGGTTTCCACCTTATATCTTGTGTTCTTGTGTGTGATTGTCTGCTCTGTTTTTACTATACATGGTTACTGTTATATGGTTCTGATGCACAGATTAAAGATCAACATCTGAAGAATTAACTAAATTATAAGTCTGCAGGATATATGCGAGTTTCTCTAACTATAGTTGCGTATATACGCAAGTTTAATTAACTGAATTAGCGTATACAAATCTGATTGTGAAAAGAAACATTGTTGACTTACCAATACTGATTCACCCCCCCCCCCCTAGTATTATTTCCAACAATTGGAATCAGAGTAGGTCCTTCAGAAGAAGCGTGATCGCTTGAAGGAAGATCTATCGTCATGAGTAACTACAAAAGAGAGACATCCATTAGACCACCAATCTTTGATGGGAGCAACTTCATCTATTGGAAGGTAAGAACCACAACCTATCTTCAATCTCTTGGAACAAATGTTTAGGAAATCGTGGAAGGAGGATACACATTTCCATCAGCAATTCCTACAAATATGACAAGTAAAAAGCAGTATGAAACAAATGCCAAGGCTGTCAATACTCTATTGGGGAGTCTATCACAATTAGAATTTGTCAAGGTTATGCAGCTCAAAACTGCCAAAGAAATATGGGACAAGATCATTCTAAGCTATGAAGGAGATGATCAAGTAAAACATGCAAAACTACAATCTCTCATAATTCAATATGAAACTCTCAGAATGCACAATGATGAAAGTATAGCTAATTATTTCTTACGTATAGATGAGATTGTTAATCGCATGAAAAACTTGGGTGAAGAGATAAAAGAAGTTACTTTAGTTGAAAAGGTTTTAAGATCCTTGTCTTCTAAGTTTGAATCAAAAGTTTCTGCCATAGAAGAAAAGCAGGATCTTCAGAGTATCACTATGTCATAGCTGCACGGAATCCTAACTACTTATGAAGTGAGAAAATGGGGTCCATCAGATATGATAGAAGCCGCATTCAAAGCTTTAGGAAGAGGAGAACTCAATGAGTGGGGACATATGTCAGAAGGAGAGGAAGAATCATACTTTGTCAAGAACCTTCAACGAGGTTCTGGAAGATTCAGAGGTAAATTACCTTTCAAATGTTTTGCTTGTGGAAGAGTAGGTCATTATGCTGCCAAATGTCCTCACAAGGATAAGCTTGATAAAGGTAAGGAATCAGCAAAATGGAATAGAAAACAAAGTGTAAATAAGAAGAGCTACTATACACATGAAGATAGTGATGGTTTATCAAATAGTGATGAAGATGAAAATAGTAATGATTATAGACTTCTGATGGCTTTTGAAGATGATGATTTCTTGGATGCTTTAGATGAAGATGGTCTCTATGAAGAAATTTCTAAGCTTAAAATCTGTTTAGAAGAAAAGAGTATGATTATAGATACTCTGACATTCCAACTTGCTGAAAGGGAAAAACACAATGAAAAGTTAGAATGTGAAATTGTGGGTCTAAGAAAAGAAATTAAGAAAACAAAAACTCTCAATCTTAGGTTTGCTAAAGGATCAGAAACTTTAGATGAAATTATCAAAGTGCAGCGTTCTCCTTTGATAAAGACAGGTCTTAGATATATTGAAGAACCATCGCAAGCATAGAATCCATCAACCTCCAAAAGCTATCTTGATGCAGCAAGGAGAAATGAACAGGTTGACAATCGTCAACAGAGGCTTAAACCAGATCGCCAGGTAAATCGAGTTTAATCTACTTCAAGGATGAATAGAAGCTATAACCGACCACAAGTAAATCATTCTCAATTTGCTTCAAGAATGAATGTCAATGGAAACTACAATCACCAGATCAGTAGATTCGATAATCACAGGAATTTCTTTAACGGCCAATGTTTTTCATGTCATAAATTTGGACACAAAGTTGCTCAGTGTGTTGCTTACAAGACCATCATGACTAGAGAAGCATGAAATCAAAGGAATGCAACTGGGATCATGAAAAGGACCTACAATAATTTTTATGCTCTTGAAAATGTAGGAATTTACAGGGTAAGTTCCTCAAACAGAACACCAAAGGACACCGCTCACAACCAGATCACAGATCAATACACTAGTATTTTTGACGTGGTTAAAACCCTCAAAGAGGGAAACAGTCCATGGCCTAAGCCAACGTGGCCACTTTAGGAAATTTATTAATAAAAGAATGAAAATTTACATATGCTTCTCTCATAGACAGATTACCCTACAAATGACCCTCCATGCTCTTTAAATAGAGATCATGGACCAATCGGGTGTTAAGCTACGGATCAAGTGTCGGTAATACTGAGGAGAGAATGAACCGTCGGATCACTACATATCATGACCGTCGGATTGTAAGTTACAAAATGTACATAGTAAAGAAACACACTTTACCTAACTCTATACTAGACCAAGTTATACTTAACTATTTCCTATGTGTCGGAATATCCTAACATCCCCCCTTAAGAACAACTTGGGATAGGATTGAAGGATTTACAAATATGACACAATAGGAGAAGGAAGGAGGCACTAGAGCCTATCCCCCCTTAGTGACAACTTCCTGAACTCCAACCATAAATCGAAGTTTAGTGAACTTCGCCTCTGTGAGAGCCTTTGTAAAGATGTCTGCAACTTGATCATCTGTTGAACAATATTGCACTTCAAGAACATGGTTGTGAATGAGCTTTCTGATGAAGTGCATGTGCAGTTCAATGTGTTTTATGCGCTGATGTTGGACTGGATCTTTGCATAGTTGAATGGCACTTTGATTATCACACCAAAGTGTAGTCGGATGTTGCTGCTGAAAGCCAAACTCTGACAGGATCTAACGAAGCCACAAGGTTTCCTTACTAGCTTCTACGGCACCACGATACTCTGCTTCTGCTGAAGAAAGAGAAATGGCACCTTGTTTCTTGCAAGCCCATGTAATAGGTCCTGAACCAAGAGTGAACACATAACCGGCAGTAGACTTCCGATCATCAGGGTCACCAGCGCAATCAGAATCAGTGAAACCAACCATTAGAGGAGCTGCTTCGGCACTGTAATGAATCCCAAACTGAACTGTACCTCGAACATAACGAAGTATTCTTTTAACTGCTTTCCAATGACTTTCATGTGGGTTTTGCATAAACCGAGCAACAAGGCCAACAGCAAAGGAAAGGTCAGGACGAGTATGGGTTAGATACAAAAATTTTCCTACAAGTTGACGGTATAAGGTAGCATCAACTTCAGGAGAAGTACAAGTGACTGAAAGTTTGACTCCAGACTAAAAGGGAGAAGGGGCTGGCTTACAGTCTTCCATGTGAAAATGGCATAGAATATCATAGGCATACTTGGACTGGGAAAGGGAAATACCTTCCTTGGATTGCAAGACTTGAAGACCAAGAAAATAATGTAAGTGTCCTAAGTCTGTCATTTCAAACTTCCTTTTAAGGCTGGACTTCACATGGTTTATAAGGTTGGGATCACTACCAGTAAGGATAAGATCATCAACATAAAGAACAAGAATGATAAGAGACTTTCCCACTTTCTTGGTGTAGACAGTATTATCAGAATGACACCTAGAAAATCCAGATTCTAAAAGAAAACTATCCATTTTGGCATACCAAGCCCGAGGAGCTTGCTTGAGACCATAAAGGGATTTCTTAAGTCGACATACAAGGCTAGAGTCTGTTTGTATAAAGCCAATAGGTTGTTCCATATAGATTTCTTCATGCAAGTCCCCATGCAAGAAGGCAGATTTAACATCCATCTAATAGACTTCCCATTTGAAAGAGGCAGCAAGGGAAAGAACAAGGCGGATAGAGTTCATTTTGGCAACAGGGGAGAAGGTTTCAGTGTAGTCAATGCCTTCAACTTGTGAAAAACCCTTAGCAACAAGACGAGCTTTATGTTTATCAACTTTCCCATCTGGTCCATACTTGGTTTTGTAAACCCATTTGCATCTAACAAGTTTTCGTCCCTTTGGTAGAGGAACAAGATCCCATGTATCAGTTTCCAATAATGAATGATATTCTTCATTCATAGCTGCTTCCCAATCTGGATGGCCTGAAGCTTCTACAAAGGTGTCAGGATCATAATTCACTGGAGCTTGAGCCAGTAAAGAAGAGGCTCTATCAAACTGAGAACGTGTACGTCACTGATCTGTAGGATCACCGGCAAGATCACCTGCTGCATCCCGAGTAGCACGGACCCATTTTGGAAGCTGAGGAGCTGAAGAAGGATCCTGAGACGGTGGGGGAGGATTTTCATCCTCACTTTCATCATCTGAAGAAGAAATATTTTCAAAAGTAGAAGAGATAGGGAGAGGTGGCACATCCGCCGAACTAGGCTCGCAGGCCGATATATTTTCAGCAAACTTTACATCTCTTCTAATGATAACATTTTTGGACTTAAGTGGAATAAGTCTATATCCTTTGACATCTTCAGAATATCCAAAAAAATACATTTTTCACTCTTAGGTTCTAAAGCTTTATGTTTCTCATCTGGAATATGGGCCCATGCTTCACTTCCAAAAACACGAAAGTGACTTACATCTGGTTTAATTGAGCTCCATGCTTCTTCTGGAGTGATATTCTTTAAAACCTTAGTAGGAGTGCGATTTATTATGTAATTTACACAGTTAATTGCTTCTGCCCAAAAACTAAGACCAAGTCCTTTAGATTGCAGCATACAATTAGCCATTTCCTTTAAGGTGAGATTCTTCCTTTCAGCTACACCATTTTGTTGTAGAGTATATGGAAAAGTATGTTGCATTTGAATTCCATTCTCAGTGCAAAAGTTGATGAATTTGTTGTTAACATATTCTCCGCCATTATCATATCTTAGCTTAAGAATTTGATGTCCAGATTGTTTTTCAACAAAGGCCTTGAAGGCCAAAAATATGTTAAATACTTCACTCTTGAGTTTTAAGAAGTATACCCAAGTGCGTCTGGAGAAATCATCAATGAAAGTTAAGAAATACTTGCAGCCAGAGAATGAAACAACTGGAAGTGGACCACATAAATCACTATGCACAAGCTGTAAAGGGGTTGAGGCGTGCCAAGAGGCACGTTTTTCAAAACTGTCCCAATGATGTTTTCCGAGTACACATCCGAAACAAACACCATCTCTGCAAGATACCATTGGAAGACCTGTCACCATATTTTCTTTACATAGATTCTGAAGGGAGCGATAGTTTAAGTGACCAAATCGCTCATGCCAAAGTTTGCTCACTTCATCGTTATGAGCAACAAATACCGAGGGAAGATTTGATGACCCAAAGTTGTGAAACTTATACAACCTTGTAGAATCATCAGCAATGCCAGTAGCTAAAATCTGTCTAGGATCTCTTAGGTCCTTAATTACAACATCGTGAGGTGAAAATTCAACGATTTTACCTTCACCTGAATGAGTTATCTGATATACAGATAGAAGGTTGCAGGATAAGGTTGGAACACATAATACATCATTAAATTGACCATTGTCTAGATGAACAGTTCCAGTCCCTACAACATTAAGAGATCTATCATCACCAACATATATATTTTTGGTGTTACAATCATTTAAAGAAGAAAACATGGCTTTGTTTTTGGCCATGTGATAAGAAGCTCCAGAATCAATGAGCCACTCATGAGAATGAGAAGAAGAAGATACATTTAGTGCATAACTAGACCGAGATGATTGACAACCACATGCAGAAAGTTCCATTCCCGAAGATGAAGTTGAAGTTGAAGAGTGCTCCAAATGGATGTTATGCTTCTTCATTGCTGCTTCCAAGGCTTCCATCTTCTTAAAGCATTTGGATTCTAAGTGGCCATCTCGATTACAAAAGTTACAATGTCTATCAGTCTTTTTCCCTTTGTTTTTATTTGTCTTATCATTTTGCTGAAATGATTTTTCATTTTGAGGCTGAGATTGCTTAGGACCCTTGTTTGGTTTAGGACCATTCCTTTTAGGATATGACTTCTTAGGATTCTTTGAATTTGGTTGCTGCTGGGCGGCTAACGCTTTCTTGGAAGAGTTTCCAAGATTAAGAAGACCAAGGTGTAAGAGTTTTTCTTGTTCTCTTATTAAAGAATCACAAAAAGAATCAAAGGAAGGGGACTTGTAGTCTTGTCCTTGAGAAATGAAGGCTTCTCTTGTAGAATGGAAGGTGGAAACAAACACAGAGTACGTTGGTCCCAACTTAGTAAGGATGGAATAGATAAGGTTACTATCTTGTTTCTTAACCTTAACACCTTCCAAGAGATATCTAAGGGTCTTGAATTTGGACAAGAAATCTTCAATGCAAGAAAAATTATTGGGGTCCAATGTAAGCAACTCATTTTCAAGTTGATGGGCTCTAAGTTCATTTTTAATTCCAAAAACTTTATTGATCTGTTTCATTGCTTCATCAGGAGTATCAAGTTCTGCAATATGGAATCTAAGATCTGGAGAAATAGACATCCCTATCAACCCTCATGCTTGATCTTGCCCATTTTCCCATTTGGCTGCCTTATCTTCATCTTTCGATTTGGTTTCTTGGCCTGAGGCTATTCTGTAGAGACCTTTACTTCTAAGTAAATCCTCAATGTAGGACAACCATTGGAAGTAGTTGGTGCTATCAAGAATAACTTGGTATGGACTTTCCATTTTAACGGAAATTGAAGCTAAATATGTTGAAACTAAGTGTTCCAATGGAAAGATCTCGAAAAATTAGGCTGGTTCAAAAAAAACGGCTCTGAAAACGGCTTCCGGATGAAGAAGTTATGGCTTTTTGAAGAAAAGTTGGTGAAGATGCCGACGAAGTGCGGGAATGTGCGGAAATGAAAAAAACACCCCCACAAAAAGGAGATTTGAACTCAAGACCTCTACTCTCATAAATTAGCTTTGGACCAAGTGAGCTATACAAAAAGATTGAGAGAGAGGGGGGGTTGAAGCTTTGGGTTGCGTGCTTGCTTTGAGAAAGCTCTTTTTCCCTACAAAACAAAAAAACACAAAACCCAACACGGACATACAAAAAACGAACCTTGTGGCTCGAAGTTAGCTTTAGCCGGAAACTAAATATTTTCCTCAATGTTTCTGATTTTCCGAGATCACACTAAGGCGCAGCGGAAAAGAGCATACGCATGAGAAAAATCCTTCCTTTATGTTTCTGATTTGCCCAGATCGCACAGAGTCGCGGGGCAAATAAAATACGCAGAAATGAAAGGTTCAGATCCGGTAATAAAAAAAGCTAAATAAATCGAAACCGAAATAAACAGAGAAAAAATAACTGTAAACTGCAAATAAACACTGTATACCTCCAGATCTTAAAAATGACGTAGCTAGGGCTACCGGAAACCTTTTCGCATGAAACGAAAGGGGTTCCTCACTGGAACATATGCTCCCAACACAATAGAGCAGTCCTCTCGGCCCGAAAGTAGTTAGAAATAGTAGATCTAGGAAATGACAGTCGGATGCAGTTCTACGGGCTCCAGATTTGGATCACCAACGGATGCGGCCCTCAAATAGCTCTGATACCATGTAGGAATTTACAGGGTAAGTTCCTCAAACATAACACCAAAGGACACCACTCACAACTAGATCACAGATCAATACACCAGTATTTTTGACGTGGTTAAAACCCTCAAAGAGGGAAACAGTCCACGGCCTGAGCCAACGTGGCCACTTCAGGTAATTTATTAATAAAAGAATGAAAATTTACATATGTTTCTCTCATAGATGGATTACCCTACAAATGACCCTCCATGCTCTTTAAATAGAGATCATGGACCAATCGGGTGTTAAGCCACGGATCAAGTGTCAGTAATACCGAGGAGAGAATGAACCGTCGGATCACTACATATTGTGACCATCGGATTGTAAGTTACAAAATGTACATAGTAAAGAAACACACTTTACCTAACTCTATACTAGACCAAGTTATACTTAACTATTTCCTATGTGTCGGAAAATCCTAACAGAAAATGAAATAAAATGCTCTATCTGTAACAACTTCGGTCTGAAGACTCTGAATGCAGGAGTAAATTTCGGCAAACATCTCAGAAGGAGCAAGCTTCATTGGGTCCCAAAACATGGAGGAAGAAAGAACCGCAAAACGAAAAATGTGGTATAGCCTTATATGCAGAAGGATAAGAAAATCAATGGTACATCGACAGTGGATGCTCGAAACACATGACAGGTGATAAAGAAAAACTTCAGTCATATAATGCCTTAGCAAAGGAAAGGAAGGTCTCATTTGGAAATGACACTCCTGCAGTCATAAAAGGTAAAGGCCCTGTTCTCTTAAAAGAAAAGGTTAAAGCTGGGAATGTTATGCATGTTGATGGTTTAAAGCATAATCTATTGAGTGTCAGTCAAATGTGTGATCAAGGAAATGAGGTAGTATTTTGATCAAATGGATGTGTTGTTCGTGAGCTTGATACAGGAGAAACAATGATCAAAGGCATAAAAACTCCAAATAATTTATGCATACTCAATGGAGGACAACAACAGTGCTATCTCAGCAAAAATGATGAACACTAGCTATAGCACAAAAGATTGAGGCATCTAAGCTTCCCTCAGATAAGAAAAGCATGCAAATTCCAGGCTGTTCGTGATCTTCCTGACATCAGAATTCCAGAAAATACAGTATGCAAATCATGTCAATTTGGTAAGCAAACCAGAGCACATTTCCCTGAGAAGGAAGGATCAGCTACTAAGCCTCTTGAACTTGTTCACACTAATTTATATGGTCCATCAAGGAAAAAGTCACCTCGTGGAGAAGAATACTTTATATTTTTTCTTTGACGACTTTTCCAAAATGTGTTGGATAGGACTTCTAAAGCATAAAGATGAAGCATTTGAAAAGTTAAAAGCCTTCAAAGCTTTGGTTGAAAATAAATCAGATCGCAAAATCAAATGCCTCAGGTCTGATCGAGGAGGGGAATTTACCTCAGATGAATTCTTTGACTTCTATGAAGAACACGAAATAAGAAGGGAATTCTCTACCACAAGGACTCCTCAGCAAAATGGAGTGGTAGAAAGGATGAACAGAACTATTGAACAAATGGCTCGTGCTATGCTAGATGAATCTGGAACTCCTGCAACCTTGTGGGGTGAAGCTACATTTGCTGCCATCATTATTCTCAACAAAACAAATGTTCAAGTAAATAGCACTCAAACTCCACATGAACTTTGGTATGGTAAGACTCCTATTATAAAATACTTCAAAGTTTTTGGAAGTAAATGTTACATCAAAAAGACTGATGAAAAACTTGGCAAGTTTGAACCTAGAGCAGATGAAGGCATTCTCCTTGGTTACTCTTCCCGAAGTAAAGGATACAAGTGTTATAATAAAAGACCAGGGAAAATTGTTGAAAGTATTGATGTTGTGGTTGATGAAGCAGGCGAAAATCCAAAGCAGGTAAAAACTGAAGAGTGGGAAGAAGATGAGGATTATCCTCCCACATCAAATCAGACTAATGCTGAAGAAGAAGAAACCAATGAAGCACCAGAAGAGCAGATAATGGCAGAAGAAAAGACTCCATCCAGATATGTTCAGAAAAATCGTCAAGAGACTCGAATTTTGGGACAGAAAGAGGCAGCTGTGCAAACAAGAAGAACTATTATAGAAGCTTCAAGCTATCTAGCATTGCTTTCCTCCATCAAACTGCAAAATGTACATGAAGCATGCAAAGATGAATGTTGAGTCAAGGCCATGAATGAAGAGCTTGAGCAAATTGAAAAGAATAATACTCGGGAATTAGTTCCTAGACCTCATGATAAGAATGTCATAGGAACCAAATGGATATTCAAAAACAAGCTGAATGAAAATTGAGAAGTTATTAGAAAAAAGGCTAGACTTTTTTGTAAAGGGTATGCTCAACAAGAAGGTATAGACTTTGAATAAATTTTTGAACATGTTGCTAGACTAGAAGCCATAAGAATTTTCCTTGCTCTTTCTAGCTTTCAGAAGTTCAAAGTATATCAAATGGATGTGAAATCTTCTTTTCTTAATGGAGAACTAGAAGAAGAAATCTATATCGAGCAACCAGAGAATTCATCCTTGGAAATGATCCAAAACTTGTATGCAGACTCAAAAAGGCTCTCTATGGTCTAAAAGAAGCTCCAAGGGCCTGGTATTATCGATTTGACAAATACCTTCACCAACAAGGTTTTTCAAAAGGATTATGTGATAGCAATCAATATATAAAAATTGACAATCATAAATTGCTAATACTTGTTGTGTATGTTGATGATATCATTTTTGGTAGCAATGTAGAAGCCATGAGTATAAACTTTGCTTTGGTAATGCAGAAAGAATTTGAAATGGCCCTGCTTGATGAGCTCACATATTTTCTTGGTTTACAAGTTCAACAAAATAAAGATGGTATTTTTCTATCACAAACCAAGTACCTCAAGAAGATCCTGAAGAAATATGGCATGGAAGATTCTAAACCAGTATGTACCCCTATGGTAATAGGATGCAGCCTCGGCGCAAATGATGAATCAGTGGCAGTACATCAACCAACCTACAGATCCATGATTGGTAGTCTACTCTATCTAACAGGTACCCAACTAGACATCATGCATGCAATAGGAATAGTTGGAAGATTCCAAGAAAATCCAAAGGAAACACATCTTCAGGCAGTCAAAAGGATTTTCAAATATCTTCAAGGAACACAAAACTTTGGTTTATGGTATCCTAGGGATATAGATCTTACACTTCATGCATATATAGATGCAAATTGGGCCAGAAGCGTGGATGACAGAAAAAGCACTAGTGGTGGTGCATTCTATATGGGTTCCAGATTAGTATCTTGGTTCAGCAAGAAATGAAGTTCAATTGCATTATCTACAGCTGAAGCAGAATATGTGGCTACTGCATCTTGCTGCACACAACTCCCTTGGATGATGCAAACATTGCAAGATATTCAAATCACATGTACTCCACCCATCTCCATTCTATGTGATAATACAAGTGCAATCAGTATTTCAAAGAATCTTGTCATGCATTCCATGACCAAGCACATAACTATCAAATATCACTTTCTCCATGAACAAGTGCTTGAACAAAAGGTCAAGTTGGAGTATGTTCCCTCCAAAGAACAGGTTGTTGATATATTCACCAAACCGTTGCCCAGAGAGACATTTGAATATCTTAGACAGAAACTGGGAGTAGTTGATGCATCATCTAGCTGTTGAAACCTATCTGGTTCAGAGAAAATTGGTTGTACACGAGTTTAATAAAACATATCCACATACATACGCTGGTTTCTGTGGATACAGTCGCATATATGTTGGATTGAAGAAAAACAGTGGGCCAGACTCAGGATGAAAAGAGTTTGATATGGGTCTACAGAGACCATCTGGCATAGGTTCAGGGGGAGCATATACTTCTAATAATGCATTGTTGGCATTATCTTAGAAGATCTTGGTTCATTTTCACAGTTATTTTTTATTCAGGTGGAACATGTGCAGAGGGAGATCATGGTTGTTGATGGTGATTGACAGATGTTGTTGATGATAGTTGCTGATAACTATCTTGTTTTAGATATTTTGTCTCTATGTCATGTATATCTTTTATTATTAAGGTCATGTAATGACCTATTTTGTTTCCCCACTATGCCTAGGATGGATGATGTAATGTTCTTGTCTTATCATGTATAATCTTTTGGTGTATCCCCACTTGGTTGGGTGGATGAGACAATCTTGGTATATCCCCACTTGGTTGGGAGATAGATGTATGTATGAGTCATTGGTAATAGGAAGGTCATTTATGATGTATAGAGTCTTGTTCTTCTTGTAGAACACCTTTTTGTAGACCTTGCTTACAGTCAAGGGGAGCATGATCAGCACACTTTAGCATATCAGAGATTTCAGCATATACTCATGGGGAGCATAACCCTTTGCCCTTGATGACAAAGGGGGAGAATGACTTGGGGTTTCCATCAAGTCCAAAGGGGGAGATTGTTGGCATTATGACATAGGTTTGGTGATATGACACGGGTGTTGTCCTTGATGGCAACTCACTCAGATGACAGACCATAGAATGAAAGAAAAAGAAGTATACACAGGTTCCCCTTAACCAAACCACATATACACACGGGTTCGCAGACCAAAAGGAGCGTATGCATATACACGCACTTTCATGCAAGGAAAAGCGTGTACATGTTGTAAAACTTGTTTTTGGTCCGTGGTAATTAGTCCTTGGTATTTTGACCCATGGTATTGGTCCAAGGTATCTTGTCCGAAGTGTTGACCCCAGGTATTTAGTCCAAGGTATTGATTCTAAGTGGTTTTGGACCATGGTATTGAGTAAGGCCTAAGACTATAAAAGGAGGAGGAGATCATTAGGCAAAAGCACTCAAGTATTGAATATCTAATGAAGAGTAAGATCTAGAATCCTGTCATTAGGTTATGGTGCATAGCTAGATCTGAATCAAGGAGGAACTTGAGCGCTTGAAGAAGGATAAGTTCTATTGATGGGTCAAGATCTTAAGGCTTAAAGAGAAGTATCTTTTTGTGGTTTTGATCGTTTATTTAAATAGTTGGCGCATATCGTAATCTGTAAATCTGATGATCTGGGTATAACAGATGTCTGAATAATTGTAAAGGTTAAATCATCTTTTACAGATCTGTACCCAGGTTCAGTATATCAAAGGCGCGTATACACACTAGTTCAGCGTTTCAAAACAACATATACAGGGGTTTTTCTTGAGCAAAGTGCGTATGCATGCAGGTTCGACACATTGAAGTAGCGTACGTTTCATAAAATATGTTTTAGCTACTTCTATTTACTGTTGTAGTGTTCTGGGTTCTGGTTTGGGTTCTGGTGTTGTTACTGTATTCTGATTATAGCATTTAGAGAAGTGATTATTTGATTCAGTTTTGGTTAGTGCAAGGGAGATTGATTGATGCAGACATATTTTGATGGTTGATTGATGAGATTGATGGATCCAGTCTGAAAATTTATGAAACGTGGTCCCTAGAAGAAAAGAGAAGGTTGTAGCCTTCTGTAGGTCAGCACCTACATACTAGTACATCAGCTAGTACAAGAGCTAAAGGGCTTGTAGCTCCCTTCCAGGAGAAGCTGGAGAATGAGAGAAGGTTGAAGCCTTCTGCAGGTAGAAGCCTGCATACTAGTATAATACTGCACCAGTACAGAATTATTGTAAAAAGAAGTTTCTTATTAAAAGAAGATAGAGACGAATTGCGGTAGGTGGTTTTCACCCACATTGGGTTTCCACCTTATATCTTGTGTTCTTGTGTGTGATTGTCTGCTCTATTTTTACTGTACCTGGTTACTGTTATATGGTTCTGATGCACAGATTAAAGATCAACATCTAAAGAATTAACTAAATTATAAGTCTGCAAGATATACATGAGTTTCTCTAACTACAGTTGCATATATACACAAGTTTAATTAACTGAAGTAGCATATACAAATCTGATTGTGAAAAGAAATATTGTTGACTTACTAATACTGATTCACCCCCCCTCTCAATATTATTTCCAACAAAATAGGCCTCAAAACAAAAATTTACAACCAAAATCAACTTTATAAAAACCAATAGGATTCAAGATGATGATTTCAACCATGGGGGATGATCCACCATTTTTGGAGTAAAAAGGTAAAAAATATTAAAAAATAAAAAACTACTTTTTCAACTTGTATTTTCAACTTATCTTTCTATGAAATGACTCAAATTTCGAGTGGGAGCACTCATTGGATGCATAACTTAATTCCTCGTCCAAGGAGCACCCATGTTGTATACTTTTGATGGACCTTTTTACATGAAAAATGAGAAATACATGGGAAAAGGTGATTGCAATCACATTTTTCCATGTATTTCTCATTTTTTGTGTGGGAGGGTCCATAGAAAGTATGCAACATGGGTACTATTTGGATGAGGAATTAGATTTTTCACTCAACAAGTGCTCCTGCTCGAAATTTAAATAAAATCGTAAGGAAATAAGTTAAAAATACGAGTTGAAAAAGTAGTTTTTTTTTTTTTTTGAAAAATATTTTTTTATGTTTTCTCTCTAAAAATTGATGATGTAATCTAATCTTATTTTTGAATTTCCAATATTATTTTATAATATTCCTTAGGAGGCCCATTTTAGACTTCAAAATTTCTCTAATGTTGGATATGGCACAAAATAGAATGAAACAACAAAATGATTAGCATAAATATAAACATTCTTTTGCTAAAGGTGATCAAATTTTCCTCTTCCTACAACCTTATAAACATACATCTCTCAAGGATAAACTTCCCCAAATTATAGCTCCTAGGTTCTATGGGACCTATAAAATCATACTACGCATTAGTCAAGTTGCCTACAAATTGGCTCTTGCAACCCACTCCAAGATTCATCCAATATTTCATGTGTCTTGTTTGAAGAAGGTTGTGGGATCAAATTGTAAAGTGCATACCAACCTACTAGAACTTGATGAAGAAGGTTCCATATGGCTCCAACTAGAATCAATATTTGATACCAAAGAGTTCCAGTTACACCAATTCATTAGCAAGGAAGTATTGATCTAGTGGAAATATATGTAACCCAAAGATGACACATGGTAACCAACATTGATTCTCCAGCAATTTCCTCATCTTCATCATTGAGGACAGTGTTGCTTTAGAAAGGGGAGGGCATGTTAGGGTCCTATCCTAGCCCCCTTAGATACATGATTAATGTATTTAGTCCATTAAATAGTTGGTTAATAGTCACTCATTGTATAAAGGGTCAAGAATTATGAAATGTTGTGTAATATTATGGAATATTATGTTATGTTATGTAAGAAGGTTATGTAATTTTTGTCTAGAATTGTCATTATATTTAGAGAATTTCTCTTGGGGGTTCCCCCTTGAAGAGGCAAGTGATCATAACTTTCTATTTTTCATTAATAAAGAGATATTTCTTGGGTTTATCTCTGTTTTTTCTTGTGTTCTTGTGTTTTTCACTATATTTTATGTTAATTATGTTACAATCACCAGGAAGAGAAGGAGATGACCAAACTCTCCACCTTAAGATCCAATTTAAGAAGGCCAATGTAGATTCTTTGTTTTACTTTCAAAGGGGAATCTCGTAGAAATAGATTTGGTCAACAAAATTGGATTGATATTTCATGATCATCCTAGTTCATATCCATTGGGATGGGTAAACAAGGACACATAGATCAAGTTAACAAAATAGTTCCATATAAAATTTGTTATAAATGTTTATTATATTAATGATGTAGAATTGGATGTAATACCACTTGATGTATGTGGAATCATTTTTACATTCGCCACATGCATCCAAGGGATGAAAAATTCATGGAAAGAGCTAACCAGTGTTGCCTCCTCAAGGATGGCAAATCATTCATCATCAACATGAATAAGGGAAATTCCAAGATTTCACTTGTAAGTGTTAAACAAGCCACGGGGTTAATTAATTCCAGTGAAAAGTATGTTTTTCTTTTCTTAAGATAAAATCAAAGGCATCCTTGGAGGAGTGTACTAAAGAGAAGAAAAATAATTTGGAAGGATTAATATATACATACAAGGGAGTGTTCCAGGAGCCTAAAGGGATACCACCTAAGAGGGAAGTGGAGCAAAAAATCCAATTATTTCCAGGCTCTCCATTGTTAAAAATTGGGTTGTATATATAGTTCATCCTAGAAGAAAACTAAGTGAAGAAGCAGTTGCAACAACTACTAGAGTAGGGTTTGATTCAACCATCTCACCTTGTGGGTCACCTCTCATAGTTGTAACAAAGAAGGACAAGACTTGGGGAATACACATTGATTATGAAACATTAAACAATATTACACTTGAAAATGTGTATCCCCTACCAATGATTGATGATTTTTTAGATCAATATATGATCTATGGAGGGGATATTATGATAAATCTAGCATAGTATGGGAGCCATCATGAAGTGGTTGGTGCCTACTATTATCTCTGAAGTTAGAATTTTCATTGAAGAAACACACTACCTACATAAGTTCATAGCTTCATTTTTAGCAGTAGTTGCACCACTTCATGCCATAACAATGAGTGGCAAGAGTTTCCCATGGGGAAGAAGTTAGGAGAATACCTTTGAAGACTTGAAAAAGAAAATTAGTTAAGCACCAATTCTCACATTACCAAACTTACAAAATCCCTTTGAAGTGGAGATAGATGTAAGTTTGTATGCAATGGGAGTGGTCTTGATGTAAGAAGGTGGTATTTATATTATCATTGTGAAGTATGTCATTGGGAAATTCTCAATTACCCTACCTATGAAAAGTATCTCTATGCCCTAGTACAAGGTGTCAAAAAGTGGAAACATTATATGATGGGAAAGCAGACCATCATTCACACAAATCACCAATCCCTACAATATCTACACGTATAGAGTTTGCTACAATATTCCATATGCAACAATTGGATGAGGTAATTATAACAGTGTCATTTAGTCAAGTACAAGAGGGGAAACACAAATGAGTTTCCCAACATGATTTAAAGGCTACACACATAAAAAATTATAGCTTTGGGAATTTTTATGCACATGGAACCTTTCCCCCATGATGCATACATAGGGGCATACACAAAAGATACGGACTTCAAGGAGGTGTTTTAGCAGTAACATGACCAGATTCATGTAGAAGACAATGACAATAAAACTTATTGTCAAGTCTAGAATGTGTTATTCTACATGATGAACAAGATTTTTATTCCTGAAGGTGAGCAAAAAAAACTAATCAAAGAGGCTCACGCCTCTAAGGTTGCAAGGAATTTTGGTGTTGGGAAGAAAATTGTTAAATTATATAGGTATGTGTGTTATCCCATAATGCAATAAGACATAGCAAGATACATTAGAGGATTTATAGTTTATTGTACCAACAAGCATAGTAATAGGAAACAAGGTCTATACCATTCCTTAAATGTACCAACTCATCCTTGGGAAAGCATTTCCATGGATTCGTATGATTTTTTCCAACAGAAAGGAAGGGACGTGAATACTTATTGGTCATTGATAGACTCGAAAAGATGTGCATTCTCATGCCTTGTAAAAATACCATTGAAGGGAAAGAAATGACAAAATTGTTATTTCAACAAGACTGGGTGCACTTTGGCACACCAAGGAAATTTTTAAACAGAGCCACCAACTTTCTTAGTGTGTTTTGGACAACCTTATGGTTGAAGATGGACACGAAATTGAAAAGGTTAACAACATTCCATCCAGAGACAGATGTGTAGATAGAAGTAGCCAACCTGAATTCGGTGCAACTTTGAGGGGTTACAATTAGAATAATATAAAGACATTGGATGAAAACTTGATCTATATAAACACTCTTATAATATACTAGAGCACACTTCTACTGGTAAGTCCCCTTCTAAAACTTGTTTTGGATATTTTCCACCTTCACCTTTGGATGTTGTATATGGTCATCAAGGAGGAGTGAGGGAGAATCTCAAAAGGGATGCATTAAGAGGGAAAAAATGTTGAGAAGATTAGGTAGATCCATTTGCAAGTATAATACACATTGAATAAGTCATAGGAAAAATACAAGGCCAAGAATAATTAGCATAGAACAGAGAAGTCATTTAGAGTCGGAGATAGAGTATGGTTATAGATGAACAAGGAAAGACTATAAGGTCTTGGTAAGAATATCAAGGATTTGCAATATGGATCTTTCGATATTTTGGGCAAAGTGGGATATAATGCCTACAGTCTTTGTCTACCCCAATATATTTTCATTTACTTAGTAGTGAATGTGGAGAATCTCAAACGATAGGATCCTTCCATGTCGGTTCGAGAGGAGGAGTAGGTCCTACCTTCAATAGAGGATTTTGCATTAAATTCTTAGGAAGAGTTGTAAATGCACACAACTTTGGAGAAGAGGCCTAGAACTACAATACAAGGGCAATGTTACCATTGGAAGATTGAGTTAAAGGACAACTTCCAAGCACAAAAAGGAAAAATTTCCCACCTCATTCAGCAAATATTTTGAGGACCAAAATCCTCCCACAATGGGGAGATATGATCCTAGATTGGATTATTATATTGTCATCTATATTGATGATTTTAGAGTGGAAAATTGGAGGAATCAACTTGTAGGTTCATTTTTTCAATGAGTCCTGGTTTGGAGAACTGGGGTCTAAAACCTTTCAAAGCCAATTTAAGGAATTAAATGAAAATTTTTGGGGTCAAAAATTTCCCACTTTAGCATCATAACCTAGGACATTTTTCTACACTTATGTACATTTCTAAAGATGCAATAATTGCATAAATTGGAGTTTTTATGAAAAAATTATGCCTCCTGCAAGTTGTACGGCCATGTTGACCACAATGGTATGAGTGTATACCACATTATCCCCCGTTACTCATGCATATGGGGTTAGACATGTATGGAATTTGAAGAAGACTTTGTAAGGTTTAATCTTGTAAATCTAGCTAAGGGTTGAGGGATTCAAATTTTACCCCAAGTTGGAGGTCCTTCTACATCAAATATCATACCACTAGGAGGAGGAGGGGTTCCATTCTATGTTATTGTGTTTTATTCGATAGTTAAGTGGAGAAACTAGGAGTTAGAAGTTATAGAGAAAAATGGAGGGGATTAATATTTCTTAGCAACCAAACAAACCACAAGTCTTATATAACTCCATAGGGAGTACCTCTTTCTTTGTACCTGCACATTTTCCATACCAGAGAAAAGAGAGCAAAGCAATCTCACCTTCTAAACAAGTTTGCTCTTGTAATCATTTCCTTGGGTAAATATTTGTGGCTATTTTGGATGGTGTGTGTATTTATTTCTATTTTCTATTTCTCAAATTTCAGCTAATCCAATTAATTAAGTAGAAAATCAATTAAATAAAGAATCTAGAATCTAAGAAAAATAAAAAGTAAAATTTAGTAAATTATCAATTTTTTTGTGATGAGCCATTCCAATGGAATATCCACGACATTTATAGATCACCAAGTACTCATATTACTTTTGTATGCCCAAGAAAATAATGCAAGGATCATTTACCTACTTATTTACCAATGTCTCTCTTTTCTCATTATGATATTGAGTAGGGGAGTTCCCCTTAACTACCTTCAAAATGAAAACCACTATATCATGTGCCTTCATTATTAACACCTAATCCATGATGATCACCATTCCCAATGGATGACCATATTGTGGTTTTTTGACTTTAAGCATCTTCCACCTCTTGTATTGTATACATAAAATCATCATTCTTTAAGCGATCTCAAATAGCCAATACATGGTGCCCCTATATTAGACTCCATGAGTATCAATTACTCTAATATTTTGAAGGAAATATTGGGAATAATTTATAAGCTTTCTCCATGAAACTATTATATAATCATATATAATTTTTTTCACAAAATAAATTTGATCCTCGCAATCAACACCCTCATGATTATTGACTGTCATGGCAACAAAAACCCTAAAATTTGTTGGAAAATCAAGGTTCTTGTAGATTATAGATGATTTTCCTTACTTGATAATTACTTGTGATGTTATTTGGCATTTTATTACTTTTTATTTCTATTTCATCAAGCGATTACCAAAACAATGAAGATCACAAAGAGACAAAGTACACAAGATATAGGCTCCAAGCCAGGAAAAAACCCCCTCCAAAGGGGAAAACCAAGAAAGAATGCTTCTCTTCTTATAGAATCAATTCAAGATGAGACTTCCAAGACCCAAATATAAATCCAAATATCCTCCCAAGCATTAAATTGTCTCTCCAACAAAACCTCTTTCAAGCAAGACAAAACTTCCCAAGTCCATGAGAATCAACCCTTGAAAGAGACTGCTTCAATCAAGATTTCAACCCTCATTGCAGGTATGCAACCTCAGCCTACAATCCTCGATCCCACAACAAAACCATAAACCCTAATCCTTCGCATGTGTGGATTGGAATAGGTCATATTTTCAGCCTTCTTCCTTCACTTGACTTTTCTTCTTGAATTCTAGTGTCTCGCACTTGTTATGCTTCTCTTCTAGTTGTAGATCAAACTTAATGAGATTGGTGATCCAAATGAGTCCAAGATCCTTCCTTTTATAGTCTTCTTGAGGGGTCAAATAGCCTCTTCTAGGCCAGCTTCACCAAGTTAGAGCCGACTTGGTCTTTTAGGAGAATTTGGCTTTCTAGAATTTTCTAGACTCAATAAAATTGACTTTCTTTTGATACAACAAGTCCAAATGAGATTTTTGACCACTAAGTGTCAACAAACCATAGCAGTACACCCCCTTTTTTCACGAAAGGGATAGCACTTGATTGATGTGTCTGTGTCGTCCAGCTATCATCATCAGCCTAACTTCCAAGATGTTATGTAAACCCATTATGCATGTGTATAATGTAAATAATCTCAGCAAACTCGTGTCATGTATGTAATGACCTAGGTAAACGTACAGTTCTAGTGATGATCTCCATTCTAGGAGGTTTTTCTTCTCACCAATTCATTTTCAGATGGTTAGCAGAGTTTTTCCCTCCATTGTTACCCCAAAGCTAGAATGGATTTTGTCACTAGGATCTTAAGCGAGTCCTAGTATTCTAGATTGAGTCTATGCAAAGGTAATTTGGGAATAATCCTAACTATTTGGTTAGATTATTTTATTGTAAATTGCTTGGTCCACTGGATTATGCTTGTGTCACAGAAATGGGTAGTTTGTGAGGGTCTATAACAAATGGGTTTTCTCCCTTTATGATGTAAAAATATGAAAATCTTGATGTAAAATGTCCACCGAATGGTCCCTCATAATTAGAAAACCATGGCTAAACATTTGAGGGTTGGAAAAATAATTTATCCCCTCATAGGTTAATTAATTAAATTTTCTGGCCCAAATTAATTAAAATCATAAGCCAGAAATTTAATTAATTCTAAGTCCCAAGTAAATTTAAATTTTCCACACACTTTTTTTTGCTCTGCAACAGCGCGCACGATTCCACTGAGGAGTTTAGATCTGCGCTGTAGGTTGCAGCCGCCTGCCGCTGATCGCCTTGGCTGGGCCTTACCCAAGGTCGCCCGCCTCCATGGAGGTGCTAGGTTCTCCTCAGGGGCCACCCATCTCCCCTCCTCCATCTTCTACCTCTGAAGCATTCAGCTCTCTGCTTGCATCCTTGCCTAAGAAGAAGAAAGTCGAAGCTGCAAAGTTTGTGAAGAAACTGGATGACATCCCCGAGATTTCTCTCCCACCTGAAGGGCCAATCCAATTCGCTCTATCTCTAGCAGATCAAGACCTCATCGGCCAGTTCATAGGGCTTTGGCCTTCCCCTAAATCCATAGAGAACTAGGTCGCCAAGAACTGGGCACCCTTTATAAAAAATAGAGTAACCTTATACTTTCTTGGAAGAGGCTACTTTCTGTTTGAGTTCACTGCAAAAGAGGACAAGGATTGGATTTTCTGAAATGGACCTTACTTCATGGGCCCTCAGAGATTGTATCTAAATAAATGGATGTCAGACTTCGATCTGCAGTGGATGTTCCCACAGCAGTCCCAGTGTGGGTGAGACTCCCCAACCTCCCAGTGCATTGTTGGAATTGGGATTCACTGAAGCACATAGGCAACACGCTAGGCAAATTGGGCTAACAATAAAGCCCAGTACAACTGCGCCAGAATATGCGTGGAGGTAGATCTAGAGGTGGGGCTTCCGGAAGCCATCAAAATCATCATAGGTCCATGGACTCATGTGCAAAAACTCGACTATGAGAAGCTACCCTTCAAATGCCAGAAATGCCACGTCTACAGCCATTTGCCAAAGGTTTTCCATCTAATGGGGCGGAAGAAAAAGGGAAAGAAGAAGGTTGGAACCAAGTCAAGCGCACCAAGACCTATCACAAGAAGACTGCAAATGTAAATGTTAAAACCCCTCAGACGGGTCCTACTCAGCAACCAACCATGGAAGGACAAGGGAATAAATTCAAACTCCTAAGATTCAAAACCGTGATCTCCCAAGAGGTTGAGATCCCAAAGGAAATTCCCCCTGCCAAAGCCTCCCCCTCCATCTCGATCAAAGGTGGAAGTTTCACAGAGAGATTCAAAGGGAAGCTCTCAGAAGAGGAGGAGGAAGTCCAAGAATCTGAGGAATCAGAAGAAGAAGGAGAAATAGGAGACTCTCATTCCTCTCCCAGAAGATCCACAAGAGGACGCAAGTCTGCCAGGGAAAAAAGAGAGCAAGAAACCTACAAAGACAAGCTTTAGGGCAGCCAGCCAACTCTAGGGAAACTACTAGAAAAAACCCTGAAGACAACGAGGAATCAACCTCAGGGCTCGAAGGGAGCTCACCATAACAAAAATAAATGATGAAGATCGTCTCCTAGAATTGTAGGGGTATGGGCACTAGAGCCAAGGAAGAAGAATGAAAAGCTTAACAAGGTTGGAAGCCCTGGATATCCTCCTCATCCGAGAGACCGAAATGGAGGATATAGCTTTCCTCAAAGTAAGTAAAAAAATTTGGAATAAAAATGGAGCGCAAGCTATCTCTGCTCATGGAGCCTCGGGAGGGCTTGGATCACTCTGGAATGCCAACAAGTTCTCAATAATCTCTGAGACTTTGAACACCCACTGGATTTTCTTAAATATGCAGCATCTAGTTACCAAGGAGATCATTTGTCTATTCAATGTGTATGTTCCTAATAATGCAGGGGAGAAAAAGATTTGCTAGGACTCCATAAAAAATCTGGCAGACCTAGAGAATCTGGAAAATATCATCATCGTTGGAGACCTCAATCTCACCCTTCTCTCGTCAGAAAAAAGAGGAGGCAGCATTGTAAGGGATCCGGCAAGGGAATGGGTGGAGGATCTCATGCAGGACTGGGACCTACTAGACATCAAGCCTTCTACTGGTAAGTACACTTGGTCAAATAAGAGAGTTGATCCTGGCCATATAGCTGCAATACTAGATAGATTTCTTGTTCAAAGCTCCTTTCTTCTTCTCGGTCTAGAGGCTAGAATGCACATCCTCCACAACAGTGTTTCAGATCACAAGCCCATCAGACTTGAGCTGCTGGCTCCCAAGGACCTGGGCCCTATCCCTTTCAGATTCAGTCCCCTATGGATCAAAGAGGCAGATTTCATGCAAAAGGTTAGGAATTGTTGGAAGGATCCAGTCAAGGGTTCCCCCTTTTTTGTTTGGGAAGAAAAACTCAAAAGAGTAAAAGCAATGCTAGAAATCTGGGCCAAGACCTTGCCCAATCTTGCAACTGAAAGGAAAAAAAATCCAAAGCTCCTTAGAACTACACCATCTTCACCTAGAAGAAACTGAAATCACAAAAGAAGATCTAGACAAGGAGATGCAGCTTCAGCAGAAATTACACAAGGCTTTCTTGGCCGAGGAAGAATTCTAGAGGCTTAAATCTAGGAGCCTTTGGCTCAAAGCAGGGGATAGAAACTCCTCCTTTTTTCACAAGCAAGCTCAAGCCAAGAGATGCTCTAATTCCATCTCTGAAATTAAAGAAGAGAACTACATTCTAAAGGATTTTACAAGCATAAAAAAGGCAGCTTTCGATCACTTTAAGAATCTGTATAGCGAGGGAATGCAGCATAGTTCTAAACTCCTGGATGTAGTTCCCCACCTTATCACTGCTAGAATGAATCAACTGTTAGAAGCTAAAATCAACAAAAATGAAGTCAGGGATGCCCTCTTTGATATGGACCCTGACAAAGCCCCGGGACCAGATGATTTCACAGCCAGATTTCTCCAGACCTGTTGGTAGATTGTGGAGAATGAGTTCCTTAAACTGATCCTAAAATCCCAAGATTGCCAAAAAATTGGAGGCTGCACAAATTCAACATTCCTTGCTCTTATCCCTGAGGAAATGCAACATTGGATACAAAGTGATAACCAAAGTTATAGCGAACAGATTGAGGAACATTCTCCCCAAAATCATCCCGGAGAACCAAGGAGGATTCATTCATGGCAGACAGATAGTGGACAATTTCATTTTGGTCCAAGAGGTGATCCACTCCAGCCTGCATTGAAAAGAAAAAGGTATGGTCATCAAGCTCGACCTAGAAAATGCATTTGATCAAGTCAGACATGGTTTTTTGATGGATGTCCTACACAAGATGGGTTTTGGACTAAAATTTATAAACTGGATTCGGGCCTGTATTTCGGAGCCCTGGATTGCTCCCCTGGTAAATGGTAGGGCTGCAGATTTCTTCAAAGCCTCTAGAGGGCTGAGGCAGGGGTGCCCCCTCTCACCCCTCCTCTTTGTGCTGCAGGCTTCTATCCTCAGCTTTTATCTAGACAAGAAACAGCAAGACCAAGAGATAGTTGGGCTTAGCATAGCAAGAGGGGTAAAAAACATCAACCACGCCCTCTTCGCTGATGACACCTTGTTGTTGGGGGCTGCAACTTCGCTTTTAGCTACCAGATGTGCTAGACGATTTATGTGAAGTCTCGGGTAGCAAATTAAATCATGGGAAATGCCATATTTATTGTTGGAATATTTCTCCATCTTCCTCAAACTCCATTGCTAGATGTCTAGGCTTTGCAGCCTCTTCAAATTGGACCTCCTTCAAATATCTTGGCCTCCCTATCTTCCTCAAGAGGGCCTTGAGCAAATATTGGAACCCTCAACTAGAGAAATTCAAAAAACAAATGCAGGCCTGGGGATCCTCCTAGCTCAATATTGCAGGCAAAGCAGTTCTCAGCAGTCTTCCATTATTCCAATTTTCTGTTCTCTTAGCACCTGTGGGTATTCTCAAGAAGATGGAGGATCTTATTAGGAAATTTTTCTAGAAGGGAGGCAAGCAAAATGAAAAGAAAATCCCACTTGTCAACTGGGAAATTGTTTCCAAGCCACTTCAGGAGGGAGGACTGAATTTTAAAAACCTTTGTGCTCAAAATTTAGCCATGGGAGCGAAACTGATTTGGAGAATTATAGCTCCCAATCCAAGCTGGGCGTATTTAGCATTATGGAAAAAATACTTCAGAGGAAGGTGTCTTCGCTGCTTGGATAAACCCAAACCCCATCTCAGATCTCCTTTCAGCATTCTTAGCAACAAAGCAGCTCCTTTGGTGAATGTGCAGGCCTTCTGGATCCCTAGGAATGCCCAACACATTAACCTTTGGGAAGATCGCATCATGAACAGGCCCCCACTGGTTGAAACGAACCCCTTGCACATGCTGTGGACGTGGATGACGGACACCCATATTATCTCACTGTGGGATATATCATGCTAGAGCGATAATAGCTGGACAAGATGGAAGCAGCTCTCGGCTCCTCCTGCTCTCCAAAGTGACTGCGCAGAGCTCTATAACCTCCTTCACGGGTTGGCTCTCATTCACGCTCGTAGGAAAGATGCCCAAGGTTGGGGTCTGCAGCGTGAAGGCTACTCGGTGGCTCAGGGGTACATTAAAAGCTTGGAAAGGCCATACGTTCAACCAGACCCTGCTCCTTGGATTGGGATATGGAAATTCCCCTCCATCCCGAAAATTGATCATTTAAGTTGGTTGCTCTGCCATAAAAAAATTCTAACGGATGACAAGTTGCAGAAGAGGGGATTTTTTGGCCCTTCAAAATGCATGTTATTTAAAGACGAGCCTGAATCCGCCCTTCATCTCATGCTGGAGTATAGATTTCCAGCCCATATCTAGCAAGAGCTCCTTGGAGCTTGGAAATCTAGCTTCACTCTCCCCTACACTATCCTGGATCTGTTTGTTGGATAGCTGGCCAGATACCCAGGTCCATACCCAAAAATCAAACTAATCATAGCAACTTGGATTGCTCTTCCCAAATTCATCAGTTGGCAGATTTGGTTAGAGAGGAATAGAAGGATATTTAGAAACAAAGAGAAGGATTTCAGACTTGTTGCAACCACAGTAAAATGTCAGCTTAATGAATGCCTGAGAGACAAAATGGATGATTCAAACCTATGCCAACAAGACATTGAGTTGCGAGCTGCACTCAGTCTCCAATTCCAAAAATCGACCACCATCCCCGTTTCTACCAAATAATGGCAAATCAGAAAAAATGAAGAATACTTTCAGTCCTAGATTTCCAAGCAAATAATTCCCTCTCTCTTCTTTGACAGGGTAGCCAAGGGAAATTGAAGAATCACTAGCGCGGGAGGGCTCATAATAAATACAGAAGGAACTCCTACTCACAGATATGCTTGGGGACTGGGTCCCTCCTCTAGCATGCAAGCTGAAGTGCCTGCCCTTCTCCAAGGGATCAAGCTTCTTAAGGAGTTGGGACTTAAGGAGGTTAATGTTTTTGGTGACTCGCAGGTCATCATCAAAACAATGGCGACAAACTCTACTCCAATAGATTTGTGTCTTGCAAGGACGATCACAAGAGTCAAAGATATGGCAAAGCCCCTGAAATTGGAATTTTTCCATGTGCTGAGAATAAATAACAAAGAGGCAGACATTGAAGCAAACAAGGCAGTCCAGTTACCTGCTGGGACTATTCTCAGAGACAAAGAAACATCATGGGACCCAATTCCTTAATCTTCCATGTTTTACTGCATTTTATTGAAGCAATTTGTATGCATTCACAAGCTCGGGAAAATAACAGAAATAGAGCTCATTGTAAAATGTAAGAAGAGACGATTCATAAGCGTATGCACCTTGATCCTCTTGTTGGAGAGGTGCTCAGAAATCAGCTCCATTATCTGTAAACTAAGTTGTGGCTTTATGCGAAGTATCTAATGAAATCCCATAACCGTTTCTGTAAATAAAATAAAAAAAAATCTCCACACGCAAAATTCATTGGTCCTAAAAATTGAAATTTTAAGAGGTTCGGGGACTAGGGTAAATTAATTATTTTGCTAAATTTTAAACCTTTGATCCCTAGGGGTTAAGTCAAAGTCAAATTTTTGGGGAAATTAACTCAAAAATTCTATTTTTGAGTTATTAAAGTGCATTTAAATAAAAAAAATCAAATTTCCTCAAAAATAAAATATTTCGATGGATGATATTAAAATATATTTTAATATTTATCAATGGTCGAGATTACGTTGACAAGGATCACTCGAACTAGCCATTGGAGGATTTATCTTTAAATAGGAGGTCATTTCTTAGTCAATCTATCCAATCTATAATTCGTGTGCTTAGGAAGAAGCTCTAGTGTAATATTTTTCTGGATAATAAAGAATGACTTTGGCATTAAATTTTGTTGGTGTTACTCTTCATCGGAATGTTGTAAGATGTTTTATTTCATGCATAATTTTTCCTAAAGACATTGATGATAGCTTCTAAAGAGCGATTTGAGTACAGGTATCTTGCTTAGTTAATGGTGTTTTAATAATAATTTTAATTTTGAACATAATAGCAGGTATCACTATTTGTCTAAGTTTTATTATTATTATTTTTCTCTATTTTTAATGGCTGGATCGAGTTTTACAGGGAAATATTGAGTTAAATCATCGGACATTAGGGGAAGTTTTTAGCTACACCATCCAACTCCCGATCTGTGTTTTCTGAAGAGCCCAGCTAAATAAGCTTCAGGCTTATCATAAGATTTTTCTTTTGTGATGCATGAGGGTTTCAAGCTAGTACATCCATTCAAAATTTAAATTTTATTAATTTATGTGCAGCATAATAATAGATCTGGCTACTTAGAGCCTTTAATTTGTAAATATTGTATTTTTCTAACATGGATTTTTTTGGGCTTTTAATTTCATCATTGTATATATCATTTGGGTGTTTTCTTACTATTGCGCAGCTACAGATCTGAAGGAGAATTTTTATTTGAAGCTAGATCTAGGCCTTGGAGGGTAAAATATGGCCTTAAAATCATTTTGCAGGGGAATTATTCAAATTTTTTACAGTTCGAGGGTAAAAAATTAGATCTGTAGATTTTTTAGGACAAATCGAAAATAGAAGAGAAATAATTTTAATCAAAATTTCTGGGAAATTTTTTAAGGTTTTTTGGCTACCATTTTCTGTTGCGATTTGTCACCTCTCTCTGCAAAATTTTTGACTTACTTTCCTTTTCATTTTCCTTTGTTGCCTGTGTTTTTATTTTTCTTTCTTCCTCCTATGGCCTTCTTTTCTCTTGCTTCGTTTTTCTTCCTTCATTTTTCAGTTTCTAACCCATGCATTTTTTTTTCACGCCTCTTTTCCAAGTTCCCTCTCATTCGTGGATCCATATCTACATCCTCCCTACTCCCCTCCTTGTTGCACTCCCTTTCTGCTACTCCAGCATCAAAAAATAGTGCTCCCTCATCCTCCTTTGTTTCATGACCTGCAAATACTCTCTTCTGTTCGCGCTGCCAACTACCCTGTCATTTTCTTTTCCGCAACCTTTGCTCCTTTCGCATCCCTCACTGTCTCCTTTCCCTTGATTCTCCATCTCCCTTTGTTGCTTGCCCACCAACGGCTCCATATCTCCTTCCTCTAAATCCCTCGCTCCTCCCTTCCTGCTCGCTACCCATTCACGGCCTTCCCTTGCTACCCCCCTCGGCCTGCATTCCTCTTCTCCTTAGTCAAGCTCCTCTCCACCGCCGTCCAAACCTGCAAAGAAAAAAAAACATTTGATTCCTTTTTTTTGTTTCTCTTATGTTAGCTTAGGTTTATTTTTTTATATAATTTAGTTTTTTTTTTTTAGGGTTTTCCTTTTGTTTTATGTTTGGTTTCATTTTTTTTAACTTTTTTATTTAAATTTCGATTTTAATTTTTTTCATTTAAACTTAAAAGAAATCTAAACATTTAAATTTTGTTTTTAATTTATGACTTCAGTTTTATTTATGTTTTGATTCCTCTTTTGAAAATTTTTTATTATTTTGATTTCGTTTGATATAAAAACAAAAACTAGAAAATAAAAATTCAAAAAAAAATTGTGACTTTGAAATTTTGAAGGAATTCAATCAGAAGGTGACCTATGTTCTCACATTTAAAAATTTATATTTTTAAACCTTTTGAATTTTATTTTTGTCACATTAAAAATTTTGATTAAACATTTTCCACATTAAATTTTCTCAACACATAATAAACAAATTGCCTAAGCAAAACTTTAAATTTTTAATCTAAGGTTCATTTTTGTGTTTTCATTTGTGTTAAGGGTTTTTGACTTTGAAAATTTAAAAAGGAAAATTTTGTGGTATTGATTTATCTATTGTCAAGCAAGCTTAAAATCATATCTAAAGATTGACTATAAGAAAATTAACAAATTTTCTAGATCTAGGTCATTAAAGAAGATCATTTTAATTCTAAGATTATGAATTGCTTGGCATTTTAATTTCATAGTTCTTCATGGTATTTAATTGCTAGAATCTTTTGCATGCTAAATTTTTTAGCATTTTATATTTAATCATTCATGATCATCACTTCTATTACATTTAGAAATTTCTTTGAATAACTTGTTTTCATTTGTTTTATGGTTATCTGAATATTAAGGCATTGGTCTAAAAATCATTTCTATCTTGTGGTTGTCTTATTTGTCTTAATTGTTAGATCTATCCATCTTGGTTAACCTGGATTTGTTTTATATTTGTCAATTTGTTCATCCTTAAGTCTCCTAGAGCTTGTGTTCCACAAGTTTCCTTCATTCATTTACCCCTAGGGACTACCCCCCTTGACTTATCTAGAAGAGAGTCTAAATAGATTGAGTAAGGATTAGAGTGACAACCCTTACTATGAGCATTGTCGGGGTGCCTAGACACTTAGTGCAACAACATTTTTTGGTTCCATTGTCGAGGACCAATTTATTGGACCTTGGCTTTATGAAATTCATCTTTCTTCTACCATCTTTATCATTTTCATCGTTTCATTAGCCCGTCAAGCGGCACAACATTTTTTGGCATCGTTTCCGGGGATAGATTTTTCCTGTCCTTGGTCCTCTAAATCTCTTCTGATCATTTGATCGTTTCATCTTCACCCATTCATCTTCATCTCATTTTCATCATATCATCTTATGTGTCTAAGTTAGATTTATGTATGGGTGGCAACTCCACTTCCTTCATCTTCTACAAGGGCTTGTACTCGGAGGAACCCAAGCAGCTTGGATAATCCTGCTCTGGATCCTAAAAGGACTCTCAGAGCTAGATTACACAAGCTCGCTTCTCATACACTCCTTGAAAATCTCGGACAAGAAGCTCTTTGTGACATCCATGCACTCTTCTTGAATCCTCCCATTCTAGACATCATGGATATCTATAAGCCTCTTCATTTCACTAACATACAGGGTTATCCCCATAACCTTCCTAATATTGGTGTAGACAAGTTTCCTACTTTCCAAGGAAATAATGTGATCACTCTTAAAAATCATTTATATGTCTTTCGGACTTGGTGTGCTAAATTCGTTAATGCTCATAATTATGAGGATGTGCAAATGAAATGTTTCGCCTTGACCCTTGAGCAAGATGTTATGGATTGGTTTAGGGATAAGCCTGATCATAGCAGCGATTCATTTGATTCCCTCCTTAATTCTTTTAGAGAGAAATTTGGTGATAAGAAAGAAGATCGATTTTTAGCAAAAGCCATTAGCATCATTAAAAAGAAATAAAATGAGACGAGTGAAGAATTTAATAAAAGGTTTAATGGTATGCTTAAAGAGATCTCTTTTGATTACAAACCAACTAAGAAAATGCTTCTAGAATATTATCTCGATGCTTTCAATCCTGACACTTCTTATGAGCTAAGAAGGTCCAAGCCTGGTGACTACAAGACTTGTCAAATCACAGCTGAAGAGCTGGAAAAATATAAGAAGGCTTCTGGAAAATCTGAAATTCTTGGGTTTGATAGATCTGTTGTTAAATTAAAAGAATGTAAAGGAAAGGAAAAACAATCTGAAGAAGAACCTATGCAAAAACTGGTTAAGAAGTTGGAAAATATGGAGTTAAATCAAGCTAGGATGATTGTTGATCATGCAAAGGAAATAACTACATTATAGTCTAGGTTGATTCAAAAGGAAAGAGATCAAATGAAAAATAATCAACCTAGGGCTCAAAATAATAATAATAATCGAAATAAGTGGTAGAAGAAAGGTTAGTCTAGTGAGAAGAGGCCTCCTCACCCTCTTGAAATGAATAATATTGAGGAGGAGACCCCGCCTTATTGTAGAGAATGTGATGAGCTTCATGAAGAAGCCACTTGTCCTATTATCAAGAGAATCATGCATAGTCAGATAAATGTGGTTAGTAAAGAATATCATCTATTACAAGAGAATTGGGAAGAGGTCAAGGGAAATAGTCAACCCGTCAGACCTTTCACAACTTCATATAGCATTAATAATTTTGATCAAGAAACTAATGTCTTGGTTAAACTTTTTAGTGAGTACCCTCCTCCTCAGCGAGTTCTTGAAATTGCTAAGGACAAAGGGCTAACCTATAAGAGAAGAAGCCAAAATTATAATCAAGTTAATTATTGAAGTCTTAACCCTGGATCAACTTCTGGTATGAATATTGATTTAGGAGGTTGGTTTAATAACTCTAAAGTTTAGGTTCCTGTCACCAAAATAGTGAAGATCCCCTCCCAAAAGGCCAAGTTACTAAATGCTATTGACAGTACCCAGGTGAATGCAACTCAAGAGGAAACTCCTGAGGTTTTTTACCAGGATGCTCCCATGTATTTGCAAGGTATGGAATCCGATAACAAAGGGCATTCTCATTTTTTCATTACATTGCTTGTTAGTAATTATTGGTTATACGACTGCATGCTTGACTCTGGTGCTTCCACTTGTGTGGTGACTAAGAGAGTCATGGAACAACTTAACTTGAGGATATCTAGGCCTTACTATAACATATGTGCCATGGATTCAAATAAAATTGAAGTTCATGGGTGAATTAAAGACTTGCAAGTCCATCTGTCTGTTTACCTTGACATCATGATTGTCATGGACATAGTTGTGGTTGATGTGCCTGATGCTTGGGGTATGTTATTGTCTAGGAAATGGGGCTCTGATTTAGGAAGAAGCATACAAATGAACTGGTCAGATGCTATGATTCCTTCCCCTGATGGTCAAAGATATCTTAATTTAAACAGAGAGCCTAAAAGGAGATTCCATGTGGAAGATCCTAAAAGTCCCCACAATGAGATCAAAAGTGAATAACCTAACCCTAGGAATCATGGTGTTTTATTTAATTCAATCATTCCCATAGAGGTCAAGGTTGATTAAAAAGAGGGTGACTTAAAATATAAGGTTTGGCATTTATACTTTGATGGTGCAGCATCTAGGCATGGTAAAGGTGTCAGAATTCCTAAAATCTCCCCTTGGTCATATTTTCAAATTTTCCTATCGGATAGAATTTAAAGCGACCAACAATGTGGTTGAATATGAAGCCTTATTGTTGGGTATTGAATTGGAAAAAGCTTTGAAAGTTAAATTAGAAAGTATCAAGGGTGATTCAGATTTAGTTGTCATGCAAATTAAAAATAAATTTACGTGTAAAAATCAAAGATTAAAAAATTATAGAAATGTTGTGTGGGACACCATGGAGTATTTTCATGCCATCGATCTTGAAGTTATCCCAAAAGAGAAAAATATTTTAGCTTATGAGTTAGTTGTTGTTGCTTCTACCATGTAGTTGTCTAATAAATTAATTGAAGATAAAACTAAGATGGATATCATTTTTAAACCTTCCATCCCAGATAAATCTGAACATGGGTGGACCTTTGATAATGAAACACATTTTATTCACTTTCTAAATAATTTGGATAAGTTTCAGGGTTTTCGGGTAAATTCTGCAGAAGACCGATCCAAACGGCTAAATTTTCAGAGAGGGAAGAGTCCTACCATATGCACGATTGAACATGGCACGCCTGAAAAATAGCCTATAGATTTGCCTGAAAGCGGGAAAATGCTCAGCATGAACTACATTGAATGCATTTGATGCCACTGGGCATCCTTTGTATTGTATTCTTAATCGTATACCCTTTTATTTTAGTGTTTTATTTTGTAGATAGGTTTATGTTTTTCATGTTACTAGACTAGTTAATAAATGAAGAGCTTATATCTTTTATGTGTTTAATGTTATATGATGATTTTTGGATGGACGTTACTTATGTTATCATGTGTGTTGCATGGATGTAGATTCTGGATTCTCACATTCTTCCGGTGCAGCAACGTGTCCCCAAGTAGATCCAAATGTTGACCACTACGTGTCAACGATCCATAGCAGTACACCCCCTTTTTTTGCAAAAGGGACAGCACCTGATTGATGTGTCTATGTCATCCAGCTATCATGATTAGCCTGACTTCCAAGATGTTATGTAAACTCAATCTACATGTGTATAATGTAAATAATCTCAGAAGACTTGTGTCATGTATGTAATGACCTAGGTAAACCTACCTTTATAGTGACGATCTCCATTCTGGGAGGTTTTTCGTCTCACCGATTCATTTTTGAATGGTCAGTAGAGTTTTTCCCTCCAGTCTTACCCCAAAGCTGGAATGGATTTTGTCCCTAGGATCTTAGGCGAGTCCTAATATTCTAAATTGAGTCTATGTAAAATAAATTTAGGAATAATCCTAACTATTTGGTTAGATTGTTTTATTACAAATTGTTTGGTCTGTTGGATTATACTTGTATCACAGAAATGGGTAGTTTGTGAGGGTCTATAACAAATGGGTTTTCTCCCTTTATGATGTAAAAATATGTAAATCTTGATGTAAAATGTCTAGTGCACGATCCCTCATAATTAGAAAAGTAATTTATCCCCTCATAGGTTAATTAATTAAATTTTCTGGCCCAAATTAATTAAAATCATAAGCCAGAAATTAAATTAATTCTAAGTCCTAAGTAAATTTAAATTCTCCAATGGCAAAATTCGTCGGTCCTAAAAAATGAAATTTTAAGAGGTCCCAAGACTAGGGTAAATTAATTATTTTGATAAATTTTAAATTATTGATCCCTGGGGGTTAAGTCAAAGTCAAATTTTTTGGGAAATTAACTCAAAAATTCTATTTTTGAGTTAATTAAAGTGCATTTAAATGAAAAAATCGATTTTCCTTAAAAATAAAATATTTCGACGAATGAAATTAAAATATATTTTGAATTTTATCAACAGTCGAGATTATTTTGACGAGGATCACTTGAGCTAGCCATTGGAGGATTTATCTTTAAATATGAGGTTATTTGTCAGTAGATCTATCCGATCTTTGAGTCATGTGCTCAGCAAGCAGCTCTGGTGTAATCTTTTTCTAGATAATAAAGAAAGACTTTGGGGTTAAATTCTGTTGGTGTTACTCTTCATGGGAATGTTGTAATATGTTTTATTTCATGCAAATTTTTCCTAAAGCCATTGATGATAGCTTATGAAGAGTGATTTGAGTACAGATATCTTTCTCAGTTATTAGGGTTTGAATAATAATTTAAATTTTGAAAATAATAGCAGGTATCTCTATTTGTCTAAGTTTTATTATTATTTTCTCACTCTATTTTTAATGGGTGGATCGATTTTTGCAAGGAAATCTTGAGTTAGATCATCGGGCGTTAGGGAAAGTTTTCAGTTGGACCAGCCAACTCCCGATTTGTGTTTTTTGAAAAGCCCAACTAAATAAGCTCTAGGTTGATCATAAGATTTTTGTTTTGTGATGGATGAGAGTTTCGAGCTAGTACCTCCATTCAAAAATTTTATTTTTTTAATTTTTGTGCAGCAAAATAATAGATCTGACTACTTAGAGCATTCAGTTTGAAAATATTGTATTTTTTTGATGTGGGTTTTTCTGGGTTTTTAATTTCATCATTGTATATTGTTTGGGTGTTTTATTGTTGTTGTACAGTTGTAGATCTGAAGGAGAATTTTTATTTGAAGCCAGATCTAGGTCCTAGAGGGTAAAATCTAGCTTTAAAATCATTCTGCGAGGGAATTATTCAATTTTTTACAGTTCAATGGTTTTAAAAATTTAAATCTATAGATTTTTTAGGAGAAATCTGAAATAGAAGAGAAAATATTTTAATCTAATTTCTGGGAAATTTTTTAAGGTTTTCTGGCTACCATTTTCTATGTGATTTGTCACCTCTCTCTACAAAATTTTTGTCTTGTTTTCCTCTGCATTTTCCTTGGCTACTTGTGGTTTTATTTTTCTTTCTTCCTCCTACAGCCTCCTTTTCTCTTGCTGCTTTTTTCTTCCTCCATTTTTCAATTTCTAACCCCTGTTTTTTTCGAAGCTCTTTCATCTCCTTTGCGGCTCTATCTCTGTGTCCTCCCTACTTCCCTCCTTGTTGTGCTCCCTTTCTGTTGCTCCAGCATCAAAACACAATGCTCCCTCATCCTCCTTCATTGCTTGACCTGCAAAGACTCTCTTCCGTCCATGCTGCTAACTACCCTGTCGTTTTCTTTTCCGCACCCTTGCTCATTTTTCATCCCTCGTTGTCTCCTTCCCTTCGATTCTCCATCTCCCTTTGATGCTCGTCCTCCAACAACTCCATATATCCTTCCTCTAAAGCCCTCTCTCCTCCCTTCCTTTTCGCTACCCATCTGACAGCCTTCCCTTGCTACCTCCCTCGACTTGAATTCCTCTTCGCCATTGTCCAAACCTGCAAAGCAAAAAAAAACATTTGATTCATTTTTGTTTATTTCTCTTATGTTAGCTTAGGTTAATTCTTGTATATAATTTCATTTTGTTTTTAGGGTTATCTTTTTTTTTATTTTTACTTTTGTTTAGGTTTTATTTAAATTTCGTTTTTTTTTTTTTTTTTTTTTTTTTGGTTGCTTTTTCATTTTATGTAAATTTTGATTTTTTTTTATTTTTTTTTATTTTTCATTTAAACTTAAAAGAAATCTAAAAAATAAAATTTTGTTTTTAATTTATGACTTTAGTTTTATTTATGTTTTGATTCCTCTTTTGACTTTTTATTTATTTTGATTTTGTTTCATTCAAAAAAAAAACATCAATTTTTTTTTGTGACTTTGAAATTTCGAAGGAATTAAATCAAAAGGTGCCCTATGCTATCACATTTAAAAATTTAAATTTTTAAACCTTTTGAATTTTATTTTTGTCACATTAAAATTTTGATTAAACATTCGCCATGTTAAACTTTCTCAGCGCATAAAAAACAAATTGCCTAAGGAAAAGTTTAAATTTTTAATCTAAGGTTCATTTTTGGGTTTTTATTTGTGTTAAGGGTTTTTGACTTTGAAAAATTAAAAAGGAAAATTTGGTGGTATTTATTTTTCTATTTTCAAGTAGGCTTAAAATCATATCTAAAGATTGACTGTAGGAAAATTAACAAATTTGCTAGATCTGGGTCATTAAAGAAAATCATTTTAATTCTAGGACTGTGAATTGCTTAGCATTTGAATTTCATAGTTCTTCATGGCATTTAATTGCTAGAATATTTTGCATGCTAAAGTTTTGAGCATTTTATATTTAATCGTTCATGATCGTCACTTCTATGACATTTACAAATTTCTTTGAATAACTTGTTTTCATTTGGTTTATGGTTAACCGAACATTAAGGTAGTGGTTTGAAAATCATTTCTATATTGTGGTTGTCTTATTTGTCTTAATTTCTAGATCTATCTGTCTCGGTTAACCTAGACTTGTTTTATATTCATCAAGTTGTTCATCCTCAAGTCTCCTAAAGCCTATGTTCCACAGGTTTCCTTCATTCATTTACCCCTAGTGACTACCCCACTTAACTTGTCTAGGAGAGAGTCTAAACGAAGTAAGGATTAGAGTGATAGCCCTTACTCAGAGCGTTTTCACGGTGGCTAGACACTTTGTGTGACGACAAGGACTATAATACATGAAAATAATTTTTATTTGACTCAATAAATCTTAGAATCTTGAAGAATGTGCTTTGACCTAGACTCTAAGCATGAAACCCATGCTTTAAAAAATAAATGATTTTTTTCTCTTTTATATAAAATATACAATGTCATGATTACATAAATCCATTATGAAGACCAAATCTAGTTACATTCTCCAACACTCCCTCTTAAATAGGGAGGTATTCATAATTACATCATATGGTACAAGGAATCTCAAATTGAATTATTCTCATTAGAAGAGTTGGATTGATAGGGCATCTATTAAGCATCAATATCATAACCAACATTTTTCAACAAGGAATTAACTTGACAAGCTCAACTTATATGAGAACATCATGTTGGGAGGCTTTATTTGAGATACCACACCACCTCTAAAGGCACATACCCCATAGATATGTTCAGTAGCTATGTCCTTTTAGGACTATTCTTATCTTGGATTTCCAATCCTTAAAGAATATCGGTCCTCCTTGACTACTCTTATCTTCGATTCCATACCTCATCCTAAAACAGTATCGACCTATAGGTTCACTTGTATCTCGTATTTTCTAACCCTCAAGAAGTTTCAACCTTAGATGCTTATCCAATCCTCCAGACCCCATTCTTTATTTATGGCCTTCATTAAGACTTATATTTGTTAGTTTTGTTCTAGTGCATGACACATAAATATAAGAATATATTATCCATCATCACTCCCTCTCAATCAAGGAAGATATATCTACAAACCCAAGCTTGCTTCTTAAGTACTCAAGCTTCTTGTTTGGTAATGCCTTTGTTAGAATATCAACTACTTGTTCATATGTCAGAATATAATGTAGCTCTACGACGCGACTCGTACTAAGATTCTAATGTAGTGGTATTTATTACTTATATGATTTTTCCTAGCATGAAGCACATGGTCCTCTGTCAATCTTATACAACTTTCATTGTCACAATGTACATGTGTAGGGCTAAATGGTCCTTCAAAAAAAATTGATAACAACTTTCTGAGCTAAACAAATTCTCTACAAACTTCACTTGTAGCTACGTACTTAGCTTCAAAACTAATCAAAGAAACAATATCATGCTTCTTTCTCATTCATGAGATCATGGAAGATCCCAAACTAAATCATCCACATATAGTTCTTCTTCCATTTGTATCACTGTGACCCCAATCAAAATTTGTGTATCCCACGAGATGGATTTCATTACCAACATATCGAAGACAGTGATGTATGGTCCCATGTAGATATCTTAGGATGTGTTTGGTTGATATCTAATGGTCATGCTTTGGCTCCATCTGAAACTAATTGAGGACATTTACTGCAAAATAAATGTCAGGTCTAGTTTTTACAAGATACATTAATGATCCAATAAACTTCTTGTAGGAATTAGGATCCATTGAACTATAATATGAACTCCTCAACTTCTTTATATTAGTGATCATAGGATTTGTCATTGACTTTCTGTCCATCATGCCAAATTTCTATAAAATCTCGATCACACACTTTCCCTAACCAAGATATATTTCACCTGGTTTCTGCCAAACTTCTAGTCCCAAATAGTAATTCATGATCCCAAGATCCTTCATGTCAATTTTAACTGCTAACTTCTTCTAGCATTCTTGAATATGATGTTCCACACTTGTAACAAGTAGATCGTCCACATATAGAAGTATGATGACTGGTTCATCCTTGACCACTTTGACGTAGAGGTTAGGATCTAGAGAACTCTTGACAAATCCAAGTCATAATAGGTATGCATCCATCCTAGCATACCATGCTCTAGGTGCTTGCTTCAAGCCATATAGATCCTTCTTCAATATGAAAACATGTGTCTCCCTCTGATTGACTTCAAATCCTTGAGGTTGTTTGATGTAAACCACCTCAACAATAGTCTCATTCAGAAAATTTATTTTAACATCCATTTGATGGATGTTCCATCCCATAGTAGTATCCAAAGGGATAATTGATCTAATTGTTGTATATCTAGCTATAGGAGCAAACATTTCTTCATAGTGATACCTTCTTTCTGTGAGAAGGCTCTGGCAACAAATCTCACTTTGTACATGTCAATGCTCATGTCCACAACATGCTTTATCTTATAGATCCATTTTGAAGTGACTATATATTTGTCACTTGGTCTAGGGACAATTTCACATTCATCATTCTTCATAATTTACTAGTATTCTTATTGCATTGCATTCCTCCACACTTGATGTTTAACTACATCTTCATAAGAGGAGGGTTCAACTTAAATGAGTTTGGTCATATAAGACGCATAGCCAGAATACCTTATAGATCTTTTACTTTCTCTGAAGCTCCCTTTTGTTGTGTGTCCTTCTTCTTCTTGAAGAGTTGTTCTTAAGCAAGTAGGCCTCTTACTAACTTTAGGAATAACAACTTTCTACACAGCTTCACTAGGACCTTCAACATCTTCTTCACTTGATTTATGATCTTTACCATTGTTATCTATTGAGATATCCTAAAAAAATTGGTACCTCTTATTCATCAGAATTGACTGGATTATCCTTAGATCTCTTGTAAGTTATATTTCATCAAATATGACATCCCTTCTTACTTCAATATGGTGATCCTCTTTAATGTCTATTTAGTATGATTTTTATAAAGCACTATAACCAACAAAGATGCCTTTCATACTAGTAGGATCCAAATTCTTCCTTTTGTCCTTTGTAATGTGTATGTAAACAAGACATCCAAATATTCAAATATGATCCACACTAGGGATTTTTTCCTGTAAATGCTTCTTCTAGAGTCATGTTGTTGAGAATATTATGAGGACTTTAATTCTCCAAGTAGAAATTTGTTACACACGCTTCTCCCCATAATAATTGAGGGAGAGCTTGATCATGTAACATGTCTTTGACACATTTTTCAATTGTTTTATTTTTCCTTTCAGCCACACCATTCTGTCTAGGTTTATAAGGAACAATTATCTCCCTCTTAATCCCTTCTTTGTTGCAAAATGTTGTAAGCTCTTCGAAGGTATATTCTCCACCATTATCAGGCTTTAGGGTCATGATCTTCCTTTCTGTTATATTATTCTCTTCATTCTTGAATTCTTGAAACTTATCAAATACCTCGTCTTTTTTTTAAGATATATAACCATGTTTTCCTTGAGAAATTATCAATGAATGTCACATAATATTAATGGCCTCCAAGATATTTTACTACCACGGATCCACACACATCAGAGCGTATGAGATCTAAGATTTCCTTTGATATGGTATCACTTCTTGCAATGGGCTTCTTTATATTCTTTCCTAGAGAACATCCCTTACAGATTCCTTCATGTTCTTATTTTAATTCAAGAACACCATTTACCATTTGATTTAGAGATGGAAAAAACTTGTAGTTAAGATGTATGTATCTTCTATGCCATAATTCAGAAGGAATAAAATCTAAGTGTACTAGGGCTTGAGGGAGTGGAGTAAGTAATCTATACAAAGTTCCCTCATGAATCCCAATTATCTTTGCATGATAAATACTATAGTCCTTTACCCAAACCAAAATGTTTCCATCAAAAAAAGCAATCCTATCACCTTTATCCTCTAGACAAGAAGTAGAAAGTAATTTTTTCTTCAAACTTGGAACATATAGTATGTTGTTGAGGTGAATACTTCCATTGGTCTCTAGCTCTAACGATGTAGACCCAATTCCTTTCACTAGATAGCTCTTATTGTCTCCAAGTTTTTCTGAATGAGAAGAAGTTCCTTTTGACAAGTCTAGAGTTGACTGAATTCGCATATCATATATCTGGAAGCACCACTTTCAATAACACATACATTGTCATTCTTGAAAGTTCCAAAGAGAGTGGAGAAGAAACTTCCATCCATCACTTTTTTTGCTAGCTTGGAGATGATCTTCAAGATGCATTCTTTGATAGTTACAATGAGGTCCCCAAGAAATTTGAAACCATTCTTTTTAAACCTTGCCATAGAGAAGAAAGTTACAACTAAGATGTGATCTTCAATCTCCTTCTTCCACCTTCGCTTTGATACCATGTTGGAAAATAAAGTTTCGTGTAGATTATAGATTACTTTCCTTGATAATTACTTGTGATGTTCATTGGCCTTTTATTACTTTTTATTTATTGTTCATAAAGAAATTATCAAAAAAATGAATATCAGAAAGAGATAAAGGACACAAGATATAGGCTCCAAGCCAGGGAAAAACCCCTCCAAAGGGGAAAACCCAAAAATAATACTTCTCTTCATAGAGAATCAATTCAAGATGGGACTTCCAAGACCCAAATACCAAAGCCAAATCTCCTCCCAAGCACCAATCATATCTCCAACAAAACCTCCTTCAAGCAAGACAAAACTACCCAAGTCAATGAGATTCAACCCTTAAAAGAGATTGTTTCAATCAAGCTTTTGGTCCTCATTTCAAATTTGCAACCTCGGCCTTCAATCCCCAATATTGCAACAAAACCATAAACCATAATTCTTCATACTTGTGGATTGGAATAGGTCATATTTTTGGCCTCCTTCCTTTGCTTGAGTTTTATTCTTGACATCTAGTCTCTCACACTTGTTATCCTTCTCTTCTAGTTGCAAATCGAACTTGATGAGATTGGAAATCCAAATGAGTTGAATATCCTTCCTTTTATAGTCTTCTTGAGGGGTTAAATAGCCTATTCTAGGAAAACTTCACCAAGTTAGAGTTGGCTTGGCCTTGAAGGAGAATTTGGCTTTCTAAACTCAATAACAATGAGTTTCATTTGATACAATAAGTCCAAATGGTACTATAACACATGATAAGAATTTCTATTTGACTCAATAAATCCTAGAAGCATGAAAAACATGCTTTGAGCTAGACTCTGAGCATGAAACCCATGCTTTAACAAAATAAAATTAATTTTATATTTTATATAAAATATACAATGTCATGATTACATAAAATCATTATGAAGACCAAATCTAGTTATATTCTCCAACAAAATGATCCCTACCATACATTGTGATGCATTTTGGTTCGAAGGTACATATTCCATCTATGAAAGGAATTTTTTTGTAAATACTGGTTATAATATTTTTAATGCATAATAAAGTCACCATACATGAGTTTCAAGAATCCAACCTTGTACTTGTATACACTATACATTACTAATAAATCTTGTACATCAAGAGTGTTTACTATTACCCTAATATTTGGGTGTTGGTATTCCATAGAAAAGTATAGATGAAACCACTATCAAACCACCTATGACAATATTTCCATTGTAGTGTCATGAAGCTCCTAAAATATTTCTTCAATTAGAGTAGAAGTATCTAGTCATTATTCAAGACAACAAGGGCTACTTCAAAATCCTCATCCCAAAGTTTCACCGCCTAGCAAGCTAGCTTAAAAAACCCCTTCATCATTAAAATCATTATTCCAATATCTATAGTACCTTCAACCACCCAACATGGCTAAGGATATCAACCCTTAGTGTTGCATAAAATACAAGAGCATGTATTCTTCATCTATCCATTCATAATATCATTGGATTTCATTGGCTAATCCTAATCAACTACACACTAAAAGAACCATGTGGAATGTCTCCTCATCTGGTGTCACACATGCATCTTTCATCTACCTAAACAATTGAATCACCTCTTTCCAACCTTTGTTCAATACATTCCAAGCATGTTTTCATATATTTTTATCAATCTACACTATAACTAGGAAACACACAAGCCACTCTTGCTAAAGAGTATAGGCATATTGAGATTTGATACCACATATAAGGTTTAAACATTTTAAGGGAAAAAATGTATACAAATCATTAATAAAAATAGAAATAACAATAACAACACACACAATTCACAAATGTTTAACATGGTTACCCTTAACTGAGAAACCCAACACCTAAATAAAAATCTATTATTTCCTTGGTCAATCCAACCATCTGACCAAACATTTGGCTACTTGAGGAATTTTAAAATGGAGTTTCCAAGCCATTAAATAGGCTTCATCGTAAGTAATACCATATGAAAATACCATGGCTTTCCTAATACCATGGGCTCAAAACTGCCCTTGTTAAAACCAGCATATGACTTACTCAAGATGATCTTAGTTACTCTATGAACAAGTCAATATTAACCCAACATCTAGATGGATGGGATAACAAGAATTGGAGATTAAAATTAAAAGAGAGTTTATCTTTTCAAGCTACATAATTTGTAGAAGCCATTAGTGGAACCCAAAAAATCATTTTGGTTAGTCACTAATAATGGGGGCATGCTTATTGTTAGGAAGCTAACTTACTTGGGGTTGTCTCATCTTAAGAATTTGTGTGATAACTTGACATGAAATGATCGAGCATCTTTTTTATTTCTATATACTTGCCAATTCTACCTAGTAGTAGGTCATTTTTTTGTGTGGTTAGTTTAGTTCCTACCTATGTCCATTTTGTGGAAATCAACTTTGTGGGAGATAAACTTATGTGGGCCATGGAGTTTCCATCTTTATAACATATTATATGAGTGGAATCTCCCCTTTTAAGTAGGAAAGAGAAGAATGATAATCATGCATAACCTACTATAAGTTTATATTGGTATGGTTACTCCCTTATTAGTGTAAATAATACATGCACATTCTCATAGAAAAGGTGGAATTGGATTTGGCCCACTTATGACAACTTATTGGTTTTATACAAATTTAAAACTTTCACATCAACCACAAAGTTTCTCAAATATATTTCCTATAAAATTTTGACCTTATGGGTGATTCTAAAATATAAATTATTGTAGAATATAATTCACTTCTTTTCAACCCAATTCATAAGACAATCTAATAAAACAAATATCAAACAAGTTTACTTCAATGCAAAAATGTTTCAACCCTTACAGCACACTTCTCAAGCATATAACAAATATAGAAATACTTAAAACAAAAGATTATTAGAATAGTAAATATCCCCCTTTAGCTTCTATGTGTTTGTTAAATCACTTAACCATAGATTTTTAATGTTACGTTAAATTAACATGCATAACAAATGCCAAATAACTACTCAATCATGGAGATATCATAAATTGAAAATCAAATATGCTAGTACACATAGTTTAGACAATGGAAACGCTTCATAGATATAAATAACATGAATTACAAGTACATATCACAACTCAATGCACTTTGGAACAAGTCATGCTCTCCAAAACCTAGATAGGACATCCACCTAAAGACTCTCCTATGCATTAAATTCACTATCAATAGTGATAAAAGGGTCAACCATATCATTACGTTGGAAAGATAATGAGAGAGAGGAGGGATCATCAATAGAATTAGCTACTCTAGACCATGCAACTAAAGGATAATTTTTTAACAATCATGCTTTCTATCTCTAAAACTAAGAAGCCCAATAACTTGGAAATGTTCATTGGGAAACTATTCTCACGACCTTGAACCTTGTTTCTACTTGTTGGTGGTAGATCCCCAAGAACTATGTTGATCCATTATTTAATGTCAAGTAGTCCCTTTTTTCCTACTATTAATGATACTAGACTTGTATTTGTTTACGGACCTTGAGCTATTTAATTATGTTATTGCTTGGTCACTTTGTGTACATTTTATATTATTGGTTTCTGCATAAGGGACCTGTATTGGTATAGTGGGAATTTTTCATATATAACAAACTTAAGCTTGAGCTTCACTAGTGCTTGTCCTCATTGCAATTAAGGGACACTTTCTTTTGTATAAAATGAATATGTATAATTAATGTTTATATTAATTTTTAAATGAACAATTCTATAAGAAAATGAGTAATGTTTTTCCTTATTACCATTGATATGAATAAGGTTAATGAAAAACCCATATCCAAGTTCACTAATGCTATTTTTAAATGTGGTCACTTCACTATTAGGAACTAGGGTTTTAGTGGAATTTTTTGTAGATGTGAATTTCAAATTTCATCAATTACAATAGTTTAATAGCATAGATTTTTATGGAGGTCGTAGTTGAACATTTTTTCTAGAAATTGGCCTTTGATATGGGAATTATACATAGGTGCACTAGGACACTTAGTTGGAAAATCTAGAGATGCTCTATGACAAAGGCACATCCAATATGAAACAACACAAAAAGACACATTTTGAATGTTGTTTCACTCACTAGAACACAAGGAAACTTTGAGGAATATTTGTTTTCCAAAAGCATAGAATGGTGTGCCATGTTTTTCATGATGCACTAAACATAGTGCTTTGCATATGTTAATGGACAACAGTTCTAACAACCATGATTTTTATGAAATATTGAAGGCTTGTGGATGTGTTGTAGAACTTTTGAATAATATTGCACTTATTCACAGAGATTATCCTAATTATACACTATTTGCGGAACATGCATAATACATAACCTCCTCTACGTTTTGATCATCAATTTTGTGGAATCAGAAACATTCACATGCGCACATTGAAGCATCAATCACACATATCAACACAGTATGTACTAGGGAAAGCATAAAGCTAAAAACCTCTCTGCTATCTGTATATTATATTGATTGAGAACATGTAACAATACATAGTCCAATACTCCTCGCAAGTACTCAGCACTAGCTCCACCTGTTACACACAAAACTAGCTCAGATCCAAATAAGTCACAGGTTCAAATCTCCTCCGCTGCTTTGCCTGCCTCCTCTGCGCAATCCCAAGTGAAAATCATGTGAGCCCAAGCTACAATTACCTTGGTATACACTGCGCAATCCTCATTGGCATACTCAATCCATGCATGTGCAAATCCATGCACAACTATAGTCACAACTGACAGTTGTCTCGCCCTTTCACTTACCTCTAACACTTGTCTTCACTGAACTGTCCATGCACTGAGTTGTATTCTTTAGTTTCTTTATGAGTTAATAATTAGTGAATTAATTAATAACTAATTCACACAACTCATCACTTAGTCTATTTTTCAGTTAGACTAAATACAACTAGTTCAACCAAGTCAAACTAAACACAACTCCATCAACTCCACCAAAGTCAACCAGTTGAGTTCTAACTAAAGTCCTGCATGCAATAGCTCAAGTAACCCATAGGAAACACGTGATTCCTTCAGGCAGTTGCATGTGCCACATCCGTAGCTCGAACTGAAGTGCTCCAAGAGAATAAGATAATGTTTATAGTCTAAATATTATTAAGGGCTAATAATATTCGACTGTTCTATATTTAGACTGACAGTACTTCCGCTGTTGTCTAAAAATAGAAGTCCATCTATTTTTCCCAACATGACCAATCATCCATAAACAGCATCCTACAACTCATAGACCATGATCCATATGTCTAAAAATAGACATAGTCTAAAAATAGACTTTGCACCAAAAATAGCCTCCGGGCCCACTTAGTGAAGGCGACTCCTTTTCACTAAGCTCCATCATCTTGTTGCATTTTCAACATGTGTATGGTGTACTTATTATTATACTATGCATAATGTACTTATTACAAAAATGTGTTCCATTATAAGTGTGCATGCATGTCATAAGAGAAATGTGACTTCCAAGAAGCAGAGGTACCATAAAGGGATAATTGTTTCCAAAATTTTCCTTATGTTTTATGTATAGTGCATGATGTTTAAATGAAACACCCAACTAGTGCACTGCATTTCTTAATATCCACTAGTTTTAACACCCACAAATTAGGTATAAACTTATATGTTATGCAACCAGCTCACAAAAAGATAGATCAATGACTTAAAAAGTATCATCTTCAATGTGGAAACCTCCTTTACATTACATAAGTGAACAATTATTGGATGATACAAATGAAAATACCTCATTTGTATATATAGGAGTCTAAGGGGTCACAATATAATCAGGTCCTACATAACAATAATAATGTAAGGGTAAAACAATAACAATAGTGGTCTTCTATGGGGCACCACAATAACAATATGGGGGCTACATGGGCACAAAAATAACAATAAATGGGTTAAACTAACAATAACAATAAGGGGGTTGCACTAATATTATAGGAACCTAACATGCCCATCTCCTTAAAAAAAGTGTTGTCCTCAATGCTTGAGTAGTTCTAGATGCTTCTATACAAAATTCCCATCCTCCCATGTGGAATCTTCAATGGGTAAGTTCTTCCACTTAATGAGATACTTTGAAATTGATCGATTTCGTAGTTGTCAAGTTCTTGTTTCTGTGATTTCTTCAGGCTCAAATATTATTTTTCCTTCTTCATCAATTTATCACAACATTGTTTGAATTGGAAGCTTGTCACTGATAATCTTCTTTAAGCATGAAAAAATGGAAAACTGGGTGTACTCGGGAAGATGCAGGAAACTCCAATTTGTATGTCATAGTACCAATCTTTTGCAACACCTTCTAAGGACCGTAGTACTTATGTGATAATTTTTTATCCTTATTAGCTTGCTTGAGAGACATTTGTTTGTATGTTTGTAGCCGTAAAAATACCCAGTCACCTACATCAAAACTTATTTCACTGTGATGTTGATCTTCCTTTTGTTTCATTTGATTATGTGCCATAGTGAGGTTATCCTTTAAGAGTTGGAGAACTTGTTGTTGATGCTCGATGCGATCTTCCACTGCTTGAACCTTAGAATTTTTTCTTAAATATGATGTGATGGATGGTATATGGTATCCATAAAGTGCCATAAATGGAGTCATTTTTGCTACAGTATGGAAGGAAGTGTTATACCACCATTAAACTAGAGGTAACCACTTGACCCATTGTGTTTTTTATCAGATACAAAGTAACGAATATATCCTTCCAAACATTTGTTCACTATCTCACTTTTCCTATCAGATTAAGTATGATCAAACGGAACGGGTCTATACCTGTTCTCGATTCAACTAGTTTTTAGGTTTACTCTTTGATGTAAGATGAAATATGAGCTAATTGAGTACCAAGACAAGAAAATAATTCCGTCCAAAAACTTCCAGTGAAAATGGGTTCTTTGTCACTTACTATAATCTTTGGCTTTCCATGAAGCTTTTGAATTGTTTCCATAAATGTAGTAGCAATTGTACTGGCTTGAAAAGGATGAGATATTGCACAAAAGTGTGCATACTTGGTAAGTCTTTAAACTACCACCATGATGACACTTTTTCCTTCATACTTGGCTAAACCTGTGATAAAATCCATTGAGACCTCCTCCCAGAACTGACTTGGAATGTCTAAAGGTTCTAACAGACCCAGGATCTTAATTGTCTCAACTTTATTTTGTTGGCAAATCAAACATTCTGACACAAACTTCTAAAAATCAAATTTAAGGCCATCCCAAAAAAATTCATTCTTGACCCTATGGTAATTTTTTTTAAATCCTGAGTGCCCTCCTAAGCGAGAGGTGTGCAATTCCAAAAGAATATTTTGTTTGAGTTGGGAATTCTTACAAAGATATAGTGATATTTGTACCACAATGAATCATTTTTCCAGGTAAATGTATCAGATGTAATCAAATTTAAGGCCATCCCAAAAAAATTCATTCTTGACCCTATGGTAATTTTTTTTAAATCCTAAGTGCCCTCCTAAGCGAGAGGTGTGCAATTCCAAAAGAATATTTTGTTTGAGTTGGGAATTCTTACAAAGATATAGCGATATTTGTACCATAATGAATCATTTTTCCAGATAAATGTATCAGATGTACTGGGATCTTGTTGCAAATTTTGAATAAGTGACCACACCTCTTCATCATTCTTCCATTCATCCCTTGCTTTGGTTACCCACTCAGGCTAGATAATAGAAATGGCACAAAGAAATGCTTCCATATCCTCATCCTTTCTTGAGAGTGCATCTACACCAACATTTTTCTTCCCTTTTTTTAGATGATTTCAAAGCCATAACAGATCTTTCTCACACATTTTTGCTTCTTTTCTGATAATAATCTTTGTTCCAAAAATTATTTAAGACTATCATGATATGTTTTTACCTTGAAGTGTCTTCCCATTAGGTAAGTTCAACATTGCTTTAGTGCATGTAGTATTGCCAACATTTCCTTCTCATACATAGGTTTTTGTAAATACTTTCCTTTCCTTGGACGTCTTTCAAAAGAAATGGGTCTTCCTTTTTGCATTAAAACAACACCAATTCCATTTCATGAGGCATCACATTCCACAATAAAAGTTTTTGTGAAGTTTGGCATAGCTAAGACCAGTGCTTGGCACATTGCCTCTTTAAGATTTTCAAATGCCTGCATTGCTTCTTGAGTCCAAGAAAATGCATCTTTATTCCGTGATGATGTTAGAGGTGTCGCTATTTTCCCATAATTCTTAACAAACTTGCGATAATATCCTATCAACCTGAGAAATCCTCGAAGATGCTTTATGGTTGTGGGAATTTTCCATTATTTCGTGGATTTAATTTTTTAGGGTCTACCTTAACACCTTCATGAGATACAATATGACCCAAATATTCCACCTCTTGTACTCCAAAGAAACATTTGGAGGTTTTTCATATAAATTTTTATCATCAAATAGTTTGAGCGCCCTACCAACATGTTGAACATGATCCTTCCAAGACTTGTTGTAGATTATTATATCATCAAAAAATACTAACACAAATTTTCTAAGGAAGGGTTTCAAAATGGAATTCATCAAACCTTGAAATGTGGAAGGTGCATTAGTAAGGCCAAAAGTCATGACCAAAAATTCATAATGACCCTCATGAGTTCTTAATGTTTTTTTCAAAATGTCTTCAGTCTTCATTCTAATTTGATGATATCCTGAATGAAGATCCAGCTTGGTGAAGTAAATTTCTCCATGTAATTCATCAATGACATGAATGGGAAATTTATCTTTAATAGTGAGTTTGTTGAGCTCCCTATAATCTAGACACATATGCCATGATCCATCCTTCTTGTGAACCAATACTACTAGAGCAGAGAAAGAACTTTGACTAGGTTGAATTATACCAACCTCTAGCATTTATGCAACCATACATTCAATTTCACTCTTTTTGGCATAAGGATATTTGTAAGACCTGATGTTTGGAGGAACACTTACTAAAATTAAATGAATAGCATGATCATGATCACGAATAGGTGGGAGGCCTTTGGGATTCTCAAACACTTCGGAATGATTTTCCAAGGCTTTTTGGATATCTAGAGAAATAGATGATTTTGATGTTTGAACCTTTAGTGAGAATAGTTGTGCAATTATGCCCCATTGTTATTTGTTTAGAATATTTTTCATGCCGTTAGAGCTTATTATCTTTCATGGTTTCCCTGTGATACCCCTTAATTCAGCTTCATTTCCTTCCCAAAAAAATTTCAAGAAAAGTATTTGAAAAATCAAAGTTATTGTCCCTAAAGATTGTAACCATTAGACTCCTAGTACAACATTAGCAGCACCTATTGAAAAGGAAAGCATTGGACTATTCAATACACATCCCCCCATGGTTATCTTGATATTATGGCACTTTCCAAAGCAATTTATAGTTTCTCCATTTGCAACCATCACTTGAAACTCTGGTGTTGGATATAGGAAACAATTCGATTCCTTGGCTATATTACAATGAATAAAATTATGGGTACTACCTGAATCAACCATCACTATTACTTTTTCTTCTTGATATATCCTTCTATCTTGAGAGTTTGAGGAGTGGTAATTCCTACCAATTCATTACAAGATATGGTCAGATTCATTTCTTATTTCTCTGGAGTTGATTCCTGGTGTATATTATCATCTTTTGACGTTTCTTGTTCTTTTTCTTCCTCCTCTTCACAATCTATGTAAAATAATTTCTTCTCAACACACTTATGACATTTAGTGTATTTGCTATCACAAATGTAACAAAGCCTTTTTGATATTTTTTCCTCCAATTGTTGTGGCATCAACCTTGTAAGTTGTGGAAGACTAGGATCAACAACACTTCGATCTTTATAGTTGTGAGTGGTAAACTTCCTTGTTTCCATAATTTTTCTTTCAATTTTTCTTGCCACCCTGAATGCCTTCTCTAATGAATCAGGTCCCCAAAGGTGAACCTCGTGTTGGATGTTATCTTTTAAAGTAACTATGAAGACATCAATCCATTGCTCCTCTAGAATATCGGTTACCCTAATATTCAATTTTTGGAAGTCTTCAATGTGCTCCACCATTGAACCCTTTTGCTTGAGATTTATCAATTGGCTAAAGAAGGTATTTCTCTTTATATATTCATAATGTGCTATCATTTCCTTCATAGAAATTGACCAAGTGCCAAGTGGTTTACAATAACAAATCCATCGATACCATACAAACTTATTGGGTTCTAAATATAGATATGAAATACATACCTTTTGTGAGGGTTGCACATCTTGTAGATCAAAATATTGCTCCATCTGTAGTATCCATGTTACCAGATCCTTGCCATCAAACTTCCTCATATCTATCTTTGGAATGTGGTGGTTCTTAAACCTTTGATTGGAGTCTATACAATCATAATTCATATCGCCTTTGTCTTCATCACGATTTTCATGGATTACCTTGTCACCACCTAGAAGCCTTTCTTACAACAACTTTGTCAATCTTTCCATCTTGACATTCATCATTGCTTCCATGTCTAATTTTAAACCATTCATGTCACCTTTTATTTCTAATTTTAAACCATCCATGTCACATTTTAAGCCATCCATGTCCCCTTTTAAGCCATCCATTTCATCTTTGGTTTCTTTTTGTGAGGGCAAAATTTGTTGCACTTGGTCCCGTAATTTTGATATATCATGTTACGATTCTTCCTCTTCATGTGTGATAGTAGATATTTTTGAGAGATTAATGAGTGTATAATTCTTTTGTTTTGGAGACATTTTAGAACCAAATACTGATATATATGCTTCAATATTCCTTTTCAATCACTTCAAACTGATTTTTCAAACAAAAGTTTATGCAAAATTTAAAAAATATACACTTTTTTATTTCTTTTTAGGAGCTTGATATTGAAATTGTAGTATCTCTATAATTTCGTATTTCCAAGGTCTTACATTTTTCCCTTTCATAGCCCTATGAATCTTCTTTCCAATGCCATAATTCAGACCAATATTTGATTCTTCAATATAGAGTTATGCCAAATCTCCCATGATGACCTGATTATGGACTAGTTTAGTAGAACAAAGTTGTATGGGATGCCACGTGTCCCTGTTTCAACCTTTAGACTTGAAATTTCTACCAAAAAAACTACAGTCCATGCAATTTTAGCCACTTTTTACATAATTCAAATCCGATGCCTGAAACAAAATTTATGATGATTTTCCATAGGTCACCTATTTGAGACTGAATTCTAAAGCCTGCAAAAACCTTAACTTCTCCATACCATATCTCAAAAAATGTAGCGAACCAAGATCTAAAATTTCAGCAAAAAGTTCACCAAGATTGCGACTCCACATGGTCGCAATTTCAGCTTATGAAGCTTCATATAAAAAACTTTATAGCAAAAATTCCACAATGGCTTGTTTGAAGCAGCGAAACTCTAGAATCCAAAGCTTTGATACCAAATGTTATGCAACCATCTCACAAAAAGATAGATCAACGACTTAAAAAGTATCCTCTTTGATAGGGAAATGTCTTTTACACTATATAAATGAATAATTCTTGGATGATAAAAATGACAAGTCCTCCTTTCTATATATAGGAATCTAAGGGGTCACAATATCATCATAGCCTACATAACAATAATAATGTAAGGGCACAACAATAAAAATAGTGGCCTTCTATGGGGCACCACAATAACAATAAGGGGACTACATGTGCACAAAAATAAAAATAAGGGGGCTACACTAAAAATAACAATAAGGGGGTTGCACTAGTATTATAAGGACCTAATAGTCATGTTTTTCATGATGCACTAAACATAATGCTTTGCATTTGTTAATGGACAACAGTTCTAACAACCACAACTTTTATGCAATATTTAAGGCTTGTGGATGTGTATGGTGTATTTATTATTATAAAATAAATAATTTACTTGTTAAAAAAATGTGTTTCCATTTTTAATGTGCATGCATATCATAAGAGCAATGTGACTTCCAAGAAGGAGAGGCACCATCGACGGATGATTGTTTCCAAAAATTGCCTTGTTTTTATGTATAGTGCATGATGTTTAAATGAAACACGCAACTAGTGCACTGCATTTCTTAATATCCATTGGTTTTAACACCCACAAATTAGATGTAAACTTATATGTTAGTATGTTGTATAGTGTGCCTATAATTGTACAACATATTGTGTTACTTTGAATTTTGTTGAGTTTGAGGATGCATCATTGTAGTATATATGAAACACTATTGGTCCTTTGTGAAGTGTTTGACATGCCAAAATTTAAAGGGACTTGAAAATTTTAATTTGATTGGTACACCTAAGGCACCAAGTAGCATTTGTACTTAGTCAAGGCATACCAAATTGTGTGTAAAATATTAAAAATCATTTCATAGTTTTATCACTTTCTCTGAATGCTCCGTTTCTACTTTATAGCACCAATGCACCTTCACACATTGAGTTTGTCTCATTATATTAATAATGATTTACTATCCATTTATTCACTCAAGGGTGGGCCAAAGTTACATGAGAAAACCTAGTAACTTGATCTACATAATGCCCCTCAGTTAGCAATCTCCTTGGTTGAGAAATTTTCAAACCAAGTCAAAAAGACAAAGTTGAACCAATTGTTGTGCTCATGAATTGTAATGTCAAAATTACAATGGGTTAGAAAATTTGAAGACATATAAAATGACCCATGTTTAGAGTCTCAATTTCACTTAATCCATAGATGGTGATTAAATACCAATGCATTAAAATAAAGGTAAGTAGTTTATTTACACATGGAAATAAAAAATTAAATACTTATATTTATTTGATATAATTTATCTTGTAGTAGTCCATAAAAGAAAAATATAGATTGAGTTTGTCAACTTGGCATGATTTATAAATTTTCATTGATCTTCCACTAGAACAACTCATCACAACAAGTTTGATAAAATTATTGAGATCTATAATATGCAAATTAATTTTTCCTTTAGATTTTGTATTATTTAATAATTGATTTTCTACTTAAATAGATGAAGTAGGTGAAACACAAAAAATAGAGAATAAAAAGAAATAAACACACATAATCCACAATAGATAACCATGACAACAAAAAACCTAGTTAGATGGAGAGGCTACTCTGCTCTTTGTTCTTTAGTAAATATGCAAGTACAAAGGAAGAGATACTCTATGGAGTTACTTTAGAATTGTGGCTTGCAAGGCTCTTACAAAACTTTAACCCCCTCTATTATGCTCTATAACTTCCCACTCTTAGTTATGTTTCCCAACTATGGAACAAAATACAATAACATAGAATGGAACTCTTACTCCTCCTAATGGCCCAATATTTAACATATCCCGATAACCAACTAGGGATAATATTTGACTCCCTTAGCTCTCAAATAGAGTGGTGATGTTGGAAATTCTAGATTCTTCTTGAAATTCCAGACATAGATAACCCTACATCCATAATTAAAGGGGGCTTACATGTCATCCCTGATAACATGGTGGTCGTCATGGTAGAAAAACTTGTAGGAGGCATAAATTTTGCATATGAACTATGTTTGACATGATTCTTCCATCATTGGAAAGATATCTAAGTTTTGAACAATGTCACAAGGTCTAGAGTAAGTGAGATTTTTTAACCCCCAAAATGTTGTTTAATGCCTCAAAATGGACTCAAAAGGTTTCAAACCCCAATTCTCCAAACCATGACCTGTTGTTAAAATGACCTTGTTGATTCCTCCAATTATTTATGTTATGAAAGCATCGAGATAGATCAAAAATAATATAATGATTGAATCTATATCTAACTCCCCATTTAGGGAGGATGTTTTTCCCCAAAATATTTATTGAATGAAATGAAAAAAACCAAAAATCCTCTACATTTTCTCTAGATTACCATGTTTCCTTAGTTAGAAGTTTTTCTTTCGACCCAATTTTCCAAAGGCCGTGTTTTGCTAATCTTGTAGTTCTAGAACTTTTTTACAAAATTCCGTCCTCTTCCAACTCTGTCTAAGGCCATCTAGTGTTAAATATTCTATGGAAGGTAGGACCTACTCCTCCTGATCCAACATGGAAGGCTCCAAGAGTTTAAAATTATCCACTTTCACTACTAAGTAAATGCACATGTAAGGGGGTAGAATGTGTTTATATGTTTTATCTCCCACCTTTCCCAATATCTCAAAAGGACCATACCACAAATTCTTTATTTTCTTACCAAGAACCTATAGGATTTCTTTGTTCAATTGTAACCATACTATGTCTCCCACTTGTAATGACTTATTTTTCCTATGTTCATCATGATTGGCCTTATATTTTTCCTATGACTTCTTCAACATCTCTTGTAGTTGTAAATGGATCTACCTAATCTTCTCAACAACTTTTTCTACTCTTAATGCATCTCCTATGAGATCCTCTTTCACTCCTTGATGTCCATATATGACATCCAAAAGTGAAGGTGGTGAATAACCAAACCAATTTTCAGAAGGGGACTTACTAGTAGAAGTATGGTCTACTTTGTTGTAAGAATGGCATATATAGATTAAGTTTTCATCTCAGGTCTTTAGCTACTTTTGATTGTAATGCATCAAAATCTACACCAAAGCCTCGTTGACTACTTTTATCTATGTAATTGTCTCTAGATGGAATGGAGTTGACCTCTTCAACTTTATGTGCATCTTCTCCCACAACGTAGTCCAAAATTCACTGAGAAATTTGGTGTCCTTAATATATGAAATTATGCTCCTTGGTATCCCAAAGTGCACCTAAACCTATTCAAAGAAAATTTGTGTTGCTTCTTGCCCTTTGATGGTCTTTTCAGAAGGCATGAGAATGCACATCTTACTAACCATGTCAACTACAAAATAGGTCGTTATGACCCTTCTTAGTCATTGGTAAACATCCCAAAAAATCCATGGAAATGCTTTCTGAAGGACAAGTGGGCACAATTAGGGGATGGTATAGACCTTGCTTACGATAATTGGGCTTGTTGGTACAATAAGATATACATCCTTTAAAATATTGTGCTACATCTTGTTTTATGGTCCAATACACATACCTTTATAAGTTGGCAATTGTCTTCCAAACACCAAAATGCCTTGCAACCTTGGAGATGTAAGCCTCTTTAATACACACATAGTCACTCACCTTTAGGAAAAAAAAACTTGTCCAACATGTACAATAACCCATTATGGAGATGATAGTTAGATTTGTTGTCAACATATTCTACATGAATTTGGATCTATAGTTGTTGAAACACCTCCTTCAACTCCTCATATTTAGTGTATGCCTCTTTGTATGCATCATGGGTGAAAATTTCCATGTGCATCAGACTTTTGAAAGTTGTATTTTTTCATGTGGGTGGATTTGAAAGTATGTCTGACTACTTGTTTGTGCTACCTTTATTATACTTTATGACTAGATGAAACAACTGTAATAACCCCATCCAATTGTAGTGTTTGGTCTATTGTAGCTTAATCTAGGCTTGCAAATACTATATCAATTGGTGATTTGTGTGGATGATGGATCCATTTCCCATCAAATTGTGTTTACACTTTTTGATAACTTGTACCATATCATATAGTCCCTTGTCATAGGTAGGGTAGTTGGTAGATTCCACATGAAATACTTTCAAATGATGACATATATCCCTTTAACTTTGCATCAAGATAGCTCCCATGGCATACCCACTTGTACTTGTCTCCTCTTTGAAGGGCTTATACAAGTTTGGTAATGCAGAAATTGGTGCTTGAATGAATTTTACTTTTAGCTCATCAAAAGCCTTATGTTGATTCTTCCCCCACTAAAAACTCATGCTATTTTCTATTATGGTGTGGAGTGGTGTAGATTCTACTAAAAATGAAGTTATGAAATTTCTTAGGTATTATGTTGCCCCAAAAAAACTCTCAACTTCAGAGACATTTGTAAGAACTAACACTTCATGATATCCTCCATCTATGTGGGATCTATATTAAGCTTACCTACACCAATCAAATGCCCCCAAATACACCAGGATCACCTCAACCAATCAAATACACCAAATCCTTATGGGCATGCCCACATTTCTTCATGTTTTCCAACAATTGGTGTTTCTTCAAAGTCTCCAACACTTGCATCAAGTGTGAGATGCGCTCCTCCCAAGTAACATTGTAAACCAATAAATAGACTATTAAAATTAATCTATACATGGGAATAGTACATCATTACTTAATTTCATAAATGTAGTTGGTACATTTCATAAACCAAATGGCATGAACAACCATTCATACAAACCTTGATTGGTTCTGAAGGAGGTCTTCTAGGTTTCATATTTTTGTACTGGAACTTGGTGGCATCCTGATTTTAAATCCATCTTAGTGAAGTATTTTGCATGTTGCAAGTGATCTAACAAATTGTCAATATTGAGCAGAGGGTATTAGCTCTTGAGTGTAAAATTGTTTATTTTCCAAGTCCCATCCTTATTTGGTACAATAATGATAGGTGACCAACAAGTTGAGGTGCTTGGTTGAATCACACCCTACTCTAATCACTACTACAACTACTTCACTTTATTTATTTCTAGAACAAATGGTCTATATAGCCCAATATTCAATAATGAAGATTTTAGCAATAATTGGACTTCACACTCCACTTCCTTCTTGGTGGTATCCCTTTAGGCCCCTAAAATACTCCTTTATATTCCTATAGAAACTCTTCCAGTTGATGTTTCTACTCTTCAGTACACCCCTACAGAGATGCATTTGTTCTTCTTGACTCATCATTGGATTAATTATACCTTAAGAACAATAAAGCATATTTATTACTATAACTAATTAACTTCTTCACTTAGTTGGTATTTATCAATGAAATCTATGACTTGCCTATATACACATTGACGATAACATATTTTACATCCCTAATGAGGTGATACTAGTTGGCCACATGTTTTGATTATGAATTATTTTCCATCCTTAAAAAGGTGGTTCCAGTTGGGTATTTGCATGAAGATTGCATCCCCATATACATATAGAAACTTCCAACCACACATCCATATACATAAATTGGTACTATGTCCAATTTCACTTTATCAATATAATTAGCACTAACAACAAATTTTATTTTGCATCATTTTGTTACCTTGACCTTTGCATCTTCGTTTACCCATCTCAATGGATATGGGAGAGGATGATCATGAACCTTCCATCCAATTTTGTTGAGCAGATACGCAACTATGAAATTAGTCTGTGAACTTGAATCAAACAAAGCATTTACCTTGGTCTTCTTGACTTGAATCTCAGTGTGGAAGAGTTTGGTCATTTCCTTCTCTTCCTACTGATGAAGGCTATAAAATTTAGCTCCTTCTGCATTGATGCCAAGAAAATATTCTCATCCACATTGGAGTTTCTTTTAGCCTGAATGCTTAAATCTATGGCTAGAATATTATTTTTAGTTATATCCTTCTTGCGATTTTTTGGGTTCGGCTCTAGATGTAGTTTTTGACACTTCTCTTCAACATAATTGGAAAAGTTGCAATGGTTAACAATGGTTGCTAAGATCCTTACATTGATGTTCAGTGGTTGTTGTCTTCTTATCCTTTCTCCCTTTCCACTTTTTCTTCCCCTCCTTGGAAACTTCATGATGCTATTTCTGCTTCAAACCACTTGGTTTCCCTTTCTTTTGGCCTATGCTTTTAAAATACTATTCTTATACACATGTCTAACCCATTATTCCTTGCTTTAAAAGCATCACATTATTTTGTAGATGACTATGTATACCCCTTATATACCTGAGGAGTACATCTAAGTTCTTGGGAGAGCTATCTAGCATGATCTCCATCTTTCTAAATTCAATTTTGTACTCTTATACATTGTGTACTTTTCCTCTACCGAACGTAGTGTCACCATATCCATCGATCCTCTAGCAACATACTCAATACAGTAGAATTGAGACTTATTAGTGGATCACTCTCCAAACTAAGTGTTTATGTATGCTTTCCCACTAAGTCGGAGCATGGCCCTCTAACTTCAATCTAGAGAATGATATCTTATGTTCTTCATCTATATGGTGAATGCTAAAATAAACTAGTTGTTGTAACCAATGATTCAACTTTAATGCATCGATCTCACCTTGTTAAGGGTTTTTGTCTACTTTCACTTTCAACTTGAATAGGGATTGTGAATGGTTAATGACACTCAAAATCGACTACTCTTTTTCTAGATATTTCCTTAACTCCCTTTCTCAGTCTTTGTGTTATTTTGTTTTCCCCTCCAATCTAACCTCTAATTTAGAGCCTCCGTCTTCTTTGAATAATTTGAGCTTTCTTGATGGAGTTTCCATGAGGAGAGTCATATTGAAACTAATTTTAGAAACTTTTGCTTCCAACCTTGCAAATCTCTTTGTTATTAGCTCATTAGGGTTAGTGTGAACAAACTCATAAATCATGGCTAGGGTTCTGAAACTTTTTGGTTTAAACGAGTCTTAAATCCCTGCAACTTCCCATAAATACCCCAAAGAAATATGTTATGATACTAATGTGTTCTATAAACTATCATGGATATTCCATTGGAACAATTCATCACAAAAAAATTAATTAAATTACTAAAATATATACAATGTAGGTCCCTTTTTCCTTTGGATTTATGATTCTTTAATAGATGATTTCTTCTTAAAATAAATGAAATAGTTGAAATGTGAGAAATAATGAATATAAATAAATACACACACACACCATCCACAACAGACACTAGTGTTTTTCCCTAGGAATCTCTTATGAGATAAAGCCCAACTAGAAGGTGAGGCAACTCTATTCTCTTTTCTCTGGTGTAGAAATGTGCAAGTATAAAGGAAGAGGCACTCTTTATGGAGTTACCTAAGACTTAGGGCTAGGAAAGATATTATAGAACTTTAACCCTCTCTATTTTTCTCTCTAGCTTTCCACCTCCCAATTTCCCTACTTAAGCCTGGAACAAAATATAATATCATATAATGGAACCCCCACTCCTCCTAGAAAATCGATATTTAACATAGCCCAGTAGTCAACTAAGGGTAAGATTTGACCCCCTCAACCCTCAACTAGAGTTTTAATTTTGGACTTTCTAGAGTTTTATTGAAAATCCACACATCACTAGTCCCATATGCATGAGCAACAAGGGTTGACATGTCATCCTCTCATACCATGATGGTCGACATGATAGTTCAACTTGCAGGACACATAGATTTTGTACACAAACTCCATTTGATGCAATTCTTAGATCGTTGGAAGGCCTCTAATTATAGAACAATGTAAGAAGGCTTGACCTAAGAGAGTTTTTTGACACCCAAGAACGTCATTTAATGCCTCAAAATGGCCCAAAAAATTTAGATCCCAGTTCTCCAATTTGAGACACACTATTAAAATGACCTTGCAAATTGATTTCCTCCAACTTTTTCCACTCTAAAAACATCAAAATAAATGACAAATAATATAATAATCCAATTCTAATCATAACATGTCACCAAAATTTTCTAATCAAATCAAAATAATTGATATATTTTTTATTCAACCTAACATAAAAATACATCTTTAATCAAAAAATAATAATTTATATATTTTTAATTGAATAATAAAGAAGACCTAACAACATATGAGGGTTTTGCAGTCTGCAACTTGAGCGAGGATTGAAGTTGGTGTTAGGGTTTTGCATTAGGGTTCCATGGTAGGACGCGCAGGGGGAGCACTGCTCCCTCCTACAGTTAGGCAGTCACAGAGGGAGGCAAGGAAGCAGGAGGGAAGCATTTCAAAAAACCGTTAGAAAAGATTTTAGAAGCAAGAGGCAAGGAGACAGTTGGAAGGAACGAATTCCAGGATCAGGAAGGGAATCAATAGGAAACAAGTAAAGAAAAGGAGAAGGGAGACGGCCACAGAAAAATGACTTCCACGAGAACTATAAGTGTTTGTAAACCCAAATCGAGCATCATTCCTCGAGTCATATTGAGTGATCCAGCGATTCAAGCACATAGGGACCATATGAAAGAACATGCAATCATTTGCAAGTTCATGGGGTTATGGCCAACGGAGAGGGCATTACATATCTAGATTAGGAGCCATTAGAAGCCAAAGGGAGAAGTACATTCACATTTGGGTTATAAGGGCTTCTTCACAGTGGTGTTCGCGAGCCTAGAGGACAAAGACAGAGTGTTCGAAGGGGGGCCTTATTTCTATGCTGCGGCAGGACTCTACATGCAGCCATGGATGATGAACTTTGTCCTGGAATGTGAAACATTTACATCCGTACCGGTTTGGATTAGACTACACTCATTACCTCTGGATTACTGGCAACCAAAATCTTTGAAAACCATAGGCAACAAGCTGGGGCATTTTTTGAAGATATCATAGGCAACCCTTAAAGGTAAATATACCTCCTTCACCCGAATATGTGTGGAAATGGATATATCTAGAGCCCTTTCGGAAGCAATAATTTTAGAGGTATATGATGAATGGGTGCAAATGGTGCACTATGAGCACATACCATTCAGGTGCCACAAATGTCATGAACACAGCCATCTATTAAGAGACTGCCCAACAAACAATATGGAAGGCAATGGGAAAACCTCTTTGGATAGAGATCATGAGGGTTTCACCAAGGTTGGGGGCAAAGGGAAAAGGGGTAAATGGCCACACAAGAATATCAGTGAAGACAGATACACAAAACACAACAGTTTCAAAATCATAGAGGAAGTAGACGAGAACGTGGAGATAGTCTAGGACAAGGAGAACATTTTTAAGGAGCAGGATACGGAAGATGAAATGGAGGATATCTCAGAAAAAAACCAACAGAAGGAGGATCTACCAAGCTACATGGAGATCAGTAAGGACCATGAGATGACTCCAAGTGAGGCAGGAACGGAGGACCATGAACTACAAGAGATTCTAGATAGGGAAAATCTTAATCTAGAAAGATTTCTAGAATAAGGAAAGAACAAAGAAGTGGACTCCTTGCCAAAAGAAGATTATGATCAAGTTAAACAGCTCTTTCTATGGAGGGCACAATCGAAGGGAACTGGTGTCAAAAGAAACCACAAAAGCCAAGAGCCAAGTGGGATCAAAATGATGGAGAACTCACAAGCAAAATCTCCAAAGAACTCAGGAAGGAAAAGACAGAATGAACTGTTAAACAAATGTGGAAAAACACTGATTAACTCCGGTAAGATGAAAGATCTTACTAGCTATTCCTTTACTAACATTTCTTAATGAAGCTCACAACCTGGAATATTAGAGGTATAGGTAGTAGAAGGAAACAAAGGAATCTAAGTAACAGAATAAAAGAAGAAAAACCAGATATGGTATTTATTCAGGAGACTAAATGTTCAATGGATAAAATAAGAGAAATTCATAATAAATGGTTAATCAAGTATGAGTATTTAGAGGTTAAGGCAAATAACTCGGCAGGTGGGATTCTTAAGCTGTGGGATCCACAGAAATTTAGAATCCCGGATACTGAAGCATCTAGGAACTATCTATCTTTGGTGTGTAATCCTGTCAGTGATAAGGAGACATACATGATAACAAATGTTTATGGACCTCAAAAGAAAGTAGATAATCTCAAGCTTCTTACCTCCCTGGAAGGTCTAAGAGCAAGACATCCCAATATGCCTTGGATAGTTGCAGGTGATTTCAATATGATAAAATCTCTTTCAAAAGAAAAAAAAAAAAAAAAAAAAAAAAAAAAAAAAAAAAAAAAAAAGGAGGCACTAGACAGCTAGGCAGAGACTCTAAAGCCTTCCAAGATTTCATTATGAACATGGGACTAGTGGACACTGAGACAATAAATGGAACCTTCACTTGGAACAATAAAAGGGGAGGGGCTTCTAAAGTGGCTTCCAAACTTGATACTTGATAGATTTATTGTTTCTGACGATCTCCTCCTCAAAGGACTATCCATCACAGCTTCCATTCTGCCCTTTGGAGGTTCGGATCACTGGCCAGTTTAGCTAGAAGCTACCTTTATGGGAACTCCGAGAAACAGGCCCTTCAGATTCAAAAATGCCTGGCTCTCACACCCCAAATTCACCAGTAACATTGATAAATGGTGGAAAGAGGAGTTGAATATTCAAGGTACTAAAATGTTCATGCTCCAACAGAGACTGAAACATATTAAATCCAAACTTAAAGCTTGGAACAAAAAGGAATTTGGCGATATCCTCAAAGCCAGAATAGAAATGGAGCAGAGACTCCAGGAAATCAATCAGATCAATATCACATAGGGCTTCAATGAAGAGAGGCAAAAACTAACTAACTCTTTGCAGGAAGAATGGGAGGATCGATGCTTACAAGAGGAAATTTTCTAGAGACAAAAATCTAGGATTCAATGGATCAAAGAGGGAGAAAGAAATACAAAGTTCTTCCACAAATCTACTATGGCCCACAGGGCACACAATAGAATCACAAAGATTAAAGATTCTCAGGGTATTGAGCTTGTCTCTCATAAAGACATGGAATCGAGTCTAGTACAACACTTCTTAAATATTGCAAAGGAGCCAATGGAGGATAGATCTAGGTTCATTGATCAATTCACCCAGTATATTCCTAAGTTGGTTACCAGAGAGGACAACCACAATCTTAATAGGCCAGTCTCAGAAGAGGAGGTCAGTGAGGTGATTAAGGAAATGCAAAGTGGAAAAGCACCAGGCCCAGATGGATTCAATGTAGACTTCTTCAACGCCTATTGGGAAACAGTTAAACAGGACATCCTCAAGGTTGTGGAAGACTCGAGAAAATCCAAAAAGGTTCTGAAATCACTGAACGCTTCCTTCATAGCTTTAATCCCAAAAAAGTAAAATGCTATGACTCTAGATGGATTTCAACCCATAGCCCTATGTAATGTGGTGTAAAAAATCATCTCCAAAGTGATAGCCAATAGACTCAAGCCCCTGCTACCTTCCCTCATCTCGGAAGAGAAAATAGGCTATGTGGAAGGAAGACAAATTCTCAACAACATCATCCAAGCACATGAGGTGGTACACTCTCTCAAATGCAATAATCAAGTAGGTATGATCATTCAGTTGGACCTTGCAAAAGCCTATGAAAAAATCAGCTAGTATTATATCAGATCTATTCTAAAAGCCTATGGCTTTGACCAAAACTGGATAAGATGGGTTATGGCATTAGTTACCACGACCAGTTTTTCCATACTGCTTAATGGAGCTCCTTCAAGTACCTTCACACCTTCCAGAGGGCTTAGAAAACGAGATCCGATATCACCTTTCCTCTTCGTCCTCATGATGGAAGGGCTAGGCAGGGCAATCAAAATGGCAAATGTTGAAGGTCGAATTTAGGGTATCAAGCTCACCCTGGATGGAGAGGCCAACACTCATCAACAATTTGTGGATGATACTATGTTGCAGGGCATACCCACAGTTAGGGAAGCAAGAGCAATCAAAAATATCCTAAACAACTTTGCTATGGCAGCAAGTACAAAGGTAAGCCTCAACAAGTCCAAAGTTTTTTTCTTTAATACTAATATTGCTATACAAAGAAACATTACCAGGATTCTTGGTTTTCAAAGGGAACAATTACCTTCCAAATATCTTGGCATTCCTCTTACTGACAAACCTCTAAGCAAGAAAATATGGGAACAAACTTTAAATAAACTTCAGGACAAGATCAGAAAGTGGACATGCAGATCTTTAAACTTAGCAGGGCGACTTGTGCTCACACAAGCGGTCTTGCAGGCCATTCCCATTTTCATGTTTGCAGCTCTCCCTGCTCCTCAAGGTATTAAGCAGTAGATAAGGAGCATACAAAGGGACTTTCTGTGGGGCAGAGGGGAAGAGAAAAAGAAGTGGGCTTTAGTTGCCTGGGACAAGCTCTGCAAGCCCAAAAGCCATGGCGGCTTGGGGTTGCATGATATGGAGACTTTCAGCAAAGTTTCGGGAGCTAAGCTTTGGTGGATATGGATCAAGGAGCCGAATACCCCCTGGGCCAAGATTTGGAAACAAAAGTATGCCAAGCATTGGTAGGAGAAGTATCATATTAGAATGTCAGGACAAATCAAGGGCTCACACATTTGGAACCTTGCTTGGGGGAATAAAAGCATTGTTCAGCAACACTATTTCTGGGAAATCCAAGCGGGGGACCGTGCTCGAGGATAGCTGGCAACAGGAACCCATCCTGTACAGGAATGACCTAGCAGCCCTCAAGAGAGACACAGATAGCAAAGGGCTGTCATTGGTAAAAGATTTCTGGGACTAGGGAAGGAATAATGAAAAATGGAGGAAATGGAAGGATCTAAGTTACAGTGACAAGAGTCCTTTGGAGGCCAAAGCAAATGCTCTTATCCAGAACTTAGAGCATAGATGGATTTTGGTCTCCTTGGGGGAAGAATAATGAAGGTAACTTTAACCTCAAAGAGGAAAAACAGGCAGTCACAGGATTTAACTTTGTGAATACTGATCAAGTCTAGAAGGAGCTTTGGAAAACTTCTCACTAGATGAAAATAAAGTTATTCATCTGGCTGGTGCATCAAAGAAAGATCCTAACTTGGGAAAACCTCCTAAAGAAAGGCTTCATTGGCCCTTCCAAATGTCACCTTTGTGGCTCACATGCGGAAATGATTGAACACCTTCTCAACCTCTGCCCTTTTTCTGCTAAGGTGTGGACCTGGGTGGCCTCAATCTTCAGACAAACCGACAGGGACAGTCTCAGAATCTCCAACACTTTGAAAAACTAGAGGAAGAACTTATTAGGGAATGAGATCATTAACAAAGCCTGGATGCTGGCACCAAGCTTTGTCATTTGGAATGTTTGGAAAGAGCGTAATAGGAAGATCTTCAAAGATAAAGCTAGCGAGCCCCAACACATAATCGATCAAATTCTAAAACAGCTTAAAGACACAGTAAGAAGCCTATTGAGGTCACTTCCTAAGGATCCTCCTCTGCCTCAAGAGAAGAATATTATAATTAATTTAGGACTCCAGCCCATCAGTCCTCAAGGAATAATAAAGGGAGTGAGAACAATAAATATAGGGGCCAGCAGTTGGAAGCCCCCTCCACATGATTTCTTCAAGGTAAACATTGATGGAGCTTCTAAGGGAAATCTAGGGGTAGCTGACTTTGGGGGTGCCATAAGAGATCATGAGGGGCAAACAAAATACATCTTCCATGGCCACTTGGGAAAGGGTACCAATAACATGGCTGAACTCCTGGCATTAAAGCAATGCTTGGAGATCGTGGTGGAGGCAAATTTACAGAATGTTATCATTGAAGCAGATTCGGAACTGATCATTAGAGCAACTAAGAAAATACACAATGGAACTTTTCCAGATAAAGGGTCGAAGCATTAGAAGCTACTACAGGTTTTTTATTGTATCCAATCTCACCTGCAAACCATTAAACAATAAGATTTGTTCATGTGAAAAGGAAAGCAAATATGTTAGTGGATCGGTTGGCCAACGAAGGAGTGACCAATAGGGACAGGGATTCTCGGCATGCATGGGAGTCGTTACCTACCGGAAAACTGCAAGAGGATTGTTTCTATCTAGCAAACAAAGATATGGAACTATGGATGAACAGAATTGATCGTAGGGATTCAGGAAATAGGCGGGAGGATGGGGTCACCTAAATCGTCTACATTTTTTGGTTTTGGTTTCTCTCCAAAACTCTGATCACTTTCAGTTGAATGATGAAGGTCAACAATCGGGTAGCGCCACAGATCTGGTTGTCTGTTTGCATTTGACACAGCGAGTATTTGATGGAGAATCTAGGAGGAAGGCTCAGAAATGTCCACGGGAATGGTTTGACGGTCATCGCTTGGCGACAGAGCGCTCTGGTTTTTCTGTGAAACTTCAGATGCAAAACCACAAATGGTATATCGGGCGAGATAAGAATGGTATCTGGTTTTTTGTAATGTGCCTCCGATTCCACTCATCGTGTGACACGTTGCGGCAAGAGGTGAGAGAAAACCGCCTTCATCGGATGGTTAACCCTCGCGCTTCTCATCCGCCCGATATCCATGATGGTCGTTGGATCGGTGTTGAGTAATCAACGGCGGGGTTTGGTTCATGCTTGTTGCTCGAGAGATCCAGACCCGAAATTGTTTAGTGATCTTAACCTATAGCTGTCGTCGGGTCCGTTTGTTGGTTGTAGAGTGGTCCGTTGTGGGTCCCATTGTGGACCCTCGGTGGGATACTTGTAGGCTTTCGGCTTCTTTTGGGTTTCTACCGGCCTTGCTGGATAGGAACTCTCTCAGAGCGAGTGCGGTTTCTTGTAAATTATGTAATTTTGGCTAGCTTAATAGAAGCTTCTTCTCTTACTTATCAAAAAAAAAAATAATAAAGAAACAAAATCCCTAATAAAATTTAGGAGACCCATAAAAGTTACCTACATAAAATCAACTATGTTAAATATATAACTCAAAAATGCAAACAAATAAAACAAATTTGTTCACTTAAAAAAAAAAAGTCAATATTAAAGCAATAATTAGATGCAATCAATGTTAAGTAAAAATTGGATGCACTTACCACATGTAAGAGACTCGTTTACAAAATCCTTACACAACATGCTTGCATTGATGCAATATTTGGTTTGATGATGGGTCGTAATCGTAAACAATTTAAAAAACATTTTTATTATAATCCATCAATATTTTTTAATCTTACAGAAAGAAATTTATTTTTGTTATATTTAATTAATAATTTTTTCATATCAACCAAAAAATTTAATTTAATATATATATATATATATATATATATATATATATAATTTGCATAATATTAATACCATTTAATTGGTGATTGTATGTTATGAAGTATGTTGTAAAATCATGAGATTCAACATTAAATCTCTATGGGTCAAACCAAAAAAAATAAAAAATTATAATATTAACATTAAATTGTAAATAAACCATCATTAAATCTGAATCTCTTTCAAAATGTTGGTTTGTAAATTCCATTTTTGTCATATAATTTAAGGTTTTACATTTTTATTTTCTAACCATAAGTCCTTCATAGAATTTATTTCTTGTTCTTTTTTTTTATCAAAACATTTGATTTATGTTACCATGAGGAAAACAAGTACATTCAGATTTACATCAGCTCGTCCTGCCTCATTCCAACCGGATTTGTTGTCAAGGAGAGTTGGAATATGAAGCAGAAGATTTAGCAATTGACATCTTATTTCCGGAGGGCTATGAAGCCATACTAGCCAAAAAACTGACAAAATAAGCAAACAACCTATCAAAGGCATATCAAGGTGGCAGACATGGATGGTGCATGGTCGCAGCAGCTAGCTAACCATGTAGCTCATGCATATGGAAGTCAATGTGCTCCAGGTGGGCCTTTAGCTCTTGCAAGCGTTCATTTGTTCACCACTGGCTTCTGCGAACATTCTCCAATTGTTATAGAATTTTAGATTGAGACAATTGTATGTCATTCCAGTATGCCACCATTTCATTCTGATCCTCAAATCTATGATCGCAAAGGATATCCAGGTTGGCCTAGATTCCCTGTAATTGAGAAGAAATCGATTTGAGGGAGGGAGCCTGAACCACACAACCTATAGAAGGAACGAGGTTTTGCACTATCTCCTCTTCTCTGTCCAGAATGACTGAGTGTTCTTCACTGGAGGATGAGGCACCACCCACACGAGCAGTGGATGAACATGGTGTCCACCCCCTTTGCGAGGTCTTCCTCTCTGACGCGGCATACCTGCAGGCAAAATGATTTCCTTGGACGAAAAAATACCCTAGACCAATTGACCCGTTAAATCTGCCCTGCACAACAATATCCAAATTTCCTGCCACATGACAATACAGTGGTAGGGAGTCGATTTTACTAAGCCAATGCACCAAGATCAAACTCCCTTGACCTCCCCAACACTACAGAGATGAACCAACCCTAAGAATTGAAGTTAGCCCCTAGAATTAACACAACAAAGCCCATGGAAGAACAATGAGACCCTCTTAGACCACTAGAGTCCAACCAAACTAGATGTCAATATTTCATGAAACGTGAAGATAGACTCACGGTTCCACCCAAGCTCGAACCCAAACCAAACTGAGGTTTCAAACACAAAGGGGGAACACAATCAACAACAATTTCGTAAATGAAATCCCTATAAATAAAAAAGATTACTAGATCAATTTTAATTAAGCGTTGCTTTTATGTTCTTTAAGTCAATAGGTATGGAAATGAAACTTTGATGGTGTGAAGACTTGACTCCAAAAACACTAAAAAATGCACCTAAAATGATAAGCAATTCGTTTTTTCTTTCAATGAATTTCTAGCTAAAAAGACAGAGTCCGAGAATGCAATTCTTTAAGAAACAATTCTTTCTTTCAACATGGAAATGGAATGAAAATCTTTTTGTCTTTTTCAATAAGAACTCAAAACGAGACTACTAATCAATGCTCATAATAAATCCCTTTCACTTTTCCAAAACTCGAAACTACAAGAAAACAATTTGGTTCAAAAGAGATCTACAAGTTCTAGAAAAACACTCAAAACTACAAAAACTAATTTTGAGATCTAAAAACTTGAAAAAATATAATGAAATAAAAGCTTCAATTATTTTTGAGGATGTTTTACTTAGTCGTTCAGTAAACTAAGGATTCATTTGTTCAGAATAACAAATCAATCAAAAAACATCCAGATATGTTTTCTTTTATAAAAATGAAATTCATAACTTATAACGATGTTTGTTCAAAGATTTGCAAGGAGAAAACCAAATCTATTTCTCACAAAGGATAGATTTCACAACCAAGTTAGACTCATCAAAAAGACGAAAAGACACCAGGGTAATCTAAGGTTTCTCAAGCTTTTGATCTTTGAGTCACTACCGAGACCAAGTGAAAACCACTCCAGGCATGCAAAACTTCTAGAAAATCATCTAAAACAAAAATACCATCGGAACTCACTCACAAGAGATTTTTTGATAGGAAAAATGCAAATTTGGGTAACACTAAAAACTGGAAATGAAACCTAAACTTAACTGGAAGAAAACAATTTTAGGTTTTTCAAAAAAATTTACAGGGTCTGCATGCTTCCAGAAGAACCAGGTGCGGTACTACTCTGTTTACTAAAGGAAAAGTGTGGAGATGCCCATACTGTCTGTAAAGAGAAAGTGCGGTCCCCCGAAAACTCTGAAAAAATCAAAAAATAATCCAGATTCTAAAAACTACCCAAGCCAGTATACATCAATCAAAAACTAGAAAACGAAAACAATTTTCTCAAGTCAAAACAAAGGAAAACCAAAAATCAAATTCATTCCCCAGTGGAGTCATCAATTTGTTGGCCAGATAAATCGATCTTGCAGACAAGGCCGATCTCCCTAGTATCAGAAGATAGTCTAGCAACAAACAGACAAACAAATCTATCTTTCTCTAAACATATGCGATTCATAAATAAAAACTATAGAGGTATTTAGACCCTACGTTAAGTCCAATGCTAGTTTGTAGCATCCATCCTTCAACCGTTCGAAAGAGTTTCCTTTTGAGAACCTGCAATCACAAACAAGAAAACATCAAATAGCACCTGCATAGCAAATATCATAAATCATGTCTATTATGGTGATCAAGGAATCCATAAAATAAACCATAAATCAACAGCTTATTGAGAAAAACAAACTTATTTGTATTAATTTTGAAGTAGAAGAACCTTACAACCTTTTCAACGTTGATGTTGAAAAAGCTCTTCCTGGGGTCCGAAATAGGAATTTCCTTTACTTTGACAAGCCTTGCACTCCTCCAAATGAGATCTTAGAGGTATGTAATCTCTCCTCATAAAAACTCAACTAAGAAGACTAAGTTCCAACAACATTTTACCTCAAAAATATTCAACTTTCAACCTCCCCAATAACTAGCCCAATGCTCCATTTTATAGTGCAGAGGAAGGAGGTTATAGGTCCACCTATGAAGGGATAGAGTCCTCCTTCAAAGGAATAAGCTCCTCACATCAAACAGTTAGCTCCTTAAGGTATGGGATGCATGAACCTTAAGAGAGCGAACTTGTCACCTCAAGATTCCTTCTAGAAGCTTCTAGAAATGATTGAAAGTGATTTTTTTTAGAATATACTCACACCTTTTAACTTTTACAGGGGTTCGCACCCATAACCAAAGACAGAGCGGTCAGGTGCGCAGGAGACATGACCATTAGGTGCGGGACTGCAGGTAATGCAAACAGAAAGTGCGGAACCTAAGTTTTAGAGACTTTTGAGGGTTTTCTCTTACTTTCAAGGCTTGATATGAGGAACTGAGGCTTAAGACTTACAAAGGAGGAAAGTATGAGTGGTAATGGACTCACACAGATTGCAGAATGTCAAGGTGACAATTTTTTGTGCAACAGATTTCCCCCTAAAGTGCGAATTTTGTAATAGATGAAGATAGAGTTTGTCATCTATGAAGAGTGAAGTACTTTATCATTTCAAGGATCATCCTATGGACACCCCAGTTGGAACTTGTAAAAACATTCAATGCAAAATATATATATGTGAACATATCATTGCTAAGGGAGGCATTCCCACACTCGGATCAAAACTGACTAGAAAACTGACTAAATTGTTCCGATATAGGAATGATTTTGTAATACATCAAGAGTATAGACATGTGTAGACACAGTATGGGTGCAGCCATCTGTTTATGAATAGTCCACTGTATAATGAATAACAAAATTCCTCGCAGCCTAGATGATAGAAACTAGATCCAGGGTCTTGATTTCTACTTCTTGAACTAGTACGATTCTATCCATGTGAATGAATGTGTCGAAGTCGAAAATGGTAGAAACCACTTGATTACCAGTCAATGATGTAAATTGTTAACTAGTGTGATAGAAACCAACAGAAATGTCAATGGCTCTCAAAGTACCCAGTACAATCCTTGAAATGTGATAAATGAGCTGAAGTCGAACATATCATAGAATCCTTTGATCGAAGGTCAATGATGCAACCTATCATCGAAGGCGAGAAACCTGCCATTAGGGCATGCAGATTTCAAGGTACTAACAATTTCTAGATCATCTTTCTAGATAATGAGCTGAAGTCGATAGAAAGCGATTTGTCGTAGGCAAGCCCACAACACGAAATCATAGATCAAGATTTGAAATATAATGGCAAGGACTAACTCAGGGATGGTCAAAATGGATGACAGATATTTTGCAAATGAATGGTTTATTTGAACTGACCTCTTGAACACATAATGCCACTGTAAATGGTTAGGTGACAATTGACCCAAAGCTAATACTCAAAAACCGACTGAAGGCTTTCAATATGGTTTGATTAACTGTTAGGCAAAGGATTTCCCAACCCAGGTGAACAAAAAGTGTCATGTTCAGGAGTAGATAACGGCTTTTCTAAAACACAAAGTGTAACAAACAGGTTCATGTTTCTCTCTTTTCCCCCACCATTTCTGGCAAGTACCTCTTTATTTTTGACAAGATTGAGGAGGATAACATTTTCTTGTCTATAAGCTCATCCTTCGGATGAGTCCAACTTAGTTTAAAATTTGAACCCTAAGAAGGAGTGGTTTGTTCCTATTTAAAATTGAACAGGTCCTTTACTGTTAAATTTTAACGAGTCCAGTATAGGAAAAACTTGGTGTTTTTCAATTTTAGGGAGTCTGAAAAAAACTTAAGAAAACTCCATGCGTGTCCTTGTTCGTAAAATAACCCCTCGGGTTCAAAAAAGGATAAAATAATACAGGAAGGATGACATTTCCAATACTTTAACGAGCTGAAAAGGACAAGCGCTCGACAATATTTTCATATTTAACGAGTCTGAAAAGGGTTTAAAGAGGACTCTAGTCTCGTCATGGATGATGAGATGAGTCCAATGTCGTCAGGGTTTAACAAGTTCGACATAGGTAAAATTCGGAGTCTTTTTCATGTTTAGAGAGTTTGAAAAAGACACGGAAAAGAAAACTCTAGGGGGGTCCTTTTTCGTAAATTTGTGTCCCTCGAGCCCGAAAAAGTGTAAAATAATACTCAAGAGAACCGCTTGACCATTACGATCAAGGAGTACTTTTCATAATTAGTGGCCTCGATCCGAAAAAAGTAAAAAAGTGATCGAAGACACATCGTTTCATAACCAGTATCGAACTTGAAACAACAAAATTCCATCTTTTCATGATTATACGGTCAGAAAAGAGCTGAAAGTGGACTGCCTTTTCTACTGTTTAACGAGTTAAAAGGGAAAAACTCGGCAATATTTTCATATTTTATGAGTCAGAAAAGAGCTTAAAGAAGACTCGTCCTAGAGGAACGAGTGGTATAAGGGATAGCAACTGGTTCCGACAATGGTGGGACTGCTCAAAACATGTAATGGTTAAGGGGCTGGCTAATAAAACCACTCATCGATGTGGTCCCTCAAAAAAGGAAAAACAACTAAGTGAAAGCATATGATCAACCAAAAGATGGTGGCGATGGAATGAAAACAATCAAGGCTCATCTAACAGAATTTAGCGGATAAAAATGGCAATCACGAGATGTAAATCAAGTATGGGTTCATTTTTACACAGGCTTGAACCATAGAGAACTCTGCTTGGATTCGGTTTCATGTTTACACAAGCTTGAAACGAAAAACTATGCTTGTTAAAGTTCGCATGCCCCCAGCATAGTGACTCAAATCGAGGTACATGCCCCCCAAGCTTCATTGCATTCAACAAGGTGGATGGAATGAAGGTTCACTTTCGAGGGAGTTGTTTCATTTTTTAATGAGGTTGACACAGTAAAAGAACTATCCTCATAACCCTTGTTTCATTTTTTAACAAGGTTGACACAAGATCAAGAAATTTCCTCCAGACTCCCTGTTTCATTTTTAACGAGCATGACACAAGACCAGGAACTATGCTCCAAACACCCGGTTTCATTTTTTAATGAGGTTGACATAGGAAAAGAACTATCCTCGAGACATCTGGTTCCATTTTTTAACGAGGTTGACACGGGAACAAACTATCCTCGAGATTGGTCAGGAATCAGAAAACGACTGTACAGCCTGATATGCAATTTTAAAGGGACTCAAAGGCATCATGCCATCAAATGAATCCACCTCAGAATTGGAAGGTACGATCTTAGGATCATCAAAAGTAATAGTATTTGATGAAATCATATGAATATTTTCAATAGAAGGCGATACGTTAGGAGGAGGGAAGGAAAAAGTTCCTAGTAAACCAGAATCTTTAATCAAACCTACGCCAACATCCTTGTAAGGGATAGTCGTTTTACCGATGTGCTAAACACTATCTGTAGAGGCTGGGTCGGATGAGAGATAGGTCATCTAGTCTATCGTAATGATCTTTCCGTTATGAGGAAACTTGATAAGCCGAAAGACTAATGAAACAATAACAGTCATAGCATAAGACCAACTACGACCCAAAAGAAGGTTGTAATCTAGAGAGGCATCAACCACTTTCACATCTAGATTTATGGTTTTGCCTTCGACCCTATAGGTAAATCCTCAAAAATACCAAAAGGATGGAACCCTCGGCCATCAAAAGCCTTTAGAAATGTCGGAGACTGATTGAGTGTAGGAGAACCAAGCGATCTCCAACATTGGATCAACATAATACATGTAGAAGCTCCTTCATCAATCACAGTCCGAAAGCAAGGTCTGTTTTTTACTAACATTGGAATCTGGAAAGCCATTTGATGAGGGAGGCGAGGTGTACTATCCTCTAAATCGAAGATTATTAGGTTCGAATCCTGAATATCGAAAACTCCTATAGCAGACAATAGTAATTTACGTTGTGCTGGGCATAAATGTAGCACTTCCAAAGCCGACATTGCTGAAGGGGAAATGGCTAAGTCTTCAACAATGTTATAACTCTGAGCAGCTCTCGCATGTGGATTGAAAGCTGATTTCCGAAATATACCTTTAGCAGGCAGTTTGATAACTAATTCAGGGTTGGGTTTCTCGATCTGTAGCGGATAAAAACCAGGAGGAGGTGAAGTTGATGTATTTGAATTAGAAGATTCTGCTTCTTTACCATCAACAGGATTTTTACTACCATAATCTTGCAATCATGTCGCAATCCTGACATGAGACATTATCATAATGGGTTCTTCTGAGGTATTCGAGGAAGAAGCAACCATCTTACTATCTTGAGTAGGAGAAGGATCCTTCAAGACAGCAGATGTTTGAGAACCTTTAACGAATTTCAAAAACTCTGCTCGATATGGGCATTCTTTAGTAAAATGATCCTCGTCGCAAATGAAACAAGGATAGCGAGGTTTCCGTTTTTCATCAGTAGATTCATTTTTATTCGTTTTATCTTTTGAATTTTGATTGTTTTTGTTCTTCCCCTTCTCTTTACTACCGGATTTGGTCGTAGATGAATCTATGACATGGATGTCGGCAGAAACTTCAGCGGAAGAATCTCCTTTCAGGGAATCAGGTAAAGTTATTGTAGGAGAAGAATTCTTTGAAGATTTCTTCTTACTTTTAATACTAACTGAACCAATCATACCATCAGCAGCATGAGACCCTAAAGGAGCTGTAGTTTTTGGAAGATCAGGGATTTTTTCGTGTAAAGTACCTGACTGCGTATAAACGAGGTCAAGGTACTGAGCCTGAGCAATGACTTGCTCTTCAGTGACAACTCCTGCCTTAGCTACATCTTCAGTGATTTTAGGTAACAATGATTTAATGAACCATTTCGCTAAAATTTGATCCGAAATGAAAACTTTCACTAAACACCTTCTACGTCGCCATTCATGAATATGATCAAAAATATATGTGGACATGCATTGTTTTAGTGAAGTTAACAGTTCTGTTCCATTGTCGTATCTGACAGGCAACTGAAAATGAGTTAAGAAAGAAGTGGCTAACTGACTGAAATTATAAAAAGAGCCTCGTGGTAACTCAATGTACCATTTGGCGGCAAGACCAATAAGAGTTCATTGAAAGAGACGCAATCGAATTGAATCATCAGTGATAGAATTAGATGCACACCAGAGGTGATAAGTCATAACGTGATTTGATGGATCCTCTCCTGACTTACCCTCGAATTTCAGGATATCACTGAGCAACTTATTAGGCATTGGCGGCCAATACGGAAGATAGTAAATCGGATCGTTCGTAAGGCGCGACAAATAAGGTAAATCTAAAGTTGCAATAAATGGTAACTAACATTTAGGTTCGCGAAAACCTTGAGTAATGAGACCAGCTCCAGAAGGAGGATATCCAAGATAACCTGGAATCGGATTTGCATTAGGAATGTTATAACCTCCTGGAAATCCAGGATTAACAGGACCAAACTGGGGTTGTTGAGGCTGTTGATAAGTATAGCTAGGATACGGTTGATTCTGATAAACTAGATTTTGTACAATAGGACCGAATTGATACTGTCCCTAGTACGGTTGATAAATGAATTTCGGTTGACTTGTAGCAATCATACTTGGACCAGCTTGTCCTACAGGCATCTGGACCGAAGTCTGAACTGTAGGTCCTGACTGTGGCACAGAGACTTGAGGAGTTTGCACTGATGCAGGGATAGTAGAAACTGGAGCTACAGGTACTCCAAAAAAAAGTGTGGTAGGCTGAATAGAAGTTGCAGCAGCAGATTGAGGCAGAGTTTGAGGTGAGCTAGGCCCAGGCTACTGAACTAAAACAGGTGCAGAGGTTTGAACAGTAGGTCGGACAGGTTGCTGGGTTGAACCAGAAACCAAAGGTCGTCTGACTTGATAAGGTAACTACACATTAGGTTGCAAAGTCTGCTGAGTTTGAGACGGATCCCACACCATGTTCATTCCAGGACCCATAAAAGGTTGTGCATATGGAGGACCATAACCTGGTTGAATGTAGGGCTGATAATTAGGTGGTACATTTCCAGCTCCTTGTAAAAATGATTGACCAGAAGGCGGTTGGAAACCTTGAGTTGGGTACTGACCTTGAGTTTGATAACCCTGAGGCACGTACTGATTCTGGGGTTGATAAGTATCCTGAGGAGTATACTGAGTCTGGGGTTGATAAGCATCCTCAGGAGTATACTGAGTCTGGGGTTGACCTTGGGGTATGTACTGTCCCTAAGGTTGCCCCCCAGGCAGTAACTGACTACCTTGAAGTTACCCCCCAGGTGGTAACTGACTACCTTGCCCCCCAGGCAGTAACTGACTACCTTGAGGTTGAAGATTTGGAATACTACCAGACATCATAAAAATTTGCTCTACGTTCAACGTTTTAGTTCCATTATTACCAGGTGATAACTAATGTTCAGTCAGTCGAGGAGTGGCTCCTGAAAAAGTACCAGAGAGTGACTAGTACCCCAAACGAACAGTAGGACCGCGATATAAAAATGTTTTCGGTGATTGGGAAAACATAGATGATTGTCTTGACATGATCGACCAAGGATAATAACCTCTGGGTGTAGGATGAAAATAATCACACGCAAACAAAGAAAATTTCAATAAAACCACCTAAAGTCTCTAAAGAAACAAACAACTGAATCACACGCCTAAAAAATCTAAGAGTTCAAACCACACACAAACAGTAACTTCTCATGTTAAAAACACTAGTTGGTGATGAAATCCAACGTTGTAGAATTTTAATACAGAAAGGGCAGTTGGAATAGTTACCCCGACAACCTGCTTAATGAAACAGACTGGCACAAGTTTCTTCACAAAACCATCTCAAGTGAAGAGAACCCCCCAGAAAGTCCAAGTGAGTCTAGTCGACGTCTGCTCCAGGTACAGTGAGACCCATCTTTCACTATCACCTTAGGAAATAATCTTAAGTTTATGGACACTAAGGTTACCAATAGTAACAAATACAACTGGGGGAACAGTCTATGATCCGATCTACGCGCAAGGGCAGAGTAACAAATCTCAATCCCCTTTAAGGCTCCTCGACATGATCAATCCGAGGTTTACCAACAAGTGACACCAGGCTCCTCGACAATGGTTAATCCAAGGTTTACCATTTATAATACGCACAAATCTTCTATCTTTCCCAATGAAACAAACTTGATTGTCTCAAAAGTTCGGACATGATCTCGTAATTGACTCCTTTAAGAGAAGCTTCCCAGAATGTATCAATTACAATTGGATTTATTTCCTACCGCAAGATATAGCTACTTGTTTGTTTTAACTACCTTGGAGAGTTAATAACTCCCTACTCCAAGATACTAGCCTAAACTATATTGGTGATAAGAGCCCTAGAAATAAAAAAGATTACTAGATCAATTTTAATTAAGCGTTGCTTTTATGGGTTGTTCTTCAAGTCAATAGGTATGGAAATGAAACTTTGATGGTGTGAAGACTTGACTCCAAAAACACTAAAAATTGCATCTAAAATGATAAGCAATTCATTTTTTCTTTCAATGAATTTCTAGCTAAAAGAAAGAGTTCGATAATGCAATTTTTTAAGAAACAATTCTTTCTTTCAACATGGAAATGGAAAGAAAATCTTTTTGACTTTTTCAATAAGAACTCAAAACGAGACTACTAATCAATGCTCATAATAAATCCCTTTCACTTTTCCAAAACTCAAAACTACAAGAAAACAATTTGGTTCAAAAGAGATCTACAAGTTCTAGAAAAACACTCAAAACTACAAAAACTAATTTTGAGATCTAAAAACTTGAAAAAATCTAATGAAATAAAAGCTTCAATTCTCTTTGAGGACGTTTTACTTAGTCGTTCAGTAAACTAAGGATTCATTTGTTCAGAATAACAAATCAATCAAAAAACATCCAAATATGTTTTCTTTTATAAAAATGAAATTCAAAACTTATAACGAAGTTTGTTCAAAGATTTGCAAGGAGAAAACTAAATCTATTTCTCACAAAGGATAGATTTCACAACCAAGTCAGACTCATCAAGAAGACGAAAAGACACCAGGGTAATCTAAGGTTTCTCAAGCTTCTGATCTTTGAGTCACTATCGAGACCAAGTGAAAACCACTCCAAGCATGTAAAACTTCTAGAAAATCATCTAAAACAAAAATACCATCGGAACTCACTCACAAGAGATTTTTTGATGGGACAAATGCAGATCTGGGTAGACACTAAAAACTGTAAATGAAACCTAAACTTAACTGGAAGAAAACATTTTTAGATTTTTCAAAAAAAATTATAGGGTCCGCAGGCTTCCAAAAGAACCAGGTGGGGTACCGCTCTGTTTACTAAAGGAAAAGTGCGGAGATGCCTGCACTGTCTATAAAGAGAAAGTGTGATCCTCTGAAAACTCCGAAAAAACCAAAAAATAATCCAAATTCTAAAAACTACCCAAGCCAATATACATCAATCAAAAACCAGAAAACGAAAACAATTTTCTCAAGTCAAAACAAAGGAAAACCAAAAATCAAATTCATCCCCAGTGGAGTCGCCAATTTGTTGGCCAGATAAATCGATCTTGCAGACAAGGCCGATCTCCCTAGTATCAGAAGATAGTCTAGCAACAAATAGACAAACAAATCTATCTTTCTCTAAACATATGCGATTCATAAATAAAAACTATAGAGGTGTTTAAACCCTACCTTAAGTCCAACGCTAGTTTGTAGCAGCCATCCTTCAACCGTTCGAAAGAGTTTCCTTTTGAGAACTTGCAATCACAAACAAGCAAACATCAAATAGCACTTGCATAGCAAATATCATAAATCATGTCTATTATGGTGATCAAGGAATCCATAAAATAAACCATAAATCAACAGCTTATTGAGAAAAACAAACTTATTTGTATTTACTTTGAAGTAGAAGAACCTTACAACCTTTTCAGCCTTGATGTTGAAAAAGCTCTTCCTTGGGTCTGAAACAGGAATTTCCTTTACTTTGACAAGCCTTGCACTCCTCCAAATGAGATCTTAGAGGTATGTAATCTCTCCTCATAAAAACTCAACTAAGAAGACTAAGTTCCAGCAGCATTTCACCTCAAAAATATTCAGCTTTCAACCTTCCCAATAACTAGCCCAATGCTCCATTTTATAGTGCAGAGGAAAGAGGTTACAGGTCCACCTATGAAGGGATAGAATCCTCCTTCAAAGGGATAAGCTCCTCACATCAAAGAGTTAGCTCCTTAAGGTATGGGATGCATGAACCTTAAGAGAGCAAACATGCCACCTCAAGAAAAGCTTCTAGAAATGACTGAAAGTGAGTTTTTTCAAAATATACTCGCACCTTTTAACTTTTACAGGAGTCCGCAACCATAACACAGAGACAGAGCGGTCAGGTGCGCAGGAGACATGACCATTAGGTGCGGGACCGCAAGTAATGCAAACAAAAAGTGTGGAACCTAAGTTTTAGAGACTTTTGAGGGCTTTCTCTTACTTTCAAGGCTTGATATGAGGAACTGAGGCTTAAGACTTGCAAAGAAGGAAAGTATCAGTGGTAATGGACTCACACAGATTGCAGAATGTCAAGGTGACAATTTTTTGTGCAACAATTCCCTCAAGGCTTTCGAGTTTACTATGATGATGATACATCTAATTAACATATCCCATGCAATCTTGTATCATTTATGACCCAAAAGGAGCATGATGTCATGATTTTGGAGGACATTGATCCACACGTGTGGTATTTTATGGGATCATTTTGTTTTTTTGAGCTATGGGTTTGGCTTGTAACCTGTTGTCTTTCCAAACACTCAAAAATCAAACTTGTTTTAGGGCTTGCAGGCTAACATTATTTTGTAAAAGTGAGGGATATACCTCATATAAATAAAGGATCCCTCGCTTTCATTCATCATCACACTTGAGATTTTAACCCTCTCTTCTAGTGTATAAATTACCCTTGTTTTTATCGTTACTTGTGAAGATGTTATTTTTATGAAGTATTTGCTATTGGAGATGTCTTTTTGGGACTAAAAGGTCTTTTCTTGGAACAAATTGTAAGTTTATTGCTTATTTTTCATTTTTTGCATTTGAATGAATTAATGCTATGGTTTCTCTATTGATCCATCACTAAAAGCATATTATTTGTTAGAAATCTTGGTTAAATTTTTCACGTTAAATATTTTATTTCTTGAAATCTATAGAAAAACTCCTAGTGTGAATCTTCTATTTAATCTCCCCTCATAGAAAAGATAGTTAGGGTTTACAAAGTGCAAAACATATTTTTCCCCTAACTATAATCATTTTGTCCTTTCTCTCCAAAAAATTTCCCTAGGACTCCATCACCCAAGTAGGATTACGCACCAGTAAACTCTGTGTTGATAAAAAAAATATTCAAAAGTTAAATATTTTCCATATTTTTATATCTCTTGGGTTGTTTATGGCAAGCCACTAAATTTTTTTCTAGAGCCAAATTTCTTGTGGGCTAATGTGGATGCATGTTAGTGGATAGGAACCTAGGGCTTACCTCATTATACCTTCTAAAATCCGAAATCTAGCTTTCATCGTTGTAAACTTTTTCTTAAGAGGGGTGACATCATATTTCCTTGATAACTTTTGTGCCTTGGAAACCATAAAACCTAGCCATGCTTAAACTTGAAGCCTATTTGAGGGTTTACATCATTGTTTTGTTTATCTAATCTTTAAGTAATCCCTTTCCTTGACTTCTATGTGTCTAGGCATTCCATGATCATTGCATACATATAAACCCTAATGTACAGAGGTATTATCTAGTCTAGGTGTTTGATACGTTATTCCTTTATCAAGAAGGACCGAGCCTTGCCCAACATATGATGTCTTTGCCTAGTCTATTTGCACCGCCTAGAACCTTATAACTATAGTATCCTTATTGGTGAATACAAGGAAGCCTCCCTTGTGGTGAAATTACACTAAACAACAGGGAGGTAGATTATTGAGGTGACTATGACAATATCCCTCATTGTTATATGTGGTTTGGCCCTCACCTTGTGAACCCCATCACATGGTCTGCTATATTTTATGGAAATAGGCCCCATCAAATAAGTGAAAAAAATAGGTTCTTTTAGGATCTATATGTTTATTTTTGTGTAGCACCAGGAGGTATTCCTGTATGGCTAAATGGTTTTTCAAGTTGGCCTAGAAGAATCACGAAAAAAATAATTTTTGAAGTGATAATTCGTCCCAGGAAATTCAATTTATCCCAACCTATGAATGGGTGTGTCCCTTGGATTATTTCACCTCATACGACAAGTATAAATAGAGGTTTTGATGTCTCATTTTCTCCACCAAGTAAGAGACTTTCTTCTCTCTTTTCATCATTCCCTTATTTCTCTTGGACAACTGCATGTGTGGAGGAGGACAAGTTTGACTATTAATTATTAAGAAAAATTGACCTTTACTTGACCGAGTTTCACTGGGCATTGACCGAGTTAATTTGACCTCTATTTGAACAAGTTTGATTGGGCATTCACTGAGTTGATTAACCTTAGATTGCCTGCAATTTGTATTTTGTTGATCGAGGGTTTGGCCACAAAGATTTGAATGCAAATTATAGTTTCTTGATCGTAGGCCAAAACTTTGACCAGAGTTTAATTTTTGAATCGCTCTTTTCCAACATTGACTAGTTGTTGGATTTGACCAAGTTTGATTGGTAATTGGACTTGTATATTGGCACAAATTTATAGATAAATTGTTGATTGTTATGCCTTACTAAAGAATAATTTCTCCCAAGAAAAGTTGTTGGGTTTTCTCCCAAGGTTGGGTTTCCCAGCATAAAAATGTCATCTCTCTTGTCCATGGTTTCCTTTCTATGATCTTTACTATTTTTGCTACATTTATTATTGAGATTTTTTGTCTGTAATTATTCAATGATATCATTGGCATAAGAAAATTGTTTAAAAATCATTAGGCAATAATTATCATATCATAAAATTGTTGAAAAGTGTATCTTGGGAGGTACTCCCACAATTTTAGGGTACTTGAATTGTTGGATTTGACTCAACAAAAGGAATTGGTTGGGAAAAGTACCCAAGAAGTGGGTTTTGGACCCGAGGTCATGGGCTTGAGACCCAAATATATTCATTGTTTATTCTATTTATTGTTGAGGGCACCTTTGATGGACTAAAGGGGGAACCTAAGGAAAATTTGGAGAGCTATTTATATGAAAGACAAAAGGAGAGGTCTCACCATCATCACAACTAATCTTTTGATAAACATTAGACCTAGTGAAGAAGTCACAAATCTGAGAAAGGATGATTTTTTTTGTCTTGTGAAGGAGGTTGAATATCCCTATAGGTTTATCTGATGGAAGAGAAGTTTTGTGCCAAGAAGACAAGTCGTGGAGCACTCATCTTTGCCTATTGAACGGTTATTACGCTGAGTTTAGTTATGTGCTTTGAGAGAGGGAAAAATCCCTAATTCTCTATGACAATGTTGAGAGATCTAAGGCAATGAGATAAGATGATTTCTCTTTCTTGAGAACTATTTGTGACATATTTTTATTTTACTTTTTTAACTTCTTTTTCTCTTGATTATTATTATGTGTTCTCTTCATCAAACAACTACCAAAAACATAAAGCACAATGAGACAAAGGACACAAGATATAGGTGATTAGCCAAGGCTAACACCTCTCGAATATTGAGAAGAAAACCCACATAATTCTTCTTCTTATAGAATCTTTGATTTGACAAATTCCAAGGCCTAGAAACTTGACCAAGAAATTCTCCAAGACCAAGTCAATTTATTCAAGTCAAAGTTAACCCCTTCTTGATTCAACTGCAATCTCCACTTCAATTTTCAAACTTTACTCCTGCAACACTGGTATGAAATTTTTGGCCTCTGTGACTGCAATTTTTGGCCTACTACAATGGACTAAAATTTTCGCACGTGTGACATATTTGGGGTAACTTTAGCCTTTTACTCATTCGCTTGATTAGAGTTGGTTTACTTGTGATCTGGTCTTGAATGATAGATTGATTCCTTGTCTCGATTCAACTTCCTTGAAGTCTACAACTTGATCCTTCTGCAACAAGTGGATGCCCTAATCCTTCCTCGTACGTGTGACAAATTTGAGCCCTAAAATAGATGCAATATTTCTAATTTCTTCTAGTGGATATTTTCTCCTCCTTCATTTTCCTTTCTTGCTCACTTCCTTTTACTTAGATCAAACTTTTCAAGATAATTGAATTTCTCATTGAGTGAGGTCGAGTCCTATATATAGACTCTTTCTTCATGCTTTGAGGTTGACTTGAAGATGTCTCTAGGCCAACTTGAAAATTATGAAGGCCGACTTGTTCTTTGCATTATGACTTGGTCCTTGGAGAGTTATTTGACTTGACTTTGACTTAAATAAATTCTTCTTACGCTATGTAACATGCCCAAATGGGTCTTTCATACATGACAATTACTTTTAATGACTTGATGACTCAATAACCAACCCTAAGAGATCATAATGGGAGCTTGACCTAAAAATAAATTTCTCTTGAGCATGAAACCCATGCCTTAAGAAAATAATAACAAATTTATCTTTCTCATTACATCAAATACATAAAATCATGATTAAATATGTCATTATGAAGACCGAACCTAGTTACATATTTCAACACTCCCTCTTAACTGGGGAGGTATTCATAATCCTTACAAGGTACTTGGACATTCTCAATCTGAAGAATTCTCATAAGAATAGTCAGATTGGTAACTCATTTGTATAGCATCATATCATCCAGCATTTTCACATAGAAGGCCTTGACTAATAGATCTATCTCTCCACAAGATCAGAGCATAATGTTGGCGAGACCAATGATTTATAGACACCTTCATAATTGTCTCTCTAGGAGAATACCCCACCTAGGTGTTCACAAGGTATGTCCTTCTAGGACTATTCTTAACTTGAATTCTCAGTTCTCAAAGAATATTGGTCCTCTACGGCTACTCTTATCTTGGATTCCATACCACATCCTCAAAGAGTATCAGATGCCATATGCTTACCCAATCCTCCCTTATTTCTTCCCAAGTGAAGAGAATGATGTGTCTATCTCTCCCTCTCAACTAGGGAGGATGTACCCATTCCAATGAAGGAATATACCCACTTATATAAAAGGAATGTGCCCAAGCTCCCTCTTATCCAGGGACTTGTCTAAGCTCCCTTTTAGCTAGGGACTTTCTTCTAGGCTCCCTATTAATTAGGGACATGTTTCCAACAGCAACTCTTTCTTCATTAGTGGAAATCATGAGACCTTCAACTGCTTGTAGTGCTCCTCCATTTGATGTCATGAATTTCACTGTTATAATTATGGAACCTTCTTCGTAGGGCATCGACCATCCATCACTTTCCTTTTGAAATCAACATAGTCATGTCTTTCTTCCTTTTATCAAAGAGTGATTCATTAAACCATATATGGCTTTTCATCATACAACTACCTTTTCCATATCATGTCTCCTTCAAGGTATTCCATCCTTCCACATGAGTATCAGTTGTATATGACATCCACACTTTTATTTCGGTAGCCTTGTATGATTTATCAAATAAAAAATGAATCATCAAATAAAAAATTACCTTTTGTGATGGCCTTTCATCATTTCATCTTCTTCCTGCAACATTAACATCCTGAATTCATATTGACACATATCCAAGATATTAATTTGTCAAGGGTCTTCTCTCTTTTCTGAATTTTGCAAGGTCTTCATATATTTTCCATGGAGATATCATAGTCAATTCTTCTAGTTATAGGATGTTGATTTCCTTTTCCATAGTTGGATTTTTCACGATCTCGTCTTTTATCTTTATTCACATATTATTTCTCAAGAACTCCCAATCATAGTTACTTCATTTTTTCAACCACCTCATATTCCATATCAGGACATATTATGTTGATTTTATCTGGTTAATATGTGAACCATGCCTTCATGCATCCTTTTAATGAAAGAGATCCATTTCCTTTGATTGTGCTCATGAGGTAGAGCATGCATCCTTACTATTTGCAACTATATACTGGCAGGACTTGAGCATATGCATACATACCTCTTTTATTCTTTGGTCATCTATACTTCCTTCAGCATCTTCCTATCTTTTATTGAGAGTGCTTCAATCATCTTTGACCTGTTGCATTCCTTTGTCATTATACCATCATTCTTCTAAACAATGAATCCCATCTCAAGTGGAATTATTAGCGAGGCATCTTTCAAGAGATGAACCTTCCAATGAAGATTCCAGTAGAGGATCCTAATTATCCTCATCTTGCAGATGCTCCTTCCCAATGATGTATGATGAGCTTTATACTAGATGATTCTCATTTTACCCATAAGTGCTTCTAATGAGGTTACCAAGAGCTACTTCCTTCTAATGATGATTGTTATAGAATTCTACTTTAGTTATCTTTCAAGCTTCTTATGATGATGTCATGAGCTCTTGCTTCAGTCCTATGATGTCATCCCCTAAAATGATGCATCCTATCATGCTTCTAAGGATTCCTACCATGATAGCCATATTTTACAAGAATTGAAAAGAACTAGGTGAAGAATACTTATCTCAATCATAAAGAGATATTTTACTTCTTCCTTGTTGGATTTCTTACTTTCAGTTTCTTCCACTTATTCAGTGATATTGGCTTCTTCCCTTCCTCTCTTGTTGTTGTCCTTCTTGATCTTCGGAAAATATCTCTTGCAGTGCCCATATTCTTGAAATCCATAGCATTGAACTTTCTCCATATTCTTCTTCCTTTTATGAGGACCAAATTTCCCAAACTTTCCTTTCCTCTTTTCCATGGCAGCATATGCTTGAGTTTGCTCATTTGATCCTATATCAGTTTTTTCCTTCAACCTGTTTTATTCAATTTTTCATAGTGACCATAGATCATTGAATGGAGTAGCTTCCTTCTTCCCATAAATTCTTGATGTAAAGTTACCTCAATCCTCTAGTAGTGCATTAAGTACTATACTAGTCATTTCCTTGTCAGACATTATCTCTCCCAACTCTTATAGTTGGTCCCTTATTTCATAAATCCTCATAAAGTATGAGGTTATTCTTCTTCTTTTGATATCTTCATTTTGTAGAGTTCTTGCCTTAACGAAATCAATTATCTTGCAATGCTTACGAAGAACAATTCTGCAAGTTTGTCATATATTTCTTTTGATGTTTCTAATTTTGATACATAGGAAATGAAGGGGTCAATGATAGATTCTATGAAAATCCTTTGAGCCCTTACTTCCCCTTTCATGAATTTTTCATGAGCTTGAACTTCTTATTTTGAAGGTTTAGCCATTAAGCCCTTAACATGTTCCATAACTTCATTTTCTATGATGTTCAAATTTGTCCTTTTCTTCCATGCAAGAAAGTTTGAATCCCCAACTAACCTATTGCTTTCCTTGAAAAAATACATTTTGATAGATTTAGATAAAGATACTCCTCAGTGACAATATCTTCAATTTGTTTCCTTCTTGGATTTGGTGATGATATGGTTTTGGAAGATTTCTTCTTGGAGAATATGTCTTCCTTCTAAAGTGACTCTTGACTCCAAAGAGATGGAGATCACCTTGAATCCTTTGATGATGGCAATACCTTTCTTCTTGGGTAAATATAGGGTCTTTGAGGTCTCCTTATTTGAAGTGATTATAGAGCGAGGATCCCAAGAATTCTTTAAGTGTGGACTTCTTCTTTTGATCAATCTAGGGTTTTGACACTTCATTCAAGATGATGATGTAGTCCTTGTCTTCTAAATGCCTTGGAAATGAGAGGATATTCTTGATTATTTGATTCCCTTGATACCCTTCTAGAAATTTAATTCTTGATTGCTTGAGTGTCCCTTATTGAGCTTCCCTTCCTTGATTTGTCACCTTAGCTTTGATACCATGTTGAGAAATCTAGTGCAGTGAGATAAGATGATTTCTCTTTCTTGATAATTCTTTGTGATGTATTTTTATTTTACTGTATTCACTTCTTCGTTTCTTGATTATTATTATGTGTTCTATTTATAAAATAGATACCAAAAACATAAAGAATAATGATACAAAGGACACAAATTATTGGTGATCAACCAGGGCCAAAACCTCTCCAATCTTGAGGAAAACCAACAAAATTCTTCTTCTTATAGAATCTTTGATTTGACGAATTCCAAGACCTAGACGCTTGACCAAGAACTTCTCCAAGACCAATTAAATTTGCTTCAAGTCAAAGTTAACCCCTTCTTGATTCATTTGCAATATTCTATTCAACTTTTAGACTTTTCTCTTGCAACACTACTCTAAAATTTTCAGCCTCCTTGACTGCAATTTTCGGCCTCCTGCAATGGACTGAATTTTTCGCACATGTGACAGATTTGGGGTAACTTTAGCTCTTTAATCCTTTCCTTGATTAGATTTGGTTTACTTGTGATCTCTAATTGAATGATAGATTGATTCCTTGTCTTGATTCGGCTTCCTTAAGGTTTGCAACTCGGTCCTTATGTAGTAGGTGGATTCCCTAATCCTTCCTCGCACATGTGACAGATTTAAGCCCTAAAATAGATGTTATCTTTTGGATTTCTTCTAGTGGATATTGTATCCTCCTTTGTGTCCTTTCTTACTCACTTCCTTTTACTTATATAGAAAATTTTGAGATGATCAAATTCCTCCTTGAGTGAGGCTGAGTCCTCCTGTATATAGACTCTTTCTTCATGCTTTGAGGCCGACTTGAAGATGTCTCTAGGCTGACTTGAATATTGTGAAGGCTAACTTTTTCTTTGCATTATGACTTAGTCCTTGGATATTTATTTGACTTGAATTTGACTTAAATATATTATTCTTACAATATGTAACATTCCCAAATGGGTCTTTCATACATGACAATGAATTTTAATGACTTGATGACTCAATGACCAACCCTAAGAGCTCACAATGGTAGATTGAACTAAAACTAAATTTCTCTTGAGCATGAAACCCATTCCTCAAGAAAATAATAACAAAATTATATTTCTCATTACATAAAATCATTATTACATATGTCATTATGAAGATCGAACCTAGTTACAAATTTCAATGGACGGGAGGGCCTAAAGTCCTGTGTACTAGGTGGAAAGGGGGTCGAGAATATTCAAGATCAAGTGCAGATGATTAAGGAGGTTGTAGACTAAGTTAAGGAGGACACAGATAGTGAATTTGAGGGTCAAGAGGTCTCAGGAAGTTAGTGGCATGGGGCCAAAGAGCCTCGGATCTATGTAGAGGCCAATGAAGGTGGAAAAGGACTTCTATTCATTTATAGATGATTGTTGAGGTGTATACTTTGTAGTGCCCACTCTGGTTGATTGACCCTAATATGAAATTAGCCTTGATAAATTACTGTTTGAGGACCTTAGGTTTAGGACCTGGGTATTTGAATCTTACTATGAGTGGATGTGATAATAATTGTTTTTCCAGTTTGATGTTATGATGATAATATTTGTGATGGACGTGTTTTCTGACTATGTATAATCATATGATGGATTCATTATGTGTCTTTTTACATTAATTATTGCTCACAGTTACGAAGATCTTGATGATTAGGTCATGATGAAGATTTAGCATACAAAATTATATTGGTGACTAATATTATGCGTCAAGTATTACAAATGATTATTGAGTGTGATCGGAGACTACCCAAATGCATTTGCATGTGATGAGTTGGAAACCTCTGATTGGTTTTGAATTGCATACTATTGTCTCAAAATATTTAAAGTTTGATTTAAAACTCTGTTGTGAATTATAATGACATGTCAGTGGTTGTAGACACATGTTAGTTTCTTGGCCGAACAACTCACACATGGTTGATGGGGCTATACAGATAAATGGAAAATCATGGGAGGGGTGGGACAACATCCATGATTTCACTCGCTAGCACTCCCACCATGACTTAGGCTAGAAGGTGTTGGGATACCTTTGCCTTGAATATCACGATTTCATGGGGGTGGACCCCGTATTGGGTCCCTCATGAATATTTTACTAGGGGGCGTGCATCAAGGTGCGCTCCTTGATCCCCAACACCATTAGTCTCACTATAGAGGACGCCATAGGAGAGGATAATGATCTTCGTCACTGCATCCAGATTTTCCCCTCATAGTCACTAGATGCTTGAAGGGAAAGCGGTGTGGCACCCTTAGAAATTCAAGGGAAGTTCTTGAAGGGCACAACTGACTTGGCACCCTTGGCATAAAGAAGAAATTGATTGGGTGTGGAACCCTTGGAACTTCGAAGGGACGTTCTTGAAGGGCATGAGTGACTTGCACCCTTGGCATCAAGAAGAAACTACTGAAAAATAATTAATATATGATAATCATACTAATTCACATAATGGGTAAATGGGGTTTTAAAACCAAGTATCTAAATCAATAATAAACCTTGGGGTAAAGGTAGAATAGGAATAAATAAAAAGATTGGACCACTTGAGAACTCTACCCTTCCCACGTTTGAAAAATGTAGGTAGATAATGTGCATAAGTATTTTAATAAGCAAGGAGGGGGGGCATAGAGTTAATTAGAATGATTAATCATAGTTTAATCTTATTAAGAAAATAGAGTGGTATGAAAATAAAGAATAATAAATTTAATTTCAGGAGAGAACATGCATGTGGCAGGGGCCAACAGATGGATATCCATCTAAGAGTCAAATTGAATTAAACTAGGATGTAGTTGGGGGACCAAATCTGAGACCTACCAGTTGACTTCAATAACGAACAAAAATTAAGGAGCATAAAGGGGGAATCAAGAGACAACTACGAAAAGAAATAGGGAGTCATGTTGGGGTGAGGAAAAAAATATTTTTTAATAGAAATTTAAGTAAATAAATTAGGAGAGCCTTGGTGAGAGGCTTCCACTTGGGTGGGTCAATAATTAAAATTTTTGATGAATAAAATTATTTATTTATGTATGAAGTTCAAAGTGTCAACTATGAAGTCTCCTTTAAAAGAAGGGGCAATCTGTGGGAGAAAGAATTGTTTTCCCTATTGTTGGATGGATTAGATTAGTTGGGGGACCAAATCTGAGACCTACCAGTTGACTTCAGTAATGAACACAAATTAAGGAGCATAAAGGGGGAATCAAGGGACAACGAGGAAAAGAAATAGGGAGTCACGTTGGGGTGAGGAAAAAAATATTTTTTAATAGAAATTTAAGTAAATAAATTAGGAGAGCCTTGGTGAGAGGTTGCCACTTGGGTGGGTCAATAATTAAACTTTTTGATTAATAAAATTATTTATTTATGTATTAAGTTCAAAGTGTCACCTATGAAGTCTCCTTTAAAAGAAGGGGCAAGCTATGGGAGAAAAAAAAAATTCCATATTGTTGGATGGATTAGATAATGCAATTGTGAGAGACTACAAAGTTGTAGTGAGTTTTGTGAGGTGGAGGTCATTAGATAGGGTACTCTTGAGCCAAGGGTGCTCTCCTCCATTAGCTATTATTCTTCTTATATTGTACAACCCCATTGTAGCTCGGGGGTCCGTGGCAAAGAAGAGTACCCAAGGCATAGGTTGGGAGATCAACCAGTGAGTCATCAATGTTTGGTCGAGATGCATCATTCTCCACATGTGAACATGGATATCAACAAGGGAGTGCAAGCATTGGAAAAGTTGTGATCGAATCTCCATTCTTGGGCGAACGATACTTCTTGTATTCACGATGTTCTATTACATGATTTTGTTGTATCTATGGTTACCGGAATGTAAATGTGAACGATATGATGGTTGAATTTTAAGTTTATTGGTAACTTACATATGAACCTTAAATTTTATGTGTTTCCAAGGTTGATGTACTTTTAATTGTATGTGACTTTCATAATGGATGTGGCTAGTGAATGCTTAGTTTAAAATGAAAATAATTATTTGCTTATGATTGTGTTTCAAGATTTAACTTCATTATTTATGGTTATAATAAAAAATTAAAAAATCAGCGTCGTAGGGATGGTCCCTACATACTTGAAATATTTCCAAAAAATGAGCTTTGGATAGTAGAGTTTGAGGGCATATTTATGTAGTGGTTTGAAGGATAAAATCCATTGTGAGTATATGATATTTTGAGGGCTCGAAATGCAAGTGATCTGAAGGACTTTATCACTATAAGCAGATGATTGCACAAAGGAGTTAAAAGAGAAATTTCTCTGTGAGAGTTGGTGCCAAAGGACAATGAGGTGTCAATGACAAAAAAAGGACTGAAAGGACTATTATGAAAGGAAATCTTCAACAAGTAAGCTGGTTACTTTTTTCATTGTTCTTTTTGGTAGATTGAGAATCAAAGAGATATGACCTCAATCCCTAGTTGTCTTGTATTAGGGTTTTGTAAGGGACATGATCCCTGGTACAAGAGGCCTGTGTTTGTTTTGTTAAAGTACTACTAAAAACAAGTTTTGGGTCATTTATAAATTTGTGTACTTTGTTGATTCGTTGTTGCTATATTTACATTGTGAAAAGTTGTTCATGGTTGTGCACTTCTAGTGTGTTTGTGTGCTTGGTTATCCATAGACCTGACCTAGAGTGTAAGGAAAATCTGACAAAAAATGTAAGACTATTGCACACCTTGTATATATTTTCAACATGGGATCAAAGAGTTGTTGAAAGATCAACTATTGAATTCAACCTAAGAGATCAATATTCAATTTTGACCAGAGAAGCAATTGTGTTTGGTGTTTGAAGAGGATAGAATAGATGGTCACATTGAAGATAATGATGTTGATATTCCAGGACAAGAAAAAGATCTAAAATTGCATAAAGAATTTGAAGGATGTGAAAAAAATGTGTTGCTAAGGTCATATCTGTTGTGCTTCAAGGGAATTCCCATCTATGATGATTATGAAAGCTTCATACACCTATGATATAGTGATGATAGTGTCCATGAAAATCAGTCCAAGGATGTTTTTCACATAGAATTTGAGCACGATGGCACTGCCACCAAAAGCAAATATTCTACCAAGAATGTTTGCTTGGAAAGTGAACGGTTTGCTCCTGGCCCTATTAATATATGACATGTGATGCATGGCTACATTTTGTTCCCTAAGAATAGTGTCACTAATGAACAACACAATGATAAAATTTTCAAATCAAATTTTGATGTTTCCTTTATTCCTGAAATGGAAGTGAATGTAATGAAGCTAATGACATTTCTTACTATCCAAATTTATACCCAAAATTTGAACTAGGTGTCATCATTTGTCATTGGATGAAACCCTCACTAAGGATGGAAATTTATGGGGAATTGATAAGTTTGTAGATGATCTTTGTCATGATTTGGAATATCTCAAAGGGGCAGACCCAGTGGTGTAGGCGGATAAGCAGCATGTTGAAGAGACAATATTTGAAACCAAATGTTCCAGTTCCAACCCACAAAATGGATGTATATTAGAACACAACCTCACCAAATGACATCAAACTTGAATTGATGTACAAGCCAGAAGAGGATGGTTTTGAATATTGTATATTGAATGCTAATGCTACTAACGAATTTGAAAACATCTCTTTTTTAGGAAGGCCAAGGATGAATTCTTTAGTAGAATCCAAAAGTTTAGGGCTTAAGTAGAAAACTTGACAGGAAAGAAGATCAAGGTTTTGATGTCACATAATGTAGGAGAGTATACTTCCAAGGAATTCAATGATTTTTGTAAGGAGGAATGAATCAAGAGAGTGTTGATAGTTCCCTACAACCCTCAGCAAATTTCTTCCTTCATCAAGAGACAAGTACTTTCAATCATATTATTTCTCCTTTGATTTCATTTTAGTTGGCCTCTTGTCCTTTTACTTTGAATGCTTTAGATTGTTTGGTTATGACTTTTCCTTTTTTCTTGGACTCACAGATGGGATTTGTGGAAAATAAGATCACGTCCATTAAGGATGCTACCAAGGTGATCATTCAGGCAGTAGATGGTAGCATTGAGAAGTACAAGCAAGAGGGTTCTCCTAGAAAGAGAGAGTGGACTACGACGAGACTTTTACTCCAGTCCCTAGATGGTCAGGTTCTTGTATGGCCTAAGAGCTCGGGAATAGACTCAATAGGAGTGATTGGTGTTCGGGTGAGAGGATGGTACATTGTTAGGATGCCTAGGATAGTGCCAGATGACTGGAAGAGATTCCATTTCAAAGGGAGTATAAAGTCAGGAAAAGTGGAAGGAGCAGCCTTCTAAGAGGATACCATGGGTTGAGATTGTCAGACAAGATGCTCAAAGACAGGAGGTCTCTAGGAGCATTATGTCTTCTATGAAAGAACCATGGCATACAACAGGGTATGCTTTAGTAACAAAGGGAGAAGTAATGGTAGGATAATTTTCTTCCATGACAAAGGAAGTAGTCAGGACTGACACAGGGGGATCCGCTTTAGTGTTAGAGGGAGCACCCAATCAGGGTGACTGGAAATTAGTTGTGGTAATGGATCCAATTAATGAAGTTGGATATTTATGGTTGAGCCAAAGCATGTGAAAAAGTATGTGTTGAGGTACATGTGTGGTACAATTAGACATGGTGGAACAGTTAAGCTCTAGTACATATCCATAGATGAGCATATTGTTGAGATTGCAACAAGATGATGGAGCTTAGTGGAAAGGAGTTGCCTTCACTAAGTGGGCCCGCAGGCTATTTTTAGCGCAAAGTCTATTTTTAGACTATGTCTATTTTTAGACATATGGATCATGTCTATGAGTTGCAGGACGCTGTTTATGGATGATTGATCATGTTGGGAAAAATAGATGGACTTCTATTTTTAGATCACAGCGGTTAGACTGCCAAGTCTAAATATAGAACAGTCGAATATTATTAGCCCTTAATAATATTTGGACTATAAACATTATCTTATTCTCTTGGAGCACTTCAGTTTGAGCTACAGATGTGGCACATGCAACTGCCAAAAGGAATCATGTGGTTACCTATGGGTTGACTAAGCTATTGCATGAAGGACTTCAGTTAGAACTCAAGTGATTGAGTTCTTTGGAGTTGGATGAGCAGTTGATGGAGTTGTGTTCAGTTTGACTTGGTTGAACTAGTTGTATTTAGTCTAACTGACAAATAGACTAAGTGATGAGTTGTGTGAATTAGTTATTAATTAATTCACTAATTATTAACTCATAAAGCAACTAAAGAATACATCAGTTAACTCAGTGCATGGACAGTTCAGTGAAGACAAGTGTTAGAGGTAAGTGAAAGGGTGAGACAGCTGTCAATTGTGCATGAGATTTGCACATGCGTGGATTGAGTATGCCAATGAGGATTGCGCAGTATATGCCTAGTGAAATAGCTTGTGCTCACGTGATTTTCACTTGGAATTGTGCAATAGAGGCAGGCAAAAGCAGCGGAGGAGATTTGAACCTGACTTGTTCGGATCTGAGCTAGTTTTGTGTGTAATAGGTGGAGCTGGTACTGATTACTTGCGAGGAGTATTGTACTATGTATTGTTACATGTTCTCAATCAATATAATATACAGATAGCAGGGGGTTTTCAGCTTCATGCTTTCCCTGGGATACATACTGTGTTGATATGTGTGATTGATGCTTCTATGTGCACATGTGATTGTTTTGTTTCCGCAAAATTGATGATCAAAATGTAGAGGAGGTTATGTATTATGCATGATTCTGCAAACAGTGTATAATCAGGATAATCTCTGTGAATATGTGTCATATTATTCTAAATTTCTACACATATTGCATACATTCTCACCAAACCTTTGTTTAGAGTGAATTTCATATACTTCAAAGACAAGCTTGGCGTGATCTAGAATGTCTCCCTCATTGAGAGGGAGTGTTGATGTTTATATATATTGTATAATAGGGAAAACATTCTCCCACAGGGTCATGCTGATTTGACTAGGGGAGAATGATGCATTCACCCATTTGGCCATGTTGATTTAGCTAGGGGTGAAAGTTCTAGAGTATCGATGCTCACAAGATTGGGGAATACTTTATCCCATACAACCTTGTTGATTTGGATATGGTCATGCTGATTTAACGAGGGGATATTGATACATTCACCCATGGAACCATGTCGATTGGCTAGGGGTGAATGGCCTAGGCAATTGTAGCATAAGGTGGGCATTCTTCCATTAGAGCCATGCAGATTTGACATCCATAGGGTCAAGTTGATTTGACCAAGGGAAGAATAATACATTCACCTAAGAAGCTATGTTGATTTGATTGGTCCATGCTGATTTAGCTAGTGGTGAATGGCCTAGGGGAAGACCTTTTCTTAAGAAGCCATACTAATTTTCTTGGGTCATGTTGATTTGACCCAATGAGATTGATACATTTACCCATGGAGCCATGTTGATTTGGATTGGGGTAAATGGCCTAGGATACTCACATTTCCTTCTCCAGGATGGAGTGATCTATATGTCTAGACATGCATGTGAGGATACACTACATCAAAAGCTCATGAAATTTTCTTATGAAGGGGAAATTTCAGCTAAGGGGAAATATTTTTTCAACTAAGGAGAATACATCCCTCGCTAAGAGGGAGTTTTGAGTTTTATGTAGCATCAAGAGGTATTCTCGTCTAGATAAAAGTTTTTTCAAGTTAGCCTGGAAGAATTATGAAAATTTTATTTTTTGAAGTGACAAGTCGGCCCAGGAAAGTCAAGTCGGGTCAACCTATGAAGGGGTGTGTCCCTTAAGTTATTTCAGCTCATTCGACAAGTATAAATAGAGGGTGTGATGTCTTATTTTATCCACCAAGAAAGAAAATGTTTCTTCTTTCTCTTTATCATAACCTTATCACTCTTGGATAGTCACACGCGTGGAGGAAGACAAGTCTCACTATTTTTTACTAAGAAAAATTGACTTAGTTTGACTCAATATGACTCAATTTGACTTAGTTAGACTTGGCAATGACCGAGCTAATTTTACCTCTGCTTGACTGAATTTGATTGGGCATTGACTAATTTGTTTAAACTCATATTTGACTACAGTTCTTACAATGTTGACCGAGGGTTTGACCATAAATATTTGATCACAGACCAAAGCTTATCATAGTTTGTTGGTCGTAGGCCAAAATTTTGAACAAAGTTGACTTTTTGACTGGGTTTTTAACCATCATTGACTATATGTTGGATTTGAATTGGTTTGACTGGTATTTGGGCTTGAATATTAGCATATATAGATAGGAAAATTATTTATTTGTAAACCTTGTTGAAGATTAATTTCTCCTAAGAAAATTTGCTAGGTTTTCTCCCAAGGTTGTGTTCCTAGGGTAAAGATATTGTCTCAATTGTGCATGGTTGTATTTCTATGATCTTTATTGTTTATGCTACATTTATTGTTGATATTTTATATAAGAAATTTCTCAATGATATTAGTGGCATAAGAAATTTATTTGAAAATCATCAGGAAGTAATTATTAGACTAGAAAATTGTATCCTACTACAAATCTTCATAGTTTTTCAACATTATGTAGCATGTAGCCCCTTACCAAAGGGGCCTTGTGGATAATTGGAGGAGACTTCAATCTTATTAAACCTTGGAGGAAAAGACAGAGGGACAAAAAATATTAGAGCTAGAAACAACCAATTTTTAAGTAACTATCCATAAATTCCATATGATCAATGTGGAAACAAACAATGGTATCTTCACATGGAACAATAAAAGAAGTGACTAGCAACAACTAGCCTTAATATTAGATAGGGTTCTCATTTTTTTATCCCTCATCAGTAGAGACATCCTATTTGAGGCTTCCATCTTTCCCTACAAAGGATTGGACCATTGGGAAATATGTCTGGAAATATGCATTAACTTGAGTAACAAACTTAAGCCCTTCTAGTTTGAAAGCTTCTAGCTCTCATACCCAATGTTTGTGGAAAAAGCTAAGTATTGGTCGTCAGAAAAAATTCCATGGAAGTCTTAACGATGTACTCTTTTTAGCATAAACTAAAGCTTCTAAAAGGAAAAATTGAGAAGAGAAATAGAAAGGAATTTGGGGACATCCTACAAGGAAAACTCATTCTGGAAGGCAAATCATAAGTGTTAGTTAAGGAAGAAGAAACCATTTTAGTTAAAATAGATGGAAGACACAAAAATGAGGAACTTCTCTGGAAATAAAAGTTGAGAATTCAGTGGCTAAAAGAGGGGGAAAAGACTCCATATGTTTCCACAATTTAGTGATCCAAAACCATCATTAAAACATGATCATGTATTTAAAGTCGATTGTTGGTTCATGGCTTGTATACCATAAGAATATGTAGTCAACAATGGTGAATTTTATGCCAATCTCCTTAAGGACCCTCATCCTCATGGCATGGTGGCTATTGAAAATATCATACAACATATAATCATGCTCATTAGTTAGGAGCAGAATGATGCTCTCATCAATGATATATAAATGGAGGAAGTTGAGGAAGCTATGAAAGGAATTCCCAAAAACAAATATATCAGTGCATATGGATTCACCATAGACTTCTTTCAAACCTATTAGCTTTTCCTACAAAAAAAAAAATCCACACTCTGGTAGAAGAACCTATATGTTCAACATTGTTCTCATCAACCCTCAATGCTGCATTTCTAATATTGGCACAAAAATAATTGAAATCATATGAACTTGGATAATTTCATTCAATATCCTTCTACAACAACATCTACAAAATTATCTCCAAGGCTATTTCAAATCAAATCAAGAATCTTCTTCCTTTTCTAATCTCATCAGAGTACACTCGTTTTGTGGAAGAGAGTTGTTAGAAATTGTAGCGACAAAGGCTAAATTTGACTTGTGCCTTAGTCAAATTTAGTAATTCGAGTTTCCACATCAGCAAGATGACTTGGATTGTTGTTAACTTGTGTGACATGGATTTTCCTACTAGTTCACTCAATAAATTCGATTTATAGACTACAAGTAGAGTTGTGCGTGTAATGATTGCCAAATTTTAGCAATATGGTTAAGTTATTTTCAGTTTGACAGTTAATTGAGCTCAAGTAACTCGTTGAATCAATTGAAAGTGAGTTGAGTAGTAGAGCTATTGTTAACTCAGTGATCTCTTAGTTAAACCAGTCAATCATCTAAAAATACCCCAGACATGCATGGAATTCGAATTGCCTAGATGGAGTGGAGGAAAAGGCACATTGTAATTATAAATTGTATACTAGTTGAGTGTACAAGCTTGGAAGTTAAGCATGTGAATTATTCCTCAAGAATTACATAAGCAAATAGAGGAAAATTCCTATCTTTTAGGAGCTAATCTCCTCCAGTGTTGTGCAAGGAAATAGGAGCAAGCTAGGGCCTTGAATTGGCCAAGTGTTAGCCAGAGCATGATAGTTAGCAGGAGAACAAGTTTACTTTCCAAGGTGTGCTTCAAGATCGAACCAAGACATTGTAATAGTTTCTCATTCTCATCTGATTAATGAAGAGCAGTGGAGGGATTTTTCCCAATTGGGTTCCCCTGTAAATAATTATTTCCTTGTGGTTTTTTAATGGTTGCATGTCATTGCATGTGTTTCTAAATTGTGATTTCCATTCTGCATAATGGTAGAGAAAAAATTTTATCTTTTGATTTCAGTTCAATTTCATCAGCAGCAGAAAATTTCTACTAATTTCTACATGGTATTGGAGTATAAATTGCACTAGAAACCAATTAATAGAGCTACTCCTTCAGATATTTTGATTTACAGATTCAGTGAAGCAGTTTTCTTTCGTGTGGGAAAATGTCTTTCAACGGATTGAGATTGGAGTATTCCCTTGAGGAAACCTCGAATTTCATAGCATGGAAGCATAGGATGGAAGCAATGCTTGATGATAATGGTGTGTTGGAGTAAACCAATATTGACATTCCAAATCCAACGGTATTGGATGCACAACAGTTAACTTAGTCGAAGAAGGATACCACAAAGGCGAGGAGGATAATCCTGGAGGGTGTGAGAGACCACATAGTCTCTAATTTACATGGAAAGGAGGCTCCCTTTTCCATGTGGAAGACCCTCATTAATTTATTCAAAAATGGTATTGATGCTAGGAAATTGCCATTGAGGGACAAGCTCAAAAACATTTTCATGCAAAAAGGAGAAGCCATTCCACATTACCTCTCCAGATTCACTCAGTGTCAAGATGAGCTTGGAGGAGTTGGAGAAAATATTCCCTCTTCAGAACTAGTGAGCCTAGATCTCATAAGCCTTCTAAAATCCTGACATAGCTACTAGGACTCTGTAAATGGAAGGGATAAATGGCCAACTCCAGATAGATTGTAGTTCGTTATTGTGCAGGAAGAAATTTAGAGGAACACCAAAGATGGAGTAACATCCAAATATGAGGACGAAGAGAATTTTTCCTTGGTTGGGAAGGGAAAGAAAGCCCAAAGCAAACCAGAGTCTAGCCAGAAAAATGGAAAGGAGGACCTAAGCAAGATAATGTGTTTTCACTGCCATGAATTCGAGCACTATGCAAAAAAGTGTCCACAAAATAATTATAACAAGAAGCCTTTAGGAGGAGTAGGAGGTGAATCACTTGCCTCACAATTTGAGTTATACTTCACCCTGATTGCCTGCATGGTGAACACTATAATGGGGAGTGTGTGGTATCATGATTTAGGTGCCTCGTTCCATATGACAAGATGCAAATAATTCTTCGGTAGCCTAGACGAGAAGGATCTCCAAATGCACATAAAACTTGGGGATGACGGGAGGTACAGTACCAAAGAAATTGGAACTATAACCTTTAAGAGGGAGTTAGGCTCCCATATGCATATGAAAGATGTCATGTATGTACTTGGGTTGAAAAAGAACCTGAACTTTGTAGCTATATTAGAGGATAGAGTCTATGATGTTGTTTTCAATAAGGGGAGTCTTTCTTAGACATGTAGCTACCGAGCAGGTGAAACAAATTGGAGTTCGAGTGAATAATCTTTACAAACTTGAGGTGGAAGCTTGCACTACACTGAGTAGCTAGGAAAAAAATGTGCAAAGTCGAGATGTTGGAGAACTCTGACGCGAAGCATGTTAAGTCCCTATACTACTAGTGTAACCCCTTATTGGTAGTAGTACAACGCCCTTATTATATTGTTGTGCCCATGTAGTCCCCATATTGTTATTATTGTGCCCCATAGAAGCCCATTATTGTTATTATTGTGCCCTTACATTATTATTGTTATGTCTGCTCTGATTATATTATGACCCCTTAAACTCCTATATATAGAAAGGAGGTCTTGTCATTTGTATCATCCAAGAATTGTTCATTTGTGTAATGTAAAGGAGGTTGCCCCCTCAAAGACGCTTATTTCTAAGGCGTTCATCTATCTTTTCTATCTTTTTGTGAGGCTTATTTCTAAGACGTTCATCTATCTTGTCTATTCAAATGTTATGAAACCAACTCATAAAAAGATAGAAAAGATAGTTCAACACCTTAGAATTCAGCCTCTTTGAGGGGGCAACCTCTTTTACATTACACAAATGAACAATTCTTGGATGATACAAATGAAAAGACCTCGTTTCTATATATAGGAGTCTAAGGGGTCCTAATATAATCAGAGCCGACATAACAATAATAATGTGAGGGCAAAATAATAATAATAGTGGGCTTCTATGGGACACAATAGTAACAATATGGGGACTACATGGGTACATCAATATAATAAGGGGGTTGTACTAATAACAATAAGGGGTTACACTAGTAGTATAGGGGCCTAACATGCCCCTCTCCTTCAAAAAGTGTTGTCCTCAACGCTTGAGTTGTTCTTGATGCTTTTGTATAAAATTCTTGTCCACCCATGTGGATTTTTCAGCGGGTAAGTTCTTCCACTTGATGAGATACTCTGAAATTAATCGATTTTGTAGCTGTCGGGTTCTTGTTTCTGTGACTGCTCTAGGTTCCAATATGATTTTTCCTTCCTCTTCAAGTTCTGACAATATTGTTTGAATTGGGATCTTCTACAACTTTTGAATGAGTGGTCATACTTCTTCGTCCTTCTTCCATTCATCCCTTGCTTCGTTTATCCAATCTGGTTGGATGATAGAAATAGCACAAAACAATGCTTCCACATCCTCATCCTTTTTTGAGGGTGCATCTGAAACAAAATTTTGCTTCCCTTTTCTATAGATGATGTCAAAGTCATAACCCAACATATTTGTGACCCATTTTTTCTGTTCTTCTAAAGATAATAGTTGTTCTAAAAATTATTTAAGACTATCATGATCCATTTTTACCTTGAAGTGTCTTCCCATTCGGTAAGGTCACCATTTCTAAAGTGCATGTAGTATTGCCAACATTTCCTTCTGATAAATAGCTTGTTTGAGATGTAGCAGTAAAAATACCCAATCACCTACATCAAAACATTTTTCACTACGATGTTGATCTACCTGTTGTTTCATTCGATTTTGCACCAAAGTGGCATTATCCTTTAAAAGTTGGAGAACTTGTTGTTGATGCTTGATGTGATCTTTCACTGCTTGAACCTTTTTCTTCTTGATATGTCCTTCTATCTTGAGAGTTTGAGGAGTGGTAATTTCTTCCAATGCTTTACAAGATATGGTTGGATTCATTTCTTGATGCTCGATGTGATCTTTCACTTCTTGAACATTTTTCTTCTTGATATGTCCTTCTATCTTGATGGTTTGAGGAGTGGTAATTCCGACCAATACATTACAAGATATGGTTGGATTCATTTCTTCTTTCTTGATGTGATCTTTCACTTCTTGAACCTTTTTCTTCTTGATATGTCCTTCTATCTTGAGAGTTTGAGGAGTGGTAATTCTTGCCAATGCTTTACAAGATATGGTCGGATTCATTTCTTCTTTCTTTGGGGTTGGGTCCTGACGTATATCCTCTTATTTTGATGTTTCTTGATCCTTTTCTTCCTCCTCTTCATACTTTATGTAAAATAATTTCTTCTCATCACACTTATGACCTTTAGTGCATTTTCTATCACAATTGTAACAAAGCCTTTTTCTCTTTTTTCTTCCATTTGTTGTGGTGTAACCCTTGTAGGTTTTGGAAGGCTAGGAAAAACAACACTTCCATATTTATAGTTGTGAGGGGTAGAATTCCTTGTTGCCATAATTTTGCTTTCCACTTTGTAACAAAGGCCTTTTTATCTTTTTTCTTCCAATTGTTGTGGTGTTGCTCTAAAGAAAGTGTTGCTCTTTGTATTTTCATAATGTGCTATAGTTTCCTCCGTGAAAATTGACCATGTAACAAGTTGTTTATGAGAACAAATCCTTTTATACCATAAAAATTGATCTTGTTCTAAATATGAAGATGCAATACATTACTTTTGTAATAGTGGTACACCATGTAGATCAAAATATTTCTCCATTTGTAGTACCCAATTTACCGGATCCTTGCCATCAAACTTCCTCATCTCGTTTTTTCTTGATTTTAGGAGCTCGATCTTGAAACGACTATAACTCTGTACTTTCGAATCTTTAAGTTCTGAAGTTACGACCTGCAATAGCCCTTTATGTCCTCTTTCCAATGCCACCAGTGTGATCGAATTTAGATTTTCCAAGGTAGAGTTATGCACAATCTCCCAAGATGACCTAATTATAGACCTTTCCAGAAGAGCGAACTTGTATGAAGTGCCACGTGTCACTGTTTTGACCTTAGTATCTAAAAAATATACACAGGAAACTACAGTGTGTCCTCTTTTTGTAACTTCTTACGAAATTTCAATCCAATGCTCAAAACAAAAGTTATGACGATTTTCCCCAAGTCACCTATTTGGAATGAAATTCGGAAGTCTGCAAAAAGGCCAACTTCCTTTGATCATATCTCTGCAAATATAGCGCAAAAAGCTCTGAAATTTGGACTCGAGGTTCATAACAATTTTAGCCCAAATGGGTTTTTTTTTAGCTTCTGAAATGTCACAGAAAAAAGTTATAGCGCAAATGCCACGATGACTTGTTTGATTTTATTATGAAACCAACTCACAAAAAAATAGAAAAGATAAATGAACGCCTTAGAAATAAGCCTCTTTAAGGGGGCAACCTCCTTTACATTACACACATGAACAATTCTTGGATGATACAAATGACAAGACCTCCTTTCCATATATAGTAGTCTAAGGGGTCATAATATAATCAGAGCCGACATAACAATAATAATGTAAGGGCACAATAATAACAATAGTGGGCTTCTATGGGGCACAATAATAACAATATGGGGACTACATGGGCACAACAATATAATAAGGGGGTTGTATTAATAACAATAAGGGGTTACACTAGTAGTATAGGGACCTAACATGCCCCTCTCCTTCAAAAAGTGTTGTCATCAATGCTTGAGTAGTTCTTGATGCTTCTGTATAAATTCTTGTCCTCCCATGTGGAATCTTCAGCAGGTAAGTTCTTCCACTTGATGAGATACTCTGAAATTGATCTATTTCGTAGCTTTCAATTTCTCGGTTCTGTGACTGCTTTAGGTTCCAATATGATTTTTCATTCCTTGTCAAGTTCTCGCAATACTGTTTGAACTGGGACCTTCTACAACTTTTGAATGAGTTCCCACTCCTTTGGGCATATGGATATATGTAAGGCCTGATGTTTGGAGGAACACTTCGTGGAATCAAATGAATAGCATGATCATGATCACAAATAGGTGGGAGGCCTTTTGGAGTCCCAAATACCTTGGAATGATTGTCCAAAACGTTTTGGAGATCTGGAGAAATACATGATTTCGATGTGGGATCCTCTAGTGAACATAATTGTGCAATTACACCCCGTTGTTCTTTATTTAGAAGCTTTGTCATGTTGTTAGAGTTGATTATATTTCCAGGTTTTCCTTCGATACCCCTCAATTCAACTTCCTTTCCTTCCCAAAAAAATTTCAAGAAAAGTTCTTGAAAATTAAAGCTATTGTACCCAAAGATTGTAGCCATTGTACTCCTAGTAAAACATTAGCACCACCCACTGGAATGGAAAGCATTGGGTTATTAAATACATATTCTCGCATGGATAGCTTGATATTATGGCACTTTCCAGAGCATTTTATGGTTCCTCTACTTGCAACCATCACTTGACACTCCGGTGTTGGATATAGGAAGCAACTCAATTCCTTGGCTATCTTACAATCAATAAAATTATGGGTAATGCCCAAATCAATCAACACTCTTAGCTTTTTCTTCTTGATATGTCCTTCTATCTTCATAGTTTGAGGAGTGGTAATTTCTTCCAATGCATTACAAGATATGGTCGAATTGATTTCTTGAGACTCAATGTGATCTTTCAATTCTTGAACATTTTTCTTCTTGATATGTCCTTCTATATTGATCATTTGATGAGTGGTAATTCCGTCCAATGCATTACAAGATATGGTAGGATTCATTTCCTTTTTCTTGATGTGAATTTTTCACTTCTTGAACCTTTTTCTTCTTGATACGTCCTTCTATCTTAAGAGTTTTAGGAGTGGTAATTCTCTCCAATGCTTTACAAGATATGGTCGGATTCATTTCTTCTTTCTCTGGGGTTGGTTCCTGGTGTATATACTCTTCTTTTCACGTTTCTTGATTCTTTCTTCCTCCTCTCCATAATCAATGTAAAATATTTCTTCTCAGCACACTTATGACCTTTAATGTATTTGTTATCACAATTGTAACAAAGCTCTTTTTCTCTTTTTTCTTCCAATTATTGTGGTGTAACCTTTTTAGGTTGTGGAAGGCTAAGAGAAACAACACTTCCAACTTTATAGTTGTGAGGGGTAGACTTCCTTGTTACCATAATTTTGCTTTCCACTTTGTAACAAAGCCCTTTTTCTCTTTTTTCTTCCAATTGTTGTGGTGTTGCTCTTTGTATCCTCATAATGTGCTATAATTTCCTCCGTGAAAATTGACCACGTAATAAGTGGTTTACAAGAACAAAGCCCTTTATACCATAAAAATTGATCTTGTTCTAAATATGAAGATGCAATCCATACCTTTTATAACAGTGGTACACCATGTAGATCAAAATATTTCTCCATCTGTAGTATCCAATTTACCGGATCCTTGTCATCAAATTTCCTCATCTCGATTTTTCTTGATTTTAGGAGCTCAATCTTGAAACTACTGTAACTCTGTAATTTCGGATCTTCCAGTTCTAAAATCATGACCTGCAGTAGCCCTCTATGTCCTCTTTCCATTGCCACTAGTCTGATCAAAATTGGATTCTCCAAGGAAGAGTTATGCCAAATCTCCCACGGTGACCTGATTATAGACTAGTTCAGTAGAGTGAACTTGTACGACGTGCCACGTGTCAGTGTTTCGACCTTAGAACCTAAAAATGATATACAGAAAACTACAGTTCATCCTCTTTCCATAACTTCTTACAAAATTTCAATTTGTTGCTCAGAGAGAAAGTTATGACGATTTTCCTAAGGTCACCTGTTTGGAATGTAATTCAGGAGTCTACAAAAAGGTCAATTTCTTCAGATCATGTCTCTGCAAATATAGCGCGAAAAGTTCTGAAATTTGGACCTAAGATTTCATCCCAAATGGGTTTTATTTTTAGCATCAGAAAGATCGCAGAAAACACATAATAATAATAAAAAAGTTATAGCGAAAATGCCACGATGACTTGTTTTGAGCAGCGAAACCCTAGAATCCACAGCTCTGATACCAAATGTTATGAAACCAACTCACAAAAAGATAGACGAATGCCTTAGAAATAAGCCTCTTCAAGGGGGAAACCTCCTTTACATTACACAAATGAACAATTCTTGGATGATACAAATGACAAGACCTCCTTTGTATATATAAGAGTCTAAGGGGTCATAATATAATTAAAGCCGACATAACAATAATAATATAAGGACACAATAATAAAAATAGTGGGCTTCTATGGGGCACAATAATAACAATATGGGGACTACATGGGCACAACAATATAATAAGGGGGTTGTACTAATAACAATAAGGGGTTACACTAGTAGTATAGGGACCTAATAGAGCATGGGACACTTACACCATGGGGCTTGTAGTAGATTACCATCGATCTCCCGAAATGTACCCTTAACCAGCATGATGTCTGCAAGGGATGCACATTGGGGAAATATGTTATATCCACCTTCCGAAGCCAAGATAGAAAAGCTGGACCAATCTTGGAGCGATTCCACTCTGATGTATGTGGACCATTTTCTATAAACTCTACAACAAAACACAGGTATTATGTAATTTTTTTTTATGACTTTTCAAGAAAATGTTGCATCTTCTTCATTTAGAAGAAGGATGTTTTTTTCTCAATATTTGTTGAATTCAAAGCATTGGTTGAAAAAGAGACTGATCAGAAATTGAAAGCCCTAACAAGTGATAATGGAGGGGAATATATATCTAACAACTTCAAGGAGTTTTGTGCCAAAGAAGGTTTTAGAAGAGAACTAATAGCACCCCACAACCCATAACAAAATGGGGTGGTTGGAAGGAAGAATAGAAGCATATTGGGAGCACCAAGAGCCATGTCGCATGATCAGGGGTTTCCATTACATCTATGAGTAGAAGCATGTAACACCACAATTTATTTGCAGAACAGGAGCCCTCATAGAATATTTGGCATGATCACGCCTAAAGAAGACTTCTCTGGGAGGAAGGAAGATATATCTCATTTCATAATTTTTGGAGCTACTGTCACTCGCTGAAAAAAAGGGTTCTTTCAAGTTACCCAAAGCGCAAAAGAGCAGAAAATTTTGCATCCATATCCCAAGCAACAGAATCTCTCCAAGCTAAATCAGACCCTCTCCATTAAATAGGTCTTGGAACAAGCTTTCCAACGGTATGTGGAAGGCCAAAAATGGACTCTTGGATCAGAAGTTAGAGCAGATTGAAGTTACCCTTTGAAAGATAGAAAACAAAGAGAAAAGGACCAAGGGTAAGGCTCATCGCAAATCGTAATCAGAGTTTTCTAAAGCATCAGCAGCGGAGCAAAGTGAAATTAATGATCAGTGATGACCGATTCACAAATCGGCGATCGGTGGGACTAGGCATATCGGTGATCGATGGGTCCAATGGACCACTCTTAAGAAGTTGCGGGAGGAATGCGTCAATCGCATTAAAATGCCGAAGAGGGCCGATTGTGATTAAAAAAGGAAATCAGTTACAAAACCAGGGCAAACGAACCTCTCTCTTCTCTAACAGGCCACGTGGTGGAATACCATTGGTCTCGATGAATCCACATGACAGCTGACGACAACATGACGTGGTGGTATGGAGGACACGTGGCACTCAAATATGGCATTTTTAGGGGTCCAAAGAGGGCATATCAGGGTGACACATGTCACCACTTAGAAGGTGACACGTGGTAGAGGATGACATCACATCGGAGATCAAAAATCGGCGTTTGCAAGTTGAGGCATGTTTTTACATTAAAGTTGAGGCCTTGGTTGCGATCCACCAATAAAGGAGGCTCTAATGCAGTGGTTAACCACAGTCACATAAGGTGCCAAAGATCCAAGGGATTAACATAAAGGCGATTGGAAATCACAAGTTTCAGGAGGATACACCAAAGGCCATTGAAAGGAAATCGCCAATTTTCTGACCTCTGATATTTGGTTGAACCCCAAGGCATAGTTTGTGGTCCTATGATGCAGAAACATTGTAAGGGGCTAAACCGCAGGGGGAAAGGAAATTGGCGTTCGTAGTTTATAAAGCCTGTTCAGTTTTGAAGCCCCGATCTCTGAGCTCTGATACACTTGTATCAACTGCTTCACAGGGGATATATGGATCCGATAAGCGTAGTACTAATCTGTGAAGGTGGATGGGTCAGCAACCAAGGCATTGAATGAGGGCATGGTGCGGTGATAAATCAGCATGGGGACTCAGGAAAATTAATGGCTCAGCATGGATCTCCAATCAGTCATAAAGGTAAAGGAATTCACCGACAAATGTTGTTTCTACTTTGTAACAATCAAACACAGTTGATCGCTATCAGCTCCAGAGAGTGGGGAACTCTGGCAGTTAAGGTGAAAGCGATGGGAACCAGCCAAGCTGCAAAGAGAGGCACATCAGCACAGAGACGTGGCCTGATCAGGGGCCTTCACAAGAACTGGAGGACAATAACTTCCTCCATCATCTTTCCGATTTCCTTTTCTTCTCATTATTCTGTAATTTTTGTTTGCTTTCAAGAAAGGAAACAAATCCTTGGAAATCATTTTTGGGCAGCAGAGCTATCGTAGGCCTAGAAAGCTAGTCAATCTTACAGTTGGCCCTGAGCTGAGATATTTTGTAAATGTGGATTCAAAGCCCCCCTTCTCTGTATAAATAAGGGGGAGAAATACTTAATAGGGGTTCTAGAATTCTACACCCACAATGGTCTAAATTCTTGGGTTCCATTTTGGTTCTAAATGCTTGTTCATGAGGGACTCGAACGATACACATGTTGAATGTAATGGACCGAGGATTGGGACTCGAGGATTAATGAAACTATTTTGTTGATTCCTATCATAGCGACACAGAGTATGTTTTCCCCTCTATAATCTCATTCCATATATGTTTTTCTGTCTCTAAAATAGTGTGATGAAGTTATAGGTTTTCTCCCTTTTTCATGATTGTATATTTGTTACCAAGTAGCAACAATACCTGTGTTAGTTACAGATTTACTTAAGTACCTGTAATGTGCACATATTTGCTTCAGCTTTTGGATACAAATGCACCCATGAGTATATGGCCAGAAACCCTGACTAGCGCTCCACTTCTGTCGCTCTTTCACCTCTTCCCTCTTCCATATTTTTGTTGAAACATTGTTTCCTAGGATTATGTTGGCAGCCCTATGCATCGAATTCCCTCCTTTCCCTGATCCTCCCCACCTTTACTACAACTGCAATATTAAGCTTCCTGTTGTTGTGTATCGGCCACCAAAACTAGACATTTATCTTAGAGGTTGGCTTGATTTACCCCATACACATTTGGACCCATGTATTGGCTTGAGTTTACCTTCAGGAAGACCGATTGAACCAAGCCACCCTTTTTTATTATTTTTAACAAACTTTGTGACAATTGGAGTGCAACCGAAAACCCCTCTTGAAAATCTTCCATGCACTCGTCTATTTAAGATGTCCTAAGCACTAGTCTGCAATCAACCCATAGGTCTCTAGGAAGCTTTCTATGTCTCCCGAAGCACTTGTGTTGCAAGTGTTGTTAAAAGTGACAACAGGTAGCAGGAAAAAACTTGAGCCTACAGCTGAGATGGGAGTCTTTGTAGGATACATAAAGACACCACATAACTATAGCGTGCATTTTCCCTCACTCAGTGTAACAATAGTGGGGAGGGATGTCAAATTTGATGAGGAGAAGGCTATGAGATGCTCTCTAGAGTGAGAGTTGAGTATCCCACCAGAGGAGCAGCTTCTAGTTCCTAAAAAGGAGCCTCATATAGAGCTTCAGGATGTTGTGGAGTAGCGACATGCAGAGGAGCATACAAGAGGAAGAGTGGAGGAACCCACTCAACTATAATATTCCAAGGAGGGGAGGAAGAGAAACAAATAAGCTAACAGGTTGGTGCAAGATGTGCAGGATCATGTGGGAGATCCTACATCGTAGCACCAGAAATGGAGGTCACCATACAAGTACACTAGGTATATGGCTCTCATGACAAAACTCATTGAGACAAAGCCTTCTTCATTTGAGGAACCAGTTTCTCAACCAGTGTGGGTTGATGCCATGGTGGAGTAGTATGACTCCATCATGAAGAACAGTGTATGGGAGATGGTGTCGAGACCAGAGAATAAGTCAATGGTTGGTTCCAAATGGATCTACAAATTGAAGCATGCAGCAGATGGGAGCATCGAGAAGTACAAGGCCGGAATTTTCGCCTAAGGCTTCTTTAAGGTAGAGGGGGCGGAATATGAGGAAACATTTTCCCCAGTGGAAATATATTCCTCCATAAGAACCTTTATAGCATTCGCTGCACAAATGGGGTGGAAGATCCACCAGATGGATGTGAAGATCACCTTTCTCAATGGTATTGTTGATGAATAAATTTACATAGAGGAACCAGAGGGATTTGAGACATATGACAGGGAGACACATGAGTATAGACTTAGGAGATCCCTTTATGGTCTCAAACAGGCACCCTGATCATGGTACACTCGGATCGACACATATCCTAGTGAATTGGGCTTCACCAAAAGTGAAGTAGATTCCAATCTCTATCACATTGTGGTAGATGGAAAGTAGCTTATCTTGGTATTGTATTTTGATGACTTGATAATAATAGGAGATAAGGAGTTGATCCGCTCTTTCAAGGAGGACCATGCAAGAGAATTTGAGATGAAGGACATAGGCTTGACGCATTACTTCCTTGGAATGGAAGTATGGCAACGTGATGGTGATTTATTTGTGAGTTAGGGGAAGTATTCATATTAAATACTTTAGATATTTCACATGGAGAAATCCAAGCCTATGGACAAACCTCTAGTTGAAAACTAGAGGAAGGAGAGTGTTTTTTCAGGATAGGTAGTAGATTCTAACACTTATAGATAGCTTGTGGGATCCTTGATGTATCTGGTGAACACAAAGCCCTACATATCCTATGTAGTTAATCGATTGAGTCAAGCCATGGTGAAGCCTACCAAGTTGTATTGGAAGGAAGCAAAGCATGTGTTGAGATGCCTCAAAGGCACAACCGAGTATAGGTTATGGTACAAGAGGACAGAGGGAGTGAAGCTCCAAGGTTTCACTGATGCAGATTGGGCACGAAGTCCATCAGACAGGAAAAGTACTTCAGGTGTTATCTTTAATGTTGGGTTTGCAGCCAGGTATATCAAGAAACAAAGGTTTGTGGAACTCAACTCAACAAAGGTTGAAAACATGGCTGCAATTCAGGCAACACGTGAGGCCATATGGATGAGGAAAATACTTATGGGTATTTTTATTCAAGACATGGATCTGACAGTGATTTATTGTAATAATCAAAGTTGTATCAAACTCTTTGATAATCTAGTATTTAATGACAAGTCCAAGCACATTGATATCAAGTACTATCACTTGTGGGATTATGTGCAGGGGAGAATTATGACACTACAATACATTCCAACTAAGGAGTAGGATGTAAATATTTTGACAAAGGCATTGTTAAGAGGCAAATTCGAATTCCATAGGTGCAGGATAGAGGTGGTGAAAAATTCATTTCTTGCTAAGAGGGAGTGTTAGAAATTGTAGCAAGAAAGGCTAAATTTGACTTATGCCTTAGTCAAATTTAGTAATTCGATTTTCCACATCAACAGGATGACTTGGATTGCAGTTAACTTGTGTGACATTGCTTTGTTTACTAGTTTACTCAGTAAATTCGAGTTATAGGCTATAAGTAGAGTTATGCAAGTAATGATAGCTAAATTTTAGCAATCTAGTTCAGTTATTTTTATTTTGACACAGTTAACTGAGCTCAAGTAACTAGTTGAGTCAGTTGAGTAGTAGAACTATTGTTAACTCAATCATCTCTCAAATAAACTAGTCACTTAGCTAAAAATAGCCTAGACATGCATGATATTTGAATTGCCTAGATGGAGTGGAGGAAAAGGCACATTGTAATTATAAATTGTATACTAGTTGAGTGTACAGGCTTGGAAGTTAAGTAGGTGAATCATTCCTTGGGAATTGTGTAAGAAAATAGGACAAAATTCATATATTTTAGGATCTAATTTCCTCTAGGATTTTGCAAGGAAATAGGAGCAAGTTTGGGCCTTGAATTGGCTAAGTGTTGGCCAAAGTAGGATAGTCAGCATTAGAACATGTTTACAGTGTAGGGTGTGCTTCAGGATCGAAGCAAGACATTGTAATAGTTTCTCATTCTCATATGATTAATGAAAAGCAGCAGAGGGGTTTTTCCCAGTTGGGTTCCCCTATAAATAATTGTGTTCTTGTGGTGTTTTAATGGTTGCATGTCATTGCATGTGTTTCTAAATTGTGATTTCCATTCTGCAGAATAGTAGAGGAAATTTGTAATCTCTTTATTTCAGTTCAATTTCATCAGTAGTAAAAATTTTCTATTAATTTCTACAAGCGTCATATATGGGATGGGATTCTTGTAACTCATAAGGTCATCTAGTCTCTCAAAAAATAAAAATAATCAGGTATGATAGTTAAATTGGATCTCTCCAAATCTTTTGACAAACTCACTTGGGATTATATCTATTATACTCTCCTTGCTTTTGGGTTTTCTAAATCTTGGTCCAATGGAATTTTTTTCTCTATTTTCTTATGCCTTGTTATCCATCCTTATCAAGAGTCAACCTCCCCCACCTTCAACCCCTCTAGAGGCATACACTAAGGTGACACACTTCCCCCTTTCTTTTCATTTTAGTTGTTGAAGGCCTACATCAGCCTCTAAAGCAGTAGTAGCCACTAATCATATCAAGGGCCTTTGACTCTTTGGAAGAGAGCTCACTATCTCTTATTAGAAATTTATGGATGATATGATGTTATGGGTGTCCCTGTGGTTAAAGAAGCAAAATACTTTTCTTATCTCTTACATAATTTCATGGAATCCTTTGATTCCTCCATCAATTGTTCGAAATCTCAAATATTTTTAAAGAACAATCCTCCCTATATCCATGGTTAGACAGTCCATCTTATCACTACTAAATATTGACCCAATTTTCGACAGCTCTTTTCCATTCTTGTGATGATGATTCATATCTATAACGACAAAAGGATTTCATGAAAATTTGTTTCCAATACAACTGTACTTTCGACATCTCATTTTTCGTTGGAATTCTGACAACATGAGCCATTGAAACTTTTCTAGTGGTTCGTTGCAAAGCCTCATCGAAAGACCACGACAAGACAACTTATTTGTGTAGTCTTCAAGTGTGTCAGATGGCCAATGGTAACTTCCATAGTTTCAATGTTTATTCCCTCTAAAAGGGTGGTGGAAGACCAACATTGTCAATACTTTTTCTAAAAATATTGTGAAGAATCTGCGATAGTTGTGACGTTTCCGTCATGGGAAAGAACATGCGTCAGAAGACCGGCGATTATGGAAATTTGAAAGAAAGAAAAAAACGATTCCCCATAAGGAATATTCATGATGATCATGGGGCATGTTTTAACATAGGAGAAAAATAATATTGTGATTAATCTCCAATTTTTTATATACCATAGATTCAAAGAGTACAATGAGGGCCATAAGCCCATAATTTGTTTGAGAAAGTCTCTTTCTGTTATCCTCCCACTCTAGGTGAATAGGGTTGGTCTCCCTTTCACCACAGGGGGTATTCCTTCTTAACAATTTATGAAAGATATTCAATGATTAAATTGATAAATGACTAGATTATTGATTCTATCAAAAGGGATTAAGTTGTAAAGCTTAAGGATAGAAGAAATTTACAATGCATATATATATGTGTGTGTGTGTGTGTGTGTGTGTGTGTGTGTGTGTGTGTGTGTATTCACCAACTGAGTGAAAATACTTATGCAACAAAATTTTACGTTTTGGTGAAAAAAGAAATAAAAGACAGAGAAATGTTAAAAACAAAAATGAAATCATGTGTGAAAAATGTATTCAGGTCTTATAAATAAACAACCTTTCACCATGTAAGGTATGGAAAGTATAATATCAAGTACTATCACTTTCAATACTAAACAAAGACAAGGCATGGGAAACCCATCATATATCGATAATATGAATATGGATAAATGAGATCTTCCAAAGGTACTGCAACAAGTTAATGTTGTTCAAGCCAACTATAATCTTGCATACAAATATCCAATCATAAATACATCAGACTAACACAATAACATAACATATAATAAAGATGCAACAAATATAGATTATTCTCATCAAGAAATACAATAGAACTCCATAGTCAGGCTCTTGAGATTTCAATCTATAATCTTCGATGAAAATGTCTCAACTACCTTACTTTCGATAATATAATATCAAAAAATAAGCATAATAGAGAATTGGAGACACAATCCCTATCATAAATCAAGTTTATAATAAGATCATATCATGATTTTGTATGCAGACACAAAATATTAAACGTGATAAAACATTAAATTCAAAATTGCATAAGAGAGTAACTAAAGTAAAATGACAGATATGTGTAGCAAGTACATTTAGATCGCTATAACTAGAAAGTTTCTATCCTTCTGTAGTTGGCCCCCTCAAAATGAGAAACGAGGTCCTCATATATGAAATTAACATAACTATATTGCTTAACTACCTTTTAATAATATGCAACCTAATCAAAACAAATAAAATTAAAAATATTGCTCGATAATATTTTTCTTCTTCCCAAGATATTCACGTTCTTCAGATTTTTTTTCTGGAGCGAGGACTAAAATCTGAATCTTGGGCATAAGCATGTTCTTTCTTCTGGAATTAGGGAAAATAGTCAAGGTGTTTGCATCTGATATTTCAACTTATTCACTTGTTGATTGTAAATTCAGTACATATGTAGTAGCTTGCATGACTAAAGCTAAGATATTTGATCTTCCTAAGCCCTTCTTCAACTTTACAAATTTTTCCTATTCGATGTTAGATAGCCAAGGAACTGCTTTCAGATTTTCCCTGGCAGATATGAACTTTGATTTAATCCTATACCTGGCAGTTGGAATTTGTTGGACCATTTTGTCAAGAAGAGTAAAATGTTGAATTCTCTGAGGAAGGAGTCTAATGTAGCCTGACTGGAAATAACCCCTTCCTCATTCTATGAAAAAATTTTGAGATCAAGTCTCAACCCATTCAATGCATCACGAAATATTTGTTCTCCTATCATCCAACCTTAATTGGTCGATAAGAAGGAAAATGAACCTTTGAATATAATTCCATTTGGCCTTGAACCTTTCGATACTTTCCATGCATTTAATGATTTCGTCACTTGTTTCCTGAAGTAGTTTTTTGCATTCTTTAATAGACATAAGGACTATAATACCTTTTTCTCTGTTAGAAAAATTCAGAAGCAACAACTCTTCATCAGTTAAAGAGTTCAAAAATGGAGTTAAAATCTTTAAAACTTTCCTCAACTAAAGGAGTCATTTTCTTTTATTTCATTGCTTAAATTTTGAATTATGTTATTTTCACAGTCAACCAGAATTTCAGCATAAGGCTTTAGTAAAAGGATTTTCTGGTTGATCATAAGAAAAATCTTGCACTTAACCTCTAGTAAGGTCTCTTTTCCCAAATTATATTCTGATAAATATTTATGTAAAGATTTAACTTCATATTTGTCTATCAACAAAGCTTGCAATCCCTCAATGCATTTGTTCCTGATTTCAATGATCTTTTCTAGTCTTAATCTTTCGTCTTTTAGTTGTTGCTCCAGTCCATCCACCTTGGCTTCGAGAAGTTTCACTCTATCCGAATCCACATTCCCATATGGATTTTTCCTTAAAGCTTCATCCATAATATTTTTTAATTTTTTAATTTCATCAGAATGCACACTTTCTCTTATTTTGAGTTCCTCGGTTACTTTGTTCAAATTTTCTTCTAGCTTTTTACACTTGGTTTCACTAATATCTAGAGACTTCTTTAATTCTTGTATTTGTGTATCTTGCAGCCCATTTTGTTGGAAATTCTCCACTAAGTTGTTCATGTAGTAGTCTTGATTTTTCATGATCGCCTTTAGATTATTAATTTATTTATCCTTTAGTTGTAATAATTCTTTGGTCATTGTACCATCTTTAGGCATACCTGATTGTTTAATTATTTTTTCCTCCATATCGTTAACTTGATTGACTCTTGTTCTCACAACTATTTGTGCGTAATTCAACTATCCTTGCACTCGCATCCGATATTGGATGCAACACTGTTATGTTAAGGATATTGTTTTCAAAATTAGTTGTTGACAGAAATTTGGGACCCAATTAATGAACATATTTTTCAATCACTAGCATTAACTCTTTCCCTTTAGCTTCTATCATTTTTTTAGTTGTAACATAATTGTCTACCGATATAATTTTTGCTCCAGAGTCATTCATTATAATTATCTATTCATTCTGCGTTAACATCTCATCTTTTTATTTTTGAAACGAAATTCCCTTGTCATTTTTATCACTACTTTTTAAAGCTTTCAGAGTTAGAGGCACTTCTTCTGCACTAATTCCTGTGACTTTCTTCTTAAGAGGATTATCTTGAAGGCTAACAACTGCATTATTTGTGCTTATCTGAGATGATGAAGCTACGTCATGTTTACTTCTCCCTTGATCAGCAGAGCTGGGTTGAACCATGATTACTTCCAATACCTTCATGGAAGCTATATTTTCATCATTTATAATAACACATTCAGGATTAGCTATAGTTTCAATCTCTGGCTTTGAAATATGAGCATATACAGGTAAGCCAGTCAATTTTATGGCATCTGAAATAATCTGAAAAGGATCAAAATTCCAGGGTATATCTTTTTCCAATATGAATGCTAACAATTGCTTTCAATGACTCCTAATGCATTTTTGTGTTTAATTTTCAAGTGGTCTATAGTAAACAGTGTTACAATTAATGCCTTTTTATTCTTCGACAAAATGGAAATCATTCAGTTGCATTATTTTTCTAGCCAATTCCATTGCAAACAATTGATCAATGACAAATTTTGGTATCCAATAAGGTTCACACTCAAATCCATAAGCATAGATGACAGTAAATTGAGCATTAAAAACCACTTCCCAACACTAATTTCTTGTGTTAGGTAAAGAATCCTTCTAGATTATGTAGATATCCTACGAGGAACCTAATGTAGTAGTTTAATTTGCAAATAGAAAGATAAATGATATATAAACTTTTCATAACCTATAGGGACCTTTCTTGGGTATAAGAATGTAGACCAAGAGGCTATCTTCTTCTCTTTTCCTAAACTGTACTTATAATCCTTAATCAATTTGGTGAAAGACAAAAAATTCAAATAATCGAACAAAACCAAGTGGGCCAAGTAAGTGCAGTGCCTAAAGATGAAGAATTGAGATGTTGCATTTAGGTCCACAAAAATATTTCTGGCCAAATAAGCTGGAAAAAAATGGAAATTTCATTTGGATTTTCAAGCACTTCCTTCATGAACATTAACATCGACTCATCTAACTTGAGGTTGTCAACACACCCTTGAATGACAACTAAGAGTGAGGCCAAAGTCTGATGGAGGGTTTTTAATGAATGGGTCAGAATAGGCAAAGAGAAGGTTGTAAATTTGTGAGGGTGTTTTACTAAACTCTGCAAAAAAACTAAGCTTTCCCTCATCAGTCCAACCTTCAAATTGTTCAGTTAGGTATCTGTCAGAAGAAACATTGCATGTAGCAAGTAGATTGAGCATTGTAGCTAAAGAATTTTGGAATACCTCAAGAAATACTTGATGGCTCTCAAGGTAGGGAATTCTTCCAATATCTGGTTATAAATAACTTATGAGTAACATGATAGAGTCAAGGTCATAATGCACTGCAGGTAAGGAATCTTGCAAGACTCTAGTTTGGATTAAACACTGATTTTTTTCGTGTCCACTTCCTTTCTCTAATTCCCTTCTTAGGGTATAAATATCAGTTTTAATCACCAGTGTATCTCTAACGTGATTCAATGGGTCGAGAAAACTATCTTCAATTGACTTTTCAGCCATTTGATATCAACTATTCTAGTTTATTAAATGCGGCTATGATAAACTCCTAGAGCTAGGATGATTCATTGGGTCGAGAAAACTATCTTCAATTGACTTTTCAGCCATTTGATATCAACTATTCTAGTTTACTAAATGTGGCTATGATAAACTCCTAGAGCTAGGATGTGGGTACTTACCTGAAACCTTTATCGCTCCGCTACTTGGACAAGAGGCTTTAAGCATGAGCTGAGACTAGGATTGATACTGCTTCCGAGGGAAAATGCGAGACAATTTATTTATCAAAAGGATTTAATCTTTGCATGAGGGAACATTTAATCCAAGAATATGTTATATAATTAACTTTCCATGGGGACCCATAAGGTAAAAACGTGGTTGGAGCAGCGGTGACAGTTTGTTTTTTTGGTAAGTTAACTAAGATAATATATGATCACGCGCGTGAGATAAGCCTCAGGAGTCAAAATGGTCATCATTGTCATCACCACTAGATCGAATTTAAGGAGTGGAGTATTTTCTATTGTCGGCACAATTCTGGGCCAGAAAATGTTAAGGGTCGTCAGATCAAAGGTATGATAATTGTGTGATCGTTTCGGGTGCTAAGGTCTCATCTAAACTATATGCTAGTTTCCTCGTGAAATGATGAGGACCGTCAGATGCAAGTTTTTTTATTGACTGATCATTTTCGGGCAAAGGGGCCATGGTTAATAAATGATGCACAAGTTTGCCCAGAAATACTAATATTTTTAAAACATTTAAATAACAGGAAATATATTCGATTAACTAGATAACGTGATTTTTTTTTATTCCTTTGGTTTGGGAAATATAGGTTATATAAGAAAGACTACAAGTAGTTTCTAGACCATAGTGGAATTCTCCAAGAAATTGAAGTCTCAAACTTGATAATGACTGATGATTTACAAAGAAGAGAAATCAACAATAATTGGGTCTTTTCACAACATTACCTCTGTTACGTCCCTATAATACTAGTGATTACCTCATTACTATTGTAGTTGTATCATTTATTAATATTGTTGTGCCCCTATTGTCCCCATATTGTTATTACTATGCCCCATAGAATCCCTATATTGTTATTTTTGTGCCTTTATATTATTATCGTTAGGTTGGCTTGGTTATATTGTGACCTCTTAGACTCCTATACATAGAAAGGAGGTTTTGTCATTTGTATCATCAAAGAATTGTTCATTTATGTAATGTAAAAGAGGTTGCCCCCTCGAAGAGGCTGAATTATAAGGCGTTCATCTATCTTTTCTATCTTTTTGTGAGCTAGTTTCATAACATTTGGTATCAGAGCTTTGGATTCTAGAGTTTCGCTGCTCCAAACAGGTCATCGTGGAATTTGCGCTATGACATTTTTTCTGCAAAGTTTCATATGCTAAAACAAAAACCCATTTGGGTTGAAATCATTATGAACCTCAGGTCCAAAATTCAGAGACTTTCATGCTATAGTTGCGGAGATATGATCTGAGGAAGTTGGCCTTTTTGCAAACTCCCGAATTACATTCCAAATAGGTGACCTAGGGAAAATAGTCATAACTTTTGTTTTGAGCATCAGATTGAAATTTCATAAGAAGTTACAGAAAGAGGACGGACTGTAGTTTCCTATGTATATTTTTCAAATCCTAAGGTCAAAACAGTGACACGTGGCACTTCATACAAGTTCGCTCTTCTGAAAAGGTATATAATCAGGTCATCTTGGGAGATTGTGCATAACTCTTTCTTGGAGAATCTAAATTCGATCAAATTGGTGGCATTGGAAATAGGACGCAGAGGGCTACTGCAGGTCGCAATTTCAGAACTGGAAGATCCGAAATTATAGAGATACATCAGATGCAATATCGAGCTCCTACAAAGTGAAAAAAGGTGTGTAGATTTTTTAACTTCCTGCATAAGCTTGGTTTCAAAAATTAGTTTGAAGAAATTCAAAGAGCATAGTGAAGCATTATTATCGGTAACTGATGCCTCGAGGAACGAAAATGCAAACACCTAGTAAGCAACTTGAAAGCTCTAGCATGACTCGTGAAGAAGAGGAATAAATGCAACATGATATATCAAAATTACGAGACCAAGTGCAACAAATGTCACTTGCACAAAAAGTAACAGAATCTAAGATGGATGGTTTAAAGAAAGATGTAGAAGCTAAGATGTATGGCATGGAAGCTAAGATGGATGATTTGAAGACAGATTTGACAAAGTTTCTACAAGAAATTCTTACTAATGGTGAAAGGGTAGTAAAGGAAACTCATGATGAGAACAAAATAAATGTTAATCATGATTTCATAGACTCTAACGTTGGATCGAAGAACCACCATATTCCAAAAATTGATATGAAGAAGTTTGATGGCAAAGATCCCGCAACATGGATACTACAGATGGAGCAATTTTTTGATCTCCATAATGTGCAGAACACACAAAAGGTACGTATTGAAACTTTAATTTAGAACCAAATCAGTTTGTATGGTGTCGATGGCTTTGCTCTCGTAAAAAAATTGTCACTTGAGCAATTTTTATGGAAGAAATGACAGCACATTATGAGGATACAAAAAGAAACATTTTTTTTAGCCAATTGATAAGTCTCAAACAAAAGGGTTCAATGATGGATCACATTGAGGACTTCCAAAATTTGAACATAAGGGTAAAAGATATTACAAAGGAGCATAGGATTGATGTGTTCATATGGACTTTAAAGGATAATATCCAACATGAGGCTCGCCTTTGGGAACCTGATTCACTGGAGAAGGAATTCAGGTTAGCAAGAAAAATGGAAAGCAAAATTATGGCAACTAGGAAGCCTACCACTCAACTATAAAGATGGAAGTGTTGTTGCCCCTAGCCTTCCACAACCTATAAGGTTGACACCACAACAATTGGAAGAAAAAAGAGCAAAAGGGCTTTGTTACAGTTGTGATAGCAAATACACTAAAGGTCATAAGTGTGCTGAGAAGAAATTATTCTACATAGATTGTGAAGAGGAGGAAGAAAAGGAACAAGAAATGTCAAAAGAATAGGATATACTCCAAGAACAAACCCTGGATAAAGAAGTAATGAATCCGACCATATTTTGTAATGCATTGGCTGGAATTACCACTCCTCAAACTTTCAAGATAGAAGGACATATCAAGAATAAAAAGGTAATAGTGTTGATTGATTTAGGAAGGACCCACAATTTTATTCATTGTAAGATAGCAAAAGAATTGAAGTACTTCCTATATCCAGCACCAGAGTGTCAAGTGATGGTTGCAAGTGGAGGAACCATAAATTGCTCTAGAAAGTACCATAATATCAAGCTATCCATGGGAGAATATGTATTGAATAGCCCAATGCTTTCCATTCCAATGGGAGGTGTTGATGTTGTACTAGGAGTTCAATGGCTACAATCCTTGGGTACAATAGCTTTTAATTTTCAAGAAATTTTTATGAACTTTTCTGCGGAAGGAAAGAAAGTTGAATTAAGGGGTATTGCAGGGAAATCGAGAAAGATAATCAGTTCTAATGGTATGACAAAGATTCTAAAAAAGGAACAAAGAGGTGTAATTGCACAATTATGTTCACTACATGTTTCCACATAGAAATCATCTATTTCTCCAGATTTCCAAAAAGTCTTGGACAATCATTCCAAGGTATTTGAGACTCCCAAAGGTCTCCCATCTATTCATGATCATGATCATGCTATTCATTTGATTCCAGGAAGTTTTCCTCCAAATATCAAGCTGTACAGATATTCCTATGCCCAAAAGAGTGAAATTGAACGTATGGTTGCAGAAATGCTAGAGGTTGGTATAATTCAACCTAGTCAAAGTTCTTTCTCTGCTCCAGTAGTATTGGTGCACAAGAAGGATGGATCATGGCACATGTGTCCGAATTATAGGGAGCTCAACAAGCTCACTATTAAAGATAAGTTTCCCATTCCTGTCATTGATGAATTACATGGATCAGTTTACTTCACCAAGTTGGATCTTCGTTCAGGATATCATCAAATCAGAATGAAGACTAAAGACATTCCGAAAATAGCATTTAGAACTCATGAGGGTCATTATGAATTTTTGGTCATGCCTTTTGGCCTTACCAATGCACCTTCTACATTTCAAGGTTTGATGAATTCCATTTTCAAACCCTTCCTTAGAAAATGTGTTAGTATTTTTTGATGATATACTAATCTACAGCAAGTCTTGGAAGGATCATGTTGAACATGTTGACAGGGTGCTACAAATATTGGAGGAGAAACAATTATATGCAAAAATATCCAAATGTTTCTTTGGAGTACAAGAGGTGGAATATCTGGGTCATATTGTATCTCATGAAGGAGTTAAGGTAGACCCTAGAAAAAGTAAAGCCATTAAGGAATGGAAAATCCCCACATACATAAAGCATCTGCGAGGATTTCTCGAGTTGACAGGGTATTATCACAAGTTTGTTAAGAATTATGGGAGAATAGCAGCACATCTAACAACATTATTGAAGAAAGATGCATTTTCATGGACTCCAAAAGAAACAAAGGCCTTCGAACATCTTAAAGAGGCAATGTGCCAAGCACTGGTCTTAGCTACACCGGACTTCACAAAAACCTTATTGTGGAATGTGATGCTTCAGGAAATGGAATTCGTGTTGTTTTAATGCAAGATGAAAGACTCATTTCTTTCAAAAGTTGTCCAATCAAGGGAAAGTTTTTACACAAAGCTATTTATGAGAAGGAAATGTTGGCAATACTACATGCACTTAAGAAATGGCGACCGTACCTAATAGGAACACACTTCAAGGTAAAAACGGATCATGATAGCCTTAAATACTTTTTAGAACAAAGATTATCCTCTGAAGAGCAACAAAAATGGGTTACAAAGATGTTGGGTTATGACTTTGAAATCATCTACAAAAAAGGGAAGCAAAATGTTGTGGCAGATGCACTCTCAAGAAAGGATGAGGATGTGGAAGCATTATTGTGCGCCATTTCTATTATCCAACTAGATTGGATAAACGAAGCAAGGGAGGAATGGAAGAATGACGAAGAAGTGTGGGGACTTATTCAAAAGTTACAACAAGATTCCAGTACATCTGATACATTTAACTAGAAAAATGATTTGTTATGGTACAAAGATCGGTTATACCTCTATAAGAATTCCCAACTCAAACAAAATATTCTTATGGAATTGCACACTTATCCCTTAGGAGGGCACTTGGGATTTTTAAAACTTACCACAGGGTTAAGAAGGAATTTTTTGGGATGGCCTTAAATCGGATATTCAAAATTTTGTGGCAGAATGTTTGGTTTTCCAACAAAATAAAGTTGAAACAATTAAGACCCCAAGTCTATTACAACCTTTATCCATTCCAAGCCAATGTTGGGAGGAGGTTTCAATGGATTTTATCACAGGTTTACCCAAGTTTGAGGGAAAGAGTGTCATCATGGTGGTAATTGACAGACTTACCAAGTATGCACACTTTTGTGCATTATCACATCCATTTAAATCCAGTACAGTTTCTACTGCATTTATGGAAACAATTCAAAAGCTACATGGAAACCCAAATATTATTGTAAGTGATAGAGATCCCATTTTCACTGGAAATTTTTGGACATAATTATTTTCTTGCCTTGGTACTCAGTTAGCTCATAACTCATCTTATCATCCTCAATCTCATGGGCAACCTGAGATAGTAAACAAATGTGTGAAAGGATATCTTTGTTGCTTTGTATCTGATAAACAGAAATAATGGGTCAAATGGTTGTCTCTTGCTGAATGGTGGTATAACACTTCCTACCATACTACAACAAAAATGGCCCCATTTATGGCATTTTATGGATATCAGCCACCATCCATCACATCATATTTAAGAGAAAATTATAAGGTTCAAGCAGTGGAACATCACATCAAGCATCAACAACAAGTTCTCCAACTCTTAAAGGATAACCTCGTGTTGGCGCAAAATAGAATGAAACAACAAGCAGATCAACATCGCAGCGAAAGAAGTTTTGATGTAGGTGACTGGGTATTCCTATGGCTACAACCATATAAACAAATGTCCCTCAAGCAAGCTAAGAAGGATAATAAATTATCACCAAAGTATTATGGTCTGTACAAGGTGTTGCAAAAGATTGGTACTATGGCATACAAATTGGAGCTTCCTGCAGCTTCTTGAGTGCACCCAGTTTTCCATGTTTCATGTTTAAAGAAGGTTATAGGCGACAAGCTCCAAGTTCAAACAATATTGGCAGAACTTGACGAAGAAGGAAAAATTATATTGGAACCGGAAGCAGTCACAGAAACAAGAAATCGACAGCTACGAAATCGATCAATTTCTGAGTATCTCATCAAGTGGAAGAACTTGTCCTCTAAAGATTCCACATGGGAGGATGAGAATTTTATACAGAAGCATCCAGAACTACTCAAGCATTGAGGACAACACTTTTTTTGAAGGAGAGGGGCATGTTAGGTCCCTATAATACTAGTGATTACCCCATTACTATTGTAGTTGTATCCCTTATTAATATTGTTGTGCCCCTATTGTCCCCATATTGTTATTATTGTGCCCCATAGAATCCCTCTATTGTTATTTTTGTGCATTTATATTATTATTTTTAGTTTGGCTTGGTTATATTATGACCCCTTAGACTCCTATATATAGAAAGGAGGTTTTGTCATTTGTATCATCAAATAATTGTTCATTTATGTAATGTAAAGGAGGTTTCCCCCTCGAAGAGGCTGAATTCTAAGGTGTTCATCTATCTTTTCTATCTTTTTGTGAGTTGGTTTCATAACAACATCTGTAATATTCCAAAGAAACTTAAGAAGGATCTCACCCTCCCAGCGCATGGAATCATAGTAGAATGGGAGGATACTCTTGCTAAAGTATAGTGAAAGAACATTATTATGAAAAACCTAGAACATAAATCCAATACACAAGATAACACACAATATGCACTTTGAGATTTTAACTTTTCTAGTTCTTTTGGGAGGATACTCTTATTAAAGTATAGTGCAAGAATATTATTGTGAAAAAACCAAATACATAAATCCAATACACAAGATAACACACAATATAATCGAATATCAAATTTATTCAAACCAAAACTGGAAAGGCTAAAACCTCAAACTAGACAAGAACAAAGAGAATTAAACTAGGTTGAAGAACTAAACTACTAAAAAATACATAAAATATGCAAATTGAGCATGTGTGTGTGTGTGTTTGTACCAACATCTCAACCATAACATCATTTTGATTATTGTGATAGGAGATGTTCTCACTCTCCATCTATGTATTAACATTCTTATTGTCACACTTATTGATATGATAACGAATCTTCTTCAGATAAGTATTCAACAAACATTACATATACATGAGAAAACATTGCATATTTAGTGTTTATATGTTTCAATTTACATTGATGTACATGAATGTGTGTGTGTGTGTGTGCAATGTTTTCTAATGTATATGCAATGTTTGATGAAGACTTATCTAAAGAAGACTTGCCATCATACCAATAAGTGTGGCAATGGCAATAAGAATGTTGATACCTAGATGGAGAGTGAGAACACCTCCTATCACAATGGTTAGAATGGTGTTATGGTTGAGATGTGGATGGTGATGAATCTAACTAATTTGTAGTAGTACAATCACATGTTCCAAGATCCAGTTCCTAAAAATCAATAGCACACAAAACAAATGATGCAAGATCTAGTGCTTGAAGATTTAAAGAGTTTGATAAACTTGTGCAAAAAAAATCAATATTAACAAAATCTAAAACATAAGAATAACAATAGCACAATCACACATTATACACAATATTTACCTTGGAAACACTTAAGTGGGAAAACCAACCTAATCGAGAGCCACACCTCTCTCTATATCATTATATTAACTTCACTATTCACAATACAATATTTAAGTATTTTGCAGCATCCAACACCCTAATCCATTAACTTGGATTAAATTACAATCCTAATTCCTTAACCAAATTAGTTTACAATTGGCCAAAAATTCAGATACACTTGGGACATTTAGATAGGATTCAGATACACATATGAGCTTCAAAAACTAACCATGATAGTGGAAAGTATGAACAAGATATGTTGAGAAAAGTTTTACAGGTATACTTAGATCATAATGCATTGAATTTATCAGAAGGATTAGCATTGAACTTATTCAAATGGACCAAATGACAAGAAGGATTTATGCATGATGGGCACTCCTACACAAGTATGATAGGTATATTGGTACATGCCAGAAAATTTGAGTTCATCAATCTTCTTTTGAATGAGATGTTAAGGGATGTGTATGAGCCAATTGTTGTAACATACAATTGCCTTATTCATTTTTATGGCCATACTAACTACAGAGGATAGGATTTGGATTTATTTTATGAAATGCAAAATGTAGGGTGCACACCTAATAGGGAATGACTATTGAAGAGTATAAATTCATCCACTTGCTTTCCAACCATGTTATATTTGTGGATGGTATATTTCTGGAATAAGAATACCTGCAATGATCATAAATTGTGTTAAAGGTAGATAAAGAATAAGCCAAACAATAAAAAAATTAAGGAAAAAAGGTATGACTAAATAAAAATTAGAAAGACTGAGGCATATGAATACCTAAATGAGCTCCTCTTAGTTTCAAGAATATTTTTTTGGATTAGCATAATCTTGGAGCAAACTTTCCTCGATATGATGGAGCAGCAACAAAGTCAACATTGACTTAGTTGTTTGTTAATTGGAACGAGGGAGGTTTTCTCCAAGACTATCCAATTCCTAAATTATTCTCTACTGAACAAGACTAACCACGTGAAGGTGGAAGCTCTTATGCCTCGCTCCCCCCCACCCATCACATCACTCTCCATTCCCAGTACCTAATCTATCTACTAGAGAATAGTTTAAATCAACTCATTAGGATTCATGCATATACACTAGTAAAAAAAAAACGTAAAGAAAGATATGTGGTTTTGTACATAAAGAAACATATAGCAATCATTCATTAACTTATAACATTCATTCATTAATTAATTAATCATAGACACACAATATTTCATCTCAATAAACTTTGTCATCAAAAATATGTTTTCATAATATGGTATGTGATGTTTCTAATGATATAACTAGTACAATCATTTCTTTTTCTTTTTCCTTATTTGTGAAAATAATTTATAAATGACTTCATCAGTTGCTTCTTCCCCTCCATTTTTTATTGCCTCAATAGCTCCCATTGATGACTTGGTTGTGTACTCATGATGTCGTCAAGGTTGCCACAAGAGGGGTGGATCATCAGTTGTAACAAGAAAGAAATGCTAAATTGATCATTTTTGTTATTATTTTTACAAGTATTTCATTAATAAAAATAACATTAGAGTTTTTTTAACCTGCTTCAGTAGCGGGGGCAAGATTAGTTTTAGATGTGGCCATATGTTCCTCTTCTTGTGTAGCCTCATCCTCTACTTGCTCTGGAGTTGAAACAAGAAAGGTTATCATTAATACACCATTTGGAATTAAATATGTTTAATTGTAATCCTCTTTCTACATGAAGAAAAGATGAAGCTACTTAACCATTCAAAGAACTCATTCAAAGTAAATATCAATGAAGTAGCTCATTAATAATAAAAAATACCTTTGTAATGTAAGTATTTACCTCATGCACTAGTCAACATTGCTGGAATGGTTTCCCTGTGCTCCTCTGTTGGTAGATGATCCTCATGTATGAAATTCTCCGCCATTGAAAGTTGGCACGTGGTGATTGTATGTTGTGGTGTCTCTACAAAAAAGTCCCATATAAGAAAGAAAATTCTTTTTTGATTAGATAATGTAAATGTAAAAAAACAAACTTTCATAATTGAACTTATGACATAAAAAATCACTTCAAAATATGGTTATTACCTACTATCTCTGAAGATATTGGTTCAATATTTTGACCCTATCTTTAACCTCAGAAGTTTTATCTCTAATGTGAATCAAACAAACAAGTTTTTTGTTCCTTATAACAACAAGCTTATTGATTGTTACGATTGGGTTAGCAGAAATGAAGAACTCATCCCCATCAAACCAATTAGTGTCACCGCGGTCATGTCCCCCATACTACATATTTCAACAAAATAAAAGTTATTTCGATTATTTAAACAAATAATCAATCTCACATTAAGTTATTTCAATTATTTAACCAAATAATCTCCTACCTTCTTTTCAACCCTTTCCAATATTTCTAAAATATATCTTCAGCGAAAGAAAACATTTTCTTTTCCTGTCATAAACATTCCTGGATGTAGTGAAACAAAGAAAACATTTTGTTTTCCTATCATAAGCATTCCTGGAAGTAGTGAAATAAAAGAAAATAAATATGGTAAAATTGTAAAATTGATTGAATAATCAAGCCATAGTAATTTTTGTCTCAAATTATGTAAGTGATGATTTCCCTTGAATCCTTTAGTCAATACGAAATTCACATTCTAATTAAACATCTTAATGCAACTTCTTTGCTTTGTTGTGTTAAAAATATTTCCAACCATTAATATTTAGAATAGCTAAATAGTTGATTATCATATTTTGATGTGTTTCTTGTTCCTTTCAGTGTTCCACCAATCAATAGAGTAGTTAACATTGGATCTCTTTTTTCAAAAGCATAAGTTAGGTGTGAATCCAAACTAGTTTAATTTTGTCGATTTTCTGTAGGCATGTATTGGGTTGGTGTCCCTAGAGGAAGGCATGCAGGTTCATGCCTTTGCAAGCAAGACTAGAATCAGGTCACGAGTTCAAGTAGTGACTAGAGACTTTGGAGAAGAAAAGTTGACTTCTAGTTACTCTTTTCTCATGAATGCAAGGAAACATGGCAGAGTACTCATTTTGGAAGTGATAGGATGATTGAAAGATGATCCTATACTGATATCTTCTAGTTGGGATGCAAAGGAGAACCATGCTTTCCCCTAACTCTAGGTTCTTTGCTATGGGTTTCATCTTTGTTTTCCTCAATTCTAGGTTTATCTTCAATTCAAATTGTATTATCAGCTCTCAAGTTCAAGCGAGGTTAAAATCCTCTGATAATGGTGGCACCATTGAGTAGAAATTTGGAATCAAAAAGGGTCTTAGACAACCTACATGGAATCAAACTAATTAGAGGAGTCAAAGATATGATACTCTTTTCATAATTTGTGGACTTATCCAGTGAAGGCGTATTGATTTTTGGTTTCCTCTAATGGACACAAATAATTGTTGAATGTGTGTTGGGTAAGGAAATTGTAAAAAGAGACTTGCGGATGTGATCCAATAGTTAGGTGGGGAGGTTTGGTCCCCACATGTCTTGTGATTCAATCCCAGGCAGAACTATGTATGCTTGTGAGATGCTCTAGGTATGATTTCTTCAGTTGATAAAAAAGGACATTTAAACAAGGAAAAGAGAAAATTAAATTTCTATAGCAAACCCTGGGGAAAAGTTACCCTATTACACTACATTATATGAGCATAAGAATGGTTGTTTAGGAGGGCTTCAATGAATTTTGATGGAGAGTTTAAAATGTCCATCAAAATGATTGTTTATAAGTCACCTCATTCATATTATATGAACATACCTTGGCCATTTTTTATTATAATATAGTGTCCATCAAAATGTGTTATTTATATATATTTGCATTATTACTCCTCCATTTGGTAAGCAATCCGTGACTCTTTTGTGATGAAGAAATTTGGAGATGTCTAAGGCTATATATTTTTGTGAAAGATGAATTCTTGAGGCTATAATCTTCTATGATATGCGAGTTTCTGTGACAATATATTTTTTGTGGAGTACAAGCCTCCTGTAATGCCTTCTCTCTGTGGGTATGGAAGCTACTTTGGCATTTTGTTTTCTATGATATGAAGTTGGTTTGAGGACAGACAAAAGGCATCCTATGTGTTGAAATATGGCAACAAGAATATTCTAATTTAATTTTTTCTTGAATTAAATTGTGAATTAAAATCAAATTTAGTCTTAACAGCTACTTGGAAATAATTAATTAGGTTATTTTGACTTAATTAGTTGGAGAAATTCAAGCTAGAAGTCTTTCTGAAGTCATGCAAGAGTTATACCTTAAATTAAAGAGATAAGATTGAGTTATATTTGAGTTCTAATTAGTTAACTCATTTTCCTGAGTTAAGTCCAGTTAAATTAGTTCCAAATTGTTTGAGGAACTAATGGTGAGTTAACAGTCAGTTGATGCATGCATGCATGCACTCGACTAGTGCTACTCCAGTTAACTGAAGATTCCCTCATCAAAAACTCATGCATGTCTATTATAAGAAAGACCTAGTTGATATTAAAGTCAAGGACAATGTACTATCAGTTGCATGTGTTTTCTTATAAAGAAAACTCATGCATGTAGTCAAGGCATCATTCCTTGAGGATTATGCAGTTCTGAAAATGTGTGGGATCAGGTGATCATCCACTTGGTAGATGAGTTTTCCACTTGGTTGAAGAAGAATCATCCCAGAGGAACAGCACAAGGAAATAGGAGCTTGGAGGGCAAAGAGGAAGGCTGACGAGCAGTGAAGATTGCCTTTGAGCATCTGTGAGGATTGCACTAAGAGCTGGCTAGCTGTGAGAGCTAAGGCTTTGTATAATTCCTATGTATTTCCAACTTGTATGATAATACAGATAGTGGGGTTTTTAGCTGAGGCTTTCCCCAAAGTATTTTCATGTGTATTGGGAATTGATTCTTCTTCTTCTAGTTATATTGTTTGGCTTAATCTTTAAGCTTTCGCAAATTGATAGTAGAAGTAGGTTATAGTATTCTGCTTTGCTTTATATTGCATTATCGGGTTGACATACCATCAGATTTTCTACACTATGGACAGACTTGTGAAGGTAGTCTTGAAGCTACAATAAGTTTTGGAATTGGAGAAAATTCACTATCTAAGTTATCATCCAAGAACAGATCGAAGCATCCAAGGAGAACAAAGGTCAAAGTTATAAAATATTCAAGTCCTGAATTCATTGTCTAAGATCAAAGCTTCCAATGAATGACAAGTCTTTGTGGCATAAGAGCATGATCTAAGTCCAAACTGAAGCCTTCTCTAAGTTGAAGAGCAGTAATTTCTCTCATTTGAATATCATCCTACACACATATTATCTTTGTTCAAGTGAAGGATACAAGGAACATAAATCTCCTTCTAGACTTTTCCATAAAATTCACAAAAATAAAACAAACCACATACAAGAAGACAATTTGGGCATGGGGTCCTTGAAAACCCCTCCAAATCCCACACATTCAGGGTTTTCTTTAGAGGCACTATCAAATTGTTCCTTGGTCCATTGGTAGGATTATTGTTCCTAACTTCCTATTACCTTTAGTGCTGCACTTACCATTCAAGTTGGTTAAGGTTGTTTGACATGCAACCTATGTGAATTGTGTAGCCTCATAGGGTCCAATTTCTACAATTGTGTTGCTCTTGTTTGCTTTCCAGAGATGAAATCTTGAACCTATTCTTTTGAACACATATTTGTGATATTTTCTTGCATGTTTATTGAGAATGCCTGTGAATCTAGTTCTAAATTTCTAATAATGTCCTAAAAATCAGTATCTACTTAAAGTGAGTAATTCATCTAGTATTAGTGAGTAGTTGATGTCATAGTTCTCAATAATAGTCTTAATATTTGTTCTTTGATTTTATCTACAAGGAGAAGTTACATATTGGAAACTTGATCGGGACTTTAACTTCCATGCCACGGAATAGGACTTTGTTACAAAGAAGTTAAATACTTCATTTTCCCTAGTTTTTCACTCGTAAAACTTATGCTTGAAATTTTTTATTTGTAATTACCTACCCAATAACTAGGGAAGTAGGGTATTATGAGTATAAAATCAACCATAACATCTTAGGCAGTGTTGTATAACTCATATTTATTTTCTTGTGTGAATAGGAAGACAATGAGACTGCTTGTTAGTATTAAACCTAAGGATATCAGCAGTCTCCTTGAGGCACAATGAAATACAACACACTTTTGTTGCTTGCGCCTAGTCCCAAAATGGGGTGGTCCAAATATGTTCGGGATCTGGATTATTCGAGCACGAGTTAGTAGTCGGACCCTCGTAGCTACAAGAAAATGGTAAAGGCATAAAGGGTTCTTTTACCAGAGATTGTAATCACAATCAAAGGGTAAAGGCATAAAGTGTGTATGGTAAAGGCATAAAGGGTTCTTTTACCAGAGACTATAATCACAATCAAATTTCAATTAAAAAAATCAGTATCAAAATACTCACAGAAATTCTAGGGTATAATTGACATTACCATTCTGCTCTTAGCCTTTCATTGTCTCCTTTTATGTGATGCTCGAACGGGCGGGTGTGATGCAACCTCTTCGTCTCACGATTGCAGGGGATCGAACACGGAGCAAGACCCTTAGGCCAGGTGGGTTCGTCTCACAATTGTAGGGGATTAGACGCAGAGCAAGGACCTTAGGCTAGGTGGGTTATGCGGCTAAAAGTTTGTCATTGTTCGAGTCCATCGGAGTTGAGTTCGAAAATCGAAGGAAGATAAATTGTGCACCCTTGGCATGCAAAATTGAAGTCTTATTTTAACTTTTGGTGAGAAGGAATTTTTGTTCTTTATGTGGCAACATATTAGGTTTTGTGATTTTCAGTGAGTCATATTTGAGCATGGAAACCATCCCACGTCGTTAATGCATGCATCTCCTATAGCCATGTCAAATTTCAGTGCATACAAGCAAAATTTGAAAAAAAAATCAACATTGGCCCCATTCACAAGTCACTATGTGTGGGGTCAATTAATTAGAGCATAATTTTTTCCACTAACTATTAGTAAATTTTAAGCGGTGGATTGGTCCTTAGCCGGGGTAGACCCGCAACTGGAAAATAGTAATAAATAATTTCATCTCCTTCACATTTATTTTATAATTTTGTCAGTGTATGTGAGTCATATTTAAGTCTTGGAACCCTCTCATACCATAGATGCATGCATATACCATGTCCATGTCAAATTTCAGTGCATACGAGCACAAACTAAAAAAAAAAATCAATGTTGGCCCCATTCACAGGTCACACCGCGGTGAGCTCAAGATACTTTTGTGGCCCTCTCGAAATCGATTCACTGAAACTTGTAGATAATAAAGAGAATGAAAAACAATAAAGTATACAATCAACTAATAATTCTTTTAGATTTGAAAAATCTCTGCAAATACCTCTTTCTCCTTGTTCACAGTGAAGCACAATGGTGAAATCTGGGCGATCTCCCTTGATTGTTGAATTCTTTCTGTGAGTCGCATTTAAGTCTGGAAACCCTCCCACACGGTCAATGCATGTATATACTATAGCCATGTCAAATTTCAATATGTACGAGAACAAATTGAAAATAATTCAATGTTGGTCCCATTCACAATTCGTTATGTGCAGGGTCAATTAATAAGAGCATCATTCCGGCCACTAATTATTAGTAAATTTTAAGCATTGAATTGGTCCTTAACCGCGGTAGGCCAAAAATTGGTAACAATAAGCTTGAGACAGATGCAGATAATTGGTTCCTAGCCATCATTTTTGCATTCATGGGGATCACTCATATACTTTGAGATTGGAAGTATAAGAGAGATATAGTAAATAATGTCATGTATTGGTCTTGACAACAAGCTTGAGATAAGTGCAAATAATGAGCTTATCTTGGTTTCAAGAATAATATGATATTTTCTACTAAACGTGGCCAACCATGTGCATATGGAAGCTCATATTTCCCTTCCTCCTCTCCTCTAACCCCCTTACATCACTCTCAATATTCCTAATACCCAATTTATGTACTATAAAATATTTGAAAGCAATATAGTAAGAATTAAGCATATATAGAAATTAATAAGAAAAAAATATTTAAATTAAAAGAAAAAGAACAAATCTACAATTGAAAACATATAAATGCATACCTTATAGATTACAAAATTTCGATATCATGAATCTTCTTCTTCATCCAACAATCAACATTATGTCATCCAGTTCAAAAATGACGTTGAAACGATCAACAATTTCAGCATCATTATCAATGTCATCATTTCCAATAATAAAAAATTATCGTCGGAATATTGACTCCATATAGATATTTCGTTGGCCTTCCGACGCTATATGGAACATTCATATAGTCGTCTAAAGAAAAATTTATATCTCTAAAAATATCCATCGGAATTTCGACGCACCATTGTCAGAAGTCCAATAGCCGATTTCTAAGTCGTCTAAATTTCGACGACCTAGAAATTGATCATCAAAATTCCGATTCCCTAGAAATAGATCGTCGGAATTCCGACGAACATGAGGACTTTACACAAACAAAATTTTTAAAAAATGACCTTTTTCTTGACCTTTGCGACAATATGGGCCATATCCAGTGGTTAATTCTTCAAAAGCTAAGCATTGGACTCCGTGTATTCAAAAAATGAACAATAAGCTAAATATCTATGCTTTTCGTTCTCTTAACATCACAAGTCAGTTAGTCCTCTTGAGATCTATTTTGCAAACCCTTCCTAGTTACCTCTTCTCATCCCTTCTAAATTTATTCGCAACTACATGGCTTCTCTAATGCACTCCTTTATCTGGGGTGGTGCACATAAAGAAAAAAAAATTGGCATTAGTGGCCACACCCAAGCTATGTTCTCCAAAACTCAAAGGTGGTCTAGCGTTGTGTGACCCAAAGATCCTAAGCAAAGTTTTGGGAGCCAAGATTTAGTGGCGATGGTTGCAAGGATGGGATGAACCATGGAGGAAAATTTAGAACAAAAAAAAATGAAAGGAACTGCTTCCTAACATAGAAATTAAGATCTCAATTAGTCCCTCAAGGCTCATCCACATGCAATCTTGCTAATGGAAACAGGGACACCATTCAACAACATAGTTTCAGGAAGATCCACAATGGACACTATGCTCTCTATTGGGATGATTCATGGAATCAACTTCCCAAACTTACCTCTTAAGAATCCCTCGTGGAACTTATAATGGCAATGTTATCTCAAGATAAATTGATAGTGGCTAATTATTGGCAACAAGTATCTCTTCATTCTTCTTTTAGAAAGTGGTTATCCCTAAACCTCTGGCCTATGTGGTTGGTTTTTGTGTGAGTTGGGAAAGGGTAGTTTAGGAAAGTGCGGTTTGGGTCGGAAATCATTTTATTGAATCTAGTGGATTGGACTTCCTTTTTAGTCATCTCTACAACAAAGACAATTATCATTCATGAAGACTTGCATAAACTCAGATGGGGTTATAAATTGAGAGGTTATTTCACTATCAAGGAGGCCTACGCCATCGTAGCTGGTCACACTTTCATTCTGCAACAAGACCTTTCCAAACTCATTATGATCGCAAGATTTATCTGATTTTAATCAATCGGTAAAAAAATATGAACAACATTATGCTTATAGTTGAATCTTTGAGGAATATTTATTTTAAGAACCTAGTTTTAAACCAAGCCCGATATCTTTTATGGGTTTTTCTTTTATGGAAAACTTGGAAGGAACACAATAGGCGTATCTTCCATAACTTATCCTCATCAACACCAAATTTGGGCAAAAATTAAACAAGGCAACAAAGAAATGGTCCTCCTCCAAGCATAATTCTCAAATGACCGACAAGCACCCGCAGAGGAATATCTATCCCCACTCACATGCAGTTATCCCCTAGCTCATTGCCGCCCCCGTGAGCTCACATGATGGAGAATTCAAAAAATAATGGATTTGGGGAATTTTCCATCATTATCAAATGATGGTTCATCTTAGGGTATTCATTGCACACAACCTCACTTGGAATTTGCAGACATTAAGGCTCTCCACGATATGGTTTGGATGGTTGTTTCTATAGTCGTTCTTGTTCTCCACTATCCCCCTTCATTTTTGTTGCATGTGAGTGAGCTATTTAGGCCTTTCTATCTCCATTATGTGTGTTTGCAAGTTTTACAAGCTTTGATTCTCATCTTGTTTACAGACCTATGACACATAGCACAATCTAGTTCATTGATCTATTTGCTCAGGCCTACAATGATGGTTAGGAAACCCACGAGCTGTCAATGTGGAAGTGGCTATTGAGGTAAGAGGGAAGGTGCTTGAGTTTGCACCAAAGAAAAGGCATAAACATGTTCATTCTAAGAATAGGAACCTATAGAGGTTCAAGAGGAACTCCAGGAGTTTGAGGTTGATGTCGTTGTGAAATGGGATTGTCTTTTAAATTTTGAGGTTTTAATGGACATCACAGAGTGGGTGGCTGACCCTGGACACATCAGGGGTAGGAAAAATCAATACCTGCTCACAATTGACTTTTATTGGAGGATGAAAATGTTGAACAAAGGGTTATTATGGAAAAAAACGAGGCTAAAGAGATACTATTGATGCTAGACAGGGTGATGCTCCACCAACAAGACATGGGAGCTCATCTCAAGCACATCGAAGATCAGCGTGCTCTTGCCTTAGGCCAAGGTGGTTGCAGTCAGCAGAACACTGAATGTTTCCACATCTACTTATTTTTTTATGCATATAATTTTGTTGTTCTTTGGTTAGTTGATCCTATCAGGGTATGTTTGACAAATCTTTTTAGTTATATTTGTGTAGACTTTGCTACTTTTTCTATGCACCTTTAGTGGTGCTTCATGAAACACTTTGAATTCCTTTGGTTTTTGGATTGATAGTTTATTGTTTTGCCAGTGGTCTAGTTTCCCAAGTGGCAGGCCACTAGAAAGCAAGATTCGTTGACTATGTTATGGCTCCTATATCTTTCTAAATTAATGAAATTTTAGACTAAAGAAAAAAAAAAAACACTATGAAAAGAGCTTAACATCATGGTGTATAATCTTAAATTATGTTTGATTATATATTCATCTTCCATAACTATAGAGAAACGTGTTAATAGTTGAAAAATCAGAAATATTTAGAAAGAGTATAAATATATCTCCTTACAAACCACCAACAAACTCCAAATTTTATCTTTAAATTGTGGAAAAACCTATACAACTATACATTATACATATTGATCAATAACCCAAAGATTATCATATATATTAGAAAATGACACACTTAAACTTAAGAAAGATAAACAGTAAAATAAAACTTAAAAAAGATTATCATATATATTAGAAAATGACACACTTAAACTTAAGAAAGATAAATAGTAAAATAAAACTACTTGTGTGTACAAGTTATTTCCACCCAAAGGACAAAATTTGTATATACCAACAATAGCGAAAATTTTTGTCTCCGACAAAATAATGAAATGGAATTTTTTTCCCCATTTCAATCATCAAAAACCAATTCCTCAATGACCTGTCAGTACATTATTTATTCTAATCCTTTTGAAAAATTTTGTCTTTACCGATTCAACTACGGTAAAATAGGATAGAATTTGTAATTTAATTTAAAACTCTTAATATAGATGTTTTTATTCATAATTGAATCCTAGAAAGCTCTTTATAAAGATGGGTCTTATGGCTTAATTTCATGAGTAGTTGTTATCAATGATGTCAAGGGGTCAAGTTTATGAAAAGTTTAGTATGTTATTATTGAAGTGTTGGTGTGTTGTTGTCTAGCTTGAGGTCTAAGTTGTACAAAATGTCGAAATGTTTTGAAGTTTCTGAAACGGAAATGTTTAGAAATGCCACTTTTCAAAAATGGAAACATCGGCCAAAACTTAATCTGGAACATCATATATGTATATATATAAATAAATAAGTGAATAACGCATTATCTTGCAAGAAAAAAGAGAATAAGACTAATAGATAACGATTTAGAAGGAAAAACAAGTCTATATTAACTCTCATAGATGATTACATGATGGTCGAGTTTCAGCCAAGTTTCGGAGTTTCGAGTAGGGGTACGGCCCAAAACACCAAGCTCCTAGACATTTCGTGCAACATAGCTTGAGGTTAACGGAAATATCTTTGAGAGTATTTCTTTTTCAATTTCTGAGCTTCAATGGAAAAACTAAGTGACAGCCTTTGGTCACAAAACATTGGCCAAAGCGCCAAAGGGCTTATGTTTTTAACGAGCAGTGAGTGACAAGGTGGCATGCCTAGGCACAACTTTCAAGGTGCCAAGTGGCAGTGCAGTCAACGAGTTGATGTGGTAGCAAACACATGGCCATACAAAAGGGTGACATGTTTCACTCATGTTTGGTATTTTTGGGTGGCCAAGTAGGCCAATTCTGGGTTACACATGACACCACCTAGAGGATGCCACATGGCACAATGACATCACCATGGCAACAACATGACATAAGAAAGGCATGGCAAAGGAAGAGTGACATGTATCAGAAGATGATATGGCAAATGATGTGGCAGTGACATGGTGGAAACGACATGACAAACATTCCACATGCAAAGTTCTGGTTCGTTCTCAAGTTTCGACATGGTAGTCTCTAAAGTCTCGATATCCACGCCAAGGAATGATTTGGAAGAGGTTTTCAATGTATTTGGTCTTTTGGCTAAGATGTAGTAAATTGGACAAAATGCTTCAAATACAATAGAAGGCCCAATTTCCAAGCTATATGAGCATCGGTTGATGTAGGGGTCCATTAGCTCACAAGTTTATTTTTGGACCGGATCCAGATACTACGAAGAAAGAGGTTGGAGAACTATGAAAATGCTCGGATATTTGGGGTTCCATGAATCTGGAGGGTATACATATTGATTTAATAGCCAAAGGATTGAATCCAGATTTGAATCTAGATTTAAATTCAATGTTCCATCAGGTTGAGTTTTCGCCACACCATCCAAATATCCAACAATCTATGGTTATTGGATGCAAACAATTTGAAGAATGAAAATTAGTTGGATACCAAATTTAAACTCAAAGAGTAGTGGTCACAACCCTCAGTTGTGGGTGTTAGACAGGCAAGCACCCACAAGCCTCTCAGCTTATCGACAATTGGAGTGGCAAACAGGTAAAATAACGCTAATGAATGGTGAAGCGATGGGGCAAATAGAGCGATGAGCATGAATTTAAGGTCATAATCATGCCCCAGGTCACAAGGGACTACAAACTAAGAAATTTAGGGCTAAAGCCTATCATCCATTGGTTGTGACAATATATGCAAGAAAATACGACAACCTAACAGATCGATAAATGCCTAGGAGCTTACTCACAGGTTCTGCCTCCTGGACACAAGGAGAAAGGCCAAAGAAAAGGAGTTTAGAACCCCTCGCGCCTTTGACAAATTCAATTTTTGATACAGTCAATCTGTATGAATGATTAAATCAATCAAAAAAAATTCCCATGGGTAAATACCATGGATGTATACCCATGGTAATTGAAGGTCCAAGACTATAAAAGAAGATGAAAAGCAATGCAACAAGGTTTGTTGTTCTAAAAATAAATTGAAGCCGAATGAGAAAGAGTGCTAGCAATGTATTGTGTAGTAAATGAATAGAAATTTTGAAGCCACTGTGTGAGATTGTGTGAGTGCAGTTGTTGGGTTGGGGTCCCCCGGTTCAGTTTTGGGGTTGAGATAACCCAAGATTTTGTAATTAAGGTAAATTCTCCGTGATTTGTGGATGCGAAGCACGTAGATGATGAGGAGTCAAAGGGGTTTAAACCCCTTGTTTATGTAAAGTTTGAGTCGGTTTTGAGATCCACCCATGGTCCGCGGACCATGGCATTATATGAAAAAGGCTATAAATAAGTGTCTTAGAGAGTATAAGAAAATAAATAGATAGATAAGAGGCCTATCAGAGGCCTAGGTAGAGTCCACCACTGAGTGCGCAGACCGCTACAGCTGTGTGCGCATGGTAGTTTTGAGTCTGTAATCCTGAATTAAATATCAATAAAGACAGTTTCCAAAGAATTCTTACGTATTTATGTTTACTTTTGTTTATGATATTTGTTGTCAATGAATGATGTGTTTTATGGAATATTGATTGAATGTTGCGTGATTCTGTTGAATAACTGTTAATGATGTACGTAATGCATGTTTAAGTACTTTCGCGCAGACTCTGATGAATTCTTTGATGCTTATTAATAACTTAAGTAAATATGCGCGAACCCTAATTTAGGACTACTCTCTAATGCGCGTAAGTAGATAGATTGACTGTTAAAGGTCCATAAAGACAGATCGTCGACCTTTGCGAAGGTTTGAAGGCAATTTTGATAGAGTTGGAGCAGTGTGCCCTACGAGTGTATCGATTTGCGCGAAGACAAATCTAAGGTGTTGAAATACATCACACTAGTCTCTAGATGCATAAACTTAATTCTTGCATCCCCCCATACTACTTCGAGTGAGACTACAGCCTACGCTACGCGGGTTGTTGCCGAAAGGACCAGTAGTGTAGGGATTTGTTGGTTGACGCAACTAACTCTAAACCTAGGTCAAGACACCCTAAGCCAACAAATGGTTTTGTTGTCGGGACCGGAATCTGCTTGAAAGATGTGTCATATCACATTATTGGAATCCGACCAAGAATGAAATTGAAAAGCGATTAGATCGAAAGATTCACGAGTTCGTGGCGCAAGAAAACATGAATCTATGCTTGTCAGAAGAAGAGTGGTTGAACTGGTATCTGTATACGGAGATACACGAGATCTTATTTTGCACCTTACCCATTGAACTGTATGAGTGGTTGGCTAAATTGACAGATAGCCAAGGAAGGTGGAAGCTCGATAATCCGATAGTGTGGACTCCATAATTAGTGCGACGATTAGAAGCCTCTGAAAACAATATCGCGCGGGCTGTCGATCACTGGCTTGATCAAATTATAGGAAGATTTGTTACAGAATTTACAGTTGATACCTCTGTCAGCTACAGCGAAGCGAATATTTTTCAAAGCACCGCGAGGTAAGCATTTAATATCTTTGAATACGTGGATTAAAATGTTGTTGTGTGAAAAATGGGTTACGCCATTGCCTTGATGTTTGGAGCTACACGAAGTGGAAGACTCTTTAGAGATCGAGAGAGATCAAGTCCAAAATATAGTCCATTAATCATACCTCCTTCAAGCAACGACGAAGGAGCGACACAAACTTCACCGCGAAGTGTTGACCAGCTGATAAAGCAAGGTTTTCTGCATACACATCATCCATCCACTCCACCTCCACCTCCACCTCCACCGCATACACCTTTACCCACACCTCCACCTCCACCACCACCATTCAACATGGCGAACACAATGAAGATGTCGATTTTCAAGGGCATCAAGAGTGAAGATACAGAGCAGTTTTGGTTTGTTGCGAATGTTGTATGGACAGCGCAACAGATTATTGATGAAAATATAAAGAAAGCAGTTGGTTACCGCTTTGTAGGATCACACGCTAACTTGGTACATTAAGTATTGTTTTGATAATCCTCTCACATCGTTCGCAGAGACTAAGGAAACTTTAAACAAGGAGTTTAGTAGGCGTAAGTATGACTCACACTCAATGATTGGATTCAAGGAAATCATGATGTGGGTCGACGAGACACCTTGGGAATTAGATCAAAGGTTGAAGTGTTAGATTCGAGAAGCTAACATGCAACTCACATATAGTCAGCATCGCGAGTGGTTTATAGCTTCGTTCCTGCCCCACCTAAGAATTTCTCTGTCACAACAGAAGATAGGAACACAGGCCGAAGCCTTGGATATCGCGATGAGGTTACATGCAACGCCTATTCAGGATGCGACCTTGGGGGTACAGTAGATCCACTCTCAGTTACAAAGCTTACACTTTGAACTACAAAGCTTGAAGAAAGACAAGGAGACTAAACCAGAGGCGCGCGCAGAAGTCTAGTGTCTGAAGTGGAAGAGCCAAGGGCACGATAAAAACCATTGTCCTGTGTACTCGAATTATATTATAGGAGGGGGACCAATTCCCCTGAAGCCAGAATCTCCAGCAAGGCTAAGCGTGGGGGCTGCGCTATGTTGCACTATTTGTCAGGTTGTTAAGCAACATGCGACGAATAATTCTCAATTACTTCAAAAGTTTATCCAAACACCCCAGCAGTTGTTTTGTAACTTCTGCAAATTAGTGGGCCACGATGAGAGCCACTATCGCAGCTATGAGCTTATGATGGAAATGACACCTACATACCAGATGCACACAGAAACTCAGCCTCCAGAGCAAGGCGCTGGAGGAGCGCGCGGAGGTTATCAGGGACGAGGTCGGGGTCGTGGAAGAGGAGGACCTGGTAGAGGCCGTGGTCAGATCATCTGCTACAGCTATGGACAGTGAAGGCACTATGCGCAGGAGTGTCCGAGTTAGACACGCCCACCATGTTAACACTGCAGCCAATTTGACCATACCATAGAAGAATACCCGGTAATGATAGGTAGAATGCAAGAGAAGAAATCGCAGCCTCAACAGCGTACGCAGAACTTACAGATGATGAGAGTTGAGCCCCGTGAGGAGGATCAAAGCGTGAATATAGTGATGAGAAGTGGAATAAAGACTCATGATGATAAAGGTAAACAACCTGAAGAGGACGAATGGGTCCACAAGGCCCCAGAGAAGGAAGTTAGCTTTGATCTGAACCGCGCTAAGGAAACATTTATGGAAGCCAAGAAAAGCTTCAATGAGACCTCTACCTCAGGAAGCTAGGACAAGGTGCAAGAAACCAGCGTGCCTACAGAGGTTGATCCCTCTATACTGACTACGTTTTTGGAGGCCTAAATAAAATTGTTGCGCAATAGCAAAGTTGTCAGTGGAAGACCTGCGGGAATTAATAAACAAATGTGCCAGCAAGGAGAAGGTCCCTGATGGACACCGGGTAGTCAAAAAAATTGGCAAACATAAGGCACGAACAGGGCACGAGATGAGGCTCACCGCGCAAATAGGTGATTATGAGATGGACCAAGTCATCTTGGACCTGGGGTCCAATGCGAACGTTTTGCCAAAACAAACATGGAAAAGAATGGGGAGACCTGCGTTGCAGTGGTCTCTGATTCAACTTAAAATGGCGAACCACCAAAAAATCATCCCTATGAGACGATTATATGGAGTAACCGTTGATATAAAAGGTGCGAGTGCGATGGCCGACTTTAAGGTTATAGAGATCGTTGATGATAGTAATCCATACCCTGCGCTCCTGGGAATTGACTGGGCCATTGATATGAATGGGGTCATCAATCTAAAGAAGAGGACAATGTCGTTTGAAAGGAAATTGCTTCGGGTTGTAGTACTGTTGAACCCTGTAGAAGGGGCGCGTTATACTAAACCAGTCCGCAATTATGAAGAAAGTGATGATGAACTGGACCAAATCTACAAAATAACAGCGTGAGACCAAGACTGGATCAATCCGATGGCAGATGGACAGATTGCATGGGACTGGGAGAGTTCATGTACCTCTGATTCAAACGAAAAGTTGGAGCATTGGAAAAATTGCTTGCATTAAGTATCTATGCTACGATGCAATATGATGACGAAGTCACTGCGATGTGTCTCGTCGGAGGTAAGGAAACTACCCTATTATGATGGTTTAACCGACATAGATAATTTTTTGGATGAATTTGAACGTGAAGTCCCTGAGGATCACCGCTTCCAAGCATTAGATTTGGCACTGCGCACTACGCTTGCACGATGGTGGGGTACGCATAAAAATAGTTTTGATGGATGGCGAGATTACAGAGGAATGATGAGGTTACGATTTGGGCGTCCTAACACCAGATTGACTGAGAAATATAAAGGGAAGGATGATCCCTGCGATCACCTGACGAAATGGACTAAAACATGGGGAACAAAGTCGCAACAAGAATGGGTACACATATTTTGCCATACCTTGGATACAATTCCCATGAACTGATATCTAGAAACATAGCTCTGCCATGGCACCGCGGAGTGGGATATAATGAGGAAAGGATTCTTATTGACGTTCAGCTTTGAAAACGGCCTCGCAAGCATCGATGAAGCTCTGTGAGAGATCAAGGCGGTTATCTTCAAAACGCCGCAAGAACCTATGGAATGGATCCAACCAGATTGGAGCACCCAATTGCGCCATGCGCTGGAATGCTATAATGTGACCGCTGAAGAGGAGGATGAAGATCCGAGAAACATTAATATTCTAGAGGCAGAAGGGCATCGCGAAGTCAAAGGCCCACAAATAGACAACCTGGACATCACCGCATCATTGAAGACAAAGCAAGTAAATATTGGCACTGAAGCTGAACCAAAGTTTGCAAAGATTGAAGATTATTAGGACGACATCACTGTGGATAAAGTTGTTGAGTTACTCCGCGAATACCAGGATCTCTTCCCTACCAAGTTTTCAGATTTGAAGGGCATAGTTGGCGATTTGGGCGTTATGAAGATCACTCTGAAGCCGGATGCAAAGCCTATTAAACAAAGGTCGTATTGCCTTAATCCGAAATACAAGGAAAAGGTTCGCCTAGAGCTGGATAAGATGCTGGAAGCAGGCATCATAGAACCGGTTGAAGAATCTGATTGGGTGAGCCTGATGGTGGTTCAGGAGAAGAAACAAAAGGGTGAGATAAGGATTTGTGTAGATCTATGGAAGCTTAATGATGTGTGTGTCCACGACCCATTCCCAACACCGTTTACCAATGAAGTGCTCGACAATGTGGGAGAGAAGGAAGCCTATTCCTTCACTGATGGGTTTTCTGGGTATCATCAAATCAAGATCGCGCCCAAGGATAGGAGCAAAACGACCTTCGCTACAGAGTGGGGTTGTTTGTGGGTTGTTTTCAGTACATTGTGATTATGTGGACTTAAAAATGCACCTACGATATTTTCTCACGTAGTCGTAGCAGCATTCAAAGAGTTCATTCATAAGTTCCTGAAAGTATACTTTGATCACTGGACGGTGTTCAGATTAGTAAAGCGCCATGTAGTAAATCTACCCCTGATGTCAAATACGTGTCACAGATACGAGATCGCATTGAATTTGAAAAAATTGCATCTTCTATGTTCCCTTTAAGATCTTGCTGGGTCACGTGGTGTGCAAGTAAGGGTTGATGGTGGACCCTGCAAAGGCTGCAGTAATTGTGAATTTGGAGGCCCCAAAGAACGTTAAGCAGCTATGCGCGACACTGGGACATACAGGATATTATAGAAAATTTATCAAAGTCTATGCTCAAATTATTGCGCCCATGGAGAAACTGCTAAAGAAGGACGCAACACTCTGTTGGGAAAAAGAATGTCAATGCAGCCTAGATGTATTGAAAGAAAATATGGGCGTTGTGTTGATCTTGGTATTCCTAATTGGAAAAAGAAGTTTCACATACATGTGGATGCCTCTTGTTAATGCAATGTTAATGCGTTGGGTGCAATGTTAATGCAAGCCGCTGAAGGAGAAATGGACCATCCTATAGCCTTCGCCAGCAAGAAATTATCAAAGGCTAAGAAGAATTATTCAATGACTGAGCGCAAATGATTGGCCATGGTGTATGCGCTGCAGAAATCTAGGCATTATCTGTTAGGACAGCATTTCAAAATGTACACAGATCATTCTGCCTTGAAATACCTGGTCAATAAGCCTATGTTGGGGGGAAAGATTTGCATATGGTCGCTATTGTTTCAGGAGTATAACTTTGAAGTCATTGTGAAGCCAGGAAGGTTAAATGCAGGACCTGACCATCTGCCACGGATCGAGACAAGGGAGGAACCTACTAATATGGAGGAAGGGTTTCCAGATGTGCAGCGCTTTGCGATGTGAGTAACGGATAATCATTTTGCAGACATTATTCACTTCTTGACTACGGGGATGACACCAGAAGGATATACAAGTCAGCGAAAGAAGGAATTAGTAGTGCACGCAGTAGTTTTTTCAGTTATTGCGAGACATCTTTATAAGATGGGTGCAGATGAAATATTACGAAGATATGTGCCAGATTTTGAGAGGAATAGCATTCTCGTTGAAGCTCACGGGGGAGCTGCGAGAGGTCATTATGCAAGCAAGGCAACTGCGCAGAAGATTTTGCGCGCAGGTCTATGGTGGTCAATGCAACACAAGGACTCCAAAGCATATTGTAAGGCATGTGATGCATGTCAGAGAACGGGCAGACCATCGCGAAAGGATGAATTGCCATTACATCCTTAAGTATCTTTACAACAATTTGAGAAATGGGCTATTGATTTTGTTGGGCCAATTCAGCCCCTAGGAAAGAAAACAAGTGCGCGCTATATCATCATCGCGACAAAATATGTAACCAAATGGGCGAAAGCATAGTCGGTTAAGGATTGTACAAAAGCTACGACAGCAAAGTTTTTGTTTGAATATGTCTTAACCAAATTTGGCTGCCCAAAAGTGTTGATGAGTGACAAAGATATGTACCTCTTGAACGAGACGATCAGCGCATTGACTGAAGAATTTCAGGGATACCATCAGAAGAGTACACCGTATCACCCACAAGCTAATGGAACTGTTGAAGCCTTTAATAAGATTTTGGAGAACACGCTGACAAAGATCAGCGACGCACATCGAAATGACTGGGATGTGCGCATCCCTACAGTACTATGGGCTTATAAGACTACTTGTAAGAAGCTGACAGGGCAAATGCCATTCAAATTGGTATATGGTGTAGAAGTTGTAATGCCGATGGAGTATATTATGCCTAGTTTGCGCATAGCAGCTCTCACAAGTATGGCGGATCGCGAGGCCTTGGAGGAATGGCTTGCGCCGCTGATGGAGCTTGAAAAGAATCAATTTTTGGCAAGATTTCATCAGCAAGTACAGAAGGAACGCGAAAAATCTTGGCATGATCACCATATCAAGCTTCGTACATTCAAGGTAAGCAATCTTGTCATGTTATATGATAGTAAATTCACTAAGTTTCCAAGGAAATTCCAGATGCAAGCAAGCAGGATACAGGTGGGCATCAAACAAGCAAGCGTGGAGCAAGCAATCCCAACACCTGGGATGAGCCAAGCAGTCAAGTTAGTAAGGACCCTCGTTCTCAGAACCATAGCATTGTTAGAGGGGTCCCTTTGGGCAGAGTCCGTCGATAATCGCATTATCCTTAGTACTATCAAAAACATCGAACTAAATATAGCGGCGCTCTCTAACGAGACCATCCACGCGCTGCATGCAGAGGTGGCAGAGGAATTGAGAGTGCGGGAGCAGCACGCCCTCAACCTCATCAGCGAGTACAGAGTGAACAATGAGAAGATGTTCGTTGAAAAGACATAGGCTCTGAAGGAAAAGGAGACGCTATAGGTGCATAGTTCACGACTAGAGTCAGCAGTCGCAGAGGCATGCAAGACAGTGCCTGAGCTTCACATCCCGGAGGATGCACAGCCAGAAGCAAAGATCAGAAAACTAGCCGCTGGTGTGCGCGAAGCTAAAGCAGAGGTTGGTTGAATCCAGTTTGAGCTCAACATGAAGATCACAGAGTTGCAGTTAAAGTTGCAGCCCACGACTCCGCCTGAGGTCTGGGAGTAACGCGGAGCTGCGATAAAGGAAGGAATGGCTACCTTGGATGCCACAGTCGCTGACTGTACAACATTGTTCGAGCAAGCTATGGAGCTAGTGACCAATCTGCAGGAGGATATGAACCTGCAGATATTGAACACTGAGGTCAGGGAGCTATAGCGACAGTATGATGAAGTCAGGGCGACTGCGCTCCATAGCACCAGCGCAGTGCCTTGCCAAATTACAGGAGGGAAAGCAGCTCCTAGCACAGGTGGAGGAAGCGCAGAAGGACGCCTTATTAAAGCCCAAGTTGCAACCATGGTTGGAGGAAGCTTATCAAGTCACAACCACCATTCATGATCAGAGTAAAGGCTTGCAGCAGACACAACAGACGATGAGGCTGGCCATCAAAGGACCAGCTACAGAAAAATTGGTTGAGGAAGTCAAGCAGGCAACAACTCATAGCGCTACCAAAGTCGCAATGATCAAGGTGACGTTGGGGGATCTTCGCAATAAGATCGCAGCGCCAACCGAGTGACTCGAGGCCGAGTCACAATCTTTGTGTTAGAGGCTTGTTGGGATGGGGTCCTCTGGATCAATTTTGGGGTTAAGATAACGCAAGATTTTGTAATTAAGGTAAAGTCTCCGCAATTTGTGGATGCGGAACACGTAGATGATGAGGAGTCAAAGGGGTTTAAGCCCCTCGTTTATGTAAATCTTGAGTCGGTTTTAAGATCCACCCATGGTCCGCGGACCATGGCATTGTATGAAAAAGCCTATAAATAAGTGTCTTATAGAGTCTAAGGCAATAAATATATAGATAAGAAATGGGTAGATAAAAGAGAAGTGCTAGCGAAGAGAAGCGGGTCAGATAGGAGAAGAAAGGCTCTGCAGCTGAGTGTGCAGAGGCCTAGGTAGAGTCCGCCGCTGAGTGCACGAGCCCCTGCAGCGGTGTGTGCAGAGTAGTTTTGAGTCTGTAATCCTGAATTAAAGATCAATAAAGACAGTTTCCGAAGAATTATTGAGTATTTATGTTTACTTCTATTTACGATATTTGTTGTCAATGAATGATGTGTTTTATGGGATATTGATTGAATGTTGCGCGATTCTATTGAATAACTGTTAATGATGTACGCAATGCATGTTTAAGTACTTTCGCACAAACTCCGAAGAATTCTTCGATGCTTATTAATATCTTAAATAAATTTGCGAGAACCCTTATTTATCACTACTCTCTAATGCACGTAAGTAGATAGATTGACTTTTAAAGGTCCGCAAAGACGGATCGTCGACCTTCGCGAAGCTCTGAAGGCCATTTTGACAGAGTTGCAACAGTGTGCCCTAAGAGTGTATCGATCTACGTGAAGGCAAATATGAGACGCTAGAAAACACCACAACCAAAAACTTGGTTCTTGCATCCCCCCATACTGCTTCGGGTGAAATTGCAGCTTGCACTACGGAAAGTTGTTCCCGAAAGGGCCAATAGTGTAGGGATTTGTTGGTTGGCGCAACTAACTTTGAAGTCGAGTCAAGACTCCCTAAGCCAACATCAATGATGTGTTACTATGCTTGAGAGAAGAATTTGTGAGTAGTAGTAATACACTGAGCAGAAGATTTGTAGAGAAGAAAACATATTTGAATTGCTAGTTTGAGCAATGTTTGTATTGTAGAAGAATATATAGTTGATTGAAAGTTGAAGTAGTTAAAATCTGAAGATTAAATTGAGTAGAATGTGCTTAGAGATTTGAGTCTAAAAATGGATTAAAGAAGAATCCACAAGACAAAGCAGTTTGGTGGTTGAATATTGGAGAGTGGATGCTTCCTTTAGGTTGGGCCTATCAACATCAGAGAGTCAATAGTTCCTTCAAGTTGGTGTTTGTAAATTTAGGGGATAGATGTCTCCTTCTGATTGGTGCCAAAAAAGTTGATGTAATACTAGGTTGAAGCCTAGAACTATATTTAGACATATTTTGTTGTTTTCTCCCTTTATGGGTTTCCACATAAAGATGTGTCTTATATGTGCATGTTGTCTGATTTATGACGTTGTGGTGTAATTGATCTATAATAACATAAATAATCTTAATGATTGTTAAAATTTACATAATATTGATTCTGCGAAACCCCCTCATGTAATTGATCTATAATAACACAAATAATCTTAAAGATTGTTAAAATTATCTTGGTTTCTAACAAAATGCAACTTATAAAAAGAAAGATCGAGAATAATCTTGATTCCCCCAAACCCCCCAAACTATTAACATCATGGTGTATAATCTTAAATTATGTTTGATTATATATTCATTTTCCTTAGCTATAAAGAAACATGTTAATAGTTGAAAATTCAGAAATATTTAGAAAGAGTGAAAGTATATCTCCTCACAAACCACCAAACAAATTCCAAATTTTATCTTTAAAGTGTGGAAAAACCTATACAACTATACATTATTCATATTGATCAATAACCCAAATTATGATTCACATTTTCTTACTCTAAAAAATGCACATTAATAATCAAATTATTTAAATACCTTATTTTTTTATTTGACTTCAAAAGATTATCATATATATTAGAAAATAACACACTTTATCTTAAAGAAAGATAAAGGGTAAAACAAACTTAAACTTAGAGAAAGATAAACGGTAAAATAAACTACTTGTGTACAAGTTATTTCCACCCAAAGAGGACAGAATTCGTATATACCGAGATCCAACAACAGCGAAAAAATTTGTCTCCGACAAAATAATGAAATGGGAAATTTTTTTCCATGTTTCAACCATGAAAAGAAAGTTCCCCAATGATCTGTCATTACATTATTTATTTTAATCCTTTTGAAAGAATTTGTCTTTACCAATTCAACTACAGTGAAATAGGATAGGATTTGTAATTTAATTTAAAACTCTCACGATACATGTTTTTGTTCATAATTCAATCCTAAAATAGAAAGCTCTTTATAAAGATGGGTGTTATGGCTTAATGTTTTGAGTAGTTATTGTCATTGATTGCAAGGTTCAAGTTCATGGAAATTTTAGTATGTTATTATTGAAATGTTTGTGTGTTGTTGTCTAGCTTGAGATTTAAGTTGCACAAAACGCTGAAACGTTTTAAAGTTTCAAAACAGAAACGTTTAGAAACACTATCTCTCAAAAATGGAAACATCGGCCAAAACATTATATATATATATATATGAATAACACATTATCTGGCAAGAAAAAAGAGAATAAGACCCATAAATTACAATTTAGAAGGAAAAACAAATCTATATTAACTCTCATAAATGATTATATGATAATCGAGTTTCAACCAAATTTCAGGTAGGGGTACAGCCCGAAACACCTAAGTCCTATAAGTTTCATGCAACATAGTTTGAGGTTAAAGGTAATATCTTTGAGAGCATTTCTTTCACAGTTTCTAAGCTTCAATGAAAAAACTAAGTGACAGCCTTTGGTCACATAACATTGGCCAAGGCGCCAAAGGGCTTATTTGTTTAATGAGCCGTGAGCGACAGGTGGCATGCCTAGGCACAACTTTCAAGGTGCCAAGTGGCAGTGCAGTGAACGAGTTGATGTGGTAGAAAACGCATGGTCATACAAAAGGGTAACATGTTTCACTAATGTTTGGTGTTTGCGGGTGGCCAAGTGGGCCAATTCTGGGTTTCACGTGGCACAATGATGTCACCATGACAAACAGCATGATATAAGCAAGGCATGGCAAAGGAAGAGTGACATGGATCATAAGATGATGTGGCAAATGACATGACAGATGATGTGGTGGTGACACGGTGAAAACGACGTGACAAACATTCCAAATGGCAAGTTCTTATTAGTTCTCAATTTTCGATATGGTAGTCTCTAAAGCCTTGATATCCATACCAAGGACCAATTTGGCAAAGCTTTTCAACATATTTGGTCTTTTGGCTAAGATGGCGTAAATTCGGCAAATTGCTTCAAATACAACAGAAGGACCGATTTCCAAGCTATCCGAGCATCCGCTGATCTAGGGTTCCATTAGCTCACAAGTTTATTCGGACCGGATCCAGATATTATGAGGAAAGAGGTTGGACAACTATGAAAATACCCGGATATTCGGGGTTCCATGAATCTGGAAGGTATACATAATGATTTAATAGCCAAAGGATTGAATCCGGATTTGAAATTATTTTAAAGTCAATGTTCCATCGGGTTGAGGTTCCGCCACGCCATCCAGATATCCAACAATCTATGGTTATTGGATGCAAAAAATTTGACAAATGAAAATTCACTGGATACCATATTTAAGCTCAAAGAGTAGTGATCACAACCCTCAGTTGTGGGTGTTAGACAGGCAAGCGCCCATAAGCCTCTCAGCCTATCGGCAATTGGAGTGAGAAACAGGCAAAATAAGGCTAATGAATGGCGAAGCGATGGGGCCGACAGAGCGATGAGCAGGCATTTAAGGTCGTAATCATGCCCCAGGTCACAAGGGACTACAAACTAAGAAATTTAGGGCTAAAGCCTGTCGACCATCGGCTGCGACAAAATATGCAAGAAAAGCCGACAACCCAACAAATGGATAAATGCCTAGGAGTTTAGTCACAAGTTCCGCCTCTTGGACACATGAGGAGAAAGGCCAAAGAAAAGGAGCTATAGAACCCCTCACACCTTTGACAAATTCAATTTTTGATACAGTCAATCTGCATGAATGATTAAATCAATCAAACAAATTTTTCCATGGGTAAATACCATGGATGTATACCCATGGTAATTGAAGGTCCGAGACTATAAAAGAAGATGAAAAACAATGCAACAAGGTTAGTTGTCCTGAAAAGAAATTGAGGCCGAATGAGAAAAGAGTGCTAGCAATGTATTGTGTAGCAAATGAATATAAATTTTGAAGCCATTGTGTGAGATTATGTGAGTGCAGTAATGTGTTACTGTGCTTGAGAGAAGAATTTGTGAGCAGTAGTAATAGACCGAGCAGAAGAATTGTAGTGAAGAAAACATATTTGAATTTCTGGTTTGAGCAATGTTTGTATTGCAGAAGAATATTTAGTTGATTGAAAGCTGAAGTAGTTAATATTTGAAGATTAAATTGAGTAGAATGTGCCTAAAGATTTTAGTTTGAAAATGAATTAAAGAAGAAACTGCAAGGCAAAGCAGGTTGGTGGTTGAATATTAGAGAGTGGATGCTTCCTTTAGGTTGGGCTTATCAACATCAGAGAGTCAATACTTCATTCAAGTTGGTGCTTGTAAATTTAGGGGATGGGTGTCTCTTTCTGGTTGGTGCCAAAAAAGCTGATGTAACAATAGGTTGAAGCCTAAAACTATATTTAGACATATTTTGTTGTTTTCTCCCTTTATGGGTTTCCACATAAAGATGTGTCTCATATGTGCATGTTCTCTGATTTATGACATTGTGGTGTAATTGATCTATAATAACGTAAATAATCTTAAAGATTGTTAAAATTTACATAATATTGATTCTTCCAAACCCCCCTGCTCTCCCCCATCTAATTGATCTATAATAACGCAAATAATCTTAAAGATTGTTAAAATTATCTTGGTTTCTAACCAAATGCAACTTATGAAAAGAAAGATCAAGAATAATATTGATTCCGCCAAACTCCCCCACCCCCTCGTGTAATTGATCTATAATAATGCAAATAATCTTAAAGATTGTTAAAACTATCTTGGTTTCTAACAAAATGCAACTTATCAAAAGAAGGATCAAGAACAATATTGATTCAGGAAGCAATGGAAAGAAATATGTAAGTTTGGAAAAAGGGCCAAGGTATTGCAATATGGAAAAGATATGAAGTTTACAAGTAGGCAACTAAAAAGCATGAAATCCCCAATGGAGAAATACAAGAGCAAAACAGAAGCTTATAAATGTAGAGAAAATTCAAAGGGAGAAGCTGACAGAGCAAGACAAAATTATTAAAAAGCGGCAGGAGAAAGTCAAGCATCTGGAATTAGAGCAATCTCTTGGGTTTCCAGAATTGCACTATTCTTCCCAGCCAGAGGTTTCAGTGGGCTCCTCTGGACATGAGCAGGGTAAAGCAATGGAAGAAAACATTACGGATCAGTACTCACAGCAAGCCAAACAGGCAGCCCCCACCATTTCATCCTATGTTGCTGTAAGAATGAAATTTTCCGCCATGGGCATAGTAAAAATCATGTTTAAATTTTGTAATGCTTTTAGATGTTTTTTAAAAGCATAAGGCTTTACACAAGCCGAATAGTGAACAGTATTAGAATTTTGCAAATAGGTCAGATAGGAAATAGCCAGTGGCAAACACTGAATCTCTTATGATGGCATTTTGGACCAGATAACCTCTTTTTGTTTGTATTAAAAGTCTGGATGTTACAGCCACAGCCCCTCTTAATACAAACAGGAACTATTCTTGTTTAAAAAAATATATTACATGATTTAGACTCTTGACTCTAAAGCTGATAATCATCTATTTAAGCTGGATGGCAAATAAACCCAATTTTAGTTTCCACACCCTACACTACTGTGTATCACAAGTCCTTTAATAAGAGTATGAGCTCAATTTCAAAATGAACACAAAACCCCATCTTTCTCGTCTGCTTTTGAAGAGAAAAGCAACATTGGGACTCATAATAGCATACAAATATATGTGAACCAAAAACCACACTCTCTATGCAGTACTACCCAACTAAAATGAAGCATAAAAAACATAAAAAGTTTCGAAACCTTCTCCCTAAAACGCAAATATATTGTTAATCATAATCACATTGAAGCATGGGATTTGAGTTTGACATGCATTAATATTGTTTTTGCTATTAAGAAATCATGTTCTATATCATATTTTGCTTTGAGTGAAAATATGTGAACCAAAAGCCACTCTGTATGCAGTACTAACCAACTAAACTGAAGCATAACAGACATAAAAAGTCTCCAAACCTCTCTCCCTAAAACACACATATATTGTTAATCATAATCACATGGAGTCATGGACGAGACAGATTTGAGTTTGACGTGTCTAAAATAATTTTTTTACTATTAAGAAATCATGTTCTATATCATATTTTGCTTTGAGTGACAGCTAATCATTTAGCCAGCCATACATCCACCTAGAATCCAAGATATGACACATACAATATCTAAACTTAGAAAACAAGAACTTGACATGAGATAAAGCTTAATGCAAAATAAATATAAGTGATTATGCATCTGTAGGAACTTTTTTCCTGTATAGCATGTCAAGGTAGATTTACTTCAAAAAGGCAAAAATGCCATAATATGACACATTTGACGGAACAATTCCATGTGAATTTGTATGCCGTAGCAATAGAAAGTACTGATAAGCAATGTTCCACCAAGTTTCAGGTACGAGGAGGCGAGGGCGCTGGGACACACAGGAGCAGTCTATGCAAAAGCTCCCCACCAATTTTTAGGAAAAGAGGAGGCATCAAGGTCTTAAAAACTTATAAATATAAATATAAATCGATGAATTATATAACTGAAACAAATTTAAAACGAAAAGCATGATCATTGATATCATTATCATATAACTTATAATCATACATCATACATGTAATTTTGTGACTGTACAGTGTAACTACTAGTCTACTAACTTACTAACAATGCACAATGAAAATAAATTATAAAATTATAAATATTTAAAGTCTTAAACTTTAAACTTTAAACCATCTTGATGTTCCACTTCCAACTATGAACACTGCATATTGAATAATATAAAAGTCAAGTTTGATACATGAGCGACAACGTTCCGTTCAATGAAGGAGCAGACACGAGGCTGCTTGGCGATGGCAGCAGTGTTCAGTTCAACGAAAGAGCAAACATAAAATGAAATGTGAAATTAACATAATGTAAACCCTTCACAGTCGGTCAACACTTATTAGAAATTACGATAGCTACTGTCAGTCCACGGTAGCTACTGTTTGGATTTTCATGCTTGCTTAATCTTTCAATTTCATGCTAGGCTCCCATCTGTATACTCTTTTCTCTATACAGTGTTACCTTTGGATTATATCTCGATATATATTAATGGCACCTCAAGGGTCACAGTGCTTCAATTAATGATATATCGAAACAAATTTCACCGAAGACTGCGCCTTCAACGTTATATTAAGCTCACTGGAAAATTAAACCAAAATAACTTCTTAAACTAATTTTTCCCAGCTTTAAAGTAGCTCAAAACTCCTAGTCCACTTTAACATTTTGAAGCTTATTCAGATTTTCAGTCATCTTAACAGAGATTATTTAATTTATTTTGGCAAATATATCGGCTAGGCAAGGCAAAATGACCCTGGTTCTCTAAGGCACGCTCCAAAAATAATCTGCAAATTTAACCCTGGTCAAATTATCTCGATTGGTTTTTCCCTGACCTAAAAAACCCAAAGAGAAATGGCACTGAGTACATCCGCGTTCATAACATACTGCAAATATTATTCCAATAGCTACAGCTAACCTGAGACAAGCTAAGATCAAAACAAAAACCTAAAAAGCGTGTGTTGAATATATGTCGAAATCCATGCTGTATTTAGTGTATGTCAGTCCACAATTAGTGCAAGTGGTATTATAAATGCTACAGTTGCGTAAATTTTAACCCTTATTGAATGTGCAAATTGCCTTTGCTCTAGTTGGGAGAGAACAAAAGCAACCAAACATAATACAAAAACAAACTCTTATAGAGAACGCTGAAGGACATGAGAAGGAATATATGTTAAATACACCTGAGTAAATAAGAGACTAGGTTGGATTTTTAAAGTCTACAAATTGCCCTAACGAAAAGAAAGGGGCATAATATGACATAAACTCATTTAAAACCCTAAATTTTCATCGGAATCCAAGTTAAATATAAACAAAGGCAGTAAAATTACATCATTTACAATAGCGATCGGCCTTCTTCTTAATCCTCTCATCCAAGTTTTCTTCTGCAGACTTGGGATTGGCAGCAGCATACCCAAATTTTCTGGTTTCCACAGGGAAAAGCTCTTCGTAATTCTTGCGCGATGCTGCATCGATGGCATAACCCACGCTACCACCTTTAGCTGTATTAATGCTATTATTGTTACTGTTCTCTTGTTTTTCTACTTCTGGGTTTTCGTTCTGGGCTTCTTCGGCCGGCATTTTTGTCTTGTTCTTTTTGCTCTGTTTCTTCTTGGCGATGGTCTTGTCTGGGCCAAGTCCGCCCTTAAAGACGAGCTTGCCTCCCTTGACTCGCTCGTAAGGGCTCGACATGGAAAAGAAAGAGCTTCTTCGGCTTCTTTCGCTCTGTTATGGACTCTGAAAACCCTAGTTTCTCTTGTCAGACTTTTGTCGAACAAGCAAGCTTTTGGAATCACGACACCAGTAATACTCATGAAACCAATTGGCTTATGGAGTCAGTCTGGCCGCTTATATTTCCGTGAAGAAAATTAAAAAAATAATAATAAATAATAAAAATAATAAAAAACAAATAATAAAAATAAAAAATAAAAATAAAAATAAAAAATTATTACCAATTGAGACAGTCTGGCCGCTTAAAAATATTCCCGCGCGCCAAAAAGACAAAACAAATTAACCAATTGAGACCGGCTGGCCGCTTAAAAGTATTTTCTCGGCAATTATTATAAATGAGATTATAAAAAAATGGATAGAATTGTGATTTTTAAGTTTTCGAAATTGAATTTCTACTATACTAGCTTGGTTATAAAAGTTACACGGTTGACGACCCCGATCAGGTTAGAGTGCAAGAGGCTTGTCCCACTTGGAGCCCAAGCCATGTATGATCTTATGGTTATTAATGTGGGAGGGTGGTCATGGCAGGTGCCTGATATATATGACAGATAGAGGTGATGCGAGGAGGCGAGGGAGAGAGCAAGTTGGGCGGCAAGGCGTAACAAGAATTAAATAGTCAAGGTGGTGTAGGATATCACTAGTGCTTTGCATGCAATTTGGTTGTGGTGTATTGTAGTTCTGGGAGCTGAGGTCGAGCTCCTTTTCTGTGGCAAGTTTAGACAACAGGACTTGGTTGTAGAAGAGTCTCGGCGCAGACTTTATGGCGATAGTTTTAGGGTATGTGTTCTCTCTTCCCTTTAACCCTTGCTAGAGACATATCGAAAATGTGATAGTAGTTCGTAAGATTTTAGTTCCCTCTTGTGAATGGGTGACTGTGAGATTCGGTATGGTCTGTTTGTTAGATGGGAATGTGGTTGAATCTGTTGTTTCTAAACCGGTTTCGGTCCTGTATGGTATTTTATTGCTTCACATGGGAATGTATGGCGTAGTATGGACCTTCTGTCTTTGCGGGAAGGGTATCTGTCATGGTCGGCATGATTGTTTCTATATTTGGTCGAATTGGTTTACAATTAGGACCTGTAGGATGTCGGTTCGGTTCATTGCTACTCTGAATTTCGATGTGCGAAATGGCCTAAGGAATGGGCTGGCAATCCCTTCCTCGGAAGGAGATCGACCCACCATGGTTTGTATTGTTTCAATGTGGTGCTAGAGCACGAGGTGCTAGCAGATGGAGAAGAGTACCAATGGAAGGGGGACGCCCAGTTCTGTTGTATTTTTATTAGAAATAAACCTAATTTTATATGTCCCCTCTTTTTGTTCTTTGTTAATGCACCAGGTGTTAATAGGTTGAAAGCCCACCCAATCTGTGAGCTGTGGGCTTCTGGTCAACTAGCGGTTTGGCTCAAAGATTGTCATGTTGTTCAGTGGGAGTTGGTGAATGTGGCTCAGCCAATGCAGTGAAAAAAGAAAATGATACAGGAGGGCGCAAGCATCGCTGAAATACGGCACCTCAAGAGGGTAGAAGAGCTTCCTCCTCGCAACCACCAAGGCGGACTAACCAGAAATCGTTGACTCGGCATATCAGTGTTGTGGCTCAAGCTTATGTCACAGGCACCCCTGCCCAGGTGAGACAGATGATTGCAGGTTGGGAGGCAGACCTCAACCAACGAGTCGAGCAGGAGATACAGGAGGAAGAATGGAGGATGTTGGTTCTGCATCCCGACAATACCCGTAACAAGCTTACATAGTATAAAAAATAAATTCATTTCTATTGGATGATGAGGAATATAGTGGCCAGAGAAATTATGAACACAAGTTTCATTAAAACTGATCCAAGATTTCAAGAAATCCAAAAGGAATTCCAACTTGTCCAATTTCAAATTCAGCAACAAAATGTTCAGTTGGGTCGTATTGAACAACACATCAGGTGCCCGCCTCAGTCAGATATTCTGGGTTCCAGTGCAAAGGACCCAACTCCAATGGAGTCCTCAAAGGACTAGCTCTAGATGTTTTTTGTTTTGTTTTTGTGACTGTTGTTAAATTTTGATGTTGTATATGTCTTTAAGTAGCACTGCTATTAGTAGGTTAATAGTGAACTCAGTTCTAGACATTTAGGCCTATAAAGCTAAGTTTGACAGACTTAAGAACTTCAAATTTTGGATGGCATATAATGCATTCCGATGGAAAACAGACCTAGTTTCCCGATGGGCAGGTTGAGGCCACAAAATGTCTATTATGGTTTGAAGCCATGAAATGTCTATTATGGTTGTAATCTGCTTTTTATGAATGAATGAAGGGTCCTACTAAGCTTTAAAAAAAAAAGTTACACGACTAACGAATGTGGATAAGCCAATCAATTTTATATGTCAATTTTTTTTTGGAAAAATAAAATTATATATTTAAATCAAAATTTTAATAATTGAGTTTTTTATATTTAATTAAAACAAAAAAACAAACAAAAAAACAAACAAAAAAAAAAAACAAACAAACAAACAAACACCTCAAGTTTTTAATAAATTATATATTTTAAATTTTAATATAATAATTTAATAAGTTAAATAGCTGTGAAATATGGATAGGCCAATCAATTTTATACATTGAAAAATAAAATTACAATATTTAAATTAAAATTCCAAGAATTTAGTTTTTTTATATCCAATCTACATAAAACTCTAAGTTAGAGGTATATATACAATTTAATAAACTTAAAAACTCTATCCATGAGGTGTAGACTACTTGGTTTGTGTGGGGTTTAGTCCCTGTGAGGTCACATGTTCAAATTTCATGGGGAGGGGTTTAGGATGGAAGCCACTTTAGGGGAAATTAACTATCCCAAGGGACATACAGGCTCGATCCAACCTCGCACAATCTTGGAGAATCGCATCTCATTATGGGTGGATTGATCTTCTTCCATCTAATAAATAGGCTAGCCCTGACCTAAGCTCAGCCTAGTCACATAGTTGCATGTGTGGCGGAAGGCGTCATCGGTGCATACTTTGACACTCATCATTGTCACTAACCATTCCTTACTTCATACCACTTTCTTCACCTCAAGCTTATAGTCATTGTAAGTTTATATTAATGACAGGTTAAATCTCCTTCCTCTTCATGTCGAATGGGAAATTTTGGATTTAAAATAGGACAGTCAAGATGAAAAAGGAATACAACAATTAAATACATCTTCACCATTCAATTTGAAAACTCCCTTCTAACCTAAAATATACACATCCACAACAAAATAAATTTTTATTTCCCGGAAAATCCAAATTCATATTATATTTAGTTTATGTAATTTTAATAATTTATATTTACGATTTAATCATTTTTATTAATTTTGATAATAATAAAAAACAATAAAATATTAAATCATAATATATTTAGATGAAACAATCATATTGATATATTTAACTTATACCATAAAATATCCATATTTGTGTGTTTATATTTCTAATCATATTGATGTGCATATGTTATGTGGATTTAATGATGTCCAACATTTGGGGTGGCCTCACCACCCATCATCATGGACTCCAATAAAGCATAATTGGTAGTGAGACCACTAAAAAAGTTGAGCATCATTAAACTGCACACAACATATATCCAAAAATTGACATCAACACATTTATCCATATAAAATCATTGTATATACATAAATTGGTTAAGATGTTTAACCAATATTTACATTTCTAAAAACAACTCCTCTATATTACCTTGTACTAAGGTGATTGATTCTTATTTTCAAAGTTTTCAAACATAAATACATTATTGATCTAAAATTAATATCATTGTTATATAAAACATGACATAGCTAGGGATACCTTTGACCTCAACCCATCACATACCTTATGTAATTTCAAATATTAAAAGTTTTTTCTTTAATACGATATGATTTATTTTGTGAACTGTAAGGCTTTGAATTGAATGGGTGTTTTGTTAAGGTACTATCGGTGAATCGGTCACTGGTTCAAATTCCTCATGCATGTTTACCCCACTAATATATATATATATATATATATATATATATATATATATATATATATATGATTTATTTTATCCTAATAGATATGTTTTTCTTGTTGATGAATTTGTATATTATTTCCTTTTTATTAAGGGGAATCTTTTTATTTTTCTATAAAAAAATTCATGTGTTTACCCCACTTGTATATATAATTTTATTAATTTAAATTATTTTTTTTAGATTTAAATTTATGAAAATATATTTATCATTTCACATGCTTTTTGTTATTTTGTACCTTTGTAGTCTCGTTGGTCAATTCAATATTAAGAGATTTGATCCATCTTGGTGCTTGGTAGATCCGAAGTTAAGATGGATCTAGATTGATTTAATTATTAATTATAACCAACCTAGATCCATCTTAACTCTAGATCCACCAAGTGTTGGGAAGGATCAAATCTCTTTTCACTCTAAAAGAGATTTGTACCTCAAAAGATTTGATCATTATTGAGGCTGGGTAGATCTCGAGTTAAGATTGACATAAATTGGTTTAATTATTAATTATAATTATAATTATTTATTTATTTTAATTTTTTAATTTAATTTGATGGAGTCAAAATGTTTTAATTAATATTTTTATTTTATTTTATTTTTAGATTTTATTTTACTTTTGTTTTTGTTTTGTGTAAATTGACCGAGTCAAAATGTTTACATAACATAACAGGATAGGACAGGACAATATCTCCTCCATATTGGATTGAGAGGTACTCTCCAGCCCAATATGGAAGAGATATCTTTCAAAAGAATGGTTGATGGAGAACTTGGTCAAATTACAAAAAAAAAAATTACTAATAACCATCCTAGATCCATCTTAACCTCGGATCTATCAAGAGTCGAGAGGGATCAAATCTCTCGAGGCACAAACCTCTTTCTTGAGTGCAAAACTTGAGGAAAGGTTCGCACCTCAAGAGATTTGATCCCTCTCAGCGCTTGATAGATCTGGGGTTAAGGTTGGTTATAATACTATATAATATCTATATGTATATCTATGTGTCTATTTCTTATTACCTCTCTCTATCTCACCCCTCAAACATACACACTCTCTCTCCATATCTATCTATCTCACTGTCCCTCCCTCTTCCTCTCACTCTCTCTCTCCCCCCTTCTCTCCCTCTTCTCTCTTGCTCTCCTCTCTCTCTTACTCTCTCTCCTTCTCTCCCTTGAGTCCTCTCTCTCTTCCTTCCTCTGTCTCCCTCTCCCACTTGTTGAAAAATGTAACTAGGCTCGGTCTTCATAAAATGTATTTGTCAAAAGAATTTTTATTATTGTTACAATGACTTATTAAAACATGGGTTTCATGCTTGGGTCATCATTTTATTAGTCAAAGTGCCCATTGTGGACTCCTAGGACTAATAAAGAGTCATTAGAGTCATTGTATATTTTATGAGACCCTTCTTGGGCTTTCGAACGATGTAAAAAGAATTATTTTAGAGTCAAAAATGAATTATGTAACCTCCACACTAAGTCAGTCTCAAGAAGATCAAGTTGGCCTCAAAGAAGGTAGTTAGACCTCATTGGAAGACTATATATACAATGCAGTTCGACTTCAATTGAGCATCTCACTCTCTCAAGCATAGTTCGATATTGGAAGCTAGAAGTTGAATGTTGGGAAGAAGTGTGAAGTTGAAGGAAGGGGCTAAAAGAGTGTGAGTTTGGTCAAGGAAGAAGGGAAGAAGAAAATCAAAATTTTGGTCTCTCTCTCTCTCTCTCTCTCTCTCTCTCTCTCTCTCTCGTGTGGGATGATTTAGGAGATCAAAGTCTCCTAGTTAAGGTCGAAGTTGTTGCTAATGTCGGAAGCTGCTAAGTCAAAGTTGCTAGGGTCGAAGTGTTGTTCCTGCTAGGTCGAAGGTTGGATCGAAGAAGGAGAGGCTAGCTTGGTCTGAACGAGTTCTTTGTCTAGGTTGAAGAGTCTCAAGGAAAATTATTGAAGGAAGAGATTTTGACAGGGTTTTCCCCTAGATAGGGGTTTTTCCCTGGCAGAGTGATCTTCATGCACACATAATTTGGTAATTTCTTGATGAGATATAATATAACAAATAAGTAAAATAATGCAACATAATTCACAAGTAATTATAAAGAAAGAGAAATCTAACCCTAATCCTACTAACATTGATTTCTTAACATGGTATCATAGCTAAGGTCGAAGAAGATAGAAGATCACTTCGTTGGCTTAAAGGAAATGATTACTCCCTCTATGATAAGAATGGGAATCACTTCTATAGGAAGATGGATTAAGAATATTGTTTACTACTTATTCAACAAGGTCAAAAGTCAAGGGTTCTTAGATGCACTTACACGATCCCTTAATTGTAACAACCCTTGTGAAAATTCCATGTAATAAAAGTTAACAAAGGAAAAATAATAACCACAATTGATGGGACACTTTTTCAAAGTTGAATGTTGGGCAAAAGCATAGTGATGGGGATCATTGGTGATTGATTAATGGCTAAGGAAATTGGCAAAGGCAATGAAAAAGGCTTTGGAAGGGAAAAGTGGCATTTTGGCACATTTATTTATAAAAATAATGGAAATTAGGAGAAAAGGGAGGTGAAAGGTCACAGGTTACATGTGAAGAGGAAAATGAAGAAAATAGAGGCCTCATTAATAAAAAGGCTTTTGAGGATCAGTTGACGGACTTTAGTTAGTTTAGTTTTGGAGCTCTCTCTCTATTCTCTCTCTCATACTCTTGGACACTTAGAGTTTCTTGGATCACTCTTTGAGGAGTGTGGAATACTTGGAGTTTTGGAGCAAGAAGGAAAAGGAAGAGTAGGAAAGCGCAAGAGGACATCGGGATCAATAGCTACAACGGGTTTTTCTTGCAGGTACCGAGTTGCATGTATGTTTTCCTCACTAGTTTTGGCATGCATGTGGTTTATTAGTCATGATATATCATTGGCATGGAGGATTTCCTGGATTGACAATGGATTTTCCTAGCCTTGTCATTTCCTGGATAGTCATGGTGTTGTGGGTTCATTTCTATGTTTTTCTAGTTGGTTCTCATGTTTCCTTTAGCTTGGGTTGAGTTACTAATTTTTGGAAGCCCTGGTTGGACAAATGCTCTAGAAGCCCTATAACAGCTTGGGTTGAGTTACTAGTCCTGGAAGCCTTGGTTGGACAAATGCTCTGGAATCCCTTGGTGGATTGAGTTACTATTCCTGGAAACCCTTGTCGGAAAAATGCTCTGGAAGCCCAGCGGCAGCTGTGGGTTGAGTTACTAGTCCTGGAAGCCTTGGTTGGAACAAATGCTCTAGAGCCCTGAAAGGCTTGGGTAGAGACCAATCTAGTGATGGTTTGTGATGTCTGACCGTGAGGTGGAATCATTGTTTCATGGTTTGAGGTGGTTGGCATCTTGGTTCAATTTTGATGGATTGTTTCATGAAATCCCATATTCATGCTTGGAATATGGCACATAGGTGACTGGCTGAAGAGAGATTTGGCTTAGCCATGTCTACGGTGGGGTGGTTCGTGGAAGTCCCACACCTGGTCGGCCTTTACATCATTAATATGAGGTTATTTCTCCTTGTTCATTCATGAGTATTATACTGGTTTATATGTGGATGGTATGGTTGTTGTTTCCTTGGTATTTCTATTGTTATTATGTTGGTTATGAACATGTATTATGACAGTCGCTATGTATGGCTCTCATCATGTTTTTACTTGTAAATGAATGAGCAATGTATATATGGCCTAATAAATGAAATTGCAGCTAATGTGTTGAGGCACCAATGCTTCTTAGCAATTCTTAGATAAGTATGATACCTCTATGCTTAGTTATGTTGTTAAGACCTGTAGATCTCATGTTTGCGACATGTTTGAAGAAATGCTTGTCATGGCTAGTAGGGGTCTAGTCGAGTCCTTGTTGATGTTTTTGCAAATGTATCTTTGCTCCGCTGTGAAATTTCATTTCTGAAGGTATCATTGAGTTCTGGGTAGTGACTTGGGCTCTGGGCCTGAAAAAGTGGCACAAATCCTAGAGTCGCAGGCACAACACTAGGGAAAAATGTCCCCAAACGCTCGTTTTCCCTTCCTGTGGGAGCGTCTGGAGACTCCTGGATGCATGCTTGCCCATATCAAGGGAGCGTCCAGGGGTTTGATGTATTAAAACTCTAGTTTGTCTTAGGGGATGGTTACTTAAGTGGTTGGGATGGCTCCTGGGAGTTTTGTTGTTGATGTGGAAGCTCTTTGTGATGTGTTCCTCTGATTCCACTTCCTTAACTGACACATAGGGAGTTGAATCATATCATATTAACTTCTCGTCACATGTTTACCCTCGTTGCCCGGTTTCTTGGGTATATGTGGGAGGAAGGTGTTACAAAGTGGTATCAGAGCATGTTTCACCCCTCATACTAGATGGGTTGTGTGTTGGTCATGCATTCATGTCGGTTGCGTATATGTTTCTAGTGTTGTAAGACCGTGTGTTTGTTACACTTGTATGGAATGTTTTTAGTTGCAGCGAGGTCACCATGGGAAGTTGATGGTGTCATTGTGGAGTGTGTCGTCATGAGTGTATAGTTGATTATGCATTGTTTATGCACGTTAGTATTCACATGTGGTCAAGTGTACAGTGATGTGGTGGTTGTTGTCATGCATGAGGTCATAGTATGTGTAGTTGATATGGTCATGCATTGATGACTGGACTCTAGCTAGAATGATGGTTATATGGTTATATGCTTATGTGTTATATTTATATATGTTGTCATGATTATGTTATACATGTATTATGTTGATTTGTTGATCCTGCAGACGAGGTATCCTCCCTAAATTATGCTAAGGTACATTGGTTTATTGTGATTTGGTTTAGCTGACATGATATGCCTTGCAAGAAGAATATCAAAGATGATTAGCAAGATGGTAGACTACAGTTCCCGAGACTCTCCCTATGGATCATATGCAGCGTGGTGTTGGGCACTCTTATGATTTGGCAGACACACTGAGAAGCTTAAAGGCATAAATAAGGAGTTGTAAGGCAGACAATGACATAATCATATAGGCACAGGAGAAACAAGCAGAGGTAAATGCAGTGATACTTCAAAGTTTGTTAGAATTGCAGTGACAGGGACCACTTCAAATCAACCATGAGAAGGAGGACAAAAATAATGGGGCATATGGCAATAGGTCTCATGGTGAGTATAGGTTGGATGGAGAGGGCACAATCAGATATGGTATGTCCTTGGATACTTTAGATAGGAGAGGTGATGTACGCAGGTACTATTCTATTTTTGGTTCTGACAGACATTATGATCAACATTGTTATCATCCTTACAATAGGAGTGGCAGGGGATATTTTCCAAACAATTTTAAGAACGAAAAGCCACCTACATTTTATGGAGAGAAGAAGAAATCACAGGATGTAGAGGCATGGTTGCTTGGTACGAGGATGTTCTTCAGGTTGCATGATTATTCAGAGAACATGAAAGCCATAATAGCTACATCCAGTCTCAAAGGTAAGGCAGCTATTTGGTGGGAATATGTGAAGAATGTCAGAGGTATTCATGAGGAGGACTTGACTTGGAATGAGTTCAAGAGACTATTCAAGAGGAAGTAACTATCGGAGAAATACTTTGATGATAGGGAAAAATAATTCTATGAGCTAAAGATGGGATCGATGACCGATGAGGAGTACACTAGCAGATTCTTGGAGCTAATGAGGTATGTGCCTTACGTCAAGGAGGAGAAGGCCAAGATTCATTGGTGGATTATCGATTGCATTTAAGGGTATGATTGAGTTCGATGAACCTAGATCATTAGAGGAGGCCATCTGAAAGCTAAAGCATTCCTATGAGCAATTAAAACGCATATATGAGACTAAGCCAGACTAGAAAGGTAATGCAAAGAACAAAGGAAAATGGGACAAGAAGTGAGCAAGACCACAAGGTACATGTAATAAAGAGCATGCAACGTGATCTAAGAAGTTCAATGCATCTGACAGAGGATAGGGACTTTGATCTGAGGAGCAGAATAAAGATCTTGTGCAGTGTTGGACTTGTGGAGAAGAGCATCGTAGGAGAGATTGTCCACAACATCAGGGTCATAGACCACAGATCTACAATGCTTGGTAGGCACAAATAGTGGGAGATATTGGACAAATTATTACTAGGATCTATGCAGTGCTAGATAACAAACGGGCAAACCATCAAGCATCTATCATTGAGATGGATGGTAAGCTTTGTGATCAAGTTGTTTCTATTTTGATTGACCCTAGATCTAATTATAGTTATGTTAATCCTGACTTGGTGGATAAGTAAAAAAGAAGTGCATGCAAAGTCTTGGCTAGTGCAGTTGGCTACAAGTACAAAGAAGTGAGTTCATCACTGGGTAAGAGCTTGTACATTTGATTTGAATGATATGCCTACCTTAGCACATTTGAATGTATTACCGTTGGGATCATACAGTGTGTTGTTGGGCATGGATTGGTTGTACATTCATAGAACCAAGGTGGATTTTTATGACAAATCCATTGAGTTCTTGGATGAAAATAGGGAACAAAGAGTCTTGCGGGGTAAGAAGAAAGCAACATCAATTAGAATTGTGACAATTATGCAGGCCAAGCATAGTCGCAGGAAAGGGTGTGTGTTATTTGCAGTGCACATTTATAGTGACAAAGGTAAGGAAGTTGAGGATGTAGATGTTTTGAGCAGGTACCCAGTTCTAGAGAAGTTTCAGGATGTACTTCTTGCAAATATTTCAAAGTTGCCACCTCACAGGGAAGTACATTGTTCTATTGAGTTGGTGCTAGGGGCAGCTTTGGCATCAAAGGCACCTTACACGATGAGTACACCCGAGTTGGTAGAGCTAAAGTTGCAATTGAAGGAAATGTTGAACAAGGGATACATTAGGCCAAGTATATCACCATGGGGCACACTAGTGTTTTTTGTGAAGAAGAAAGATGGTACTCTCAAGCTATGCATTGGTTACATGCAGTTAAACAAAGTGACCATCAAGAACATGTATCCTTTACCAAGGATTTGTGACTTGTTTGATCAGTTGAAGGGAGCAGCAGTGTTCTCGAAGATTGATTTGAGATCCGAATATCGTCAGGTAAACATTAAAGAAGAGGACATCTAGAAGACAACTTTCCGGACCAAGTATAAGCATTATGAGTTTTTTGTAGTTCCATTTGGTTTAACTAACGCTCTAGCTACCTTTATGTGCTTGATGAATAGTGTGTTGCATTTGTATTTGGACAAGTTTTTTATTGTGTTCATTGATGATATATTGGTATATGGAAGAACATGTCAAGCATTTAGTAGCAGTGTTGATATTGTTGAGAGAGCACTAGTTGTATGCTAAGCTCAACAAGTGTAGTTTCTTTCAGATTAAGATACATTACTTGGGACATGTGGTTTCCAAGGATGGCATAGCGATGGACCCATAAAAGGTAAGAGTTATCATGGAGTGGGCAGCTCCCAGGAATTTGGATGACGTGAGGTCTTTCTTGGGGTTAGCAAGTTATTACAGGAGGTTCATCAAGAGTTTCTTTCATATTGCTTATCATATCACATCATTGCAGAGGAAAGGTATGAAGTTTGAATGGACAGAGGAGTGTGCAACCAATTTTGATCAACTCAAGCAGTTGTTGACACATGCACTAGTGTTAAAGATTGTAGATCCGGACAAAGAGTTTGTAGTATGTACGGATACTTGCAAGAGAGGACTTGGTGGAGTCCTTATGAAATATGGACATGTGGTATGCTATAAGTCACAGAAACTGAATGAACATGAACAAAACTACCTGACACATGATCTTGAGTTGGCCACGATCATACGGTGGCAAATGCTCTTAACAGGCAGATATAGGTAAATCACATAGCAACTATGAGATCCTATGGGACAGATTTAAAGGATGGGATATTGCAGGCAAGTCAGCAGGATGACAAATATATGGAGATTGTGCACAGGTTGCAGTACAATACAGGTACAGGTACAGGTACATGTAGTGGTACAAGTAGCAGTACAGGTACAAGTACAAGTAGTGGTACAGGTATAGGTACAGATGCAGGTGCACAAGATGTGGACTATCATCTCACGGCATATGGATTGGTTAGATTTAGGGACAGGATATATGTGCTAGATAGGAGTGTGCTCAAGAAGGTGATCCTGAGGGAGTTTCATGTGAAACCATATTTAGGTCACTTAGGTTATCACAAGACGCTGACAGCAGTGAAGAAATTATATTATTGGCTGAATTTGAAGAGAGACGTAGCAGATTTTGTGGCTAGGTGCTTGGATTGTTAGCAAGTGAAGGCAAAGTGTAAGCATCTAGGTGGACTACTACAGCCGATTCCAATTTCAGAGTGGAAATGGGAGGTCCTTTCCATGGAATTTATCACCGCTTTTCCAAGGACAGTGAGGCAACATGATTCCATCATGGTAGTGGTGGACAGGTTGATAAAGGTAGTGCACTTCATTCCAGCGAAGTCTACATTCTCAGCGAGTGCTGTAGCACAAGTCTTCATTAAGGACGTAGTCAGATTGCATGGTGTTCTACATAAGATTGTGTCAGACAGGGATGCGAAGTTCACTTCCAAGTTTTGGAAGGAGTTATTTGTAGGTTTGGGACAGAGTTGGCCTTTAGTATAACTTATCATCTGCAAACAGATGAACCGATAGATAATGTCAACAAGATATTGGAGGACATGTTGAGGATGTATGTGATGCATCGGCAACGGAAGTGGGAAGAGTACCTTCCACTGGTAGAGTTCGCTTACAACAATGGGTACCAAGAGTCACTAAGGATGAGTCTATTTGAGGCATTGTATGGGTGGAGTTGTAATACTCCCATCAGTTGGAGTGATCTAGTTAACAAGGTGTTGATTGGACCGAACATGTTGGCAGACATGGAGTGGGAAATGCAGGTAATCAGGAATAATTTGAAAGCAACACACGATAGGTAGAAGAGTTATGCAGATCGGAATATTTTGTTCAAGGAGTTCCAGGTTGGGGAATAGGTGTACTTTCACATCAAACCAAAGAAGAGATTATTGCGGATTGGATCATTTTCCAAGTTGGCACCTCAGTTTTGTGGACCTTTTAGGATTATTGGGAGGATTGGGCCAATAATCTATCGACTTGCACTACATATGACTATTAAAATTATGAAACTACAGTCAAATTCCACTTTTGATAGCTCATATGATGAAGATAGTGATTTCAATAGATTCCTCTTTTTGAGAGGACCAAAATCGACCTAAAGATCACCTTATTTGGACATGCAGAAGTTGGTTTTTGAATTTATTTATTTACTCGTGTATATTGGATTAGGTCAGCCCTAAGCACATGTACAATTGGAGTCAGCCTCAACATCAAGTGGACCCTCATGAAAGCCTATAAATAGAAAATACCTCAATATCATTTGGACACAATAATCAAGCACTCTCTTCTCTCATTTGGTTTGCACGGGTCTAATGGAGGAAAGCTCGTGCAAAGAGTTCGAAGCTACAGGGTCTCAGCTCGCACGTTTCTAGGGTTTCTGAGTCTTGGACGCTTGCACGTAAATAAGGTTTTTTGTCCCTAAACGCTAGCACAATATGGTCATGGGAGCATCTGGGAAGTCTCAGATGCACGCACAGAGTCTTTATGGGAGCGTCTGGGAGGCTAGGGTTTCCGTAGTCCAATTTGGTCCCTGGATGCACGCACATAATGGTCTAGGGAGCATTTTTGCTACCATAGCCACTCACACAAAATACTAATGGGAGAGTCACGGGTTTGAGGCAGATCTGAGTATGTTTGGACCTTGGATGGCCTCATCCAAATCTCTAGAGAGCGTCTAGATTTGCCCCAGACGCACTCATCCAGTTCTACAAAGAGCGTCCAAATATGTCTTAGATGCTTGCACTCAGTATCTCTACATGCGTCTGGGACCTAAAGATGAGTTATCAGTATGCAACAGTGTTCAACAATGTTCAATGCAGTGACAACAGTATCCAGCAGTTAACTACAGTTAGTGATAGTGCATTACAGTCCTTAGAATCAAGATCTTTGAATATAAGTTTGTTTAAGGTCGTGTTGTGGAGGATCTACTTGTTTTTGTTGCTTTGATGAAGATATGGATCATTGTACTCTCTTTTGCTGAATCATTTGATGACGATCTAAGAAGAAGAATAATTTACAAGGGTTTTCCCCATAGTGGGTTTTCCCCTGGTCTCCGACCAACCCTGGTGTCTCTATGTGTGCATGATTTTCTTCTATTGTTCCTTTATGTTCTACTGCATTGATGATGATAATGTTGTTATTTCTTCATAGTTGCATATGATGATGAATAATGGTGTAGATCTAAATAATGTTATAATGTTATGGGGTGAACTTAATATGTTAATGAAGAAATGCAATTATCTAAGAAAAGAACAATGTATCCCTATGAAAAATTAACACTGAGAGTGAAATTCCATCATGTTTTCCACGTGTCATTGCTTAACAAGTATGCTAAAGATGTTGATCATGTGATTGACTGGTCTGTATTATAGGTGGAGCCAAAAGGAGAATTCCAGTCGGAACCACAGTGCATTTTGCAAATAAAGATGCTCATGCTCTGAAACTGAGCAATCGAGCAGGTTAAAGTGCAACGGAAGCACTTTAGGCCCGATGAAGCTACATGGGAGATGACATATTAGATGCGAGCTATGTATCCTTCTTTATTCAATGGTTGAGTGGATGTTTTGGTGTATGTTTTTGGTACATGTTTTGGTGATGTTTAGTATACGTACATATGTATATGGATGTAAATACCGCCATGAGTTTTGTTATAAAGCTCCAAAAAGTGGTATGGGTGTCATGTCATTATGATGTTATACTTGTTATGTTGTCATGTTGGCTTGATTCTCAACAAGATGATCATTGTAAATACTGTAATGAGCTAAGATATAAAGTTCCATGGGAAGTATGTTTTGCTTACAACAACCTTGTTGGTTGTAGGTGTTGTTGAACACCGAGGATGGTGTTCCCCTAAGGGGGAGGGTTTTGTAATATCCCTGGTGAAAATTCCATGTAAAAAAGTTAATAAAGGCAAAATAATAACCACGGTTGATGGGACACTTATTCCAAGATGAATGTTGGGCAAAAGCATAGTGATGGGGATCACTGGATATTGACTAATGGCTAAGGAAATTGGCAAATGCAATGGCAAAGGCTTTGGAAGGCCAAAGTGGCATTTTGGCACATTTATTTATGAAAATAATGGAAATTAGGAGAAAAGGGATGTGAAAGGTCACAGGTTCCATGTGACAAGGAAAATGAAGGAAAATAATGGAAAATGAAGAAAATAGAGGCATCATTAATAAAAAGGCTTTTGAGAATCAGTTGATGGAATTTTGTTAGTTTAGTTTTGGATCTCTCTCTATTCTCTCTCTCTCATACTCTTGGACACTTAGAGTTTCTTGGAGCACTCTTGGAGGAATGTGGCATACTTGGAGTTTTAGATCAAGAAGGAAAAGGAAGAGTAGGAAAGCGCAAGAGGACATTGGGATCAACAACTACAACGAGTTTTTCTTGCAAGTATCGAGTTGCATGCATGGCATACGCATGTGGTTTATTGGTCATGATCTGTCATTGGAATGGAGGATTTCCTGGATTGACAATGTATTTGCCTAGCCTTGCCATTTCCTAGATAACCATGGTATTGTGGGCTCATTTCTTTGGTTTTCTAGTTGGTTCTCATGTTTCCTTTAGCTTGGATTGAGTTAATAGTTTTTGGAAGCACTGGTTGGACAAACGCTCTAGAATCCCTGTAACAACTTGGGTTGAGTTACTAGTTCTAGAAGCCTTGGTTGGAAAAATGCTCTGGAATCCCTTGGTGGGTTGAGTTACTAGTCCTAGAAGCCTTGTTTGGACAAACACTCTGGAAGCCCAACGACAGCTATGGGTTGAGTTACTAGTCTTGGAAGTCTTGGTTAGCACAAACGCTCTAGAGCCCCAGAAGGCTTGGGTAGAGACCAATATGGTGATGGTTTGCGATGTCCGACCATGAGATGGAATCATTGTTTGATGGGTTGATGTGGTGTGGCCTCTGGAAGCCCTGGTTCAGTTTTGATGGATTGTTTCATGAGATCCCACATTCATGCTTGGAATATGGCACGGGGGTGACTGGCTAAGGAGAGATTTGGCTCAGCCATGTCTACAGTGGGGTGGTTTGTGGAAGTCCCACACTTGGTCGACCTTTGCATCATTAATATGAGGTTATTTCTCCTTGTTCATTCATGAGTATTATACTAGTTTATATGTGGATGATATGGCTATTGTTTCCTTGGTATTGTAGAAATTCCCATTATAGATCACCTGATAATGCAATATACTAAAGAAAAGTACAAGATCTACTTATACAACAAACTTGTGGAATCTTAATCAAATATGAACAAGATCAAATAGAACACATATAACTGAGAATGAGAAATCAATCACACATGAACACAGAAGAATACTCTGGGGAAAGCCTCAGCTAAAAACCCCGATCTTTGTATTATCATACAAGTGGAAATATGTTCAAATTACACAAAGAATCAGCTCACAAGCTATCTTTCTCTCTCTGTAATTGAACAAATACAGCTCACAGACTGAATATACACAAGATATGCCTTCCCTCAGCCCTCCAAGCCTCCTATTTCCTTGAGTAGTTTTCCTTGGGGTCCAATGCTGCCACCTGTGTGAAATGGCCTCATCACACACTCACCAAACCCAAAAGTAACTGCGCAATCTCCAAGGAAAGAATTCCTTCTGCATGCAAGAGATATCCTCCATGGAATATTCCTGCAACTGATAGTACATTGTCCCATCATCTGATCTCAACTGGGTCTCTATCTGAACTGATGTGCATGAGTTATTTATGAGAAAATATTCAGTTATCTGAAGTGCAACAGTTACATGCATGCATGCATTAACTAACTAAACTCATAATTAGTTCAAAAAACTATTTGAACTAATCTAACTGGACTTAACTAAGTTAACTGAGCTAACTAATTACAACTCATCCTTATCTCTTTAACTAAGGGATAAATTCCTCAATCAATGGGATAACTGTTGCATGTCCTCACATAGACTTTATGTCTGATTTTCTCCAACTAATTAACTCAAGATGAATTAATTAATTATTAATCAAACAGATGCTAAGAACAAATTTTAATTTTAATTCTCTATTTTAGTTCAAGGACTACTAAAATAGGAGGGTATCCCGAAATGCTATTTATGGAAGTGCTATTTTTAGCACTTCTATATTTAGCATTTCTTGTTGCTATTTTCAACTGGTATTTTTGTTGTTATTATGCTAGTTATGACCATGTATTATGACAGTGGCTATGTATGGCTCCCATTACGTTTTTACTTGTAAATGAATGAATAATGTATCTATGGTCTAATAGATGAAATCACAGCCAATGTGTTGAAGCATAAATGCTTCTTAGTGATTCTCATATAAGTATGAGACACCTACGCTCAATTCTGCTATTAAGACCTGTAGATTTCATGTTTGTGACATGTTTGAATAAATGCTTGTCATGGCTAGTAGGGGTCCAGTCTAGTCCTTGTTGATATTTTTGCAAATGTATCTTTGTTCCATTGTGAAATTTTATTTCTGAAGGTGTCATTGAGTTTTGGGCAGTGACACGGGCTCTAGGCCTGAAAAAGTGGCTCAAATCTCAGAGTCGATATTCCTCAGACGCTCGCTTGCCCTTTTTGTGGGAGCTTCTGGAGCCTTGTAGACACATGCTTGCCCATATCAAGGGAGCATCTAGAGGTTTGATGTACTAAAACTTCAGTTGGTCTCAGGGGTTGGTAACCTGAGTGATTGTGATGGCTCCTGGGAGTTCTGTCGCTGATGTGGAAGGTATGTGTGATGTGTTCCGCCAATTCCACTTCCTTAACTAACAAATAGGGATTCGAATCATATCCTAGTAACTTCTCGTCACATGTTTACCCTGGTTGGTCGGTTACTTGGGTAGATGTTGGAGGAGGGTGTTACAATAATGCATGGATCATTGACAGTGGAGCATCAAGGCATATGATAACGGAAAGTAAGTAACTACAAACTTTATCAAAGGAACCATATTTCCATGTAGTGGAATTGGGAGACAACAAAATCTATGTTGTTAGAGGCCTGGGATCAACATCTTTGAAGCTGGAGAATGGAGAAAAACTACATCTCAACAACACTTTTTCTCAACAACATAATATATGTCCCAGGTTTGAAAAAGAATTTGCTTTCAATTTCTTGCTTAGAAGATAAATGGGATAGAGTTTTTTTTGTTGATGGAAAGGTTTTTGTTTGGGGAAAGGAAAAGTAAAAGGTTGAAGAGATATTCGGGATATGGTGCATATATGGCAAGACTAATTGAAGCAAAACCATCTACTTTTGAAGAAGTTTCTCATCAAGAAGTATGGAAGAAAGCTATGCAAGAAGAATATCAATCCATCTTGAAGAGTGGGGTTTGGGAAATCATTCCTAGACCTAGTGACAAATCATTTGTCACCTCAAAATGGATCTACAAGATCAAACATGTTGTTGATGGAAGCATAGATAAATACAAGGCCAGATTTGTTGCAAGTGTTTCTCTCAAAAGGAAGGCATAGATTATGAAGAAACTTTTGCACCCATTGTAAGGTATACTACAATTAGATCTTTGGTTTCGTTGGTTGCTACAATAGGACGGAACATCCATCAAATGGACGTGAAGACAACATTTCTGAATGGGACCATCAATGAGGAAGTATACATTGAGCAACCTGAAGGCTTTGAGGAAAATGGCAGGGACACTCATGTCTGTAGACTCGAGGAGGCCTTGTATGGTTTGAAGCAAGATCCTAGGGCATGGTATGCAAGAATGGATGCATACCTTCTGAGAATTGGATTCATGAAGAGTTATGTTGATCCTAATCTCTACATCAAGGTTGTGAATAATGAGCTAGTCATTATTATATTGTGTGTGGATTCATCACAGGTGTGGAGAGAAGAATACAAGAATGTAAGAAGAAGTAGAAGTACAACCCGACAATCCTTCTACTATTCAAGAGGAAGAAGAAGGACCAAGTGAGCCTATTCAAGATGTGGTCATACTAAGCACAAGGAAGAGGCCAAATTGGTTAAAAGCCACTCTTAAAGATGTTGAAGGGAATAGAGCTGCGAAAGGAACCTTCAAGGAAAGAAAAAGGCTAAAGAGATATTCAGGATGCTGCATATATGAAAAGGACAATTGAAGAAGAACCATCTACATTTGAAAAAGATGCTCATCAAGAAGTATGGAAGAAAGCTATGCGGGAAGAATATCAATCCATCATGAAGAATGGGGTTTGGGAAATCATTCCTAGACCTTGTGACAACTCATTTGTCACCTCAAAATGGATCTACAAGATCAAATACGTTGTTGATGGAAGCATAGATAAATGCAAGGCCAAATTCGTTGCAAAGGGTTTCTCTCAAAAGGAAGGCGTAGATTATGAAGAAACTTTTGCACCCACTGTAAGGTATACTACCATTAGATATTTGGTTTCGTTGGCTTCTACAATGGGATGGAACATCCATAAAATGGATGTGAAGACAACATTTCTGAATGGGACCATCGATGAGGAAGTATACATTGAGCAACCTGAAGGCTTTGAGGAAAATTCAAGGACACTCATGTATGTAGACTCAAGAAGGTCGTGTATGGCTTGAAGCAAGCTCCTAGGGCATGGTGTTGGGTGTGGAGCTTGATTATCTTCTTTATTTATAGGTATCGCCACATTGGACCCAAATTCGTAATGTGGCAGCAACGCCACTCGTAAAATGTACACTGCAAGGGGGGTCCAAGGGAGGGAGCCCCCCTTGAAGGGGGATCGGGGGCAACACCCTCGAAGCTAAAAATAGATGTAAATTTGCCTTGTAAAATGTTGTAATTTCGTAGTCAATCTGAGCCGTTCATTAGGCGGAGATATGATGGTAGAAGTTATGTTTAATTTAGGGTTTTTTTTCCCTAGAATGCAACCCCTCTCTATATATGAGGGAATTGTATTGTATCTATGTAGATCTGTATTCTGAGTGAGAAAGAGAGAGGAGATTGTGTGAGAGCGACTAGGGAATTACAACAGATATGTTGTAGGTTGTATCTCTTCAGTTTGCTAGATAATATGAAAGGAAGGACTGGTTGTTTCTCTGTGGACGTAGCCCAACTTGGGTGAACCACATATATCTGTGTATCTCTTGTTTTATGTTTTTTATGTGTTTATATTTCTGCAATATTTTAAGTGTTCCATTGCTCTGTAATATATATCTTTTCTAACAACTGGTATCAGAGACGAAGGTCTATTTGGCTGATAAACTTGCAGGAGAGAAGGGTTCTGTTGAAGCCCCGAAAATCGAGTCGACAACAAGGGGGATACCCGCCCGGTCCGGACCTTGGTTGGCAGCTCCTTATCCGTTTGGTATAGCGGGTCCGACTGGGGATAATGGGACCAGTTTTCCAATCTAAGGGTGTGTGTGTGTGCAGAGTTGGATGATGCTGATCTAAGAGTTCTAATCTAAGCTACTTTAATCTAATTCTATGCTATTGTAATCTAATGAAAACAACACATCTAATCTATGCTAACCCGGGATGTATTTCTTCTATTATGCGATCTAAAGAGATTTCAAATAATAACTGGTAATAAAGATCATTCAGCTATCATAAGAATGGAAATCAATTAAGATGAACCACTTCGCATAAAAAGTTAGGCAAAACAGTTGTGAACAACATATCGCATAATAAGTTATTCATATATCAAACATAAATAAATGGCTCCACCGTACAAAAGTGCCAAATGGTAACTCAAACGTTCATGCAATAACATATAAACAACTAAAAACTGTATATCACTTTAAGAATATAAGCAGAAATGATCAAGAGATAAAAGTACCATTTATGACTGGTCCTACTCATAAGCTTCAAGCAACAATGATCTATCTCTTCTTGTTCTAATATCTACCAAGAGTACAGAAATGCAACATCAGTAGCAGATATCAAATGCAAACATCAATAAACCTTGATCCATTCATTCATCAAAACCTCCTCTGAGGGTGCAAAAGTGCATGTTCTGAGGACAAGTTTTTGACAAATTTCTGGACCCTTCTCTAAATGCAAGAGAAGGGTTTAAATACTGCTAACTAAATAACTTAATTACATAAATTTAGGATACGGTTTAAATGACCGCCCTTTATCTAAGCAAACTTATTTCTAAAAATTGAATCTAATTCCTAACTATTTCTGCATTTGCTCCTTAATGTTGCGAGCATGCAACATTTGCCTGGGAAGAGTCGGCTGGTTGTTTTCTGCTTTTGCTTAAGCTACGCAAATAGAAATGGCAAGCGCTGGCACCACTTTTTAGTAAACTAGAAGATATTTTTGGGAATCATCCTCTGGCTGGGTGAATTTACTGCGTATATACTTGGTAACAACCCAAATTTCTCTCAAATTGCTTCTGCTTTTGCTATCTCGGTTTCTGGACTCGTGGATGACTAAGCAAGTTAGGGACTTTGCTTTCTGAACAATTTTCTTAGCGATGCGCGATTAGCGCTAGGCGCTAATCGCGCATCGAAAACTGCCTCCGTTCTTTGATCCGGGCCTTTCTGGTGCGTTTTCCGCCTTTAGCGTTTTTTCCTTTACTGGGCATAAGCTTCAGAATTTTGTAAACATGCTGCTTTTGTGAGCTTTTGACCTTGAGTGTCGAATCGCCTATTGATATCAGCATCTGTTCAGTAATACTCTGAAATCTGCGTTTCTGTTGCATGCGGTATCCGTTTATGAGGACATCTCTTCTCTGTTCTCCGAGCATTGACGCTTTCCCTTTTTCCTTAGATGTTTCCTGCACATTGCTTCATGTTGTTTCCTGTTTTTTATTCCTGCAGTTAACTCAAAGGAAAAGAGTAATGATAATAAATTTTGACACGAAAGCTCTAAGCTCTATGAATGTATAAAATCATGACACCCATAGTGAATTGACTCTTCGAAAAACACAAAATTGTCCTTCATGAATACTTTGGCGTACATTCATTAATTTCCTTTAAGGCGCGTGCCCACTTTTTGGTTTAGGGACAGCTTTTCTTGAATGCTGAGCCGAGGAAAATTTGCGATGGGTGATTTCTGTGACTCGCATCGCAGCATCGCGGATCGCATTATCAAGATGTGTTATCGCAGAGTTTCCTGATCAGTTTATCACAGAATCGCAACATCGCATTTATTGCAAGATCGTAGCATCGTGTTTATCGCAAGATCGCAGATCGCAGCATCGCGTTTATCGCAAGATCGCAGATCGTTGCAATTTGTTAAGCTATTGTGTGCTGTTTATGCGATGTTCTGATATGCGATGTCGCATATCGGCAATAGGAGATTTCTTAAGATCTTCATTTATGGGCGCTTCTTAATGTATGCGATGCGATGAATTTCGTGTCGCTTCTTCGCAGTTTTTTATTGTGCTCATAAAGAAATGTTTTACTCTTCTCTGTGCGATGTATTTTTAAGGAGTATAATACAAAAAAAATTTATAAATTTTTTTGAATTTTTTACTAAGGGTCCCCACTTGTTTAGTGTTATTGCTAATACTAAAGAAGGAGGGGGGTTGTTGGTGGCCACAACAGGTTCCTAGTTCGAGTGGGAGCAATGGCAGAAGATGGTAGGTTTAGGGTCAAAAAATTTAACGACCAAAACTACCAATTGTGGAAGATGTAGATGGAAGATTATCTGTATCAGAAAGATCTGTACCTACCATTGAGCGGAAAGACAAAGAAGTCGACAAGTATGACAAACATAGAATGGGATATTATTGACAGAAAGGCACTTGGAACAATACGACTGCATTTAGCGGCATCGATAACCTTTAATATTTCAAAGGAAACAACAACGGAGGTTTTAATGTCAGCATTCGCCAAACTATATGAAAAACCCTCGGCCTCAAATAAGGTATTTATTATGAAACATTTATTTAATATGAAGATGTCAGAAGGTGGATCTATTGCTAATCATTTAAATGAATTTAATACAGTTACCAGTCAGTTAAGTTCTGTAGGGGTAACTTTTGATGATGAAGTTAGGGCTCTGTTATTTTTGTGCTAATTTCCAAAAAGTTGGAATGGTTTAGTTATGGCCATTAGTATCTCTGTCTCTGGATCTAGTACTTTAAAGATTGATGATGTTGTCAGTGCAATCCTTAGCAAGGAAATGTGACGGAAAAGCTCCGGTGAGACATCAGGTAATGCTTTGACTACAGAGACTAGGGGAAGAAAAATGGAAAGAGGAAAGAGCCCAAGATATCATAGTAAGTCAAGGAAAGGCAGATCCAAGTCCAGATCGGGGATAGTGTGCTGGAAATGCGGGAAGAAAGGACACCTGAAGAAATACTGCAAGTCTCGGAAGGGAAAATAAGGAGATACACAACAAGAAAACAATCATGAAGCGAATGTGACAGGTGATGTGTTGCAAGATGCTTTGATTATTTCATTAGAAAATATTATTGATGCCTGGGTGGTAGATTCAGGGGCCTCATTCCATGCCACACCTGATAGGAAACATTTTCATGATTATGTTCAATGAGATTTTGGACATGTTCGATTGGGTGATGATAAACCTTGTAAAGTCATTGGAATGGGTACAATTTTCATAAAACAACAGAATGTAAATCAGTGGCTATTGAAGGAGGTAAGGCATGTTCTAGATCTGAAGAAAAATATGATTTCAACAAGCAAGTTGGGAGGTGAAGGCTGTGTGACTACTTTTACAGATAAAACCTGGAAGGTCACTAAAGGAGCCCTGGTAATAGCAAAAGGAGAAAAGGTTGGTACATTGTATTTATGCAATGGTATTTCTAATTATGTTAATGCTTTAACCTCTATAGGAGAAGATACGACATTGTGGCATCATAAGCTTGGGCACATGAGTGAGAAGGGGATGCAGATTCTTCACTCTAGAAATTTGTTGCCAGGTTTGAAGCATGTTGATTTAGAATTCTGTGAGAATTGTGTTTATGGAAAACATAAGAGAGTTATATTCCTCAGAGTTGGGAAAGAAAAGAAGAGCGAAAAATTAGAGCTTGTGCATACAGAAGTATGGGGACGTGCTTAGGTATCATCTTTCGGTGGCTCTCGTTATTATGTTACTTTTATTGATGATGCAACTAGAAAAACTTGGATTTATTGTATTCGAAATAAATATGATGTATTTGATACTTCAAGAAATGGAAAACTTTGTTTGAAAATGAGACAAGAAAAAGGTTGAAGTGTCTCAAATTAGACAATGGAGGTGAATATTGCATAAAAGAGTTTGATAGGTACTGTTTAGAGAATGAAATTCGTAGAGAGAAGATAGTTCCAGGAACACCGCAAGAAAATGGTGTGTCAGAAAGGATGAACATGACAATCATGGAATGTCCAAGGTGCATGAGATTGCATGCATGATTTCCTTTATAATTTTGGGCAAATGTTGTAGATACTGTTGTTTATCTAATAAATATAGGGCCTCCAATTTCCTTGGATGGTGGTATTCCAGAGGAGGCATGGACAGGTAAAAAGGTAAACTACTCATTTTTAAAGACTTTTGGTTGTGAATCCTTTGTCCACATTAATAAAGAAAATAGAACAAAGCTTGAGGCAAAATCAAAGAAATGTACCTTTATTGGATATAGTGTTAATTTTTGGTTATCGCTTTTATGATTATGAAAAACACAAAATCATTAGGAGCATAGATGTCATATTCAATGAAAAGGTTTTGTATAAGGATCAGCTACAAGAAAAAGAAAACAGAGAAGACATAGTTCTTGATGACATCACAGAAAAAGTGAAGGTGCTTGAAAATCATAATGATCAACAACCAGAACAACAACCACAATAGTAAAAAGCACCTCAAACACCTGAAAGTGGCGTTAGAAGATCTACCAGGATAAGTAGACCCCTTGAACAATACTCTCCTTCATTATATTATGTATTGTTGATTGATTTTGGTGAACCAAAATGTTATGAAGAAGCAATGCAGGTAGAAACCAAGAAGAAGTGGGAGCAAGCAATCAAAGAAGAGATGGACTCCTTAGCACATAACCAGACTTGGGACTTAGTTAGGTTTCCTGCAAGTAAAACAACATTGCAGAATAAATGGGTTTACAGGTTGAAGGAAGAAGATGGAGGTAGAAAAAGGTATAAAGCTAGACTTGTGGTGAAGGGGTTTTCACAAAAAAAGGGTATAGACTTTGATGAGATATTTTCTCCTATTTCTAAAATGACTTCAATCAGAACTATTTTAAGTCTAGTAACAGTTGAAGATTTGCATCTTGAGCAGTTAGATGTAAATACAACCTTTCTCCATGGGGATTTGGAGGAAGAGATATATATGCAGCAGCCGCATGGATATGAGGTAAAAGGGAAGGAGAAACTAGTGTGCGGGTTTAAGAAGAGCTTGTATGGCTTAAAACAGGCTCCAAGGTAGTGGTATCTAAAATTTGATTGGTTTATGTCTGAACAAGGTTATACTAGACGTCACTCTGATCATTGTGTTTATCTCAAAAGGAAAAATGGTGGCAGCTATATTATATTGTTATTATATGTAGATGACATGCTTGTTGCAGGTTCTAACATGCAGGAAATAAATGTGCTCAAAAGAAAATTGGCAAACTCATTTGCAATGAAGGTTTTGGGTGTTGCAAAACAAATCCTTGGTATGAGAATAACTAGAGATGGTAAGAATCGCAGATTAATATTGTCTTAGAGTGAGTACATATAAAAGGTGTTGAAAATGTTTAATATGCAGAATGCAAAACCAGTTAGTATACCTTTGGCTAGCCATTTCAAAATAAGTAAGGAAATGTGTCCCAAGACTCAGGAAGAAATGGATTATATGTCTAAAGTTCCATATGCATCAGTAGTTGGAAGCTTAATGTATGCAATGGTCTGCACAAGGCCTGATATTGCACATGCAGTGGGAGTTGTAAGCAGGTACATGAATGATCCAGGAAAAGAACATTGGACGGCAGTGAATTGGATTCTCGGGTATTTGAGAGGTACCAAAAATCAAGCATTATGCTTTGGTGGTTCAAACATTGCTCTACAGGGATATGTTGATGCAGATATGGCAGGTAATAGAGATAATAGGAGGAGCACAAAAAAGGGTATGTGTTTACTGTAGGTGGAACAACTATCAGTTGGGTCTCAAAATTGCAAAGTATTGTTGCACTCTCAACAATGGAAGTAGAGTATGTTGCTGCTACAGGGGCTAGTAAAGAAATTATTTGGTTACAAAGGTTTCTGGATGAATTGGGTAAGAAGTAGGAGATGGGCAGGTTATATAGTGACAACCAGAGTGCCACACATCTTGCAAAGAACTCTGCATTTCATTCCAAGACAAAACATATACATCTCAAGTACCATTTCATATGGTCATCATTGGAAGATGGACAATTGAAGCTGGAAAAGATACACACTAGCCAGAATCCTACAGATATGTTAACAAAAGTTGTAACCAGGGAGAAACTAAGATTCTGCTCAGTTTCAATTGGTCTTCAAGTATGATGAAGAAGATGAAAAACAACCAGGTCCAAAGTGGAGTCATTTTCCAGCAAATGAAGCAACGGTGGAGTTGCTATAATCAGTCTCCAAGTGGGAGATTGTTGGGTGTGGAGCCTGATTATCTTCTTTATTTAGAGGTATTGCCACATTAGACCCCAGTTTGTAATGTGGCAGCAACATTGCCCATAAAATGTACGCTGCAAGGGGGGTCTAAGGGAGGGTGGCTGTGATCCTTGGGAGCCCCCACTGGCGGGGGATTGGGGGCAGTGCCCTTGAAGCTAAAAATAGATGTAAATTTGCCTTGTAAAATGTTGTAATTTCGTATTCAATTTGGGCCGTTCATTAGGCAGAGATCTGACGGTAGAAGTTATGTTTAATTTAGGGTTTTTTTCCCTAGAAGGCAACGCTTCACTATATATGAGGGAATTGTATTGCGTCTATGTAGATCTATATTATGAGTGAGTGTTATAGAAATTTTTGGGCACTGCAACCCCAAGCATAAAATGTCCATAAACCAAGGGCTCCTAAGTCCCTAAAAGTGTTGTTCCAACCCCTAAAGGAACAAGGTCAACTGATTACAGCTTCTCCCAGAAGTTCTCCATGAAAAACCACTCAGAATTGGTCAAAATAGGATCATTTCACCTGCTCCATAGGCAAAGTGCGTTGCATCTCACCTAAGTACACTCAGTGGGTGCGTTGCATTTCAAAAATCCCTTCTATGGGGTGCGATGGGTGAGAAGAGACAAATGGCAGTGTCAATCCACGAGGTGGAGAAGCATGGAATCTTCCAGAAACTTCTCCTGTGACACTTGCCATTCTGAATTCGACCAAGGATGAGTAAGAGATCATCAATCTCCAAGTGGAAGCAAGAACTATAATAGGGAAGACACTAATCAAATCACAAGCTGACTCATCTCCCTTACAGATATCTATATATGGATCCCTCATCCCAGAGATCCGGAGGCTGGAATTTTGCATCTTGTAAGGAATTGCTATTGGTTTCTTGAGGCAACATCATAGTGTTGGGTGATCTAAGCTTTGCATGAGGTGAAGAAGGGCTTACTTTATGAGAGGATGATGCTGGGTCAAAACAACTGGTTGTAACTCTCTTGCCTCTTTCTTGATTATCAATAAAGCTATTCAAGTTTTCCTCCATACTCTTGTGTCATTTATGTTTCATGCATTTGTATGGTCAATTTACATCTGATCCTAGATTGTTTATGATAATAGATCCATGTTCTTATATAGTGTTATGCTGCTTTGATTCTACAGGTTCTCTGTGAAGCTGGGTGTACAAGGAAGTAAGTAGCAAAAGACTATCAGAAGAGAGAGAAATCGGGCAAGGAACCAAGCGCAAGACAATGGTTGGTCTCCTTTATTCTTCTCTCATCTATCTTTCATAAAGGAAAACGAAAGTAGTTTTACTTTGTTTGTTTCTAAGGTAGCTACCACACCTTAGTGGGATTAGCAGTTCTTCATAGACACTTTTCCCTGTAACAAAATGGCGACTCCACTGGGGAGTGACTAGGTTGTTTGTTTATCTACATTTATTTATTTTATAAACTTACAGACGGAGCCTGAAGTTGAGCCAGGTAGCTTTCGAACTGCATTTGCTATGCAAATGCAAAGTAGATAAATGCTGCTTCAGTTAATCTCTGGGTTTTATTTATGAATTAAACAACTAATTTACAAACTCTCTAATTGCCCTTGTGGTGGCTGTAGTAACCTCCTTAGATCTACCCCTGTTGTTGATTTACTGATTACCACTTGCTCGGCCAAAATCCCTGAACTGAACTGCAAACTGTGACCCGGAACCCAAGCAAAATATCGTACCTAGCCCAGCGCAGTCTCTGTTCTGTGAATCTGAAATTCAGCGCACTTCCCAAGTGTAGTAGGTGCGCTGCATTTCAAATTCACTGTGTTACAGGTGCGCTGATCAGACTAGGCATTGTTCCTGAATGTTGGTTTCTGTTCACTCTTTTTAGATCTATTCAAGCATTTTGCTGCCTGTAGTCAGTATACCTCTGTTTGAGACCCCTTTCCTTGCTGATATTCTGCCTCCATTGTGTAAAGAACTGTAAATGTTTTTGTGTATTTGTTGAGTCATTTTCAGTTCTCCTTTGCAAAAAAGTAACGTAATTGTACTGTCGTTTCTTGATTTGAAAGTGTCGCAACTGTTGTTTTCAGTCATAGAAGAGAGTCTGATTGCTCTTGATAGTCAATTACCCTGTTACTGTTGTATTTGATCTGAATTAGTAGTTTTTCTAGTGTCGAAAGCAAGTCTTCATTTCCAAATCGCAAAGTGTTGTCATTGTCTTCATTTTGAATTTGAAAAGAAACTTGTTAGTAATTGTCGCTTGAAAAGTAATTCAGATTTGCGCATTAGCTTTCTTTTTATCATTCACATATTAAGAAGGCTGAAAACAAATACATGCATGTGCATTTGCATTTAGATTGTTTGATTGGTTTGATTTAGGACAGTGCATATAGTGTGTGCTCTTTGCTCTTTGTTGAAATAATTCTGTCTTTCTTTCCTTAGTAGCTAGGATTTTCATTGCACAAAGAAGATAAAAGACTGTTTATCATCCTAGATTGCATTTTAGGAATTGTACATCTACATCACGCGGTGAACCTGAAAGGCAAATTTCTTAAGCAAGATCAATTATGAAATAAATTTAATGAATCTAACAATGCTTTGGAACCTAACACACAACATCTAGAAGTCTAGGCTAGAGACATATTCCGGCGTCGTAAAGCCTGGTAACTGTTGTTCTCACTGTTGGTTGGGTGATTCCTCCACTTTGAGACGATAAGTACCAGTACAGACTTGTGCTCCCACGTACCGTCGAGTATATTTTGGGAGACCACAATAGGCTTAATCCTTTATCCATAGGAAGCTGTGTTTGCCGCCCTATCGATCGCAATGCACTGAACACAGCATTCGGGAAGATTGACTGCCGTACCGTAAAAAGTATTCTGCAGTTTTGCGATTGGTTTGGTAATCCCTCTGCCTAGATTTCCAGAGTAGTCCCTTTCGTTCCTTTTCAGACTCCTTAACGGAAAAGGTCCATCTGAGCACTTGTCACTTCAGGCTCATTAAAAATCGAAGGCGACTAGAGTCATCTTTTGTTTTTTCTCGACTCTTTAAAATTGAAAAAACAAGTTGTGTCAAAGCGTCTAAAATTTATTTTAAACGGAATAATCGTCACATTTCCTACGTTGGTATTGGGTTGAGAGAATGGAGTCCACCAACCAACGAGTTCCCCTTGGAGGGAATCCTAGTCCCTTCTCCTCTTGGGGAGATGTTGGTGCACCCCACATGGCCACATTGTCACTTCCAGGATTGATGATTGGCTTGCCCGTATGGCTTTTCTCAACCTCCGTTGTTCAGAGCACCGCGATTCCTGAACAATCAAGTCAGCAACTAGACAATTCCAGAGTTACCCCCCAACCCTCTACTTCGTCAAATTCTTCCTCTCCCCCTTCCTCTTCGCTTGATAGGGCTGATAAAGCCAAAAATCAAGTATCTGAGAAGAAGAAGAAAAAGAAGAAGAAAGAGAAGAGGAAGAAGCAGCCAAAGGCGAAAGGGGGCAACCAAGCGTCGTCTAGCGAAAATCCACACACTGCACTGCCCAGGCCTAAATCGCCATGTGTCATTTGCAAAGGAGACCATTATCATAGAGATTGTCCATGCATCCCTCGGATCTTAAGGGACTGGTCTCCTCGTTTGCACAACCCGGTGTCGTCAACCTCTGATGATCATGTTGAAAACACACCGTCAACTAGTGAAAGTGAAGCCCCTGGACAAAAAGGAAAGTGCAAATTTCCTTGTAAACCGTGTGAAGGCGATCACGCCCTCCACCGTTGTCCCTTCTTAGACGAGGCTAAAAGATTTTTGGACGATCATCCGGTTTCACCGTTACGACTTCCTCCTGGATATAAGAAACTCTTGCCGAGTTCGTCGCTAGTTGAAAATTCGGCTGACCCGCCCAGGTGGTCGACCGAAACATCTATCATTGAAGATAAACCATCTGAACCCATACCAGACGAAAGTAAAAAGGTCGAGGCGGCAGTTGACCCGGTCTTTCCTTCAGAGGTTCCATCTTCAGATGATACAGTCACCGAAGAGAACAAGGATGACACCATCCAAATTCTTTTCGTAAACAGAGACCTCGATGAACATGGGGGCAGTTTACCCATTCCTTTACCACAGGAAGAAAGTTCGTCAGAGTCGTACCCGACCGTCTATTCGGTCCCACCTCTAAGCAACCTAGTTGTTTCCTTCGACTGGAATCAACTAGGTAGACCTCGTTTACCGGCCAGTATACCATTCCGAATCATTGTTCAAATATATAGAATGGTTATGGTTGGTGCCATCATAGATGAAGGGGCTTCTGTGAGTATCCTTTCCTCGATTGCTTGGAAAGCGCTTGGGTCGCCATCGCTTTTGCCTGAGGTGAGAAATCTAACAGGCTTTGACAAAGGAACCAGTCGACCGTTAGGGATCCTTCCTAGTGTGCCCATAACATTGAGAGGGAAAACCCTTCAAATGAACGTAATGGTAGTCCAAGGACCCCTGGATTATAATCTACTCCTTGGACGAGACTATATTTATTGCATGGGAGCAATTGTCTCCTCACTCTTTAGAGTAATGTGTTTTCCACACGAAGGAAGAGTGGTCAAGCTCGTAGACTAGCTTTCATTTCCCGGTTCACACATGGCAAATAGTCATATACCATCCCTGAATGGTCTTTTTATGCAAGGAATGTCTCATCAATCCCCAGTCCGTCCACCTGATGAGCGCGAGTGATTCGGGGGACATGACTGAAACCCAAGGGGCATGCACCCTGGTCTACTTCGGCAGGAAAACTTTAGGTATAGGGTAGGTTTCCGCGAGAGATATATGACTAGTCTGACACTCCCGTCCGTGATTGGAAAAGGGGGTTAGACTGGAATAAGATTCCCTTGTCAAAGTTATGTGAGTAGAGGCGTCTGCGCCACTCGCCTTTGTCTATTTCGGTAGACATCGCCGAAGAAGTGTTTTGTTTGCAGTGTAGATAGAACAATCTTTGGTAACCTGAAAGAGGTAAGCCTTTCCCGATGAAACAAATGTTTTGTCGGTAGATTGAGAGGTGACCTTGAAACTCTATTTTATACTTGGGGGCATGCAAACCTTTTGGCGTGCAAGCAAAGAGCGACCATTTATTTTTTTAAATTTGTAGGTCCTCTAACCCTTTAAACTCGTAGGATTGGTCGTTTCCTAACTTGCATAAAGAAAGGATGTGGGGCAAAGATTTGAAAAAATTGCCGTTTTTATATATGAGACATCCTTATTATACGACTGGATTATTCGAGCAGTTTTAGCACATAGTTCAAGCTCGTTAAAAAATAAACATAAGTCATGAGCAAATGTTTCCCCCAGCGTTTAAGCTCAATAAAAAATGAACCAATTCCTGGTAAATAATCATCGTGAATGTGGTACTTCAGCCTTTAAAGCCTTGGTCGTGTTCCCATCATCACCTCCACTTTGTATTGGCCAATCATTCACCTCCATTTGATTGTTTACCCCTTTTGAGGAACAGTTGCGAAGAGTGATCCTATTAGCCATCCTTGTAACATTGCCGTGATTGGAAAATTCCAAACCTTACCTGGAATCAACTACTACCCAATTTTATCACTCGTTCCTCAAAGACGAGTCTCCTTTAAGCTCTTTTCAACTAACTCATAAAATATGAAAAGGTTGCCGAGCCATTGGCCTCTCCAACTCGTTAAAGGGACTGGAAGTGCTATCCCTCCTTTAAATTTTAATCTTTTTGGAACTGAGGGATTATTACACAAAAAGATCGAGCGCTTGTTTTGTTCGGCTCGTTAAAAGTATCGAAAATTCATCCCTTCTGTATTGTTTTATACTTTTTCGGACTTAAGGGATTAGATGACGAAAAAGGATTTTTGGAGTTTCCTTTACATCCCTTTTCAGACTCTCTAAAATTGAAAAGGACCGAGTTATCTTTGTCGCCGAGTTATCTTTGTCGTTAAACTCGTTAAAACCTAATAGCAACAAACTTGTCCATAGCAGACAAGAACGAGTTTCACTATCGCTAGGCTCGTTAAAACATAGCAATGGGTTTGCCCGAAGGGCAAATTATAGAACAAGCATATGTTATCCTCCTCAAGCTTGAAAAAAATAAAGAGGTACTGGTTAGCAATGACTGGGGAAAAATTGGGAAGAAAACTTGAAGAAACTTTGTTGGTAGCAAGTCGCTCTTGAACATGACACTTTCACTCCGCATCCAAGTCGGGTTGGGTTGTTTCATTCACCGGTTACATCACCATGGTCACATCACACCATCCACATTTGGGGTTAATGCTACCAATCCATCATGTCAGTGTCGCCAATATGTTCAAGAGAAGTCATTAAGAGAATTCACCTATGTCTCACCTGCTGCAATACATTTACGCTCCATTCTTTCATGACCGCCACCCTGAACCTTATATCACCAGATCGTTTTCACCTCCATTAAAATCATTTGCTCCGTTCCATGTCATTGATGTGGGATTCATTAAGGCCCTACTATGACGGATCGCTTCTTGTCAACATCAGCTCATTATCCAAGAAGTCGATCTAGGAACACCCCTTTCAGTACTTTGAAGCTTGCATGCCTCAATGGCAAGTTTCTCACTTCCGGCGACAGGTTTACATCAATGGCTTTCGACCGAAAGATTTTTGCGTGGTGTTCGACGCCAAGTCCTTTATTCACACCACGTGAATTGTACTGCAGTACCTTGAGGGTCATTATCATTATCGGTGATTCCTCTCGCGCCTGTTAACAACTTACATCATTGGCTGGTAATCAGGCGATGTCTTTCCATGTTCGACTCCAGAACATCTCTCACATGGATCGACCTGTACTTTGAGTGAAGATCGAACGAGATTGAAGACCCCAGATCTAGTTTCATCCATCTGGGCTGCGATATATATTTAGGAAAATAAAGACATCAAATGTACATCATTGCTGCACAGATAATCATCCAATCAAAGGGATGATGGCTCTATCAGAATCATCAGTCTACACTCAGACGATTGTCTGTCCTATGTACATGAAAATGAATTTATAAAGCTGAGCATGGGAATGCCCGCCTTAGCTAGATCATGAAAATATTATGAAGATAATGTATTGTATTGTATCTTATTACAGGTCTCCTCCCAGCTTGAAAGAACTTCAGATCCTCATGATAAAGCATTTCACCCGACATCAAAAAGATTAACGACCTCATGCTTTAGGGGGCAACTGTTATAGAAATTTTTGGGCACTGCAACCCCAAGCATAAAATGTCCATAAACCAAGGGCTCCTAAGTCCCTAAAAGTGTTGTTCCAACCCCTAAAGGAACAAGGTCAACTGATTACAGCTTCTCCCAGAAGTTCTCCATGAAAAACCACTCAGAACTGGTCAAAACAAGATCATTTCACCTGCTCCATAGGCAAAGTGCGTTGCATCTCACCTAAGTACACTCAGTGGGTGCGTTACATTTCAAAAAGCCCTTCTATGGGGTGCGATGGGCAAGAAGAGACAAATGGCAGTGTCAATCCACGAGGTGGAGAAGCATGGAATCTTCCAGAAACTTCTCCTGTGACACTTGCCATTCTGAATTCGACCAAGGATGAGTAAGAGATCATCAATATCCAAGTGGAAGCAAGAACTATCAGAGGGAAGACACTGATCAAATCACAAGCTGACTCATCTCCCTTACATATATCTATATATGGATCCCTCATCCCAGAGATCCGGAGGCTGGAATTTTGCATCTTGTAAGGAATTGTTGTTGGTTTCTTGAGGCAACATCATAGTGTTGGGTGATCTAAGCTTTGCATGAGGTGAAGAAGGGCTTACTTGTTGAGAGGATGATGCTGGGTCAGAACAACTGGTTGTAACTCTCTTGGCTCTTTCTTGATTATCAATAAAGCTATTCAAGTTTTCCTCCATACTCTTGTGTCATTTATGTTTCATGCATTTGTATGGTCAATTTACATCTGATCCTAGATTGTTTATGATAATAGATCCATGTTCTTATATAGTGTTATGCTGCTTTGATTCTACATGTACTCTATGAAGCTGGGTGTACAAGGAAGTAAGTAGCAAAAGACTATCAGAAGAGAGAGGAATCAGGCAAGGAACCAAGCGCAAGACAGAGGTTGGCCTCCTTTATTCTTCTCTCATCTATCTTTCATAAAGGAAAACGAAAGTAGTTTTACTTTGTTTGTTTCTAAGGTAGCTACCACACCTTAGTGGGATTAGTAGTTCTGCATAGACACTTTTCCTTGTAACAGTGCGAAAGAGAGAGGAGATTGTGTGAGAGCGATGAGGGAATTACAACGGATCTGTTGTAGGTTGTATGTCTTCAGTTTGCTAGATAATATAAAAGGAAGGACTGGACGTTTCTCTGTGGACGTAGACCAAATTAGTTGAACCACGTATATCTGTGTCTCTTTTGTTTTATGTGTTTTCTGTGTTTATATTTCTGCAATATTTTATGTGTTCCATTGCTCTGTAATATATATTTTTTCTAACACATGGTATGTAGGAATGGATGCATACCTTTTGAGAATTGGGTTCATGAAGAGCTTTCAGTAGTGTTGAAGCAGAGTACGTGGTTTCATGTGAAGTAGGAAAGGAGGTTGTATGGTTGAGGAAGATTTTGACATATTTGTTCAAGAAGCCTCTAGATCCTATTGTGATTAATTGTGATAATCATAGTTGTATCAAGACATCTTTAGATCCTATGTTTCATGCTAGAACGAAGCATATCAACAATAAGTTCCACTATATTAGGAACTTGGTGTAGGATTGGATCGTGAAGCTACAGTATGTCCCAACAGACGATCAGGTAGATGATATACTAACATCTGCCCGACACTATGTGTTGATGTCTAGTTATTGAAGTAGGGAGGGTGGCATTGGTGATGGAGCTCTGACCTTGGATACACACCTAAATCCTTGGGTTGATGGTTAATAAGTAATCTTGATGGTACCTAGAGAGGCAGAAAGCTTTAGTCCATCTTAATCCCACTTGGATAAATTTCCTTGGTCAGGAATCTAGTCCGTGGCATTGCGGTGCCTAAACTATTGAGAAACCTTGGATATATTTCCCTGGTCAGGAATCTAGTCCATGGCATTGTGGTTTCTAAACGCTTCATAGTTCATATAGTTTGAGATCCTCCATATGAATACCTCCCTAATTAAGAGGGAGTGTTGAAAAATGTAACTAGGTTCGTTCTTCATAAAATGTATTTGTCAAAAGAATTTGTATTATTGTTACAATGACTTATTAAAGCACGGGTTTCATGCTTGGGTTGTCATTTTATTAGTAAAAGTACCCATTGTGGACTTGTAGGATTAATAGTACAATGAGTCATTAGAGTCATTGTATATTTTATGAGACCCTTCTTGGTCTTTCGAACGATGTAAAAAGAATTATTTTTGAGTAAAAAATGAATTATGTAACCTCCACACCAAGTTGGCCTCAATAAGATCAATTCGGCCTCAATGAAGGTAATTTGACCTCATTGGAAGGCTATATATACAAGGCAGTTAGAATTCATTCAAGCATCTTCCTCTCTCAAGCATAGTTCGATATTGGAAGCTGGAAGCTGGAAAGAAGTGTGAAGTTGAAGGAAGGGGCTAAAAGAGTGTGAGTTTGGTCAAGGAGGAAGGGAAGAAGAAAATCGAAATTTGGTGTGTGTGTGTGTGTGTGTCTCTCTCTATCTATCTCTCTCTCTCTCTCTCTCGTGTGGGTTGGTTTAGGAGATTGAAGTCTCCTAGTCAAGGTCGAAGTTGCTGCTGATGTCAGAAGCTGCCAAGTCAAAGTTGCTAGGGTCGAAGTGTTGCTGCAACTAGATCGAAGATTGGATTGAAGAAGGAGAGGTTGGCTTGGTGTGGAGGAGATCTTTGTCTAGGTTGAAGAGTCTCAAGGAAAACTATTGAAGGAAGATATTTTGACTGGGTTTTCCCCTAGATAGGGGTTTTGCGCTGGCAGAGTTCCTACATTTTGTGTCTTATGTTTTTGTGATCTTCATGCACACACAATTTGGTAATTTCTTGATGAAAGATAATATAACAAATAAGTAAAATAAGCCAACATAATTCACAAGTAATTATCAAGAAAGAGAAATCTAACCCTAATCCTACTAGCATTGATTTCTCAACACCACCTCCCTCTGTCTCAACCCCCAATCACTCTCTCTCTCTCTTCCCTCTCTCCTTCTCTCTCTCCCCTCCCTCTCTCATTCTTTCTCTCCCCCTCCCTCTCTCATTCTTTCTCTCCCCTCCATCTTAGTGTCTTCCTCTCTCTCTCTTCCCCTTCTCTTCCTGTCTATCTCCTCTCCTATTCTCTCTCTTCCCTCCTCTCCTCTCTCCCTCACTCTCTCTCCATCTCTCCCTTGTCACTCCGTTTCTCTCTCCATCTCTATCTCTCTATGTATTTGTTTTTTCCTCCCTCTATTCCTCTCCAATTCCATCTACCTCTCTCCCTCCCTCTCTCCTTCTCTCTCTCCCACCTCCCTCCCCCTCTCTCTCTCCTCATCACTCTCTCCATTAAATTTGATCCCATTGTACTGTGTTTAAGAAGGTACCTAAATTAGAAAAACTCAATTGGTTTTAAAATATTAAACCTATATTTTGTATCAATCATGTCAAAGAAAATACAATAATGAAAAACTTAAAAGAATCATCCACTATCTTTCCTCTATTATTGTTAGTCACTTTGCTTTCTCTCATCGCTTGGATCCTTAGTTAAGATAGATCTATGCTGGTTCTTAATAATATTATTTATCTTATATAAATTTCACGTCTTTATATATATATATATATATATATATATATATATATATATTCTCACTTCTAATTTTATTAAAACCTTGATCTAATTTCCGTGGGAATATTTTTAGTAGTCGTGAGGATGGAGGGTTTAGATATATCTCAAAAGTAATTATAACCTTTTTCCTTTTAGATTTAATTAAAAAAATGTTATAAATTAAATTAAAATAAAATATTTTGATTGTGAAATAAGTTATGGCTTTTAGGCATGTGGTAATGATAAGTCATTGTATTGTAAGAAAACCTATTTACAAGTTAATAATATCAATGGTAAAGTGGGGATGAATATCCATGGTTAAGAATATTGTCATAAAATATTTTGATTGTGAAATAAGTTATGATTTTTGGGCATGTGGTATTGGTAAGCCATGGGAGTGGCCCATAGTATTGTAACAAATCCTATTCACAAGTTCATATTATCAATGGCAAGGTTGAGGTGAATATACAGAGTTAAGAATTTTGTCATGCCTTTAGGAACAATAATAATAATAATAATTGTTATTATTTAAAACATTTTGATTCTCTCAAATCACATAAAATAAAATAAATAAATTATAATTAATAATTAAACCAACCTAGATCCATCTTAACTCAGGATCTAACAAGGCAAAGAGGGATCAAATATTTTTTCACTCTAAGACAGGTTTGTACCTTATGAGATATGATCCCTCTTAGAACTTGGTAGCTATGGAGTTAAGATGGATCTAGACCGGTTTAATTATTAATTATAATTAAATTGTTTATTTTATTTTCATTTTTTTTTAAATATTTTTTTTTAATGTAATTTAACAGTCAAAATGTTTTAATTAATAATTTTTATTTTATTTTATAATTTAATTTAATTTAATTTTTATTTTATCTTTGTATAATTTGTCCAAGTGAAAATGTTTACATAACAGGATAGGATAGGACAACATCTCTTTCATACTGGGCTCGAGAGCATCTCTTGATGCAATAATTACCATCCTAGATCCATCTTAACTCTAGATCTACCAAGCACTAAGAGGGATCAAATCTCTTTTCACTCTAGAAGAGGTTCACACCTCAAGATATTTGATCCCTCTCGATGTTTGGGAGATTCAAAGTTAAGATGGCTCTAGGCTGGAACATGTGGAAGTAAACCATGTAAACCATTGGTCTTGATTATGAGGCCTCACCCTAAGGAATCGAATAGAGTCAAACCCGTGATCAACAACAACTAGCAAAAATATAAGAAAACTTCACGTCTAGCTCTAGATTGCTTGAGCTAACCCTTGGGGCTTATATTTTGTATTTTATTTTTTATGTAATTTGACACAACCAAAATGTTTTATTGATAATTATAATTATTAATTATTTTATTTTTTTATTTTATTTTGATCTAGTCAAAAAGTTTACAGTACATTACATTATATTATAATGTCTCTACCATATTGGCTAGAGAGCCCCTCTCGGTGCAATGAATATTCACATATAATTTATTTTAAATTAAAGTATTCAAAACATTAAATTAAAATATTGAAAACAAATAAGTAATAGATATAATTTATTTAAAGAAAAAATAAATAATATATAGTTCCATTTTTTTTTTTGACAATAACGGCTAGTTTTTATTTATGATTCGGCAAAACAGCTGCCGAGGGCTTTAACAAGGCTACTCTGTAATTCATTGTTACAGAATTGAATTTGAATGCAGATGAGGCTTGATTGTGTTCCGTTTTTTTTTCTGTTGTTCCTTTTCTGCTGTTCTGTTTTTTCTGCTGTTCCTTTTCTGCTGTGTTTTCTGCTGCTCCTTTTCTGCTGTTCCTTTTCTGATGTTCCATTTTTTCTGTTGTTCCTTTTCTATTGTTCCATTTTTTCTGATGTTCCTTTTCTGTTGTTCCTTTGGGAAAAAAGAACAGCAGAAACCAAAGGTGCTGTTCCTTTAGATTGGCAGAAGAGAAAACCAACGGGAGGAAAGCTCTGGAAGACCTGAAAGCAGAGTTAGAAGGGGGAGAGAGGAGTGCAAATAAATAAGATGGGAGGCGTAGAGGATTAAGCAGGGAGGAGGAGTCACGGGAGGGAGACAGCGAGTGCGGAACAAGAGTCATGAAATGAGACACAACGATGAAGACTAGCAAAGAACGAAAATCGAGAATGACTAGGATGCGATCTGAGAAATTCCTCGAGGAGGAGTCCGCGGAATCAAGCTGCTGCTAGCAAAAATTAGACCGAACCTGAGGTTCAGGAGGAATCAAGACCAAAGGAATGCTCAAGAAGCAGGGCCCAGACTTCTCCAGACTTAAGGAATGCTGCATTCCGAATCCACATCGTTGACTAACAGAGATCTCCTGCTGCGGGTGGTTCCTTGATTGGCAGCCAGGTCCGCTTGAGAGTTTAGCTTCCTCAAAATATGATAGAAGGAAATTTTTCGGAACAAGGGCAGAACTAGAATGAATTTTTTGAGAATGGGGGCTAAATGAACTCGAGAAGGGATCTTTTTAGAGATCAAAGCCTGGATAATAATTCTAGAGTCCCCAAAGACTGAGATGGAGAGGAGATTCCTCTTGATGGCTAGATTTAGCCCCTGCCACAGAGCAAGAGCCTCCGCTCTGTTGTTAGTCTCATGCCCCAGACCCCAAGCAAAACGCAGCTCAGTTGAGCCACCTGGACTAATGAAAACTCCACCGCCTCCCGCCACTCCTGGGTTACCTTTAGAGGCCCCATCGAAGAAGAGGCAGTGCTCATCCAAGGCTGATCTCCATTTGATGAATTCCTGTTCTTCCAGATGAATTTCCCAATGAGCGGGGGCTTTAGCAGAAGGAATGGGTCTATTCTGATGGTTTGGAGCTAGTTCTTTTAGCCATTGATCTTCTTCGCTATCCAGGGACATACCATTTCTTATGGCAGGTTTGGCTTCTAGGGCCTCACCCAACAGAGCTTTGATCTTAGAGATAATTCTGACCGGATTACAACTCTCCTCCCTAAAGATTCTGTTGTTCCTCTCCAGCCACAGTTTCCAGCATGTGAATTTGGGGATCCACATCCAGCCAGTCTTGAGAAGATTTTTTTTGGAGAGACAGAATGGGGATAACTTGGCCCAGTTTCTTAGCAGGTCCGGAATATTTTCGGGAAGCTCTATTTTGTCAGGTCCTAACATCAGGACACCCCTCCAAACTTCTTGAGCAAAGGGGCACATTAACAACAGGTGATTAGCCGTTTCTTCATCCGAAACACAAAGAGGGCACCTGGAGGGACCTTCCATTCCACGCCTTCGTAGATTATCTCTAGTGAGGATACTTTTGTGTGCCAAAGTCCAGCAGAAGAAGTCAATTTTGGGGAGAGCAGGAAAGGACCAAATAAATTTCCATTGGGTTGGCTTTGGGGGAACGTTTGGAACAACCAATATACTTTTGTAACCTTTTGCTGCTGAGTATGAGCCTGAGAGAGAGCCCCACCCTCTTTTGTCCTTAGAAGAGGCCTTTAAAGGAGATTTTCCTTGAAGCAAATCCAACAATAAATTGGCTTCACCATCTAGTCAATGAGGAACCTCCCCCAGATTCCAACCATCCTAGAGTCTTCCTGCATCTTCTGTCCAATTGGAGATATCTCAAAGAGTTTCCAGATTGTTGGTTTCTAGCCAAACTCTGATATTTACCAGCTCTTCAATCTGATTTAAGGGCTAATCGCCAAGGATCGAATCTTCCCAAATTCTTATTTGTTTCCCATTACCTGGGATCTAGTATAGCTTATGACTGAAATGTTTCATAATTGTGAGACATAGTTTGAATACCGGTAATCCTTTGGTTATTTTTGGAGGCTGGTCCAAACACCTCAAGCAATGCCCATGGAAGTATTTTTTCCACAGAACTCTCTTGCTCCAACTTGGGTTCCTAGAAACAATATTCCAAAGGAGCTTTGAGCCCAGAGCAAGATTTTGGGCTGCCATATCCCGCATTTGGAGACCTCCTTCCAAGAATGGCTTCTTAAGAGTGTCCTAGTTAACTAAATGGAGCCTTCTTTCATTATTTTTCCCTCCCTCCCACAAAAATATTCTCAAGAGGCCATCCACTTTACTAATAAAGGTTTTAGGGGCCAGGAGAATGGAATTCTGATATAACGGTAGACTAATGAGAACAGATTTCATTAGGATTACCTTCCTAGCATTATTCAACCATGAGGCTCCCCAAACTTGAATTCTGAGCTTTAGCTTTTCTAGCAGGGGCATCTAGTGAGCTACCTTAGGGTTTGATTTGAAAATTGGGATCCCAAGATACTTAAAAGATTCCCAGGTCAGGGTTCCTTCCATTTCTAACAGCCTTGCTATGTCTGTCAATTCCTTGATCGAGCAATTCCAACCATAGATCGTTCTTTTTAGATAGTTGATCTTGCTGCCTGAAACCTCCCTATAAATGTCTAGTTCCTTCTTGAAAATCCTAGTCTTGGTGCCATGACATATCCGAATTTGTGTCTTTGTCTCCATGGTCTCTTCTATTTTTTTTGGATTCATCCAGATCTAGACAAGACACTCAAACAATGGGTCAATTTTCTACATATCCAGATATGGATATTTCGAAAATCACCTTTATTAAAAAAATCAGATTTCTAGATTTCTAGATTCCACATCACTTTTTCCATGATTACTGCTACCTGACTTCCACCTTAGCGTTTTTTGTTTCACCATAACTTCGTCAATGTGGTCAAAATCTTGGATATCTAGATTTTCGAATACTTTGAACATTTGGATCTAGAAAAACATAAAAAAACCATTTTTACATTATTCCAGATTTAGGGACTCCACATCACTTGCCACAACAACTCCCACATCAGCCAACATGTTAGCTCCATTACGCCTTCATTCCATGTTAACATGCCATGTCAACATGCCACATCAACATGTCATGTGCTATCCTCTTTGCCACATCAACATGACACATCATCCTACCACATCATCATTCCATACCAACACTTGTTCAATTGCACAATCTAGGGTTTTCCTATGTGGACTCCATACAATCCTCACTCAAATTTTCCCACTGCGATGGTTTCACTAGTCCAAGGTTCCACCCATCCTAGCCCTCCATTATTTGGAATTTTCTTTGCATGTTAATTAAATAATTTTCTAGATGCTTAGATATCCTGATATCTAGAACATCCTAAAAGTCTCACTAACAATAAAAATTGGATAATGTGAATGCTTTCTTCCTTTTGGACCTATGCCCTTTAGCGCCATTCCTCTAATATCCCTCGTTCATGGCCATCATTGAACCATATGACCAGGGATGAGGGAAAAACTTTCGCTAACACACGCTTGACAATTACAGCTAGAAAATTTGGAAAAATTCATTAGTTTGCACTTTAACAAAAAATGGTTGCATTTTTTTTTAAATGGAAAACTCTGTGTCCAAATAAACACACAAAACGAAATACAAATAAACAATAAAGTATCACAACAATGACAGGAGCAGGGTGTGAAATGATGCAATTTAAGAGAACGACGGTTCAAAGCAAGCTTTCAAATAATGTTATCATCAAATCACATGGAAAGAGACTTGTGATGATGTAAAGGAAACCCTTATTCTATTTCTTCTATTTCATAAAGATACAAGGAAGGAAATACCGACTTATATAGTATGCATTACTTCTAATAAAATACATTAAATTTAATAGGTTCAATAATTCAAAATGCACAACTAAATTTTACAAGTAATGTAAAGAATTAATATATTTAGAAATAGAGACATATCTAAATATAATGAGACAGATTGGTAAAACCAAGTAGCTTAAGCAATGTCCACACAACCATAGGTAGTTCACTATATAAATACACCCTCTAGCTAGGTTATCATGTTAATTTTTCATAGGGTACATTGTTCTTCACTGTGATAATTTCATTTCTTCATTAATATATTAAGTTCACCCCATATCATTATTATATAATTCAGATCTACATCATTATTCATAAACATATGCAATCATATATAAAGAACAACATCAACATCATCAATGCAGCGGAACATAAAGGAACAATATAAGAAAATAATGCACAAATAGAGACACCAATATTGGTCTGAGACCAGGGCAAAACCCACTATGGGGAAAACCCTTGCAAATCTTCTTCTTCTTAGATCGTCATTAAATGATTCAGCAAAAGAGACTACAATGATTCATAACTTTATCTATGCAACAAAACAACTATGATATCCATGAAACAAATCTAATCATGCTTATAATTAGAAACTTTGATTCTGATGGCTGTAATGTTTTGTAAGTGACTGTAGTCAACTGCTGGATACTTCTGAACACTGTTGTCACTGAGTGGAATATTTTTAATACTGAAATCTCATCTATGAGTCTCACGCAGGGACGAGGAGCTACATGAGCATCTATATCAGTCCTGGACGCTCTCTATAGAATTGGAAGATTGCGTCCGGAACAGATCTAGATGCTCCCAAGTGAACTAGATGAGGGTGTCTGGGGTCAAACATACCTAGATCTACCTGAAACCCTATATTGTATCATAAGGCTTCTGTGCAAGTGTCTATGGCATCTCAGGCACTCTTAGGACCATATTGTGCGTGCGTCTAGGGACCAATATATCCCGAACTATATCTGAAACCCTAGATGCTCCCATAGGATTTTGTGCCAACGTCTAGGGATTTATGGACATTGTCTTGACCACTTTGTGCCAACGTTCAAGGACTAAAATTCCCAATTTTGTACTAGCATCCAGGAATCAAAAAACCCTAGATTAGTGTGAGCTTCACCCCTGAGATTTTGGACCCTTGCGCGAACTTTCCTCCGACAAACCTGTGCGAACCAAGACAATAAGAGAAGAGAAGATGGCTTGATAAATGTGTCCAAATGAGCTTGAGGTCTCTTCTATTTATAGGCTTTCATGAGGGTCCACTTGGGGTTGAGGCCAACCTATCCAATTTAACATGTGCTTAGGGCTGACCTAACCCAATATACATGAGTGAATAAATAAATTCAAAAATCAACTTTCGCTTATCTAAAGAAGGTGATATTTAGGTTGATTTTGGTCCTCTAAAAAATAGGAATCTAATGAAATAATCATCTCAGTCATCTAAGCTGTCCAAGGTGAAATTTATCCGCAATTGCAAAAATTAACATAGCATACAACCACAGAAAAGTAGGAACAATGGTTTTGAGTTCAGTCTACAGGGAATTCAACCAGGACATTTTCAATGACAAGTTTGCAAAAGATAGAGTAGCTTTAGGTTATACCCACATTACTTGCCTCTCACAACACAGGGAGCACTCCCTTCTCTCCTTCTAATTTTCTCAAAAGTATCTCATTCTCATGTTGTTTAGTGAGGATATAGAAAGGTCCAACTAATATCACAAAACCTCTTATAAATGTTTCCTAGTTTCCTATCTCTTTTAACAAGTATGTCTACTTATTTTTATGGATGGTTTGATCTATATGATCATGACTTTTTTTTCTACTCTTATAGTCTCTAAAACTTTTATTTTCTTCCCTTTCTCCCTAACTCCTTCCTCCCATTCAAATTTTCCCATGCATCAAGCCTCTAACAAGAAGTCCCCCCTGCCCCCCCGGCCCCCATACTACTTCTTCTTGTTCCAAGAATGTAGGGGAAACATATTGTTAAAGCACAGGGGTGAGGGCTTAACTCTAGCAATTGGTTTGCTCCACTACTTAGAGCTTAAATAACAAAAATATAACAAGTTAAGATAGATAGAATGAACAATAAATAACCTTTCTCCACTTCTAGTATCATAACCTCTATAGGTTGTCTCTTATTCTTGGTCATCATCATTTTATTAACCACAAAAGTAAAAATGTTTACAATGTTTACAACACCATGCTATATCTAGCTCATCGTGTTGGTATAACAAAAACAAATATCCATGCATAGTTTTAAACAATTTAATTACAAGTTTTATAGGGAGAAAAAACATGATATTGCATTCCCTCTCCCTTAGAATAACACCATAGTCAATGTCTTTTTAGTTCAATATATATATATATATATATATATATATATATATATATATATATATAGATATATATATATATATATATATATATATATATATATATATATATATATTTTTTTTTTTTTTCCACTGCTTCAATAATGAATTTTATTATCACAGTCTAACTAAATTCAAACGCATGGTATTCTATCATATGCTTAAATTAGAAAATAAAAAAACATGTATAGTTTATCCCTTTTTCATAAACATTAACTTATCCATAAGAGTTTCAAATCCACAAGCTAAGTATGCATTTCAAAATATGTAATTTTAAATTCAATACTTACATGTATGGTTGTTTCTTATTTCACAAGGCATCGACATGCAATAAGTTCAGCTCATTGCCAATAGAGACACACCCAAATGCATTGATTATCCTAGCTAGCATGTCACATGAATCTCCCATATTAGCTTCATTCAAGTCACCTCCTCCTTGCACTCACTCACCCTCTAGGCTCAAGTATCCCATTCACTACTACACAATCCCTCAAGTGATCCATCATTTTCCAAGGCTTCCTAACATAGGAAGGGTACAATTATTTATAGAGGCTTATAACCAAGGCATCCCTCTAATTTGTTTTGACATAGCATAACACATCTCAACAATGATCAAGGCATGTCATAAGGTTCCAATATCACCACAATAGCCCTGTTTTTGGGATTTTAACTTTACAACCATCACATATCCTCCTTGAGTAGATATGTAATCTCACCTATATCACATACATATAGTTTCCATTAGATATATCATAAAATTTTCAATCAATTTTTTTATCTTCCAAACATATTTCATATAAAAATTAGATCTAATAAATATGAGACTCTTTTCCTAATGTTTGGCTCTTTGCAAGTGTTACTATTCATAACCTTTATCATGGCTTACATTTCATGCCATACCCAAGACATCCTACCTAAAATTTGCATTTTCACTTAGCCAAACAATGTTAGTTTCTCATATATAAAATCCTTTCAACATAGCATTACAACAACCACTAAATTGGTCTTCAAGGTCATCCACTTAGTTAATCATTTTATCATTTCAATTGCACTCCATACCAATGGAAAGAAAACCAACATTGTACTACATACTCATTCAATATCATCTTAATCATTCTAGAAAATTCATATGGAAATCAAACTTTTCATTTTAGCCAATTAATTCACTCAAGACTAAGAGTTTTATTCACTCTCTCCACTAAGATATCCACATTTCAAGTGATTGTTGAATTCCTTCTTATTTTTAGATTTTGGTAAGTAATGCCTTATGATCAATAATTATACACTTGAAAAATTATCAACCTTAATTTCATTTTTACGATTGAGTAAACATTATTAGATTGATAGAAGATATATGCAATATGTATTGACGATGTCTGATTACAATTGAGGGCTCTGATATATATATACATTGTCAGGGTGTCTTTTCATTAATAAACATGTCTTTTCAATAAGACATGCCCTTTCTTTAATTAATTAATTATTGATTAAATATATATATATATATATATATATTTAATCAATAATTAATTAATTAAAGAAAGGGCATGTCTTATTGAAAAGACATGTTTATTAATGAAAAGACACCCTGACAATGTATATATATATCAGAGCCCTCAATTGTAATCAGACATTTATATATATATATATATATATCATTTTACATAATATAATATATATTATACATTGTTGTCTAGAAGGGAATACCTTCCATTGCTCCATAAAATATCAACACTCCCTCTTAGCGAGGAAGGTATTCTTCCATGATGTTCTCCTATAGTAGTCCCAATCACATCCAACCACTTCACATGGTACGAACGGTACTACGACCATAGTCTTAAGACTACACTGAAAGCATCTATGAAATTTCTCCTCTCCTGGTAGTCCCAATCACGCCTAGCCACTTCACATAGTGCATGTAAGACTTGTACTAGGCTACTCATTACTCCATCAGTCACTTCACATGATTGATCTGGGAAACCCTTGGCCAGAGGGAGAGTATTTTACCGATGTAGGAGAAACATCACAACTTCCTCTCAACAAGGGTGGAAATTCTACATCATGTCAAGCTTGTCACTGGAGTATTCAAACTTCACTTTAGGCAGAGGCTTAGTGAGAATATTTATTTTCTGCTCATTTGTGGATATGTACTAGAGTTCCACTGCTCCTCTTTATACCATGCATTAGATTCAATGGTATTTGATCTCTATATGATTTGACTTGTTGTGAAAGATTGGATTCTCTAAAAGCTTCACACAACTTTGATTATCACAATATATCAAAATTGGCTCTAACTCTAGATCAAATAACCCTACAAGCAATTTATGAAGCCACACTACTTCAAGGCTTGCATCATTGACTACTACATATTTTGTCTTTGTTGTACTGAGTCCCATTGATAATTATTTTCTTCTAAACTATGAGATCATACCTAATCCCAAACTGAAGCAACATCTTGATGTGCTTTTCCTGTCTATTGCACTCCCTGCCCAGTCAGAGTCTGTATAACCTTGTAAATTTACTTCACCATTTGAGACATATATGGGTCCATATCCAACCATACCATACAGGTACCTCACTACATGCTTTTTTGTTACCAAACGTACATGTCTAGGCTCAAACATGTATTGACTCGATGTGTTCACTGCAAAGCATATTTCTAGACTGGTATTAAATAGGCACATCAAGGATCTGATCAAATATATATACATTATGGGATCAACCAAATATGAGGAATAATCACTCAAGAACTTCAGTTTCGTAACCATAGGTGTGGCCATAGACTTGTAATCCATCATCCCAAATCTCTGTAAGATCTCAACTATATACTTCCCTTGGCTAAGGAAGATCTCATCTGGTCTTTACCACACTTATAATCCCAAGAAATAGTGCCTTAAACCTAAATACTTCATTTTGAACTTTGAAGTGAGATCCCTCTTGCACCCATCTATGAGCTTCTCATCCCCTGTAAGAAACAGATCATCAACTTATAGTACCGATATCAAGGGGAAACCATCTTCAACCTTGTAGTAAAGGCGAGGATTTGCACTACTCTTGGTAAATCTCAAGCTCATCAAATAATTGTCTATTCTGGCATACCATGCCATGAATGCTTAGTTAGGCTCGTACAAATATTTCTTCAATTTACAAACATGGGACTCCTTACCATGGATCACAAAACCTTGTGGCTACTCCATGTACACTTCTTCTTCAATTACACCATTAAGGAATGTGGTCTTCACATCCACGTGGTGTAATTTCCAAAGAAATATAAATAATAATTCTAACAGAAGTGTACCTAACAACTAGAGAAAACGTTGTTACAATCTTCTCCCTCTTTTTGGGAGAACCTACTTTTCATGACTCTTTCTTTGTACTTCTATATGTTTCCATTTGTTGCATGCTAGATCTTGTAGATAAATAAGTCACCACTAACTTCCCCTTAGGTATTGACACAACTTCCCACACATCATTCTTCATGATGAATTGATATTCCCCCATCATGGCATCCTTCCAAACTTGTTGGCCTATTGCCTTCTTATAGTTGGATGGAATGAATCAGTGATGTGACTCATCACTATTTCATATCCTACGTATTTCTTAGGATGTTTTATTTCCCTAAGGGTGCCATAGGGAGCTACATGTCACTCTACATCCTTCAATGTAGTTCAAAACCATGTTGACCTTTTCTTGGATTATGTAAAAATGACCCTATTTGGGTCCACTGGCTTGATGGGCCCTTATGGCTCTTCCTGGTGATATAAAAGATGTTCCACAGGTACAACATGACTTGAATCCACATCCTTGAGAGCCTTTTGCTTCTCATTGGCATGATAGACCATTTTTATCTTCAATAAGTTGCATCAATCCACTTTACTTGACTATATGCTCACTTTGAACTAGAATATCCTCTAGTCATCTCGCGTGGTTCTAGATGTCCTCTTCCTTTTCTCCCTTTCGAACACAAATATCTCTAATTGAGTTTGTGCTACACCCTAGGAGAATCCTCTTATCATAAACTTTGCTTCATTCTTCCTGATGCTTCCATCTACTACCAGAACATTGGCATCCTCCACAATGTACCTACAACCCTCATTAGGAGGTCCTTTTAATATGAGGATTGTAGTGAATTGTCAACTCCCTCTTGATCCTTGCCTTCTTGCAGTAATAATTGTAGTCACGTCAAGCTATAAATGCTCATCCTTTTCCTCATCATCAACATGTTGCTTTCCTTTCCTTCAAGCATTAGATAGGGTTTCTTCTTTTATTGGAATCATCAATCTAGGTCTATATCTAGGGTTTTATCCACAAACCCTAGGGATTTATCATCCAAGGCTTCTATTCTTCTAGCATTTACAAACCCTAAGACTTACAACTTTCATTGAAGCCCTATGAATTACATCACTAGAAACCTTTCCCCTCGACTCCCTCTGGCTCTAGAGGATCTTTAAACTTTGTTCGTGAAACTACCCAAAAAGGCCTAAACATAAACCCTTATCTTGGTCCTGCTACTTTGCTTTCAATATCTTAGTTCATCCCTAGTCTATGATATCAATTAATGATGAATACTTCATCCCCGACAAGCTACCAATGGCATGAGCATAGTATGGGATTCTTGTCAGATCTCTGATGATTGATCTATCCTCGGAGAATTCTCTAAGATGCCCTTTAAATCTCCTAGGTTAATTTCTTATGAACACTAGTGGGTCTATGCCGATATTCACCCCACACAAATTCTATAACCATTTACCAATTAGTGCTATGAGGTTAAATCTCTCCTCACATTAAGAGTTGTATTTTAATCCATTGAAATTATGCTATAATCCACCAAAATAGTGTTTGACTTTGTTAAATTTTTCCTCCATAATATTCTTTGCATAAATTTAGGAGAAGTAAAACATCAGTACATTCTTTATATTACAGTAATTAAATAAATTTACCAGGAATTATTTCCCACCATAATTTATGGAATTCCTGGAATAAATTTAGGTAGGAGAAAATTAAATATGTTGTTACATAAATGTTGTAACAACCCAAAAATTTAACACATATTTTTCCTTACAAGATCTTATGGCTCCAATACCATGTTGAATTCTTTCCTATTTTCAAATCTTGGTAATTATTGCCTTATGATAAATAGTTACACACTTAAAAATTCTCAACCTTAATTTATGATTGAGTAAACATTATTAGATTGATATAAGATATATGAGATATTTATTAATGATGTATGATTACAATTGAAGGCTCTGATATATATACATATATATATCTATATATATATATATATATATATATATATATATATATATATATATATATATATATATATATATATATATATATATATATATATTTGATTGCTTGGAAGAGAATACCTTCCATTGCTATATTAAACATTAACAATTATTAGCAGTGAATTTTTCCACTTTACATTTTGTGGGGGTGGGGGTCCAGGATTCACACCGCTCACTTCGACAATCAACACATTTTTAAAAATATCAACAATCATTTCTTTTCATGAATCTCAATCATGTTAATGCTTGTCCCACACAAGCATATATATATATATATATATACCAAATGCAACAATCTTCCATATTGAGAGCTTCATGCCTCTATCATCCTCCATTGAGTATTTTTTCAAACATGTATTCACATATTAGCCATTCTATGGCTATTTATATCTATTAAGGATAATGAAGCATTCATGCTTACATTATAATTTCATATCACTCATCACTAGGTGATAAAGTAATTTGCTTTAGTTCTAGAAGTTCTCAGGCCAATGCATCTGGCCTTAAGCATTCAATGCATCCCTACATTCTCTACATGTATCAAACCTCTTCATGCATTCCATTAATGCATTACCAAAAAAAATTATTTTGACTTGAGAATGTATTACTCACTTATCCAGTTGTTCTTAATCATGATAGCTCACACATGCACAAATTCTAAGAAATTTACTGAATTTTATGTGTTGGTATCTCTTTGCCTTAAGTATACCCTTATTGGGTACTCATGCAATATATGCATTCAAGTGCAAACATTTTATAAAAATAAAAATTCATCCTAAAGGAATTCATACCCAATTCCTTCAACCTATCAATTGTTGTAGCATGGCTGATTTTTCATACCTGCATGGTTGTCATCACCATTTATACTTAACTAATGGTTTTTCAAGGAATCCATTTGGCTGCTTCTTTAGCTTTCATTGTTAAGAATTCTCTTATTATTGCTATCATGATTATTTTAATGGCTGAAGGCACCTCCATTGCCTGAAATCTCATTTCCAATAGGTAACTTTTAATATCAAGTTCCTGAGATTATTATGCTTCTTTTCTTATGCACAATTTCATCAGACAACAATTGTTTGTCAACAAATTCAACAAAACATGCACTATAATTATTCTAAATCAATAACTAATTCATTCTATTTACATCCACTCATTTATTCAATTTCAACATTTTTATTGGTGCGTTCATGCATTAATAGTTAATCAAGCATTCTCAAGCTCAATCTACTTCAAAATTCAACCATTTTTCATTTGTTTTAAAGAAAGGCATAATGACCAATACAAAGTAAATTTTGAAGAGAAAAGCCCTTTTGATGCAGGGTTACCCCTGCTTACACCCACAGTATGCATATAAAATACATAATCATATTTGTCTTGCCCCAGGAATATCATTTCCCCTGCTTAGTCAAATCTTCATTTGATTAAGGTTTAAGGCTTATTCATTAACTTCATTATGCGGAAACATGTTATTTGACTACACATAATCTTACCCTTCATTAACCTTTAAGTGGAACTTAATTCAACCTTATTAACCTTGATTAATCCTTAAGCCTCGCATAATAACCATACCCGCTCTTAACTTTGGTTAATGCGGACTTAACCCATAAACCTACAACTGCACATTATTTCTATTATACCCCCTTTTAATAGAAATACACATAAAATTACCTTTCTACCAATCCACGACCCTTGCATATTTACTGAGGTTTACCTTTATCGGTTTCGTTCTCCACCGTAGATTTCAACCCCACAATATGATGATTGATGTCCTTTCCTGATCAATCAAACTTGCCCGACAATCCTCTGTCATTGATCTGCACCCAATGGATCCGACGGTCCACGATGATATCGGGTGAGTCACAAGCACAGAGAATACCTGCCCAATAAAGCGGTTTTCTCTCTCCACCCTCGTGCTACGTGTCAATCAATAAGTGGAATCAGGTGACTACCCTCTAATACCACTTACCACTTTTTCTCCACCCGATAACCCACTTATAATTTTAAATCTGCCTTTCTTCTTGACTAACGCCCGAGCTTGTTAGTGCCCGATTACCATAGATCTTCTACCATCGACGGCTACGACGGCTTCTCCGGATTCCTCTTTTGCTACTGCTTAAATCAATCTTCACCGTTCATTTCTTGAAACCACTCTACGTGATTTAATCTTGGGCACTTATTTCCTTCGACCTCGTCCATTGACTTTCGCGATCCAACGATTCTTGTGCATTCATTCTTCATCTATCTCCTCACTTTGACTTTGCGTCATTTCTTTAGTGTTTGTGGTTTCGGGTTTTTCTTCAGGGTTTCAACCTTCCACTCTTCCACTACTCAAGTCTCTCCGAGCTTAACTCCACGAATTCTCACATTGCTGCCTCTCCAGAGCGTTACTCTGAATTTCCAATTGGATTCAATGACCCATTATGATTCCTCCGAATCATTTTCCTCCTCTGTGTAGTTCTACAGAACTCTGCTTGCAACCTCTATTACAGAATACACAACTTACACATAATTCAATCATTCAATATTCATTTCACACATTTATACAGTCCTGGAATAAACCTTTGTATATATAAATATAAATATCTGATTACATATCGAGACTCTCTGTCTCTTAGGCCTGATCTTCAATATCAGTGGCGTCTGTTTTACAGTCTGCCTGTAGGCTTATAGTCACACCCTAGCTAGCACTATCTAACTAATTAACTATCTACTATCTAACCATATAACTCTTGTTTATGCCTTTTAGGCTTACATTTATACCAGAAAGGTTTTGTTGAACCAATTATGGTTCAGATCCTTAATCTACTGAACTAACTCCTAAATGTCCTCTAAGTCCACTTCTAACTCCAGTTAATCCCTAAGAATCCTCTCTAGTTCCTCAAATCATGAAACTACCTTAAGAGTTATAATTGACTTCTAACTCGCCCATCATTATTAACCACTCATGTTCTCCTTCATTCGAGAGCATTTACAAACATCCTCACAACATCTAATTAATTCCTATTTTAATCACTTAAACATTAATGATTATATACATAGGAATCCAACTTCCTTGAAAATACAAGATCCCTATGTCTACTAGAATATAATTAAATTGTTGAGCTGAATGCTCCTGCATTAGACTCCCAAGGTTAAAATAATCATGATCTCATGACAATGTGTTTCTGATCTTTGTCTTCCTGGATCCCATACTTTGTTTTATAATTTGTCTTTGGTTGCTGCTGTTGTTTGTTGCTGTTCTCTAGGTTTCCATACTTTATGTTGCATTGCCCCACTGGCTATGCTCTCACAGTTTGTTGTTGTCTTTCTTTTTCTATTGCTCCTTTGCTTTCTTGCTGTTGTCTTCTTTTGAGACACCTTTATCATTATCCTTCTTAATTGTTCTATCTCTCTATCCAGTATATCTTCTAACTGATAATTTCTATCTTCTCTTTGAAGTTGTTGGATTCTTACTGCCACCCTTTCATCCTTACTCTCTTTTGTGTTCCAAACAACCTCTGTTCCATCTCTATAAATTTACTTTCAAAAATTAAATAATCCTCCAATTTACTTTGTACTTGACTCCTTTCAAATACAACACTATGTTGTTCATCAATCCCACCATTTTCCTAGTAGCATAATATCTTTGTTCCATGGATCAAACTTTTCCGTAGATCCTTCTTCTTTCATCTTTATTTGGCTGCTCATTTGTGCCAAATTTTCTCCATCATTTGCAACAAAACCTGCACTCACAAAACAATTGGTAAAATAAAAAACATAAGCCCTCAGTGCCTCTTCTTCTTTTGACAACATTTCAGTATGTGATCTGAAAATGGAATGTACTTGTTAAGGGTGCAAGGTATCCATTTCCCATAATTGCAAATGTGATCTATACACTCCAAGTGACCTCTGAAAATGTGAAAACTTCTTATTTCTTATACAGAGATAGACTGTAGGGGCATTCACCGGACATGTCACCTCTAAAGAGAAGATGAGTTCCAGAGGCTACCTGGCCCTCTATAGGCTCTACCTAAAGAAATAACGAAGTAAACACTTAGAAGTCTTTGACATACACATACTTGAAGTTTGATGTCTTGCAGAATAAGACATATAACTTTCTGCAGCTGAATAGGTGATTATGTGTGTATGCAAGTTATGTATATTTGTTGTTTAACACTTTATATCAGTTTTGTTTAGCATATCATCTTCAGCAAATAAAGACATCAAAATGATAAAGCAGTTCACCCCTTCTGGGCTACATCTGCTGGACCAAACCTCTCAAACTAGGCTTGTCCTCTTGTATTAAAAATGCTACAAAGGCTAATACAAGAATATGAGTGTCTCGAAAGATAGATCTAACTGTAAATATAGAATCAGAAGATAGGAATTAGCTAAACATGCTCTTTCCCAAACACTAAACAATGAAATTGTACCTTATACAGTACTTTCCCCAATTGGCCCTGGTGGCCCTTTAAACTTGCATGGAGAATTTCAAGGTAAAGATGACCTCAATTGGTTCTGAAATCTCTTCCATTAGACTCAGAAGGTCGAAAATAGCAGAATAGGCTTTTGAATCACCAAAAATGGATGAACATATCCCCCAAACAGCTCAAAAACTGAAATGGCCCTAGTGGCCCTGAAAGCTTCCTTGAAGCTAAACAGTGAGAATAATGCCTCAGCAGGCAAAACGAGCTGTAGAAATGGATTCAAAATACTGAAAAACTTCAGGAATGACCTTCGTTCCACATTCAATGGCTGCACAATTCCCAATGCAACTCCCAAATTGATTTGGCCCTGGTGGCTCCTGGAACTTCCACGAAGCAAAATCACCTGAAAATGACCTCAGATGGTTGTGAAACCTGTGCCAATGGCTTCAGAAGGTTGAAGAGACCCAAAATAAAAAAAAATTCGTCCAAAAAGGACTTTCCTAGCCAAAGTTATGGCTCATTAAAGTTTCTCCAGTCTGCCTTAGAAAAACTCCAAATAAAACTAGCTAACTGCCAGATAACCCGACAAATAGGAAATTCCGCCATTTTTGGAGCACTCCACCAAAAATCCACCAACTTGACTGTCAGTTAATGACCAGTAAATCCCGCATGTGACCGGAAATCTCCGGCTGGTGGTTTGCATTGGAGTTCGTGCCGACGGTTAAGGGTTTAGACCCACGGTTTTGGGTGCGTAGTCATATGTATGGGGGCTGGCCCCCTTAGGGCCCCGCCCAACGGAACCTTAAAACTCAAATGAATTTTGTTCCGCTTCCATAACAAGAGCTACCTATGTAGCGCGTTGGTAAGGTGGAGTAGTCGGCCATGTGAGGTCGCGGGTTCAAACCACAATTCGACCAAAATTTTTAACATGCGCCCATTAATGCTGATGTCACCTTGGGCCACGTGGCACCCTCCGGGCCTGCCACATGGCAGCTTGCCATTCGCTGCCCAGAAAGAATATTCTCTGGAATATTTCAGGAATATCCTATTTTAATTTTTTTTGAAAAAATTCAAAATTTCAATGTTATTGGGCAATTCTTCTTTTTGGCATAACTTCCTCATACAGAGACCGTTTTTCGAACCGTTCACAGTGCCAGAATCAGGAAGACGAGCTCTATCCAGTCGTTCAGGTTCAAATCAGTTCTGAACACTTTCATTTTTGACCATTTTACGACACTTGGTCCTGAGCTCCTGATCAGTATGCTGTTATGATTTTTCCTCCTCTATCAGCACATCAATATTCTGATTCAACCTCTTTAAATAATTCTATAAAGAACTCTTAAGACTGTCAGCTAGTCTCTCTTCCACATCATCTACTCTAATGATGTCTTCTTGCTCTTGTCCACTGTAGTGAACTCCTTCCCCTGTAATCACACTGTCATACTCTGAATTTCCCAGAAAATATTCCAGCAATGTAATTTCTCTGTGACACTTTGCAAGTATTTCATCATCACTTATAATTAGTCTTGTATTTTCAAGGAAATTGGATTCATATGTATGTAATAATTAATGTTTAAGTGATTAGAATAGGAATTAATTAGATGTTGTGAGGATTTTTGTAAATTCTCTCAAATGAAGGAGAACATGAGTGGTTAATAATGACGAGAGAGTTAGAAATCAGTTATAACTCTTAAGGTAGTTTCATGATTCGAGGAACTAGAGAGGATTATTAGGGATTAACTGGAGCTAGAAGTGGATTTAGAGGACATTTAGGAGTCAGTTAAGTAGATTAAGGATCTGAACCAGAATTGGTTCAATAGAACCTTTTTGGTATAATTGTAAGCCTAAAAGGCATAAACAGGAGTTAGATGGTTAGACAGTAGATAGTTAACTAGTTAGATAGTGCTAGCTAGTGTGTGACTATAAGCCTACATGTAGACTGTAAAATGAAGGCCACTAGTATTGAAGATCAGGCCTGAGAGATAGAGATTCTCGATATGTAATTAGCTGTTTATATTTATATATACAAAGGTTTATTCCAGAACTGTATAGATGTGTGAAATAAATATTGAATGATTGAATTACGTGTAAGTTGTGTATTCTGTAATAGAGGTTGAAAGCAAAGTTATGTAGAACTACACAGAGGAGGAAAATGATTCAGAGGGATCATAATGGGTCATTGAGTCCAATTGGAGATTCAGAGTAATGCCCTGGAGAGGCAACGATGTGAGAATTTGTGGAGTTAAGCTCAGAGAGAGTTGAGTAGTGGAAGAGCGGAAGGTCGAAACCCTAAAGAAAAACCTGAAACCATAAACACTGAAGAAATGACACAAAGTCAAAGTGAGGAGACAGATTAAGAATGAACGCATAGGAACCATTGGATCTGGGAGATCAACAAACAAGGTCGAAGGAAATGAGTGGCCAAGATTAAATCGCATAGACTGGTGTCAAGAAATGAACGATGGAGATTGATTTAAGCAGTAGCGGAAGAGGAATCCGGAGAATCCATCGATGGTAGAATATCTACGGTCATCGAGTGCTAACAAGATTGGGCATTAGTCAAGTAGAAAGGTAGATTTAAAATTATAAGCAAGTTATATGGTGGATAAAAAGTGGTAAGTGGTATTAGAGGGTAGTCACCAGCTTCCACTTATCGATTGACACGTAGCACGAGGGTGGAGAGAGAAAACCGCTTTATCGGGCGGGTATTCTCCGTGCTTGTGACTCACCCGATATCGTTGTGGACTGTCGGATCCATTGAGTGCAGATCAACGATGAAGGATTGTCGCGTAAGTTTGTTTGATCAGGAAAGGACATCAACCGTCAAATCGTGGGGTTGAAATCTACAGTGGATAACGAACCCGATAAAGGTAAACCTTGGTAAATATGCAAGGGCCGTGGATTGGTAGAAAGGTAAGTTTATGTGTATTTCTATTAAAAAGGGGTATAATAGAGATAATGTGCGATAATACACAACTTACATGTAATTCAATCATTCAATATTCATTTCACACATCTATACAGTTCTGGAATAAAGCTTTGTATATATAAATATAAACAACTAATTACATATCGAGACTCTCTATCTCTCAGGCCCGATCTTCAATATCAGTGGCCTTTATTTTACAGTATGCCTGTAGGCTTATAGTCACACCCTAGCTAGCACTATCTAACTAGTTAACTATCTACTATCTAACCATCTAACTCCTGTTTATGCCTTTTAGGCTTACATTTATACTAGAGAGGTTCTATTGAATCAATTCTGGTTCAAATCCTTAATCTACTGAACTGATTCCTAAATGTCCTCTAAGTCCACTTCTAACTCCAGTTAATCCCTAAGAATCCTCTCTAGTTCCTCGAATCATGAAACTACGTTAAGAGTTATAATTGACTTCTAACTCTCTTGTCATTATTAACCACTCATGTTCTCCTTCATTCGAAATCATTTACAAACATCCTCACAACATCGAATTAATTCCTATTCTAATCACTTAAACATTAATGATTACATACATAGGAACCCAACTTCCTTGAAAATACAAGACCCCCTATGTCTACTAGAATACAATTAAATTGTTGAGCTGAATGCTCCTGCATTAGACTCCCAAGATTAAAATAATCATGATCTCCTGATCATGTGTTTCTGATCTTTGTCTTCCTGGATCCCATACTTTGTTTTGTAATTTGCCTTTTGTTTTTGCTGTTCTCCAGGTTTCCATACTTTATGTTGCATTGCCCCACTGGCTATGCTCTCACAGTCTATTGTTGTCTTTCTTTTTCTATTTCTCCTTTGCTTTCTTGATGTTGTCTTCTTCTGAGACACCTTTATCATTATCCTTCTTATCAATTCGATCTCTCTATCCAGTATATCTTCTAACTGATAATTTTTGTCTTCTCTTTGAAGTTGTTGGATTCTTACTGCCACCCTTTCATCCTCACCCTCTTGTTGTGTTCCAAACAACCTCCGTTCCATCTCTGTAAATTTACTTTCAAAAAGTAATAAATCCTCCAATTTCCTTTGTACTTGATTCCTTTCAAATACAACACTATGTTGTTCATCAATCCCAGCATATTTTCCCAGTAGCATAATATCTTTGTTCCATGGATCAAACTTTTCCGTAGATCCTTCTTCTTTCATATTTATTTGGCTGCTCATCTGTGCCAAATTTTCTCTAGCATTTGCAACAAAACCTGCACTCATAAAACAATTGGTAAAATAAAAAACATAAGCCCTCAATGCCTCTTCTTCTTTTGACAACATTTAGTATGATGTTCTGATTTTTCCTCCTCTATTAGCACATCAATATGTTGATTCAACCTCTTTAAAGAACTCTTAAGACTGTCAACTAGTCTCTCTTCCACATCACCTGCTCTAATGATGTCTTCCTACTCTTATCCACTGTAGTGAACTCCTTCATCTGCAATCACACTGTCATACTCTGAATTTCCCAGCAAATATTCCAGCAATGCAATTTCTCTGTGACACTTCGCAAGTATTTCATCATCACTTATAATTAGTCTTGTATTTTCAAGGAAGTTGGATTCCTATGCATGTAATCATTAATGTTTAATTGATTAGAATAGGAATTAATTAGATGTTATGAGGATGTTTGTAAATGCTCTCGAATGAAGGAGAACATGAGTAGTTAATCATGACGAGAGAGTTAGAAGTCAATTATAACTCTTAAGGTAGTTTCATGATTCGAGGAACTAGAGAGGATTCTTAGCGATTAACCGGAGTAAGAAGTGGACTTAGAGGACATTTAGGAGTCAGTTCAGTAGATTAAGTATCTGAACCAGAATTGGTTCAACAGAACCTTTTTGGTATAAATGTAAGCCTAAAAGGCATAAACATGAGTTAGATGGTTAGACAATATATAGTTAACTAGTTAGATAGTGCTAGCTAGGGTGTGACTATAAGCCTACAGGCAGACTGTAAAATAGAGGCCACTAATATTGAAGATCAGGCCTGAGAAATAGAGAGTCTCGATATGTAATCAATTGTTTATATTTATATATACAAAGGTTTATTCCAGAACTGTATAGATGTGTGAAATGAATATTGAATGATTGAATTATGTGTAAGTTGTGTATTTTGTAACAGAGGTTGCAGGCAGAGTTTTGTAGAACTACACAGAGGAGGAAAATGATTCGGAGGAATCATAATGGGTCATTGAATCCAATTGGAGATTCAGAGTAACGCTCTGGAGAGGCAGCGATGTGAGAATTCGTGGAGTTAAGCTCAGAGAGAGTTGAGCAGTGGAAGAGTAGAAGGTCGAAACCCTGAAGAAAAACCCGAAACCACAAAACACTGAAGAAATGATGCAAAGTCAAAGTGAGGAGACAGATGAAGAATGAATGCACAGGAACTATTGGATCTGGGAGATCAACAGATAAGGTCGAAGGAAATGAGCAGCCAAGATTAAATCACATAGACTGGTGTCAAGAAATGAACGATGTAGATTGATTTAAGCAGTAGCGGAAGAGGAATCCGGAGAAGCCGTTGCAGCCGTCGATGGTAGAAGATCTACGGTCATCGAGCGCTAACAAGCTCGGGCGTTAGTCAAGAAGAAAGGCAGATTTAAAATTATAAGCGGGTTATAAGGTGGAGAAAAAGTGGTAAGTGGTATTAGAGGGTAGTCACCCGATTCCACTTATCGATTGACACGTAGCACGAGGGTGGAGAGAGAAAACCGCTTTATCGGGCGGGTATTCTCCATGCTTGTGACTCACCCAATATCATCGTGGACCGTCGGATCCATTGAGTGCAGATCAATGACAGAGGATTGTCGCGCAATTTTGATTGATCAGGAAAGGACATCAACCGTTAGATCGTGGGGTTGAAATCTACGGTGGAGAACGAACCCAATAAAGGTAAACCTCGGTAAATATGCAAGGGCCTTGGATTGGTAGAAAGGTAAGTTTATGCGTATTTCTATTAAAAAGGGGTATAATAGAAATAATGCGCAGTAATACACAACTTACATGTAATTGAATCATTCAATATTCATTTCACACATCTATACAGTTCTGGAATAAACCTTTGTATATATAAATATAAACAATTGATTACACATCGAGACTCTCTATCTCTCAGGCCTAATCTTCAATATTAGTGGTCTCTGTTTTACAGTCTGCCTGTAGGCTTATAGTCACACCCTAGCTAGCACTATCTAACTAGTTAACTATCTATTGTTTAACCATCTAACTCCTGTTTATGCCTTTTAGGCTTACATTTATACCAGAAAGATTCTGTTGAACCAATTCTGGTTCAGATCCTTAATCTACTGAAATGACTCCTAAATGTCCTCTAAGTCCACTTCTAACTCCAGTTAATCCCTAAGAATCCTCTCTAGTTCCTCGAACCATGAAACTACCTTAAGAGTTATAATTGACTTCTAGCTCTCCTGTCATTATTAGCCACTTATGTTCTCCTTCATTCGAGAGCATTTACAAACATCCTCACAACATCTAATTAATTCCTATTCTAATCACTTACACATTAATGATTACATACATAGGAATCCAACTTCCTTGAAAATACAAGACCCCCTATGTCTACTAGAATACAATTAAATTGTTGAGCTGAATGCTCTTGCATCACCTTTTTTCAATCTTTTACATAGCTTGTGAACTCCATAGTCCAATTGTTTAAATCATCCCAGTCAAGCCCTCTTTGATTGTTTTCTAATCATACAAATCTACCCTCTTAATGTAACTCTACAATAAAGGGAAAATCTCCAAGTTCATCTGGAACTCCATCATATTAGACATATGCAACAACCTTTTATTAAAAATTTATGTATACTTTTCAATTGGCTCAACAACCCAATTTATTTCTTGTAGTGGCCTAGGGGTCCCTCCCCCTTGCATTCTTATGCATACCAACTATCTCAACACGTTTTGTATCAATATCTTTATCTTTATTATTATTTTTATACCATTTAATGCATAATTGCCTTCATTCAAGCATCCACTACTTTTATTATTTCTCATAACTCTTTCTTGTTGAGTCTTTATATAGTCCAACCAAGGAGCCTTTCCATGTAGCCTCATTGGTTTCACATAGTCTAATTCAACATGATCATACCACTCAATTTTCTTTGATCTAACGAACACTTTCCCAAATGGCCTTCACATCGTTCCTATGAAAAATTTGCACTTCATAAGAGATTTAATAAACTTTACCATTCAAACCATCCTTTTTATCTCAAGTATAATAATAATATGTCCATTCCTTTCATTAACCACATTCATTCACTTCAAGGCACAATGACTTGCCATCCAAGACACTTATCCTAGTATTCATAATCGAGGCCTTTTTTAACTCAGGCCTTTCCAATTTTTATTTTTATATTTTTTGCACACACAATGCGAGGACAATTACTTATCTCACATAAAATCTCTAGCCATTCATGCTTTTTAAATATTTACATCTATTATAATTCCAACCCTCAATTGAATTTTCACCATAATAATGACATAATCCAACCAAGGATGAAATCGTTTTAAGAATATTCAGGTATGGCCATTGCCACACCATTCATTCTAGCAATGAATTCCAACATTTACTTAAACTAAGGAATCCAAAACTACCCACATACACATCTAACATGCATGCAAGTGCCTTCACTACACGTTCCATCTTCATCTATCACCTTGTTAATTCTAGATCAGTATCATTCATAGGAGATGAACTCCTTAAACACCTTCTTTATGACACTTTTCCCAACATGACTCTCTAAATATAGGTAGTACTATTACTGCCAACATAAAAAATAATATCTTTATCTTGCTTCAAATTCATCTATGTAGTATATCTCTAGCCCTCCAAGCTTAATTTTTGAACCACAACTTTGATACCACTATGTAACACATCCCATCTATACAAAATAAAAAAGCTTATATCCAATTAAAATCTAGATATTCGAGGATAATAAATAAGGATTTATTTATAATTTTTTCTGTTGAGGTCTCACTCTATAAGATGTCCAATTTATTAAAAATAAAAAAATTCTATATCCAATTAAAATGTGGATAATGGAAGACAATAAAGAAAACTTGACTTATAATTTTGTTTGTTGAGGTCCCATTTTCTATTTTAGTCTCAACCCTTTAGGCTACCTTAAGAAATGGAAAATTAAAATTCCTCTTCTTTTTACTATCTCAAATCTCTTTTATGAGGCCATCATCATATTTTTCTCATTTATATCTTTCCAATGATATAAAATTCATCAATTTTTGATATCTAGACACAAACTTATTGCTCTCAAAATATTTCACTACCTAAGCCACATCAACATACCATACCATTTGACAAATGGCAGTGTTACCCACATGTCACCGCAATATAGTGCCATGTTTACAAGTTTAACACCTCCTCGTGCCATGTTATATCCAAATTTGGGTCTTTTTCCTCAAAACCTTTTCTAATTTTTCCATATTCTTCAAACTAGATAAGGCAATTAGTCAATGGATCAACTTTCCACATATAGAGATTCATATATTTCTACAAGTCCCTTTTAATTAAAAAAAAGCCAAATTGTTGGATTTTCATATTCCTCGTTACCTCTGCCATAATGCGTACCACTTATATTCCACCTCAGCATTGCTAGTGCCACCACAACTCTATCAACGTTGTCAAATCCTTAGATATCTGAAACATTTGGATCCAAAAAAACATAAAAGGCCATTTTTACAATCTTTTGGATTTCCATATTTCTAGACTCCACATCGCTCACCATGATATCTACCACATCAACCACCTCCGTGACTCCCTTACACCTCCATGCCATGACATCAAACCACATTAGTATGGCATGTCATCCAACCATGTCATCATGCCATATCAACACTTGCTCACCAATGTGGTTTGTGGTTTACCTATCTGGAATGCATGTGATTCCCATGTAGTCTGCCCCATTGATATGGTTATGTTATTCCAAGGTTTTTCCTCTATGGGACCTCCACTATCTATAATTTTCTTTAGATGTTAACTAAATAAATGGAATTCCTAGATATTTGGAACATCATAAAAGTCTTGCTGACAATAGAAACAAAATAAAAAGAATGTTTGCCTCCACTGGACCTCTGCCCTTTATCCTTCTTCCTCTATTGGCCATGATCATGGCCACCATCAACCCATATGAACTAGGCTAAGGCCAAAATTTTTGTTAATTCATGCTTGAAAATCACAACCAGGAAAATTGGAAAAATTCTTTAATTTGCACTTTAACAAAGATTGGTTGCATTTTTTTAATGGGAGACTTAATATCCACATAGACACATGAAACCAAATATAAATGAACAACAAAAAATCACAACAATGATAGCAATGGGGCATGAAATGCTAGAATTTAACAAAATGAGGGTTCAAAGCCAACTTTTAAATATTGCTATCAATAAATCGTACAGAAAGGGACTTGTGACAATGTATTGAAAACCCTTATTCTATTTCTTTTATTCCAAAGAGGTATAGGGAAGGAAATACTAACTTATATAGTATGCATTACTTATAATAAAATACATTAAATTTTATAGGTTCAATAATTCAAAATGCACAATTGATCATTAATCTCTCGGCTTCAATTGATCAATTATCTAACTCTAGGGTTATGTTGCACAAATATCCTTATTAAATATAATTATTCACACCAATCTATCATCAACAAAACATAACTCCTGACCTATTAATGGTCCTGACTTTGCAAATATGTCTAAATATATGCATGAAAATAACTCATCCTCATTGAAAACTGTGATAGTCACTAATAAAATGACCACCACTAATGATACATATCCATCTAAGACTACAAATGAGAGTATTGATAATACTACACTAGAAACTATTAGAACTTGTACACTTATAAATAATATGTTGAATAAGTCCGCACTAGTGTCTAATAATGAGTCTTCATTGGATAGGTCTATATTTGAATCTAGCCATACAACTTTCAATGTAAATTCTACATTGGAGACAACGGCTAAGACCAATAAATGTGCGTCTACAATTTATGGAAGTGTTACATTGAAAACTGTGTTGGAAACCCATGAATTAGTTGTGTTAGATACTAATGAAAAGTCTGCCTGCAAGAATAAAATATTTGATTCTTTGGAGAATAAAACATCTACAAATAATTTAAACCTTACCATCCATAATCATTGGTTACTTGATTCCATTAATCCCCAACCTTCTCTTATAAAAAATCTACCTACTACCTCTGTTTCTAATAATTGCAACCAATCCAACAAAATGGTTATGAATCTTTCAGACACTAATATTGATGAACTCACTCTTAATCTCCTTGAGAGAGGATTGACTTTTGTTATCCCCCCCGTACCACTCCTATAGAAGACATTCTATGTAACATAGAGTATGGAATTAGAGATTTATTTGAAAATATCAAAGAAATAATTAGACAAGATTGCTCTATTATTCTCAGAAAAGCTAAGCCACCAAATAAAAATATCTCCAAGAATGAATACCTCACTCTGAAAGCCTTGAACGAAAACCATAACATTATTGTTTTGAAATATGACAAAGGAGTTTTAAATGTCATTATGAATAAGAATGATTATAATGAAAAGATGTTAGATCATTGTTACACCGAAAAAAATTCATCTTGTGGACAAGAGTGATCTCCCTAGATCCTCGATGGAAACTAGAAACAAGCAAGGCAATTCATCTGACTCTTTCCCTAAGTTGGACTTGTTTGAATTATAAGAATTAAGGCTAATGGATGATCCTCTTACCTATTTCACGAAATTCTCAATGGAGATCCCTTATGTAACTTGATGCACCTCCTCAATGCTTGATAAGATCTGGAATCACAAACCATACAAGGATCAAAAGCACATGCGATATGACAATCCAAAGAAATTTAGCCTAATGATCGAGGAAAGTAGGAATTGAATCTTCCTTAATAAACATTATAAACAATTATAGACCATTTACCATTCCAATAAGACAAATCAATGGGAGAAAGTGTTAATTTGTATTGGTCAAAGATAAAGAGTAGCCTTATAACCTTCACCTTGATGCCGTGAGGTCCCTCCCAAATGCCTTCAATCTCCTCCTTAGATGACAAGCTTTCCAATCTCAAACTAACAACATAAGTTTATCTTCTCTGAGTTCTGACCTCCTCAATCCCTCTAGTCATTTTATAGGCCAAGAGGAAGAAGTTTCAGATCCAAAAGAGGAGGATGAGACTCCTTAATTGAGGGATTAGGTTTCCATGAGAAAAGGGATTAAGATGCATCATCTGAGGGTTATAGTTCGAATAGTCATCACCTGGAAGCTTTCAGTTGGGAAATATTCGACCAACTATGTTTCTAGAATGTAATTTTTATTTTTACTTTCTTAAATTCACTTGCAAGGGTTAATAGTAATAAAGAGAGCAAGGCTCTGCGCTGTTCTCATAATTAATTATAGGGAATGTGCGGGAAAATCTAGAAAAATCAGTGCAGGTGAAACTCAACAAGGTGTGACAGCTATTTTCCCCAAATTTCTCATCTACTTCAGGATATTTTTGGTTGTTGGACTTCTAAGGGAGTTCATTCAAACATGTTCATGGATGGTAAAAAGACCCATAAATTGATTAAGTGTCATGGTGACAAATTGATAGGTAACAAATTTCCCCCCTAAAGTATGAAGTATGAAAAATAGTTTAAAATATTGAAGTGCTTTATCATCCCAAGGATCGAATCAAAGACAATGGTCCCCAAACTTGCAGGGAACATTCAAGGATTACAATGCAAATGTATATCAATAAACATCATTGAGGTAGGCATTCCTATGATCAGAGTAAAGCGAAATCAATGAATAAGCATGGAAAAACCAAAATCATATTGATAGTAGACACAACATGGATGCAACGATCTTTCATAAATAGGTCTACATAATCATGAATACAAAATCTCCTCACAACCTGGATTGATGAAACTAGATCCAGGGTCTTGATCTAAATCTCTCGATCCACAGTACGAATCTAACCATGTGAGAGAATGTTTCGAAGTCAAACATGGCATAAACCACTTGATTACCGATCAATGATGTGAATCATTAACAAGTGTGAGAGAAACCACTAATAATGACAATGGTTCTCAAGGTAATTCCAGTACAATCTATGAAGTGCGAATAAATCATATGAAATCGAACACTCATAGATTCGTTCGAGTGAAGGCCAATGATGAGAACCTGTCGTTGAAGGTGAGAAACCTTCCATTAATGTATGTAGGTCTCAAGGCACTAAAGGTTTCTAGATCAACCTCCTAGATAATAAGCTGAAGTCAATAGGAAGCGAACCGTCATAGGAAAGCCTACGACATGAAACATAATGTCAAGTTTTGAAAATAGTTTGCAAGGACTAACTCAAGGATGGCAGATGCAATTGAAGGCTAGAATTTGCAAAGGAACTTTGACCTGAGGTTGAACTTCTCTTGAACACATAACGACACGAGAATTGACTTGGCAACATTTGACTTAACGATAATACCAAAAACCATGAAGAATTTTAATGAGGTTCGATTAATTGTAAGACAAATGGATTTCCCAACCTGGACATGAGTGTAATGGAGTGTCATGTTCAAGAGCAACATGTTGCTTTTAGAAATGGCAATGTAAAATGGACATCTTTTCCCAATTCCCCCCCACCATTACTGGCAAGTACCTCTTTATTTTTTACAAGCTTGAGGAGGATAACATATGCTTGCACTGTAAGCTCATCCTTCAGATGAGTCCATCAAATATTTTTAACGAAACCTAAGAAGGAATGGTTCGGTCCCGTTATGCTTAATGGGCCTTATACTGTTTAGTTCTTACGAGTCTAGTAAAGGAATAACTTGATGTCGTTTTCTTTTAAAGAGTTTGAAAAAGACACAAAAAGGAAACTCATTTAGTTCTTTTACCGTAAAATTTTAACAAGCCTGGAGAAAGTAAAGCTTGGTGTTTTTTATTTTTAGAGAGTCAGAAGAAAAACATAAGTAGACTCCATCATGTTATTTTTTGCAAGTTTTAGTCCCTCATGTATGAAAAAGGATAAAATAATACAAGAGAGAACTCTATTGACCATGTTCGATCAATGTATACATTTTTCGTAAATAGTCCTAACTCAGTCCGTAAAAGGGGTAAACTTATACTGAGTGGACGATTGTTCATTTACTTTTACGAGTTCGAACAAGCAAGTACTTGACAATCTTTTCATTTTTAAAAGAGTCTGAAAAGGGCTTAGAAGAGGACTCTATGTTTTTCGCTTTTTGTAATTTTTTAAGAGCATGAAAAGTGATAAAAGTTTGCTAAATAGTCAAAATGATTTATCCTCGCTTTGTAACCTATCCTGCATTTCTAAATTCAATAAATCGTTATAACTGCTCAAAAATATAATATTTTCCCTCCTAAAATATTTTAAATATAAAATAATATTTTTTGGCTTAAAAACCCTTAAAAAGTGGGAAAAGTAAATTATTTTTCACCATTTTAATTTTTACCATTTGAGAGCAGAGATAGGAGTTTTCAGCACCAGACTTCTGAGATTGATTCTGAGCTAATCGATGGACGAAATCGTGAACTGCTTCTTCCAAGTAGAAGATCTGTCCTTAACTTAGCTTTTCGTCCGTTTAAAATTCCATTTTAAGCTTTTAGTTAATTTTTTGGGGCAAGATTATGTTAAAAAATGTGCCCTTTGCCCTGCATTGATTTCCTTCAGTCGAGCCCACCTAGGTAGGTAAAATTTTCCACATAGGAAACCATGGACTGTGCGGATTTTTCATGGAACAATTTGCGCAGTTGTGCCCTATTTTCAAAACAGTGGAAGCGAAGGTGGCGAGGGTTTATTTTTTTGCAAGATTTGGGCCTCAAAAAACATGAGATGTTTTTCAAAAATGATTATGATCCTTTTAAAATTGTCATTTTAGGCTAATTGATTTTTCAAAATGGAGTGGAGGGAAAGAGAGCATGAAGCCAATGATTTGGCAGCTTTGGCAGATCTAGCTACCATGCAGGCTCTAAGAACTTGTGGCCTCCTGAAATACTGGCTCATTCCTGGGATGAAAGCTCAGGTAGATCTGATGACATGGCTGGTAAGAACTTGGAATGTCTAGGAACAATGTTTCGCAATCACAGATCATCGCGATACATTGACGTCGATGACATCTATTTCTTGACTAGGTTGTCTCATCGGGGAGCCGACATTTCATTATTTGGATAGAGGACATGATGAGATACTATTGATGGGTATCTATGACGCTTTTGCAGGGTTTCACCACCCAAGGATGAAAGAATTGATATTCTGACCATTGAGCTCTTTCCACTAAGGACCATTACTTTCATTGTTAGGAAGCTGTGTGGCAGAACTTCCCTTCATTTAGCCACATGGGCACAGATGTAGACTGCCATGGAATGCTGGGAATCCATAGTGTTCAATTGGTGTGAGCCAGTGGTTGTGAACATGAAGGGACATATGACCAGATGCAAGAATTGGAAAATGAATAATTCCGGTTATGGTTCCATTCTTATAGTTTTTTCCTTAGAGAGGATTCCTCTTCTCTGGCCACAACATATTCTAGCATATGAGGGGGAACCTAGGGATCCATGCATTATGAGGTGAGTTGCAACGATGGCACGTCATGGAGGTGATGGACCAGTAGTGAGGTATACTCCTGATTTTTTTGACTAGTTAGGCCAGTAGATCATTCCGATCAAGGAATTTCCATATGTCAGGATGGATTATAGAGGTGATCGCGATATCCCACTTCCATCTGGAACTCAATGGGGTGAGCTAGGTGAGAATTTCTCATTTTGACACACACACACACACACACACATATTATGTGTTTTGTCTTCAAAGGCTAATTATCTGAAATTCATGTGACAGAGGTGGGCCCAAACTGACTAGCAAGGATGAGGCAAGCAAATTGTAGTGGCTACAGTAGCTAAGCCAGAGATAGAAGAGATCTTGACAAAGATGGAACACAACCTCGAGAGGTTGACTTTGGATATCCCAGAGACTAGGACAAATGACATTCCTCGCCCTTATCAAAGACATGTAGTTGGGGTTCCAGGGCCACTTAGATGATTACTGAGTCGAGTTGCTTGTGTTGTTGTTTGCTATCATGAGCATAATCATGCTTAGCTATTCTAGTTTCTAGGACCACACTTTTTATTTTTGGCATCAGCATATTCAGAAAATAAAAGGCCACAATGCCTTATGTCCTACTTTTACCTACTGTTTATGTTGATCAATCTATGAATGGATATTGTTTTTAATTTTAAACGTTGTAAATATCTATTTAACACATGATTAACCAATGCATCTGTCAATGTGTTTAAATATCTCGGAATGTGTTGACATTCGATATAATCAAATTGCCTCTCCAGAAGACGGACCCGTAAAAACATTCTTAACATTGTTGGACTCCTTACTGTATAGAAATTGTTGAAATGTAATACTATGAGATGCGAATCTAACCTAACGATCAAACGTTGGATACCAAATGTGATGGAATAAGCTAATATCTCAATGACTGCGCTATATTCCGCTATGTTATTTTTTGTTTGACCGAGGCGTATTCCATGAATAGAGACTAGCTCATCACTAGGTGAATAGATAACCCAAGCGACGGAAGATAAATTCTAAGTACTATGACTAGCGCCATCAGCAAAGCCATTGTAAGTCTGAGGGAATGTTGACATTTGCAAATCAAGTGAAAAACAAGATAAGTAGGAGAAGTAGTAGAAAATGTGAAAAACATTAACTATCACACATACCTAAAAAATGGTAAATAATGTACAAATCTCCACCAAAATTTTATGCATAATATTTCTTTAGGTAAAGACCATTTCTGGGCTTTCCCAAAGGAATACAATCATAATCAACCAGGTCATAGGCTCCTTTATCTAATACGTGTTTTATGATGTATGGGCCATGAAACATGGGTTCAAACTTTCCTGCACCTAACTTGTCATGAGCTTGATCATAAACCAAGGCTAGGTCAGCTTCTAAATATGAAGGAGGATTGACGTTTTGATCAAATTGAGCTTTGACACATTTTTTGTGAGCTTCGCTAGCTAGTGTGACATCACAAAGATTTTCATCTAAACGTGCTAAATATACAAAACGTTCTTCATCTACAGAGGTAGCAGACAGTAATTCAATAGCTAGTTTTAGGGATGGGATTTCACATTCAATGGGTAATACTGCTTCCAAACCATAAACAAGTTTGAAAGGAGTAAAACCTATCGATGTTTTTGCAGTAGTACAGCAAGCCCACAGTGCTGAAAAGAGTTTGGAATGCCAATTTCCTTTATGAATACCAATTATCCGTTTAATCATATCAGTTAAAACTTTATTGACGGATTCGAATTGACCATTAGCTTGTGGATAGTAAGGAGTAGAGCTATCATGACATAGTTCAAGCTGTGCAGATAGTTCAACCATCATAAAGTTATGAAAATGACTACAATGATCTGTAACAATAGCTTGTGGGACACCAAACCGAGCAATCACATGATTGAAAATGAAAACTGTTGTAGTTTCACCGTCGTCTCTATATGTAGGCATCGCCTCGACCCATTTCGTAAAGTAATCGACTACAAGGATAATATACCCATGCCCCCCGGTCGAGTGAGGGTTATAGGTGATGAAATCGATGCCCCATTTGGCAAAAGGACCGAAAACTATGATAGGGTGAAGAGGAGCTAGAGGTGCTCGCATTTTGCGATCGTAGATTTGGAAATTATGGCATTTGCGGACTGCAGTAATAAAATCTTTAAACATTGAAGGCCAAAAATAACCGACACGTAATATCTTTTGGGCAGTAGCATACCCAAAAATATGACCGCCACATGCTCTTGAATGGCAATCATTTAATGTTTTTTTGGCCCCTTGGAGAGTCAAACAACATCAAAATATAGAATCGGTACTGCGATGGTAAAGAGTGTCACCAATAATATTGTATTTTTGGGATTGGTATCGGATCCGACGATGATCCATTTTAGATAACTTAGGGCGAAAAGTCTGCGTTTGGAGATATATAATGATATCTCTATACCATTTATCTGACATACAAACAAGAAAGAGAGATTCATCAACAAAGGAATCTTCTGCTACAATTTCTATATCAGTATGAGGAAAGTTACATAATAGTTTGAAGAAAACCAAAGATTTCTTTGATTTATATTTTTCAAATTCTAAATCAAATTCTTGTAATATAACTATCCATTTGGAGTATTTTCCACCTAGCAATTTCTTAGTAAGAATGTACATCATAGGGTCACAATCCGAAATGATAGTTGTTTTTTGGAGAAGTATATAGTGACAGAATCGTTGAACAACTTGAAAAACTTGAACAACTGCCAAAGCTAGCTTCTCCACATGTGCATATTTAATCTTGGTTTTAGTGAGATTTCTACTCAACTAATAATTTACATGTTCGTTGCTATAATCATCCTTTTGGACTAACATCATGCCAATAGTGGCATCAGACGCAACTAAGTACATAACGTAATCTTGATGATAATTAGAGGATGTAGTAACAGTGCATTGTTAAGTGCATATTTTAATGCATCAAAAGCTTGATCGACAAGCTCATCCCAGAAAAAAGGAATGCCCTTTTTCAACAGTCGAGTAAAACCCTGGGTTAGTTTGGCATAATTGTGGATGAATCTAAGCAAAAAGTTTGCTTTCCCTTGTAAACTTTGGAGTTCTCTAAGGCTAGAAGGAGCAGGAAAATTCAGAATCACCTCCACCTTGAGGGGTTCAACACGAATGCCTTCGTTTGAAACTATGAAGCCTAGAAGCCAACCTGATTGTACACAAAAGACATCTTTTTGCAGATTCAAGAAAATATTGTAATGCCCGCACCTATTGAAAATTGCTTTTAAGTGCAACGGGTGATCCTTCATTTTCATTGAATGAGCCGGCAGGTCATCTAAATAGGGTTGAACAATATGCTTGATATCATGGAATGCATAAGACATTGCTCGCTGAAAAGTTGCGCTAGCATTTTTCAAGCCAAATGGGAGTTTGCGATAAGAAAAAGTCCCCCATGGGCATATAAACACGGTTTTGTACTGATCAACAGGGAGTATGTTTATTTGATTGTAGCTAGAAAATCCATCCATGAATGAAAAAATTTCATTCCTGGCACAATCATCAACAATTTGGTTGATATATGGAGTTGGATAATTGTCCTTGGGACAAGCTTTATTAACATCTTTGTCATCAACACATACTCGAATAGTTCCTTGTTTTTTACTAACGGGTACAATATTTGATACCCAATCAGTCAAAGGAATGGGGTAAATGAATCCTTCTTTCAACAATTTTTCAACTTCAGTTTTGATAGCAACAACTTTTCGTGGAGGTATAGGACTTAATCATTGTTTAACAGGCTTAACTTCTGGATAATTTTTTATTTCATGTACAACTATGCTAGGGCTGATTCTTGGCATTTCTTCATATGACCAGGAAAAGATGTTGCGAAATTCCTAAAATAGGGCTTTATAAGTTTGATTCTCTTCTAAAGAAGAAAAATCTCATATATGAATATTTTCAGTTATCCCGGGTTTCACTGAGATATCTATGGGTATTGTTGCTGACATGTTCCCTAAATTCTGTTTAGAATTGGAAGAAAGTGTAGATATGAGACATTGAGGATCACTAAGAGTCTCATATGAAAACATAGATGAGAAATTATTCTTAGTTTTGTCAAAGGATGGAAAGAAGGTTGAACGATGATGAGTATCGTTCCATGGCATTTTGTCTAATTTCATAACTTCCATAATCCCTTCATCAATTAAGAAGTTTGTGTTAAAAGTATCAGGAATATAGATTGGTTCCAAGCATGACAAATGAGAATATTCATCAATAATTGTATTCATTCGATTGTTTTCAGATGTTTATAAGTTGGAAAAGGACTGAATTGCCTCATAAGCCAATTCTATAGGGCTATGAGGCATCTCACTGCCATATAAGACTATTTCTGACTTTGAAGGTACTTTCCACGGATCTCCTGATTCGAAAGTACTTGAGGTAGTCATATTAATCTCGACATTATTATGAGGGAAATTGGGTGGAGGGAATGTGAATTTCCCATCAAAGATGAGTCTTTGAGAAGACCAACACCAACTTATTCATATGGAGTCATTTATTTTCCAACAAAAGGCACACTACCAATGGAATTAGGGTTTGAGGTATAGTAGGATAATTGGTCTACCTTCATAATTCTTCCTTTGTGAAGAAACATGATCATCCTAAAATATGACGAGACTTTTGCCGACATGGCATAAGTCCAACTTCGACCAAGCAAAAGGCTATAGTTAAGTTGAGCATCAATAACCTCAATGTCCATTGAAATCATTTTACCCTCTAATTTGATTGGTAAATAATTTAAAAGACCATGGACAAAAACATCTTCCATCAAAGGATTTCAAATTTGTGGGAGATTGATTGATTGTTGGAGAACCTAAAGCTTTCCAACAAGCAGTGGACACAATACATGTCGATGCTCCTTCGTCAATCACTTTTTGAAAAACTCATTGAGTTTTGACATGAAATGGTATCTGAAAATCCAGTTGGTGAGGGAGATGCAGGACATGATTTTTGAGATTGAAAATAATCAAATTGTAGTCATGAGGATATCCTACTCCAATGGTTGATAATAATAACTTCCTTTGTGCTAGACAAGTCAACAACACTCCAAGAGCCAACATTGCTGAAGGTGACATAGCCAAATCTTCGACGATGTTATAGTTTTGAGCAGCCCTAGCATGAGGGTTAAACATTGACTTTCGAAGCATACCCTTAGGGGGCGAACGAATTATCATATAACAGTTTGGTTTTTCAATATGTAATGGTTCAAAAGAAGGAGGAGTGGATGTGGAAGTTTGACCAGCTAGACTGGAGTCGTCTCCATCTTCAACAAGAATCTTTGTTGTGTAATCTTTGGATCTCGTTGATACCATAACTTTGGAAGACATCATCATGATATCTGCTGATGTAGATGAGGAGGATTGGTCATGGGAGACCATTTTTCTATCTTGGGGAGGAAAGGGGTCCTTCAAAACAACAGGAGTGGGTGAACCTTTGACAAATTTAGAAACTTTGGCACAATGTGGGCACTCCTTGGTGTAATGATCTTCATCATAAATTAGGAAAGGATAATGAGGCTTATTCTTTTCATCAAACGATTCGTTCTTGTTTGGTTTCTCTTAAGAATGAGTATCTTGTTTGGATTTCCCTTTTCCCTTTTTCTTATTTCTAGATTTCTTACCTTTGTCGGTAGATGATTCTATGGCATTAATTTCTAAAGTAATTTCAGGTGAGGGATCTTCTTCAAGTGAATGAGATAGAGCCGAAATCTGAGTTTTCTTAGAATTTTTCTTTTTACTGTTTAGTTTTTTGGCTCACAGAACAAGTCATACCATCAATGACATGTGATCCTGTAAGGGTTGGAATAGTTTGACCAGGGCGAGGTAAATCTGGGATATTTTCATACAAGGTAAAGGACTGAGTATAAACAAGATCAAGGTATTGAGCACGAGCAATTACTTGCTCCTAAGTTACAACATGTCGTTTGGAAACATCTTCAGTTATTACTGGTAAAAGAGATTTTATGAACCATTCAACCAAAATCTGGTCTGGAATATAAAATTTAACCAGGTGACATCTTCATCTACATTCATGAATGTGATATGAGATATGGGTTGACATTGACTATTTTAAAGAGGTCAAAAGTTCGGTTCCATTATCATATCCAATGGGAAACTGGAAATGGGTCAAAAAAGTTGTAGCAAGGGCATTAAATGTACTGAAGAAAGCACGTGGAAATTCTACATACCATTTGGCCACCAAACCAGTTAAAGTTAGTTGAAAAAGTGTAATCTATAGAATCATCAATTAATGAGTTGGACGTGCACCAAAGATGATAGGTCATAACATGGTTTGATGGATCTTCGCCTGACTTACCTTCAAACTTAGGAATGTCATTGGGCAACTTAGTAGGAATGACTGGACAAAATGGTAAATAAAGAAGAGGAGCATTAGTTAACTGAGAGAGGTAGGAAAATCAAATGCTAGTTAGGATCCTGAGATGGATGCTGATAACCCTTAGGGACGAGTCATATACTGGGAGGAGGATACCTAGGATATCCTCGAATAGCCTGAGCAGTTGGAATCTGTATACCTCCTGGATATCCAGGATGAGACATACCATATTGTGGCTGCAGAGGTACTTGAAACGTATGACTTGGGTATGGTTGATTATGAAACGGAAGACTCTGACCTATTTGACCTTGAATGAACTATCCTTAAAAGGGTTGATTTTGAAAAGCTTGACATTTGATAAATTGAGTTTGAAAAGGTGGATCTTGAACAATCTGACTCTGGGGTTGACCTTGGAAAGGTTTTCCTTGAAACAACACTTTCATATATGGGATGTTAGGCTGTACAACAGGTATTTAGGGCATGGACAAAATTGTAGGAATAAATTGAACATCATATACCTGAGGGATAGACTGAACAAGGGGTTGCATGATTACTTGTGATGTAAGTGGGACAGTTACCCGTGGTACTCCTGGAATGGGAGTTTGAGGCAAACCTGAACCTGGATTCTGAACATTTGTTGGTACAATATACTGAACCAAGGTTTGAGGAGTACTCGGGGCAGGATGTTGGAGTGGTTGCTAGGTAGTTGTCGATGGATTAACCTAGGCAATCAGTTGGACTTGAAAAGGCAAACCTTGAAAAGGTAATTGTTGTGTAGGTTGTCTAATAGGTTGAATAGGTCGATATACGGGCACTTTAGAAGCAACTGCAATTGACTGTTGATTTAATGAAGGGTTCTAGATTGTATTCATTCTAGGGTAAGGCATTCCAATGGCGGGTTGAGGCATAACAGGTTGATCAAAACTGGTTTGAGGCATTTGAACATAATTAAGGTAATTTTCGACGGGTTCCCCCTCCCATTATAGGGTAAGATCCACCTAAAAGTTGTCCTCCAAGTGGAAGTTACAATGGTTCCCCCCCATGCGAGTAATAATCACCTATTGGGTTGATTTGAGGATTGCCAACATTACTAGAATTCATATTAATAAATTTTTCATATGTCAAACCTTCATTGGTAGGATTAATTACACCAATTGACATGCTTGAAGACGAATTTGAGGACGAAGATCTTGAATAAGCTCTAGTAAGAGAGTGATATCCAAGAAGTAGAAAACCACCATATAATGTTGACTTTGGAGAAGTAGAAAACATAGATGTATCTGGTGAGGTACTTATAGAAGCCATCATAGACCAGTCAAAACATGGTATGGTAGAGTAAGGAGTCATGTATCGCAAAATCCCTTTTCCTAAAAATTTCAAGGGTGTGAAATACCAAGGGTCAAGGTGAAGAGATCTAAACAAAAGATTCAAGATATATGATGGTTCACTGGTAGAAACTATTGGTTCTTCCTCTTCGTCCAAAACAAGTTATTCGATGCTAATGAGACCAGGAGGGAGACTACCAGTAATAATAAGTTTCACATGCGGTGAATGTGGAGGATCTGGAATATGCATTGCAGAAGGTGTATAAGTCTAAGGTTTAGAAATATCAGACTCAAGTCCGTCAATATCTGGTTCAGAAATTGGATTTGTATCTGAAAATTCTCCAGTATCTGATTCAGTTTGAATGAGTTGAGTAATTTGTAAATCAGTTCCTCTTGAATGTGATACTAATTCCCGAGTTTGATCTAGTTCGATTTCTGTCACTTCAAGGCCTAAGATAGTAGATGTTTCTGGTTGATTAACCTCAGTTGCTTTTACATCAGAGTCTATAATAGTATAAGTTTCAGTTTTTGTTGCACTTCTGAATCCCGATGATTTAGATTTTTCAACTTTTATCTTTTCTAACTGACTCGGTGTATACTCAAGGGGTCCCTGAGTATCCTACGTGATTGTCTTGGTAATTCCACCACAATGAAAAAATTTCAATTAATGAATCACACAATATCTAAATTACACCTAAATTCTCTAAAATGTAAAAACAACATAGAAAGTAACACATGCTAAAAATCTAGGAGTTCAAACCATACAAACTGACTCTTCACATAGATCAATAGTTACTATTTGGTGATGAAATCCAACATAGCAGTGACCAAGGTGAAAAGATTTATAGAAATTAGCGTTTGGAACGAGTTACCCTGACAACTTGCTTAATGAAACATTCTGGTGCAAGTAACTTTACTATAAACCATCTCGAACAAAGATTACCATCCAAAAAGTCCAAGTGAGTCTAGTCAACATCCGTTCCAGGTACAACATGACCTTCCCTCTGCCGTCACCTTAGGTAGAGCCCTAGGATTATAGTCACTAAGTTCACGAAATGCAACAATTTTACTTGGGGGGACAGTCGCAGATCGGACGTACACGCAAGGGAAGAGTAACAAGCTCAATCCCCTTGAAGGCTCCTCCACATGATCAATTGGAGGTTTACTTTCAAGTGACCCCAAGTACCTTTCAGTACCATTGTAATACGTGCAAATCACTATATCTAGGCCGATGAAGTGGGTATGATCACTTCACCAGATTTGACATGATCTCATGCTTAACTCATGTAAAAGAAGAGATTCCCAGAGTAAAACAGAAATAATTGGATTTTCTCTCCCTAACTCAAGATTATATTGTTTGTTTGTAGCTTTGGAAAGTTTACTTCCTTTCCTATTCTAAATCGCTACACTTAAGCTACTGTAGGTGGTAAGAGCCCTAAAAAATGTGAAATTCTAGGTGAATTTTAATTAACGTTGTATTATTAATTTGTTCTTTACTCAATAAGTAATGAAGGTGAAACTTGTGATGTTGTGACACGATTCAAAACCTTAATGCACTCAAAAATGCAATGGAAACTTTCAAATTCGATGAAATCCTATTTAGAGGAAAGAAAGAGTTTCTTTGATTTTTTTGAAATGAAATGCAAAACTCACAACTTTTCCAATTTTTCTAAAACAAATAATTTCTCTAAAACAACCAATTCCATCTCAATGCAAAGAAAATGCAAAAAATAAACCAAGTTCCAGATCTCCCTAAATATCAAATAAATCAAAATAATATTTATCTTTTATCACTCAAAACATTCAAGTACACAGAAATCAATCAAGAGAGTTGGAGAAAAACACATTTTCCCTATGAATTCTTTGATTAATGATAACAACATTGTAATTGTGAGAAATTCCCAAAATTGAAAACAACAATGTTCTTTTATCAAGCAAAAATTACCACAATTTCTTCCCAAAATCACTAGGTCTCAAGAAACCCTAATTTGTAATTCAAAATGAGTTTGATCACAAATAAGCCAAAAAATTAAGGTTAACTGGTGTATTTGACATAAAAAAATAAGAATATCACAAGCAGAAGGACAACCTATCTTGTTTTGATCAATCAACAAATCAACCAAGCAAAACCCTAACCAGTTTCTTGAAAGAGACCTAATTCTAAGAAAATATTAACAAAGCACTCAAATGAGTTCAGAAGAGACATAACACAGTCCAAACAAAGATAATGACAAACTCAGGTATGGGTTGAACCAAAATCCAAATTTTCAAGAATTCTCAAGGTCTGCGCAGGTAAGAAATACAAAACAGAGCACATGCGCCCGGTTGCTAAGGTGAAACTGGCACAGAACTACGCTCTGTTAGCGAACAAAACAACGTAGGTGTCATAAACCCAAGAAAAAACAAAAATTCAAGGAATTAACCACATAGATTTGAAAGGTAATTAATTCATAAAGACTCAGGTCGTGATAAATCAGAAGAATCAGAAAACAAAACTAAGGAAAAGAAAGAGAATAGAGACGTTCCCTAGTATGGTCGCCAATTTGTTACACCAGAAAAATCCCTCTTGCAGACAAGAGCGATCTCCCTAGATCCTTGACGGAAAATAGAAACAAGAAAGACAATTGAACTGACTCTTTCCCTAATTTGGACTTGTTTGAATTATAAGAATTAAGGCTAATGGATGAGCCTCTTACCTATTTCACGAAATGCTCAATGGAGATCCCTTATGTAACTTGATGCAACTCCTCAATGCTTGATAAGACCTGCAATCATAGACTAGAAAAGGATCATAGCACATGAAATATACTAATCCAAACAAACTTAACCTAATGATCAAGGAAATCAGGAATTGAATTTCCTTAATAAACATTATAAAAAATTATAAAACATTTACCATTCCAATAAGACAAATCAATGGAAGAAAGTGTTCATTTGTATTGATCAAAGATAAAGAGAAGCCTTACAACCTTCGCCTTGATGCCATGAGGTCCCTCCCAAATGCTTTCAATCTTCTCCTTATATGAGAAGCTTTCCAATCTCAAACTAACAACATAAGTTTATCTTCTTCGAGTTCTAACCTCCTCAATCCCTATAGTCATTATATAGGCCAAGAGGAAGAAGTTTCAGATCCAAAAGAGGAGGATGAGACTCCTTAATTGAGGGATTAGGTTTCCATGAGAAAAGGGATTAAGATGCATCATCTGAGGGTTATAGTTCGAATAATCATCACTTGGAAGCTTTCAGTTGGGAAATATTCGACCAACTATGTTTCTAGAATGTACTTTTTATTTTTACTTTCTTGAATTCATCTGTGTGGGTTAATAGTAATAGTCAGAGCACAAATCTGCGCTATTCTCAGAGTTAATTCCAGAGAATGCGCGGGAAAATCTGGAAAAATCAGCACAAGTGAAACTTAACAAGTTATGACAACTATTTTCCCTAAATTTCTCATATACTTCAAGATATTTTTGGTTGTTGGACTTCTAAGGTAGTTCATTCAAACATGTTCATAGATAGTAAAAAGACCCATAAACTGATCAAGTGTCATGGTGAAAAATTGATATGTAACAATCACCTAACCAACAGTGGGTGTTACATAAAATTAAATTAGAACCCCTTAAAGAAAATCTCCAAAGATGTACACAACTTTATAAAATCTAGTAATGAACATGATAATAAGAAGGTAATTGAAAATAATCCATACACACCTAGGATATATGGAGCCCCAAAGATCCATAAGGAAGGGATCCCCATAAGATTCGTTGTCAATATTATTGGTGGACCTATACCATCTTGTAAAACACCTTGCAAAGAAACTTAAACCATTGGTTGGTTATACAAGTTCTTTTCTCAAAGACCACTCACTTCATTAATGAGATTAAACATTTGAAACTTGACCATAATGATATCTTGGTAAGTTTTTATGTGAAGTCTCTCTACACCAATATTCCCATTGATGGAGCCATGAAAGTTATCCATAAAATCATTGATCCAGACATTGCCAAGTTAATAGAAATTTGTCTAAGATCAACATTTTTTAGTTTCATGGTTGAAATCTATGAACAAACATGTGGTTTAGCAATGGGATCTCCTATTATTGCCAATATTTTTATGAAAGAATTTGAAACCAAATCCCTAGAATCATCCCTCCTCAAGCCCAAAATTTGGAAAAGGTTCGTTGATGACACCTTCATTATTTGGCCACATGGAAGAGAAAGATTAGATGTTTTCTTGCAACACCTCAACAGTCAATATGATTTTATCAAATTTATAATGGAATTTAAGGTGGAGCGTAGCCTTCCCTTTCTTGAGATTCTAATTACTAGAAATAAGGATGGTTCCATATCTCACAAAGTTTGTCGTATGAGAAACCACAGTGAAAGATACCTCCACGTAAGCTCTCACCATCATCCTACTTAGAAACTTGGTGTTCTCAACACTCTAGCAACCAGAGTTGTGATAATTTCAGATAAAGAACATTTTGAACCTGAAAAGACCCATCTTATGGACATATTTGAAAAGAATGGGTACAAAAGACACCAAGGAATCAAAGCATTCAAAAATGATGAAAAAGAACCTAAAAAAATAGCAGTTGGACAATGTAGTTGGAAAAGTACACCTCCCCTACATCATGGGAATGACTGAAAAAATTTCCCATATTTTGAAAAAGAACATTATTAAAACCACTTTCAAACCTATCAACACAATTAGTAGCTGCCTCAAATCGGTTAAATATCCCATTAATCCTAAATGCCATAAAGGAGTTTATTTAATTCCTTGTTCATGTCGGAAACCCTATATTGGAGAGATTGGGCGATCCATTATGACTAGGATTCAAGAACATTATGTTGACATAAAACATAACCGTTCTAAAACCTCAGATTTGGCCAAGCATTCCAATAAAACCAAACATCATATTTGTATTGGAAACTTCTGTGTCTTGGCCAAAATTAATCAATATCACCATAGAAAATATAAGGAAGCTATAGAAATAAGAACACACCTTGATAACCTTAATCAAGATGATGGGTAGAAAATAAATGAGAATTTGGTTCCTACTTTGACCTCTAAATATGTCCCTATTTACCATCTTTATTCCTTTCCTCAAATTTTGTTTCTTTCCTCTATTTTACATCAATATTCTATACTAATTTAATTATTACTATCTTCTATTAAAATTAATTCACTTTACCATTCTCTTCATTAACATTTCTACAATATATACTCACATTTTTATTAATACTTTATTTATTACATTATATTTCATAATGAAACTGAATACTAGTCTTTTTTGTTTACATAATATTTTATATTTAACATTAGTTTTCACTCTTCACCCTAATATTAATATTATTTATATATTTAACTTTATTTAACATTTGATTTCACTCTTCAGCCTAATATTAATATTATTTATATATCCAACAATATAAAATTATTACACACTATTATTACTTATTAAGAACTTATAAAGTTCCACTTTCTCCTTTATTTTTTTGTATTTTATTATTTTCGGTCAGCTCCTTATCATTCTTCCTCCACCTGTAGGTTCATATATATATATATATATATGATATCCGACTTTCACATCTTTAATTTACCCTGATGATGAACCACATAGGTTGGTCCAAAACCTCGATACAATTACCATTGTCAATGAAATGGATCTGGAAACCAGTTCCACACAATATAAATCACAGAAGCCTTAGATCTATAAATTTCTATTTGTTTACCCATAACATATTAAAAAATTGTATCTATAATAATGTGGAGAACTAAAAGATATATAAATAGACACTTATTTCAATATAATAAAGATAATCAGTAAAACCAAGCTGACTAAGTGATTTCCACTTAACTATAGGTACTTCACTATAGAATTCCACACCCTATCTAGATTATGATACAATCAGGCTGAAGTAGAAACAATGGTTCTAAGCTCATTCTATAAGGAATCCAACCATGATATCTTTCACTGCCAATTTTGCAAAATACAAAGCAACTCTAGATACCCACATTAGCTTCCTTTCACAACATAAGGGGAACTTCCTTATTTTCTTCTTAGTCCCTCAAAAGTCTCTCATTCTAATCATTTTCAGTGAGGACATAGAAAGGTCCAACTAATATCACAAAACTTATTGTCATTTTTCCCTGGTTTCCTATCTCCTTCAACAAATATGTCTGTTTATTTTCATGGCTAGTCTAATCTATAAGATCATGTCACTTTGTTTTTTGCTCATATAGTCCCTAAAACTTCTCTTTTCTTCCATTTCTACTTAAATCCTTACTCCCATTCGAATTGTCCCATGAATCACCTCTAACAAGACGTTCACCCACTAGTTCTTCTTGTTCCAAGAATGTATGGGTGACACCTTGCTAAAGTATAGGTGTGATAGCTTAACTCTAGGGATTGGTTTTCTCCACTACTCATAGCTTAGATAAGGTGAAATTGATAAGGTAGGATATATAGAAGGAACAATAAAGAAATATCATAGACCCCCTTACCTTTCTCCACTTGTGGTATCATAGTCCTTATAGGCGCTCATGTCTACTGATCTTGGTCACCATCATCTTATTAACTACAAAAGTAAAAATAGTTACAATACTTACAACACCATGATATATCTACTTCATGATGATCAATATAGAAAAAAAAATAAAAATACTTTTTACATAGTTAAAAAAAATAATTCCAAATTTTCTGAGGAGAAAAATTGGGATATTAGAATTATGGAACATTGGCATTAAGGGTTTTTCTCAATTTTGAATCGATCCAAATTGTCAAAAAATTAGCCAAAGTTTTGGTTGAATGGAAACTATAACTTCCTATATCACTAGATTCAAACAATTAGAGGAAAGCTTATTACAAAATTAAATGGTTCTATATAAATATTTAAGTAAAATGTATGTACATTTGTGATTCTTCATATTATCAATAATATTGCTTCATTGTCAGATATAACATTATGTAAGAATCCCTTGTCCAATTAGTGCAATTATTGTTTGGTACTGAGAACAAGGTGAACAAAAGCATGTCAAAAGGTAACATAAGGGAAAAGTAGAGAATGCACAAAAATAGAGCTTATTGTCAATTAAAAACTCAATATCTCTATCTCCTTGACATGCTTAAAATTGAGCCTTAAAAGCAGGGAGTGAATTTTTTTGGGTGGATGGGCCTTAGGACATTAACTTTATCATGTTTTTAAGATTATATGTGCATTCTTAACCAATTTTCCTTAGCTTATGTTTAGAAGTTGTGATTCACTATAGAAATTTTGGGGATGGAAATAAAGAGATATAGATATCCCGCTACGTAAGGACCTTCATATTGCACATGTTATTCCAACCCTTCTTTGATGCACCTTATGTCAATTGCATTATCGAATCTCTAGCTCATCTTGTGACCATATTATTCTCTTCTCTATTTTTGTTTCCAATCAAATCCATGTTGTATGGACATCTCTAATCCTTTGAGCTATGGCCAATTCCTCTCACTAGTATTCATCCTTGTTGTGCTCCTCTTTGTTCAACTACTGTTCTTCTCTGAAATTTCCCCCTTTTCTCAATTGCTTTTTTGTTGCTAGTCCATGTATTGTGCATGCATCTTCACGCAAGATCTTCAACCTCAATTATTTATCTCTCAAAGTGGATAATGATGCAAAAAATATGTATATAAGGCTTTTGGTTATGCACTCAAGTTACCATCATTTCAAAAAACAGACGACCATTTTTTCCATTAAGAAACAAGAGCGACATAACAACAATGTCCATGCGTCTCTTAGCTAAAATAGATAAAAGGGAAATAGGAGCAAAAAGGATTTTAGATTTCTACCCTTTTATTTTCTCAAGATATGAGGACATTACCATTATGCAAATTTTGATATTAGGTATTTATATTTTCTTAAAATGGCCTATATAGCTCATAGATACTTGCAACCAAATAACAATGCATTATTTTGAGCTCACAAATGAAAGTGCAACATTATTTTGAAATGATATAACATTTAGTTGTATCCCAACAAAGAGAATACTAAGCTAGATGTAACATGAATAAGAAAACTTGGTATAACAATGTCTCCAATAGAAAATCACTTTGTATAGCAACAATTACAATATATTGTTACATAGTATTTTTTCACACTTCTTGTTCACTTTCTGTTCCACATCCTAAAGTGCAAAAATGTTGACAACTGTGAATTGTACTCATCATGAAACACATATTGAAACATCCCTAAAAAATGGAAGAAAAACTGCCCTCAGTCAATTCTGGAGAAGGTTAACTGAAACCCTAAATTTCAGGACCAGTGCTCTTTGCTGCATTGCTTGCCCGTGCTGATGGCAGGTTGCAATTCTTTAACCTAGTGCTGCCAACGCGGGTTTTGATATGAAATCCCGTGTTGAACCTCTTTTGGCAGGTTTTCTTAAAATGGAGAGGAAGCTTCGTATGCTAGAAACTTCTAGAAACAATGAGCTGGATGATGTTGGATAGAGATATGGTCAAGCTATCCCATTTTCAACTTTTGATCCTACCTTTAAGGGCCTTCCCCTTGAGATGTGGACCTTCCTCCCTCTTTTGTGGATCCCTAACTCCCTCTCCCTTCCTATAAATCAAATCCCCTCCATCCCCAAATGGTTGGTCATTGATTGCCTGCATTCCTATGCTGAGATTATGCCTAAATGATGCCCATCTAACTTGGAGAAGGAGTGCTTGAAGAGTCTTGGCTTGGACTTGGACATCCACCAAAAGGAGGTCTCCAACATCAAGGCAATGGTTGTATGCTTCCCTTTTTGATTCATTAATATATACATCTGATGTTCACTTTCCATAAATGTCTAAATATTTATGCATTTAACTTGATACTCCTTGAGCTGTCAAGTATTTTATGTTTGATATATACTATGTATACTCTTGTATCTTGTATTGTCCTTTGATCTCTCTTACAGGTACTCAGACATAAGGAACAAGCAAGGAGAGAACCTGGAAGCTAAGGGATCGAAGTCATCATCAAAGAATTGAGAAATTAGCATGAGAGAGAGGTAGGTATCTCTCTCTCTCACTCTCTACATTTTTAAACATGAGCTAGGAAACTCCACATTAGTTTGTTTAGTTTGTTGCTAGACCCACTCAATGGGCTAGAGATATCGCTTCTGTCCGTAGAGGGGATTTATTTGACAACAAAATGGCGACTCCACTGGGGAAGCTATAGCCTCTTCAATCTCTTTTCTTGATTTGGTCTTTTGATCAGTTTGACCGACCATTGAATTATTAGTTAGTTTGAGCCTGTGTATGTCTGCACATTGAATGACCACTACCTTAGAGTGTTAGGTCTAGAATGTTTGTTGAAATTCTTTTTATTTTTTCCCAACTTTCTTGCCCAATGCGTTTTTTCCCTGAACAGTTGCGCTGAAACCACTTTCAGCAAGGTTTTGCTTATGACAGTCGCGCTGATCTCAGAGATTTGAGAAAAAATAGGGTTCTACCCTAGAATCCAGTGTGTCCTAGCCTCTAAAGGTATTTTCCTATCCTCTATGATTGGATTTGCCAGTGTTTTTGTCAGGTTGTCTTGGTTAATTAGCAAATTAGTCTCTTTGGCTTTAAAGTTCTTGAAGTGAGAAATTGATTAAGTTCTAGCGTTTGTAGGTCAATTAGTCATCACTTGCTACTTGTTGTGTCGCTGAGATATTGGTTTGTTGATTGATTGAGTTTTGTTTTTTGTGGAAATCATTGAAAACAACAGTTTGCATTTGTTTTAGCTTGTCTTTCATAATGTTGTTTTTCAAGTTGCATTAGGTCATTTTCATTTGAAAATCATCTTTATTTTTAATCGAGAATAGATTAGATTGTTTCATTTTCAACCTAAATAAGTGCATTGTTGTTTTGTTAAAAAATAAAAAGTGAAAGGTATTTTCATTTATGTGTTTTTGAATTGGATTTGGTGTTGCTTTGGTTGATGCATTAGTTGCATTAGAGAATTTGAATCAATTTTCATTTTTCTTTAATTTATGCTTTAGTTGCATTAGAGCATTCAAAAATCAAAGAAAAAACATCATTTATATAAGTGCATCTTAGTAAAAGTGAAAATCATTTTGCTTTCAAAAAGTTGCATTTAGGATAGTGAAAAGTGAAGATCATTTTTACTTTTGAGCATTGCATTTGGAAAGTGAAAGTGAAAGTTAGTGGAAGGCATGTTGTTTGATGCATTATTGATTGAAATTTCTTCCCTTGATTAGTCTAGCTTTCATTGAAGTGGAAAATTTTCCTTTTCTCATATAGTTGCATCTTAAGCATTCAGGTGACATCGTTTTTAGCCCAAAATTAAAACATAATTCAAGATAAACGTTAAAATTTACTCAATTAACCTAAGGAGCATTTGGAACTTAACACAAACATTTAGAGGTCTAGGCTAGAGACATGTTCCGACGTCTATAAACCTAGCAGTTGTCGTTATCTGCCAGCATTGTATCCCGTGGGTGAAATCTCGTTCCATGTACAAAAGTATATAGGATCATTCTCTAGTACTCTCAGGTATATCAGAGGCGCTCCACGTATGGAAAGTATATGGGAATGCTCTCATCGAATGGTTATGCATTAGACATCGCTAACACAAACTTGTGCTCCCCGTACCGTCATGTATATATTGGGAGACCCCACTAGGTTGCTATCCTTTAACCACAAGTAATCGAGTCAGCCACCTTGTAAATGTGATACACCGAACACAACAGTCAGGGATATTGGTCGCCGTATGTTAATTCCTTGGTTTCAACTAAGCTGTATATTGTGGTTCACGAATACTTGGTAAACCCTCTTGCCTAGATTACCCTTTTTGATTTATTTTTTGTTTTTAAGTTCTAAAATTTATTGCCCATGATAACATGTCTTACCCATGCAGTTCTCCTTGGCCTCATTATGCCTTATTAATGGTAAATTTTAATTGAAGCTCAAATAAATCACCTCCTCTCCTTTTGTTTTTGAGAAAAGGTCATCGTGGAAGAACCACCAAGTTTGCCTCACATATCCCCTTCATAGTCTAAAACTAAAGGGTCACCACAAGGAGTCCATCCTGAGATTCCAGAGTCACTTGAAGATCAAGGTTTTGATTTTGGAATTGTCCCAAGTATTCAACCCCTTACTTCTCGTCCTCCACCTCAAGAGTCATTGTCAACATCTCAGGAATCTGATCCAGAAATTCCTGAGGTTCATCAACAGTTATTATTGTTTCCCCTGAATCCGCTTTACTATCCTTTCGTGATATATCCTCAACGTCATATAGTCCATTTGAGAATCCCAACATACCTTTGGAACTTTCTCCTTATTCATCATGGATTCCTCCTCGCCAACTGTTTCCACCCATGGCATCAGAAGGTGAGATTCCAACCTCTCCTCGAGATCCTCCTCTGGAAGTCTCAGCCACCCATACTCCTAGTATTGGTGATGAATCTAAATATCACTTTCCACTTGAAGGCTTTCCATATGTGTCCTCTCCTCATATGGGGAGTGGGCCAACTCCACCACCTGAAAGTAGTGAACCTTTATTCCCACCAAGTTATACCTCTCTTGGTCATTTAGTTTTAGGTACTCCAAGCACATCTTCGCTTTATCATCATCTGATATGGTCATTTGGAGTTCTTCCTACCTCTGGCCCGTTCGTTTCAAACGTGGCTTCCCAAATTCCTGTTCAAACTGTGGTTTATTTAGTTCTTATTCAACCTAAAGTCATGGTTGGGACAATCACTGTCCCTATAGGTTCTTCAACTCCTTTTTTGACCTCTACAGTGGTTACACCTCTGGTGGGCCCCAGTATTGTAGCAATAATGCTACAACTCCTGGAACTCCCTTCTTTAATTTTATCAACCCGGTAGTTCGTAACAAACTTGGAAGCGACGGTGCTGTATGCACAAGTACTAGCTCTTGCCGCAGCTGTCACTTGGTCAGCTGGCACAAGTCCGCTAGGAGCTTAAGACAAATTCTATGAGCTCTTAGAAGAATCTTTTTAATTGATGGATGAAAGCTAACTCGAAGGAAGCTAATCTAATTGTGAAAAGAAAATGAAAGCCAAAAAGGAACGCAAACCCTAGCAAACCCTAATTCTACCAGCTAGTCCTACTGACGCAAAGGAGAGCATGCAAACTACTGAAAGAGATGCCATTACTTCTAGGAAGGTAAAATTCATGTGTCTAAGTTATCACTATCTGAAGAAAACATCTTTTTGTATTTTTGATTAAGTTATTAGAATTATCATGCATGTGCTTTTAACTGGCTTTTCACTGTGCAGAGGTGGATCAAGGAGGAGAAGCGCTTGGGAAAGGTTGGGAAGGTTCAGAGAGGGTCTAAAGGGTCCCTAACACCCTTCCAGAGAGTCTCACAAAGTTTGGCTGCCAAGAAACCGTGTTTATGAGCTTCTACAGGAAGTCTGCAGGGGTTCTACAGGATGTTCAAGATTTCTACAGGATGTTCTGTAATTCTTCTACAGGATGTTTCGAAATGGGATTTTGGAGCATGGATGGAGGGAAAAAGATGGAGGTGAAATAGGGGTGTGAAGAGGCCTAGGACTTGGTGGATGAGGCTAAGGAGCGATTGGATTTGTTCAAGGATGGAGGAAGCAATGATGCACAAGAATGTAGGAATTAGGGCAAGGTGGGGAAAGTATGGCAAATGAAGGGTACGAATCATGGACTAAGGGTTGGAGTAGATTATCAGATGGATTATGGGTATATAGAGAAGGATAACAGGTACTCTGCAAGTGGTTTTTCAAACTGAACAAACAAAGACATGCAAGAAAACAAAGATCTAGTTATGCTACCCTAATATGATCTAGCTAACAGTAACAAGAATGGACAGCAGCTTTATTTATAACAAGAACCACGTACAACACGTGAGAAAGAACATTCCAAAAGATCTGAATGCATGACTAACTACTACCAATCTATTCTAAACATAAAAAGCTACTTTAACCATCAAGAGCAACCTAAATAACAAAGCAAGACTTAAATTTAAAGAGCAGATTTTATTTTAAGAACGCAGCAAACACACATAAAGATAAACAAAGGAGGTACTGGGCGCTTGAGATGGGCCCAACCCCAAGAGCTACAACCTCCTAAGAGAGATTTAAAGCTGGTGCAAAGCTGGATTCATCTTTATTGATCAAGAAATGAAGAGTTACATCAAAACTGTCCACAAGGAGAGCTTGAGAATGAGCTGAAAGCAAAGCTAATCTATTGCCTAAAAATCGAACTACAAAATGACTACAACAAGACTATGAAATGACTAACTACTAGCTACAAAATGACTAACCACTAGCTAACCAAAATGAGGCCCTAAGCCTTCTTATTTATACAAATTGAGGACCCCAACAGTCCTCCTAAACTTTAGGGACTCGGCTGCCCAAGACTTGTAGTTAACAACAGTCCTACTTGACTTGCTTGGCTGCCCTTGTGCTGATTGATTTGGTGGCCTTTGAACTCCAAGCTGATGGTGGAGAATTCGAGGTAAGGGCCCATAAATGAAGGGGACACCTTCCTACAAATCCTCTCCCTTGTTCTCCCACGAATTTGGCTGCCAAGTGCTCATTAAGACCTTCAATTTTGTCTCCAAATTGACCAAAAAGGCTACACAAAGCACCCATTAGACTTGTTGGCATAATGACTAACCAAATTCACTATATTAGCATAAATATAATCAAAAACATGCAATAAACTAATGAGAATGGTGGATTAAGTCAAATTAGGAGGTTGAATGAGCCCAAATAATTATCCATTTTTGGGACTCATCATCACCCCCCTACTGAAAGTGTTGCTCATCCTCTGAGCAACCAATCTCTCTCCTCATCTTTGATGGCCCTGGTGGCCTCCTTGTCATGCCAAGCTTCTGAAGTGATGTCCTCTTTTCTGTCATGAAACCATGCTTCTTTGCTTCTCCCCACTGCCTGTTCCTTTTCCTAGTGAATTCTCAGCCTTGGTATGAGTGTGCAAGTATATTCAATCTGATGGCAGCAATGGTGGCGAAAGGAGATGAAACCAGTGGAGGATGGAAGAAAAGAGTGGTTGCATGTCTCCTCAACAGTCTTCAAGCTTCAAATCCCTCTCCATAATTGATTCTAGCCTACCCAAAGGTTTCTACAGGATGTTTCTGGTAAAAATACAAAACTTCCTGTAGAAAGTCCTGTAGCTGAGTTTTGGCTTCCTGTAGAAACAGACAACATCACTGTATCCTGCTTGGCTGTGGGTGATTTTCCTTTCAGCTTGGCTGTGGCTGCCTTAGAGGTGCCCTCACTGATGTGGGCTTTTTCAGTCCTTTCCATCCTGCTCTGTAGTCTTTTCTCCCTGGGTGTTAGTGCCTTCATTCCTCCCACAGTTTTGGCCTCAACAATTTGGCCCTTTTTCTTGCTTTTCCTTTTGTTGTTCTTGTGGCTTTTCCTGTGATGGCCTATCCTTGGTCTTCTTACCATTGCCTTTCTCTCTTGCCTCCGCGTGTTTCCTTTCTTCAATTTTGCCTCAAATTTTGTAAAAAAACTTTTTACGCTTCTCAGCTCTCTCATTACATCTAAAGCTGAAAACAACTCCAGAAGGAGCACTGCCAGACTTGCCCTTAGAATCTCTGATTGATTTTGCACTTGCAGTTGAGGAAAAAGTGGAATGAGCATCTTCCTCTAGCTTCATATTCACTTGCTTGGAAGGATTCACATTCTGGTCATGTAGATGTAGATCTTCAGAGAGCAAAGGATTGCAAGCAACTTGTGTATCCAGTTTCACTGACATCTTGTCCTTTTTAGGAACTGAAGAAGATGGGGTACCTCTTGCACCCATATGCTTGTTCATGTCATTAGCTGCTACATCAACAGGCCGTACTCCTGTGGAAGCCCTTTTGTCAGTTGCAAGAGCAAATGGTTGTGGAACAGTATACTTCAACCTTGCAGTTCCATTTTTTGTTGGCCGATGAACTGAACCTTCTGTAGCTGACACTGTGACTTCCATATGTTCCAATTGAGACTTTTCTCCCGTATTTCCATGTGAACTCAAGTCAATGCTACCTCTTGTTCCAACCTTTACCAAGAACACTTGAACCAGGCCTATGTGATTTCAACTCTGTCAAATGCTGGTTAGACATATTTCCATTACCCTTAGAAACTCCATTCTTTTTATCGTCAGTCACATTAGATTGGCCTGCAGTTGAATCAGGTACTTCAGACTGACGTTTGTGGTCATCGTATGCTTCACCATCTGTCTCAGTACTGTCTTGAACAATTGCTTTCTCTTCTGCTTGTTTTCTTTTTGTGGCCTCTTCAGATTTAATCTCCTCCGCCAGCATTAGAAGTTCATGTAGGCCAGTTGTAGTTGTCAATATTGTATTTGCATCGACTGCCCCTTTTTCATTCTCAAACTCCCCAAGGCAGAAAGAGAACTGAGGGCCCAGACTATTGGACAGGGGACAAATTTCAATGTTACCATCGACAACCTGTGAGCTCAAATTCTTCTCCATGGCTCTGACTAATCCACCTTCATCCACCATGATATGGGAAACATCTGCAGTCATTACCATAACATGATCTGTTCTAGCTTCGTCCACCACTCATTTGGAGCTTGAATTTCGATGAAAATCCCATATTTTCTTTCTGCAGGGCTGTTTTCTGCGTTTCCTGTAGACGACTTCCTGTAGAAACGCCTGTAGAGTGCGACAGGCGGGAATTTTTTAAGGAACTGTAGAGATCTCGAGAAAAAAAGGCAGAAATCTTGTAGAGCACCATTGGTTAACTGATCTGGAAATGGTGGACATGCGCTTCAGTTGACCGCAGTTGAACAAAGAGTGGTGAGAGTTTCAGCCGAGCGTCGTTTAACTGCAGCGTGATTTACGTGAGAGAGTGAAGTGGCCAAGTGTACGTGGCCACATGCAGACTGCAGTTCTATTTATTAACTGTATGTTTTCTTCTTGATCCGTTGCACTGGAGTTCAAACAGCTGACACTAACTGTGTTTTTCAACTTCCACGTAAATGACTTATCCATGCATGCTGCGTGATTTTTGCCTTGATGAGTGCAATCGAATATGGCTAGCTTCCTGGCTGAATCCCCCCATCTCATTCGTTCATGCAATTCTTAGATTAGACTCATGCAATAGAGGAACAAGGTTTAGTCACGTACCTGAAGTCAAATGGCTGCTGTGAAGTGCTTTTTGCTGCTGCATGCTCATATTCTGCTGCTGCATGCTTGGATCCTTTGGTTGCATGAGGGATTGGCTGATGATTATTGATTGTTTTTCCTTGTGCAGGTGTCCTCTGACCAGATCTAAGCTGCAGGCATTTGTTTCCACGTTCAAATCTGCACCTTCAAGCTGCTGCTGCTGCATTTTCACCAGACCAGAACTTATTTTCGCCATTGCTCCAAAACGGTAAACTGGATCGATCTGAAACTTGCTGAGCATGTTCCTATCATCATCATGCACCTCCCATAGAAAAATCGTGATCACTGGATGCACGAATTTCGAGAAAAATGGAAAATGACTGAAGATTTCAGAGATCGATTTCTCGGAAACCGTGCATCAGAATCGGCTGAAACTGCTTGGGTAGGTTACCATCACTCATATGCATATCCCCATGAAACAGGTTTTGAAACGGATGCACGGATATGGAGAAATGCAAAAATGGCTGATGGTGATGGAGGCTGATTTCTTGGAAACCGTGCACCGGAATTGGCTAAAACTGCTCAGGCATGTTGCCATCACCCTTGTACAATTCCCCATAAAGCGGTTTTTCAAATGGATGCATGGTTTTCAAGTTATGGCAAAAACAAATTTTGTTCTAGGTATTTTTGCTTCAAGGCATTTTGCATTTTTGTTGCATGGTATGAAAAACTGAGCTTGGGCTGTGATGCAGGTATGGAGATGATGGAGGAGAAGTTTGAAAAGTGCAGGAGGACTTCTAAACCCTTGAGGAAGCTACCATGTTTGCCAAACCACTTTTTCCAATCCATTTTTAACTTCTTGTAGCTCCTACAGGAACTTCCTGTAGAAAACACAGTTTTGAGGAAAGAAGCACAATGACATGAAAAAAATGATGGAAAAGGGGTGAGAGATGGAAACATGGATTCTTGCAGGCATAACCAATAGATTCCAAGCTTTAAATCCCCTTCCAAAATTGAATCTGGCTCGCTTGGAGGTTCTACAGGATGTTTCCTATAGAAATATAGAACTTCCTCTAGAAGGCACAAAAACTCCTTTGTCTTTTTTCTGAGTGATCCTCCTGACCTGCAATGTCATTGCTGCAACCTGAAATTATTCAATGGAAATTAGATTTATTTTTCTTTTTCTTTTTCTCTTTTTTTTTTGAAAAACAACTAGGGCGCCTCATGGAGGTTTTCACCCTAATTGCCTGCCCTGGGCGCCTCCAAGGGAGGTTTTCACCCAGAGATCTTATTCTCTTTTCTCTTTTTTTCCAACCCATTGACCCCCTCATGGAGGTTTTCAATCAATGAGCCAATCTAAGGCGCCTCCGAGGAGGTTTTCACCTTAGATTTCTATTTTCCTCTTTTTTCATTTTTTTCTTTTTCTTTTTTTTTTCATTTTTTTTTTTACCCTACCCTCCTTGAAAAACAAAATCGTTCTCAAGTATAAGAATACTTCCAATGGAGCCATGCGCACATCGAGATTAGAGAAGAAATGATGTGAAGGCTCGAAATGCATGCTTGGACAACTATCCGGACTTTAGAGACCAAATGATCTGACTTTGAAGGGCTCAAACATAGCTGAGGAAGAGAGTACCGCTGCAACTTAGTCACCTTCTGAAACCATATCTCAATATAGCTTTGATATCCTTGGTTCTTTTGCTGATCTGGATCATTCTTCATGTCACCTTCTATCATGACCTTCTCATCTTCCTCTTTTTGCTGATCTTTCTCTTGAGTACATGGAGGATTTGATGGTAACCATGAAGGAACTCTCTCGATCTCTGATTCTGATCTCTTCTCTTCATCAAGTGCAGCCCATGGTTCTTTGATCTCCTCTTTGGAATCTTCTTTTTCCTTTGGTCCTTCAATGTTGTCAATATAATCTCTGTTTTGCAACACTCTTCCTGAGCTTTGGTGAACATCATTGAGCTCGAGAGGAGTCATTTGCACATGTTGTGCCTCAACTTTGTAATTGGGTTGAGCTACTCCATTGTATGGCTTTGGAAATGGTACGGGTAGTTGAGTGGAGGTGTGAAATTGAGATGGAGATGGATGGAATTGTGGTTGGGTAGGCATTTGGGGTTGCCTTGGTGGAGGAGGAGGTGATGGTTGTGGATGAACAGGTGGTGGAGGAAAAGAAGCAGGAGGAGTGTTGTATTGGGGCCTCCACCCCTGATGAGGTGCATTCCACTGAGGCTGTGACTGAGCATAAGAGTGAAATGAATGAGCAACTGGTTGGGCATAATATGGATCTGTGAAGGAACAAGGAGGAGGTGTGAACCAGGAAGGATGAGCAGGGGGACCCCAAGAAGGCATGAAAGTGGCTTGATAGGGGTCATAATAGGTCTCGGCTGTCCCTTGCAGTTCCTGCTTGTAAGATCTAGGTCCATGCGGCCTCCTTTGGTTCATATAATAGAGTGATTCAGTGGCTCCTTTGGCTCTTTGATATGCAGCTTTGATTCTGGGTAAGGAAGGGCACTGATCTGTAGGATGGTATTCTTCACATACAAAACACACTTCTATGGAGTACAATGGACATTCGTTCCTAGGATGCCTTCTAGTGCACCTAGGACAAAAAATGGCCAAAGCCCTCTTGGCTTCTTCTTGCTTCTTTTGGATCCGCAAGGTATCCAGTTGCATGGCAAGAAACTGCCTCATATCACTCTTGAAATCTTCGATCTGATTTTCAAATTCGTCTTTGGACAAGGTGCTGCTCCCAACATATCTGCTTGTAGCCATTTGCTCCAGAGGAATGGTTTCTTCTTCTTCTTCCCTTGAGGTTCTTTAAATATGTCTTGTTGTCCACCTAAGGGTTCTTTAATCACAGCCATCGAAGAAGAGAGAATGTTGGCTGTGTGAAGCAGTGGGGGTGTTGTGTATCATTTTTTTAACTTATCTCTACTCCTACAAGGCATGAAATGAAATCTTTTTTGTTGATTTTTGTTTTTTTTCTACTTCTACCTGCAAAACTGAAATAGATTGAACTGCAACTAACTATCTTGCTAAAATGAAAATGCGAAATTGAAATGAAAGCAGGAAAGGACTAATCTATTTTGCTCAAATGAAATTGCAGGAATGAAATGCTAGTCTACGCTTGCAGAATTGAAATGCTAATCTATGCTTGCAGAATTGAAATTGCGGAATTGAAATGCTAATCTATGAAAGCGGGAAATGCTAATCTACTTTTGCATAAACGAAATTGCATAATGGAAATGAAATAAACTACTTAGCAGAAGATTGTAGTGGAAAATAGAAGAAAAGCGACAATCACCAATACTCTGACGCTTCCCCGGCAACGACGCCAAAAAGATGGTGGGCCCCAGTATTGTAGCAATAATGCTACAACTCCTGGAACTCCCTTCTTTAATTTTATCAACCCGGTAGTTCGTAACAAACTTGGAAGCGACGGTGCTGTATGCACAAGTACTAGCTCTTGCCGCAGCTGTCACTTGGTCAGCTGGCACAAGTCCGCTAGGAGCTTAAGCCAACTTCTATGAGCTCTTAGAAGAAGCTTTTTAATTGATGGATGAAAGCTAACTCGAAGGAAGCTAATCTAATTGCAAAAAGAAAATGAAAGCCAAAAAGGAACACAAACCCTAGCAAACCCTAATTCTACCAGCTAGTCCTACTGACGCAAAGGAGAGCATGCAAACTACTGAAAGAGATGCCATTACTTCTAGGAAGGTAAAATTCATGTGTCTAAGTTATCACTATCTGAAGAAAACATCTTTTTGTATTTTTGATTAAGTTATTAGAATTATCATGCATGTGCTTTTAACTGGCTTTTCACTGTGCAGAGGTGGATCAAGGAGGAGAAGCGCTTGGGAAAGGTTGGGAAGGTTCAGAGAGGGTCTAAAGGGTCCCTAACACCCTTCCAGAGAGTCTCACAAAGTTTGGCTGCCAAGAAACCGTGTTTATGAGCTTCTACAGGAAGTCTGCAGGGGTTCTACAGGATGTTCAGGATTTCTACAGGATGTTTTGTAATTCTTCTACAGGATGTTTCGAAATGGGATTTTGGAGCATGGATGGAGGGAAAAAGATGGAGGTGAAATAGGGGTGTGAAGAGGCCTAGGACTTGGCGGATGAGGCTAAGGAGCGATTGGATTTGTTCAAGGATGGAGGAAGCGATGATGCACAAGAATGTAGGAATTAGGGCAAGGTGGGGAAAGTATGGCAAATGAAGGGTACGAATCATGGACTAAGGGTTGGAGTAGATTATCAGATGGATTATGGGTAGATAGAGAAGGATAACAGGTACTCTGCAAGTGGTTTTTCAAACTGAACAAACAAAGACATGCAAGAAAACAAAGATCTAGTTATGCTACCCTAATATGATCTAGCTAACAGTAACAAGAATGGACAACAGCTTTATTTATAACAAGAACCACGTACAACACGTGAGCAAGAACATTCCAAAAGATCTAAATGCATGACTAACTCCTACCAATCTATTCTAAACATAAAAATCTACTTTAACCATCAAGAGCAACCTAAATAACAAAGCAAGACTTAAATTTAAAGAGCAGATTTTATTTTAAGAACGCAGCAAACACACATAAAGATAAACAAAAGAGGTAATGGGCGCTTGAGATGGGCCCAACCCCAAGAGCTACAGCCTCCTAAGAGAGATTTAGAGCTGGTGCAAAGTTGGATTCATCTTTATTGATCAAGAAATGAAGAGTTACATCAAAACTGTCCACAAGGAGAGCTTGAGAATGAGCTGAAAGCAAAGCTAATCTATTGCCTAAAAATCGAACTACAAAATGACTACAACAAGACTATGAAATGGCTAACTACAAGCTACAAAATGACTAACCACTAGCTAACCAAAATGAGGCCCTAAGCCTTCTTATTTATACAAATTGAGGACCCCAACAGTCCTCCTAAACTTTAGGGACTCGGCTGCCCAAGACTTGTAGTTAACAGCAGTCCTACTTGACTTGCTTGGCTGCCCTTGTGCTGATTGATTTGGTGGCCTTTGAACTCCGAGCTGATGGTGGAGAATTCGAGGTAAGGGCCCATAAATGAAGGGGACACCTTCCTACAAATCCTCTCCCTTGTTCTCCCACGAATTTGGCTGCCAAGTGCTCATTAAGACCTTCAATTTTGTCTCCAAATTGACCAAAAAGGCTACACAAAGCACCCATTAGACTTGTTGGCATAATGACTAACCAAATTCACTATATTAGCATAAATATAATCAAAAACATGCAATAAACTAATGAGAATGGTGGATTAAGTCAAATTAGGAGGTTGAATGAGCCCAAATAATTATCCATTTTTGGGGCTCATCAACCTCCTCTATTGAGTGGGAAATATTTACCACTCCCTATCCCACCTTTACAACAAGGACCATTGTATTAGTAAGGAACCTATCAATATCAACAAGGAACCTATCAAATTCCACAAGGAACCTATCAGCAACAAGGACCTTTCGTACAAAAATGGCCTTATCAAGGATCTTATCAATAACCATTGTAGCAGCAAGGTCAACCATTGCAACAATAAGGTCAACCTTTGTATCAACACGGTCAACCATTGTAGTAGCAAGGTCAACCATTGCAGCAGCAAGGTCAACCGTTGTATCAACAAGGTCAACTGTTGCATCAACAACACTATAATCAATACTCCTCACAAGCTATCTATCCCCCTTATGGCTCTTAATGACACGTGTCAGGTCAAGATCAAACTTTTCTGGGTCAGAACCCACCTTTGTGGGGACAAACTCAACCTTTGTATGGTCAAAATTCCTCCTAGTGGGGGCAGTATCAAAATCCTTATGGTCAAAATCCAAAACTATGGGGAAAAAATCAGTGTCAACCAGGTTGGAATCCTTAATCTGGAACTTATCAAAGGCCTTTCATGCTTTTTAATCCTCAATTGTCATTTTTAGCTACATTGGAGTTACTGGATGTGTCGAGGCTCACAAATGACCCAATACTTCATTCACTGTATTGGCCTCCAATTCCTACCAAAATTCCTGGCGATTGTCCAAAATTTGAAGGGAAGTCTGGAGAAGACCCCCAAGCTCATGTCATGACCTACCATTTATGGTGTTCGTCCAAATCTTGGGTTGACGATTCCATTTGATTGCGTATTTTCCAGTGAACCCTAACAGGTGTTGCTGCCAAATGGTACATCGAGTTGCCTTAAGGCGCCTTTCAAGATTTGAACAATTTGTCTATGGATTTTCTTACTCACTTCTAGCTACCAGTTCGGTATGAAACTGGTACCCATCTCCTAACATCTTTGAAACAGAATAATGCTACCCACATCTTTGATCACATCCATGAATGGAGGCGTTAGTGTCGTCTTATTAAATTTGAAATTCCCGATGAACTTTTAACTGAATGGTTTACTAAGTCATTCATTAATCAAATCGCCAAATACATAGCTATGGGTGGCTATGTGACTGAAGAGCAAGCCATCGCCCATGGTCAATATCTAGATTTGGTATATTCACAATCTTGCACACTTTATGATCTCTTGCCCGATGGTCCGCGACCTTCAACTGATCCATAATCTTCTAAACCTACGGAGACACTACCCGTTGATGATATTATTGGGCCAATAGCTCAAACTTCTAATAATGCTTCTTCTGTTTCTATGAAGCAGAAATCTGTTCCCGCTATTGTACCTTCTCCTCCTTCGAATAGTCCCAGTATTCCTGGTAAAACTTTCGAGGTGAATGTTAACCAATATAACACAAAAGAGAAAGCCTCGAAAGGAAAAAAGAAGGGTAAAGGTAAGGCTAAATCTGATACCCCTAAACATGATCCTCCTAAACCGCCTGTTGATGATGCATCCAAACACAAGTCGAAATATCCTTGTCCTATATGTGACGAAGATCATTATACCAAGGATTGTTCCCACCATGTTGAGGTTAGTCGTCTATTAAAAGGCACTCCAGGGACACTAGTTGTGTTGAAAGAACCCTTTCTGTCACAATAGAATTCACTGGTAGATAAACCTCAATCCTCTACATCTTTAGGCTCTCATTTTTTTATGAGTGGTAGGTCACCTGTCTCTATTTCTACTCGATAAAAATATTATCAGAGTCCTACCAAACCGGTTGTGGAAAAGGATGCCAATGATATGCCCTCTACTTCCACTCCACCCAATTCTAGTCCTCTTCATATTGAATGACCTAGTAATGATTCCATTACTCGACCACCTCCCAAAGGTATTCTTCAGAAGCCATCGTATAATCGGAATGCATGAGCTACCAAACATTATAATATTGTGGAAGATTTAGCTCAAGTGCCTTCAGTGATGTAAGCTTTGGAAGTCCTCTAGACTTGTCCATTGTAAAGAAAAGCATTACTATCCACCATAGGAGGGATTGATCATACAGATTCGAACATGATTACTTTTGATCTCGAAAACCACGTTCCTCGTCTCCCGCATCAACTTGCCTTTTGATACAAGTTAATATCAAAGGGAACACTATTCATAGGATTGTTATTGATGAGGGTGCTTCTACTTGTATCATGTACCTTTCATGTTGGAAAGCTATTGGATCTCCACTTCTCAACTCGTCCCCCAATAAATTGGAGGCTTTTGATGGTAGAGATTCTCGTCCATATAATATTCTCAATGACTTGCCAATTAAATTGGAAGGAAAAACCATTAACCTGGAAGTAGAAGTTGTCGATGCCAATCTAAATTAGAATCTTCTACTTGGTCGTAGCTGGACCCATGTAATGTTTTGCGTGGTTTCTACCCTATTTCGTGTGCTCCATTTTCCTCATCAAGGGAAAAGAGTCACTATCGATCAGATCATCTTTTTCTCTTCCAAATCCTCAAATGGAAATGTGCCATATGTTTGCCTTACGAGAGTGTTGGGGTGGGTCTTTTAAAAGACCCTTCCCTTAAGGGAAATTTTCCCTTCCACCTCTGAACGTCACTTCAATTAACATGGTATCGACTTGTCATGATTCTTGGGTTGTTCCCTGCCCTGATCAGATTGACATTTTTTGTGATGCTATGCTTCTTAGCCCCAAAGAGAAAGCATATTAGGCTATCATTTCAGCTTCCGTGACAATTTTTGAAATTCATGATCATTTTAGTATGAGTCTAGATGTATATTTGCAATCTCCCTGGCTCGGTTCTTGGGATTCGCCAAATCCTTTGAGTGAGACATTTCCAACCGATGAGAGTATCACAAAACTTATATCTCTCGAGGAAACTCCATGGCATGATGCCCATCATCGTTCCTCATTTCTCCCAAGCCTTGGTGAGATTTCTTCTTGTTTAGAAACCCTTGTTTCCAATGTACCGACTCATCCACTTCAGACACGTATTTTGGTTCATGAAGTGTTGTCTGAAGGAAACATGGGGAAAATTTTAGCTACCTTTCCCATCGACATCTCTGTCAAACCAGGGATTGTCGAAAATATCCATATTGGGGTTTCTTGTTCTCCAGATGAGATCAAGATTTATACCGCCCTCTTCAAATAATTTTGTGATGTCTTTTCTTGGTCATACGAAGAGATTCCTGGCATAGATCCAAGTATAGTAGTGCATGAGATACCTACTTATCTGAATGCGAAGCCTATTTGTCAACATATTCGTCCCATGCACCCTAGAAATACAGTTGCCATAAAGGGAGAATTTGAAAAACTTCTTAAAGTTGGTTTCATTTATCCTATTCCATTGATAGATTGGGTCTCAAATATTGTTCCTGTGACTAAGAAATAAAGAACTATCCGCATTTGTGTTGACTATCGTGATATCAATCGGGCATGTCCTAAAGATAATTATCTGACTCCCTTTATAGATAAAATCATTGATGAATGTGTCGAGAGTGAGATTTTTTCCTTTATGGATGGTTTTTCTGGATACAACCAGATTAACATTCTCCCCACCAATCAACAGGAAAATGCTTTCATTTTTCCTTGGGGAACCTTTACTTACAAAAAACTCCCTTTTGGTTTGAAGAATGCTGGCGCTACCTTCCAATGAGCAATGTCTTATTCCTTTCATGATATTAAGCATATCATTCAACCATATATCAATGAATTACCAAAAAATTCTTCTAAGCGTCATGACCATCTTGATCACCTTCGAGAGATATTTCTTCTATGTCAACACTACAATATTCGTTTGAATCCGTATGTGTCTTTTGCGTTGAACCTGGTCATCTCTTAGGGTTTGTCATATCCAAGGAAGGCATCCAGATCGATCCCCTTAAGGTGGAGGCCATCATGAATTTCTCCCCTTCATCTTCTTTACATAAGTTGCATAATTTAGAAGGGAAAGCGCATTTCCTTCGTTGTTTTGTCCCAAATTACGTTGAACTTGCCAAGGGATTTACTCACTTGTTAAAGAAAGGGATCGCATTCATTTGGGATGAAGTTTTTCAAAAATCATTCGATGCATTGAATAATTCCCTCATCAGTGCTCCTTTATTGTATCCCCCAAATTATTATCGTGATTATTTCTTATACTTTGCCATCGCCAATAGTATTATTATTGTGGTAATTGTTTAGGATGATGGTGATGGAGATGAACATGTGATTTATTACTTGATTCGAAATATTTTTGATGCTGAGACTTGATATTACCATGTCGAGAAACTGGCTTTATCAATCATTCATGATGTTCAATGCTTTCGACACTATATTCTCTTACAAAACCACTGTGAGTTTTGATTGCAACCCCATGACATACATTCTGACTCGTCAGTTGCTGGGGGGGAAGTATTCTAAATGGATTGTTATCCTACAAGAATTTGATTTGGAATTTGCTAAAGCTAAATTGAAGAAATCACTAGTTTTCGCCGAGTTGATTTGTGACCTTCCTTCTGCAACCATGTCTACTACATCCGACAAGCTGATTCCTGACAAAACTCTCTTCCTCATCAGTATTATCGACCCATGGTATGGAGATATCATTACCTATCTCTAGACCCAAACCTTTCGACCAAAGTTATCCAACTCTGAACGTCGATGCATCCGACATCAGTCCCAACCTTATCAAATTATTGGGGATACTTTGTACCGTGTTGGTGTTGATTCCATCCTTCGTTGATGTTTAACACTTGAAGAAGCTAAGAGAGTCTTAAATGACTGTCACTCTGGGGCCTATGGCAGTCACATGTCGAGATATGCTATGACTCAAAAAATCCTTCATGCCGGTTATTTCTGGCCTTTGATCTTCAAAGATTGCATTTTAGCAGTCCAAAAATGTCATTCCTGCTAGATTTATAACTGCAAACAATGCACACCACCTACACCCTTGCACCCATTTGTTACCGTTGGACCCTTTGCAAAATGGGGTATTGACTTCATGACATGTAACCCTCACTCGGCCGGGGGGCATGGTTATATCATCGTCATCGTCGATTATTTCACTAAATGGGCCAAGGCGATGCCCACATATGATGCTGACGGTAAAACTGTGGCTCAATTCCTTTTTAATCATGTCATAACTCAATTTGGTGTCCCTCAAGCCATCGTCACTGACCATGGCTCTCATTTTATAAATTATATGATGACAAATCTTACTGCTTAGTTGGGTTTGCGTCACGACAACTCAACTCCTAACAATGTAAACTTTGAAACGGGAACTATAAACTCAAAACGGGAACTCTAGAAAAAAAACCCCGAAAAAACATCAAAAAAAGTGCTAAAAATGAAAAGTGTGTATACTGGAACAATGATTATTATTTTTATGGTCAATTTTGAACATGTTTTAAAAATGGTAGTGAAAACAAAATTTTTGTGCAAAAAACAGCTTGAAAACGAAAAAGTGATGGTACTGGAACGATGATTTTTTTTAGGGTCAATTTTCAACATTTTAAAAAAATGTTAGTAAAACCAAATTTTTATGTGCCAAACAAAGTTGTTTATGAGGAAAAAAGCACACTAATGTTTTTGGTAGAATAACATTTTTCTTTCCTAAGTATAAATTCAACATGTTCTCAACCATAAAATGCTAGATACAAAAGAAATTGAAATTTTTTCAACCATAAAATTAAAAAACCATGACATTATCAACAAATTACATCACTAAATGAATTCAAAAGTCATTATTTGTATATTGAATGAAACATACATTATATCTCTAATTTAATGTTGCATTCTAGATATTCTAAACAATAAAAATTATCATAATTAAAACATATAATCCAACAACATAAAAATGATTCATAACTTCTCATTTAACACCATATGGAAATCAAAAATTTTATTTCAAGATACAATGCATACATCAGTTATATAAACTATCTTAAACAATTATTCAAAATCACTCATATTTTCTTGCACACCATCAGAATTCACATCTTCAGATGAGTGACTAGATGCTGACGAAGATGTTCCATATTCTTCTCTTTCATCAACTAGTTCCCCATCTGAGTCCACATGCATGCCTACCATTTCAAGTTTCAAAATTCTTCTAGATCTACAACTGGTTTTAGCAGACTCCCATCTCAACACTGTTCCTTCTGGTAACAACCTTTCCAGAATCTCTATCGTCTTGAAGCGAAGTGTTCCTCTCTTTGTTAAATTGAAGTCATAAACAAGTATGTCAACATCCTCCAATTTTAATATGTCTATGTGGCGACGATTTATATTTGTACCCTTTCTTTTTCTCTTTCTGCCATTTTTTTGTCAGCTACCATTTCTGGCTTATACACACCATTGAATGGGTGTGTATTTGTGGCATACCAATGTACTTCAACACCTGTAACATCCTCATTTTCTATAAAGACCTTTATAACTTTAGCAACCCAGAATGGATAGCCATTGGGATCTCCATCTGCTAGCACTGCGATCATGCAACCCTCCTTAATATCCTGTATTGAACCCCTATAAAGGTCTTCCATGGCTTCACGTTGTGCACGAGATCTTCTGGAACCAATAGACATCTCTCTTTCCTCTGCCTGTGAAGAATTAATAATACCTTGAGATTGTTGTTGTTCAACAATGTTTATTTCCTCATGTTCATTCGACACATTTTGTGGCCAAATAAATGGATTTTTCAAAGGTATATATTCATTTGTTGTTGTTGAAATGATATCACTTTGATTATTGAAAAATGACTCCCACCAAACTGAATCAGCAATGTCAAAGTACTCATATATATATCTAATACATTTTTTAATTTCTTCTAGGCAATCAGAATAATTTATATCTCTATTTTGTCTACGTGCATTATGAACTTCACCAACTGATTGTAATAACAATATTTTTTATGCAAATATTGGATGATCTGGAATGAACTTCAAAAATTGCAAACTTGATGACAATACCCATTCTGTAATAGTTGAATACTTCTTGCCCCATATTAGTGTTTTCCCATCAATTTTTTTGATACAAAATTGATGTTGGAAGCTAATGTCATTAAGTTGTTCAATGCATTTCCCCTCACCATATGATCCCATAATAAACCTTCGCATGTCAACAGTTTCTTCCAACACATCAAAAGTAGGCTCTGGCATGTATGATTTCTTAATACATTTAATTAATGATGGAAAGCTCCCAACTTCCTTCCTCCTCAATGTGACTGAAAAACGACTGAACATCTGATCAATATGGTCATGAGTGTTCCCAACAAGAAGGAAACCAACCTTTACCTTCGGAAAAATTCTCAATTCAATAAGCATGTTTAGATATCCAAAAACAACCTGATTTTTGTTTTCACGGCAAGTGTTGTCCAATTGTAGATACAAAACTTCAGGAAGATTACCAGACCAATGAGAAAGCACATCATGAATTATGGTTATGGTTAGATTTGCATCATTATGAATATTTGGAGCTGTGAAGTACACCCTTGGCAACGTTTTCCCATTGAAGACCATACAACCGACCAAGTGATACTGAATAAAATTTTCCTCCTGTAAATTTTAGGATGTGCGAAAAAAATGTGGTAAAAGTGTTTTCTTCTGGTCCATACCATCAATTATCAAACCAAAATATTTATTTGGATTATCATAATACTTCTTTCGATGCTTGTACAACTTTTTCCTTTCATTTGTTTGTTGTTCGTGATGCTCATGAAGTTCTTTGACAATTGAATCTACACAACATAAAAGAAAGCCATTAAGAAATAGGTTTCCATAGTTGATGACTATACAATTTTAAAAGTTAAAGTTATGAATGCTTACCTCTTTCTGACCCTTCACATTTATCCCTTTTTGAATTAAGAGAATCACATGTACTGCAAATCCCCATCCTTGTATTCTTAGGAATACAGACATTGTTGAATTCTTTCTTCCATACCTTCACAAAATATTGATATGTAATAAACCGGCCACGTCCCTTAGCACCTTCTGCATATTCTTTGTATAAATTGTAGATTTCTCGTCTTGAAAAATTATCTGGAATATGTATTGTCTCTCTATTTGGCATACACTCTCCATGCTTTGAAAAGAAATATTTCATCCATGACATTGCAATATTTGATAATGGCCCAAATTGTCTTTTATGACGTACTTCTGAATAAAATGTGGGATCCTTTTCCAAATTTTCTTGAATTCTTGAGAGACGAAAATTCCCAATCGAATGAAACATTTTGAAAGATTTTCTACAGATAAATAAAGTCCTAATATGATAATCATAACTTGACAATGTAGATTGCATGCACCCAAATAAATATGAATTTTGCATGCTTTTATTCATTGACAAATATCTCTTGCTGCTCTCTAATGCAAATTTGAAATCCATATGTTTCAAGCAATATTTTTGGCAACAATCACTTGAAATGAAAGCACTGATAGAACTTATTCTCATCGGATATTCCGCTCTACCTCTTGTATAACTAGAACATCTTGCATTGATACGAAAAGGTCTGCTCCTACTCCTTGATACAATATTTCTTGGCAAAATCTCCATCATTGGATCATCATTTGTATAAGGATTTTCATCATCATTAAGAGGAATGTTATCCACACTATGATCAACTGTGCTTTTCAAATATTGACTTGGAGTATATTCTTCATCTTCCCCTTGTTCAATGCTACTGTCATAGTCCTTAGAATTCAGACTGAATGGAAAATTTGACTCGATGTTTATTGGATATGCTTCCTCATGTGCATTGTCAGTGCTGCTCTCATAGTCCATAAAATTAGGAATACATCGAAAATGTGATTGTTTACTTATTGAAAATGCTACATCCTGTCCTTTGTCACTGCTACCTTTATATTCATTAGAATTAAGCCTAAGTGCATCATCCTATCCTTCATCACTGCTACTCTCATAGTCCTTAGAATTAGGACTAAGAGGACACTGTGACACCCCATTCTTTTGAAATTCATCATCACGCTTTTCATCACTGTTGCTCTCATAGTCCTTAGAATTAGGACTAAGTGGAAACCGTGACACTCCATTCTTTTGAAATTCGTCATCCCACTCTTCATCACTGCTGCTCTCATAGTCCTTAGAATTAGGACTAAGTGGACATTGTGACACTCCATACTTTTGAAATTCATCATCATGCTCTTCATCACTGCTGCTCTCATACTCCTTAGAATTAGGAATAAGTGGACACTTTGACACTCCATTCTTTTGAAATTCATTATCACAATCTTCATCACTGCTACTCTCATAGTCCTTAGAATTAGGACTAAGTGGACACCGTGACACTCCATTCTTTTGAAATTCGGCATCATGCTCTTCAACACTGCTACTCTCATAGTCCTTAGAATTAGGACTAAGTGAACACCGTGACACTCCATTATTTTGAACTTCACCATCATGCTCTTCATCACTATTGCTCTCACAGTCCTTAGAATTAGGACTCAGTGGAAACCGTGACACTCCATTCTTTTGAAATTTGTCATCAAGCTCATCATCACTGCTGCTTTCATAGTCCTTAAAATTAGGACTAAGTGGAATCTGTGACTCTTTATTTATTTGAAATTCTCCATCCCATATTTCATCAGTGCTGCTCTCATAGTCCTTAGGATCAGGATTAAGTGGAAGAATTGACTTTCTATTCATAGTGGAAGAATTCTCGCTATATTCATCAATATCAATAAAGTTGTTACGCGATGAAGATGTTGATGCTGCATAAATCAAAACTTCACTATCAGGACAATCCATCCCTTTCAAATAGAATATGTTGAATGATACAAATGGAGAGTCTCCTAAAGATATTATATAGCTTAGAGAATGAAATTTTCCCTCCAAAAAGTTTCACGAAAATATTTCCCTCCAAAAAGTTTGTTAGATTTATTTCCCTTCATTATTTTATTCTACAATTTATTGAAAAATGTAAACTAATTTTTTTTATGAAATAAATCATTAAAGTTAAAATTGTAAACTACAACTTCTACCTAAATTATTTTAATAGTTAAAGTATATAATATTTACTAAACAATTGAATGTTTTTTATTTTATTTTTTATAATACGTTCTAAAACAAATTAATCCCACATTCACCTCGTTGTAAAACAATTCTCTAATATTCGCTTTATCATATTTTCCTTCGTTGCCATAAAAAATTAACATGTTAAATTTTTTTTAAACAAATTAATTCCACATTAACCGTATGGTAAAACATCTCCATAATTTCACCTATATAATAAATTCCATTTTCACTATTACTCACATCACATCAAGGTTTCTGAGGTTCGTTGAAAGACTTGGAGCGAATTTGTGGAGCAACTACATTGCTATCAACAACATATTCAACGAAGAATTCTCGCAATTGAAAGGTTAGTTAATTTTTTTCCTTGACAATTTTCATCTTAAATAAATTAATGAAGTAGATTTTTTTTTTAATTAATAATTTTTGTGAGCCAAATTAACCAATATGTCCATCGTGAGCATGGTGGGCCTGGCAAAGCTCATGACGGTAGCCCACCCTGCGCCACCCCGGTGGCCCGCCCACCCGCTCGGGGTGGCTGTTGGGAAATTCATCGCCGCCCGCCCGCTGGGGTGGCTGTTGGGCGATTCCGGGAATTTCCCAACGGCCACCACGAGCGGGCAGGCGGGCTGCTGGGGTGGCACGGGGTGGGGCTGTAGCGCTCACCTCGTGCCACCCTGGCAGCCCGCCCGCCTGCCCTGGGTGGCTGTTGGGCGATTATGGGGAATCGCCCAACAGCCACCCCAAGGGGTGGGCAGGCTTCCGGGGTTGCATGGGGTGGGTGCTGCCGCACCACCCTGTGCCACCTTGGCGGCTTGCCGGCTCGCCAGTTGGGTTGGGTGATTCCTGAGAATTGCCCAACCTTGCGGGTGGGCGGGCGCGCCGCCGAGGTGGTGCAGGGTGGGCAGTGGTAGCCTTACCCCGCGCCACCCCGGTGGCCCGCCCGCCTGCCCACGGGTTTGGGCGATTCCGAGAGGGAGGGCGGGCGGGCCACCGAGGTGGCGTGGGAATCACCCAACCCCCGCGAGGTGGTGGGCGAGCTGCCGGGGTGGCACGGTGTGGGCCTGCCACAGCCCCACCCTGCGCCACCATGGTGGCCCGCCCGTCTGCCCGTGAGGGTTGGGTGATTCTCGGAATCACCCGCCACCCCGCGGACGGGCGGGCCGGTGGGGTGGTGCTGGGGGGCTTCTACCATTTCTCCTGATATTGATCTCCTTCTCCATCTTCAATCTACCCCTCAAGGGGGACGCTGAGGGGTAGATTGAAGACAGAGAAGGAGATCAATATCAGGAGAAATGGTAGAAGTTGTTGCTGCAGCCCCCTGTACCACCCTGGCGGCCACCCCATGGGCAGGTGAACCGCTAGGTTGGCATGGGGGGAGGCTGTGGCAACAACTCCTACCATTTCTCGCCCCATTGATCTCCTTGTCCGTCTTCAATCAACCCCTCAGCCTCCCCCTTGAGGGGTAGATTGAAGACGGAGAAGGAGATCAATGTGGGGAGAAATGGTAGGAGTTGTTGCCACAGCCTCCCCCCGCGCCACCCCGGTGGCCCGCCTGCCTGTGGGGTGGCGAGCGATTTTCTTAGTGTTAATATTTTTTTTAATTTCAATTATCTGATTATACAAATTAAAAATTTATGATATATTTTCATTGTTAATTTAAGTTAATATGTTTTCGTTATTTACTGATTTATGTGTTTCTATTTTTCAGGAAAATGGCATCAAAGAAGATTTCTGTGAATATTTTTGGACCAAAGACTCTTAAAGGTGCATCTTCAAAAATATTGGTGAACGAACTCCACCTGAGCTCATGGCTACAAATATTTCAACTGCCTCAAATGATAAGAAGATGATTTCATACTGGAAGAATTCAAAAGAAGTGAAATGTCCATCAAGAATCTGGTATGTGAAAAAAAGAGAAAGCCAAAATGTGAATATATATCTATATATTGATATACTGAATGATAATGGAATTTATGAGGTGATGGAAAGAGTCATAGATATGTGTTCGGTACCGGACACTGAAGTTGTTTACATACTTACAAAAGCTCCTAAGTCACATGAAAGGATTAAATACCGACTATCTATATTCATTGTATGAAACGAGAGAGGTATCTACAAAGTTGTGTAAACAAATCGTAAATGAGATGAAACAAAATATCATAAGTATTGTTATTTATATTTGTATTTTGCGTTCTTGTAACTGTCTCGCTATATTTTTTTAACTTTGTTTTTATTGACATATGATATTTTGTTTGGCAGAATTTTGTTGAAATTTGTTCAATTAGGTTGGGAGGCATTCATTTCATAGAGCATGATATTATGAAAGTTGTTAGCAGTTTCTACTCAGTGTCAGAAGAAGATATGAAAAACAAGCAAAATGTAGTAATTGATGATGCTATGAAACTACATCCAAGGGATCATAAAAAAAGGCCTCTAGTGGATAAATCTATCAAGGGTAGACAAGTTACTTTTGAAGACGATGAAGTTGAAAATGAAAGTGAATAATATGTTGTCGTTACTGAAGATGACATTGGAACTGAGAGGAGTCGTAAAAAACCAAAAGTAACAATGCCCAAGAATAAATCTGTTACAGTTAATGATGAGAAGGTTATGAAGAAGAAAAATAAAGTTGAAGATTTTGAAGTATTCATTACCAAAAGTCAAGAACCTAGTGAAACTTCAAAAGAAAGTAGAGAAATCATTACACCAGGAGTTGATTTAGAGGATGGCATTATAAAAAAAAAACAAAATGCTATTCGACAAAATTTGACAAAGAGAAACTTAATTGATGGTGGTCGTACATTTCAGCTTAATGTCAGACAAACCTATAAGGCAAGCGAAGTACAATGTCAATATCAAGTCAGAAAGCCACATCATCTTTATGTTCACAACTTGAAGACATTGATGAGGTACAATCCATATGCTCATGTGGTTAGTTATGTGCTTCTTGTTGATCCAGTTCAAGTTCCCAACAAAGAAGCATTTGATAAGTCAAAATGTTTTGAATACAATTTTATGTGCTTGGGGGTGTTATGCTCCTATAACAATAGATGTCATATATCATGATTGACTTGATGAGCTGTGTAATATGTTCATACCTTTCCTTGTTGCAAAGGTTTTCCATATTTTCAAAAAATACAAAATTTAAAAAATGTAAAGAGGGTATACCCTAAAAGAAAAATCAAAGGGTGAAAAGAATAAAAGATGGTCAAAAAATGAAAGAAAATGAACCTCACCAAAAAGAAAGACCAGGAAAGTGTGCAAGTATAAAATGCCACTACTTTTTACTCTTGTGCAATAAACAATTGTGTGTAGCTTGTTAACTTATGCCACAATTGATGAACATTCAAACAACTTAAGCTTGGCTAGTTCATATTTGAATTTCATGTTTTAGAAATAGAGAATAAAATCTAACCGAATTGTTTAATCTTGGCAGATAAGTAGATAGTTAAAGTGAATAAAAGGAGTTCAACAGTTTAATCTGAGCCCTTGGATGTAATAAGGTTAGATTTAGATAGATATCTCCATGTAAAAGAAAAGAAAAGTTTGATAAGGGTTTGCCAGTTTAAGTGCACCCAAATAAAGAAGAAAAAATGTTAGGTTAAATTAGGTAGGGTAGGTAGATGATGTTGCAGAATTACATGTGATGGATAATGACTCTAAAATGTGTTAATCTTTACTTTCATCACAAGTGCAAGGCAGACATTACACTGAAAAAATATCAAGCAAGGCAAGGTCAAATACTTAATTTCCCCCTTCATTTTCCCTAAATTCTCACTAATTTCCCCTAAGTACCAAGGCATTTGCTAAATTAGAGGGGCTCAGAGAATTTCTCTGACTTCTGGAGGGACCGGACCTTCGACCCAATAGTTTATAAAGCCTAAAGTACTTAAAATTATTCATAAGAACACTCATTCACTTTCATGATTGAAAATTGCAAAATATTTCTTATATAGACCCTTTTTCATCCTAAGCCTAAGTTTAACTACACATGTCAAATGTTTTTATACTTAGCACTTTCGTTTTATTGTCATATTAACATTTAACTATATTGTATAAATCCCTTACAATGTTTCCCCTTTCCCGTATTATTTAATATATTAAATATTCCTGAAATATTACATATCCCGCCCCGGTTGAATACAACCATAAATCCATGTTTAAAAGAGGATTAATGAATTAATCTGTAATTCATTAAGAACCTTAAACCCCCACCGCTCAAAATAGGATTAATTAGCCCTCATGGTTAATTAATAACCTCATTAGCCAATCTCGTCGCTCCCGATATTATTAAATTAATTCTTAATCTATCGGGCCCGCCTTTGTTAAAACCCCGCATATCGCTTCTTGCGTCAACCGTCCGATCAGGTCCTCAAGATCTAATGGCTAATATCAATATCGCGCGACCCTTTGTGACCGCGCGTTAGCGCGTGATCACAAAGCGGTTTTCTCCCATCACCTCCGCCACACGTCAAATGATCTATGGAATCGCTGGCTCCCGACTTATTACCGCCTGTCCCCAAAAGCGGTGCGATATGAAACTGCTTATCGCCTTCCCGCATACGAAAAAACTATCATGTCACTCCCTGCTGACGTCACCCGTCCCGAAACCCAAAAAACCCCGCCAACCCTTGACTTTGTAAATAAAACAAACAATGTCATTTTCATTGCCTCGTGTTATCACTCAGGTTGTCCCTTGGCTCCTTAAGGGATACGGCCGAGGTAACCACAAACCAATCTTTGGACTACAGGTCCTAGCCTACCTGCAATCAGAGAGGGCTCTCTCTTTCTGTTTTAACTTTGTTTTGGGTTGATTTTAGGCTAGTTATATGCTTCTTTGGGTTTTTGTTTAAGTTTTGGTGGGATGATTAATGTTTTCAAATAGGGAGGCATGCATAGTGTGAGAGGTTCAAACCATTGGGCATGGAGTCATGGAATTGGGCTGCTGGTGCGTTTTCTTGGTCACAAGAGGAATATAGAGCAGGATAGCTACACATGAAACAATCTTTCAAGTTAAAAGGATGAAATGAAGGCTAAGGAATGAAAGGCAATTAAGAATCTCTCATTCAGCTTAACAGAGGGAAGGCGAGTGAACTATATCTAGGAGCAGTCAAGAATTCCTAAATAACAGTCATACATGAATGAAACAAAGCAAATACGAGCCATGAGGAATTCATATTTATGCCTGAATCAGAAGAAAACATACAGAAGTCACATAAACTGAGCATAGAGTGCAGCCACACAAATTCTAAGCTAATCTTTCTTTCTGTAACTTAAATGGTGATATATGTATGATATAAACATATATGAATTGAAAACAGAGGTAAGAAACACTTATTGGGCCATGTAGCAGCGCAAGAATCCTATATTTCACTCTTCAACCATTAATAACACAACAGACAGTCCATCCTCCAAGCTTTTCAACAATCTTTGATTATAGAAATTCTCAAACATACAGTGCGAGTCCCCTATCAGGATTATCCACCAACTCCCCCCCTTTAAACAATGAATTAGGGTGGTTTATATAGGGAAAATATCTAAAATATCTATTACAACAGATCTTAAACAGATATGAGGGAAATGAGTTCTTTAATCTAATCTTGTCCTGAAATTAATGCAAGAAGATGTCTATTTGAGCTGCGCTGGAGGTAGTTGCATCAAAATGAGTTAATATCTGTCCTTATGGCTCGATGTAGTGTTTCTGTAATAACTGTGCTTTGGGCTTTGATTCCCTGCTCTTGAGTGGCTTTGATGTGCATTAACTGTGATCTGAGAGCCTTAAATGGTTTCACCGCTTTCTTTGACTTTGCTTGGGGGCCTTTAATGTTCACCTGCTTCGATCTGATACTCTTTGCCGCTTCACTGATACTCTTCAATTTAATCGAGGCTTCATCTTTCCTCTGATACTCTTTTTCAGTTGAATCAGGCCACTTTCTCTCCCTTGACGTGTTTAAAACTGTCAAATCGCCCCTTTACTGCCCTTTCAAGTCAAAAATGGCTGTTGCAAAATGCTTTTCGTGGCCTCTGGAATGCTATTGGCGCTGGCTGATTTGAATAGGAATCATAAATGAATAATTTCTGTCAAACTGTGAGTTTTCGGGCCCGCTGATAGCCGAGTAACAGTCGACCTTCCATTTTGAACATTTTTTCTTAGCGATGCATGATTAGCGCTAAGCGCTAATCGCGCATCGAAAACTGCCTCAGTTTTTCATTCCGGGCATCCTTTTGCTACGATTTGCGCCCTTCGCTCCTTCTTTCAGTGATGACGCCAGCAGTGGGTCCCAGTACGGCGGTGACATGGCCGGGTGATGTGGCAGGGTGACGTGGCAGTACGACAGGGATTAGATCGGCGATCGGCAATCGGCAGGGACAGGGGGTGATGGCTTTTATATGTGCGAGGCGATGGGAGCGATCGCCGATATCGGACAAAGCGATAAGGCATGTGGCTGTGCGAAAATGGGAAATATTGCGGAAATGCCATATATATTGCAGTAGAATGAGGTTAGCAGTAAAAATTAAGTTTTTACAATATAACCAAGTTTTAGGGAGAAGCGGAGGTATATATGGATAAATGATGTGATTGCAAAAATGAGTGGATCACGATGCGATATGTTTTCGGGTGCGATAGCAATATCGCGTTGGCGGATGAGAGGGGGGATATATATACTGGTACAGAACCTTGCGACTGCCGATCGCGAAATCGCATCGGCGAATTGATATCGGGGAGTTATAAAAGGGGGGCCGATGAATGAATGCTGTGACCTCCGACAACAATATCGCGTCGGAGGGGAGGAAAACTCATCGGAGGAGGAAACACTCAATCGGAAAAAGGGTTAATGCGATCAGAAAATGATTTATGTGATCGGAAAAGGCTTTTTAAAGCTTTGGAAGGGTCCTTGAAGCCTCGGAAGGGGGCCGATGACCAAAGAAGAGGGATTTCATGCCTTGGAAGGAGTCCAAAGACACTTTGAGGGAGTTTTAAGAAGCAAAACTGAGGGTTCTTACTAAGTTTCAGGCAATCTTAGTAATTCCCAAGCATATTTATGGTTATATTTCAACCAGAGGAGGGGATATATTAAATAAGGGAGCTATTTAGTGTTTGTTAATAAGGGGAATGGGAAATAGATAGGAATTTACATAATATTTGTTAGAAGTTAATATGAATTTTGCGAAGAAAGCGCTAAGGATAAAAATCCTAGGCTTTAAAAAAAGGGGAAATGGGACCTGTATAAAAATATAAGCATCCTTTAAGCAAAGCAGATCTTTACTTAGGCAAATGCTGTGGAATATGATGAATTTTTAAAGATATTAAGGAAATCTTAACATCTTTCGGGGAAGTTAATGAATTATTTGGGAGAAAGAAAGAAAGGGAAGTTAATCATGTCTCGCTTGAGCTGCTCCAAGGGAAAACTGTCTTGTACTTGTGATCTGAAGTAAAATAACACTTTGAAATACAAAATTGATCACACTTATTCATTCCGCAACCTCAAACTACTTACCCAACCTACTTTCCTAACATTTTTTCTTCTATTTGGTTTGGGTGCACTTAGACTTGCAGACCCTGATTATCTTCTTTACTTTTGACTGCCCTCCTATCTAAACGTACCCTTATATCTTCCAAGGGCCCAGATTAAGCAGTTGGGCTCCTTTATTTCTCTACCTAGCTACTGATTTGCCAAGATTAAATAGTTTGGACAGATATTCATTCTCTATATTCTAAAACAAGCAATTAAAACCTAGGGAAGCCAAGATTAAGCTGTTTGGTTTTCCTTTAACTGAAAAATTCTTCAAAAATGGAATAACTTCATCAAAATTGGAATACAACAGTGGCATTTAGACTGGCACACTTTCATGGCTTCTTCTTTGGCCTCTTAAGGAAATATGGAACATCGCAGCATGCAAAGTATGACATATTTGGCACTTTCAACTGTTAATCATGAAATATGAACACCTATTGTAATAGGAGGCTAACACCTCGTACTGTAAACCTGTGCTCCCATGCAAAAGAATGTCAAAGTCAACAGTTCGAAGTTTTCAGCCACCAACCTGCTTGAAACTTATAGCCGACAGATCCCAGAACCTGTTAGCCACAACTAGTACCTGAATTTCACTGTTCATCCCCTGAACACATGTATTTATCCAAATTCCCAATAAAACCCTACAAGTTCTCGTTTTCCACTGTAATTTGACAGAAAAGACCCAAATTCATTACAATTCATTCTTTGTTTCCATCATATAAATTCCCAGACCCTCTGTTTTGCCCATTTTTTATTATAGAAAATCACTGTTTCCATCTGAATCCACAAGAACCAGACATGGAAACCCCTTTAGCCTTGAATGTTACACCCCTAAATGCTCCCCACAAAGATTTAGACTATCTGCCTTTCGCTGATAGGGACTTCCAGATAAAAGACCTCATCACTGACAAAAATCACCTAAGAGTCTTTTGCCAAAGCAGAGATAACTACCTGAATGACTATGATATCATAGGACTGTGGGAATCCAACCTTCCTATGTATTTTTTACCCACAGTTCATGTTTTCCCAGAAATAATTCATCATTGCCATGCCAACTATGACCCTAATCGCCGAGCAGTCATGTCCCTGAGTCAAACAATCCTTTTTTCCAATAACTGCTGAGTCAATTAATGAAATGTTACAGTTTCATCCAGGTCAAGCCCCGACTCCCCTTTCCATGGGAGATTTACTTGAGAAATCAACTAAATTATCCCAAGACAAACTCAATCGCCTCTGCCAAACTTTCATGTCACCAAAGCATCAGCCTGATGGCCCACCTCCTTACTTGCAAACTTTCTTTACGGGTATGGGACAATTCATAATCGACATGATATCATCAATAAAGGGTTTCAATACTAGTGAATTTGTGGATGAGTTAACCCTAGTAATGTTGTCAATTTTTACTCCTGGACAGCCCCCTACTGTCAAATATGAATTTGCCTCTTACATTGCTGACAAGATTCATGAGTAGTTCATGAGACTGGAAAATGAGAGAGTTTTCAAGTATAACACCTTTATATACCATCTTATGCTCTATTATCAGTCAGACAATTTCCCATTCCTCGTCCTAAAACTTGATACTAGAGGAAATCTAAGGTCTGTAATCTTTTGGTCTATAGTCTTCAATGATTCCTTTGAAACCCTTTATTCCTATAATGAATTCATTGACTTATTCATTCATCCATCAACTACTTTATTGACAGGGGTTTCCCCTCCCAGGATGAGTGGTGATATTAGAAATACCCTTCAACTTTCTAAACAATACAAAGTAGGATATTGGTATCTATATCAAAACTTCACAGAATTCAAGATATATGGTTGTGAGCTTGCCCCCTTCAAATTACCAAAGTATGTTCCAATGCGACTGTTTTCATTGGAATACTATAGGCATATGTGTAATGCAGATTTGATCCATTTTACCAAAGCCAAAAAGAAAGCATAGCTTAGGATCAAACATCAAATAGGCCCTTTCGTCTGCAATAATAGAGAAGCAGGGGAAGCAGCTGAAAGAATTCTAGAAAACTACCTTAGATTACAAAAGAGCTTTGGTTGGGCCCCTTATGACCCTCATGGCTTTATCTGTGATAGAAGAATGAAGAATAGGTTGTCTCCCTATATGCATCACAGGATCCCAGAAATTGAACAATTTGCCAACATGGATGAATGGAGAGAGGGGACCTTAGTAGCTGCTGACAGTGAACAGGTGAATATTGAAAATGTAATGAGAGATCTTGAAAAGACTCTTGACTTAGATTCTTTTGGGCAGGTACATTATGATAGTTCTTAGAGATCAGCATCAGGAATAAGTGCCTCAGCAGCTGGGACCTCTGAAAGGCACCCACAAAAGACCAATACACCAGCCACAAGGACCTCCAAGGGCAAAGAAATAGAAACCAGTGCACAGGTTACTGAACAATATACAATGTATAAACAGCCTGAAGCACCCAAAGAGTAGGCAAACATACAGATTCCTCCAACTCAAGTCAATGTGGTAGAACCACCCATCTTGCAGACTCCTCTGAATGAGGAGAGGACTAAAAAGAGAGATAGGGAATTAGCTACCCCTGCCAGTGGACCCTCTGAACAGCCTGGTGCTAAGAGGCACAGGCTGAATCCTCTTTCAGAAGAAGAATTCTATGAAGAAAATACTGATAGCCAAAGAAAAGAAGGTGTTGATAGTCATCAGACTTTCCTAGTAGAAGAAACACCTTCTGGCTCACAAAGACATGAGTTGGAAAGACAACAGAGTGCAGAGGTGTCATCCTTCAGGCCTCCAGGAAACGAAAATCTAGATATTAAGAAGAAGTTCAAAGAAATCAAAGCCAAAAATGAGCCATTAAGGATCCAAGTTTACAATCAATATTTGAAAATGGCTCCCACAAACCAGAACAGGTTGATGTCAGCCTATGACATCAAAGAAGGGAAAATGATTATGAGTTTTTTCAAGCCCAAGGTGCAATAGCCTCAAACAACTGCAGATTACTTCAAAACTAATTTTGAAGTCATGGCAAAAGACATCCATCCCCTGGACCAGATTGAATTGCACAAACAGACAGGAGAGATGGTCTACTCTACACTGACAAGTAAGGCCATGATGGCCCAAAGGCTGGAAAATTCTCTAAACAATACAACTGCCCAACTACAACTGGAGAAAGCCTCTTCACAGGCTAAAGACAACAAGATTAAAACATTAGAAGAATTGATCATTGGGTTGGGTCATGATCCCAAAGATGTGAAGGCTGTAGAAGCCTTAATTAAAAAGAAGGATGAAGACATCGTTGCTTTGAGAAAGAAACTGAAATTGCCACCTTCACGGCACCCACAAACAACTGAGGTTATACAAGGAAGAACAGAAGAAGAGCTGATGGATTTAGTTCTAAAACTTAATGAGCAGCTAAAGGAGACTGAACAAGAATTAGAGAAATCATTGAAGGATAAGTAGGGAGAGTTGACCTCTCAGCCTCCCAATGTGATTCCAGTAGTTTCCACTGTAGTCCCTTCCACCCTTGGAACAGCTCTGGCACCTAATGTTCCAGTGGTCAAAACAGAAGCAGTAATAGCCACAACAACATGTACAACACAAGCGGGAATTTAAGATCTTAGCCCAGATGAATTAGTAAAATCAATGGAGGAATTGAAGCTCCAAGTTACAGAGCTGCAAAAGGTAAAAGAACAATTCGCTACCTTGGAGCAAAAGTATGATCTCTCAAAGATAAATGTTGCAGAAAAGACAAGGGAAATTAAAGGATTAGAACAGAGGGTGAAATCATTAGAAAAGGATCTCACATTTGATAGACCCTTGAAAGAAATTAGAAAAATCCTTTCGGCCAACATCACTCAGTCATTAAATGATGTTTGGCCATCAATCCAAATAATTTTTGAACAAATTGATTTAGTAAAGGCAGCCCGAGAAGAGATTCAAAGGACAAGAGCAGAGTTAGGAAAGATGCCTGAGGAAGCCACCAGGCTCATAAATTTTTTGAATACCAAGAATAAGTACCAGCTTGAAGAACTGGGCATTGAAGACAGAACAGGGACAATTCTAGAAGTCAAAAGGGTTTTAACTAAAAGGACTCTGATGCAAAATTTAGAAAGAAGATTCCATGACATGCAGGAAGAAATTAATGCTTTTATGAAGAAATTTGATATTTTGCAGAGTAAAGGGTTGCTTAGTCCTCTAGTTATTAATGACAAACTAATGAGGCATATAGATTATGTGGAGAAATTGAATCTATATGCAAGCAACCAGGCAAGTTCATCAACAAGTGCATCAGTATCAAAAGCATTGCTTACAGGTAGAGTTCTCTATGACAGTCTAGAGAACCTATTCTATGTCAAACATGAAGTAAAGCACTTGTTTCCAATTCAGCCTACCTTTTTCAGGTACACCGAAACTGATGAGACCCTGAGAAAACTTCCAAAAACTAGAAGACCACAATCAAAATGGTGGGAAGAAATGTTAGAAATTTTGTAAATTATCCTTGGTAAAAGGTAAATTTTGGTTATTTACTACAGTCAATAATGGTAAAGAGGATAAATAGAGATCAAATAAGTCAAAGAGTATCAGAGCAGGTAAAGAGTATTAGTGAAAACAGGGCAGCCAACACAGAATTACAAAGAAGATAGTAGCAAGCCAAATCATAGGGCCTGCCTCCAGCACATTCATAAGAATAGGAACAACACAACATCATTTTGTCTTTTCTTCTATCTACGAGACCATCTGTTATGAAACCAGCTCAAGAAAAGATAGAAAAGATAGATCAACGCCTTAGAATTCAGCCTCTTCGAGGGGGCAACCTCCTTTACATTACATAAATGAACAATTCTTGGATGATACAAATGACAAAACCTCCTTTCTATATATAGGAGTCTAAGGAGTCACAATATAATCCAGCCGACCTAACAATAATAATATAAAGCCACAAAAATAACAATAGAGGGATTCTATGGGGCACAGAAATAACAATATGGGGGTAATAGGGGCACAACAATATAAATAAGGGTTATAACTACAATAGTAATGGGGTAATCACTAGTATTATAGGGACCCAACATGCCCCTCTCCTTCAAAAAAGTGTTGTCCTCAACGCTTGAGTAGTTCTGGATACTTCTGCATAAAATTCTCATCCTCCCATGTGGAATCTTCAGCGGATAAGTTCTTCCACTTGATAAGATACTCTGAAATTGATCGATTTCGTAGCTGTCGAGTTCTTGTTTCTGTGACTGCTTCCGGTTCCAATATAATTTTTCCTTCCTCGTCAAGTTCTGGCAATATTGTTTGAATTGGGAGCTTGTCACCTATAACCTTCTTTAAACATGAAACATGGAAAACTGGGTGCAATCGAGAAGCTGCAGGAAGCTCCAATTTGTATGCCATAGTACCAATCTTTTGCAACACCTTGTACGGACCATAATACTTTGGTGATAATTTATTATCCTTCTTAGCTTGCTTTAGGGACATTTGCTTATATGGTTGTAGCCGTAGGAATACCCAATCACCTACATCAAAACTTCTTTCACTGCGATGTTGATCTGCCTGTTGTTTCATTCTATTTTGTGCCAACACGAGGTTATCCTTTAAGAGTTGGAGGACTTGTTGTTGATGTTCGATGTGATGTTCCACTGCCTGAACCTTAGAATTTTCTCTTAAATATGATGTGATGGATGGTGGTTGATACCCATAAAGTGCCATAAATGGGGTCATTTTTGTTGCTGTATGGAAGGAAGTGTTATACCACCATTCAGCCAGAGGCAACCATTTGACCCATTGTGTCTGTTTATCAGATACAAAGCAACGAAGATATCCTTCCAAACATTTGTTTACTATCTCAGTTTGCCCATCAGATTGAGGATGATAAGATGAGCTATGAGCTAACTGAGTACCAAGACAAGAAAATAATTTTGTCCAAAAATTTCCAGTGAAAATGGGATCTCTGTCACTTACAATAATCTTTGGGTTTCCATGTAGCTTTTGAATTGTTTCCATAAATGCAGTAGAAACTGTACTGGCTTTAAATGGATGTGATAATGCACAAAAGTGTGCATACTTGGTAAGTCTGTCAACTACCACCATGATGACACTCTTTCCCTCAGACTTGGGTAAACCTGTGATAAAATCCATTGAAACCTCCTCCCAACGTTGGCTTGGAATGGATAAAGGTTGTAATAGACCCGGTGTCTTAATTGTTTCAACTTTATTTTGCTGGCAAACCAAACATTCCGCCACAAACTTTTGAATATCTGATTTAAGGCCATCCCAAAAAAATTCCTTCTTAACCCTGTGGTAAGTTTTTAAAAATCCTGAGTGCCCTCCTAAGGGAGAAGTGTGCAATTCCATAAGAATCTTTTGTTTTAGCTGGGAATTCTTACAGAGGTATAAGCGATCTTTGTACCATAACGAATCATTTTGCCAGCTAAATGTATCAGAAGTACTGGAATCTTGTTGTAGCTTTCGAATAAGTGCCCACACTTCTTCGTCATTCTTCCATTCCTCCCTTGCTTCGTTTATCCAATCTGGTTGGATAATAGAAATGGCACACAACAATGCTTCCACATCCTCATCCTTTCTTGAGAGTGCATCTGCCACCACATTTTGCTTCCCTTTTTTGTAGATGATTTCAAAGTCATAACCCAACATCTTTGTGACCCACTTTTGTTGCTCTTCAGAGGATAATCTTTGTTCTAAAAAGTATTTAAGGCTATCATGATCCGTTTTTACCTTGAAGTGTCTTCCCATTAGGTAGGGTCGCCATTTCTTAAGTGCATGGAGTATTGCCAACATTTCCTTCTCATAAATAGCTTTGCTTAAAAACTTTCCCTTGATTGGACGACTTTCAAAAGCAATGGGTCTTTCATCTTGCATTAGAACAACACCAATTCCATTTCCTGAAGCATCACATTCCACAATAAAGGTTTTTGTGAAGTCCGGTGTAGCTAAGACCGGTGCTTGGCACATTGCCTCTTTAAGATGTTCAAAGGCCTTTGTTGCTTCCGGAGTCCATGAAAATGAATCTTTCTTCAATAATGTTGTTAGAGGTGCTGCTATTCTCCCATAATTCTTAACAAACTTGCGATAATACCCTGTCAACCCAAGAAATCCTCGCAGATGCTTTATGGATGTGGGGATTTTCCATTCCTTAATGGCTTTAATTTTGCTAGGGTCTACCTTAACTCCTTCATGAGATACAATATGACCCAAATATTCCACCTCCTGGACTCCAAAGAAACATTTGGATCTTTTTGCATATAATTGTTTCTCCTCCAATAGTTGTAGCACCTTGTCAACATGTTCAACATGATCCTTCCAAGACTTGCTGTAGATTAGTATATCATCAAAAAATACTAACACAAATTTTCTAAGGAATGGTTTGAAAATTGAATTCATCAAACCTTGAAATGTTGAAGGTGCATTGGTAAGGCCAAAAGGCATGACCAAAAATTCATAATGACCCTCATGAGTTCTAAATGCCGTTTTCGGAATGTCTTCAATCTTCATTCTGATTTGATGATATCCCGAACGAAGATCCAACTTGGTGAAGTAAATTGATCCATGCAATTCATCCAGTAATTCATCAATAACAGGAATGGGGAACTTATCTTTAATAGTGAGCTTGTTGAGCTCCCTATAATCCGGACACATGCGCCATGATCCATCCTTCTTGTGCACCAATACTACTGGAGCTGAGAAAGAACTTTGACTTGGTTGAATTATACCAGCCTCTAGCATTTCTGCAACCATACGTTCAATTTCACTTTTTTGGACATAGGGATATCTGTACGGCCTGATGTTTGGAGGAACACTTCCTGGAATCAGATGAATAGCATGATCATGATCACGCATAGGTGGGAGACCTTTGGGAGTCTCAAATACCTTGGAATGATTGTCCAGGACTTTTTGGAGATCTGGAGAAATAGATGATTCCAATGTGGAAACATCTAGCGAACATAATTGTGCAATTACACCTCTTTGCTCCTTTTTTAGAAGCTTTGTCATGCCATTAGAGCTGATTATCTTTCCTGGTTTCCCTGCAATACCCCTTAATTCAACTTCCTTTCCTTCCGTAGAAAATTTGATGAAAAGTTCTTGAAAATTAAAAGCTATTGTACCCAAGGATTGTAGCCATTGGACTCCTAGTACAACATCAGCACCTCCCATTGGAATGGAAAGCATTGGGCTAGTCAATACATATTCTCCCATGGATAGCTTGATATTATGGCACTTTCCAGAGCAATTTATTGTTCCTCCATTTGCAATCATCACTTGACACTCTGGTGCTGGATATAGGAAGCAATTCAATTCTTTTGCTACCCTACAATGAATAAAATTGTGGGTGCTTCCTGAATCAATCAACACTATTACCTTTTTCTTCTTGATTTGTCCTTCTATCTTGATGGTTTGAGGAGTGGTAATTCCCGCCAATGCATTACAAGATATGGTCGGATTTATTTGTTCTTCATCTAGGCTTTGTTCCTGGAGTATATCTTCTTCTTTTGACCTTTCTTGCTCCTTTTCTTCTTCCTCTTCACAATCTATGTAGAATAATTTCTTCTCAGCACACTTATGACCTTTAGTGTATTTGCTATCACAACTGTAACAAAGCCCTTTTGCTCTTTTTTCTTCCAATTGTTGTGGTGTCAACCTTATAGGTTGTGGAAGACTAGGGGCAACAACACTTCCGTCTTTATAGTTGTGAGTGGTATGCTTCCTGGTTGCCATAATTTTGCTTTCCATTTTTCTTGCTAACCTGAATGCCTTCTCTAATGAATCAGGTTCCCAAAGGCGAACATCATGTTGGATATTATCCTTTAAAGACCCTATGAACACATCAATCCTATGCTCCTCTGGAATATCTTTTACCCTTATGTTCAATTTTTGGAACTCCTCAATGTGCTCCATTATTGAACCCTTTTGTTTGAGACTTATCAATTGGCTAAAAAAAGTGTTGCTTTTTGTATCTTCATAATGTGCTATCAATTCTTCCGTAAAAATTGCCCAAGTGATAAATTTTTTACGAGAGCAAAGCCATTGATACCATACAAACTGATTTGGTTCCAAATATACAGTTGCCATACGTACCTTTTGTGTGTTTTGCACATTATTGAGATCGAAGAATTGCTCCATCTGTAATATCCATGTGGCGGGATCCTTGCCATCAAACTTCCTCATATCGATTTTTGGAATATGGTGATTCTTCGATCCAACATTAGCGTCTATGGAATCATGATTAACATTTCTTTTGTTCTCATCATGAGTTTCCTTTACTACCTTTTCACCATTAGTGACCCTTTCTTGTAGCAACTTCTTCAATTCTTCCATGTCTGTCTTCAAATCTGCCATCGAATCCTCCATCTTAGCTTCCATTCCATTTATCTTAGATTCCACGCCACTTATCTTAGCTTCTGTTAGCTTTTGTGAGCGTGACATTTGTTGCACTTGTTCTTGTAATTTTGATATATCATGTAGCATTTCTTCCTCTTCTTCATGAGTCATGCTAGAGCTTTCAGGTTCCTTACTAGGTGTTTGCATTTTCTTTCCTCGGGGCATCAGTTACCGATAATAATGCTTTACTATGCCCTTTGAATTCTGTTAAACCAAGCTTACACAAAATTTAAAAAAAACTACACACCTTTTTTCACTTTATAGAAGCCTGATATTGAATCTGATGTATCTCTGTAATTTCGGATCATCCAGTTCTGAAATTGCTACCTGTAGTAGCCTTCTATGTCCTCTTTCCAATGCCACAAGTCTGAGCCAAATTGGATTCTCCAAGGAAGAGTTATGTGAAATCTCCCACAGTGACTTGCTTTTAGACTGGTTCAGTAGAGCGAACTTGTATGACGTGCCACGAGTCACTGTTTCAACCTTTGAATCTGAAACACACACACAAGAAACTACAGTCCGTCCTCTTTCTGTACCTTCTTACGAAATTTCAATCCGATCCCCAGAGAGAAAGTTATGACGATTTTTCCCAGGTCACCTGTTTTGAATGTAATTCAGGAGTCTGCAAAAAGACCAACTTCCTCAGATCATATCTCCGCAAATATCGCGCGAAAAGCTCTGAAATTTGGACCCAAGGTTCAACACGATTTCTTCTCAAATGGGTTTTTTTTGCAACTTCTGAAACGTCACAGAAAAAAAGTTATAGCGAAAATTCCACGATGACCTGTTTGGAGCAGCGAAACCCTAGAATCCAAAGCTCTGATACCAAATGTTATGAAACCAGCTCAAGAAAAGATAGAAAAGATAGATCAACGCCTTAGAATTCAGCCTCTTCGAGGGGGCAACCTCCTTTACATTACATAAATGAACAATTCTTGGATGATACAAATGACAAAACCTCCTTTCTATATATAGGAGTCTAAGGAGTCACAATATAATCCAGCCGACCTAACAATAATAATATAAAGCCACAAAAATAACAATAGAGGGATTCTATGGGGCACAGAAATAACAATATGGGGGTAATAGGGGCACAACAATATAAATAAGGGTTATAACTACAATAGTAATGGGGTAATCACTAGTATTATAGGGACCCAACACCATCTGTCTCTATTTTTCTTGTAACTTATTGAGAGTCATCCTAGAATATATCTCACTTTGTTATGAGATATTTTTTGTAAGTCTTTTGTATAAATACTCCCTCAATTGGAGTATTGAGGGTGGATTCTTAGACATTGCTATAATACTGATTACTTTGGAATAAAGTGTTGTTGGACGAATTTTTGTATGGCTGCCTGGATGAAGAATTAATGCAAAGGACTTTTCACAGGATTCATGTGTCAAACACCGAATCAATAAGTATTCTATATCTCATGTGTTAATGTTTTCTGGTTTATTATTATCAACTGTGTTCCATATCTGAATAGTAAAACGAAAAAGAATAATTCAGAAAGTGCTTAAGTGCAATCTGTTTTCAATCGTTTTTATTCTTAATGTTTTCCTCTAAACTAGCATAAGCAATGAATTCTTAATTGCTCCTGTTTCCTAGTTTAATCATCTTTGATTATTTGGTAAAGAATTCTTAATTGCTCTTTATTGGTAATCATTCAAATTCCCTCTTTTAAAACATGATGAAGTATTCTTAATTTCCCTTCATCCCTTTTAAGCCCATTACATCTTTTAAAAGTCTATATTTGCTCTCCGTTTAGCTATCTTGCCTTGTGAAACCATCCCTTGTTGAGAAACCAAATCCAGTTGAGCCATCTTCTTTGAGTCCATTAGCCCAATGGCCTAAATTATTCAGTCCTACCCCTCTGCTATTGAATTTCACCACCAAACACAATCAAAACCTCTAAACTTTCATAATTAGCCTAATATATTTCAAAACAAAGTTAAAACTTAAAGAGAGAGCCCTCTCTAGGTACAAGTTGGCTAGATTCTGTACCTAAAAGTTGGTTTGTGTTTACCTTAGACCCCTTTCCTCTTCCCAACAACTTCAAGGAAAATTTGAGTGATAACAGGGGGGAACCATTCTGTAGAAGCTCAAAGACAATTGATGGAGGAATATCCTAATAACCCACGTTTTGAAGCAATGAAATGTATCATTTATGTTGGTTTATCAGATACAGAAGCAAAGTTAGTGGCATGGGATCATAATTCAAATAGTGAATATAGGATGTCTATGAATTTCATCCAAAGGGTTAGATTTATTCATAGTGAATTTCAAGAAAAATGTGGTGGGGATAGGATAAATGTTACTGTAGATTTCTGAAAGGAATGTTGTATGGAAATAGACTATCAAATTGAAGAGAAAACCAATTCAAAAGGTGGAAAAGACAACAAAATTAGTGATTTATTCAAAGGTGTTGATAACATTTTCCAGTTGGCATTTAAAACTGGAGATGTATGGGAGTTGATTGATGAGATTTTTAGCACGTGGGAAAACATTGGCACTAAAAACCAGAAGGTCAAAAAGTCTAAGCCATTGATATCCAACAGCAGTAAATCAAGTCCTGAAATGAAGCAGCTTCCAGACGATATGACTATCACACCTTGGAGAGCAATGCAAGGAGTGAAAGATGAAAAAATTGTCAAAACAATATTATCTCGTGTGAGGTTAGGGGAATTATCATTGAAGGAAATGTCTGAAGAATTTCAAAAATAAGTTTGTTGAATTATTTTTATTTATTTCTAGATTATAATTTTCTTTTAAATAAAACATGTTGTTATTGGTAGTATTTGTTATACATATCATTATATTGACGTTTTGTTACTTTATCTATGCAGTCACGAAGTTTACATGAAAATTCAAGAACAAATGGTTAAATTGTTGAATGAAGATAGTTGGGATGATGTTGTACGCAACTATCCAGATTCAAGTTCTACATCAACATTAAAAGCTTTTCATCTTGCATTTAAAAATGTATCTTGATTTATACATTCATTTTTATTCCTCTGTGTACTATTTTTAATTTATAACTTACACATATATTTGTTTATTTTATAAAAGATGAAGAAGGATGATAATGGAGCACCGGATAGGTTCAGAACCTTTATTGAAAAAATAAAGATTGAAAGACTAAGGAAGCAACGTATTAAGAATGTTGAACTTGATCCAACTCTTACTCATTTCATTTGGAATGGGCTAGACACTATTCAATATCAAGTAATACAAGGTGACTGTAAAGACATTGCTAAACTCATACCCAAAAGGGATTATGCCCTAGTTATTGCAGATATTCCCCATGGTTTCAATATTCCAAACATTGGCTATGACAGTGATCCTTATATTTATCAAGCTCTTAGTAAAGTGGTTGCGGGATTTGTAGAAGCCATGTCATCACCATTATGGATATTTGTGACATTTCATTCAGACACACAATTGGCAATGGTATTGTCAAGCTTCAAGGGGAAAACAAATTCAAGGATGCAGCTTACATGGTAAGACGTTTAAAATGTATATTTGATTAATGTTGAAAAATTCATTTATGTACAAGTTAATTGAACTTTTACTATTTCATGTTACAAGCAAAAGTCAAATCTTCTTAACCGCGAAGATCAATTATTTATAAATGATTGTGAGTTCATTCATATTAATAGTTGGGCAAAAGATGATAGCCATATGTCTATGATTTTTAATCGGGTAGATGGAAATAGTCATAGCCAAATACTGACTTATGATGCTGTTGTGAGAAAACTAACATATGAAGACAAAGAAGAAAAATGAGAGATAGTTAACATTTATCAAAAACCACAATTATTGATTAACTATCTTATAGACATATGTTGAAATGAAGGAGATTGGGTTCTGGATTTATTTTCTGGCTCAGGTAAGTTTTATTATATGGAATTGAATTTCAATATGTTATTTTTTAGTTAATATGTCATTGTACTAATTTACTTCATAATTTCTTTTGTGCTTGATAATTAGGTACAACACTAGGATGTTGCCTTCAAAATGGAAGAAATTGCATTGCAATCGAAAAAGATCCAATACAGTGCAATTTCATTTAGCAAAGAATTAATGCTCTTCAATTTCTTCCAGATGCAATGCAAGAAATTGGTTTGAAGAAAGGGGACTTTAGTGAATCACGTGTCACAAAAAAGGCAAAGGAACCCCAACCACCATTACATGGAATGTTTGGAAAGACATACATTGGGAGATTCGCAGACATCAAAGATCCATTAGAAGATGAAAATGAGCAAAAGGAAGCAGAAAATATTGTAGAAGAAGATAATGATGAAACTCTAGAGGACGAAGAGTTTGGATTACGTGACATTGTTGATTAAATTTAAGTTGTGCTTGGAAATCAAGCTCATTTTTTGTAACTATTAATTAGTTATTCTTGTAATGTTTTGACTTTGACATTTTATGAGAAGAATAAGCACTCAATTAAGGTTGTTATGCATTCAATATTTGTATTATGTGATTTTCACATTAATTTTTATGTTAATCATTATTTTTTGAAAAAAACAGTGATTATTATTTTTTTTGACATGAAATTCATAAAAAAAATTATTATTTAACCATTTTTGGTTAAAATTTTCCTATAAAAATTGTGATTTTGACATGTCATCTCTAGCAAAAAATTACAAAAAATTATCAAAACGTGTAGCTTTTTAGTTATATTTATGTTAAAAAATGGTTATTTTATGTCAATTGTTAAAAAATATTGTTTTTTAGAAACAATTATTTCATGTGGATTGAAAAATTAATTAATGTTGTATAAATATGTAGAATATCGAAAATTCAAAATATCGACCTTTTTCTTTAAATATGCAAAACAATAAAAACCTCACTACAAAAAATTTAAAATTAAAATAAAAACAAGAAAATATGAAGAAAAAGACCACCTCAAAAATGATTAAATTTACAAAATAGTTATTTACATTTCATACATTAAAAAAAAAAACCTTTTAAAAAAAGGGCCTAGTGTAGAATTACCACTTTTTTAAATCGGCATAAAAAACACTACCATTCTAAAACGCAATGTACATAAAAAGATTTATAGTGCCAAAAACTATGCTCTAATAAAAACATGTGTGTTCTGCATCACCCCTTTTCCAAATTGGGTCACTTTTTTGCTATCTGTACAAAACGGGTAACAGTATGAGTTCTCGTTTCAAAGTCTACATTATTTCCTTACTATCCACAAGCCAACGGTGAAGTTGAGACAGTCACAAAATCTTGGTTACAATGCTTCAACGTACTATTTGGATGCATAAATTAAATTGGCACCTTATGCTATTTTAAGCTCTGTGGGCATACCGAACCGCAGCTAATACAACAAATGGCTTCACACCCTTTTAGTTGGTTTATGGTCTAGAGGCAACCATTCTGATTGAATGTGAGATTCCTTCATTAAAACTAGCTGTCGAATTACTCCTTGGCACGTCACTAGAGGAGGAACAATTACTTTACCTCAAAAGGCTTGATGAAACTCGCCGTATTGTTGCCTTAGTAATTGAAGCTCAAAAGAGACGAGTTAAAGCATAATACGATAAAACTGTTACTCCTTGTGTTTTTTCTGAAGGTGATTTGGTCTTGTTATATGATCAAGCCAATGACAAATTTGGAGCTGGAAAATTCGAACAAATGTGGCATGGGCCTTACATTGTTAAACGAGTATTACAAAAAGGTGCCTATGAGTTGGCTGACTATGAAGGAAATCAGTTGGCTAAGCCCCGAAACGGGCTTTACCTCAAGCAGTATTATGCATGATTTCGTGTAAATACTTTGTACATTAGTGTGTTTTTCATTAGTGTGAAGTCAATTTTGGTGTGTTTGTTTGCTTTTGCAAGCATGATTTCATCTGCTTACCACATGTTCTACTTGGTTTGCAGATGTCATTGAACTTTTATGCCAGTTTCACTGATGGTGTTTGTCATAGTACACAATCCATCTTCCGCTGCATGGGCAATCTATGACCCTAATGGTGAGTTGGTGAATGTACAAGGCATATGTTTAGGTCGTACTACTAATAAGATTGCCGAATATAGTGCGGTTATCAGTTTTTGTCAGAAGCTATTTCTCTTGGAATTAGAGAGTTAGTCGTTAATCTTGATTCACAACTCATTGTACTTCAAATTAATAGACAATATTTAGTTAGAAACCCTCATATTTTGAGAATGTATTTGCCATTTCGTCTCTTGGAACGAGACTTTGATTATATAACTTATAGTTCCATATTCCGAGATGTTTGAACACATTAACAGATACATTGGCTAATTACATATTAGATAGACATCTGCGACATAAGTAACAAAAAATACCATCACATAATGAACATAATAGGAAAACATGTGTATATATAGAGTGTTTGAAAATTTTTATTACATCAAAATGTCAAAAATTGTGTTATGAGACACATGGCTTCTCAAGCCTACATAAGTGCGGAAAATAAAGACTAGAGATGGCTATCCGCCCACATGGTACTCATGATAGCATGACACAACTCTAATGACTCGGTTCAGCAACTGACACATTTTGGCGGGCACCCCTACAGTATGCCTTTGATATCACAGTGGCACCTCATCAATCGATGCATATTATGGAATGCCCCTTGTCAGGACTTCCAGGTTGCATTCCACCTCAACGATCGGGTCAGCTCCCTCCTCATAGGGAACATCATCTATTTGTCATGCCACTCGCTTGGCTATTGGAGAAACCCTTGGAGGTCTTTCTGGTCCAATATTTGCAAAAATTACAAGTATCAAATCTCAGTACACATATAAAAAAAAAATCAAAAAATTCAAAAACTTTAAAAGTAAGTTTTTCCTGCATTAGTCCACTGTGTACCAGGTGGAAGTGGAAGGTAGGAATCTCCCTGGAAATTTGTGCTTGAGTACGTCCAATCATCTACCATGATTAGCTGTTGTGGTAGCCATCTAAAAAATTCTAGGGGAAATGACATTCGCTGACCACCTCCATGTCGAGGCATCAACTCACCCCACCTTAGCAACAGTGGATCTCTGGGCACTGGTGCATCCAATTCTATCCATTGATATTGAAACAATGGTACACGTTCCAAGAAGAAAGTCATCAGGATGGATCCATAGCCAAACTGTTTCAACTTTCTTGACTTACATTTCGTGAGTTGGATCTTCATGTTGGCCAACAACCCCTCACACTAGTTAAAAACTATACGACTTAGACAATCGATGGCATACTAGAAATGAGACTTTGTTGCTTCATGCAAAGCCTGAGCCCCAACTATTCAAGCCATAGTATGAAGGATTGTTCTTAGCGGGAGATTGGTGATGGTATTTATATCTATCTTCCCACTCTGAGTTTTTCGAGTGCCTAGGCAATGTCTCGCAATCAACATATCCGTGCTCTCCCCTCCAGTACAAGAACCGAACTACTGAATCCGTTGTCCCTTTCTGGAAAAATTTGTAATGAAATAGATGTCTGCGAAAACTATCTCAAGTTCTTGGTCCCCAATCATAAACAATTGGTGATCCACATCCCACCAACCAATCAAATGTTGTAGTAACTCAACCTGGATCCTAATCCCAGGAACTTGAAAGAATTTCAATAACCCACATTCTCGAAGGGAAGAAATGCAATTTTGGTCCTGGGCTGCTTGATGGTCTTCGACTTTGTGTCCTCTTTCTTTCCATTCAATCACCATTTTTTCTTGATTAACCTGTAGAACATCCATAAAAAAAACATTTCATGAGTTTCTATGGAAACAAATATGGAAACAAATCATTAAACATGGAGGATTTTCTAAAAATTTCGCAACTCTGTGCCAACGCGTTTATCTGTATATTTTTTTCGCGCTGCCATAGTTGGCCACATGGTGAGCAGCTCGGGTCAAATGGGTAAAAACCACGCTGATCTCCCTCGACATAAAATTTTGTTAAGCCCTCCTTACAACCTAATCTATGGATGAAAATGTATGAAATTATAACCAAATTGAAGGGAAGGCGTATATATCTTACCTGCAGTGAACAACTCGATGAATGGTGTTTGAGATTGATTGTACTCCTCACCTAAAGGTCAAGGTAAAATAGGGTAAAAATGCTCTTTGATTTGCAAAATGATAAAATGGTAAAAATTATTTACTTTTTTGAGATTTTATAAGTTTTTAAATGACTTTTTAACCAAATTAGGGTATATTTCACTTATATTTTAATATTTTTCCTCAAAATGGTAATGTGCATTTCACTTGTGTAGTGACAGGTTCTGGAACATGGTGATGGTGATTAATTATGACTGATTCAATGAGTTTTATTTTATCACTTTTTCAGAATCGTAAACAATAAATGAAAAAGGGACCCCCTAGAGTCATCTTTAAGCTCTTTTTTGACCCTCGAAACATGAAAATATCGTCGAGTACTTTTTGTTTCGAACTTGTTAAAATAAATTAAATGACGTCTACTCAGTATAAGTTTAACCTTTTTCCAGATTGAGATAGACTATTGTACAAAAAAGGAATACCATAGTCGAACATGGATAAGAGGTTCTCTTGGATATTGTTTTCTACCTTTTTGGGTCCAAGAGACGATTTATGAAAAGGGACCTTTGGAGTTTAATTTTTCGCCTCTTTTTCAAACTCTCTAGACATGAAAAAGGTACCGAGTTACCCCTCCATCGGACTCGTAAAATCTAAATGATGCAGGACTTGTCACCATGACGAGATCATGTTTTTCGTTCCTAGGACTCGTTAAAATTACTAGGATGGATTCATCCGAAGGATGAAATTATATGGCAAGCATTTGATATCCCCTTCAAGCTTGCGATAAAACATAATGGGGTACACACTAGAAATAGTGGGGGGAAAATGAATGTGAACATATCTTTTATTTTGTGTAAATGCAACATGTCGCTCTTGAACATGACACTCATTTGTTACTTGTGTCAGGTTTGGGATATCCTCACTTAGTCACTTGCCTTCCTGGGTTTTGGAAATCCATTTTGTCTCTCATATGATAATACTACTTTATCATCATGACCTCTGATCCTATATTGAGTCAAATACTGCCAAAATCCGAAGTTGTGTCACCGATATGTTCAAGAGAAGTCCTATCTGCAGTTTTTACCACTTATAAACTATCTAACTTTCTGCCACAATCCTGAATCAAAATTACCTACTCTACTACATCTCTTGTTTCATGTTGATGATGTGGAACACATTATGGCTCTCCTTCGATGGATCACTTCATGTCAACTTCAGCTCATTATCGAGGAAGATGATCTAGAAACTCCCTACCTTAGAGCTTGCATGCCTCAGTGGCAAGTTCTTCACATTCGACGATAGGTTTACATCATTATCCTTCGATTGATTGATTCTATGGGTGCTTGACTTTAGCTTCATTATTAACACTCATGGATTATGCTGATTTTACCTTGAGAGCCATTGTCATTATTGGTGGTTTCTCTCATTCTTGTTAACGATTTACATCATTGACTGGTAATCAAGTGGTTTTATATCATGTTCGACTTCGACACATCTATTCACACGCTAGAATTCGTACATTGATCAGATCGAGAAAGAGCTTAAGACCCTGGATTCCATCCGATAAAATATAGGTTTCATGGAGTTATGGTTTATTTATGACTGTACACATGATTATACATATGGCTGCGACCATACCATGGCTCCATATATATGATCCTTTCTATTCGGATGGGTGCATCCATACCGAGGATCCATGCACATGATCCCTTCTATTCAGATGGCCGCGCCCATATCATGGATCCTTGTATTGTTAGACGCCTATTCATGTATCATTAAGCATTTTATTATCAGAGATGTCAAATATGTATATGTATATGCTTGATTTGAAGGTCTCTTGGTGGTGTTTTTCTGATCCTTGCCTTGACTTGTAAAGCATTTCACCCATCACTCCCTGTTTTTCCTTCATGTTTTAGGGGGCATTTGTTACACAATATTTTTTCACACTTCCAATTTAGTTCCTGTTCCACATCTTGAAGTGCCAAACTGTTGACGACTGTGAAGTGTACTCATCATGAAACACATACTAAAACATCCTTGAAGAATGGAAGAAAAGCTGCCCTGAGTCAATTCTAGAGAAGGTTGACCGAAACCCTAAATTTCAGGACCATTTATCTTTGCTCCATTGCTTGCCCGTGTTGATGGAAGGCTACAATTATTTGAACTAGCTCTACCAACATGGGTTTTGATATGAAATCCCGTGTTCAACATCTTCTAGCAAGTTTTCTCAAAATGGAGGAGAAACTTCGTATGCTAGAAACTTTGAGAAACAACTAGTTGGATGTCTTTGGGTGGAGATATGGTGAATCTCTCCCATTTGGAGCTCTTGATCCTACCTTTAAGGTCCTTCCCCTTGAGATGTGGACCTTCCTCCCTCTTTTGTGGATCCCTAACTCCCTCTCCCTTCCTATAAATCAAGTACCCTCTATCCCCAAATGGTTGGTCATTGATTTCCTGAATTCCTATGTTGAGAATATGCCTAAATGTTGCCCATAGAACTTGGAGAAGGAGTGCTTGAAGAGTCTTGGATTGGACTTGAACATCCACCAAAAGGAGGTCTCCAATGTCAAGGCAATGGTTGTATGCTTCCCCTTTTTATTCATTAATATATACATCTGATGTTCACTTTCCATAAATGTCTAAATATTTATGCATTTAGCTTGATCTCCTTGATATCTCAAGCAGTTTATGTTTGATACATACTAAGCATACTCTTGTATCTTGTATTGTCCTTTGATATCTCTTGCAGGTACTCGAATGTAAGGAACAAGCAAGGAGTGAGCTTGGAAGCTAAGGGATCAAAGTCATCATCAAAGAATTGAGCAATTAGCATTAGAGCAAGGCATGTCTCTCTCACTCTCTCTGCATTTTTAAACATAAGCTAGGAAAGTATTAATTAGTTTGTTCAGTTTGTTGCTAGACCCACTCATTAGGCTAGAGAGCTCATCTCTGTCCACAAAGGGTATTTATCTTCACAACAATACGGATTAGAAAATACAATTAAGATTTATATTTAAGGGTGGATGGTATATTATTGCTATTTCGTTGTATACAATTGCAATAAGCACAATGCCAAAATCACAAGGTGAAGAGGAAAACACACTTAAAATAAGCTCTAATAAATCTTTATAATTACATTTTTTACATCCAACCTAAATCTACATACTACACCATACAAGATATCATAAAATTTTCATTAGTTTTTAGTGTGATCATTGTGGCAATTACAAAAAGATATAATCCCCAACCCACACCAAACACAACAATTGGATAGAACTAGATAACCATTACTTAATGGTTTAACCACTTCCTAATTTATTATTTTTCAATTGAGTTAGTCCATATTTATTTCCATTAGCAAAGACCATGGCTAAAGAGCTACCATTTGCACCTAAAAAGTACATAGAAATGTTTACTTAAATCCTTATCATTTTTTGAACTAAGGACAAGTCACAACAATGACTAAACCCAGTTGATGCAAACCATAAACATTTAGAGTATTTGGAATTTAGGTTATACTTGTGATTTCATTACATACTTGATGGCTTCTATAATTATAAAAATAATGTTGCACTTATGAAGGTTTTAGCTTTTAATGCCAACTCGAGATCCAAGAAAACTTAAGAGGTATATTGAAATATATATTCAAGCCACACTTATCACTTGTTAATGTATCTATTGACCTATCTAATGAAAGAAAATGTATCTTTGATAAGGTGAAAAAAGGTGAATCAACTGGTGAACAACTACTCAGACTAAATAATGGTAGCAAAAAAATTGTTTTCCAAATTGCAGGAATAGATTTGTAGACAAGTAAATGCTACACTAAGTTGTAGGAAAATAGCCAAATCTAGTTGCAGAGAAAGAAAAGTTGCATCAAAGGAAATCATATTATACTTTTGCAAAAATATAAGTTTAATCCTACTTCTTAAGAACAGGAATTAGTACTATAATAAATAGAAAGCAATCCTATAGATACAAATGTTCATTTCCTTAACTCCCATGTTCACTAAATCACATAAACATGTGTTATTTTATGTATTTATACATGAAATATCCTTTAACCATGAAGAAAAGTGCTAAACAGAAGCTCTTGGAACTGTCCTATAGGAAATCATGTAATCCTATAAGAAAGTTCTGCAACCCTAAAAGAAAATTCCAGATTTGAGATTAGTGAAGCAACTTTATTATTGAAAGCCTAAAACTCACAAATAAAATTATTTATGGCATGTATGTTTCATAATAAAAACTCAACAAATAAAAAAGACCAAGTTACTAATCTTCTACAGGAACATGTAAAGTACATCACTCACTAAACTACTCGCAGCATAAAATGAAATATATAAATAACATGGAAAATAAGCATGAAAATGAGAAAGTGATGGGTTATTTACAACTCCTATGGGTGGGCCATCCCCAAGGTGCTCAGATACCTTATAAAAATCCAACACTCACTACTTGGTAAGAGTATTGTCTTTCCTTTAACTTAAATCAACAATACATAAGTATGGATACAAAAAAAGTTGTAAAGCTACTATGTAATCAAAATAATGTTATTTTTCTCCTCCCCTTAAGGAATAGCCTGAAGTACTTTCTTATACAAAATCATAGGGAACAACATCCTTGAAGGGAGGGCTTATTCCCCCCCTAAAGTCTTGAAGTCATGGTAGTTATCCCTTAGTTGGATACATAGGTTCCTAGGGTTGTCTTTAGTGCATAAAAGTGGTTGAAGTCAAGCTCTCTTGCAATATGGAACAAGATCCCTACATTCTCTGCGTTGAAAAACTAGGGCATCCTCTATAATGATAATTACTTTTAATTATTTTTTTGGTTAATCTCATCTTGTATACATTATTCAACATCTTTCTTTAATTTTCATCATATAGCAATTACACAAAGGATATCAATAGTAAAACAAAATTTCCATAAGGATCATAAAGAGACAACCACTAAAGAATACATCATTTACCATGGGAAAATCCATATGGGATAAAAACCCAACAATCCTTTCCTTATAGAATCAATTCAACAAGAGAGGAATCCAAGTCAAGATCATAGGATATTGACCAACATAGATGACAAAATCCACCTCTCACCCAGAAACCAAGTCAACCCTCAATTTGATTGCAATCACAGAGATAAAAAATGATGGTCTTATTGCATAGAGATAACTAATAGGAGTTCACCAATTTTTCATAGGATATGTATGCCAAACCTTCGGCCCTCTACTGTTGAGTCCCAAACTTGCATCTTCCCTATACACCTTTTCAACCTTCTTTTCCATTTACTTGACCCACCAAGCTGTCAAATCATTGCATATTAGTTTAAAAAGAGCTTATAAAATGGTTTCCTAACTATGCCTTGTGACTGCTATTTGATTTAGATTTTTGTTCAATCAGCTGCGGAAACTTGTCACTTTCCGCAGCCATTTTGTTGAAGACTATGTTACAGGTGTCCACTGGAGAATCCGGCCACATGGGCAAGCTGCAAATGACATGTACATGGAGCGTGTCCCCTTGGTTCAGCCAAATCACTCACAAACAGCCATGGTCAAGGACGGTCAAAGGAGTGGTCAAACCAAGAGTTTTGCGGTGGCACGACTCTGTTTTTACCACGTGAAGTTTTGCGTGGCAAGTTCCTCAATCTCTAGAGGTGTGCTAACACCTATGGATCAATCCATGAACCAAATCGAATAGCCACCACTCCATAGATTTATTTGTCACGACTACCATACTGCTAGATCTCAGGACGTGGATATTTACATGTCTGTTTGGCAGCATAGAATTTAGGAATCAGTTATAGCATCTTCAGTTATAAATAACGCATTATCATACGCTTGATAGTTAGCTTTTCATATGTAATTTTGACTGTTGTTACGAGCCCACTGTGCCGTGCTTTACCTTTGTCTTATGACTGCACTTTAATATATGAGAAGACAACGTTCTTAAGTTCAATTTGTGACTGAGTATTGATTGGCCGAGGTTGCAGAGGGCCCCTGTACACCAAGGCTCTGTATCTACTGTATAGTTTCTTACTTGCTTTCATTATGTTACTGCTTTTATAATCATTTGCTTGTATATATTACGTTGTTCTGATATTCATGTTAACTGTTGTCCATCTTTTCTTTTATGCTTTCTCATGATTGTTAACTGATCAGTGTTTTTCTTTCAGGTTCTTGTAGGCAGCCCGAGCAATTTACATAGTTTTAATGACTAATGACATGAAATCATCTTGTCCTTTCTGCTGATTTATTTTCTGAGTTTTAATTCCAGCATTGTCATTTCTTTCAGTTCTACTTTTCTCATTTACTTTTATGCAATTTAGATATCATATTACTCCATTTGTTTATGATTACCTTCCTATAGCCAAGCGACTCAAATAGTGAGGAATCAGAATATTATTTGATGTAGTATGATTTAGTTTCCTTTCCTACAAGTTAGTGATTGGATTACTTATGTCATTTTCAAGGACTGAAGTATGAATGAGTAGTTTAATCTTAGTTTCATTTTATGCAATTTCATTTCCTGCAACTTAGATATCATATTACTCAATTTATTTATGATTACCTCCTATAGCCAGAGCGAGGCGAAAGGTGAGGTGTCAGACTATGAGTTGAAGTAGTGTGGTTTAGTTTGCTTTGCTTACAGTCTTTGAATTGCTTTGAGTTCAATTTTTATTTTCTTTTTATACAGCAGTAAGGATACTGGGCTTCATTATCACTAGTTCACTGTTTTGGTACATTTTTATTTTTCTTTTGGGAATTGATTTCATTACAGCAAGTTTTGTAGCCTTTTTGAGAACTTTAAAGTTTGGAAAATCATTGTAGAAATAACCATTGCCATCCATACTTGACTTTCAATTCTGCCATCTCACATTAGGGAATCAACAGAAGATAAACCCAAAAACAAACCAAAAATTCAAAAACGACAAAGAAATAAGAAATCGGTTATCTTGCATATACAGTGCACTTCACTTCAGCAGTTTATGACTCTCGGATTGACATTTTAAATAGCAATTTAGAACACACTAAATTGACCAAACATTTTGGCGCCGTTGCCGGGGAAGTGAAACTAGGTAGCCAATTTCTTAAAAAAAAAACAAGAAAATTTCAAGGAAGGTAAAAATTGATAACTTCTCAAAGTATGCTCTCCTCTTGCACCTAGTGTGATCTGGAGGATCAGAAAAGAGAATTATTAGTTTAATAATTTCTTGAGTATGCTCTCTTCTTGCACCTAGAGTGATCTGGAAGATCAGAAAGAGAATTATTAGCCCGAATTGAAGAAAAAAAAAAAATGACATGCATAGAGCAAGAGATTCAGGGGAAGGTTTTTAGCTAGGGCTAAGAGTTCTATTTTTACAACTCCATCTACTTCAAGGAATAGACAAGAAACACCTCCATCATCTCCAACTCAAACTCCTAGCCTTAGGATTCCTGGAATTCAAGAGGCAGTAGTTGAATTAGGTGACTCTCCCACACCATCCACCGAATCTGAATTAGGAAAAGACCCTTTCTTTACTTCTACAGGAAAACACATTGTAATTGAAGAAGTAGAATCGCCTGAAGAAGAAGAGGGAGAAATTCCTCCTCGCTCGCCATTAGTAGAAGAACCAGAGGACTCTGAAGTCTCTGAGGAAACTATCATGACAGAGGAAGTAGTAAACGGATTTGGTAGAGGTAGAGGTAGAGGAGGAGGAGGAAACAATGGAGGAGGTAGAGGTAACAATGGGGGAAATAGGGATGGAGATAACTCATTTGGATTTCCTATAGTTGATGAGGATTCTTGAGCAACAATGAAAAACATCTCACCATATGTCCTCCCAAACTTTCATGGGTTACGAAATGAGGATCCTGAAACATTTCTATTTGAGTTTGAAGTCGTGTGTCGAAATTATGATTATCTGGAAGACTCTCAAAAACTCAAATTGTTTCCTTTAACATTGAAGGGAGCTGCTTTGAAATGGTTCATGAGATTAGTCACTCAATCCATTAGGACTTGGAATGATATGAAACAAACATTTTTGGATAGATACCTGGACTATTGTATGCCCACCAATCACAAGGATGAGGTATTCAAAATGGTGCAAAGAGAAGATGAAAACTTGGAGGATTTACTTGAAAGATTTCAATACAACCTGAAAAGAGAAAAAATGAATAACTTAGATGAGGAAACCTTGAAAGCCCTTCTATTAAAAGCCATTAGAGATGAATGGATAGATATTTTGAACATGATGGGAAAAGGAGATATATCTCAACTTCCACTTCATGATATAGTAGAGCTATGTGTCCATCTCTCAAGGGGAAAATATAAAACTGGAAAAGGGCCTAGAGATCCTTCTCTCATTAGAGCAAACAAATCTGCAACTGGATCAGTAAGTAGGGCTGAAATTGGCAACATGCTTGATGAATTCAAAACTGATATTTTAGGGAGTCTTAGTGAGCAACTAGACACCATTAAGATACAAAACAAGCAGAAATCAGAAGCTGAAGCTTTGGCCATCTTTTGTCCAAAATGTAGGAAGAAACATGCTCTAAGGGAATGTCCCTTGGATGCAAAAGTTATAGAAACATGTGTGATTTGTTCAGAAAGCCATGAGAACAAGGATTGTCCTTCAATCCCTGGGCTCAAAGCTATCTTTCAAGAAGATCCAAATTCAATTGAGTCTCTCTGTTTTGTTGCAAGGAGACCTTGGCAGGGGCAACAAAATCAAGGGTTTAACAACTCTATGAACTTTCAACCCCCACCAAATTGGAATCCTTGGCAGCAACCTTTGTCCCAACCTCAAAATCCATTTCAATCATGGGTACAAGGTATGCAAAATCCTTATGGGAGATTTGCTCAATTTTATCAATATCCTCCATATTTTCAAAATCAACAAGCTCCACAACTTCCAAATCAAAATCCACAACTATCATTGCCATTTCCACAACAACAACAACCTTCTCAACAGAATCCAAATTCTCAACTCTTGCTTCCATTCCAATAGAAGACAAATCAACTACCTTCCCAGCCATTGCCGAACCCCAACAATAAAAACCCTCAAAATGCTTACATGGTAGAAGGACAACAATTTCCTACCTATATGATTGTTCCTCTCAATGATGTACAACTCAGATCTGGTAGAGTTTTAGATAAGCCTTCTATAAATGCTCAAAAGCAAAGCATTTCTGAGGAAGATTCTCTTGAAGCCAATAAAGGTTCTGAAGCATCTCTTCAAAACCCAAGCACTCAAAAAGAAAAAGAAAAAGAGTCAACCCCCACAACTCCTATAGTTGAGCAACCTGCATCTTCATCCACACCTCCTTTTCCTGAAAGATTACAAATTGACAAAGGGGTGGAAAAACAAATCTTGTTGCCTAACTATGATTTTTTGGATGAATTAAAGAATGTCTGTATCAAGATTCCCTTGTTACAAGCCATTAGAGAGATTCCTATTCTAGCAAAAACAATAAAGGAGTTGAGTCTTAAAAGACCAGGAAGGAAACCAAGAGATACAAGAAGAATCCACCTGGTAGGAAAAATTGCAGATATCATGATGGGAAAAATTACTATGCAGAAGTATGTAGATCCCGGTAGTCCAATTGTCAAAACACATATCAATGGGGTATAAATTCCAAATACTTTAATTGATTTAGGGGCTGCTATCAACATTATGAGAAGACAGACTATGGAACAGCTAAAACTTCCTAATCTTCTTTTTACACCTACTTTACTGCAACTTGCAGATCGATCAATTATCAAACCAGATGGTGTATTAGAAGACATTTCGGTCTCCTTAGATTCTTGGGAATATCCAGTAGATTTCATGATTTTAACTCCCAAGAGTAATCTAGGAGGGCTCCCACTCATTTTAGGAAGACCTTGGCTAGCCACAACTGATGCTTTTATCAGTTGTAGATCTGGGGATATGTATATTTCTGATGGTAACTCAACAAATAAATTCAATCTGTATCCTCCAGCAAAAGCAATTACAGAAATAGGAGATAATGAATGGGTCGATGATGAGGATACTATACAACCTGTCTTTACCATTTCTGAAATCAGTGAAGATAGTCAAATTCTGAACACATTAGAAAACTTTGAAACATCTTCAGAATATGACCACACACAATTTCAGTTAGATTCTGACATTGAGTACCTATCATTTAGACAAATGTCTCGTTTCTCTATGGAAGAGTTTGGTAGTTCCGCCATTGAGATATTTCCAGGTAAAACATTGAATATCAACAAAAACTTGGACAAATCACAACAGGGAGAGCTAACCAAAATCTTGCAAAAACATTCTACTGCATTTGCATGGGAGTATACCGATATGAAAGGTATTGACCCTAAGACTTGCATTCATCACATCTACATCGAGGAAAACAACAGACCAATCAGACAACCTCAGAGAAGGATGAATCCAAACCTTAGGGAGATAGTGAAAGAAGAGCTCCAAAAACTACTCAATGTAAACTTCATTTATCCAATTTCAGATAGCCGATGGGTTTCTCCTTTGGTTATAGTACCTAAAAAGAATGGTAAATGGAGGGTATGCATTGATTATAGGGAATTGAACAAAGCAACTTTGAAGGATCACTTTCCTTTACCCTTTATCGATCAGGTATTAGATACTCTAGCAGGTAAGAAGTACTTTTCATTCTTCTATGGTTTTAGTGGCTATAATCAGATTCAGGTAGCACCTGAAGATCAAGATAAGACCACATTTACCTGTCCATGGGGAACTTTTGCCTACCGAGTGCTTCCTTTTGGATTATGCAATGCACCCGCAACATTTCAAAGGGCAGTACTAGGAATCTTTTCTGATCTAATCCATGATTGTGTAGAGGTTTATATGGATGATTTTACAGTTTATGGTGATTCATTTGAAGAGGCATTAGAGAATTTGAAAAAAGTCCTTATAAGATGTAAAGAAACAAGTCTTTCATTAAGTCATGAAAAATGCTTTATGATGTTTACTGAAGGGATTGTTTTGGGACATCATATTTCAGGGGATGGGATTAAAGTTGATAGATCAAAATTTGAAGTCATCTCCAAGTTGCCTATTTTAAATTGTCAAAAAGATGTTAGAAGTTTTCTGGGATTTACTGGATACTATAGAAGATTTATAGAAAACTTCACCAAGATAGCATCTCCACTCTTCAAATTACTTACAAAAGACTGTGAATTCAAATGGGATCCTGATTGTCAATCTGCATTTGAAACTTTGAAAACAAGAATATCTGAAGCACCCATTTTGAGAGGGCCAAATTGGAAACTTCCTTTCCATATTTCTACAGATGCTTCATATACATCTCTAGGAGCTGTGTTGGGTCAAAAGGATTTAGTTCCTTATGCCATTTACTATACCAGTAAAAATTTGACTCCCACTGAGTTGAACTATACTGTGACTGAAAAAGAGTTCTTAGTTGTTTTTCATGCAATCAATAAGTTTAGACATTATATAACAGGCTATGAAACTTTCATCCATACTGATCACTCTGCAATTAGATATCTAATGAACAAACCTATTACTAATGGCAGAGTTACAAGATGGCTCTTACTTTTACAAGAATTCAATATTACTGTGTTAGATAGACCAGGGAAACAAAATACAGTAGCTGATTTCTTGTCTAGGATCCAAAATACTAATGAAGATTCTCCTGTAGAGAATAAGTTTCCATATGAATATTTATTTGCAGAAACTACTAAGACTCCTTGGTATGCAGATATTGCTAACTATTTGGTTACAGGGAAGCTACCTCCACATTTATTTCCTAGTGAAAAAAGAAGAATTATTCAGGAGAGTTCAAATTATTCATGGATTTCTAACGAATTGTTTAAAACAGGGCTAGATTGTGTGATCAGAAGATGTGTTCGGGAATATGAAATGCCTGACATCCTCAAGGCATGTCATGATGAACCATGCTATGGACACTTTGCTGACAAAAGGACGGCCTATAAAATCCTTTCTTTAGGATATTATTGGCCTTCCCTCTTCACAGATACAAAACAATATGTCAGAAGGTGTGACAGCTGCCAAAGAGTTGGGAGACCGACTCTTTCAAATGAAATGCCATTACAACCATAGGTACTCATCGAACCCTTTGAAAAATGGGCTTTAGATTTCATTGGACCCATTAATCCACCATCTAAACAGAAGAAGTATATATTGGTATGCACTGATTATGTCACTAAATGGGTAGAAGCCAACGCATTGCCTTTTGCCACTGAAAATTCAGTTGTTAATTTTCTTTATGAGGATATTTTTACTCCTTTTGGTGTCCCAAGAGAAATTGTGACATATCAGGGAAGTCAATTTACATCTAACTTGATGGAGAAGCTGATGGAAGAATACAGAATCAAGCACAGAAAATCTACTCCTTACCATCCGCAAGCAAATGGCCAAGTGGAGTCTACAAACAAAGTTCTTGAGAGCATCATCACCAAAACTATCCATCTACACAGAAGAGATTGGGCAGAAAGGCTTCCTGAAGCCTTGTGGGCCTATAGAACTACATGGAGGAATACAACAGGACATTCTCCCTATGAACTCGTTTATGGGAATGAAGTCCTGCTCCCCATTGAGTTTCAAGTCAAGACTTTCAAGCTGGCAGTTCAGTTGGGGATGAATCTATCAGAAGCCCAAAAGCATAGAATGGAGCAGCTGAATGAGCTATATGAGAACAGACAAGAAGCAATCTTAAGAACTGATCTAGTTCAACATCAAAGAGCTAAGTGGCATGACAGATACATCAAAGAGAAAAAGTTTCAAGAGGGAGATTGGGCACTACTGTTTGATTCCAAGTTTAAAGACTTCAAAGGTAAATTTCAGACCCATTGGCTTGGGCCATATGAAATTGACAAAGTCTTTAGCAATGGAGCGGTAAGAACCAAGACCATTGATGAATTTCAAACTCCTCTTATTGTGAATGGCCACAGATTGAAAATTTATCATAAGCCACTCTCATAAGAGGAATTTGTCAAAATATTTCAAGAGAATTCTGCAATAAGGCTGGTGAAGAAGAATCCTTCTTCCCCACCAGCCTAACCTTTGTTTCTTTCAGTTCAAAAAAAATAAAAAATAAAAATAAATAAATTGTATAAGCCTGAAAACCAATCACTAATTGGCGGTCTTATATAGAAAATGTAGAGTGAAAATCAAGGACACCTGACACTCTATATTTTCCAAAAAAAAAAAATTCTCTCCTCGTTTTTCCATCTTCACTCCACTTCATTTGCCATTCTACCCCATCTCCATTTCATTCCACTTCATCTCACTCCATCTCATTCATTTCATTCCATTTCATTAACAAATGCCTCTTTCAGGACCATTTTCACTCAGTTAGTCATTATATAACTATCTTTGTTCAGCCAAGTGGGTGCTGTGTCAGTTTCCGCAGCTGGAAGCAGTTTCCGTAGCCAGAAGCAGTTTCCGCAGCCACCACTCTGTTTTTCAAAATTTACAGTCAAAATGTTAGTGCAATAATCATGAAAATGCAGGTGTGACTGAGCATATGCTATGAAGACATGGAGCATCTCCAGACATCAACAAAGAGCAGTTGGTTAAAGGCTAATGGACAACAAATGACAAGGTTTCCAAAGGTATGAGCAAAAATTTCTTTCAAATAGCAATTAAAGTCACGATTTTGCATAGTTGTCAAACCATAAAAGCTCTACTATGTGCAATGATCATCACGATAGCTCCATTACCCATTACCATCCCACGATATTATTCCGCACACCATGCATTTATTTCTTAACGGTCTCATGATTGATTTTCGGGTTTAAACTCATAGTCGACTGCACTTTCATACACCACCTGTAATCATGAGATGTGACCTATCTCATTACGGCTCCTCTCCACCGCATTTTCCGCAGCCATTCATTAAACGTGTAACATTTCGCACGCGGCCATTTAATTCAAAATCCTGACTTCACTCCATTTCCTTACCATTCTATTAAGACCATCTTCTTCACATACGTCTGCACTTCATCTTGTGAACTCACCACAACTGCTCATCCTCTGTTCTGCTTGTAATTCCGAAACACTCTCGTTACCTGTTATCCATCTATCGATTGCAGCCACTATATTTTTGCCATAAACCCTGCAACCGAGCCACCTTCCCTCTGCTAAACCCTCACACGCAATTGAATTTTCAGTTGAATTTCAAAACAGAGGAAGGAATGGGACGATTACTAAGGGCAGAACCAGAAGGACCTAAATATTTAGAAGGTTACCCTCAAGCAAAAGATTTGCTGAAGAAAGCAAAATGGTTACGCTTCATCCAAAAATTTAAGGGCCATAATAAAGAGGTAACCAAAGCCTTTGCACGGTCTTTCGATGGCCAGATGGTGGAAATTGGAGACTTAAAGCTCACGGTCACTGAAACAACAGTAGCAGCTGCCACAGGCTTACCCCAGGAAGGTGAGCGATGGTTTAAAAATAAAAGCGTTGACAAGCAGGCACGGAGAATTATGCTACATAACCCAGGTATGAACGTTACTGTGTTTACAAAAGGAATTCCTATTCATGCATTGAAAGAAGAATGGGCCAGCCTACTGTTAATTATGCAAAAGTTTATCACTTGCGAAGGACGCTTTGGATCAATGTAAATGTACCATGCTAAGTTATTGATGAACTTCTTAGAGAGTCAAACTCTTAATTTGCCTTATTTCTTACTACTGAGTTTGAAAAAGATGAGTGTCACAGTCCAAAAGCACATAGGAAATATAGAACCTCATCTATATCATCATGGACTTGTAAGGATTCTCATTGAAGACCAACTGAAGAAAAACAAAGATACCTGGGAACAATTCTTAGTAAGAAATTACTTTCAAGAGCCATCTGAGGCACTTGAAAGTAGTACACCAAAGACACCAAGAAGGAGTAGGAGAAAAGAAAAGAGTGCCATAGTCCAAGACTCTCCTACTACCGAAACTCAAGAAGTTGGTCACAAAGAAAAGGAGAAAAGAACTAAGGACAGAAAACAGAGAAAATTGAAAGGCAAAAGAAATATAGAAGAAGTCTACCAATCACCAGAGCCATCTATAGAGGAGGACTATCAAACATTGTCTGAGAGATTAGTGCATCTTCAAGAACAGGCTGCTACAGCAAAGAAGAAGGAAAAAGGAAAACAGAGCATAGAAGAAGGGAGTACTAGTCCACTGTATTTAAGAAGAAGCACCAGGCTTAGAGGAAGAGGGAGTAAAACACAAGTAAAATGGCCCCACTTCATTGACTTGGGGGGGGAAACACTCGAGAAACCTCTAGTTGGCCGTAGTCCACCTCGTCCTCAGTCATGTTTTGAAACTAGTCCTCCACATGTTGATGAAAGCCCCTCTCGGCCAGAGCTAGAAAGCAGTCCTCCTCCTCCACAAGACTTTGAAGTCAGTGCAAGAAAAACACCCGAAATAGATCCCAGTCAACAGGATGTGTATGACTACCTCGAATCTTTAGAAAAGACAGCTGCAGGCCCGAGTACCACTCTGCCCCACATGACACCAGATGCACAAGTCCAATCCTTAAAGCAAGAAGTGTTTGAATTAGAGGTTCTAAACATGCATATTAAGTAGGAAAATGAAGCACTTAAGGAGCAGAGCAAAGTGGATAAAATTATTCATGATAATACTATGCTTCATTTAGGACTATGGCAAAAGAAAAACAAGAAACTAAATAAAAAGTGCAGAAAGTTGAGTAGAGAATTGATCAATCTCAAATTCAGATGTTTGATAAGGAAACCCAGGATGGTGGTAGCACCAAGAACGAAGAAAAGAGGACTAGATGTCCTAGTAGAGGCTTCAGAACATATGGATTAAAGGGGAATGACTGAAATTTTGGTTGCATGAGGACATGCAACACCTTCACAGTGGGGGTATGTTGAGTCCCAAACTTGCATCTTCCCTATACAACTTTTCAGCCTTCTTTTCCATTTACTTGACCCACCAAGCTGTCAAATCATTGCATATTAGTTTAAAAAGAGCTTATAAAATGGTTTCCTAACTATGCCTTGTGAATGCTGTTTGATTTAGATTTTTGTTCAATCAGCTGCGGAAACTTGTCACTTTCCACAGCCAGCTCAAGTTTCCGCAGCCATTTTGTTGAAGGCTATATTACAAGTGTCCACTGGAGAATCCGGCCACATGGGCAAGCTGCAAATGACATGTACATGGAGCGTGTCCCCTTGGTTCAGCCGAATCACTCATAAACAGCCATGGTCAAGGACGGTCAAAGGAGTGGTCAAACCAAGAGTTTTGCAGTGGCACAACTCTGTTTTTACCACGTGAAGTTTTGCGTGGCAAGTTCCTCAATCTCCGGAGGTGTACTAACACCTATGGATCAATCCGTGAACCAAATCGAATAGCCACCACTCCATAGATTTACTTGTCACGACTACCATACTGCTAGATCTCAGGACGTGGATATTTACGTGTATGTTTGGCAGCGTAGAATTTAGGAATCAGTTATAGCATCTTCAGTTATAAATTAAGCGTTATCATACGCTTGATAGTTAGCTTTTCATATGTAATTTTGACTGTTGTTACGAGCCCACTGTGCCGTGCTTTACCTTTGTCTTATGACTGCACTTTAATATATGAGAAGACAACGTTCTTAAGTTCAATTTGTGACTGAGTATTGATTGGCCGAGGTTGCAAAGGGCCCCTGTACACCAAGGCTCTGTATCTACTGTATAGTTTCTTACTTGCTTTCATTATGTTACTGCTTTTATAATCATTTTCTTGTATATATTACACTGTTTTGATCTTCATGTTAACTGTTGTCCATCTTTTCTTTTATGCTTTCTCATGATTGTTAACTGATCAGTGTTTTTCTTTCAGGTTCTTGTAGGCAGCCCGAGAAATTCACATAGTTTTAATGACTAATGACATGAAATCATCTTGTCCTTTCTGCTGATTTATTTTCTGAGTTTTAATTCCAGCATTGTCATTTCTTTCAATTCTGCTTTGCTCATTTACTTTTATGAAATTTAGATATCATATACTCCATTTGTTTATGATTACCTTCCTATAGCCAAGCGATTCAAATAGTGAGGAATCAGAATATTATTTGATGTAGTATGATTTAGTTTCCTTTCCTGCAAGTTAGTGATTGGATTACTTATGTCATTTTCAGGGATTGAAGTATGAATGAGTAGTTTAATCTTAGTTTCATTTTATGCAATTTCATTTCCTGCAACTTAGATATCAAATTACTCAATTTATTTATGATTACCTCCTATAGCCAGAGCGATTTGAAAGGTGAGGGGTCAAACTATGAGTTGAACTAGTGTGGTTTAGTTTGCTTTTCTTACAGTCTTTGAATTACTTTGAGTTCAGCTTTTATTTTCTTTTTATACAAAAGCTAAGGATACTGGGCTTCATTGTCACTAGTTCACTGTTTTGGTACATTTTTATTTTTCTTTTGGAAATTGATTTCATTACAGCAAGTTTTGCAGCCTTTTTGAGAACTTTAAAGTTTGGAAAATCATTGTAGAAATCACCATTGCCATCCATACTTGACTTTCAATTCTGCCATCTCACATTAGGGAATCAACAGAAGATAAACCCAAAAACTCAAAAACGACAAAGAAATAAGAAATCGGTTTTCTTGCATATACAGTGCACTCACTTCAGCAGTTTACGACTCTCGGATTGACATTTTAAATAGCAATTTAGAACACACTAAATTGACCAAACATCTACCACAGATACGAACCACAAAATTCAACTCTCTTCCACAGGATACAGATCACAAAATTCCACCTTCTTGCACAGGACATGAATCACATAAATTTCATACCTTTCCTCAGAAAGTTTCCACACGAATTCGCATTGAACTCAACCTCCTGAACTTTCTTGAGAGAAGCAAAAAAGAGAATCACTTATATTTCTAATTTCGGCCTCCTTGATCCATGTAATCCTTTATATATTGCAGAGATATATTTCTTGTGATGTGTGATCCAAGTGCACAAAGGGGGAGGACAAATGTATCCTTTATATAGAAAATTATGAGGTCGAATGGGTGCCATAAGGCGCTGACTCAACTTGAGCAAGAGGAGGGAAAACTTGTTCTTCTTGTGGAGGGAAAATCTTAATTTCAAAATTCAAAAAATTCCTTTTGAATATAAAATCAAATACATATTTTATTTTTCTTGCAAGCATGAAGAACATGCTTCATATAAATTATAATTCATATTTCATCATTACAAGTACAAATGAGTATTATGAAGACTGACCATAACTACATATTTCAACTTTCTCTCTACTGTTGATCTTAGAAATCTATCAAAGATCTTGCAAACCTGCACCACAATGAGGTCAAGATGTATCCAAATTGTACTATTGACTCAAATTTCCCTAGGTGCTCATAATATCTGTGCAAGCATAAAAATAGTGAAAATACAGGGTCAAAAATGTGAAATGAGGGTGAGATATTATGATGGATGGGTCATAGAAAATGTCTAATGTAGGGGCCCATTAATACTTAGCATTGTTATTCCAGTTATATTTACATTTTCTCAATGCAAAGAGAAGAAACATGATAGTAAATATAGATATTTGGTGAACAATTTTTCAACCATCGATTTTCTAGTATGTTAAATTAGATACATACATGTTATTCTACATGAACTAAACCAATTTGACTAGGATTTTCAATAATCTAAGGACCCCATGACATTTAATTCTAGAGCTAGAAGAGGATCCATGTGAGACAAGATTCTTAAAATTTCACCATTTAATCTAGATCTCAATTATACCTTGCCACCAATTTCCTTGTCAAGAACCCAAATTGGATGAGCTTGTTTCATCCTTAGTATGAAGTTCTTTGAATTGTAAATTGTAAAGCATGGCTTGCCATCTCCTTTAGCAGGCCTATGTGGCCACCTCTCCTAGCAATCTGAGCATGTCCTTAAAACAAAGGATGGCTTCTTCTTGTCTTTTCTTCCAAATGGGTGCTACAATTTGATCTTATTCCAAGATGTTGTGTGTTCTAATGATAGTTTGAGGACTATGGTCCTCTACCTTGATCCACATTGAGGTAGTCAACTCCTCTTCTAATTTCGTGTTTACCTCATCAAAATCATTTATTCATGCCGCATCCAAGAGGCTAAGGGGATAATATTCACATCCCCTACATAGGGGTTTAGGTTCCAATATTGTAACTATGATACCACAAGATTGTGTAAATAAAATTCACACAATATAGCCTTCTTATCTATAGTGCATCCTTGACATATTTTAGTGAATTCCCTAGGAGTTTGAATGTGGAACCCCACGTTTTGCTAAATGAGAGATATGGAACTTATGCCATTTCTATTTTAGAAATAGGTTGTATATGGGACATGATTCCCAAGGAAGTTTACATCTCTACAATCTAGTTGCCTTTGGTTGTCATTAATTCCTTGGTATTCTCTAAATGTTGTTTGAGTTTTATGTTCTCATTTTCTAACTATTCCCTCTTATTGGCTTCTTGGATTTTCAAAATCATCATTTTTTCCTTGAGATTGTTAAGCTTATCTTCCTAATTGGCCACTTCTCCAACACCTTTTTCTACTACAATTATCTTCCATATATGGCCCTAAAAATTGGTATTTTCCACCTGTAGCATCATATGGGTTAGGAGATGGGAAGGTATTAACTTCCCTGTGGTAGAGGGTCCAACAATTCTTAGAGAATCATGTTGCACTTTTTTTTTCTCCGCGTGAGGTGTTTCCTCTTTTTTCAAGTAGTTCTCTCTATTCTATGGGAAAGTTTTCATGTTGTTCCTTTGGAATAGGTGTTTCCTCCACATGAATCACAGTTTTAGAGGATTTATTTTTTTGAGTGGTTTCCTTTGTCTCCTCAAAGTCTAAAGCTCCAATTAAATCATTGGTGTTCTTTGTTTATGTTTGGGTGGTGTACCTATATTTAACAAAGTGATTGGAATTTGTTTTTCTGAAATTTCAAGCTTGGCTTTTTTCTTGTTATGTTTAGAATCCCTAAGGTTAGAGGCTACTTTCTCATTTCCTTTTCTCATAATTGTATGACCCTATGTATTTTCAAAATTCTTGGGTTTCCATGAAATCATGTTTTTCCACATCAATGAGTGCTATCCAAGGGACAAGGCACCACAAATTATCCAGTGCATTAGAAACACTTAGCTTGATTATCCCATGATGGGATAAGGGTTCCTTCTTACATCCTTTTACTTTCCCACCCATTCATTCAAGGATTACAATAAGAAGTGGGGAATACTTAGGGTCCAAGATGGTTGAAAATGGGCATGGTGTATGATTTGGCATAGGAACCTGAATTAGTAGGCATATACCACACCAAGCCTTCTCTCACAAGTAATTTATTTCATTAGGTGATATGCCACCTCATTCCAAGGGGTTGGGAAGCTTTGCCTCTTAATTCAATTCTTGTATTCTAAAAAATCTTCATTTTCTAGGAATTTTTCTTTTTGGAAAGAGTTTCCTCTTGTCTTTCTTCTTTATGCCAAAGGAGGCCTTGAGGGACACCAATTACTGAGTCTGCTAATTGTTTCTTCACTGATAGAATTTCTAGCCCTCTCACTACTTTGAGATGCTCTTGTTCCCTATAATTTTGAAGGTTAAAAGAAAATTCATAGCTACATCATAATCATACCCCCTTAGCTTTTCAAAAAGTCTCAAGCATTTACTCCTTTGGAAGATGTTTAGCACCCTATTATTTTGATAGATTCTACTAGGGTATGTGGGTTATCTTCTGTTAAACCTTTCCCCCATCCCATAAGTGGGTAAAGGGGAGTCTATGTTTGGAAGATTTTTTAATTTATTTTTGTGTTTTTTTTCTTAAAAATTATTCGATGCTTATGACCTTCACCACTAGGCTCACAAGACCAAACATGTAGGTTATACAAATTCATCTAGTAGACTGGAAAATTTATTTAACATACTGAAAAAATTAACTGACAAATTTTAATTGCAACTTTAGGAGGGTATTGTAGAAATTTTGAATAATTTAACACATATTCAATGGAGATTATCCTGATCATGTACTATTGCGGAATACATACACAATACATAAGCTCCTCTATGTTGATCATCAATTTAGCAGCATCAATAACAATAAAACATCAAGAGCATTCACACATTAACACAGTATGTAACCCAGGGAAAGCATCTCGCTAAAAACCCCAACTATCTGTATATTAATGATTGAGACCATGTAACATTACAAAGTACAATGCTTATCACAAGCAATCCAGTACCATCTCCACCTGTTACACACAATACAGCAAAGATCTGATCTCCAAATCTATTCCACTGCTTGCCTGCCTCCACTGCTCAATACCTGCTCAAGAATGAATGAGAATGGATTAACCAAACTCGTATTTACCTCCAAAGAATCACTCACACTGTGTAAGATGTGAGCAGAGGCTATAATGCTAGGAAAATACATGAGCAAACTCATTTGCATACTCAATCCCTTGATTGTGCAAATCCTCATGCACAACTATAGTCACAACTGATAGCAATCTGATCCTCTAACACCTGTCCCTGCTGAACTGAACATGCACTGACATGCAACTGAGTTAACTGATGCATTCTATAGTTGTATTATGAGTTAATAATTAGTTTAACAACTCATCATTAGTCTATTTGCAGTTAGACTAATTACAACTAGTTTAACCAAGACAAACTGAACACAACTCCATCAACTCCACAATCAACTCCACCAAACTCAACTGATTGAGTTCTAACTGAAGTCAAGCATGCAACAACTCAACTGACTCATAAGAAAAGCGTACTTCCTTCTGACAGCTACATGGGCCACATCTGTAGCTCAAACTAAAGTGCTCCAAGAGAATAAGATCAAGTTTATAGTCCAAATATTATTATGAGACAATAATATTTGACTTTTCTATTTTGGACAGTCAGTCTAAAAATAGACTTTGATCACTCCTGCTGTGGTCACTCCTACTGTGATCACTCCTACTGTGGTCACTCCTGCTGTGATCATCCCTGCTGTGGTCACTCCTACTGTGATCACTCCTACTGTGGTCACTCCTGCTATGATCATCCATGTCGTGGTCACTCCTGTTGTGATCCAAAAATAGAACTTGTGCCATAATTTTCCTGCGGGCCCACTTAGTGAAGGCGACTCTTTTCACTAAGCTCCATCATCTTGTTGCAATCTCAACACTCCCTCTCGACAAGATATGGATTATCAGCAACCCCTATCCTGCCTCGGTGGTATTCGAATTTGCTCCTGGTGAGAGCCTTCGTCAGAATATCAATCCTATCCTCCGTTGGAATGTATGAAAGCAACATGATCCTCCGCTGCACACAATCTCTGATATGATGGTACCTGATGTCAATATGCTTAGATCTATCATGAAATACAGGATTAGCCGAGAGTTTAATGCAACTCTGTTTATCATAGTAAATCACAGTAGGATCCAAATGAGAACCGAACAAACCAACTAGGATCTTCCTCATCCATATAGCCTCGCATGCAGCCAAACTTGCTCCCATATACTCGGCCTCTACTGAACTGAGTGCCACGGATCTCTGCTTCCTGTTGTACCAAGAAACTGTTGTCGATCCAATACTGAAGACCCCTCCTGATGTGCTCTTTCTGTCCGTTGGGCTCCCTGCCCAATCTGCATCTGTGAAGCCACATAGCTTCACCTCATCCTCTTGTCTGTACCACAAACCATATCCCGATGTGCCTCTCAAATAACGCAATACATGCTTGCCCGCCTTCCAGAAGAGCTTGGTAGGCTTAACCATAGCTTGTGAAAGCTGGTTAACTGCATAGCATATATCGGGTCGTGTATTGACCAAATACATCAGCGACCCCACCAACTGTCGATAAACAGTGGCATCCACTTCTTCTCCCAAAGTGGCATCCTGCTTCCTCCAACCTCCAGGAAGAGGAGTATCAACAGGCTTGCAGCCATGCATGTTGAACTTCTCTAGTATCTCCCGAGCATACTTGCCCTGAGAAACAAACAGTCCACCACTGCACTGCCATATTTCCAATCCTAGGAAATAGTGAAGGAGGCCCAAGTCCTTCATCTCAAACTTTGTAGCAAGATCCTTCTTGCATGACAGTATCAACAACTCATCACCCATTAGAATCAAATCATCAACATACAGTACAATGATAAGCAACTTACCCTCCACCACAATCTGGTATAGGTTAGGATCCGCCTCGCTCTTGGAGAATCCAAGTCCTGTGAAATAGCTGTCTATCCGTGTGTACCAAGCACGTGGTGCTTGCTTCAACCCATACAACGCTCTCTTGAGCCTGCACACATGCGACTCGCTGCTGAAGACCTCAAAGCCTTCGGGTTGCTCAATGTACACCTCCTCCTCAATGACTCCATTGAGGAACGCAGTCTTCACATCCATCTGATGAATGTTCCATCCCATTTGCGCTGAGAGAGCAAGAATCGTCCGTATGGAAGAATACCTTGCGACAGGTGCAAAGGTCTCCTCATAATCGATCCCCTCTATCTGTGAAAAGCCTCGGGCAAAAAATCTTGCCTTGTACTTCTCCACACTCCCGTCAGCTGCCTGCTTAACTTTGTAGATCCATCTCGAACCCACCACTGATTTCCCTTCCGATCTAGGAACAATCTCCCATGCACTGTTTTTGACAATAGAATCATACTCTTCCACCATGGCGTCTACCCATGCGGGATCCTCCACAGCTTCCTCGAAAGAGGATGGCTCAGTCACAACACACTTGCTCATAAGAGCCATGTATCTAGTGTACCGATCAGGTGACTGTCTCTGCCTGCGTTGGGCTGTAGGTGGTCCTACAACTTTCTCTGCATCTTGAGCCAGTCGCTCAGCTTCTGTCAAGCGCTTTCGCCCTCTGATGGTTGGCGCTGCATGAGTGGTCTCTTCCACTCCATGAACCTCATCCTGTGGCTGATCCACGTCTTGAAGCTCATCCTTAGGAACTAATAGCTCCTCATCTGCATGCAAGTGTAGCTCCCTCTCAAGCGAACACTTCATGGCTTTCTCCTCCTGAAATTTTATATCTCGTCGCACGACAGTTTTACCACTGTCTGGAAAATACACACGATAGTTGTGGGGCGTATCAGTGTACCCCACAAATATCCCAACCTCTGCTGTCGGCTCCAACTTCTTCCTGGCATCTTTCGTCACATGCATGTAAACGTTAGCACCAAAAATCCTCAAATGAGAAAGATCAGGCTTCTTACCAGAATAAGCCTCCTCGGGTGTACTCATGCCAAGTATCCTATGAGGACAACGGTTCTGCACATAAACTGCTGTATTGCATGCTTCCACCCACAAGTGAAGGGGTAGGCCCTGATCATGCAACATTGCCCGTGCAACACCCACAATCGTTCTGTTCTTCCGCTCAGCTACCCCGTTCTGCTGTGGGTTATGGGGAGCTATGAGCTCTCTTCGAATCCCTTCTGCCTTGCAGAAATCCTTGAACTCGTCCGAGATGTATTCACCACCATTATCGCTCCTAAGAGCCTTCACCTTCTTCCCCGATTCCTTCTCGACCAGTGCTTTGAATTCACAGAACTTTGAATATGTCTCGCTCTTCTTCTGCATGAAGAAGATCCAGCACTTATGAGAGAAATCATCAACAAAAATCACATAATACCTGTGTTTTGTTGTCGAAGCAACTGAGAAAGGTCCACACACGTCTGTGTGAATTCTCTCAAGGATCGTCGTGGCACGACTATCCTTCTCGTGAAAGGTGGCTTTCACAAACTTCCCCAAAGTACACCCCTTTCACTGATCTGACTGCGCAAGTGTGCCTTTAGGAAGCCCTGTAGTGATCTGTTGCAGTATCTTCAAGGCTCCATGGTGAAGGTGACCCAATCTCCTGTGCCACAACTCGCCATCATCCCAGCTCACCAATCCTTATGCCTTGCCTGCCATTGCTACGCATCCATCTACATGCAACTGATAAAGGTTCCTCACTCGAACCCCTATCTTCCAGGTCTCACCAGTTGTCTTGCTGCGCAGGAAAGCCTTTCCCTTGCTGAAAACAACATCATACCCCTTGTCTTCTAACATCGCCACTGAGATAAGATTCTTCTTCAATCCTGGAACATGCATGACTTCCTTCAATATGAAGGGTTTACCAGACTCCCTCTCAAAGGAAATGGTACCAATACCGGTCGCACTGTATCTACCATCATCGCCCATCTCGATGTGCACTCCAAGATCTTTGTCCTCCAGATCAGAGAACAAATCTCTATCTCCCATCATGTGAAAAGACGCACCACTGTCCAAGAACCACACCGATCCCATCACACTTGAAACCAAGCATGTGATCAATGAAAAATCAAGCTCAAACTGCGAGGCTAGAGCTTCTCCTGCTGCCGATCCAGCAGCCTACTTGTTCTTCTTCTTCTCCGGACAATTAGTGGCATAGTGTCCGTGCTGGTGATAATGAAAACACTTCACCTTGGACATATCCTGCTTCTTGCCTTTCGCACCAGACTGAGCAGCTTTCTTTCTCTTCCCTTTCTTTGCTTTGGCAGCCAAAGCGCAATTCTCTTCATCAGCTCCCTTTGATAAAGATCCGTCCCTGGTACTCCTCCTGCACAAGATCTGACCATAGTCTTTCCCATCCTGGAAATTTCTCCCGACCATTGACAAAGTCCTGATAGGAATGCAAACTCTTCGGAAGACCAAGGAGAGCCAAGCTCACCAAGTCCTCATCATCGACAGTAACCCCCACACGTCACAGCTCATCTCGACACTGAGTGAACTTCGTGAGATACTTGGGCATACTGTCACCCTTCTCGCATTTGATGTTTCTGAGTTTATCTTTGAGCACCAGCTTCCTCTGATCGCTCTTGCTTTGGAATAGATCTGTTAAATCCTTCCACATCAGATATAGAGAAGTCTTTCCATGTAGGCTGGACACAATGTGATCCTTCACGCCCTCCAACAGAATCCTTCGACATTTTGCGGTCTTCTTTTTCCAAACTTCTGCTTGAGCAGCATCAGTGGGCTTTGGGACATCCGTCTCTATGAACTCCTTCAGCCCGTTATCATCCAATACTGCCTCCATCCTGTCCTTCCATGCAATGTAGTTTGATCTGCCCTCAAGAGCATACTCCAATCGCAATCCGTTGAAAGACATTGCTGCGTTGCCACCAAGAAAACACTGCTGCAAATTTGAATTTCCACCACCTCCAACTCAATCGCCTCGGATCTAAGATTTGTGAGAACACAATATTTCTCGTAAAGAGATTGACTGTATGGGCATTCACTAGATATCTCACCTTCCAAAGGAAGGATGAATCCAGAGGCTACCTGGCCCGATTACAGACTCTGCCTCAAGAAATAGAATGTAAACACTTCCTGAATAGTAGATCTGATGATCAACACCTTCGATACCATGTAGAAATTTTGAATAATTTAACACATATTCAATGGAGATTATCCTGATCATGTACTATTGTGGAATACATACACAATACATAAGCTCCTCTACGTTGATCATCAATTTAGCAGCATCAATAACAATAAAACATCGAGAGCATTCACACATTAACACAGTATGTAACCTAGGAAAAGAATCTCGCTAAAAACCCCAACTATCTGTATATTAATGATTGAGACCATGTAACATTACAAAGTACAATGCTTATCACAAGAAATCCAGTACCAGCGCCACCTGTTACACACAATACAGCTAAGATCTGATCTCCAAATCTATTCCATTGCTTGCCTACCTCCACTGCTCAATACCTGCTCAAGAATAAATGAGAATGGATTAACCAAACTCGTATTTACCTCCAAAGAATCACTCACACTGTGTAAGACGTGAGCAGAGGCTATAATACTGGGCAAATACATGAGCAAACTCATTGGCATACTCAATCCCTTGATTGTGAAAATCCTCATGCACAACTATAGTCACAACTGATAGCAATCTGATCCTCTAACACTTGTCCCTGCTGAACTGAACATGCACTGACATGCAACTGAGTTAACTGATGTATTCTATAGTTGTATTATGAGTTAATAATTAGTTTAACAACTCATCATTAGTCTATTTGCAGTTAGACTAATTACAACTAGTTTAACCAAGTCAAACTGAACACAACTCCATCAACTCCACAATCAACTCCACCAAACTCAACTGGTTGAGTTCTAACTGAAGTCATGCATGCAACAACTCAACTGACTCATAAGAAAAGCATACTTCCTTCTGACAGCTGCATGGGCCACATCTGTAGCTCAAACTGAAGTGCTCCAAGAGAATAAGATCAAGTTTATAGTCCAAATATTATTATGAGACAATAATATTTGACTTTTCTATTTTGGACAGCCAGTCTAAAAATAGACTTTGATCCCTCCTGCTGTGATCACTCCTGCTGTGGTCACTCCTACTGTGATCACTCCTACTGTGGTCACTCATGCTGTGATCATCCCTGTTGTGGTCACTCCTGCTGTGATCACTCCTACTGTGGTCACTCCTGCTGTGATCATCCCTGCTGTGGTCACTCCTGCTGTGATCATCCCTGCTGGGATCCAAAAATAGAACTTGCGCCATAATTTGCCTGCGGGCCCACTTAGTGAAGGCGACTCTTTTCACTAAGCTCCATCATCTTGTTGCAATATCAACAGGTATAATTCTAATAAAAATATTATATAGATTCACTTAATAGACATTTTAAAGTTATCCCAAGAAATAACTATAATCTCGTTGTAATTTTTAGATTGTGACAACTATGGACAATTCTAAACCAGTAGACTGCAACAAAATTTGAAAAAATTTAATCCAGTAGATTGTATTATATTTGAACAACATGTGTGAATTCAACGAAACAATAATGATAATTTAGCCCAATAAGTATGATAATTTGACCCAACAGTTATGACCGAACATTACATATAAGCAACTTTATAGACCACATAAACCTAGCCCAACAATTATGGATACTCCTGTAGGAGAGGTCCAAAGTTTTACCAATTATAATAAGTGCAACAGAGTCCAATAATATGGGAACAACCTACTATTTGAATTGAAGTATTCATGGCTTTAGTATGTTGTCCTTAGAGTTTCCAATAGTGCCACGAACGTATAGTTTATCTTGGAAATTGTGGGAGTAGTGAATGCTATAGAGAGTATTTTTCCTATAGTAGTTGTTGAGGAACAAATGAGGTTAAGGAATGGCATGTAAATTTGGCAAAGTGAAAAAGTAGATATTTTCAAAAATATTAGCATGTGGTCACATGCAATCATGTATTCATGTCCTCCCATATAGCAATCTATCAGTTTAGTTTATGGTGATTGCAGTTAAACTCCACCTTTTCAACAATTATATCATCGATTGCTAATGTCACATGTCATCTTTTGATATAACTATGGTTGGTTACCTCATTGTTGTATCCTTCCACTACTTTTGAGGGGAATCAAGATGTGTTCCTATGCCTTTCTTCCATGTAATTTTTGGCCTGAGTCAACTCCTATCAAATGGTTTAGTTGTTCCCATCTTCACTTATATATGCATGGTTTTAGTTTTTGTGCTTATGCATTTTGACCCATATATACCAGGATGACATTGAAATAGAGGTTATGAACAAGAAATGGAGCAATAAAGTTTAGTAATACTCGGTGATACCCGATGATGAAACAATTGGGTGTGTGTTGTGACTGTGCAAAGTTTCTATTGTACTGTGGATGTTTGTTTCCTGGTGGTCTACCGGGGATCTTGTAAACATATAAGGCATCTTGCAAAAGTTCAAAAGGCTGAATTTTGATTGCTTTGGAGTGTAAATATTTCCTTGGTGATGCTCTAATTGAGATTTTAGAGCTATAATGAAATAATTTCATTATCTTGTTACTTTTTTTTCAATTTGATATTTTCTTTTAGAAATACAAGGATACTATATTCTTTTCTATATATGCTTTCTTGAATGGGGAAGAGCTAAAGAAATGAATGGATATCGATGGAAATTCATTATAGAAAGATGAATATGAGTGTGAAAGGGAAGGGAAGTGAAAGAGTGATGAGAATGAAAGAGGGTTTCTGGAGGGAAAAACAAATGACCGCGACAATACATAATTTCTATTGTAAGGCATTACATGTAGCATTTATGATGATCTTGTATTTTTTTGAAGTTTTCCTTCAAGATTTGTATCCTCAATTTTAAAGTGATTGATGTTCTTCCTATTACAGGTTTTTTTGGGATCTATACAAAAAAAATTAAAAAATAGGAAGACAAAAACTAGAATATGAAAATTAACCATAATGTGAATTTACTCTCTCTATGTGTGTGTGTGTGTTTTTAAATAGGGAAACGATGTCATTTTTGTTTTCATCGTTCTCTACCACATCATGCCTATATGGGTTTTCCTAGAAGGGGATTTTATTTTTAAAATATGGAGCTAATTTAGAGAGGTTTTTAGTTTGATATTTTTTCCTATACACCTCAAAGAAGGCTTTCACTTCAAAATTTTATTCATGTTTTTTTTTAATAGTTGGATGGGTTGGGAGAATTTATGATCTCAACCACATTCAGATCCCGCTATTTGAAATCTTCTATAAAATTTTCCTTTTTCAGAGGTTTCTTGTAAACTTTAAGTCTAAAACTATTCACCGAGAGGGATATATGTTCTTCATCAATGGTTTTTCTTTTAGTAGAGCCATTGTTGTAACATTTTTCCACCACATATGGACCTAACCACATGGTCATGAAATTTATCGGGTGATTTCTAGGAAGCTCCAGTAACTTGAACCTATTGTAACAGGTGGGAGACAGGAACCTAGATTGGTTTTGGTCAATCTCAAAAACCTTCTCATTCAATGGGTTTGAACTATGTCAACCCCTTGTTTTTTGGGTGTACGAATAATAATCAATTGGGCTTGACAGTTTTCATTTTTCTTTCAGGAAATAAGTTTATTCATGTTATAGTTTTTCATATAGTTGTTATTCGTTTAGTTGGTTAACTATGGGCTTTAGGTGAACATCCCTAGGTCTTATTAGTGGGTTGTTTCTCCAAGTCAGGAGGGAGAAAACACATTTTTCATGTATTTGTCATTTTTTGTGTAGTAGGGCCCATCAAAAGTATGCAACATAGGTACTCCTTGGATGAGGAATTAAATTCCATTCCTCATCCAAAGAGTAACCATGTTACATACTTTCGAAGGACCCCGCTACATGAAAAAACATGATTGCTTAAAATATTTATACTTAGAATCATAAAGTAAGGCCAAATCACCTTCCTTGAAGTCCCTAGTCCCAAGGAACTTGTTAGGATAGGCCTTTCTTTGCACTTGGGTCATTTGAGTATGAAAGAGATTTTTAATCTTGTGTTTATCTGATGCATTCAATTTTTGTTTCGTTTCATATTGAGCATCGAACAAATCCATATCTAACTGTGAGATTATCCTCAAAGTGGTGAAATTAAACTCAATAGGAATCATGGCCTTCTTACCATAGATGAGCTCACAAGAGGTGAGCCTTATGATGGTATTTCATGTGATTTTTTAGGCCATGTTTCCTTCAAGTGAGTCTCTCAACCCCATCTCTTCTCTGCATTCTGATCACTTTGGTGAGAATGTTTCCCAACTCTCTGTTTGCCACTTCAACCTATCTAATAGCTTGGGGATAGTATGGAGAAATTTTTTTAGATTCATGTGGTGTTGCTACATAATCCTTTAATTAAGGTTGGAAGTGAACAAAGTACCTTGATATGTAACCACCTCTCTTGGGAATCCAAACTTGCATAAAATTTTCTCTCTCAAGAATTATATTATCTTCTATTCTATGGCCACCTCAACTTCTTTTACTTCAACCCACTTTGTTAAATAATTAGAACACAAAATGTTGTACTTTTTTTGGCCTAATGGAGGATCAATATGTCCATTGGAGTCCATACCCCATTTTCAAAGGGCTCCAATGATACATGTGGCTATAAAGGAATCTCGTTTCTCTTGGTAGGCTTCCCCATCCTCTAGCATTTATCACACTAGGAGGTCTATTGATGAGCATCTCTGTGAAGTATAGGCCAAAAATAACCAATGTGCAGCATCTTATATGTTTTCCTATTGGTTGAAAAATGCTCTCCACATATCCCATTAGGCTAGATTTCTAAAATATCTTGTACTTCATACTCTCTCACATATTTTTAGTATCTGATTATGTCCTAACTCAAACAAGGAACTTGTAACTTGTATGTAGAAGGTGCTCTACTTGATGATTTTGCACCTCTCCCTATAGGATAGATGTGGAGGAAGCTTCCTAGTAGTCAGGAACTTGGATATGTCAAAAAACCGAGTGTATGCTAAAATGAATAAGAGATGCTCATCTGGAAAATGATCATCAACCATGCCTTCATTTGTAGAAACAATTAGTCTTGACAAGAAATATGCAACAACAATTTCCTTCCTAGGTTTGTAATTTATTGTCAAATCATGTTGTTGCAATAATAGGTATCTGATATTATTTGCAATAACATCAATATTATTCATCAAATACTTGATAACAACATGATAAATGTATACAAAAACTTGATAGTCAACAATATAATGCTTAAATATATTGAGATCCTGAATAGTAGCAAAAACCCTTTTGGTTACAATGTAATTCAGGGTCCCGTGGAGGCTCTCGGGGTCGTGGTGGCTCTGTCCCTCAACGTATAACTCCGTTAGCCTCTGCCTCTCCATCCTCTCTGCCCTCTGACTATTCTAGACCTACCCTAAATAGCTCTTTTCAAACGACCCGGTTCAAGTTCAGAAGCAGGCTTAATAAGCCTCTTATCTCAGCTACTATAACTGTTATCTTCTCGGAGGAGGAGGATGAGCTTACAAGCTCAGATGAAACCTCCAAGGAACAGTGTCATTCTCAAAATTCTAGTGATTTTCAGGGTAGCTTAGTTGGAGTCGTCCTCAATGACTCTACTGTGTTGCACGAAGAGGGCCAACAGGAAGACTTTCGCCCTCAGCCAGCTTCACCTCAAGAGTAGATTATAGCTTGTGAGCCTGCGCGCCTCTCTGGAAGTGTTCTGAACCTTGTTCTTCCTCCAGAAGGCAGCATGATGGAAGATGAAGATAATGTGATGGTAACCTGGGTAAGCTCCCCCAACCAGGTGAATGAGAATGCTACAGACTCGCCACCGCAGGTTTAATTACTCTTGGCTTCAGCGACATGACAGCAAGTTATCTTATGATTTCTGGTTTTTGTGTGAAACTTTCAATGTGCATGGCTTCTTTTCTTATCAGCATGAAATTTTACAGTCTCCAGGACATAATTTTGGTTTTCCATCTTTTTGTAATAATGACTGTAAAGGACAACATTTTTGTAAAATATCAGCTCCTCCTGAAGCTTCGATCTTATGATGGGTCTCTCAAGCTTACCATAATTCTCACTTCTATGATTCTCATTTTTGTAAAAAGAAGGCAATGTGCTACCTGCAACAGTCTTTTTGATAGAGGGCAGGCTACAGCCCCCTCAGAGGTTCAAACCTCTTTGTAAATATTTTTTTTTCCTTTAATCTTAATAGAATAGTCTTTATACAGAAGAAAAAAAAAAAAAAAAAAAAAAAAAAAAAAAAAAAAAAAAAAAAAAATGTATACAAAAACTTGATAGTCAACAATATAATGCTTAAATATATTGAGATCCTGAATAGTAACAAAAACCCTTTTGGTTACAATGTAATTCAATTTTGCATTAGAAAAATGTCTTACTAATAAAATAAATTGCATAAGGCATATTATCTTATTGTTGAACAAGTACTGCCCCTATAGCCCCATTTGAAGGATAAATGTGAATGTGGAAAGGTATGGTCCAATTAGGACCTTGTACGATTGGTGCTAAAATGAGTTTTTCCTTAATGAAATCAAAATCTTCTTGACACTTAGATGGCCAACAAGAATATGAATCCTTAATAAATAGAGAAAATAAAGGTGAAGCAATCTTAAATCTTTAATAAATGTCCTATAATAACTTGCATGGCCAAGGAAACTTATAACATTTTTTTTCTTTTTAAGAATAGGAAGGTTTATGATAATGTTCACCTTACTTGGATCTACTTCAATTCCTTTTGAGGATAGGTAATTCCCTCAGACAACCCCTTTATTAATAAGGAAATGACACTTCTCTAAGATCAGTGAGAGACTCATTTGAGGTTGGTAAATGGGTGTATGATATTTAGCGATGTAAATGTTACAAGTACAAATAGATGGATGGATTATTTTAAAATCCTTATAATCCCATGCAAAATATTCATTGTTCCTTTTCAAAATAGTGACCAACTCTTTCTCTTGATTAGTAGTGAGAGAGGTTCTGATTTTAATAGTTTAGAGGGATACATTTCCACTATTTTGGTGGTGTTATTATTAGATGAAGTAATAAGTAATGATGCCCACAAATTATTCCTTTAGTTTCTAGGTTTTCCTAAAGTTTGATCATTGTTTAGACCATCAATTATCATAATAACAGGGTATACATTTTGCAGAAATTTGGAAATTAAATCATCTTCATCAACTTGCTTGTTTCTAAGATCTTTTCAAAATTATTAATAGGATAGAATGATATAAGGATGGGATATTATTCTTCCTCAACCCAAGTAGGAAAATATGCTTCACCCAATGTTTGAGAAGGAGGGTGTAGTACAAGTCATTTTCGGGACTACCCATTAGTGATACTCAGACTATTGGTTCTACACTTGATACATGCATTTGTTATGGTTAACCAAACTCTTACTAGGATAAGCAAATACATGTTAAAGTTGTTTTTTAGTTATAATACAAGGAAATCAGTAGCGAATTCCCAAGAATCAATCAATACCACGACATCTCCTATCAGTCCCTCTCATTCCACTATTGATCTATTAACATTTTAAAGCACAATGGTGGTTTTTTCAAGGAATCTTGAAGATTGCGTTCCAACATAGTGTCCATAGTCATGATGTTAATAGTATCTCTTATATCAAACACTATTTTTTGAACTACAATATGATCAATATGGACATATATAATTGAGCTACCTAGATCCAAATATCTAGGAACAATTATCCTCCCAAGTAATAGATCAACTAGTTACCACATGACATGTATTGTGGAGGAATATCTTTTTCTCCTCCCATGCCTTTTAATAAATCCATCCTTGATTATTTTTTTATAGATAAAAACATCTTTAATGGCCTATAATAGAGGCATGTTAACACACGATTTTTTCAACTCCCTTAAAAATTTTGTTTCTTTAAGTGTATGTGTCTTTTTGGTGATCAACCTCTCAGGGTAAGGTGGGGTTTGAGAATTATATTGAGGGGCATGTTCCTTCTTCTCCTCTTTTGTATCTTTTATTTTACAAGGATTATGAGGATCCTATAGGATATTCCTCAATCTAAGGTTGATTTCTTGAATCTCCAGGGAATGATTCTAATAAGCAGTCTCATTATTGGAAAAAAGTTGGGCTTGCTTATTATTGGGATTTAGATTGGGTTGGGTGGGGATTTGAGCTTGATTTGGTGGATAAAAATTCTAAGGTATGATAATATATTAAGGACAAGGAAATAAGATTGATGGTTGAGCCATTTGATACCTCCATGCTTGTGAAGGATTACTCCATTGGGGAGGCTAGTTTGGGGATGATTGGTAAGGATAGATGGCATATTGGTTTGTGTAATACCATAGGGTAGGAATGGTCCAAGGTGAAGGCTTAGAAAGACACCAAAGATAAGGTAGGAACTATTAATTGTATTTATTAGAATAATTTGAAGGGTTATAGCTCATACTTTGTTGATTAGATATTGGTGCTATTGGTCTCTTCTGGTTGATGATGCATACTAATTCTATGCTTGTTTATGTTCCTTATTATACACCATTGTACTTACATAAATTATCCCTATTAGTAAAGGAACTATTTCTTCGTAGATATCTCCATTATATCTACCAGATAATGATGGTAAAATATAGACTAGCTTTCCCCTAGATATTTTACACAAGCTACTTCATATTCATGGAAATAAGGAAGTGATAAAGGACATGTGTTCACCTTTACTAGATGGTGTCGATGTTGACAATATCAGTTGCAAAAGACCCTAGTCGATCTCTAGAGATCCTGCTTCCATTACCAATCCTTGCAACCTAAACACACCACCACCAAATGAAAAACACCTTGTCTTTAAATAAAGAAATATTATTATAAAATTATTGATCTAATTAGAACATCCAAGTATATTTAGATCATATTATCAAGCATGGAAACATAATACTAGAATTGGGAAGGAAACACCATGCAACTTACATTAATCAAGATGGAATTGCTTACAATTATACCTTGGTGTAATAGTAGTTCCTTCCTAGTTTCCTTGGAACGTCCTCCTTAACTCACTCACTATGGTTGGGCTTGAAATAGTAATGAAAAGAGAATTCTTGAGAAGTTTCACTAGCATAATAACATTATCCTCTATATCTCTAACTCCATATACCATAAAAGGGTTTCATTAAATAGGCTTCTCATATATATAGGAGGATGAATATAGACACCTAGGGTAGGAGAAGTTATAATAAGGGTTCAATTATCAACCCCATGCTTAGTCGTTCCTATCTAATTCGAATTCATCACCTTGAGAAACCAAGCCCTAGAAGTTTTGACCCATCATTGCTCTTCTGTTGAACACAACTAGTGATGATGATTACTTCATCACTCCCTTCTCATTATATGATAGAGAAATGCATCATTCCCTTGTTGAGAACTAGAGAAATGAAGCATGTAAATGTGTCTTATAAGAAATAACTAAACATGGCTTCCAACACTATACATTGTATATCCATGACATGAAATGCTAACACGTGGCCATGAAGGACCACTATGGATCCATGTCATCAAGAAAGCGATAATATCCACTATCGACTATAATGTTGATCTATGTCCAAGTATACATTATTGGGACATTGGAAACATAGAAGATGTGTTCCCCTAAATGGTCCTCAAAATACATAATATGGTATGATACTCCATCATAGCTTGTCAGGAGTTAGATATAAGATTGTGATTCCCTGAAGCCCAACGTATTCCTCCCAACCTCATGTTGATTTTTCATAGTATTCTTATATGATAATTACATCTAATGGTATTAATTTAAATTCTCTTGTATTCACAATTATCATTAAGAAATTACACATAAGATATTCAACATTAGAACAGTAGAATCATAAAGATCCTGCCAAACAAAAGACACAACCGTTTACCTTGGAAAAACCCACATGGGCGAAAAACCAAGCAAATTTTTCCTTAGAAAACATATTTAGTTCAACAAAGATACATCTAGTTCTTCTATCCAAGTACAAGGTAAAACTAACCAACAATATCACTATGGTTAAGCTTGGTCAAACTACCTCCTAGTCATGTCAAACAACTGCTCACTAAACTCGATCTAGTTTGGTCTGCTAGGGCCAAATTTTGGCCTAATTTTACACCAAATCAAACTTGGACCTAATGCCCAAAGATACATAGAAATTTTGTCACATGTGCGAAGTCAGAAATAGAGAATAATATCACATGTGTCATGTCAACAAAGAGAGAAATATATTGATTATCAGCTGGAGAATTTTGGCCTTCTTCATCCTTTTTCTTGTCTCCATATTTTCTTCATTAGATACCCATAATATGTGTTTTTTTTTTTGTTCCAAATTGTATCTAGGAGAGAAGGTCGAATATCTCATATATAGAAGACTAGTTGACCCACTAGGTGCGTCTTTGGCTAGGGACGACTTGACTAGGAGGAGGGACAACTTGACCTTATAGGAACAAAAAATCAAATTTCAAAATTCAACATTTCTTTTTTGAAAAGGACATGAAGAACATGCCTTAAAATTTATTATTACATATACTTCAAGGGCTAAAATATTAATAATGAAGACTAACCATAGCTACAAAATTCAACACTCCCTCTTAGTTAGGGAGGTATTCATAATTCTTATCTAGATGTTCTCTTGTTGACAAAATTTCTCTAAGAAAAGGTTATAACAATTCATCATCAACATCAACATCATTCAATTACCATAATCTTGGCCAACAAATTTGATCTATGGTAAAATCTATAACATCAACTAGGTACCATAATTTCGGTCGGTATGTCTAACCTATGGTGCATCATCACCATAATCTTGGTCAGTACTCCTAACACATGGTACATCATTAACATCAAATAGTCACCATAATTCTAGTCTCTCTGACACATGGTATGTTGATTAGTCTTGGTTCACCATCATTCTGGTCAATATCTTTGACTCATGGTGAATCTCCAAAGGCCTCACTCTTCATGAGTAATAATGGGCCTTATGCTAAATGTACTCACTCAACCTATCTAGAGAGTCTAAGACTAATGTTGAAAGGCACCCACTCAACTAAGTTATTTTGGGCCTCTAGGACCATTATTCCTAATTATGGTCAACATACTTGACACGGTAAGAATGATTGTCTTTTGTCTAACCATTCTCTCTAATTCTAGTCAACACAGTTGACTAAGAGAAAATGAATTTCCTAGATGAGTTAGTTATGTTGATTTGTTAATTCACTACCTATGGAAAGAATCCTACATCAACATCATGCTCAATAAGTCATCACTTGGAGAAATTCACCAGTTATATAACTCATCACTTGGAACTTGGTCAACACCTGTGATTTGTGGTGAAAACCATGGGTTATTACCATTCTTATGTGCTAATTTAATGGTAAATAGCTTTCTTAATGCTAGAGGCACTTACTCACCTACATAGGGAGCACTGTGGGCCTTGATTCTCTCTAAGCAATTCTCCCTAGCCACATTTTGTGGCCCTTGGTCAATACTTTGACCTATTTATATTCTAGCCTAGGGAGAATGTCTACCCACTTATGCAACAAAATCATCACTCCCTCTAACTGAGGAAAACATTCTCAACCACTCCAGCTTGTCTCTAAATTATTCAAACTTCTCAATCTTGTCCCTAAAGTGTACAAACTTCTCCCCGAGATAGAGGCTTTGTGAGGATGTCAGCAACATGCTTGACTATAGAAATACATTAGAGCCTCACTAATCCCTTATGTACTATGTCTCGATACTTGATCCCAATTTTCTTTGACCTGTAAACATGGTTTTTTTTTTCACTTGATCAAACGATCCTGCAAGCAGTCACTAAAGCCATATTGCTTCACAATTTTCCAAACTAGTTGTAATATACTCAACTTCGCAACCCTGAGTGCAAGATATTTCTACTTCCTACCCAAGAAAAATACAAAGTGAATCATCATCCTGATGTGCTCTTCCTGTCTTTAGCACTCTTTTCCCAATATAAATATATGTATCCCTACAACTACGTCCTTCATTAGAACCATCACAAAAACTGCTTGACACTAAAGCAGACCTTGTTGTAGCAATTTGGATGCTCCCTCTGACACTTAGCTTCATTCTGATCCTCTTAGAAAAAAATCATATAGGATAAACCTTGATCCATCATCCAAAACTTATGTGAATATTAAATTTACAAGTAGGAGATTTTGTCATGCCCCTCAAAGTCGTGAGGTTATTCCACATACATTTCTTCCTCAAATTATTCATGGAGAAAAATGGCCTCTAAATCCATTTGATGTAATTCCATAATAGAAGCAATAATTATAATATAAGTGTACTTGGAAACTCGAGCAAATTCATTTTCATGACCCTCTCCCTCTTTCTGGGAGAACCCTCTAGTCTCTCTATGCTACCATTTGCTGCATGCTCGATTTTGTAGATCCATTTGGAAGTCACCACTAACTTATCTTTGGCACAATAAGGGTATACTTCAAACTTGATGATCTGTGACTTCCCTCTGAGCATGGATCTCATCTAGTACAATATCTCTCAACACAAATCATCTATTATGGGAAAGTCCTCTTGTCACAAGATTTGCTTCATTCTTCCACTACTTCCATCTGTTGCCATAGCCTCGTAAGCCTTCACTATGTACCTAAAATCCTCACTATGAGGCCATGAAAGAACAATTATAATAAAAAAAGGGACACAAATAAAAGAGGCTAATTAATAGTAAATAATAACAATAATAATTAAGGAAAAGAGATCTAGGTTACTTATATTTTGAGAAAAATCCCAGCTCCCTCTTGATCTTGCATCCATCTTGTAAATTTATCAACCTTGTCCTCATCATCGTCATCATGATGTCATTCCTTCCTTGCATGATATAGGGTCTCATTTTTCAGTTGAAACATTAATATAAGTCTAGAACTAGGGTTTTATCAACAAACCCTATGGTTCAAGACTTTCAATCTTTACAAACCCTGGTTTTTAAAAATTCATTTTATAGCTTTTCAACCCAAGTAGCCTATAATTCATCATAGCAATATTAATAATAAGGACATATCAATTTATACAAATCATCCATCTTTCTTGAGAGTACCTTTGCCTCCAAACTTGAAGAGGAATCAACCTTTTCTTCACTATAATCTTGTTTTGTCAAAACACGAACTTGCTCCACCACGATGTGCTTTGATAGAGATCCTCTTTCCTTATTTCAAATTATTGGCTTTTAGGATTGAACAAAAATAGGTTCCATCCTCTAAATACCCTTGGCACCAACAATCAACAAATGTAATGCATCTTCCAAGTCCTTTACTTAACAATGTAATGTTCATGAAAACAAATGACATTGATACTTTAAAAGCTTGTAAGTTCAACATCCTACTTCTAAACACAATGCAATATCTTCAACGAAAAACAGAAGTTTGTTTTCTCACAATTCAAATTTTAGTATTGGCCTTATCTTGCTTTGAGCCATAGCCCAAATTATGATGTTGTTATTTGAAATATAAAATATGACTTTCCTTCCATGGATCAATAAGTGTATCTAACAATATTTATGTATGATTAAATATCATATGTGAGTTTCATCACTGAAATTGTATATGACGTGGCTCTTTCAATAGTCATTATAACTGTCCTTAATGGTCTCTTCAAGGATGCCTAACAAATGAGACCTTTGATAGATTCCTAAGATCTGAGTAAGGAGTGGATCACAACTTTGATACAATACTTACATTCCAAGCATCAAACTTCAATATTTTACTGGCCTCTTTTAAGGCTTGTATTTCCATGCCTCATACTCGTCTTTGAACAACTCATCATTGTAATGTGATTTCCATGGAACCAATGTGCTTTGTATGGAAATAAGGCATGGAACTAGAATCCTTCATATTAGATGATATGCATTTTATCTTATATCAGTCCTAGTATCCAATTAACATATCTTTAAGGAGAATTGGGCATAAGGTCCATGAAGCACTTTAAACTAAGACATCAGTCCAATCCTTTCTTTAATGTACATTTCCTTCCAAAACTCAAGGATTAATAATATACCTTATGAAAAAAATATGACTTTGTTGGCTTATCTTTAGATAGAGATATTTTCAAACTTCTTTTGGGTGCTTCCTCCAAAGTGACACCAACTCGACTCCTCAAGAAATTAATGGAATTGGCCTCTAAAATTATAGAAATGGCTCAAATACTTTTAAAAATAATTATAACAATTTTGTCTACTTCAAAAGCTCACACAAATATTTCAATGTCGTATGATTCAGAGACTTTAATACATAAGTGCAATATTTTTGTTTTAGTTATATAACCTTGTAGGCTTTCGCATATGAGGCTTCTCTGCCACTGAGACAGATTATGAGGCCTTCCTTACCAAATTTTCTTTAGCCACCTGTGGTCATATTCACCCTCCTATAATCATATTTGTACTATAAGGTATTTCGAACTTCTGAGGCACTTTGGACTGAGGGATAATCTTTACCTCCCTATAACCAACTCTCTCGTCCTACCTAATTTTTCAGATTTCTTCAACCCATATGTCAAATATTTTTAATTTTGTCATGAACTAAGTTTCTTGTCTGACAAGAGAACTAGGGATAAGTGGTTGCTCTTACCTTTTCAAGGTTGTTCTTCAACTTTACTTTGATACCATGTTGATTTTTCATAGTCATCTTATCTGAAAATTACTTCTAATGATATTCATTTCAATTCTCTTGTATTCACATTTATCATTAAGAAATTACACATAATATCTTCAACAGTAGAGTAGTAGATTCATAAAGAGATAAACAAACAAGAGACAGAAGCATTTACCCTAGGAAAACCCACATGGGGGAAAAACCAAACAACATTTTCCTTAGATAGATTATTTAGTTCAATAGAGATATATCTAATTCTTCTTGCCAAGTACAAGGTCAAACTAATGAGAAATATCACTATGGTCAAACTTGGTCAAACTGCCTCCTAGTCAAGTCAAACAGTTTGATCTACTAGGGTTGAATTTCAACGTTCTTTTGCACCAGAGAAAAATCAGACTTGATGCCCAATGATACCCATAAAGTTTTTCACACATGCAAATTCAGCAACAAAGAATAATACCACACGTGTGATGTAAATAAAGAGAGAGAGAAAGATCTTTGATTATCAGTAGGAGAAATTCAACCTTCTTCATCCTTTTTCTTGTCTTCATGTCTTCTTCATTGGATGCCCTGAATATGTATTTTTGTTGTGTGTCCTGAACTATGTCTAGGAGAGGAGGTCAAGTGCCTCAAATATAGAAGACTGGCTAACCAAATGGGTGCCTCTTTGATCAGGTTCGACTTGACTAGGAAGAGGGCCAACTTGACCTTATAGGAGCCAAAAACTCAAATTTCAAAATTCAACATTTCTCTTTTGAAAAGGACATGAAGAAAATGCCTTAAAATTTATTATTACATATACATCAAGTGCTAAAATATCAATTATGAAGATCGACCATAGCTACAAAATTCAACCCCTCTATGGTACAATTCTACATCATGTGAATAGATGAGTTGATGTCAAGCATGGTAAAAACCATATGATTACCAATGATTGAGGTATACCATCAAGGGATGCGAGGAGACCCACCAATGATGAAAATGGACCCCAAGGTGCCTACAACAGTCCATTGATCATGAATAAATGAGATGCAACTGAACACTCATGAATTCTTTCAATGAGGGATCAATGTGGTAAACCCATTGTAGATCATAAGGAAACCTACCACCAAGGACTGCATGCTCCGAGGTACTACTAGTTTCTAGACCCCTCTCTTTGATAATGGGTTGATGTCTATAGGATCATATCTATTGAAGGAGGGCCCTAATGTATTCCTCACCAATCAACATGAAACAAACAAAGAGATGTTGTGAATAGATGAAGTCACCAAATAAAATCAATAAAGGGATGAGGGATGATCAACACAAAAAGGTTAGCAAGAATTACAGATGGTTAACGAAGGTTTAAAATTCTGTTGAACATATAGTGGCATGACACAAAAGTGACTTGGCAACATTGACTGATGAGTAATATGTGATATCATGCAACAATGTGGGAGGCATTGAAGAATAATCCATAATGACTAGAAGAGTAACTAGTTCGAGGAGAAAAAGACTCATATGTATAGTAGGACTCTTTAGGACAACTATAACCCAATTGTAGGATAATGATGCAAACAAGTTCATTGTTCAAGGGAAACATGACTAACACTATCACCTTTTTTGAATGGATTGAAAAATATTTCCTCCCTCTTTTTTTGTATCTCCATAAATTAACAAGAACAAAGAGAAAACAAGTACACTTGTTTAGTTTTAATGAGCCCGAAAAAGAGGTAAAAGGATACTTGATAGGGTGTATTTTTTGGAGGCTTTAATAATTTGAAAAAAGTGGTAAAAGTATGCTCAATGAAGTGTCTTATTTGAGGTTTAATGAGCTCGAGGAAGAGATAATAATATGCTTGGTATCATTCACATTGTTTTAATGAATGAGAGAAATGGAGAAGAGTAAGCTTGTCATCTTTCATTATTTAATGAGCATCTGTAGAAAAAAAAGGAAGCTTATCTTAGAGAAATGATTAGTATCAATGGGAAGCATCTAGTTCTGAGCTAGTGGAAACAGCCTAAGTAGGATGAAGCAAAGAGATTGGAAAGGTAAATCCACTCATCACAATGGTATTTCGAGGAAGGCTAAGGTCACCAAGTGAAGAAAAATAATGATACAAACGATAATAGGTCAAACATATTTGTAGTGGTACTAAGTGAAGCAAGGGAAAATAATAACATAGTAGTATGTATAGGACATTAATAGTAGTGAGCATCAACAATGTAAAAGTAAAAAAATATTGTCAGGATCCTCCTCATATATGACCAGAATATGAGAAGAAGAGAGGCATGATGCTCAATTTCAAGTCATGTCAGGCCTATAAGAGGAATCCTAGGCCTAAAAATAATTATAATATGGACATAAAAATGAAAATCAGGTGTTTTTGTATGGGATTCATAAAGGGTAGGCAATACTGCTTAAGTTACAACGTGTAAATAAAGAAGGATAATGTCACAACCTGCATGAGTGGACGATGGTAAATAATGCGATGGTAAATAATGGAATGAGAGCTACAGGGAAATACCTACCCCTCTTCATCAAGATCAGGAAAACACACCTAATATCTTATGGATATCATAGTGTACTAAGGTTCCCATCAAGTACACCTATTCTAGAAATCAAGAAATGCTCCAACAAATGTCAGTATCCATGGAAATTGATAAAGTTTTAGGCATCGAAACACCAAAAGGTAATCATATCCTTGAACACTTGAAATATCTAGACATAAACTTAGATAGGCAGAAAAACACCCAAATCTCAAGAAAATAGATCACCTAAAAGAGTCATCACTTTGTTTGAGTGAGTAGAGGGTGATGTTAACCATAAAATTTCTTCAATGCAATGTGTAGATGGAAATGACTTAAATAGAGTCGCTATGTCATCAAAGAGACAAAGAAATGGGCTTCCTAACCAATAGTTTTCAAAAAATAAGCTTAGATTTGAACAATTAAGCACAAATCTGATTCAGAGAAGACATAAAATGATAGAATTAACTAGATAAGTATCAAGAAACATAAAGAATTGAGAAAATTGAAGGGGAGAGGGGAAATCAATAATATCTCTCTAGTATGGTCACCAATTATGTTTGCATTAATTGTCCCTATGGGTAAAGGTGTTATTGCTTTGTGTATATTGCCCCTAAATTTAGTAGACAACGACGGTAACTTGTAGACTAGTTTTCCCTAGACCTTCTACACAAGATACTTCATATTCATGGAAATAATGAAGCAAATAATGGACATACCTTCACCCTTTGTTGGTTGGTGTGGATGATAACCAGATTAGTTGTTGAAGACCCTACTCTATATCTAAAGATTTTTCTCCCACTACCAATGCATATAACCTACACACACCATTTTATGAACAAAAGAAAAACACCTTGTCTCCAAGTGAAGAACTATTAGTGTAAAAATATTGATCTAATTATAACATCCAAGTATATATTGATCCAATCATCAAGCATGAAAACAAAATACCAAATTGGTGAGAAAACATCATACAACTTACATTGATCAACATGGAATTGCTAATAGTTATCCCTTGGTGTAATTATAGTTCCTTCCCAACTTCCTTGGCTATTCCTCCTCCTTAACTCACTCACTATGGTTGGGCTCAACATAGTGATGCAAATAACATTCCTAAGAAGTTTCACTAGTATAAGGTTATTATATTCTATATCTCTATCCCCCTCTCCCTTAGGGTCTCATTATATGGGTTTCTCATAGATACGAGAGGATGAATGTAGACACCTAGGGCCAAGAGAAGTTAGGTTAAGGCTTCAATTATTGGCCCCATACTTAGTCATTCCTCTCCAATTCAAATTCATCATCTTGGGAAACAAATCTCTATAAGTTTTGGCCCATCATAACTCTTATGTTAAAAACACCTAGTGATGATGGTTGCTTCATCACTCCCTGTTCACTATGACAGAGCAATCCATCACTCCCTTGCAAAGGAATTGGTGCAATGAAGCATGTAAATATGTTTTTCTAGGGATATGAGAGGTTTCTATTAGCATTCAATTATTACAGGTTGAAATAAAGCCTTTCTTATATCCAAAGGGTGATAACACTTTCAACCCTAGTAAAGAAATACATTTGTTAATAGGATGTTGTTCTTCACAAAGTGCACATATCTCTACAATGTTAAGCGGAGAGTCATTTTGAGGGTGTATTTTAGTGCATTTTGGAAAAGAAATTACCAATGCCCTTTCTACCTATTCTTTCTTTTTTTTTTAATCTAAAATGTGTCCATATGCATGTCTACTGAGTGCAAGATATCTATCTTCATATATTCTAACATTAATCCTATGTTTTTTTTTTTTAAGTACAAAGGGCAAGGAAGAAGTAATTACCATACTCCGACTAGATCTACCTTTATTTTTGTTTTCTCTGGAATGGTTCTTGAAGATTTGCTTGATGGTTTCACAATCTAATTGAAATATGTATCTATTAGCCAGGAGGTTAATTGTTTGCATAAAATATTCCCTTATTCCTATCAACATGAAAAGTTTCAAAGCTTCTTCATCTAGGGTACAATTATGTGACATCTTGTAAATCATTTGGAATCTCTCTTCAAAATCCTCCAAGGACCCATTATGTCCTTGTGTCATCTTAAAAATTTCATCCCTTGTATATTGAGCCTTGCAATAGTCTTTGTACTTGTTGTCAATTTTATTTTTCATCTACTCCCAAATAGTAATTATATTGCCTTCAAGACTCATGAACCACCTTAGGGATGCATCTTTCAAAGTGGAAGGAAAATTTTTTAGTTTATGCTCATCGATAGTGCAATCATTAGTCCTGCATTCTACAAAAAAATCAAACAAAAAAGCATTACGATTTTTATGTCCATATAAGTGAGGGAGTACTGATGGATTAATATTCTTCACCTTAGCTTATCCATTGGTTTCCATAATGGGAAATTCAAAGATATCACGTTGATATTCATCTTCGGCCATTGTATAATGTGATGGAGAACTACTTTATTTTGATAGGGTCTGAAATTCTCTAGCTTGCTTGCTTAGAAAGTCCTCAAAACTTATTATTGTTAAATAAAGTGTTTCACAATTATCTGACTACTTCTAATCGCCACTTATAGGCTCACAAGTGGGGATTTTTGGTAAAAAATTACTGTATTTTATCTAACTCTAGGAGGTACACATGATGATTTTTTAAAATGTTGAATTTGTTTTCTTTTGAAATAAATCTAATGCATGATGATAAAGAAAAATTGTAGGCTTTTGACACATCCCTGTCAATGATGCCAAAAAGTGTGGCGTCCACTATTGGAACAATAATGATGCACTCTTGAAGGTATCAACTTAAATTCCAATCCAGGGTCCATACAAAATTAAGAGGTATCTTGCACTATATATAAATGACACTTATTCTCACTTTTTAATGTAGTTATTGACCTATTTGATGAAAGAAAATGTATCTTTGATTAGGTGAAAGGAGGAATCAACTGGTGAACAACCAATCAACTTAACCAACCCTAACAAAAGAAGTATCTACTAGATTTCAAGAACATACTTGTATAAGAGTAAATTCTACACCAAGTTGCAAGAAAAGAGATAACTCTGCTTGTAGAGAAAGAAAAGGTGTAGCAAAGGAAACCCTAAACTACTTTTACAGAAATGTAAACTTAATCCTACTTTTTCAAAATAATACAATAAACAAAAAGAAATCCTACAAAGACACATGTTCATTTCCTTAATTCTCTTGTTCTCTAAATCATACCAAAAGTGTTGTTTTAGGTATTTATAGATGAAACACTCATTAACCATGAAGAAAAGTGTTGAAAAGAAGATCTCAAGATTATCGTGTAGGAAAGTTTTGCAATCCTACAAGAAAATTATAAATTTAATATTAGTGAAGCAACTTGATGATTGAAATCCTAAACTCATAAATACACCTATTTCTAGAATGTATATCTCATAAGAAAAACACAGCGAATTAGAAATACTAAGTTACTAATCTTCTACAGGAACATGGAAAGTACATCACTCACTAAACTACTTGTAGCATAATTTGAAAGAATTAACAACATGGAAAATAAGCATGAAAATGAGAAAGAGAAGGGCACAGAGGGGTCTCTATAGCTCTTGTTTGTGGGACCTCCCCAAATTTTTCATAAACTTGATAAAAAACCAACACTAGCTTCATGGCAAGATAGATTATCCATCCATTAACTTAATCAACAATATGTAAGTTTGAATATAAATAAAGTAGTAGAGCTACAATGTAATAAAAACAATGTTATTTTTCTTTTCCCCTTAAGGTCTAACCCGGATTCCTCTCTTATAAAAAACCATAGGGAACAAATTCTTTGAAGGGGGAGGGCAAATTTCCTCCCTAAAACCTTGAAATCATGGTAGTTGTCCCTTAGTTGGCTATGCAGGTTCCTTGAGTTGTCTTTAATGCATCAAAATGGCTGAAGTTGAGCTCTCTTATAGGAGGCAACAAGACCCCTACATTCTGTCTTACTATTGATCTCAAGTTTTTGTTAAAAATATTTCAAAGTTGTACAAAATGATGTAAAAAGGTATCCAATGTTGACTAATTGACTTGAATTTCCCTAGGTTCTCACAATATCTATACAAACATCAAAATAGTGCAAATAAAGAGTAAAAAAAAGTGAAACGAGGGTGGGATATTGTGAAGAATAAACCATATAAAATGTCTAATGTAGGGGCCCATCAACACTTAACATTGTTATTCCAATTATATTTACATTCTCTCAATGCAACAAGAAGAAACTAAATAGCAAATATAGACATCTCATGAAGAGTTTACCAATCATCGAATTGATGGTATTTTAAATTGGATATATACGAGTTATTCTACATGAAGTTAAAACCACCTTGACTAGTCTTTTCAATAATATAAGGACCTTGTAACAATTAATGCTAGAGCTAGAAGAGAATCCATATGAGATATGTTCCACAAAATTTCACCATTTAACGTAAATGCCAAGTCATACCATGCCACCAATTTCATCTTAAAATGCCCAAGTCGGATGAGCTTGTTTCATCCTTAGTATTATCCTTTTTCATTTGTTCTTTAAAGTTTTACAAGAATTAAAAAGTTCAATTTAGTGTTTGATTAGATATAAATTAGTGCATTAGAGCTACTCTCTTTTTGAATAGAAATTACTACATTATAAAATAGTTATGTTTTAAAATAAATGTGCTAATCCAATACCCACCTCAATCATGCTCTCTTTTTTTGTAGGTGAAGGATCACAATATAGATTAGGCTCTCCATAGTTAAGAGAAGAATTGATGAAATTTCACAACATTTGAACTCTTTCCATGAAGGCTTCCACTTTGACCCTAGCTTCTTTGTGAGTTATAACTAATAGAGCTAGAAGGGGAAATTAGAAAAATAACACTGGAATGACAGTAGAAGAAATAATTGTAATTTTTATTTCATGTGCTCTACAAGAAAGATGTTAGACACTATTAGGTGGATGAAAATGGATACCACTGCTAATTTAAATATGAATAATTTAAACTCAAGTGGAAAGGGAAATAATAAATATGATGAACAATCATAGACCTAAAAAAATTGCTCCTTCATAGAATTTCGAAAAATGACCCCAACATTGAATTGACAAAAGGTTACCAATTGATCCTCATAAGACTTTTTATGAATGAGGCCTCTATTTTCTTCATTTTCCATTATTTTCCTTCAATTTCCTCCTCACATGCAACCTGTGACCTTTCACCTCCCTTTTCTCCTAATTTCCATTATTTTCATAAATAAATGTGCCAAAAATGCCATTTTTCCTTTCTAAAGCCTTAGCCATTTCCTTTGCCAATTTCCTTAGCCATTAATCAACCACAAGTGATCCCCATCACTAGGATTTTTCCCAACATTCAGCTTGGAATAAGTGTCCCATCAACCATGGTTATTATTTTTCCTTTATTAACTTTTATTACATGGAATTTTCACCAGGGCTCTTACAAACCCACCCCCCTCTTGGGGGAACATCATCCTCGGTTTTCAACAACACCTATAACCATAAGATTTCTATAAGAAAAAAATATTTTTGATGAAGCTTTATAACTTAGCTCGATGAAGCATTTACAATGATCAACGTTCTAAGAAGAAAACCAACATGGAAACATAACATCATAATGACATGACACCCATACCGCTTATTGTAGATTTATAACATAGCTCATGGCGTTACTTACATCCATATACATATGTACATATAACAACATCACCAAAACATATACCAAAACACCATACTAAAACTGATTTGCCTCAATTGAAAAGCAAGGAAGGATACATAGCCCGCATCTGATCCGCCATCTCCCATGTAGCTTCATCGGGTTGAAAGTGCTTCCATTGCACTTTAAGTTGCTCAATTGCTTGGTTCTAGAGCATTAGCACCTTTTTCTACAATCTACGTTGAGGCTCCGGTTGGAATTTTCCATCTGGTTTCACATGCAATACATACCAATCAATCACATGATCGTCATCTTTAACATACTTCTTAAGAAATGACTGTTGGGAATGGGATCCCCCAAGGACAGTTTTGGGGCTAAAAGCCCATGTTTTGGGTCAAGTTTTGTAATAAATTGTAAAGTATCCACATTTTGTGGTCACGGAGCGCGAAGGTGTCATGAGACATAAAGGGTTGTCCGCCCTTATGTTGTAAAGTAAAGTCTTCTGTAAAGATATACCCATGGTCTGCAGACCATGGGATTGTATAAAAAGAGCTAAGTAAGTAAACTCTAAGTAGTCAAGAAAATAAGTTTGGACGTGGTAAGAAGTCTTGAGCGACTAGGAGAGAATTCTAAGTTTTGGGTCGTAGCGTAGGTAGAGGCTTTGCAGCTGAGTGCGTAGAGGCCTAGGGTAGAAGTCCGCAGCTGAGTGCGCTGACCCCTGCAGCTGTGTGCACAGGGCGGATAGAGTCTACAATCATCTGAAGATATCAATAAAGAGAAGCATTCTGCCAATTTTGTGTCTTTGTTTCCTATTAATGCATATTGTCATATTGTGTATGAATTTCATTTATAATACTTATGTGATGCGAAAATGTATGTAATTACGTTGGATAATTGAATGAAAATAAGGATATCTATTTACGTGGCACTAACTATGATTGTTTAATAAGATAAGTAAGACACTTAACTAGTTTGGGAATCTACGCGATACGCTACCTAGCAGCGCGAAAGTACCTGAACCACAGGTTAGGGCTGCGCGAAGGCCAATTGTACCCCTTTGTGGAGGTACCGAAGGGCGAAGTAAAGGGATAGACAGATAGAGCCCTAGAAATTAACGACCTGCACGAAAGCATGAATAGAAGGAATAAACCGACATCACGACCATCTCAGGGTGCAGAAATTTGGTTCTGGCATCCTCCCATATTTCTTTGAGTGAGAATTCGCTTTGCGCTCGACGGGCTGATGCCAAAAGGGCTAGTAGTGTAGGGATTTTTTTGGCTATCTAACGCTGAAACTGGGTTAGGCCCCACATAGCCAACAAATGGTTTCATTTCCGAGACCCGGAATCTGCATAAGAGATGTGTGATGTTGTATCAATGGAATCTAACTAAGAAAGAGATCAGAGACTGGTTGGATAGGAAGATCCACGAATTCGCGGCGCAGGAGAACAGGAATCCGCGACTGACAAAATAACAGTGGCTAGACAGGTACCTATATACAAAAATCCACGAGATATTTTTCTGTTCCTTTCCGGTTGAGCTATATGAGTGGATCGTGAAGCTAGCGGATAGCCAAGGAAGGTGGAGACTTGATGGTCCTATTCTCTGGACCTCAAAGTTAGTACATATATTGGAAGCATCTGAGGATAAGATTGCTTGCGTTTTCAATCATTGGCTCGACCGCATCATAGGAGGATTTGTGACTGAATTCGCGGTCGATACCTCAGTCATCTACAGTGAGGCGGAGCGACGCTTTTTCAAAGGTTCACGAGGTAAGTACTTGAAGTCTTTGAATACATGGATTAAGATGTTATTGTCTAAAAATGGATGTTCGGAGCTATGCGAAGCAGAAAGACTTACAGGAACGAAGGAAGAAAGGGTCCTGAATATAGTCCATTGATTTCACCTCCATTGGGTGATGAAGAGGGAGTAGCGCAGGTTTCTCCACGAAGTGCAATTCAGTTAATAAGACAAGGATTCCTGTGACTGCCACCTCCACCCACACCACCTCCAACTTCACCACCATCACCTGCAACTTCACACATACCACCACCACCTCCACCACAGTTCAGCATGGAAAAATCAGTAAAGTTGCCTTTGTTCAAAGGCTTGGGAAATGATGACCCGGACCAGTTCTGGTTCGTCGTAAAAGCTGTATGGGAAGCTTAAGGCGTTATAGATGATCACATGAAGAAGGCAACAATGGTTAGTTCTCTGCAGGATCATGCGATAACATGGTACATTAAGTACTCTAATGATAACCCAAATGCTAGAGTGGCAGACATCCAGACCGCGTTGAATAAAGAATATAGTAGGCCTAAATCCAAGGCACAGTCGATTGTAGGGTTTAAGGAAATCATGATGAAATCGGGTGAGACACCTTGGGAATTAGATCAGAGGTTGAAGTGTAAAATCTGCAAAGCTAATATGAACTTAACAGATGGAAAACACCATGAATGGTTCGTGGCTTCGCTCCTACCACACCTAAGGGTTGCGTTGTCACAACAGAAGATATCGACTTAGGCAGAGGCATTGTAGATTGCGATGAGACTGCATGAAACACCGATGCAGGATCCGAATTTGGGGGTTCAGTAGATCCATTCGCAGTTTCAAAATCTTTGCCTTGAAATGCAAAGTTTTAAGTAGGACAGAACAATTCGACCGGGGGTGCGCGAAGAGGTATGGTGCCTAAAATGTAAAGGCCAGGGGCATGAAAAAGACCATTGCCCGGTCTTTGTGAACTATATTGCAGGAGGAGGACCGATGCCTTTGAGGTTGGAAGCTCAAGCAGGACCGAGCGTGGGGCCTGCATTGTGGTGCGCTATATGTCAGGTAGTAGGAAAACATACGACGGATAACTGTCATTTGCTGCAGAAGTTTGTACAAACACCACAACAACTGTTCTGCAACTTCTATAGGTCAGTAGGGCATGATGAGTGCAACTGTAGAAGTTATGAATTGATGATGGATAGAACACCCGCCTATAGGGTTCAGGTAGAAACGCACCCCCCTGACCAGAGCACAGGGATGGCGCGAATAGGCTTTCAGGGGCGCGGACGAGGTCAAGGCGGAGGAGGACCTGGCAAAGGTCGGGGACATCTAATCTATTACAATTGCGGAGGACCACGACATTATGCCCACGATTTCACTAACCCCATTTGTTCGTCGTGAAAATATTGCAGTTTGTTTGATCATGAAACGGAGGACTATACTACGCTGATAGCGAGGATACATGACAAAGAGGCATTACCACCTCAGCCAACTCAGAACCTGCAGATGATGAGGTCTGAGCCTCGCGAAGAGAATCTGAATGTGAATATAGTTCTCCAAAGTGGAATTGCAACAGGAGATGATAAGGGGAAACAACCCGAAGACAACACCTGGGTTCGCAAAGCTCCAACAAAGGAGGCTGAATTTGATTTGGAGCGTGCATGCGAAAAGTTCATGGAAGCAAAGAAGAGCTTCGCTGAGACCTCCACCTCAGGGAGCAAGGATAAGATGGATCAGGAGATGGATCCTTCTATTCTTATGACCTTTCTAGAGACTTGCATGAAGTTGCTGCACGATAGAAACGCTGTGACGGGATTATAGGAGCTTATAAATAGATGCACTAGAAACATTCCGGGTGGATCACGCTTGGTACGAAAGATTGGTAAGCATAAAATAAGGATAGGATGAGATATGAGGCTGACCGCGCAGATAGGAGAGTATGAAATGGATCAGGTTATTTTTGATCTGGGGTCAGACGCGAACGTTCTACCGAAGCAGAATTGGGAATGGATGGGAAGACTCGTGCTGCATTGGTCTCCGATTGAGTTAAGGATGGAAAATCAACAAAAGATCATCCCCATGGGGCAACTGCAAGGGGTGACTGTAGATATTGAAGGCATGAGCGCGTTGGATGACTTTGAAGTAATAGAAATTGTGGATGACAACAACCCCTACCCTGCACTCCTTGGCATTGATTGGGCTACTGATATGAATGGGGTAATCAACCTAAAGAAGCGAAAGATGATATTTGAGAAGAAATCGCTCCGCGTAATAGTACCCCTAGATCCTGCTGAAGGATTGTGCTATACTGAACCAGTCCGCAATTATGAGAGCGATGACGATCTGGACTGTATATATAAGATAATAGAGTGAGACCAATACTGGGTGAATCCAACAACGGATGGACAAATTACATGGGATCGCAAGAGTTCCTGCACCTCATACTCTAATGAAGAATAAGAGCGCTGGAAGAATTGGTTACATGAAGTAACCACACTGAGTTGTAACATGATGACCTGGTCGTTGCATTGTGTGTCGTCAAAGGTAAGAAATATTCCCACTTATGATGGCCTAAATGATGTAGATATATTTTTGGATGCATTTGAGAGGGAGGTACTAGAGAAGAAGTGCTTCCAGGTTTTGGATTGGGCATTGTGTGCTACGCCCGCAAGGTGGTGGGGTACACATAAGGGTAGCTTTGATGATTGGCACGAGTGTAGAAAGATGATGAGAACATGCTTTGGGAAGCCAAAGGTAAGAATGACAGACAAATATGATGGGAAGGATGATCCGCGCACGCACTTAGCCAAATGGGCTCAGGCTTATGGGGCGAAGCCCCAACCTGAATGGGTGCACTTGTTCTATCACACCCTAGATGTCATCCCGATGAACTGGTACTTAGAAACAAAGTGTAGAAATTTTGAATAATTTAACACATATTCAGCAGAGATTATCCTGATCATGTACTATTGTTGAATACATACACAATACATAAGCTCCTCTGCGTTGATCATCAATATAGCAGCATCAATAACAATAAAACATCAAGAGCATTCACACATTAACACAGTATGTAACCCGGGGAAAGCATCTCGCTAAAAACCCCACACTATCTGTATATTAATGATTGAGACCATGTAACATTACAAAGTACAATGCTTATCACAAGTAATCCAGTACCAGCTCCACCTGTTACACACAATACAGCTAAGATCTAATCTCCAAATCTATTCCACTGCTTGCCTGCCTCTCCAGCTCAATACCTGCTCAAGAACTGATGAGAATGATTTACCAAACTCGTATTTCACCTGCAAAGAATCAATCACACTCTGTTGGACATGAGCACAGGCTACAATTCTTGATATTGGCCAATTCATTGGCATACTCAATCCCTCTGATTGTGCAAATCATCATGCACAACTATAGTCACAACTGATAGCAATCTGATCCTCTAACACCTGTCCCTGCTGAACTGAACATGCACTGACATGCAACTGAGTTAACTGATGTATTCTATAGTTGCATTATAAGTTAATAACTTGTGAATTAATTAATAACTAATTCACCCAACTCATCTCTAGTCTATTTGCCAGTTAGACTAAATACAACCAATTTAACAAAGCTAAACTGAACACAACTCCATCAATTGCACCTCCAGTCCACTAAACTCAACTCACTTGAGTTTTAACTGAAGTCCTGCATGCAAATATTAGTCATCCCATAGGTAACCACGTATTTCCTTCTGGGATTTGCATGTACCACATCTGTAGCTCATCCTGAAGTGCTCCAAGAGAATATGATCAAGTTTATAGTCCAAATATTATTATGAGACAATAATATTTGACTTTTCTATTTTTGACAGCCAGTCTAAAAATAGACTTTGATCACTCATACTGTGATCACTCACACTGTGATCACCCACACTGTGATCACCCCTGCTGGGATCAAAAATAGAACTTGCGCCATAATTTGCCTGCAAGCCCACTTAGTGAAGGCGACTCTTTTCACTAAGCTCCATCATCTTGTTGCAATCTCAACACAAAGCTCTACCATGATATAGGTGAATGGGATATTCTGCATGAAGGATTCATAATGACATTTAGCTTTGAAGACGGGTTTGACTGTATTAACGAGGCGCTACAATAAGTGAAAGCAACAATCTTTAGGATACCGCAGGATCCTTTGGATCTGATTCAACCCGATTGGACTACTCAGCTGAGTCACGTGCTGGAATGCTATAAGGTAATCGCTAACGAGGAAGATAAGGATCTGTGAAAGATTAACATCCCTAAAACATAACGTCACTACGAGGTTGAAGGACTGCAAATTGAGAATCCTGATATAACCACGCCACTGAAACAGGTAAATATTGGTACGGAAAAGCCCAAATTCGTGAAGATTGGAGATTATTGGGATGACACGATGGTGGATAAGGTCGTTGAATTTCTCTGCAAATACTAGGATTTACTCCCTACCAAGTTTACAGATCTAAAAGGGATAATCGGGGACCTGGGTGTTATGAATATCACATTGAAGCCCGACATGAAACTGGTTAAACAAAGACCTTAATGTCTCAATCCAAAGTATAAGGAGAAGGTCTGCTTAGAGCTAGACAAGATGCTCATGGCTGGCATCATTGAGCTCGTGGAAGAGTCTGATTGGGTAAGCCCAATGGTGGTACAGGAGAAGAAGTAGAAGGATGAAATAAGGATATGTGTAGATCTTAGGAAGTTGAATTACGCTTATGTACATGATCCTTTCTAGAATCCGTTCACTGATGAAGTGTTGGACAATGTAGGTGGCCAGGAAGCATATTCCTTCACTGATGGGTTTTCTTGGTACCATCAGATCAAAATCGCATCAGAGGATAGGAGCAAGACAACCTTCGCGACTGAGTGGGGGTGTTTTTAGTACACTGTAATGCCTTTCGGATTGAAGAATGCGCCTACGATTTTTTTGCGCATAGTCATTGCGATGTTCAAGGAATTTATTCATAAGTTCCTAAAAGTGTACTTTGATGACTGGACTGTGTTTGGGCTAGTGAAATGCCATGTGGTAAGTTTGCACTTGATGCTAGATACCTGTCGAAGATACCAGATCGCACTCAATCTGAAGAAATGCTTGTTTTGTGTTCCTTTTGGGACCCTAATGGGTCATGTGGTTTGTGGACAGGGACTAATGGTCGATCCCACGAAGATCGCAGTGATCCTTAACTTGGAAGTACCAAGGAGTGTGAAACAGTTGCGCGCTACCCTAGGACATACTGGATATTACAGAAAGTTTATTAAAGGCTATGCCTATATCACTGTGCCTATGGAAAAATTGTTGAAAAAGGATGTCACATTCTGCTGGAATGATGACTGTAAGAGAAGCTTGGATGTATTGAAAGAAAAGATGGTCACTGCGCCGATTTTAGTCTTCCTGGATTGGAAGAAGGAGTTTCACATACATGTCGATGCGTCATGTATAGCGCTGGGAGTAGTACTAACACAGGCTGGAGGAGGAGACTTGGACCATCCTATAGCATTCGCAAGCAGAAGGTTATCCAAGGTGGAGAAGAACTATTCCACCACCAAGCGCAAAGGGTTAGCCATGGTATAAGCACTCCAGAAGTTTAGAGACTATTTGCTGGGTGGCCATTTTAAGATGTATATGGGTCACGCTGCGTTGAAATACTTGGTCAATAAGCCTGTGTTGGGGGGGAGAATCTGTAGGTGGTTGTTATTGTTCCAAGAGTATGATTTTGAAGTTATTGTGAAACCTATACGACTGAATGCAGGACCAGACCATCTGTCGCACATCGAAACAAGGGAAGATTCCACTAATTTGGAGGAGGGATTGTTCGACGTGTAGCTATTTGCAGTGCATGTCACAGATGGTCATTTTGAAGATATCATACACTTCCTAATGACTGGAACTGCCTCGGAAGGATACACCATCTAACAGAAGAAGGAGTTAGTGGTGCGCACGACAGATTTTTCTGTCATTTCTGGGCATCTGTATAAAATGGGGTTTGATGAAATATTGCGATGATATGTACTGGAGTTTGAAAGGAGCAGTATCCTCGTGAACGCTCATGGAGGCGCTGCAAGAGGACCTTATGTAGGAAGAGTGATTGCGCAAAAGATTCTACACGCAGGGTTGTGGTGGACAACCCTCCATCAGGATTCAAAAGCTTACTGCAAAGCGTGCGATGTGTGTCAAAGGATTAGCAGGCCATCGCGGAGGGATCAGCTGCCTCTAAATCCACAATTGACGTTACAATCGTTTGAGAAATGGGTGATAGATTTTGTGGGACCCATTCAACCCCTAGGGAAGAATACGGGAGCGAGGTACATTATCATTGCAACAGAGTATTTGACTCATTGGGCAGAGGCACAACTTGTAAAGGATTGTGCATGAACGACTGATGCAAAATTCGTTTTTGAGTATGTATTGACGCGATTTGGGTGTCCAAATATTTTGATGAATGATCGTGGTATGCACTTTAGGAATGAGACGATCAACGCGCTGATGGAGGAATTTCAAGTATATCACCAGAAGAGCATTCTTTATCACCCGCAGGCTAATAGGATGGTGGAAGCATTCAATAAAGTGTTGGAAAACGCGCTGACTAAGGTTTGCAATGCTCAGTGAAGTGATTGGGACTTGCGCATACCGGCAGTACTATGGGCTTATCGGACAACATGTAAGAAGTTGATTGGACAAACACCCTTTAGGCTTGTATATGGCATTGAAGAAGTGATGCCCATGGAATACGTTGTACCTAGTCTGCGCATAATGGCACTGACAGGTATGACGGATCGCGGAGCCCTAGAAGAAAGGCTCGTGGAGCTCGCTGAGCTTGAGGAAGAAATATTTCTAGCTCACCAATAAGTCCAAAAGCAGCGCAAAAAAGCATGGCATGATCGACATATTAAGCTGTGCACCTTTAAGGAAAATGACCTGGTTTGGTTATATAACAACAATTTTGATAAATTTCTAGGGAAATTCAAAATGCACTGATTAGGCCCCTATGTCGTTATGGAGATTAACGATGGAGGAGTGGTTTAGTTGGTTAAATTGAATGGGGATTCCTTCCCAGGAAAGGTGAATGGCGGTCGATTGAAGCCATACACCGGTGGTCCAACCATGTGACTATATGAAGGTAGCATAGTCTTAGCGCTCTAGGCAGCTGAAAGGAGGCGCGGGACTATAAACTACACTGCCTGGGTTGGGGAGCTGCACGATTGGAGGATTGCGCGAAGCAAGGAAGTGTCACAGGGTTCGTGGAAGCACAAGCAGAGCTACGCTACCAAGGGAGAAATCGTGCAGGTCGGCTAGAAAGTGACCATTAAAGTCACTGTTCATGATTTGACGGTAGAAATGCGACCAAATAGAGTGGGCAGTCGACATTTAAGACGAAATTTATGGGTTAGATCCTTGAAAATCTACTACCAATCTAACATTAATTAACCGAATTTGGGGGGAATGGTCGGATTTGAATTCAAAATGCCCTATAAATTATAGGTGGCTTCCCAGCGAAAAACACTTGGCATTTTGAGAATTGAGTTGTTGAGCTCTCAGGTGCACATGAACCGAGACTTCTTCGAGGCTCTGATAGCGAGTTCAGCATTTGAGAACTTACCAGAGACGTCACGAGCATTGCTGATTAACATTATGTCAACTTCTTCCACAGTTGTGGACACCGAAGCAGTGACAACAGAGGAGGATATGCCGGGAATTGTTATGGAGGCTGAAGACGCTGCTCCAGGGGTTACCGAAGTATTAGTGAAAGTCCCTAAATCACCAAGGACGCCGAGACCAAAGCCAACCCCAACCAAGGAGAGCACGAAGGATAAGAAGGACAAGCAGCCTGTGATACCAGTGCACACATTGCTGAGAAGAAACCCACCAAAGGAGAAGCCCACCGCATAGGAAAAGGGAAAAGCCATCAATCTAGAGCTAGAGGAGGAAGAAATCGAAGACATCCCGATGGATGAGGAGGATGTGGGGATAAACGTGGAGGAAGTTGAAGGCCAGGGTGCTAACCCTATCACTTGGTTTCTTGAGTATGTCCCTTCGTGCAAAGGCAATACCAAGGTCCCCTTGCAAACCCCTCTACTGCCGGATGAAATTGTTTTTGAAGGACCGCACTTGGGGCGGGTCCTCTGTTAAAACTTGAAGACTGGGACTTGGCTGATCATGAGAAGTTCCCACACTTGGCAACTGACCAACTGATGCACCACATTATCGATACAACCATTGGAATGACCGCATTGGAGCTGCGGAGGTGGCTCAGTGGAGTAGACAAGGCATGTTTGCTCAACCTACTATGGGTGTCGCACTACAACCGCACCCCGATTACATTCTTGGTCATCAAGCAGCTACTATGCTTGGTGCATGATGGGTGTTTGTGGTTAGAGGAGCAAATACCCATCGCTGACAGATTGATACATATGATCACGCTGTTGCCCTACATAGGAGAAAATATGGCCATGATATTTGGCAGAAAAGGTGGTGAGCAGGCCCTTGCGGAGTCCATGAAAGAGAAGTTTAAGCTGGTAAAGAAGCCACATGGATGTGCCATATCCAACATATGTGACCCTACTATAAAGGTGGCTACGTAGATTTTAGTAGGAAAGATGATGAGGAAGTGTTGCTCAGATGAGGTGTCGGCGCCTGTTGTCGCGCTAGCGACTCAGTGCACTGAAGGAGTTCAGTTCAATTGAGCAGACTATCTCCATGGTGAGTTCCTTGTGAATTGTTGTGAGGCATAGGAGCTCAACAAGACGTTCCGCTATGCGTGGCTCTTGATGTCTATTGTGCTAGTAGCATAGGAGCTACCAGAGGACAGTCAATTTCCTCCAGTCACGCTAGACCTACCAGAAGCAACGAAGTACGCTTTGTTGTGGGCAACCAAGGATGCGTAGTGCATCAAGGATATCAAGATCTTCTGGATATTGAAGGAGATGAAAATCCACATGGCCATCAATCGCAAACTGTGGTTGTTACCTACGGTGTTTTCCAACTTATAGAACTAGGCAAAATTTAAAGCAGATTTTCACCATGTGTCCATCAGGGCGCGACAGGACCCTGCCAGACATGGTATGACTTGCCTTACTTGGCAACGGATGATGCCATTGATGTTGTACTTGATCGCTGGTTGGCAGAATGGTGCACTACAGCAGACTTGGCGGTGGGAGGGAGCAAGTCTGCCACGCAGCGCAAGAAGGAGGAGGCCAAGCTCAAGATGACGTAGCTGACCAAAAAGAGAAAGAAGGAGGTCGTTGACAAGGCCCAGGCAGAGTGCGATGCCACTCAACAGATAGAAAAGCAAACAGGTGGAACAGAGTGGGGCTCTGACAAAGGCGTGAGGTCACCTTCACTCGAGACAAAGGAAGAGACAGACGAGCAAACAGAGCAGCATGGTGCGGACCCAGAGGCGATGTCTGCTCGCGTCAAGCATCCAAGGGTGCAAGAGAAAGGAGGGTCCAGGAAGAAATCCAAGGCCATTAAAACATCGTTGGACCCAATCAGCCTCACAAAGGGCGATTTGCATGACATCGGTGACATGGTGAGGGATGTCATCGTGGAGGCCCTACAACAGTTTGAGTAGCAACAACAACTAATATTCGGGGCTATCCAGACAGGTTTGCAAGAGCTGTAGACCCATGCGTCACAGGCTGACACGGTGTCCACCAGCCTTGTTATTGGCACTTCAGAAGTTGTCGAGATGCTGCGCGCGAAGGTCTCCAGCGCGATAGTGCTGCCTGATGGAGCATTAACCACGGAGAATGAAGCTGACAAGCCCACTGTCAGTGCCCTCAAGGGAGTAGGGTTGAATCTAGTAGTGCTCCCTAGCGAGGCGCTCCGCCTATTGAAGGATGGAGTGATTGCGGAGTTGAGGGCCCGTGAGCACCGTGCCCTATAGGTCATTAGTGAGCAATGGATTAACAATGAGAAGATGGCACAATAGCGAGACTCTGCCATCGCCATTGTGACCAAGGTGACCAACCAAAATAAGCGTATAATGCAAGTAGCCGAGGAGGCATGCCAAATGGTCCTAGAGTTGGCCATTCCTGAGGAAGAACTAGTCGAGGTGCGCGTCCGTAAGCTGGCTACAAGGGTGCACGACTCTCATACAGAAATGGCGAGGGTTCAGTTGGAGTTGAACCTGCAGATCACTGAGTTATAGTTGAAGGCCCAGCCTTCAACTTCGCTAGAAGTAAAGGAGTAGCGTGAAACCACTGTCACATATACAATAGTGGCGGTTGACAGTGCAGTAACAAACTGCACACAACTCTTTTAACAGTCATTCGAGGTCCTGAAGAGCTTGCAGGAGGACCCTAATGTACAAAGATTAGAGATAGAAGTGCGAGAGATGCAACAACGCTATGATGAGGTCAAAGGCATAGCGTGAACCATCGCACTCACATAGACACTGGCAAAGCTGCAGGAGGCCAAGTAGCTGAAAGAACAGGTGGATGCAGTGCTGCTCAAGGAAGCAGTGCTGAAGGCATGACTAAAGCCCTGGCTGGATGAGGCTTATACTGTTACAGCCTCTATTGAAGGAAAGCTTGTGACTCTGCAAGCAACTCAACAAAAGCTTCGGGCCGACAATTCAGGAGCAGCGACCAAGCAGACGGTTGAAGACGTGAAGCAGGTGGCCGCATAGTGCACTGTCGAGGTTGCGTCATACAGGTCGAGTTGGGAGGTCTTTGCACTAAGATATTCGCGCCTGCCGAGTGACTCGAGGGTGAGTCACGATGTTTGTGTTGGGGGCTTGTTGGGAATGGGATCCCCCAAGGATAGTTTTGGGGCTAAAAGGCCATGTTTCGGGTCAAGTTTTGTAATAAATTGTAAATTCTCCGCATTTTGTGGTCGCAGAGCGCGAAGGTGTCATGAGTCATAAAGGGTTGTTTTCCCTTATGTTGCAAAGTAAATTCGGCTGTAAAGATCTACCCATGGTCTGCGGACCATGGGATTGTATAAAAAGAGCTAAGTAAGTAAGCTCTAAGTAGTTAAGAAAATAAGTTTGGAAGTGGTAAGAAGTCTTGAGCGATAAGGAGAGAAGTCTATGTTTTGGGTTGTAGCGTAGGTAGAGGCTCTGCAGCTGAGTGTGCAGAGGCCTGGGGTAGAAGTCCACAGCTGAGTGCGCGGACCCCTATAGCTGTGTGCGCATGGCGAATAGAGTCTGTAATCATTTGAAGATATCAATAAAGAGAAGCATTATGAAAATTTTGTGTCTTTGTTTCTTGTTAATGCATCTTGTCATATTGTGTATGAATTTCATTTATAATACTTATGTGATGCGCGAATGTATGTAATTACGTTGGATAATTGAACGCTAATAAGGATATCTGTTTATGTGGTGCTAACTATGATTTTTTAATAAGATAAGTAAGACATTTAACTATTTTGGGAATCTGCGTGATACATTACCTTAGCAGCGCGAAAGTACTTGAACCATAGGTTAGGGCTGCACGAAGGCCAATCGTACCCCTTTGTGGAGGTACCAAAGGGTGGAGTAAAGGGCTAGACATACAAAGCCCTAGAACTCAACAACCTGTGCAAAAGAAAGAATAGAAGGAATAAACCAACGTCACGACCATCTCAGGGTGTGAAAACTTGGTTCCAGCATCCCCCATACTGCTTCGGGTGAGATTTCGGTCCACGCTTTGTGGGCTGATGCCGAAAGGGCTATTAGTGTAGGGATTTGTTTGGCTATCTAATGTTGAACCTAGGTCAGACCCCACATAGCCAACAATGACACATGGAAAACATCATGGACTTTGACTGTCGAAGGTAGTGCTAGTCAATAGGCTACTAACCCAATCCTCTTAATGATACTGAAGGGTCCACAAAACCATGGTGCTAGCTTGGCACATGATCCAATTTTTAAGGAGCTCTTCTTCGATTTGATGCGAAAGTACACTTGTTCCCCAACCTGGAGCTCCTTGAACAACCTGTTCTGATATTCATAGTTCTTTTGTCTGTCATGTGTTTCCTTTAGATTCTTCTTTATAACTTGCATCTCCTGTTCCATGTCTACCAATATGTCTGGTCCAATCAACACCCTATTAACTAAATCACTCCAACTGATGGGTGTATTGCAAATATGCCCATATAATGCCTCAAATAGACTCACAAAGATTCATGATACCCATTGTTATAAGTGAACTCTACCAATGGAAGATACTCTTCCCACTTTCGCTGCAAATGCATCACATACATCCTCAACGTGTCTTCCAATATCGTGTTGACCCTATCTATCTGTCCATCTGTCTGCAGATGATAAGTTGTACTGAAGGCAAACTATGTGAACAAACCTACAAATAACTTCATCCAAAACTTGGAAGTGAACTTTGCATCCCTGTCTAACACAATCGTCTTTGGAACACCATGAAATCTGAACACATATCTAATGAATACCTATGCTACATCACTAGCTGAGAATGTATAATTCACTGGAATGAAATGTGCAACCTTTGTCAACTTATCCATAATAACCATGTTGGAATCATACTGTCTCACTGTCCTCAAGAAACTTGTGATGAAGTCCATGGAAATGACCTCCCATTTCCACTATGGAATCACAATCAGCTGTAGTTTTCCACTTGTATGTTTACATTCTTCCTTCACACACTGACAATCAAAACACCTAGTCACAAACTCTGCTACATCCCTCTTCAAGTTCGGCGAATAATAAAATCTCTTCACTACAGTCAATGTCTTTTGTTAACCTCAGTGACCCGAACATGGTTTCACATGAAACTCCCTCAATATCATCTTCTTGAGCTCACTATTTTCCTGTCACATATATCCTATCTCTGAACCTAACCAATCCATCTGTTGTAAGGCCATAGTCCACATCCTGTGCACCTAGACCTGCACCTATTCCTGTACATGAACCTGTACCTAAACCTATACTGTCACCTGTACCTGTACCTATACTATCACTTTTACTTGTGCCTATACTCGACTACAACCTTTGGATAATCTCCATATATTTGACATCCTGTTGACCTGCTTGCAAGATCCTATCCTATAAGTTTGTCCCATAGGAGCTCATAGCTGCTAAGTGATTTACCTGTATTCGCCTACTAAGAGAATTTGCCACTTTGTTCTCTTTACCTTTGATATATATGATCTCGAAATCGAACTCACTGATCATGGCCAACCACCGAGTTTGCCTATTATTCAAATTTGGTAGGTCAAATAAATACCGCAAACCATTGTGGTCACTCATCAATGTAAACCTCCTGCCCAGTAGATAATGTCTCCACATCTTCTACACATGTATGATCGCTGCCAACTCAAGAACATGTGTGGGGTAGTTCTGTTCGTGCTCATTCAGTTTTCACGACTCATAGCATACCACCTATCCATCCTGCATAAGGACTCCACCAAGTCCTTTATTGTAAGCATATTTTCATACTACAAACTCTTTGTTCGAATCTACAATCTTTAACATTGGTGCATGTGTCAACAATTGCTTAAGCTGCTCAAAAATAGCCTCACACTCTGTCCATTCAAACTTCTTACCTTTCATCTGCAATGATGTGATAGGATAAGCAATATGTGAGAAGTTCCCGATGAACCTCCTATAATAGCTTGCCAACCCCATGAAAGATCTCACCTCATCTACATTCTTAGCAGCTACCCACTCCATGATGGCCCTTATCTTTTCTGGATCTACTATAATGCCCCTCTTGGAAACAACATGTCCCAAGTAAAGTACCTCAGTCTGAAAGAAACTACACTTGTTGAGCTTAGCATACAATTAATTCTCTCTCAACAACCTCAACACTGCTGCTAAATGCTCAGTGTGCTCTTCTTCATTTTTAGAATATACCAATATATCATCAATGAACACAATAACAAACTTATCCAAATATGAATGCAACACACTATTATTCAAGCACATAAATGTAGCTAGAGCATTAGTTAAGCCAAATGGAACTACAACAAACTCATAATGGCCATACCTGGTATGGAAAATTGTATTTTAAATGTCCTCCTCTTTGATGCATACCTGATGATATCCAGATCTCAGATCAATCTTCAAGAACACTGCTACTTCCTTCAACTGATCAAACAAGTGATCAATCCTTGGCAACAAATACATGTTCTTGATGGTTACTTTATTCAACTGCATGTAGTCAATGCATAATCTGAGAGTACCATCTTTCTTCTTCACAAAAAAGAATGGTGCACCCCATGGTGATACACTTGGCCTAATGTATCCTTTGTCCAACATTTCCTTCAACTACAACTTAAACTCTACCAACTTAGGTGTGCTCATCTTGTAAGGTGCCTTTGATGCTGGAGCTGTCCTCGGCACTAACTCAATATAAAATTCTATCTCTTTGTGAGGTGGAAACTTTGTAATGTCCTTAGGAAATACATCCTGGAATTGCTATAGAACTGAGTACCTACTCAAAACATCTGCATCCTCAACTTCCTTACCCTTGTCACTAGAAATATGCACTGCAAATAACCCGGATCCTTTTCTGTGACTACGTTTTGAATGCATAGTTGCCACCATTCTAATTGATGTGGCTTTCTTCTTACCCTGTAAGATTCTTGGTTCTCCATTATCTTCCAAGCACTCAATAGCTTTGCCATAATGATCCACCTTAGTTCTATGAAGGTACAACCAATCCATGCCCAACAACATATTGTATGATCCCATTGGTAATACATTCAAATGTGTTGCGGTAGGAAAACCATTAAAATTAAATGCACAAGCTCTTACCCAATGGTGAAATTGCTTCTTTGTACTTGTAGCCAATTGTACTAACCAAGATTTTGCATGCAATTCCTTATTCAAACTACACTTATCCACCAAGTCAGGACTAACACAGCTATAATTAGATCCAGGGTCAAACAAAATAGAAATAACTTGATCACAAATCTTACCGTCCATCTCAATGATAAATGTCTGATGGTCTTCCTGTTTGTTATCCACTGTTGCATAGATATGAGGAATGCTCTGACCAACATCACCAATAGTTTGTGCATCCTATGCACTATATATCTAAGGCCTACCACCCTGATTTTATGGACAATCTCTCCTATGATGATCTTTTCCACAAGTCCAACACTCTATAGGCTTCCAGCCTGCATCCTTGTTCTGCTCCTTAGATTGATGTCCCTGTCCTCTATCTGATGCATTAAACTTCTTAGATGGCACTACATTCTATTTATTACTTGTACCCTGAGGTCTTGCTCACTTTTTGCCCCATTTTCCTTTATTCTTTACATTACCTTTCTAGTCTGGCTTAGTCTCATATCTGCACTTCGATTGTTCATAGCAATGCCTTAACTTTCGAATGGCCTCCTCCAATGATCTAGGCTCATCGAAATCAATCCTGTCTTTGAATGCAACTAGTAATCGACTAATTAACCTTTGAATATTGGCCTTCTCCTCTGTGAGATAAGGCACATACCTCAGTAACTCCAAGAACCTGCTAGTGTACTCATCATCTGTCATCAATCCCATCTTTAGTGCATAGAATTATTTTTCTCTGTCATCAAAGTATCTCTTCGAAAAATACTTCTTCTTGAATCGTAGCTAAAACTCACTCCAAGTCAAGTCTTACTCATGAATACATTTGAAATTCTTCACATCTTACCACCAGATATCCACTTTACCTTTGAGACTCAATGTAGCTACTTTGGCTTTCATGTTCTACGAATAGTCATGAAACTTGAATAACTTCCTCATATCAAGCAACCATGCCTCTACATCCCATGGTTTCTTTATCTCTCCATCAAAATTAGGTGGCTTTTCTTTCTTGAACTCATTCGGCAATTATCCCATATCACTCCTCCTGTAAGGATGATAAGGATGATGATGATAATGCCTATCTAAATTAGAACTAGAATAGTACCTGTGTCTATCCGTCCTCCTATCTAGAGTGTCCAACATTCTACCATATCTAACCGTGTCATCTCTATCTAACCTGTGACCACCATGTGACCTACTACCATATTCCCTATTAGTTTTGTCCTCCTTCTCATAACTAATCCAACATGGTCACTGTCACTGCAAATATGAAAAACTTTGAATTATCACTACATTTACCTCTGCTAGTTTCTCCCATGCTTGCATGATTCTGTCATTATCTTCCTTACAACTCCTTGTTTCTTCCATTAAGCTTCTTAATGTATCTGCCAAATCAAAAGAGTTACCAACACCATACTTCTCATTTGATTCATAGGCAGAGTCTTTGTAGTTTACCATCTTGCTAGCCATTTGATATTTATTCCTGCAAGGTATATCATGTCAGCTAAACCAAATCATAATAATCCAACGTACCTTAGTATAGCTCGGGGAGGATACTTTGTCTGCAAAATCAACCAATCAATGTGATACATGTATAATATAATCATGTATAGAAACATAACACATAAGCATACAACCATGCAACCATCATTCTAGCTAGGGTCTAGTCATCCATGCATGACCTTAAAAAGAACACACACCACGACCTCATGCATGACAACAACCACTACATCATTGTAGAATTTACCACATGAAACATTAGCATGCATAAGCAATTTTTAACCAACCACACACATGCATAAACACATATAATCAAGCATAAACGAACAATACTTGTAACCAAACCTACAAGAGTGACGCATGTAACCAAGCATACAAGAATGTAACCAAACATACGAGACTGTAACCAAACATACAAAATGATACATGTAAGCGACATATAACAACATGTAACCAATCATACAGTCACGATGATGCACTCCACAATGACAACATCAACTTCCACATGACGACATCAGTATAGCCATGATCAACATCATGCAAATGCAAGAAGCACATAGAATGTAAGCATAAGAGACACACATGCAACTGACATGCATGCATGATCAACACACATCCCATCTAGTCTGAGGGGTGAACCATGCTCTTATACCACTCTGCAACACCCTCCTCCCACATCTACCCAAGCAACTGGCCAGCTAGGGTAAACATGCGACGATAGGCTACTATGATATCATTCGACCTCCTAAGTCATGTTAAGGAAGTGGAACTGACATAAACACACCATACAAACATTAAACATCATCATTAGGACCCTCAGGAACCAATCCAACCTTTCTACCAACTAGCACTTGGGTCCCACTAAGCTTTTGGACCACTTGACCTCTGGACGCTCTCATGCTATGGGCATGCCAGCGTCCAGGGACCTCTAGACGCTCTCACAGGCCTGCAAGCCAGCGTCCAGGGACTATTTTTCATAGTGTTGTGCCAACATCCCTGAGATTTGGGCCATATTTTTAGGCCCAGAGCTTAGGTCACTGCCCAGAATTGAATGACATCTTCATAACAGTAAAATAACAAGGAAATGATATTACAAATGCAATTACTTGAGTGAGACCTTGATTAGACCCCTACTAGCCATGGAAAGCATTTCATCAAACATATCACGACTATGTAATCTACAAGTGTAAATAATAGATTTGAGCATAGGGGTCTCATACTTAGCTGAGAATCGCTAAGAAGCATTGATGCCTCAACACATTAACTGCCATTTCATCCATTAGGTCATAGATACATTGGTCATTCATTTACAAGTAAAAACATGATGAGAGCCATACATAGCTACTGTCATAACATATATCTAACCAACATAATAGTAATAGAAATACCAATGAAATAAAAAATGGCATATGATTTGTAGGTTTTAACCCCGTACAAAAATTACCTGCATACAAATTCTAAAACACAGAAAATAAACAATGCGAGAGCATAAAACATAAAACACATATACATAGAGATTTTTCCTTTGATCCCAAAACCGGGACTACCAGCTTGATTTTTCATTATTTTCCTTTCAGTGTTACAATACATATATATACATGCCGATGCATCCAATACCATGGACCGAAAACCATCGCGTCCAAAACCATGTGTGAAAACCATGCACAAAACCATAGGTAGGTTCGCCCCACCTAATATAGGGTCCAATTTTTTTTTCCCAGGGACACTGCCCCAGACCCCGTAGAATGGGGACTAACTTCCCCCCTCAAATCCCCTGTACAGGGAAAGAATATAACGCACCCCAAAATTCCCCCACTTGTTGTTGTCTTTCCACAGGGGGCCATAGGAGAGCCTAGTCATTTATCCACCCTTGCAACGCCCATTGTTTCTCTACACCAAGAGAACTTCTCAGAGCTCACAGATTTTGTCAATGCATCTGCAGTATTCTTCAAAGTGTCCACCTTTACCAACAACACCTTTTTGTCTTCTATAATATCCGTCACAAAGTGATACGAAACAACAATGTGCTTTGTCTCTGAATGGCAAGTAGGATTCTTTGCCAAGAAAATTGCACTTTGGCTATCACAGTCTAGCCTTATAGATCTTTTTACTAACCCCATACTTGAAAACAATCTATGCAACCAAATTGATTCCTTGCTTGCATGAGTGGTTGCCATGTATTCTGCCTCTGTAGTTGATAGTGCCACTACATATTGTTTCTTACTCATCCAACTGACTGCACCTCCAAATAGGTTAAAGACATACCCACTTGTACATCTTCTCTGATCCAGATATCCAGCCCAGTCTGCATCAACAAAGCCACGAATATCCAACACTCTGTCTAATCCTGGTCTTCCTTGGTAGCACAAACCATAGTCACAAATACCTAAAAACCTGTTTCACTGCTTTCCATTGCTTCTTCCCTGGTTTTGACATACACTTGCTCAATACTCCCACTGCATGTGCAATGTCTGGTCTAGTATAAACCATCGCATACATAAGGTTACCGACTACACTTGCATATGGAACACGGGACATGTCCTCTTCCTCTCTTATGTCTTGGGACACTGTTCAACAGATATATTCACACCTACAGGAATAGGAACCTTCACCAGTTTACTATCTTGCATATTAAACCTTTGTAGTATTGTCTCGACATACTTCCTCTGGTTTAACCAGATCTTCCTCTTTTCCTGATCTCTTTTAATTTCCATGCCCAAAAGATAGTTTGCAGCACCAAGATCTTTCGTGTCGAATTTGGAGGACAATTGGGTCTTCAAATCCTCGATAATTTCTTTGTCATTTCCAACCAACAACATATCATCCACATACAAGACCAGATAAATAACACGGTCACCAATTTATTTAAAATACACACAATGATCTGCTTTTATTCTGGTGAAGCCAAGTCCCTGTATAAATGTATCAAATTTCTGATACCACATCCTTGGTGATTGTTTTAACCCATACAAAGACTTTTTTAACTTGCATACCAGTTATTTCTTACCCTTCACTGCAAAGCCTTCAAGTTGCTTCATGTAGATCTCCTCTTCCAGATCCCCGTGAAGAAATGTTGTCTTCACATCCATCTGTTCTACCTCAAAATCAAAAGCAATAGGAACAGATAAAAGTAATATAATAGAAGCTACCTTGGCAACAAGAGAAAAAATATCACCAAAATCAATTCCCGGCACTTGGGAATAACCTTTTTCTACCAATCAAGCTTTGTATTTCTCCACCTTTCCTTCTGAATTTGTCTTTTTCTTGAACACCCATTTGTTGCCAATGGGTTTCCTTCCACCCGAAAACTCCACCAGATTCCAAGCCTCATTTTTGTGCAAAGATACCATTTCATCAACCATGGCCTCTTTCCAGAGTTTTCCATCGTCTGAATCTACTTCTTCCTTCACAGTTCTGGGATCATCATCAATAATAGATAAAGAAAAATTTGAACACAAAGAAGATGGACTATACCTTTCTGGCTTCCTTCTTTCTCAAACCGATCTTCTCACACCCAAAGCTTGTGGCTCTTCATCTTCTGATTCCTCTTTTGATGTAGAGTCTGATTCTTCCTCCTTTAGCTCAGACTCTATCTTCTCAGGTTCCTTTGAAGGGACTTCATGTTTAATAACATATTTCACCTCTCTAAATACCACATCTTGGCTATACACAACCTTCCTTGTTACTGGGTTCCAAAGATTATAAACTTTTAAACCATCTTTATACCCAAAAAAAGATGCACTTTTCAGATTTACTATCCAATTGTGTTCTTTTCTCCTTTGGAGCATGTACATATGCAACACATCCAAATACCCTCAGATGTGAAAGAGAGGGTTTCTTACCAGTCCATACCTCTTGTGGAGTCTTATCCTCCAACGCTGATGAAGGTGATCTATTGACCAGGTAACATGCAGTCTCCATCGCCTCTACCCAGAATTCCTGTCTTAACCCGGCACCACTGAGCATGCTTCTTGCCCTTTCCATCAATGTCTTGTTCATTCTTTCTGCTACTCCATTTTCCTCAGGTGTGTATGGAGTAGTCATTTGCCGCGCTATACCACACTTCTTACAGAATTCTTCAAATTTCTTCTTGCAAAACTCTCCACCATTATCTGTCCTCAACACCTTTATCTTCTTCTATGTCTAGTTTTCCACCAGAGCCTTATATTCTTTAAACCTGTCAAAGACTTCAGATTTCTTCTTAAGGAAATATATCCATGTATTCCTTGAGAAGTCATGTATAAATGATACATAGTACACAGACTTATCCAGTGATGGGACCTTCACAGGTCCAAACACATCACTGTGCACAAGCTCTAATATATATTTCTCCCTCTTACCACCAGAGGGGAAACTCACCCGATTCTAATTCCCTTATACACAATTTTCACAAAAATCAAAATCCGGAGAGACATTATTCATACCTTCTACCATACCTTTACCATGAAGTATTCGAAGGCCCTTCTCTCCAATATGTCCAAGCCTTTGATGCCATAGCATGGTCTTTTCTCCAGAGACCACTAGGTTTTCTGCTTCACTTTTAGGAACCATAGAACTGTTGCACCCATCAACAAAAGTGCTACCTTGCAACTTGTACAAAGTTCCAATCCAAACTCCCCGCATCAATACCAGTGTTCCCCGAACCATCATGCAGGTATCCTTCTCGAACACTATTTTTACACCTACATCATCCAACTTGCTTACAAAAATCACATTTTTAGCTAATGCAGGAATATGCAGAACACTAAAAAGTGTTCTAATCCTTCCACCTTGAAAATTCAACTTAACTTTTCCGCGACCAACGATTCTGGACTTCCTGTCATCCCCTAAGAAGACATCACCACCATCATATTTCTCATACTCGTAGAACCACTCTCTATGGGGAGTGAAGTGAAATGATGCACCTGAGTCAATCAACCATGCCTCATGATATACATGTGTACTTGAAGAAGCCAAGTACACATCCCCACCTTCATCTGAGGTGGTTTTCGCCTCTGCAGAAGGAGCATCATCAGATCCCTTTCCTTTGTTAGGAGCTTTATATTTACAGTCCCTTTTGTAGTGCCCTTCCTTTCCGCATTTCCAGCACACCTTTATAGGTTTTCTTGGAGATTTAGATCTCCCTCTAGATTTAGATCTCCCACTCGATGACTTATTTTTGTTTTTGTTCTGGGACCTTCCTCATACAGACAAGGCATCACCATTATAGCTATTCATATTTTTCTGTCTCATCTCCTCCGTCAGTAAGGATGAGACTATTTCATCAAACTGCAAGGCAATTACATTTCTACCTATTGCAATAACCATACTATCCCACGAATCTGGTAGAGAACACAACAAACTGGTGCACTTATCTTCATCTGGAATTTTAATATCAATAGATAATAATTGACTTACCATAGTATTAAATGCATTTAGATGCTCTGTCATCGAGTCCCCATCTTTCATCCTCATGTTATATATCTTTTTCCGTAGGAACAATTTATTCACCAGAGACTTAGATTGGTACAAAGTCCCTAACTTGTCCCACAAAGAATTCATCATAGCTTCCCCTGATACATTCAAAAATACTGAATCTGAGACACACAATCGTATTGTGCTCTTTGCCTTCCAATCCAACTTCTTCCATTCTTCATCGGACACTCCCATTGGTTTAGTACTTGGATCTACCATGATCCATTGATCTTTATCTACTAACAGATCCTCCATATTGAGTTTCCATAACTCAAAATTCTGACCATTAAATTTCTTTATCTTTATCTTTCCACTGCTCACCATATTCTTTCACCACCAGAATCGATCCCGTAGATCTCCCACTGAACATGGTCTACCATAGGCCTAAGCGAAACCCCTCAGCAACAAAGGCGTCCCCTTGAAGCCAAAACAACTTTGATACCAAATGTAGGTTTTAACCCCGTACATAAATTACCTGCATACGAATTCTAAAACATAGAAAGTAAACAATGTGAGAGCATAACACATAAACACATATACACAGAGATTTTCCCTTGAATCAAAAAATCGGGACTACCAGCTTGATTTTTCATTATTTTCCTTTCAATGTTACACACCATATATATACATGGCGAAGCATCCAATACCATGGACCAAAAACCATCGCACCCAAAACCATGTACGAAAACCATGCCCAAAACCATAGGTAGGTTCGCCTCACCTAATATAGGGTCCAATTTTTTTTTTCCCTGGGGCACTGCCCCGAACCCCATGGAGGGGGGCTAACTGCCCCCCTCAAACCCCCTATACAAGGAAAGAATAACACAACCCAACATGATCCACATATAAACCAATATAATACTCATAGAAATACAAGGATAAATAACCTCATATTGATGATGAAAATTCCAAACTTGGGATGGGACTTCCATGTTCCACCTGACCATAGAATGGCTGAGCCAAATATCTCTTCAACCATTCAACCCCGTGCCATATTCCAAGCATGAATTTGGGATCTCATAGAACACATCAATAAAAAAACCATCCAGGGCTTCCAGAGGCCATCCAACTTAACCCATCAAATAGTAATTCCACCTCATAGTCGGACATCACAAAACCATCATCAGATTGGTCTCCATGCAAGACTTCCAAGGCTTCTAGAGAATTTGTTCTAACCAAGGCTTATAGAACTACTAACTCAACCCACAGTTGTCATCGGGCTTCCAAAGCGTTTGTCCAACCAGGTCTTCCACGACTAGTAACTCAACCCGCCAAGGGATTCTAGAGTGTTTTTCCAACAAGGGCTTCCAGGAAATAATAACTCAACCCAAGCTAAGGAAAAATGAGAACTAACCAAAACAAAACAAGGAAATAAATCGACAATTTCCATGGCTATCCAGGAAATGGCAAGGCTAGGAAATCCACTATTAATACATTATTGACATTATGATGCATGTGTTGTCCTTGATGGAAACTCACTTGTAACAGAACAAATATATGATGGAATAGAGATATCAGAGGTGATAGAATGATGGAACATAAATGAATCTACATGTTAGATAGAGGTGACAGAATGATGGAACAAACTAATGGGTTAAAGGTTTATAGATCAGAATCAAAAGCTTGATATGAGAAATTGTTGGTATTATGAATTAGGTGTTGTCCTTGATAGAAACCTACCTGATGAGTTGTCCTTGATGACAACCTATTTGATGAATGGACTACTTGATAAAGGCATAAATAAGACATGATAGAATGCATGACAGTTGTGTTTACAAATGTGAAAAAATGCAGGGCAATTCAGAGGAATCAGTTCAAAAGTGATGTGTGAGGTAAACTCACATTGCAATAGGTCAATTCAGAGGTAACATAGTAATGGCACAAAAGAATAGGATGATGGGACAAAGGATTATAGATCAGAATCAAGAAATTGAGGAAAGAGAATGTTTTAAGTTGTATATGTTGTTTAAACTAGTCCAAGTAGCGTATACACCCGGGTAGACATAGTAAAAGGAGCGTACACACAATTTCATAGAAGGAAAAGCGCATATGGGATGAAAATTAAGGTTAAAGAATACCAGGGGTTCCTACCATGGTATTGTCCCATAGTAATAAGCGCAAAAAATAATATTGATCCTATCAAAGTATACCATTGGCATATATATGGTTTTGACCCGAGGTATTGAAAAAGGCTAAAACTATATAAGGAGGTGAAGATCAAAGTGTGAGAGTGTGCAAGTGATGAAAATCTTATGAAGAGTTAGATCAAAAGAAAGCATGCATGTTATGGGTTATTGATTCTTTTCTTGATCTGAACTAAGTATGCACCTGAGTGTTTGAAGATGGATGAGATCTAATGTTGGATCATGATCATGAGACCTGAAATGACTTATCATTGTATTATCTGATAATGGATGGGCTAGATATGAATTCTAATGCTTGTTTTATCCTTTAAATGCTATGATTTGGGTATATCTAAAGTCTTGAATAACTGCGAAGTTATAAGTCATTATTTGCATATCTATACGCAGGTTCGGCTAGGTGAAGGTGCATATACACGTAGATTTGGCACCTCTAAGTAGCGTATGCAGGGAAGGGCTTGTTATTCAGAAATGACTGATATATCTAATCAGTGTGGTTGTTTTACTATTGTTTGTCAATGATGTCTTCATCAGATCTGAAGCAAAACAGATTGTATAAGGTGATTAAGTCTGGTTGTTGATTGATTGAGTAAGAAGGGTGATATTTTCTACTATCTATTTAGAACTCTGTAACATGACAGTAGATCTTCAGAATGTCTTTGGGTAGTACAATTTTTGGTTCAAAAGTTTTATGATTCAGTAACTTTAGAGGTATACGTAGGTTGGGTTACAGAAAATTGTAGTTTATACACGCAGGTTATCCTCATTGAAGTAGCATATACATTCTGACATATGATTTTTGGGGTTGCAGTTGGTTCTGGTTGTTGATGCAGTGTTTTGGTGAAAGTGATCTGACTGTTGAGATTGACTGCTTGTTGATAGAGGCAATTGTATTTGATGGCTGTATTGCAGTGGTGATTGATTTTGAGCTTCAATGTTACTGATGGGTCCAATATGAAAATTTGATGAAACGTAGCCTACATATTGTGTTAATGTTGAACCAGGAGTATCTAGTCTGAAAATTTATGAAACGTGGTCCGTGGAGGAAGAGTGAAAGTGATAGCCTTCTGTAAGCCAACGTCTACGTATTGGTAAACATATCATCTAGTATACGAGCTAGGGGGTTGGAGCTCCCTTCCAGTAGCAGTTGGAGAACAAGTGAAGGTTGTAGCCTTTTGTAGGTTGGCGCCTATGTACTGGTAAGCATATCAGACAGTATAAGACCCAGGGGTTGTAGCTCCCTTCTAGTAGAAGCTAGAGAACAAGACAAGGTTGTAACCTTCTGCAGATGGGTGCCTGCGTACTAGTATGAGTCTGCGATAGTACAATATTGTAAAAAAAAAATTATATAAAAAAGAAAACAGAGATGACAACAACATGTGGTTTTTTCTCGCATTGGGTTTCCACCTTAAATCCTAGCGTTCATGTGTGTTGATTATGTGTGATGGTTTATTTTGTTATTACAACACATGGTTACTGTTTATCTAACGTTTAATAAAGTACTAATGCACTAGATGACGACAAACATATGATGGATTGACTGAATCATAATTTCACTGGATATAGGCTAATTGTCTTAAGAACATTTGTGTACAGACGCAGGTTCCATTCAATAAAATCACGTATATAAATCTGAATATAAAATGTAAAAAGTTATTGATTTATAAATACCGATTCACCCCCCCCCCCCAGTATTTTTCCCAACATCCAGACATTCCTCCATGCCAGTGACAGATCATGACCAAAAATCCACATGCATATGCCATGCATGCCAAAACTAGTGAGGAAAACATACATGCAACTTGGTACCTGCAAGAAAATATCACTATAGCTGCTGATCCTGATTCCCTCTTGCACTTTCTAGCTCTTCCTTTTCCTTCTTGCTCCAAAAATCCAAGTATGTCGCACCCTCCATGAGTGCTCCAAGAAAACTCTAAGTATCCAAAAGTGTGTGAGAGAGAGACTAATGAGAGAGCTCCAACACTGAATTGACAAAAGGTTACCAACTGATCCTCATAAGCCTTTTTATGAATGAGGCCTCTATTTTATTCATTTTCCATTATTTTCCTTCAATTTCCTCCTCACATGCAACCTGTGACCTTTCACCTCCATTTTCTCCTAATTTCCATCATTTTCATAAATAAATGTGCCAAAAATGCCATTTTTCCTTTCCAAAGCCATAGCCATTGCCATTTCGAATTTCCTTAGCCATTAATCTATCACAAGTGATCCCCATCACTAGGATTTTGCCCAACATTCAACCTAGAATAAGTGTCCCATCAACCATGGTTATTATTTTTCCTTTATTAACTTTTATTACATGGAATTTTCACCAGGGTTATTACAGGTAAACTCATGATAACATAAGCCGATAGCCATGGTGTGTAAGCATGATCATCCCAAGAGAGGGGGGAGAGGTAGGTCGTCAATTTATTCTTTCATGGCATGCTTCAAGAGCATAATGGTTTGATGAGGACCTTATGTGATGCATTAGAAGAATGATTGTGGAACAAGAAACGAAGGAGATATGAAATACTAGGGACAACCACTAGGAGTTGAGGAACTTGCTTGGTTAGAACCTGTGGGACCAGGAAGAGACTATGTGTGTGGTGGAAGGTTGAAACATTGATATATACTTTCATATTGTTTAGGATAGAGAGGCTCTGCATGTTCTGGCTAGTGCTCTGGGAATTCAGTTCCCTCCACCACCCTCCAAATCCTAGGACGGCTCAAAATATTTTTCTTTGAGTCCTCCAGACTCAGTTTCTCGAGGTGAAAAACCACCAAATCTTGAGAAATTGAGGCCAGTGTTCAGGATGGAGAATACCTCTATAAAAAAAGGGTTTTTGAGCAGCAATGTGAAGGAACAAACCACTAGTATCAGAGAAACAATGAAATAAAGTAGACAGAAGCGAAATTGCAACAATATGCAGATAACAACTTTGATAGGATGTTTTATTGAGTAGGAAAGACCACCATGGCTAAAGGAAGGTCGGGATGACCCCTTTAGCTAACTCTTGGCATAACTTTGATTGCCATGAGGAATTATGAAAGGCCATTTTCAGTCTTTGTTGCTCATTTGCGTATTAGTTTTGTTTTTTGTATTATAAACTAGTTTCATCATACTTAGGGAAGTCATCTGGTTTCCCATTGACGGGAAGATGGTCATCCCTAAGACATGCACAATGCTATTCCCAGGTTATATAGGCATTTTGTTGTTTGCATATGATCAATCCAAACACTTTCCATCGAAGACTCAATATGTTTGTGCTTTATGTAAATTCTCAGTAATCTAATGAAATTTTACTTACAAAAAAACCAAAACTACAACATTATTTTGACCTAGACAACCACAACTGGTGTTTTGAGGATGAGTCTCCTCCCAACCGTAGTCTCATATGCACTATTTATTTCTATAGCTAGCCACCCTCGAGCCCTCCATATATTACTGCTCCTAGTGAATCCTTCCTATCCTAGAATTATACTACGAAAAGAATGTCTCACATCCTCCTCACCCATTAAATAGAACAATTTGTTCCAAAAATGGATGGAAATTATTCATTCACATAATCCATGTGTAATCATGCAAATTTCTATATTTTTGTCTTAAGTTTTTCTTAACTTAACTTTCTCCCATAATTTCTTATTTTATTCTTTTATTTTCTATTAACTCAACTTTTTTCATAAGTTTATTCTTACTATTTTTATAGTTTCTTTTATTTATTTATTTAATTTGAAATTCATTTTATTATTTATTATTTTATTTGTTTATTAATTATAGCTCTCACTTATTATTATTAGTAGTATTTATTTATTTAATCATATGGAGCATTAAACAACAATAACAATATCAATGATATGGTGAATTATAGGATTTGAAGTTGATCTTATTAATGCATTTTTCACTTCTCCTAATACTTTAACATTTTGACTTACCTAATAGCACAATTTGTGTAGTATATTTTTGGGGTTCCATATTCAATTTTTTCCAAACTAAATATGGCATAGAAGTTGATGATGCACTTGAATATACTAGTAAAATTATGGACATTTTTATTTGAAATTTAAAATGCTAAAAGAAAAGGGGCATGTGAACTAGATTTATCTCCAATTGAAACTGCATTAAAAATGGGTTGCTTCTTTGATGAAGAATTTTGATAATTTTTTCCCTTATGTTTAATCCTATAGAGGTTGTTTGATTTTCAAAGGTAGTTACTTCTAAGGATTTAATTAATTTCTCTCTTTGTTGAGTTAATTTGAATAACTCAATACATGCAAATGTTAGCTCTCATTTCCTTCATACATTCCACTAAATGATAATCCAAAATATCAAAACTAACCATAGACTTATTTAAATTTGAAGGTGATTTATTATTATATGAAGATTTCTTGGAACAAGATGAAACAATTGGTGATCCTAAAGTTAAAAAAAAAAATATTCTTCTACTTCTTCCTTTTCATCATCATCCATAATTCCTAATGAAATGTCCCTAGTTACATTATTGATGATTCAACTATTTCCTAAACTTCTTGTTCATTTTCATGGACCTATAATTATTCTTCCTCTTCTATTATAGGAAAGACTTTACACATATTAATTAATGCCAGACAAATTTCTCAAAATGAGTAGTTTTATATGCTCTATAGAAATTGTCTCAAGAAAATTATTCAATATGAATGTATTCAATATAATGTTGATTAATAGTAAGTGGAGTATTTATCCTAAAAGGGGGTCTGCATGTTCTCTTAAATATGGAGCTTCTGTTAAGCTTTTTTCTTTTTAAATTTGTAATATAATTTGAGAGTTTTTTAACTATTCTTTGAAGAATGTCCATATCAACACCTTATTTATCTTTTCTTTCCTCTATTATTTTTGTTATCACTTGTTTCCTAACCAAAATAAAAGTTTTATTTTCCTTAATTGCTTATTTTCCTATTATACTCATCATTTTTTTTTCAAAGTTTAGAATTTCTTGAAAATTATCAGTTAAAGAAGTTTTATCGACTCTCTTAACTAAAATGACAATGGACGATGGAGGAGTAGTAGTATAAAATTCAATGATTATGTTATCTATATCTTGGAATCTATAGGCACTTTGTTCATTGGTGTTAAAAAACATTTATTAAATTTTATAAATTTTTTTTCTTTTGGATTCATCTTAATTCTATATCTAATTCCAACACTAATATTATTAGAGATTTATCCTCTCCATTTTTTTTAAATGATGATTCAAAATCATCCCAATTAGTTATATATCCCTACGATAAAGTAAAATACCATGTACAATCCTTTCCTTCAAAAGTATAAGGAAATATTCTATATATTATATCCTCATGTTAAATATTTATTAGCTAAAGTGCAAGCATAAATTTGTTTATATGATCTTATAGTGAATCCCAATTATTTGGATCAGATTTTGGAAGAATTATTTCTAGGTGTTTAGGTAAATCATGTTAAAAACTTGGTACATCTACAATTTCATGTGTCAACTATGGTTTTCTAGGATTAATCTAATCTCCATCCATTTTTCTAGGTGGAGAATGCTTAGGAATTCCTTGAAAAGATCATGATTTAGATCGATTCTATGGAAGATCCTAGAGGAAATATGGAGGAATTTCTAGGGGAGATGGAGGTTTATCATAACCAACTTGAGATTCAACACTAATGTTTGACCAATTAGATATAGGATTCATCCTAGAGGAATATTGAATATCATTTGATTCCTCTCTCTAAAATATTTTACCTCACCAATACGCATATTGATTATTTACTCGATGAATTATCTCAACATTTTGACAAAATTTAATGTAATGTTGGAAATTAAAAGGTAATTATCAAAATCCAACCCTCGTTTTTTAACTAGGAGTCTTGACATTTGTCAGACTTGTGACAATATGTTGTCGCAATATATTGTCCCAAATCTGACACAATTAATCATGGTTTAGAATTGCGATGAACTTTGTGACACCAACTTAACAAATAAATAAATTAATTAATTAATTAATAGGTGATCAATAATTGTATTAATGATTAGGAACTATCTTGTCAACAAATGTAATATATATATATATATATATATATAGTCAACAAATGTAATATATATATATATATATATATATATATATATAAAGCACTGTTGTTAACTTTTCAAGTTTCTTTCTCTTGGTTATTTCTACAATATTTTCAAAAACATTATTGTGATGTCTCGAGACTATTACAAGGATACTAAGATTGATCCATTGAACAAAACTTTATCACTTGGAAGGGGATGTCAAGCCCTAGTCATTGGGTTTCATTTATAGGCTAAATGATTCCTTAGAAAGGGGTTTTTATTTTGTTTCATGACATAATGTACTATATATATTTGTATATCAAATAGAGTTTTTGACAATTTATAAGTTGTACGTGTGATAGTTGTGTGGATATTTTTAAGTTGTTTTAAAATAATTTTGTTCTATTTGTTAGTTTTAGATCTAGTTCTCGATCAAAATAGAACATCAATTCTTTTCAATTATCATTGCACCTACAACTATGTAATTATTCATTGGTACATATGTTATTATATGTAAATCATTTCATTGTTGAATAATTAATATCTAAGTTATCATAACGTTTGAATTAGCATCAAAATTGATTATCATAGTAGTTACAGTTGAAATCCCCTCAAGTTGAATGAAGATTTTCCACTTGTATTCTCTATATGTCAAAAATGCACATGCATTATGGAAATACTTTTTTTTTTTCCTATTATGTCATGTATTACTTTATTTGGTTTGTAGAAATACATTTACATTTGTGAATTTGGTTAATGACTATATGTTGATATTGTATTTACATTGCGTCATTACTTTCTATTGCAATAATAGTTAATTACAATGACATATAAGATTACTCCATAAAATAGAAGGAGGCTTGCTAAGTTATTTCTTGCATTAAAGGAAAAGGTGATAGGAAAGGTTATTTCCCTTGCATGAAAATTAAGGGCCTTAATAGAAGACAACTTTTAATAACAACAATTGAAAAATATTGAAGACAATTTGGGCATGTTGAAGAGGGGTTATGAATATTTCCCATTGGTAAGTTGATATATATATATATTTCATTGTGTTCATAATTTTTTTAATGCTTTAATATTTGTTACATACACTTTAATTTTGTTTGATTCCAATTTGTGATTATAAATTCAAGACCTCCTAAGTGGGAACATGGGAATGTGCCAAGTAGTATTAAAATTCATGATGTACATGTTGAGGAAGAATATAGATCAAATATTGATATCAACTTAGTCCTATGGAAGAAGATGGCATTGATAATACAATTGAGAATGATGGTATAAATAGATTGATCTAGGACACCTTTGCTCTAATGGTTGACAATTTTGAGGATATTCATGATGCACCTTTGATTTAGTTGTTACAACAACTCCTTTTAAGAACGCCCAAGGACAAATATTCTCTCTACTATATTGTTGTTGGTGAACTGGAAAGTATTGAATGGTTTGTAAAAAACTTGTCTCACACAAATCTCAAGGTATGTAATATAAATCATCACATATACATAAAGGTCTACTTTTGTACTTTTAGCCCTTTTTTGTAATAGTGTCAACGAATATCTAAATTAATTAATTAGTGTTATTTACCCTAACTAGTTATTTTGTATGTTGTAGATAGTTAGGTAATTTTCTATTACTATTGTCAAATAATTTACCTCGCACTTACCAAGAATTGTTTGCCATTATTAAAGAGATTGGAATGAAGTATCATGATATTGATGCATGTCCTAATGATCATATTACATATTATGGAAAATATGCATAGATGCCGAACCAATCAATTAACTAAAAAGGTGATGTAAGTTATTTCGTCATATTTCCATAATTCCACATTTGTAACAACTATTCAGGTGCCAAAGCATAGCACAAGTTATGGATTTCCATGCATGGAAAATAATTGAAGGTGGTGTTCTTTGAATGCTTGCATATGGTTCTACATTTAGGAACATCGAAGAAAGATGACCAATTTTTAAAGAAGAACCTCGTAATATTGGGATTTTATTGGCAACTGACGATGACAATCCATTTGGAGAGCCTATCTTTGTTATAAACAATAACCTCATTTTAAGGTGTCAATAAAGATCGAGCACACACTGTTGGTAATGATTTCTCTAGGTATTCATTTACAATAAATTTTTGAACATGCGTAACAAATTCAATTTGCATTGTTCATTACATCATTTCTTATAATATATATACAAAGTAGCAATTATGAGTATTTTGAATCAAGTAGGTGAGTACCAAGTTGAAGATATGAATGTATATATTCAGCCTCTTCTCAACAAGCTTCTAAAGTTATGGGTTGGCATCACTATGTACAACATCTCTAAACCAATAGGGAAAAATTGAATTCCAATTCCATGGAATATTACATGGACAATTGATGATTCCCTAGGCTAACACATTTTTGTGGTATGTAATGTACTTATTGTTAGTCATTTTCAAGAACACTACTTCACTATAACAATACCGTTGTAATAGGGGTGTTGCAATAACACCACAAGGGTGTAATAAGAATGTTGTACATGGGTGTTGTAACAATGCTACAAGGGTGTAACAAACATAACTGTATAGGGGTGTGCTATCAACATTATACATGGGTGTTATAACAATGCTACAAGGATGTTGCAAGAATGTAAAAAAAATAATGTATGTGTCGGCCGGATAAGTCGTTCTTGTGGAAAAGACCGACCTCCCTAGTATCTAATGATATCTAGCGACAAGAAAACCAAACAAATTCTATCTTTCTCTAAATATGCGATTTATAGATAAAGGCAAACAAGTGTTTTAGGCCTACCTTGGGTCCAATGCAAGTTTGTGGAAGCCACGCTCTGTTGATCCAAATGAGCTCCCTTGTAAAGAATCTGCAAACACAAACAAGCACACACATTAAATAGCACCTAAAAATCCAATATAATAAAGCATATTTATCATGATGATCAAGGAATTCATGAAACAAACTATATAAGACAATTTGTTGAGAAAAATGAATCTGATTGTATTAACTTTAATCGAAGAAGAACTTTACAACCTTGGTGCCTTGATGCTGTACAAGCTCCTCCCAGGGTCCAGCAAGAATCTCCTCTACTTTGACAAGTTTCACTCTCTTCCCAATGAAGCCAAAAGGTATGTAATCTCTCCTCTCAAGCTTAACTAGGAAGTCTCAATTCCAACAGCATTTACCCTAAAAAATGTTCAGCTTCTAACCTCCCTAGCAACCAGCCCAATGCCTTAATTTATAGTGCAATGGAGGGAAGTTACTAGGTCCACCTTCAAAGGGATAAAGCCATCCTTCAAAGGGATAAGCTCCTCTCATCAAGGGATTAGCTCCTTTAGTTTTGGGATGCATGAACCACCTAGGAGTGAACCATCCATGTCAAGATTCCTTCTAGAATCATCCAGAATTAACCACAAGTGAGTTTTTAAGAATAAACTTGCACCTTTTTGACTTTCACAGGGGTCCGCACCCACTCCTTTAGAGACAGAGCGGGCAGGTATGCAGCTAACATGAACAAGGGGTGCGAGACCACAGGCAATAGTAAGAGAAAGTGCGAAACCCGAGCTTTATTGATTTTCAAGGTCTTTCTCTCATTTCTAAAGCTTGACATGAAGAGCTGAGGTTTGAGACTTGCTAAGGAGGACAGTATGAATGATGATAGACCCATACTGACTGCAAATAGTCATGGTGACAATATTTTGTGTCACAGATTGCCCCCTAAAGTGCGAAGTCTGTAGTAGATTGGGATTTCATTTATCATCTAAGAAGAGTGAATTACTTTATCATTTCGAGGATCATCTTGTGGAGAGCCCGGTTGGAACCTGTAAAAACATTCAATAAAAAATATATATATGAGATCATATCATCGCTGAGGTAGGCATTCCCATACTCAGATCAAAACTGACTAGAAAACTAACTACTGCTCTGATATAGGAATGATATTGTAATACATCATAAGTATAGACACATGTAAACACAGTATGGACGCAGCCATCTGTTTATGAATAGTCAAATGTATAATGAATACAAAATTCCTCACAGCCTGGATGGTGGAAACTAGATCCAAGGTCTTGATTTCTACTTCCCGAAATAGTACGATTCTATCCATGTGAATGAATGTGTCGAAGTCGAACATGGTAGAAACCACTTGATTACCAATCAATGATGTAAACTGTTAACAAGTGTGAGAGAAACCACTAGTAATGTCAATGGCTCTCAAAGTACTCAGTACAATCCATGAGATGTGAATAGATGTGTTGATGTCGAACATGTCATGGAATCCTTTGATCGAAGGTCAATGATGCAACCTATCGTCGAAGGCGAGAAACCTGCCATTGAGGCATACAGATCCCAAGGTATTGACGATTTCTAGATCATCTTTCTAGATAATGAGCTGAAGTCGATAGAAAGCGATCCGTCATAAGCAAGCCCACAACACAAAATCATAGATCAAGTTTGAAGAAATCTAGTTGCAAGGACTGACTCAGGGATGGTCAAGATGGATGACAAATATTTTGAAGATGAATGGCTTATTTGCAATGACCTCTTGAACACATAACGACACAACAAATGGTTTGGTGACAATTGACCCAAAGTTAATACCCAAAAACCGGCTGAAGACTTTCAATATGGTTTGATCAACTGTTAGGCAAAGGATTTCCCAACCCAGGTGAATAAAAAGTGTCGTGTTCAAGAGTGGTTACAAAGTATGACAAACAAGCTCATTTTTCTCTCTTTTCCCCCACCATTTCTGGCAAGTACCTCTTTATTTTTAACAAGCTTGAGGAGGATAACATTTGCTTGATTATAAGCTCATCCTTCGGATGAGTCCAACTTAGTTTAAATTCGAACCCTAAGAAGGAGTGGTCCATTCCTGTTTGTAATTGAACAGGTCCTTTACTGTTAAATTTTAACAAGTCCAGTATAGGAGAAACTCGACGTTTTTCAATTTTAGAGAGTCTGAAAAAACTTAAGAAGACTCCATGGTTGTTCTTTTTCGTAAATTTGTGTCTCCCAAGCCCGAAAAAGTATAAAATAATACTTGAGAGAACCGCTTGATCATTACGACCAAGGAGTACTTTTCATATTTAGTGCCTCTGATCCGAAAAAGTAAAAAAGCGATCAATGACACGTTGTTTTTATGGTTAGGAAAGGGCTGTAAGTGGACCGTCTTTTTAGTTCCGTTTTAACGAGCTTAAAAAGAAAAACTCGACAATATTTTCATGTTTTAGGAGTCATAAAAGAGCTTAAAGGTGACTCTAATCTTTTTTGTCGAAAATGACCAATTTTGCTTGAAAAATCCGTTATCCTACACAAAAATTCAAACATTACTCATACCTGTTTAAAATGGATAAAAATGCTTCAAAAGTTACCTCTTTAAAGTGAAAAATAAACAAATTAAAAACTCCTTTATTCAAAAAAGCTTATAAAAAGGGCTTTTGTAAATTCTTTTTTATCATTTGACTTCAGAGTGAGAAAAGAGATCTTTTGGTCAGAAACTTCCCGTGAAGATTGCGGAAAATCTGTTGGTTTGAATCAAACGACGTCTCCTCCAGGTAATCCACATCATCATACTCTTTCATTTTATCCGTTTGAAAATTGTTTTTAGGGCTTTATTTCGTTTTTTAGGAAATTTCTAGGTTAAAAACCCGTGCGCGGGGGTCCGCAGGCATAGCATAGGAAACCTGTGGACCCTGACTTTTTCGTAAAAGGAAAAATGTCAGGGGTCCGCACCTGCCGTGAAGGAAAAGTGTGGACCCACGCACTGTCTCTAACAGAGAGGGTGCGGTCCCCACATCAAAGGTTTTTAAACCTAAATTTTTCAAATTCCACCCAAAAATTTTGATTTTAGATATTCTAATCCACCTTTTATTGAATGTAGGGTATACATCATGTTTGATTGGCGGGAACAGGAGCACGAGGATGTGGATCTTGCCGTGATTAATCATCAACCTTCGATTGATGCATTGAAGGCATGTGGTTTATACAAATTCTGGGCCATACCTGGCATGAGGGCCCAGGTGGACTTTTTGCAGTGGCTGGTAGACAGGTGGAATATACAGGACTAGTGCTTCTTTATAGGTGGCCACCAGCTCGAAATGGAGCCGGAAGACATTTACTTTCTAACTGGTTTGCCTAAGAGAGGTGAACATTTGACTCTATTCGGGACTAGGCCAGGTGGCCAGTCTATCAATAGCCTCCGGCTAGAGTTTTGTAACGACCAAACTAGAGACAAAGGGATAGATATCAAAACCATATCCCGTCCTGAGCTCAAAGTGATTGCATTTACTGTTACCAGGCTCTACGGAAGCGCAGCACTACATGTAGCCACTGGATCCCAAATGTGGATGGCAGTAGACTGCTTTCGAGGCACCATCTTCAACTGGTGTGAGGCTGTGTTGGATAATATGAAATGCCAACTGATTAGAGCAAAGAACGGACAAATGAAGACCTTTGGATATGGTGCTTTAGTTGTGAGCTTTGGTCTAGAGAGGGTCCCAATGCTGGTCCCACAGCATCTTACCGTTGGAGCTGGACTTCCCCGAGAGCCCAAACTGATGCATTGGGTTGCAGTTATGGCCCGTCATCCTGAGGAGGGAACAGAAGTCGTTCAATTTACTCCTGAGTATTTTGTATTCCTCTAAGTTACCGAGCAGATTCATTATCCTTATAACCAAAGGAGAAGGACCAAAGTCAATAAGATGCTCGTTCCTGGAGAGCCTTATACACTTTTGAATTACCACCATTGTGTCACCGACATCAATTAGTTTCGTAATGCCTTTGGAGATATTGATCGTCGAGCCTTGCCATAGTGACAGTGCTTCAGCGTGATTGTTCGAGACTTTCCCCAGTCCTCAGACATACTTTGTTTCAGTTTTTCTTCGAGGTCATATAGCACCCCTCTCGCTCCCGCCTCCCCGGAAATTTTAGTTTTCACATTATTATATAAGATAAATCTAAGTTTTTAAAGTGTAACACAAATCTTTTCTTTGTAATCCGAATATTATATATTCTCATTATTACTTTATATATTTTATCATGTCAATATAATCAAATTCCAACGTGAATAATGTACATATAAATGTCTACTCTATTATTACATAATAACATATTTTGGAAAATAAACATGAATAATAACATTCTCATTTATAACAACAATAAATGTAAATAAGATACGTGTAAATTTTTATTTTATATTGTAATATATTTATTGATAAAAGGTAATTTTAACTAATGGATTTTCGAACCATATGAATACAAATTAGATTTTCTTCCCTTTTTTCATACATATAATTTTTTTATATGAGATAAATAAAAAATTTAAATTTTACTTCACATGCTTATTTATATGCCCTATTACATATTAACATTTTCTCTAACACTTTGATATTCTTTTTTTTTAAACACTAGGATTCCTTTCACATGAAAAAGATGAATCTAAAAATCAAAAATACATATAAATTTGTTTTCTATTTGCTATTAGATGTTAAAGTAATGTAAAATTGTAGGTGTCTTTGAGGCATTATCAAATCAAACATGCACTACAAAGTTTTCCACTATATTAAATGTATTACCTATATTTAAACTAAGCCGCGGAGACTAGGTACATGGTAGCTAGTACCGACCACTTAGTTTAAATATACCTATATTAAAGTAAAGAACAATAAAGAACTATAATTGCATATACCTCATCTTGCAACATAAATGCAATTCCATTTAGGCAAAAGATGGTAACAGTCTTTGATGCATTTATTATTTATTATCTTTGTTCTTATATGCTTAATTGATGTTAGTAGATAAACTATTTTAATAAAGATGTGCTCAAGCGATGCACTTGTCCCTAAAGTAAAAAAATTAAAGACATAAAGATTACATCGATAGTTTATATTCCATTATCTTTAAAGTTCATAAACCTACTCAAAGTGTCAACCACAATGGAAAATTATTTGTAACCTTAGTATGAGGTTAAAACTTCTTGAAAATATATTTTCCCTAAGTCAATTCAATAAAATGTTTTGGTAGTAATAATAATAATATTTAATAAAATCTGGTTAAATATTAACTACTAACACTGTAAACATGTGTCTGTAAATTAAAAAAAAAATGATGATGTGAAATAAATGTAAGACAATTATTTATTAAAAAATATCTCAAAATAAGAAGTGAGATTTACTTAAAGGGAAGAAAAGTCATTAAAACTAAGAAATAAAATTGAACCAAACTTTTTATAGGTAACATACAACAAAACTCTATGTTAACTTATTTCTAGAGTCTCGAGACCATTGTTACTATTATATTATTTGTAGTTTCTCTTATAGAAAAAAGAGACTTTTTGTAATGTTCTTCCAAAAATAATATGTTAGAGTTACAAACCAAACAAAAATTAATTAGAAAATACTATGATGTTATTAATTAATATAATTCAATATTGAATGCTCAATTGAACGATTGAGCTTGGTTCAGGAGAAAGAACTGGTAATAGGATCCATGTTGGTGACGAATTCCAAGTCCTAGGCCCAGTTGAATAATTGGTGGTTGATATTTAACCTACAGTTCACGAATTTGACATATATGTTCAGTTTATTATACGATGGTTAGTTCTAGTCTCTCCAGGCAGGAAGGTCAAAGAAACTATGGCAGGTTGTTAACCTAACCTTTCTCTTTGCTAATTCTCCGTATAAAAGACTTGGGACTAAGTTAAGTATCCAAATACACTTATCCAGAATGATAACAATTAATTACTCATGTTACTTATACAATCACTTGTTGGGTGCAAAATAACTGCTATATTGATGCTTGAATCTTGAATGCATATGGGAGCTCTTTGACTAATATCAACACCTTCAAGAAAGAAATATCAAATTTTTCAATATGTTCAAATGAAAAACATAAAATGCATCAATACTCAATAAGATAATCATGCTTACAATTTGTATAAGAAAATAACGTAATACTACATCCCAGAATAATTAATTACTCATGCTAATTATACAATCGCTTGTTGAGTGAAAAGTAATTGGTATCTTAATGCTTGGAAGCTAATGTATTATCCAAAGGATATTCTCTGCAGAAAATGTAAACATGCATAAGTAAGAAAGTACTAGAAGATTTCTTCAACGAGAAGTTGTTGCTAGCTCATTTGACGTTATTGACTGAAATTGAATCTCACTTTCAGATAAAATGTTGTCATTACTATTTTTATGGTGCATCGTATTTGGATGCACGAACACTACAATGAAAAGATTCTTCAATAGGAACTTGTTCATGGTGGCATTCGTGTATTGAAATAAGATGGACCCTAGCTCAATTGGTGTGTGAGAAAAATTGGACTTCGTGACCAACTTGGCTAGACACATAACCACAATCTATGTAACACCCCTCCCTTGTGTGCTAAATTATTGTAAACCTAAGTTGAGTTAAAGCTAGGTGTGATATCCTCCCTTGTGTGTTAAATGATTGTAAACCTAAGCTGAGGAAAGCTAGGTGTGATACCCTCCTTTGTGGGTTAAACTATTCTAAACCTAAGATGAGGAAAGCTAGGTGATATGTAATATGAAAATCAAATGTGTTATTAAATAAATTAATAAAATAAATCACTTGGAGGGTGGAGCACCAAGAGAGAGGAGATTCTTGCCAAATCCCATTGAGGAATGGGATAGAGATGAATCTTTCATGATAAAGATTCTAGATGTGATTCTAGATAAGCTTGGATGGATTGGATATCCATCGAATGGATGAGAGATAAATATCCATCGGACATAAAAGCTTTGCAGAAGATAAAGGCAAGCTTTTATGAGGAAAAACCTCGTGGGAGATAAAGACGAGCTTTCCCGAAAAAGACCTAGGAAAATGGAAAAATCCATAAAATCAGGACACCGCTAATGGAAACTAAATCATGAAAGAGGATATTAAATACCTAGTGCATTGACCAATTGAGAACAGTTGATCCTTGGCAAGAACCTTAGCTCGGGAGGAATCAGAGGTGATTCATGGTTGGGTGGTGGTGCTCTGCTCTCCAAGTGATGTTTTAGTTGGCGTCACATGTGTGGAATGTTTTGTATGATGATTCTTACTCTCTCTGTGTGTTATATTTCCAGTTTTCTTATGAGAAGATTTCTTAAGTCTCTGTTATAGTTCCATTTTGTTTATGAGAAGAGTTCTTAAGTTTCTTCTCCATGAGAATGTTTGAGTGAATTACATATGCTTATGTATTAATAGATTTAATGGTGTTTCCCTCTAATCTGATGAGATTCACTTGCATGGTATGTGTTTTATGTTAATCCTTACTTGTTATGAGGTTAAATCATTTAGATCAGATATAATGATGGTTGAATTTATCTCTATTATGGGAATGATGGATTTTCTTATGCATGTTGCATTCCAGTGTGAAGTTAATTGTAGAAGCATATTCAATGGGTAACAGTTCTAGTACCCATTCATGGTAGAATTTGCACGTGATAATTATTCATAAATAGATTACCTGTGTTAATGTTTTTTCTTATGAGAATGATTGTAGTTTTATATATGTGACTCCTTTTACATTCAAGAGCAGAGTTAATAGCAGAAGCATAGTATGTAGTTGTAAATTAATATCCATTAATGCTTGCAAGATTTATTTCATAGTTTTGATGGTTGCATGTCATGATTCGTTTCCCTTTCTCCAAGTTGAGATTAAGCTTAAGGGCTAATCTAAAGAGTGTGAAATATGGTTCATTATCTTGCTGGTATTCAGTAGCTAAGATTTTGAGTATAGTTGCCTGGATGATTACTGTGCATGTAATGATTGGTTAACTCCACCTGTGAGTCCATTGAAATTTAACTATAAATAAAAGAAATTTTTAATTAATGGAGCCTAGTAGCTATTTTTCCATGGTATGCCCAAAGGGGTGCATTACAAATGGTATCAGAGCATCAAGTTCAAACCTTGTGGCCTATGGGCCAATACACCTCCATAGGGTATGGAAAAAAAAATCAATCCCTATTTTCCCTCCCCACCACAAAGTCTACTAAAGGGTCCAGGTATAAGTGTTAAATATGGGTTATTTAGGATTTAAAACTAAATATTAAAAATGTTCTAGCACATATGCTCAGATGAGATATTTATGTTGACATTGGAAACAATAACATACATATATATATATATATATATATATATATATATATATATATATATATATATATATATATATATATATATACTGAACTATTAAAGGATGACCATTTAGGGAAGAATGAAACCCTTCAATGCCTCACCAAACGAACATGTTTGTTGGACGGATCACTCATCTCACTTAAGGTGCGTCTCTGCTAACAAACCATGTACGAGGAAAGCATCAAGAGTAATAGAGTTCCTTAAACGTGATCCATATATCAAGCCATCTATTGATTAACGAAGATAGGTAGTTTCGACACATGTCACAGTGTCGAATATCTATTTAATTGGTTATGGTTACTGTACAATTAATAACCAATTCTAAAACGTGTTGAGAAGAAAGGTTTCTTTTGTAAAAGTGTTGATATGATTTCGATGGGGAGTCTCCATCAGTGGAGAAGTCGTGTTCTTACAATTAGAGTATGCACGGGGAGAGTTCTAAATCGAGGCAGAGGAATGACGTTTCTACGAATGGCCAGAAGCTAACCATATGTTGTTTCGGGGAAAGCTCTGACGTGTACTCCTCCCTGTGGCTCAACATTGGACACACGGGTGTGATGTTTAATCATCATGCGTTGTTTTTCTTCTTTTTTTGGTACGAACGTTGGGTTGAGTGGTTGTTTTATGGTTACTCCTAAGCAACAACACCTTCCCAATCTAAGGATCAGAGAAAAGGTCGCCATATTGTTGCTTCTTCTTTTTGAAACAACTGACTTTTGGTTTCTTATCACAAAATGAGTCCCAAAAGCAAATAAACAACACTTTTTAAAGCATAAAAATACAACAGACGTATTGATCACTACATGAGGGCAGATACACTTACCTCAAAAATGCTCAGAGAATGGGAAGAAATCATCAACGCCGATAAAGAAGGTGTAAATCAAAAGTTCGGCTATTGTTGTTTCCACTGCGCCACAGACAGTGATGGATAAGAGTTACCATCAACGTGTCGATAAGGATGTGTTTGGAATGATTTTTGAAGGATCCCCGAAAAGTTGTAGTGTTGTTCCTGGACTAGACTGTTGTTTTGTTTTTCTTAAAAAAAACAAAACAAAAAAAACGCGCTGCTTATCACAATGTACGCTCAAAAGAAAAATGATAGTGGAAAGTACCTATCCGCTAGCATTATGATGATGATTATCCTCATCATCACTTGTATTCGGATTAAGATGTCCATACATCGTTACCTTATCCCTGAGTTATGAAAGGATAAGAGCAAGAAGAAAAGCCTGGAGATAAGGTTTATCTAAACTTTAACTACGTGCTCCTTTCTTAGATAGGCAATTAAAACTCATAGTTTGAAGGAAGGAGGGATCGCAGTTGGCCAAAAAACCAACGATATTGTTCCATGAAAGATCACCAAGAAAACCGTAGTTGTTGTTTCCTTGGGTGATTGAAAGTACCGAGCTGATGGGTTGAAGGCGATAAGGTTGAGATGACGATAATCATCATCATCATATATTGATCCTTGTGATAATGTTTATCCTCACAGTCAAGCAAGTGTTTCACACTCCTATGCGTTAGAGCTGTGCATAAATAACCCAGCTCAGTCTTTAGACAAGATGTCTTGTTCTTAAGTCGTTAGAGTCGATTTTGATGGTTGTAGAAGGATGCCGCTCAGGGAGTAAGTGTAAAATAAGGAGGATCATGCCTTAGTTCTATAAGTATTCTTTCTTTTGTATCCTAATAATTTTATGAGGATTGAATCGACGACGTTGACAAAAATTCACTAGGGTGTGGTGAGATCATGAGATCTGAACGGGTATGGATGGTTACAAGATTTGAGTGACGAAGGTAGGATCTCTGTTAATAAACGACGACTCAACGTAAAGTAAGACACTTCTGCGTATATTCAAAATTTCTTTGAACAAACTCGTTGAGAAATTGCGTATAGAGCTATTGAACCAGTGTTATCCCTTGCCTCAGCATCTACACCCCTTTGCTCTGGCCATTATTTTTTTTATGAAACATATCTGCAGTATTTAACCACAATGTTTTGACAGTTGGAACTGATCCGATACGTGCAGCGGAGTGCTCCCATCACCATGTTGTGAGTTATTTTGGGGAATTTGCATTAGCATCTTAGATATAAATCCCGGCAAAACGTTTTATGTATGGGTTGTATATTTTCCAAACAGTCGGCGCTAGCCCACGAAAAGGCCCGTTCAAATTACAAATGCTTCTGTCCAGAAGATCAAGAATGTTAAGTCTCCAACAGAATTGGAGAGGGGAAAGAGGTAACCGAACAGAGGAGTATGTGCATGTTTTACGACCGTCTATGGCACTACTTTAAATTATTATGTATTATATACCATTTGAATTATCATATGTAGTATATATAATTATGTCCAAGATGGTGTAAAGGTATTGGCTAATAGAACAACACAATACAATAGTACCGTGAAAATATATAGGAGTAAAAGTTGTGTAAACCAGTTAAAATTATGACCAATTACTAAGACACCATTCTATTGATTATTTAAAACTGTTCATTCTCTTTGATTATATACGAAGCTACGTAATCATGGATTAATTATTGCAGTAATCTTGGAATTAATGACCTTGAAATGGTGTTGAGATCCCTATGGTTTGGAATCGCATGGATGGTTTGATTCGATGTGACATAACACGTTGTTGTTATGTGAGATCTGTGACTAATATGCCACACTTGCATTTGGTTTACCTCCTCTACCTGCCAACATTCCACCATTTCGGCATTGCAACATGTTCTCATTGCTTACACAGGTGCTATTTTTTAATATTGGTGGAGGGCACCCTTTTTTTCTGTCTGCCTGAAACAATGTACACATTAAACTTATAAATATCTACCACGAAAAAAAACACTGCTTTATAAGCAAGGATGAAACTTAACACCAGATCATACAGATTTTAATAAGTTCAGTTATCTGGGATCAAAAACAAAAAGAAGAAGAATTCCTCGTTCTCTGTGTTGTTCTATAAATTTCTTATTATGTTGTAACAACGTTATGATCACAATTTTATTAATTATACGGTTGTAAAACTATTGTTGAACAACCTTGTGATTGTTTAATTGTATATCGCAGTTGTTGAGGTACGTGCAACATAAATTGAAACTTTTTGGCAAACTTGGAAAACCTACATGGAAAAAAAAAATAGTTTGCATGAGATTATGATAATAACTGCTCATTTGGAATTGCATAGAAGAGTTAAACCCTATATATAGTGATTTTTGTTATATGAGAAGAAGAAGAAAAAAATCTTCTCTTTTCCTGCAATTCTAGTTTATTGTGTTGGGTTGATTTTTTAATGAAATTCTCCAAATTAGTCTTGAGCATGTGGAGATTATTGTTTCAGAAGTGAAGGTAAAACACCTATATATGTATGATAACAACTAGATGTACAAAAAAAAAAAAAAACTTGAGTAAAATTGATATTATGTTTTAAAGGAATAATGAGGAGGGATTAGAAAGGTTCTGGTTAAACCTCTAACACAAATTCTACCCAAAACATGACATCCATAAGAGGTACCAGTTGATGAGACGTATGGAAAACTATTGGAAAGAAATAAAATTGATTATTCCAATAGGTAAAAATTTAAATAGGGATTAGTGAATAAGGACAAATCATGAATGGTACAATTACTATAGAGATGCATGGTTAAATAAAATCCTTACTACTTGAAAGTAGGATTATGTAATAGCGAAAGTCCATGGTTGTATCATTATGTTATGATGCATATACCCATGCATTGTCATGAATTGTTTTGTATGTGGTACCATAGTCTGGTTGAGTAGTCATTCATATACACATGTTTTGAAGAGAATCATGCTTAATATCCATGCATAGTATATGAATCTTCCATGCAAGCACTTCCTGATGAATTCTTGTATTGGTCTTGAATTCGTTAATCAACCTTATGGTCTCTTACATGTTGAAAGAGAGTGGAAGTCATGATACAACAACCACGAAGCTGATTAGGCACCCCAATGTCTATTAAGGGGGAGTATGTTCTGTAGAAGGAAAGAACGTGGTGGACCTAATGATTTTATTAGTAACATAGTGTAAAGTTATTGTTGTGGTTTGTTGCTTGGATATTGGCCATAGTTGTGTTGTGCAAGGATTGATGGTTGGTAGAATCAATATTAATGCTGCTAAATTTGGGGTAAGATCAATAACAAGTAATGCATATGGAAGGAAAATATGATTACTTACGTAGCACACTTACATATGTTGCCTTCATCACACTTTCTCATAAAATTAGACCATGATAAACCAGAAAAGAAATTACCATGCTTATTAGAGAATAGGTAATAATTAATTCTGGTCAAAGATTAAACTATGGTCATCAGGTTATAAAAACAAATTATGAATGGTATAATTATCCCACCTAAATAAGGAAGAAAAAGTTAAACCTTGGTAAGGTAACAGGTTCTTAAGTAAAAATCCAAAGGGAAATTATATACCTCATGAGAGTTTGGGTGGGAAATAAGAGGGTTCTACCCTAAGTATTATACCATGGTAAAGGGTTCCATGAAATATTGTTGAGATTATGAGGATATGCTATAGTATAAGACTGTGTAATTGTACAAATTGTCTTTCAATTTAATCCTTGAATTATGCATCTATACACAATACATTTAGAATGTGATTTGTGCTTCGGTTGGAATGTGTGATTAAGGGAACCTAACTTAAATAGGTTATTATATACCATGACATATGCATCTTTCATTGGATATGCATAGTGGGACTTATAAGTATCCTTAAGTATAACAATACAATACAAAAAAAAACATGGTAATTAACAAGAAGCACAAATTATATGTTATGGATCACTGGGTCAATTAAATGGTATCCAACAATCTATTTAAATAGACTAATGTCGTACCAATTGAAATATATACTTAGTACCAAGCAATTTTTTGAGGTTCCTTTGTTGGATTAAATTTGGTTTGAGTTTGTCTAGTCAGTCTTTGAGTCATTTTAAGTCCAGATTTTAGTCAGTCCGAGTCAAGTTTCAGTCAATAAATGAGTCAAGAGTTGCGTGACGTTTGTCGAAATAATGACTCCATAGCCCAATGGACGAAGGGACTGTCTGCTCTCCCAAAGATCTGTTGTTCTTGGCACCTCCAAGGAGCTACCATCCCCATTGGAGCCAATGTTAGAGTCGATCTTGTCAGTCCTCCATCCGAGATCAAAACTCATTCTGCATTTCATTTTTAGGTGTCTCGCTCCATTCATTCAGCTACATTCCGCTAGGGGCATGCCATAAATCGAATGGAAGGGTCTTGCTAGTCATCATCCCTCATGCTTTATACCTGCTGGCTCAGCTATGTTCATCAAAGTTCATTAGATGACAGTCAATATTTGGTATTTTAATGGGCAAAAAATCATATCAGTCATAGGTCTAGGGTTTCATAAGTCGTGTTTTCAGAGTACCCAAACATGCCAGCAGGCCAGAGGGAGGTTCAACAAGTTTCATCTCCAGATTTTCATCATCCATGATGCTCAAGGGTGATTCCTCTTCAAAACTCGGTTTTGAAGAGGAAATCGTCAAATTAATGTTTATGATAAATATGTAAAGTTCTCCAACATGAAGCACTTGAAAAGCTGGTTCTAGTCATCCTTTGCCAAATGCCATGACAGCTGCTCCTGCAAAAAATGGCCAAAAATTTCATCATTTTAGTCAAAAATCCAAAAAGAGAAGGTGAAATACAGAGTTGTATTAAGTTGTGGAAAAATTGCCCAAATGAAACATTGCAAAGTGGGTTTTAAAGAAACAAAAATCAAACCCATGACTCCATGCCTTTATATAGATCTTCTCATAAGAATCGAAGTCATTTTCACATGCCAAGGTCAAAGAGAAGCATTTCAATGGTGATTGGGTGAGCCAGCGCGCGTTTTTCGTGAGTTTGAAGGTGTCTTGACAGGCGCGGCGCACAGGCGGAGTGGCACGGCGCACTGAGGGAGCGTGGCGCACTGGGCGTGACCACACAGTGTTAAATAACATGGGCGCAGCGCACTCAAACGGCGTGGCGCACTGGGTATGCTACGCGACGCATACACATAAAAGCCCGATTTTGCTCAGAATTGCAACAAATTACCTTTCAATTCCTTGAATTTGCCAGGTGGGGTCGATCTCTCAGTGTTTCATCTATTTTTATGTTAGTATGATGATGGGTTATGGCTGCTTATGGTTGAAATAAAAACTCTTAAACCCTACCACTTAAAGCCATCAAAACAATTGCTGTTAGGGTTGCAAATTGATTGTGTTGGCGCTAAGGTCCCTCCTCCGTTTCATTTTTCCCTTCTTTCCATCATTCCCTTCTTCCCTATTCCATTTTTCCCATTTTTCCCTATCCTAAAACGTTACTAAACTCCTATTCCCTATCCCCTCCGCTCATTTGTCAAATGTAAAACCCCAAACCCTACCCTATATAAAATTTCCTAAACCCCCCTACATGTCCCTAAATAAAATTCCTCCTCATAGTCCCTAATCCCTTCATATTATTCCCCTTCCTAACAGTCCCTTGTTGCATTTTTCCCCTTGGTGGCAGATTTCATCACATCATGAAAGCAGTCCAAACACAATTTTATCACCAGCATCTTTTTCTTTAAGGCAGTGGAAAAACAACAGTCATGGCATCTGAGCATGTATCGGACTATGAAATGGAAACCCAAAGCGACTCATCCTCGGAAGAACAGGCTCCCCGGAGGCCTCACAAAAGTGGCAGACATGTTAGAGAAGAACCGACCACCCTTACAGAATTGCAGGCCTGCCCTCTTGCTATGTCGTGTTTCCAGCGTCAGTCATGCTTTGAGTTTTGTCAAAAGGTGGCTAGTGTTCAATTTCATCATGAGCTAGCTCGTCTATTCGTGCTGCACTTACATGGAGATCAAGCTACTTTAGCTGGTGTCACCTTCACACTTACACCAGAATCTGTCTCATTAGCAACCGGCATACCGAACATTGGAGAACCATGGAACAAGAAGCATAAGATTGATCGGCATCATTATGAGCCATATATTAAAACCACTTTCTTGAGGCAGCTCAAAAGAGTCTTTCCATTCCGATATCTGAAAGATGAATATGCTCCACTAATGAGATTTATTATGAAATATTTCAGCTGTGAGGGACGATTCTCTCGTCTTTATGCTTATCACATCAAGTTGCTCATGCATTTCACCAGGGTACGGATGATGAACATCCCGTATTTCATTTTCCGGAACATAGAGAGGATGACCACCTTTATACAGCATAAAACCCCTTAGCAGCAACTTAACAGTGTTTATCATTTTGCTCTCATCAAGATTTTGGTGGTACATCAACTTGATCTACAGGGTATCACTTGGGATGATTTCATCTCCCGTGACTTCTTCCGAGCTTCACAGGGACCTCCAGAGACTAAATTTGAGACAGGGGAACCTTCTCATCAGTACGAGCACCATGAGACCGCCAGTGTGCCGGTATTCGTCACATATCAGAGGGGTGCTAGACATTTGTTTGCAGCAGCAAAGCGAGTGTTATCTCCACCCGGGGTGGAAGGGGCCTCGCTTCCGACATCAGCACTACAGGTACAGGACAAAGGTAAGGAGCCAATGCATGATGAGGGGCCATCAGGTGAACGAGAGACCGAATTCGTTCTCCTTCATGATGATGATACAGACACAGATCCGCAAAGTGCACAACTTAAAGAGATCATCCAGGAGCAGCAAACAGAGATTCAAGCCTTGTCCCTTGACTTGGAAAGAGCCAAATGGAACATGAAATATCTGGAGCAGAGGAACAAACAACTTGAGGATCGGCAAGCTGAGATAGAGTTGCAACTGATCAAGGAAAACCGGCAACACATCATGGTAGCACAAGGTAGACCTATGGAGCAAAGAGATGAGGACCGGGAGTATGCTTTAGAGAAATTGAACGTTCACTTGGAGCAGCTGGTGGAGAAGGCTAATAGGGAAAAAGCGATGCTGAGGCGTATGACTCACCATTACATGGCCCGAAACATGAGCTCCAAAGCAAGAATCAGGAGCCTAAAGGCGAAATTGAGGAAGGTAACAAAAAGACAAAAGAGGCAAAAAGAGCAAGATCGGCTCCGAATCTTGGTCAAGGCTTCGTTGGTCTAGCATGACATGTGATAGAGAAGGTACAGCACAAATTTCAAGAAATTTGGGGCACATTTTTGCATTTTGAAATTTTGTGCACAATAAACACGTTTTTTCTCCCTGTGCACCGCGCCACCTGGCGCGCGCTTTCGCTAGGGAGCTCCAAATGACAAAAAGTTTACATTTTTGGATTTTTCATGGAAAATCATGACTGTTGGTGCATGGCCAAGAAGTTTGGGCCAGTTTTGAGTCCTCAGGAGGTCAAAAACACCCAAAAAGTGACCTCTCTGCCCCTATTTTGACACACAGGAAGCAGTCTTGGGAGATTGCAGTTTTGGAGGGGAAAATGGGCACAAAATTCAAAAATTTCACTTGGGTTGGAAAGTAGATAGGCAAGGCTTTCCAACAAGCACACTTGGGCTCAATTTGGACTTTAGAAAGTGCCTCAAAACCAGCTCCAAAGTGGCGCGATGCATATAGTTTTTGGCGCGGCGCACAGAGACCCAAAGGCCAAAATCACTCCTGCTTCGCGAAATTTCGATTCGCAATTTTCTCCAAGTGGGCCCGCTCATTTACAATACATTTTTCCCGGCATCAAAGGCAAAGTTTAAAAAACATTTTTGGCTTCTATCCAAGTGGCCAAATGAAGGCGAACAGCCACCCAAAAAATCTACGCTCATGTTTGCTTTTTTCTAATTGGTCCTCATCGAAAATTAAATGTAACTGATGATTGTTGGCTCTTCATTTCCTGGGTTGATCGAATTTCTCATGGAAAAGCTTATTTATTGCATTGAGAGTCATTTTGTAAAGGGGTGGAATTTTTGGGACACTGTGGGAGAGAAACCCAGTCGCTCACTGTACATTTTGACAGAGAATTAATGAAAGATTGCAACTCTGGTTCATGAGATTCTTGTGGCGTGAGTTTAGCAAATGTATTTTCTTTTTGTTTCATATGTATTTTTTTATGTTTCATAGTCCATTCATATTCATTTCCAGTGAAAGCTTCTAAGTAAGAAAAGGTAGAATTCAGTTTTACTGCTCTGCCTTGGGAAAGTTTTCACGTTCTATGTTTTCTTCTGTTGAAATGGATTCATGTATTTATGCCCTTTTCACCCTCTTAAACAGTCTCTCCATTTCATGTCATTTCAAATTTAATTGCTAGACTTTCGACCTGTCTTGCCTCACGAAATAATCTGCGTCTTTGAGTTAAATTCTCTGCTCATGTTGTTCCTTGGTCCCATACTTCCCATAAAACTCAGTCATTCATCAAAATACTCCTTTCATATTTATTTACCTAGCCTGAAATAAGTATCCATTTTAAGTCACTCTCAGACCCTGTTCGTCTATTTTTCACTGAGCGTGACCCGGAGAGAGCCCTCTCCCGTCCTCGTAGGGCTAGCTACGACGCTGAGCATGGTTTGTGGTTACCCTGAATTTTTCCTTCCTTCAGCCTAAGGCAGATTTAGGCACTAACAATACTAACATGGTGGAAAAATATGTGGATAAAGTTTATGTCATGCAGGTGATACCATGAGGATGGTATTATGGGTTGTACCACAGATGGACTATGTACAACAATACATATGGGACTATATGACTACATATGCTACAAGGTTGAAAAATGATATGTGTATTGGTGTGTATAACATACCTTGTGTGCAGGTATGCATAGAGACATTGGATAGATGTTTAGCCAGGGCAACCGACCTGGAGGTTACCCAGAAGAAGGAAAGTAAGATTGGTATAAGTAACCATGGTTAATGGCAGTTTGACATACTTACGATTACGATGAATATATATGATGAATATATATTGTTATGTGAACTAATCTGTTATGACCTTGCAGGCATATTGATGTGGAAAATATGCTAACTGATGTGTTGTATGTAGAGAGACTGCAAGAAGCAGGTGTTCGACAAGAACACAAAGGCTTGGAAGAATGCAAGCAGAGAACATGCATTCTTCAGATAAAATAAATGATAAGCAATAGTTGCTTTAGTAATATTAAGTAACAGATTATGATATTATCATAGTTAAAATTTTGCATCTATAAATTCTCACAAATGGTTTGAAAACAATGTTACAGGTAGCTATGAAAGGAGAGCACTCCTTGAGACTGATGTAGCTATGGAAGAGGAGCACTCCTTGTGACCAATGTAGCTATGGAAGAAGAGCACTCCTGGTGACCGATGTAAATCGGAAAAATTACATCAGATGGCAAAGCCATGAGAGCTGTTGATTTAGAAACCAGCTACCTGTGAACGAGGACATGATGCAGTGATACACCGAGGACAGTGTAAAATTTAAGGGGGGGAGTATGTAACACCCCTCCCTTGTGTGATAAATTATTGTAAACCTAAGTTGAGTTAAAGCTAGGTATGATATCCTCCCTTGTGTGTTAAATGATTGTAAACTTAAGCTAAAGAAAGCTAGGTGCGATACCCTCCTTTGTGGGTTAAACTATTCTAAACCTAAGCTGAGGAAAGCTAGGTGATATATAATATTAAAAGAAAATATGCCATTAAATAAATTAATAAAATAAATCACTTGGAGGGTGGAGCACCAAGAGAGAGGAGATTCTTGCCAAATCCCATTGAGGAATGGAATAGAGATGAATCTTTCATGATAAAGCTTCTAGATGTGATTCTAGATAAGTTTGGATGGATTAGAGATCCATCAAAATGGATGGGAGATAAATATCCATCGGACATAAAAGCTTTGCGAGGAAAAGCCTCATGGGAGATAAAGACAAGCTTTTCCGAAAAAGACCTAGGCAAATGGAAAAATCCATAAAAGTGAGATGCCGCTAATAGAAACTAAATCATGAAAAATGGTATTAAATACCCAGTGCATTGATCAATTGAGGACAGTTGATCCTTAGCCAGAACCTCGGCTCCGGGGAATTAGAGGTGATTCATAGTTGGGTGGTGGTGCTTTTCTCTCCAAGTGATGTTTTAGTTGGCGTCACATGTGTGGAATGTTTTGTCTGATGATTCTTACTGTAATGCCCTACTTAATCTTATCATGCTAATTTTTATTAGTGTTTAATTTACCTGAAAATATTGACTTATAATTATCAAGAAATATTGGTATATACCTACATTTGTGAAACTGTAATTTTATTTTACTAATATAAATTTTATTATTGTTATTATTCAATTCCCAACTTGTCTTCTCAAATTTAATTTTGGATAGGATATGGTCTCCTCCCATTTATTCCAAATTAAATATCCATATCCCAAGGTGTCTTTTCAAATCTAGTTTTGCAATTCCCAACTTGTCTTCTCAAATTTAGTTTTGGATAGGATATGGTCTCCTCCCATTTATTCCAAATTAAATATCCATATCCCAAGGTGTCTTTTCAAATCTACTTGGGAGAAGATATGGTCTTCTCCAATTTAATTCTAAATCAAATATCCATATTTTATTCCCAAAATGTCTTCTCAAATCTACTTTGAACAAAGATATGGTAAGAAAAGTCAAGGATACTAAATGAAAGGATGAGGGGGTAGTCATGAAATTAATGATAGGTGGTTGAGGTGGATGGGAGGAAGAGTCATAAAAGGGGAAGGATGATGAGAGGAGAGGGGATCCTTGGTCTTGGTTTTGGTTTTGGTTTTGGAGGATTTTGTTTTGGGAGGAATGTGGAGAAAAAGAGAAGGGAGAGAATGGAAAGATAAATAAGAGAATTCAAACTTGGATCTGGAGAGTGTTTGTTTAACTTGGACACACTACATCTGGTTGGACTTGGGCTTGGAGGGCTAGGGAACCTATGGAGGTTCCCTGGGCTAGGAAATAATTCCTAGTTGACTGGGAGGCAAATTCAGTCGGGTAGTCAAGAGGAGCATCCCAACAGAGCCAGAAGCATCTCAACCAAGCTATTGGAACATGTATTCTTCTATTTATTGATTACTTATATAAATAGTTGCAATGAAATTCTTACTTGTTTAATATGTTGTAAATAAATTTTAGTTGTGTATTATCATCAAATAAATGTTGAGTTATAAATAAGTTATTTCCTTTCTTATTGTGTTTAAATAAAATAAATTTAGTTTGTAGTTGGAGGACCCTAGAAAGGATCCTCACACTTACTCTATCTCTCTGTTATATTTCTAGTTTTCTTATGAGAAGATTTCTTAAGTCTATGTTATAGTTCCAGTTTGTTTATTAGAAGAGTTCTTAAGTTTCTTCGCCATGAGAATGTTTGAGTGAATTACATATGCTTATGTATTAATAGATTTAATGGTGTTTCCCTCTAATCTGATGAGATTGGCTTGTATGGTATGTGTTTTATGTTAATCCTTACTTGTTATGAGATTAAATCATTTAGCTCAGATATAATGATTGTTGAATTTATCTCTATTATGGGAATGACAGATTTTCTTATGCATGTTGCATTCTAGTGTGAAGTTAACTGTAGAAGCATGTTCAGTGGGTAACAGTTCTAGGACCCATTCATGGTAGAATTTACATGTGAAAATTATTCATAAATAGATTACCTGTGTTAATGTTTTTTCTTATGAGAATGATTGTAGTTTTATATATGTGACTCCTTTTACATTCAAGAGTAGAGTTAATAGCGGAAGCATAGTATGTAGTTGTAAATTAATATCCATTAGTGCTTGCGAGAGTTATTTCAAAGTTTTGATGGTTGCATGTCATGATTCGTTTCCCTTTCTCCAAGTTGAGATTAAGCTTAAGGGCTAATCTAAAGAGTGTGAAATATGGTTCATTATCTTGTTGGTATTCAGTAGTTATGCATGTAATGATTGGTTAACGCCACTTGTGAGTCCATTGAAATTTAACTATAAATAAAAGAATTTTTTAATTAATGGAGACTAGTAGCTATTTTTTCAAGGTAGGCCCAAAGAGGTACGTTATAATCTGTATTATATAAAGTTACATTTTTAGTACCTACTGCTTAGTTTAAATATAGCCAAATTAAACTAAAAAAGAATACAGATTTGTTGATGGATAGATGGATAAACTAGAAATGGTACCAACATTTTTGTAACGTTTAATTTTTCAATGAATTATATTTGCCAAAGTGAAAAGTTGGAAAAAAATTAAGTTGGAAATCTCCATTTTCTGCAATAGAAACATTATGATAACCATTGCTTAGAGGGTGATTTGATGCACCAGATAAGGCACTAGCTTCCAATGGAAAAGGCAAACAGTACAACTATAGTAAAGATAATAATCAAATGAAAATCACAAAAGGCCCACACAATTTCCAACATAAACAATATGAGTTCGTGTTGAAAAAACATGCAAAAGATAATAAAAAAAATCTGAGGAAATAGATGATTGAAAATTCTGCAATTAAAACCCTACTATACCATACTTGCCAGCTACTAAAACACATTTTCCAGTAAAAAAATTATGCATAATTTCACCATTGTATAATGAAAAAGATGGCTAGAAAAATATGCAATCAACCCATGTTTGTCCCATGAAATTTCTAATGTCTACAATGTCATCTTTGGAATAAGAGTTATAAATAAAACAAACTACTTTGAAGACAGATCACTACACAAAACCACTAAAATAAAATATTGACATAAACATGATGATCACAATTAATCTATGGCTAACTCTAGAAAATGGAGAGAAGCATACTGAAACTTATTGGAAAAAATAAAATAAATTGGAAAAAATAAAATGAAAGTGTTTTAGAGAAACTAAACACCTTGAGCATGCAACTCCACGATATATATCACGGACGTATGTATCTTGTGCATATAAACTTTGATGTTTTTGCTGAGACCGCTTTTTCTTCTCGGCCCAAGTGTTTCGGGCGTTATTACATGTAAACAATGGGCTGTTTATCCTCTTATGGAGGCCCACGTTTTCATACAGTCGGAGTATTGTATTTGGTGACGGTTACAGGCAGAGAATCTGCCGAGGTTTTTTGGTTTTCTTTGTAAAAAGAACAGAACTGTTCCCACTCTCAGGGGATATGGACTTTTGGTTTGTCTTTGGACAGTTTCAGAGAAGAGATACTTTTCTCTGGTTCAGCTGAGGGGTTTCTCCTCACTGCAACTGAATGCGTTAGCATCTGCTTGTAACTTTTTATCTATTTCATATATAAAAAGTTCACTTTTTTCTTCGGAAAAAACTTCACTATATATATATATATATATATATAATATTGGAAGAAAGAAAAAAAAAAAAAAAAAAAAACAACCAAAATTGGTAAATATCTTCTCCTTAAGTTTTCAAAGGCAATAAAAAAGTTGGAACTCAAGCACTGGACTTCAAATCTGAATCTGTTTACATTTCCAGAACCTGAGCTAATATTTTGACCTACGTTTAAGCCAATACTAGCGCTACAACGACCAAATCACAGTTTCCACATGCTCTCCACTTCATAAAAGTGCATGTTTTCACAAACTTCTTGGCATTTGAGGTAATTCTAGCAAAGTTCTTGATATTTCCGCTTCACTTTTGAGGATCTAGCCAGTAATATTTTCATTTAATGCGTCTCAGAAAAGAAAAAACATAAAACATCAAAGGCTATCGTTTTATTTATAGACACAAATATTTAAAGAAGTTGCCTAACCAAGCTATGATACTTTCACAAAAACCATTAGATCAGATTTACATATTTTCAGTTGTAATCCTGGTTGATATATTCCGACCAACTAAGATTTCAATCAAAGAATTTTTTTAAAACCTGACATTTCTAATATTTTTTAAAATTAAAATCGTTAAGCGTTCTGTTCATGAGAAAGAGAGTTGCTAGACACAAGTCTCAAAGGGTGTTAAAAGATATCGAAGTTGAAAAATCCCATTACAGTAAACGATACAGAAAGCTCAGTTGAATAAATTTATGAAAGAATATCCTCATATTTAAAAACAACTATAGTAATTTTCAGTTATGTCAATGAAGATGAGAATGCTTCACCATGTGATGAAGATGGGAAATGCTAAATCATTTTCCCTTGAACAAAAATAATAAATTTCCAAAAAAAAAAACGAGTTTATATAAACATTGGAGAGGAAACCACAATTGTCAAAGTATTTGAAGAACCTATTAAAAAACAAACATTTTTGAATATATGCAGCATACAATGTACTAATGACAAAAATGATAATTGATCCATGGTAAAAATAAATCAGGGTCTTGCAGATCTACGAGTGACTCAATTAATTCTAAAAAGTAGAAACCTTTAACGACGCAAAGTATCAACACATGGTTGGAAAATTGTTTCAAGGAAAAATAAAAATATGACAGAGATTCAATGAATGGAAAAGAAAACTTTAAGACAATGTCTCAAGGCGCGAGCTAGATTCAAAACTTTAAGAGACATGATGTTTATGGAATATTTTTTATATGTGCCTACAGGTAACAATATTAACATGTTGCCTTTGTTGTTAGACTGAATTCGCACAGTAGTTAGGTCTCTTTAAGTTATTAAACAGGCACCTAATACAATGAAAAAATTGTTTCTTTTATTGCCTTTGCTGCCCATCAGACTCCTTTTCCATTCACACAATAATTGGATTTGATCACGGCTTTCATCAGTAATACAAGTTATTAAAAAAAGCACTCATAATAAGACTTTAACCATTCACTTTACAAATAAATAAATTTAAATAAAAAAAATTGAATTCACAATATTGAACTATGGATAAGCGACATAAATTTTTGGTCAAAGACAAAGGAATACGCTGTCAAAGGCAAAACTGAATGCATGGTCAAGATTAAGCGTTCAATTTTGAATATGTAGCTAGGATTACCCATTCAGTTTTGCCTTTGACTACATATTACTTTGTATTTGACCAAAAAGTTTTGTCCCTGGTTCATAGTTTAACATTATAAATTCAAATTTTGTTATTTTTTATTATTATTTAAATTTATTTATTTGTAAGGTGATTGGTTAAAGTCTTATTATGGGTCTTGTTTAGTGACTTCCATCACCAACCAAAACTGTGATCAACTCCAACTGTTGCGCAAATCCAAAAAAATCCAACTACTAGCAAACCCACGAAAAAAAATTCTCATTGGGTGCCTATTTAATAACTTAAAAATACCCAACTATTGTGCGAGCGGAAGATGAATTAGACCTATAGGAAAGGAAACAATCTTTCATTGTTGAATTAGACCTATAGAAAAGGAAACAATTTTCCATTGTTACCTGCAGTCTCATACATGTAATTTTCCATAAACATCATGTCTATGAAAGCTTTGGATCTAGCTCACGCCTTGAGACATTGCCTTTAAAGTTTTATTTTTCCTTTCATTGAATCTTTGTCATATTTTTATTTTCCCCTGAAACAGTTTTTCATGCATGTGATGATACTTTGTGTCGTTAAAGGTTTCTACTTTTCAAAATTTATTTATTTTCCATGCTTCTACAAGTTTTAAATTAATTGAGTCACTGGTAAATCTGCAAGGCCCTGATTTATTTTTGCCATGGATAAATTATTATTTTTGTCATTAGGACATTGTATGTTGTGGATATTCAGAAATATTTGTTTTTTATATGTTCTTTATGTTAGAATTTAACAATGATTCTATATGCGGAATAAACTCAAAGAATCATTAAAACTTAATGTCCAGGGATATGAATTACCTCCAGCCATTGGTGAAACTCTTGATGCAACTTCTTTCTGAAAAACCACGCTCCAGCTATCCAAGCAAAAAGAAAAGAATGCAGAAATTCTGAAGGCACTTCCAAGCTCTGCTATCTCAGCTAGATGGTGTGAAAAACTGAAGGGGATTGAGATACAAGCTTGGGGACCAAACAGATGAATTTATAGCCAAGCTTCCATCAAGCTTCTGATAGCTATGTGTCAGATGTCCCACAGATCAAGGCAGAGAACTCCGGATGGAGTAATGGACCACTTCAGTAGCTCCCAACAATAAATTTATTAACTGCAGTTGATTTCCTTAACTTAAGGAAACTACTGCAGTTGGTTTCCATAAGTTAAGGAAAGACTGCAGTTGGCTTCCACAATTGTAGGCAGCAGTTGGTAAAGAACTTAATGGAGCTTAACATTCTCCCACTTGGTCCATACTTCCAAACTTAATGTCTCAACTTAAAAACCATTGATAATCTGTATTAAGTAATAGATACATGAATCATGGCGATAAGTCCTCTATTAACGAGTATTATCTTCCATGTATTACTATGTATTTATTCTTATTATTATTTATGTGGCAACAATTTCTTAATGAATAAACCTTATGTTTATTCTTGGTCCTTCTTAAATGAATTTTCTCAAATCAACTTAAGGTGCACATAAATATGAGAAAAAACATCACAATAATTAAGAATTTCATTAAAATAACATTGTCCATACAATGAGAAACTACATAATGGAACCAAGTCCCATATTCAATACATGATCCTTGAATTTAAACGGTGGCATGCCCTTGGTCAAAGGATCAGCGATCATTAACTCAGTGCTGACATGCTCAATGACCACTTTCTTTTCTTTAACACGTTCCCTTATAGCTAAATACTTAATGTCGATGTTTTTATTTCGCCTCCCACTTTTATTGTTTTTAGCCATAAAACCAACAGCTGAATTATCACAATATATTCTCAATGGCTTAGAGATAGAATCCATAATTCTAAGCCCAGAAATGAAACTCTTAAGCCATACACCATGTAAAGTAGCCTCAAAACAGGAGACGAACTCGGCTTCCATAGTGGAAGTGGCAATCAAGGTCTGCTTGGCACTCCTCCATGATACAGCTCCACCGGCCATCATAAAAATGTAACCTGATGTTTATTTACGTGAATCAACACATCCAGCAAAGTCAGAATCTGAGTAGCCAATTACTTCCAAAGTGATCCGTCCGTCTATCATAAGCATGTAGTCTTTGGTCCCTTGAAGGTACCTCATTACTTTCTTTGCAGCTCTCCAGTGGTCTAAACCTGGATCACTCTGATATCGTCCCAACATTCCCACAACAAATGCAATGTCAGGTCTTGTGCAAACTTGAGCATACATTAGGCTTCCGACAGCAGAAGCATATGGAATGTTCTTCATTTGTTCCCTTTCAAGGTCGTTCTTCGGGCATTGGTTCAAATTGAACCTATCACCCTTCACAATGGGAGCTACACTTGGTGAACAATCCTTCATCCGAAATCTCTCTAAAATTTTATTAATATAGGTTTCCTGTGACAGACCCAAGATGCCTCGAAATCTGTCTCTATGGATCTTAATGCCAATGACATAAGATGCCTCACCCATATCCTTCATATCAAAATTTTTAGAGAGGAATTGTTTCACCTCATGTAGCAAACCCTTATCATTGGTTGCTAGCAAAATGTCATCCACATATAAAACAAGAAAACAAATTTTACTCCCACTAACCTTCAGGTATATACATTGATCCATAATGTTTTCTACAAAACCAAAAGAAGAAATTATATTATGGAATTTCAAATACCATTGGCGGGATGCTTGTTTTAAACCATATAATGACTTCTTAAGCTTGCAAACCAATTGTTCACCATCACTAGAGGGGAATCCTTCAGGTTGTTTCATGTAAACCTCCTCCTCTAGATCTCCATTAAGAAAAGTCGTTTTCACATCCATTTGTTGCAACTCCAAGTCAAAATGGGCTACTAATGCCATAATAATGCGCAAGGAATCTTTCTTAGATACAGGAGAAAAGGTCTCCGTGTAGTCGATTCCTTCTTTCTGAGTGAATCCCTTAGCAACAAGTCTTGCCTTGTATCTCTCAATGTTGCCCAATGAGTCTTTCTTTGTCTTAAAGACCCATTTACATCCAATGGCTTTTGCACCATTAGGCAACTCAACAAGATCCCAGACTTCGTTACTCTTTATGGAATTCATCTCTTCTTTCATGGCATTGTACCATAGTTCTGATTCTTTGCAACTCATGGCTTGTGAAAATGACTCGGGATCATTTTTGGCTCCAATGTTGTAGTCAGATTCTTGTAGATACACAACATAATCATTAGGAATTGTTGATCTCTTTGGTCTAGTAGATCTTCTTAATGTTGTACCATCATCTTCCTGAGAAGTATGTGGTTCAACTTGTTGTTTAAAAGTTCTTGGCAACTCTTGAACTCCTTGATCTACTGGAATATCATCAGCAGCTTGTGGAACTTCAACAATTGGTTGTTCAACACCAGTTTGTACTTGAGGGGTGCTATGAAAAATAACTAATCTATCACTTGAAGTGGAAGGTTGAGATTCTGAATGATCCTCCTCAGAAACTATGTTTCTGGTTTGATCGCTCCCACTGATCAAGTCATTTTCAAGAAACTTAGCATTTCTTGATTCCACAATCCTAGTGCTGTGAGATGGACAATAAAATCTGTAACCTTTAGACCTTTCAGCATATCCAATGAAATACCCACTAATGGTCCTGGGTCCAGCTTCTTCTCTTGTGGATTATAAATTCTCACTTTAGACGGGCATCCCCAAACGTGCATATGTCGCAAACTCGATTTCCAACCTTTCCATAATTCAAATGGCGTTTTAGGAACCGCCTTGGTTGGAACTCGGTTTAATATATACACTGCCGTCTTAAGTGCTTCAGTCCACAAGGATTTAGGAAGATTGGAGCTGCTAAGCATACTCCGCACCATGTCCAATAATGTTCGATTTCTTCTTTCTGCTACACCATTCTGGTCGGTTGAACCAGGCATGGTGTATTGGGCAACAATCCCATGCTCTTGAAGAAATTTAGCAAATGGCCTAGGTGCTTGTCCATCCTCTGTGTATCTACCATAATATTCTCCACCTCTATCTGATCTCACGATCTTAATTTGCTTGCCGCATTGTTTCTCTACTTCAGCCTTAAAGATCTTAAAGGCATCTAATGCTTCACTCTTTTTATGAAGCATGTAGAGATATATATATCGTGAGTAATCATCTATAAAAGAGATGAAGTATCTCTGACCATGTGAGTCCATGTCTGGACTACATATATCAGTATGTATGATCTCTAATATGTCCGAACTCCTATTGACACCTTTCTTTGACTTGTTGGTCTGCTTTCCCTTTATGCAGTCCACACAAGTCTCAAAATCAGTAAAATCCAGAGTATTAAGTACCCCTTCATTTACCAATCTTTTAATTCTTTCTATGGAGATATGACCTAGTCTCCAGTGCCATAATTTAGAAGAATCTTCATTAATAACACATCTTTTAGTGCCAGTGTGAACATGCATTGAATCATAAGTGACATTGTTTTGTAAATTAATGCAGTAAAGACCATTAGACAAAATACCATTCCCAACATAATCAGATTTATAGAATAGACTGAAAGATTTTTCTGAAAAGTTTAAGGAATATCCAAAAGGTACAAGCCTTGAAACTGAAATCAAGTTTCTAGAAAAACTTGGAACATAGAAGGTCTTTTCTAATTCTAAAACAAAGCCACTACTTAAAGTTAAATAACATGTTCCTATAGCTTCCACATGTGAGCCCATCTTGTTTCCTGATAAGATGCTTTGCTCACTTCCCACTGGCTTCCTTAGGTTTTGCAAACCCTGCAAGGAATTTGAAATGTGAATTGTTGATCCAGAATCAATCCACCATGTGTTAATATTAACGTTAACCATATTAGATTCATAACAAACAAATGAGATTAAATTACCTTTGTCCGCAAGCCATTTCTGAAATTTGGCGCATTCCTTCTTCATGTGTCCCTTCTTTTTACAGAAAAAACACTTGGAATCCTTCTTGATATCGGCTTGGGGAGGTACTTTACCTTTCCCTTTCCGATTGGCTTGAGATTTTCCCTTTCCACGCGTTGCCAGCATTGCACTCTCTCCCAGTTCCATCACCAGTCTCTCTTCCTCTTGAACACACATGGTCATGAGTTCATTAATTGACCATTTATCTTTATGTGTGTTGTATGAGATTTTGAAAGGTCCATATTGGTGCGGAAGGGTGTTCAGGATGTAGTGCACTAGGAAGGACTCCGATATATCAACCTCGAGTTTCTTCAATTGAGCCATAGTGTCCCTCATCTGCATGATGTGCTCGCGCACACCTTTCACACTGGTGAGCCTTAGGGATGAGAACTTCATGATTAGGGTGCTTGCTAGTGCCTTGTCTGAAGTGACGAATTGATCATCAATGGCCTTTAACAAGTCTCAGACCTTTTCATGCTGATCAACGGAACCACGAATACCAGCTGAAATTTTAGTCTTAATGAACATCATGCTTAGACGATTGGATCGCTCCCATCGTTCATAAAGCGTGATGTCTGCTGCAGTGCTGGTATTAGTGAGTGCCGATGGTTCATCTTTCCTAATAGCATAATCTATGTCCATCCACCCTAAATGAAGGAGAATCCTCTCCTTCCAAACCTTATAGTTATCTCCCTTAAGTTCGGGAATGTCACAACGAATTTCAGAGAAATTTGCAGGTTGTACTACTGCATTTAAAAAATCACATGCTTATGTTAAAATTGAGGCTTAATAAACTTTCATGTTTTACCAATGTAAATCATGCTCAAAAATTGAATCTAATGACATAAAAATTGCTTGTGGGCTAAATTTTCATTTCAAACAGATTCAATAAAACTTTATGATAAAACTTATTAATTCATAACTCCTGTGTGTAGGTTATGAAATTTTATCCTAATTAATTACATAAATATAATAAAAATTCCTGTGGGATAAAATTTATTATATTCAGTGTAATTAATTAGGATAACATCAGTGTAATTACGTTTGAAAAATTATAAGCGTATTTCATAAGGTGATTTTTTGAGAGTATGCTTTTAGTAGAAGCTTAATGTTTTTAATATTCTATTAATGTAATTCATCTGTTTGGTCCCCAAGCTTGTATCTCAATCCCCTTCAGTTTTTCACACCATCTAGCTGAGATAGCAGAGCTTGGAAGTGCCTTCAGAATTTCTGCATTCTTTTTTTTTGCTTGGATAGCTGGAGCGTGGTTTTTCAGAAAGAAGTTGCATCAAGAGTTTCACCAATGGCTGGAGGTAATTCATATCCCTGGACATTAAGTTTTAATGATTCTTTGAGTTTATTCCGCATATAGAATCATTGTTAAAGTTTTGGTCTCCTTTCTAATATTTATATAGGCCCTAAAAAAAATTTGGAAATTTATTATTCTTGTTCAAAGAAAAATGATTTAGCATTTCCCATCTTCATCACATGGTGAAGCATTCTTATCTTCATTCATGTAGTTGAATTACTTTAGATGCTTTTATATATTAGGATATTCTTTCAGAAATTTATTCATCTGAGCTTTCTGTATCGTTTGTCGTAATGGGGTTTTTCAACCTCGATATATTTTAACACCTTTTGAGACTTATCTTGTGTGTCACAGCTCTTTTTATCAGGATCAAACCATTGAACGATTTTAATTTTAAAAAATATTAAAAATGTCATGTTTAGAATAAATTCTATGATTGAACTCTCAGTTATGAAACTTATTGGTTCATTTTTGTTCTAGTTAATCAGAATACATCGTTGAGGATTACAACTGAAAATATGTAAATTAGATCTAATGGGTTATGCGAAAGTACCGTAGGTTGCTTAGACAACTTCTTTAAATCTTGATGTCTATAAATAAAACGCGGCTTTTGATGTTTTATATTTTTCTTTTCTGAGACACATTAAGTGAAAACATTACCAGTGATATTTTGATAGAATTGCCTCAAATGTCAAGGAGTTTGTTAAAACATGCACTTTTCTGAAGTGGAGAGGAGTTGGTTAAAACATGCACTTTTCTGAAGTGGAGAGCATGTGGAAACTGTGATTTGGTCATTATAGCGTTGACTGGTATTGGCTTAAATGTAGGTTAAAATCTTAGCTCAAGTTCTTGAAATGTAAACGGACTTAGATTTGAAATTTGGTACTTTAGCTCTAATTTCTTTATTGCCTTTGAAACTTCAGCATCTAATATTTATAAATTGTGTGTGAGATAGAGATATTTATAAATGGCATGTCATGTTGCATACTCAATGTGCTCAGTTTCTTTATAACATTTCTATTTTATTTCTTTCAATAAGTTTTAGCATGCATTTCTCCAATTTCTAGAGTTAGCGATAAAATAATTGTGATCAGCGTGTTTATGTTAATATTTTATTTTAGTGGTTTTGTATAATGATATGATTTTAAAGTAGTTTTTTATTATTATAGAAAATTGTAGTTTTCATTTGAAAGATGGCATTGTGGACATTGGAAATTTCATGGAACAACTATGGGTTAATTGTATGTTTTTTTAGTCATCTTCTTCATTATACATTGGTGAAATTATGCAGAATCTTTCAACTGGAAAATGTGTTTTATTAGTTTGAAATTATATGGTATAACATGGTTTTAATTGCATAAATTCCAACTATCTATTTCCTCAAATACTTCTCATCTTTTGTATGTACTTGCAGCTGGAAATCATATTTTTTTATGTATGGGACCTTTTCGAATTACCTTTGTTTTTTATCTTTACTATAATTGCATTGTTTGCCTTTGTCATTGGGGGCTAGTGCCTTATTTGGTGCATCAAATCACTCGCTATGTAATGATTACCATAATGTTTCTATTGCAGAGAATGGAGATTTCCAACTTATTTTTCCAACTTTTCACTTTGGCAAATACAATTGGTTGAAAATTTAAAACATTACAAAAATGGTGGTACCATTTCTAGTTTATCCATTTATCCATCAGAAAATCTTTATTGTTTTTTACTTTAATTTGACTATATTTAAACTAAGCGGCAGGTACTAATACCGATTGTGGTTATCTGTCTAACCAAGTTGGTTAGAAGTCCAATTTTGCAATTCAGCTAGGGTTCATCTTATTTCAATGCACAAAATGCCACCATGGACAAGTTCCTATTGAAGAATATTTTCATTGTAGTGTTTGTGCATCCAAATACGATGCGCCATAAAAACAATAATGACAACATTTTATCTGGAAGTGGAATGAACTAGCGACAACTTCTCAAGAATCAAAATATCAGTTACTTTCCGATACTTTCTAACTTATGCATATTTACATTTTCTACAGAGGATATCCTTTGGATAATACATTAGCTTTCAAGGATCAAAATATCAGTTACTTTGCACCCAACAAGTGATTGTATAAGTAACCTAAGTAATTAATTGTTCTCAGATGTAGTATTAGGTTATTTTCTTATGCAAATAAGCATGATTATCTTATTGAGTATTGAAGCACTTTATGTTTTTCCTTTGAACATATTGAACAATTTGATATTTAGTTCTTGAAGGTGGTGGTATTAGTAAAAGAGTTGTCATATGCATTAAGGATTCAAGCATCAAGATAACAATTACTTTGCACCCAACAAGCGATTATATAAGCAACATTAGTAATTAATTGTTCTCTCATATGCATTAGTAAAGATAATGGAATATAAACTATCAATGAAATATTTATGTCTTTATTGTTTTGTACTTTACTTTATCTATATTTAGACCAAGCATTAGGAACCAACTACAATGTAGCATCACTTAAGCATGTCTTTATTAAAATATTTTATTTATTAACATCAAGTAAGCATAAAAGAACTAAGATAATAAATAATAAATGCATCAAAGATTATTGCATTCTTTTGCCTAGATGCAATTGTCTTGTTGTTGCAAGATGAGGTATATGCAATTTTAGTTCTTTATTGTTGTTTACGTTAATTCAGTTATATTTAAACTTAGCGGCATGTACTAGCTACTAGGTATTACCCTTATATTCTTGTTATAATTGCACCTTGCGCTTGTACATTGTCCATCACACTTATTGAAGCTTTTATCTATACCAAAAAGGACCCCAAAAAAATAAAATTCATAAAGAAGTTTATAGAGCAACAAACCATTAGGAGGATGAGGTGGGTCTCTGTAATATTTCCCAAGAATGAACTATGGCCTCCTCTTTCTCTTCTTCTTGCGACAACATGTAAAAAAAATCAAACACTAACTAGAACAACGCCAATAATGGCAGTAGTCGAAAAGCAGTTGTGACTGTTGCTAGATCCTGTAGAGGATGGTGAATTAGATCTAGTTGACGTCTTCGTTGGTGGTGGAGAGGATGATTAGGTGGTAAGTGGTGGTGGTGAATGAGAGGACGATGAGGGTGGTGGTGGAGAAGTGGTAGATGAGTGTTGAAGAATCTAGGGAAATTAGTGTTAATGTGATTCTTCTTAGCATGATAACTATTTGAGAGGTTTTCTTATTAGTACAATATTTCCTTATTATTAGAGTGTGTCTTCTTTAGTTCATCAAATAGCTACTAAAACAAAGAGACAAGAACACAAGATGTTTGGCTTTTTGCCAGAGCCAAAACCTCTCCCTCTTGGAAAGGAAAACCCGCACAAAATTCTTCTTATAGAGATTCCATTTGACAAATACCAAGACCATGACCCTTGACCTATTAGGCCACTCCAAGACCATGACATCAATCCTCTTCTTACTATTGAGATCATCATCATCATTACTACTTCACTGATATTATCATCATAGTACCACAGAGGTCCTTACTATTGCACCATTTCTTGCTTCATCACCATGTCAAATAGATCTTTCTACTGTTGCACTATCAAGGTCATCAGTGAGATCACTATTGTTGCAACACTGTTGTACCGAGACTTATGACAACATCTAGTAGTATGCCAAGAGAGTATCACTAAGATCCTTATAATAGTTATGACAAGAACATGAATGTGTCTTAAATATTGATACCTCCACCGAGACTGCAATTGTATTCTCCTTGCACCTAGATCACAGTTATGCCGAGAAGGTGTACAACTGTAATGCCTATCCGAAAATCACAATGATCCTCCTTCATACAAAATACTGAATTGTGCCTTTATCTGAGTTTCCTACACCATTGTACCTTGTCCGAGATTTTGAACTTCCTGCACCCATCCGAGATTGCAAAGACTTGTCCAAGATTCTGAGCTTCTGTGGTGACCTTAGCTACATATATATAGTTGTATGTTCATGTATTCAAACCGACATGACAATGTGAAACGTTGTGTCTTTTTATTGAGCCGACATGTCATTTATATTCATTTGTAGGCCAACATGACTATTTTTTACATAATTTAGCTTGCTACCTTCTTCAAGAGGATTGGGCTTGTCTTGGAGGGCTGATCTAGACTCTAGGTTGACTCATATACATGACATATATGCTCAAGAAGAGCTCTTTGACTCTTTGACTTTTGTGTAGCACTTCAACATGTGATGGACCTATGTAACGAGCAAGAAACTCATTTTATAATTTTACAAAAATAATATTTCTTTTCTTTTACAAGTACAAATATCAAAATTACATTTATGAAGACCGAACCTAGTTACACTTTCTTCAACACTCCCTATTAACTAGGGAGGTATTCATAATGGTACTTGGTCATTCTCAATCTGAAGAATTTCTCTTAAGAAGAATTAGATTGGTAATCCCATATGTATAGCATCATATCAATGAACATTGTCACATTGCAAGGCCTTGACTAACAACTCCATCTCTCCACGAGACCATGAGCTACAATGTTGGCGAGACCAATGATTATAGACACCTTCATCATTGTCTCTCAAGGTACATACCCACTCAAGTGTTCACTGAGTATGACCTTCTAGGAGTATTCTTATCTTGGGTTCCCAACACTCAAAGAATATCGGTCCTCTTGCCTACTCTTATCTTGGATGCCCTACACATCCTCAAAGAGCATCAGATGCCAGATGATTACACAATCCTCCATTCTTTCTTCCCAAATGAAGACAATAATGTTGTGTCTATCTCTCCCTCTCAACTAGGGAAGATACATCCATCATGTGTCTACATTTCTCTTCATGGCCTTCACTAAGACTTACGGTTGTTAGTCCTGGTCTAGTGCATGACACATGAAATAGAAAAACACAATTGTCACTCCTTTTTAATCAGGGGTGACTCAATCCAATCTCCCTCTTGATCAGGGACCTGTCAGAGCTCCCTCTTAACAATATACTCTCCTTTTTCATCAGCAGCTTCTTTTACGTGGGTCCTTTAGTTGCTTGATCAACTTCTTTCCTTGATGTCATGAAATTCAGTTGAGATTCTTCCTTGTAGGGCATCAGCCATCGATCACTTTCCTTCTTGGTTTGTCATGTCATTCCTTTCTTCATGGAAAGTGGCCTTCTTGATACATATCTGGAACCTTCTTCATATGACTACTTCTTTCTCATCATGCTTCTTCCATCCACCACATGAATGCTAGTTGTACTTGTACGTACAACTCTTGTTCGAGTAGCCCTGCATCAACTCATCTAGATATTATTCAAGAAATCAAAACAGAATATTAAATCAAATCATGCCTTACGATATGGCTCTTCATCATGACATATTCTTGTAGGTATCAACATCTTGCATACATGTTGACATATCTCCCAAAGATATCCAATGTCAAGGGTCTTCATCATCAGAGTCTACATATCTTTCCGAGAGATTTCTTAGTCAATTCTTCTTATTCTTTTGGATGTTAATCGCCTTCATCAGGGTTGCATATCAATCTCTTCCTTCCTCACACATTCCATTCCCAATTTCTTTCAATCAGAGTTTCTTAATTGTAGTCAACCACCTCATACTTCATATGAGGACATATTATGTTGATTTCATCTAGTGTGACTTATGCCTTCCTGCATCCTTTCATAGGAGGAGATTATTTTTCTCTTGATCATGCTTCTCAAGATAGAAGTAATGATCCTTGTTACATGCAACCATACGACATGACATTATAATATTAAACACAAGCATACATACCTCATTTTACCTTTAGGTCATCTAGACTTCTTCTAGCAACTTCCTTGATTGAAAAGATCTTGATCTGCATCAAGTCATCACACCATCATCCCATGAATTCCATAATTTGGAGTTCCTGATGAAACACTTTCTCCTCTCTAAATTAGTGAACCCTCTAATGAGGATTGCTTCAGAGAATCTTGAGGATCTTGTATATCCCCATCTGGAAAATGTTTCCTTTTTGACTTGATGTATGATGAGCCTTGTCCTGGATGACTTATTCCTTTCTTGTCATGTCCAATGAGGTTCCCAAGAGTTATATCCTTCATGTTTGACTTCCATGGATTTTTTTTCTTCATGATTCCCATGGCGATGTCACGAGCTTTAGTTTCTAATGATTCCATGATGCATCTTATTCTCATGGTCATATCTATAACATAATATTTAGGAGCTTATGATAAGACCCTTTTGTGAGGGATACCATCTCGATCATAGTATAGATCTATTACTCCCACTTTCCTTGGCCCTTTTCTTCAGCTTCCTCCATCTTTCTGGTGATATGAGCTTCTTTCTGTAATCTTTCCATAGCATTGAATCTTAGATACACTATTCTGTCTTGTTTGAGAACCAAACTTCCCTTTCCTTTCTACACATGTTTGAGTCCTTTAATCTTCAATACGTTTGCCATCAACTTGTCTTTCTCTATCTAGCATAGAGACCACAAATTGTTGAATGAGGTAACCTTCTTGTTCATGGACATTTTTTACCTTTCCTATTAGTTATAACAATGATGATTATCTTCATCTCCCAATTGGGATCTTATGAAGATATTCCTACATCCTTTGATACCCTTTACTTTCATGTAGATCAGATTTCATGTGACCCTCATCATTTCACCTTCAAAGAGTGAGTTTTTCTTTGATGTCTCCAATATTTTATATGAGGGGTTCTTTTAAAAGTATCCCTTTCCATGAATTCAGAGGAGACATTTTGATATGTTCAATGACTTCAGCTATTTATATGGCTATGTCTATCCTCCTTCTTCATGCAAGGAATCTTGATGACCCATCCAACCTATAGATGTCCTTGCAATCGTGAAGTCATTTAACCAAACTTGATTATAGAATGGAAATATACTTACTTGTCATGTGAATATGAAATCTTCACCTTGATTGCTTTGATGATGGTTGAAGAAGATATATTAGTACTTGTTCTTGGATGACCTTCTTTTGAATGAGAGAGTCTTTCCTCAATAGAAGAGGTTGCTCCTTTTGATGAAGATGATTTGTTGTTTCCTCAGACGATCTTCTTATAGGGAAAGGAGATGATCCTTGCTTGTTTTTATAACCTTGAAGATGACATTGCCTTCTTGCCTTCAATATGCTTTGCCTTCTTTAGTTGTGTAGATTAGGGTTGCTTCTAGAATTTCAACCTGTTCCAAGATGAGGTGATATTTGATTTTGAGGTCCTTTGAGTTACCTTGCTTTGTAGACATCTTGATGAGGGTCTTGGTGGTATTTTGATGATGAATGTGGAGACAAAAGGTCTTTCTATTGTAGATTGTCTCCTTGATTGCATAGACAAAAACCCTTGCTATTGTAGACTGTTGTTGTAAGCTAATCTTTCAATTCCTTCAACTTGTTTTGATGCCCTTCTTGAAGTTGATCCTTGAGTGTCTCTTTTTGTTTCCCTTTCTTTGACTTCAACACCTTAGATCTAATACCATGTCGAAGAATCTAGGAAAATTAGAGTTAATGTGATTATTCTTAGCATGATAACTATTTGAGAGGTTTTCTTATTAGTACAATCTTTCCTTATTATTAGAGTGTGTCTTCTTTAGTTCATAAAATAGCTACCAAAACAAAGAGACAAGAACACAAGATGTTTGGCTTTCTGCCAAGGCCAAAACCTCTCCCTCTTGGAAAGGAAAACCCACACAAAATTCTTCTTATAGAGATTCCAATTGATGAATATCAAGACCATGACCCTTGACCTACTAAGCCACTCCAAGACCAAGACACCAATCCTCTTCTTACTGTTGAGATCATCATCATCATTACTGCTTCACCGAGATTATCATCATAGTACAACATAGGTCCTTATTGTTGCACCATTGCTTGCTTCATCACCATGTCAATTAGTTCTTTCTACTGTTGCACTATCAAGGTCATCACTAAGATCACTATTGTTGCAACACTATTGTACCGAGACTTATGACATCATCTAGTAGTATGTCGAGAGAGTATCATTGAGATCCTTATAATAGTTATGACAAGAACGTGACTATGTCTTTCTTATTGATACCTCCATCGAGACTGTAATTGTATTCTCCTTGCACCGAGATCACAGTTATGCCAAGAAGGTGTACCACTATAATGCCTATCCAAAAATCACAATGGTCCTCCTTCATATGAAATACTGAACTGTTTTCTTTATCTGAGTTTCCTGCACAATTGTACCTTATCCAAGATTCTGAACTTCCTGCACCCATCTGAGATTGCAGAGACTTGTCCGAGATTCTGAGCTTCCGTGGTGACTTTAGTTGAGTATATATAGTTGTCTGTATGTATTCAAACCGACATGATAGTGTGAAACATTGTGTCTTTTTATTGAGCCGACATGTAATTTAAATTCGTTTGTAGGCCGACATGATTGCGTTTTACATCGTTTAGCTTGTTTCCTTCTTCAAGAGGATTGTGCTTGTCTTGGAGGGTTGATATAGACTCTAAGTTGACTCATATACATTACATATATGCTCAAGAGGAGCTCTTTGACTCTTTGACTTTCCTATAACACTTCAACATGTGTTGGACCTATGTAATGAGCAAGAAACTCATTTTATAATTTTACAAAAATAATATTTCTTTGTTTTTTACAAGTACAAATATTAAAATTACATTTATGAAGACTGAACCTAGTTACACTTTCTTCAACAATGAGGTCGGTGGTGGTGGTGAATGGAGGAAGGGGGTGATGCAGTTATGGTAAGTGGTGGTGAAGAAGAGGGAGGATAGGATGCAAGTGGAAAAGGGCTAGGTGTTTAGGATGTGGGTGGTGGTTTTTCAGATGTAGGTGGTGGAGGGGATGTTGCATTCTTAGGAGGTGTTGTGGATGTATGGGTTGGTGTTGTTGTTGGAGATGGCATCACTGTAGAAATCTCTACATATACATAATGTATATATACATATTAATCACTCCATAACTTTGTATCCTCCTACACTTCTGATCTGATCTAAGACTTAATGAATATATGTATGTGATTAAACAATAATCGTTGGCATTGGACAATCCCCATAACTGAATGCTCTTCTGCCTGCCTTAATGTTTTATTTTTACTCTGCCCTTGGCTAGTCAAGGATGGGTTGGTATTTCATAAAAAATAGGGGAAAGTGGAAGAATTGTAATGTTTATCTTGTTAAAAAAATGAGGAGAGTCAAGGTTTGGCATCATGTGTGGTCACATACACTACTCATGGATTTCTAAATTTACATGAGAACTAATTATATTTCTTCAAGGAATTCCAACACAACATTCTCACCCCTCATTCTAGAATTCACCCCTTTGTTCGAAGGAAAACATGCGTATTAATCCACTACCACACAATAGGGTTCAATAGGTTTTACTTGAGAGGTGATTGTGCACGAGTAAAAACACATCTTAAAATGGGAACTTTTAAACAATAAAGATTACTTAAATGTAATTAATCTATGATGAAAGGCTCTAAGTGAATCCAAACATGATTGTACAAAAAACTACTTATTTCATGTCAAATGATTCATCCAAATGGGGATCCATTGAAAACAGAGTTCCTAAATTATATTGTCCTTGTTAGTTATGAATCTATAAGAGGTGATGGTTCTAAAATTGCTCGTTTTGAGCCCTTCCCTCTAGGATCTTTTATCCATCAACTTAGTATACAAAATGTTCGTGCTCCCTTTCTCATTTCACCTCTGGTTGTTTTGGCATGTAACAAATAGTAGTGGTAAAACTAGGATGGTTGTTGTTAGGTTTGGATGTAATGTGTAAGCCTCTGCCTGCCTCTATACAGGTTTAATCAAGTTTCAGTGTAAAAAAAATAACAAAATAGAATGATGGATTGGATATTGCACCACAAACTGGAGAAATGCAGTGTCACATTATTGTGGCAACATCCTGTTCCTGAATCCTTATTTGTGGTATTGTTTTTGATATTGTACATTGTGCTCAACGCAAAGTTCCATGGCGTGCTATGGTTTGTCTTTAAAACTTTGCTCAAACTGTATCATTATTCCACTACAGTTTTATTTTATGTTCCTCAATTTCTGCAACTTTTCAGGTAGTTCCATATAGTGACTAATAATTGTCCATTCAAATGCATGTGGAAAACTTATTCTTGACAGTAAAATATCACGAGTCTGGAACTTCAATATATGCTACTCTCTCGCATGCTTACTTCATTACCATTCCATTCCCCCAATTTTTTAGTACCCGCTTTACTTTTATGCTTGTCTCCTTCCACCACCCCCTTCTATTCCCCATATGCTTATGATTATGAAAAAAATTGGAGAGGGGTTTTTTCTAATTGTAATCTTGGATAATTATAGTGACCCATAGGCGAAAGCCCCATTTCCTTTCTTCTTTTTCCATAAATGTGCCCCGGCCTTTATATCTCCATTGATATGATGCTTTGTCCCTGATTACTTGTCCACATCTACCTTCCTCACTTCCACGGTTGTAGCTCATCGTCTTGCCCTGGTTTTCCTCTTTTCAAAAAGCATCCCTACAAATATAAGACAAGCTAAAATACTTTATGAAGGCCTATAAGTTACTTGTGTGGTAAGTTATTCATGTTTATCAAAACAAGGAGGAATATGTTTAGATATGGAAAGGTGAGAAATTAATGCTATTATAATATGACTTCTTTTTCTGAGCATGTTCTTTTCTATTAAGAAGATGAAAAGTAACATTTAGCTATAGGGATACCTACTGAATTTTTCCTATTAGGAATTCATGGAGTAGAAGATACAAATTCCCAATGATAAGGTAAGGTATGTTTCTGAGGCCTCCATCTCCACCTCCCTCATATTTTTTCTATGGTCTTTACCAGTTAATATGAATACAAATAAAATGTGCAGATCACTTCTTCACAATACAGATTAAATGTGGAGAATGACAACCTCCAATCAATGGATGATTGAGCGTTGTGCATGTGAGTAGTACTTGAAAGTTATTTTCCCTCGTTTTAATTAAACATTCACATAGTAACATTTAAACCCATTCCATTCAATCTTTCATCTCTCACGATTTAATAATCACTTGTGGAAATTGAGCTTTCAACATTCACCAAGCTTCCCAAATGACTGTTACTAAAGGATGGTGATGCTCGAGTCCCTATTGAGGATGTGGAGATAAACTCCATGTCTGATTCATCTAGTGCTTTGTGCTTTGCAAATCCTCTACATGATGTGAAGGCTCTTTGCAAATGCTCTGATGTGAAGTTGCTTTGAAGGAACTTTGTAGATGCCCTCTGTGAATTAGGAGTGTTTGGATATTTTACGCATCAACATATATCACATTGCCTAGAGTGTGAGAACCATGGAAAATACCAACAACCACAAAAACGATGGTTAATAACTGCATTATACATCTGACAAATGGTCAATAGTCCAACAACCACAATGATAGCTAACAACCATACCTCAGGGGTAGATGGCCAAAGAAACAACCATACACTGTCACACATAGCTAAAGTAAGGTTTTGTTGGTGAGACATGTTCGAGGGGATTGAAATTCTAATCACTTGGATAAACAAGGGCTTGCCAACATGATTTTTTCCAATTGTGTTATCACTCACAGACATAGCCAAAGTTTTTTATCCTAAAAAGAAATATGGCATTTTATGTCATGTATTAATGCTAGCTCCAAACTTAGCATTAATCTCAACGCCATTAATTGTCATTATATTAAAAAAAAAATATATATTATATGACACTTTCTCTTACCTAAGTTCGTAATAAGACTCAAATTGTCTTCAACCAATAAAATTTGAAATAAATAAAGAAATAAATCATTTTAAATATAGCTAATCGGAGTCTGAATTGCTAACAAACTGTGAGTTGATCAATTAAAGCCTTCATAAAAAAATAGAAATGAAAGTGAAAATGTTGTGCTAAAATGGTGTTTTTTGGTGAGCACCCTACCTCATTGGTTGTAAGCTTTATTACTTTGGTAGTGTTTCATTCAAATTAATATGGATAAACTTGGTTTCAACTGAATGAGATGTCAATTCCAAGAAACTTGTTTTGCACAACCATTTGTCTCCTACAAAGTTCATGGACATTGTACATGATTGATATAGAGTTGAATGCAATTGTGTTTGTGGCAATGAAGGCAGGAGAATATGGAACACAACTTTTATTGTTGCCTCTCAAATGGTGTCATATTTTAAATAGGACTGATTTCTTTTGCTGAGCAAAATGGAGTTGGGATGATCTATAATTTGTGATTTAGTATTAAATTAATTTTTAAATTAAATTGTAAAGACAAATTAATTAATATTTATGAATAATACACAATAGCAATTGTTTTACTATTAATTTAACAACTAAATTATAACTAGCACAATTATATAAATTAAATCACTAGTAACTATAGATAGACATCAAAACACATAGTTTCTAATCAAAATACTTAATTTCTAAAACATTTCATATCATTAAAAATTAAAAGAAAAAATCATTAAAGAACTTAAATATTAAAATATATCATTAGACCTTTTCAAATATTTTCCAAATATTATGCAGTTGTTTATGATTTATGATTTAGGGTTAAATTGGTTGAATTTGACACTTTCACTTTGAATAAAACCAGGAATAAAGTTGTAGTAGATTAAACTGCTTTAACAAAATTCACACATTAACTTTTTTCATGGTAACTAAGACCAATCTTCTGTGTTTGGTTCAAGGAAAGAAGGTAAAACAACTTTAACAAACCAATTGAAACAAAGGAGAAATTGAATATTAACCTCCCAACAAATGTCAAACAATCTTTCGTTTTGCCGCGACTTGAAGTGGAATATGAAACTTCAAAGTGGGATCCTAGTAATACCCTTGTTGTTGCAGACTCGTAGAATTAGTTTGGATCCCATACCCCAACCTGTGCATCATAGAATTTGAATACCCTAAAATGAAATGAAGAGCTCTAGTGCATTGCATTGGATTTTCTGCCAGCCAAGTGTCCACCTCAGCTGGAGTTTCAAATCCTTTGACTTGCAAGAATAGCTACATAGAGACATTAATCACAGACACATGAAATGAAAAAAAAAAAAAAAAAAACTTCTTGAATTCAAGAAGGTCAATTGCTTGAATTCTTGAACTCAATTTCTTGCAATAAGATCAATTTCCTGAATTCTTGATATACCTTGCAAGCAAGAATGACTCTTCTAAGATTGTTTAGCATAATATTTTGGAATATACCAGTGATCACAAAGAAGGAGCTCCCACTCCATAGAAAATCATAACAAAGAGATTTAATGTAAATTCCATCCTTGCATGGAGGAATCCCCCCCACCTACTTATACGCGGGATCATAAGTATTGTCATACCAATTAGGAAAGTTGAAGTGAGAGTCAATCACCTTCTTAGTGTAGAATACCAAGAAGACGACAAAGAAAGATGTCATGAGTTATCACAAATGAAAATGTTAGTTCCAACAAAGAAACTAATTTAATGTAACACAAATGGAATAAGAGGAAATAATGCAAAGCAAAAGAGAGCATGCCAACAATAATTTTGGTTCTTATATGGAAAAAACAACTCAAAATGAGAATTTTTATCTTCCACTCACGCAACAGCCGAACTTCCACTCACATGGTAGTTGGAGTCGAGTTTGGTCAATAATGGAAGTTAGTAAAGATGAGAGGATAAGACCTCAACCAATCAGGTTACCAATAAATAAATTTAAATAATAAAAAAATAACAAAATTGAATCCACAATGTTAAACTATGGATAAGCAACACAAGTTTTTGGTCAAAGGTAAACTAATACCTATTCAAAGACAAAATTCAATGCTTAATACCATGTATGTGAAATATTTTTATTTTTTTTTTGCATTTTTGTAGTATCTAGAGGTAAAAAACAATAAAGAACTAAAATTGTGTATATCCCACCTTGCAACAACAAGACAATTGCATTTATTCACAAAAATGTAAAAGACTTTGATGCATTTATTATTTATTAACTTTGTTATTTTATGCTTGCTTGATGTTAGTAAATGAAATATTTTAATAAAGATTTGCCCAAACACCCTACCATTGAATGTAGTCATTAGAATTTTGGATATAGTTGCATTGTGAACTTGGTTTGTTTTCCAAGTTATCATTTGTCATATATATGTGCACCAAACTTGTTTGGTTTATTAATTCAACACTCCCTACCAATCATGTCTTCAAATCACAACAAGAAAAAATCGTGTCTTCACAAGAAGAAAAATCTACGCTCATACAAAAAAAAATTGTTTCGACTTCTAACAAAAGCATAGGAAAAACCGTCTACAACTTAGCTACTATTTTATATAACAAAGCGATGAATGTTTAGGATATGCGTGCTAGGAGGTCTTTTTTGAATCGAAGAACAAATTTGATGCGTGATTCAATAATGTGGCTCCATCCACAATGATTGAGATGGTAAAAGCAAGGAGGATGGAGAATATGAGATCATACTTTTGTGAAGTTGTCCATTGCAATAATTTTAAAATCTATCTGTCACTTCGTTTATTGCAATAATTTTAAAATTTATGTGTCACTTCGTTTAAAAATTTGTATTAAGAAAATGTATCACTTCGTTTAAAAAATTGTATTAAGAAATATTTTTATAGTTTAAGTAGGTGAAATGTTTCACTATAATAATTTATTAAAAAATTTATATAGAGTTTCTCTGCACGTGAGGAGCCATAGCCACAGTGGGAGACTGGTGCATCCGAGGTCGGTAGGAGCGATTGGGAGTTCTGGGCGCACATGAGGAGCCACAGCCACAGCGTGAGACTGCGCGCAGCTCTAGGGCCATGGCCCCAAGAGGGGGCCGCGAACTGGATCCTCCCCTTCCACCTAAGCTAGCTGCATTCCGGGATCTAGTTGCGGCATGCAATAAACGGCCAACAACCGAAAACCAGCAGAAGTTTGTCAAAAGAATGGATTCCATCCCCACAGTTTCTCTGCCGGCTGAAGAACCATGCAAAGCGGCATTGAACCTAGTAGAAAGAGGGCTTATTGGATAGTTCACTAGGCTATGACCCTCACCTAAAGCTGTAGATGCCTGGGTGCAAAGGAACTGGCGATCTCTGGTCAAGGAAGGTATAAAAAGTCACTTCGTCGGCAAAGGCTTCTTTGTATTCGTATTTGAAGCAACAGAAGACAGAAACCTCATATTCAGAAACAACTCGTAGTTCATGGGGCCTCAAGGTTTGTATCTGAATCAATGGACTCCAGACATCGATCCGACACAGGATGTGCCCTCGGCTGTCCTTGTCTGGGTGTGCTTGCCCCATTTACCTCTGCACTGCTGGAACCCCAAATCCTTAGAAACCATAGGTAATAAACTTCAAATACATCGATCGAGCAAAAAGGAGGGACCAGTACTCCTGTGCGAGAATTTGCGTAGAAGTAGACCTGGAGGAAGGTCCCCCTGAAGCTATTAAACTCACGGTGGCTGACTGGACTCACATACAAGTGTTAGATTATGAGAAATTCCCATTTAAATGTCGGCATTGCCATGGCTATGGCCATTTTTCCAGGCATTGTAAATAGAAACTAGAGGCTTTGGCTGAGAATGCGAAAGGAGATCAATGAACTCAGGTCCAAAAACCAGGAACAATTAAGCAGAGCAATAGGAACAAAGGGAAAGCATTGTCCACAGGGAGTGGTCCTCCTCCTGAAGCCCAAATAGAGGGAAGCTCAGACCCACCAAGAGCAGACATACCCACAAATCCCTTTGAAATACTCAGCACACCAGAAAAACTCCAAGATCTAGCAGACAAAGAGGCTGAACAGCAGGCCATCATCATGGAAGAAAACAAAAGGTAAGAGGAAACAGGCCCTCTCCAAATCGGAACTCCAAAATGTGTCTCTAGTTCCCAACCTATACAGATATGACAAGGAAGAAGACCCCAGAGATTTCAGGATCCTCAGAAGATGAGACAACTGAGAGGCCCTCGAAAAGAGTGGGGAGGAAATCTCACAGAGAGGCCAGAGAAGAAGAGGCAAAGAGACAAAAAATGCAAGGCAACCAGCCCACGATTGAGATGTCTATCAACAGAAATACTAGAACCAGGCCTCCCAAGGGAGGTACTGCCCCACCCTCTGCCAGTAAATAATGCGATTAGTCTCTTGGAATTGCAGAGGACTGGGGAATCCCTCAAAAGCTGAAGCAGTCAAGAACCTATTGAAATCAGAACTTCTTGAGATCCTCATGCTCCAAGAGACTAAAATAGAAGGTGAAGCCCTTCTGGAACTCAACAAAGTAAAATGGAAAACAAAAGCTGGAAAAGTTGTAAGCGCTAGAGGTACATGCGGTGGGCTAGCCACTCTCTGGGAGGATGACAAGTTTCAACTTGAGAGCTCCTTTCAGACGCAGCACTAGATTTACACCGAACTCTGACACCTTCCAAGTAAGATTAACTTTGCTCTCTTTAATCTTTACGTACCTGTCCTCTATGCAGAAAAGAAAGAATGTTGGCAAACCCTGACCGATTTCCTTGAAGCCTACTCCCTCAAGAATATAATTCTTGCGGGAGACTTCAATCTAATCCTCGACCCAAAGGAAAAAAGAGGAGGAACTAGCAGCAGGGACCACTTCCTTCCCTTAGTGGAAGACGTGATTCAACAATGGGATTTACTGTATTTTAAGCCAAACAAAGGGCTTTACACATGGGCAAATAACAGAGTTGGGGCAGAGCATATTTAAGCCCGGTTGGATAGATTCCTACTTCAGAGCACCTTCTTCTCCGAGAAGAAGATCATTTCCACAAATATTCTGCCAAAGATGATTTCAGATCATAAACCCATCCTTCTTCTGCTGGAAGAAGAAGAAAATTTGGGGCCAATCCCCTTCCAGTTTAGCCCTCTCTGGGCAAACAAAGAAGGGTTTATAGGTATAGTCAAGAAGGCCTGGTCCATCCATGTTATCGGATCACCCAGCTATGTCTGGGAGCAAAAGGTAAAGGCCACCAAATCAGCCTTGAAACAATGGATAAAAAATCCCACATACTCCCCCACTAGTCATAGAAAACAGAACACAAACTAGCTGTTGGATCTGCAAATGGGCCTGGAGATGCGAGATATAACCTGCTCAGAAATAAAGAGCAAGCAAGAACTCCAGATCAGCACCCTTCGATCATTCAGAGAGGAGGAAGAATCCTTGAGGCTCAAATCACGCAATCTCTGGCTTGTGTCTGGAGACAAAAATTTAGCCTTATTTCACAAGAAAATTCGAACCCGTCTTTCTAGAAATCACATTGCTAAAATCACCTCTCCATATGGGTTGTTATCAAAGGCACAACTATGATAAAAGAGGTTGCAGCCTCTCATTTTCAGCAGTTGTACAAAGAAGAAGGTGCAGAGGATGATGAGGAAGCTCAAGACTTCCTCAAGCATGTTCCAAGGCAGGTTAACGAGGAGGATAACTCAACACTCCTGAAGCCCTTCACTAAAGACGAAATTAGCAATTTCATATGGAATATGGAACCAAGCAAAGCTCCAGGACCCAATGGGTTCTCCATACATTTTTATAGAATCTGCTGGGACATCATCAAGGTTGATTTGTACTGAATGATCAAAGGCTTCCTCTGAAAATCCAAAGTGGAAGGAAGCACAAACTCCACTTTCCTAATACTAATCCCCAAAGAAGTGAACCTGGTGGCGTTCGATCGCTTCAGGCCAATCTCGCTATGTAATGTGTCCTACAAAAATTCTCACCAAGTTACTTGCAAATAGAATAAAGTTGCTGCTGGAAAAACTCATCTTGCCCAACCAAGGAGGGTTTGTCAAAGGCAGGCATATCCTAGACAATGTGATATTGGTGCAGGAAATCATCCATTCTAGCCATCAACGCAAAGAGCAAGGTATGCTCATCAAGCTAGACATGGCGAATGCCTTTGATCGAGTAAGGCACTCTTTCCTCCTCCAAGTTATTTTTGCATTTGGTTTCAGTTTTGAATTTATAAAATTGATTAAAGCATGTATTGGAGAACCTTGGATAGCCCCTCTAGTAAATGGAAGGCCGGAAAAATACTTCAAAGCTTCGAGGGGCATTAGGCAAGGTTGCCCCTTATCCCCTTTCCTGTACATTCTGATGGCAGACTCCCTGAGCCATAAGCTCTCAGCAAAGAAGCTCAATGGGACACTTCCAGGCATCAGGGCGATAAACAGAACAACCCCAATCAGTCATGCCTTGTTCGTCGATGACTCTATCCTTATGGGAGACGCCTCCATTAAAATAGCAAGGGCCTTCAAAGGAGTAATCTAAAGCTTCTGCAGAGTCTTCGGAGCTATGGTCAATAAGAGGAAAAGCGCGGTGTATGGCTGGGTGGTAGACCAACAAACTATTCTCATGATTTCCCAAACCCTGGGTTTCACTGACTATGTCCCTTCGGACAAATTCAAGTATCTAGGCCTGCCTTTAACATTGGGAACCAGCAAGGCCCAACATTGGATGGAAATTATCAGCAAAATCAAGGCAAAAATGATTGCATGGGGCGGATAGTGGCTTACCACAGCCAGGAAGCTCACTCTTGTTAAGTCAGTTCTCTCATCCCTCCTATCTACCAGGCTTCGTTCCTTTTAGCTCCAAAAATGATCACCGAACAGCTAGCTAAGCTGATTCGAAATTTCCTATGGCAAGGAGGAAAGGGGAACAAAAAAAAAACCATCTTATAAGTTGGGACATAGTGAAAAGGCCAATATTTGAAGGTGGACTACAAGTAAGAGATCCTGGGATTGCCAATCTGGCTTTGGGAGGTAAGATTCTCTGGAAAATATTCTCAAATCAAAGACATCCTATAAGTCAAGTTCTAATTAAAAAATATCTACACAAACTCTCAATAAAGAATATGGAAGAAGGAGCTTTCCACAAAGGAACCATGTTGTGGAAGCTGTGCAGCCAAGGTTGGGAATTCTTTAAAGATCATCTCTACAGAATCCCAGGAAACGGAAAAAGAATTGGACTGTGGGAAGATAAGATCATGGGCCTCCAACCCCTAAATCTTGCACCGGAAATTGCAGATTTGCGCAACTGGCTCATCCAAAAAGGTATTCACAAACTTGCTGACATATGCACTTGGAATTTCGATGGGAATTGGAGTAATTGGGCTCTCCATCGCCCCCCTGACTGCATGCTCCCTCAACTCCATCTCGTGGGGCTGGGAGAAGGCCGAAGCTTACTCAGCACGACAGGGCTTTGTAGCTCTTCAAGAACAACCACCTCAGATCCACTCTACAAAGCTTTGGAAGCATGTTTGGGACCCATTTGGCCTCCCAAAAATCAATTTCTTCCGCTAGATTCTCATGCATAGAAAGGTCCTCACTGGAGATAATTTAGAGAATTGGGGAATTACTAGTCCCCATAGATGCCCTCTCAGCTGCAATGCTCAGGAAATGATTGAACACATGTTCATCGACTACCCCTTCTCTCAAGAAGTCTTGTTGCAAGCAATGTTTGGGCTCAACGCCCAAATTCCAAAGCAGCTTTCAATAGTTAGTCTCTTCGCCACATGGAAAGAGCGCTATCCTCACGCTCTGAAGAGCAAATCAACATGGGTTAAAATCTGGAATGCAATTCCAAAATAAATCTGCTGGGGAATTTGGTTGGCAAGGAATGAAGCCATATTCAACAATAGATTACAATCCACCAATACAGTGACTGCCAAGGTCAAAGATCTGTTACTGGAAACTTACGAAAATAGACCTCATAAGTCAAACAATTCTCTACTCCCTGAAGAGCTCAGCTATTTAGGTGAATCCCTGAGACGAGCCAGCAACAAAAATAACCTCTCCTGGCCTTGCCACGATCCAGAGTGGCGGCTTCGGATCTTTGAGGTGGACTTTCAAAACTGGTGGAAAAATCAAGGCAAAGTCACGATATTCTTTGACGGAGCCTCCAAAGGAAACCCAGGGATATCGGGTGCAGGAGGAACAATCTACTCCCCAAACGGGCACAAAAATGACAGCTTCAGTTGGGGCCTAGGGCAGAACACTAACAACCAAACCGAGCTTCTCGGACTATTCAAAGAGTGTCAGCTTGCTCAAAGGAACAGAGGAGAAAACCTTCAAGTCTTCAGTGATTATGAAATCCTGATTAAAATCCTAAACACTGGCAACCAACTCAATAGCTTTGCGCTTAACAGGACCCTTGAAAGAATAAGAAAGATGTTGCAAAACTTCACTTCCTGCTCATTCTACCATATCCTCTGAACTTTGAACAAGGAAGTTGACATTATGGCAAATAAGGGATGTCTATTAGCACAAGGTTTTTTATCAAAGAACGATGAAGAAACTGAAAGGCACCCAATTCCTTAACAGAGAAGGACAACTAAGCATGGACAGGGCAGACAAGGCAATGTCTCTGTTTCACACTCCCTTCACAACAGTTCTGTCTCCATGAAAGTGCAAATCTTGGCGAACACAACATTCATCCAAATCGCATATGAATGCAGAAGACCGACGTTGATCCATGGCTTTCACACAGGTAGACAAATGTTGTTGGAAAGTCAATCATCGCAGCCATTGCAGGTTCTGACTCATCGCTGCTCTAGCAATACAGTTCGAATCACACAACCAACTTGCCACAGCTAACGTGCTCACTTAAGCATTTAACTCTCATCCATCAAGATAAAGGAAAGGAATAGCAATGTCAGAGACTACAGGTATCGAGTTATTAGAAGCGATTCTAGGTAAGTCAGGTTGTCTTATCCCACCAAAGAAAAGTTGAAAGAAAAAGTCAGGCATTTAGAGTCTAAGCGCAAAGCAAGGAACTCTCAAGATATCCCAAAAGAATCAAAAGCAACAACAGAATTCCAATGAAAAAGCCAGATCATGTGGATTCTGAAATGCCAGAAATCTTACAAATGACTGTAATAGAGGTTGTTTGACTCAGGCCCAACCATATTTCTCAATAAAATTCAATCATTTCTGTTAAAAATAAAAATAAAAATAAAAATAAAAATTTATATATATATATATAGATATATTAATTATTAAAATAAATAAATATATATATATATATATATATATATATATAGATATAATTATAAAATATATATATATATATATATATATATATATATTAATTATTAAATAATTTCACATTGAAAATTAGGTAATAATAATGATGTTCAAATCTCATAAATAGAGAGAGTATCAAAATGGAGTTAATATGCAAATTAGACATGTTGAGACAACAAATTAAACTTTAACTTTGTTCTAGTGTTAATGCAAACCAAACAAATTGGAACAAAAAACTGAACATTTAACTTTGTTCTGATTTTGAAAATACTACTATATTGGAATGTATAAGTTTATGGTCAATTCCTTTTTCTTGTTACTTTTACATTTCCACTAGTAAATTGATAGCTTACCTTCTTCATTTTAACTTTTGATGAAAATAATGTCTTTACAAATTGTATTTTAAAAAAATCATTGCAACAATAAAACTATAATTAATATTTACTACTTTCATCTTTGATCCAAAAACACATTTGCGATGCTTTTACAAAATGACTTAATATAATATATTTTCATCTTGATTTTTATATTTGGTAGTACCATCTCATGGAAATTTTAACTTCGAAGTTGTCTTTATTATAAGAACATTGAAAATTTTGTTGTGTTTTAACAAAGATGGAAAATTCAAGGAACATGGAATTGGGTGTCTACTTTCATCATTTGGTACTATCATCTTATGGAAATTAATTCAAAATTGTAACATTTAAATAAACATGGTTTTAAAAGGATTGAAAATTCAAGGAAAATGGGAATGCATGTACTATCATCTTATGGAAATTAATTTGAAGTTGTGTTCATTGCAAGAACATTTAAATAAAAATGGGTTTAAATAAAATGGTTTTAATATGATTGAAAATTCAAGGAAAATGGGAATGCGAGCATAAATTATAGGGGGGCTCTAGTCATGGAGGTGACCAGGAAACACTAAATATGTTAATGATTGGTTTTTATGAAATATTAACGATTTAGATTTTTTTTCAAAGAATATTAATGATTTGGATTTATGCTTACTTATTTATGCAAGGATATTTTGAAAAAAGACAACATTCAACTTCCATATTCTATTAAAAATATGTAAAATACAAGATTATTACTAACTAAAAATACATATTCACATGTGTTAATAACTATAAATTAAGTAAATATTAAATAGATAATTTTAAATTAATTATTAAAAGTCATATATATAATTAATATTTTACTTGCTCTCTTCAACAGATTTGAACTAATTATTTTACAATCCTTAACCAAGCCTACAACCAATAGAGTTAGCAATAAAAAATGTCTTTACTCAAAGATTCATTATACAGTTAAAGAAACATGTATGAGCAACATAGAGTCTCAACAATAACTTATCTCAATGAATTGCTCATTAATATCCTTCAACTTTTGAAAGAGCATGAACCTGTCAACCAATCACAAATCACCCACATCTTTGCAATTGGCGACAATGAGAGGTTTTCCTAGATAATCTTTGGGCTCAACAAGTTATACTATAAAGTACATTTCACATAGAAAGGTTTTCCTAGCAAATCTCTAGACTCAACAAGCTATAGGGTAAAGCACATTTCACATGGAAATTGTAAGTCCAATGGACTAGTAGGAGTGAAACATAGAGGTTGACCATAATCCCAAAATTATTCAAGATCAAACGTCTAAGATTGAACTAGTAGAAGATCTAATGATTAATTTTATTTCATCTTTGAACTAGTAGAAGATCTAATGATTAATTTTATTTCATCTTTGAACTAGTAGAAGATCTAATGATTAATTTTATTTCATCTATTTCTTGATCATATCCCAAAACGATTCAAGATCAATGTCTAGGATTGAACTAGTAGAAGATCTAATGATCATTTTTATTTCATCTATTTCTTGATCATCCATTGTCTCATAAATTGAAATTGGAAACATCTATCCTTTATGTATAAATACTGCTAAAAGTCGAAAACATCCATCTTCAGTTAGACTTCGTACTTTGAAGAAAACATACTTCCTATGTTGAAATTGAAAAAATCCATCCCTCCAATGTGGGATATGAAACTTCTATATCCATCCATACCTTCTACACTCAAATTAGAAACATCTCTTATTCCACTTTGCCATAAGATCCCACAATTCCTACAATGAAAGTGATAACATTCCTTCCACTCTACAAAAGGATCTAATACTAACTATTGGAAATATCCATGCCTCCCAACCTCCCAAATAAATCTAGAAATTGGCAAACAAAAATAATAACCAGTCAAATGTATTGAATGTGTAATTTTTGTCATATTTTAGAATTTGGTGAAACACAAATAATAACTAGTCAAAGAAAAAATTGAGTGTATTGAATGTGTAATTTCTGTCATAATTTAGAATTTGGTCAAACACAATTTTTTTTTGGTCAAACACAAATAATAACTAGTCAAAGAAATTAGAATTTTGTTAGAATTTTGACTATCTTGACTGGTAAACTATGCACATAGACCCTAGTACAATGCTTCTTATAGTTTTTTTTTCATATATTAAAGTTAACGTATTGAATGGGTAATTTGTGTCATATTTTAGAATTTTGACCATCTTGAGTCGTAAGATAGATCCCTAGTAGAATGGTTCTTATAGGCTTTTTTCACATATTAAAGTTTTGACCCATAAATTTGTACAATACAAATGTTTAAAGGGTGCTAAATCTATGTATGCATTGAAAAATAAATTTTAATAATAAAAATATACAATCTAACCAACATTTGTTTAATGATTCTAAGTTTTAAAATACATAGTCCAATACTTATTCATTTCAATACAATCTACTTAATCTAATGGTTCTACACTTAGGTTCTTCCCATCTATACTTAGTCCAAAAGTTCTACAATTTAGAGGTTCTTCCACCATATTTTTGGTTCAAATTTGTTCCAAATTCCAAGTTGATTTATAGCTTATCTTCCCAATAAAATAATTTTAGCAACGTCATGGTGGTCTAATCATGCTAGATTGAGAGGTTTTTTTGTCATATTTTTTTGGTTAAATAAGTTTGTTGGAATTACAAGTTTTACTGGTAAATTTTACATATTATTACACTGTAGTTTATGTATTATATGTTTTGGAGATTATTTTTGACATATTTTTTTGTTTTATTGGTCTAAAATATAATAAGAATTTGTTGGAATCACAAATTTAAATTGTGAATTCTTTATAACAAAAATGCTCTAAAAATTTTTCAAAACCCTAAATAATCAAAAATCAATTTTAAAAATAAAAATAAAAATTTAACCAATAAAAATAAACCAAATTTTCACCAAACACTCTAAAAATATATAATATTTGAATAACACTACTTACTAGTACCTAAACAATTCAAATAACTTAGTAGTGGGAACGAAAAAAAAAACTATAACCAAAGTTAATTAATCCAAATTTGTTTGGCCAAATTCTATGTAAAAACTCTAAAACATACTATCAATTAGACAACACATTGTACAAAATAACCATAAAGAATCCGCAGGTAAATACCTCATTAAATTTGGATGGGTGGACGGCATAAGAGCTCCGTGCGTGTAAATTATTCGTTTACTTGTATGGACGGACGACCCACAAGTTGTGCATGCGTGCATACTGTTTGTTTGTTTGTCTCTTATATTCTCTGTCCAACGCTTCAAACTTTTCTGTCAATTATGAAGGCTATTCTAATTTCTGCATGCATGCAGCTTTGACATACCTCCTCTCTTAGCATCGTGTATATATTGAAATTTCTGGACAACAATTCTGGTCGAAAACACATCCATCTTTAGTTAGACTTGGTTGGTACGCTGAAATATTGGAAAAATCCATACCTTGAATGTGCAATTGGAAACTTTTAAATTTTTTATATTCAAATTAGAAACATTTTTTCGTCCACTTTGCCATAAGTTACTACATTTTTTATAATAAAATTGGTAACATTCTTCCCATCTTATAGAAGGATTGAATATTACAGAGATTGAAAATGGTAACTTAAACTATGACACAACTACTTTAAATATAGTTAATTGGACTCTGGGTTGCTGATAGGTTGATAGGTTGTGACCTAATCAATTAAAGTTTTCTAAAAAAAAATGAAATTATTGTGTTAAAATGGCGCTTTTTGGTGAGTATGGAGAAACTTAGTTTCAAGTGAATGGGATGTCAATTCCAAGAAACTTGTTTTGTACAACTATTTATGTGCTACAAAGTTCATGGGCATTGTACATGATTGATATAGAGCGAATGCAAGAGCTAATCAATTAAAGCCTTCATAAAAAAAAAATAAAAAAATGAAAATGAAATTGTTGTGCTAAAATGGTGCCTTTTGGTGAGTATGGAGAAACTTAGTTTCAAGTGAATGAGATGTCAATTCTAAGAAACTTGTTTTGCACAACTATTTGTGTCCTACAAAGTTCATGGACATTGTACATGATTGATATAGAGCTAAATGCAATTGTGTTTGTGGATTTTTGGTGAGTATGGAGAAACTTAGTTTCAAAGAATGAGATGTCAATTCTAAATAAATTTGTTTTGCACACCCATTTGTCTCCTACAAAGTTCATGGGCATTGTACATGATTAGAACAAAACTCAAATGACTTACTAGTAATTATAGATAGACATCAAAACACTTAGTTTCTAATCAGAATACCTAGTTCCTAAAACATTTCATATCGTCCAAACTAAAAAAAATCATTAATTTTTTTTTAAATATTAAAACATATCATTAGTCCTTTTCATATATTTTCCAAATAATATATATGTTTGTCTATGGTTTGTGATTTAGTATTAAATTAGTTGAATTTGACACATTCACTTTGAATAAAACCATGAATAAAGTTGAAGTTGATTAAACTCCATTAACAAAATTCACACATTAACTTTTTGCATGGTAATTGAGACCAATCTTCCAGAAAAGAAGTTAAAACAACTGTAACAAACCAATTGAAATAGATGAGAAATTAAAGACTAACCTCCTAATAAATGTCGAACAATATCTCATTTTGCAATGATTTGAAGCGAAATCTGGAACTTCAAAGTAGCATCCTAGTAATATCCACGTTGTTGTGCACTCATAGAATTTGTTTGAATTCCATACCCCAAACTCTACACCGTAGAATTTGAATCCCCTAAAATGAAATGAAGAGCTCCAATGCATTGCATTGGATTTTCCGCCTACTGAGTGTCCACCTTGATTGAAGTTTCAATCCTTTGACCTGTGAGAACATACAGACGCAAACATTAATTAGAGACACATGAAAGGAGGAAAAAAAAAATCGATTTCCTGAATTCTTGATATACCTTGGAGGCAGGAATGACTCTTCAGGGATTGTTTGGCATAAAATTTTGGAATATTCTAATGATCACAGAGGAGGATTTCCCACTCCATAGAAAGTCATAACAAGGAGATTTAATGTAAATTCCATCCTGGCATGGAGGAATCCTCCCCCCCCACTCGCTTATACACGGGATCATAAGTATTGCCATACCAAGTACAACAAAGTTGAAGCGAGAGTCAGTCACCTTCTCAGTGCAAAATACCAAGAAGATGAAAAAGAAAGATGCCATGAGTTGTAGGATTCGCAAATAAAAATGTGAGTTCCAACAATGAAACGAATTTAATGTAACACGAATGGAATAAGAGGAATAAATGTAGAGCAAAAAAGGGCATGCCAACAAAATGATTGGTTCTTAAATGGAAAAAGTAACTCAAAATGAGAATTTCTATCTTCCACCCGTGCAACAGTCGACTTCCACCCGCATGAGTCAGGTTTGGTTAGTAATGGAAGTTACTAAAGATGAGAGAGTAAAACCTCAACCAATCAAGTTACACATAAATAAATTTAAATAATAATAAAAATAACAAAATTAAATCCATAATGTTTTCTTCTGTAAATTCAGCTAGTTTGGCTACATCATGGCCATGTTTAAGAATAACCCCCGAATAGCACAGGGAATTGAACTAGTGACCTAACATCTAGGAGGTCTTAACAACACACTCAATCACCCTCTATCCACGACCCAGTGGACTAATTGAATTCACGATGTTAAACTATGGATAAATAACATAAATTTTTGGTCAAAGGCAAAATCCAATGCTTAATACCATGTCTCATATAAGACTTTAATTATTTTCATCAATAAAATGACAAAAACAAAATTTTAATATTTCACAAAAAAAAAAAAAAAAAATTGTTTACTAATTTACATTAACAAATAAGTAAATATTTATAATCAAAATATAACTAATATAAAGTCAACAATGAATCAATTGCTACAACCTCTAGATTAATAAAATAAACAACATTAAATCTTTTTTTTTAACTTTTATATATATATATATATATATATATAGATAATGAATCTATGAATAATATAAATAAAATTACACAAAGAGTTATAAAGAATATATAGGTATGTATGTATATAATACCAACATCGATACGTCTTAACTATGTATCTATCAAGGGATCAAATCTTTTAAGATGAAAACCTCTTTTTGAGTGAAAAGCTTGAGCAAAGACTTTTTTGCACTTTAAGAGATTTGATTCCTCTCAGCTCTTGGTAGATATAAAGTTAATATGAATTTTTGTTGGTTTTAAGCAAAACACTAATAAAATGTTTAACTATAAGTTTGTTTGTTTTTTTTCACTAGTTTTATACAATATATAAATAGTTGACATTGAAATATTTTATTTATGTTTCACATTCTCCATATTCAGAAGTAGAAAACATATCTCCACAGTATATAGTGCCCCCAATTCCCCACTTATTTCCCCCCACAAACCCCCATCTCTCTACACACACACACAGATTGAAATTCTTTTATCATTAATATTTTAAAAAATGTTCAATGTCAACTCCATATTAAACATTGAAGGAATTACAAATCTCCCTCACACCTTGAATTAGAAAGAACCTATTAATGGAATAAGAATAAGAACTCTCTAGCTTTTTCTATATCTATACAAATTTGATGTTTAATATTTTACTCAACTTGCATATTAAAATATTTAATTTATGTTCCACATTAAACTTTTTTTGGTATTAATATTTTTAAAATATTGTATATAACTCCATACTAAGAATTAAATGAATTACACATCTCATAAAGTGAAAATATAAGAAAATTTTAATTTTAATTACTTTAATTTTCTCTATATAAAATTGATATAAAATTATAGGGGTGGCAGTAGGGGGAGGATTCTCATTAATCCTGATAGAAAAACAATAGTCAAATACTCATGGGGTCTATGTAAGAAAACAAATAATCAAGCTGAGCTTTATGGTCTTCTTTTGGGATTATCCATAGCTCGTGATCACAAAATTCTGGACCTCATCATCCTAGGAGATTTGATGCTCACTATCCAACATTTGACCTCTGATACCAACCCTCATGAAAATCTCCTTATGCTTTTGCTCAAAACAATCAAGTGTGCTCTCAACTTCTTTCCCTCCATCTCTCTCTTCCACATCCTCCTAAGAAAAACACCAAAGTCGACATTATGATGCATGTGTTGTACTTGATGGCAACCCACTTGTAGTAGATCAACTCACTTGTATATGGTAACTAGATGAATCTACGGAAGAGATATCAGATGTGACAGAATGCATGACAGTAGTGTTTACAGATGTGATGAAATGCAGGGCAGCTTCAAGGAATCAGTTCAGAAAGCAACAGTATAGGAGGTAAACAACGAAGAAAGAGAGGTATACGCAGCTTCACCTTGACCAAGCTGTGTATACATGTAGGTTCACTGTATACAAGCCGGTATACGTACACACACACTTTCACAGAAGGAAAAGCGCGTATACCTTGGAAAACTAAGTTTCTGGTCCGAGGTATTTGGTTCATGGTATTTTTGATCCATAGTATTGGTCCAAGGTATCTGATCTAATGTATTGACCCTAGGTATTTGGTCCAAGATATTGGTCCTAAGTGGTTTTGGTCCATGGTATTGAGAAAGGCCTACAAACTATAAAAGGAGGAGAAGGTCATTAGGCCAAGGTGTGCAAGTATCGAATATCTGATGAAGTGTGAGATCTAGTATGCAGTTTATAGGGTTATGGTGCATTGTTGGATCTGCACCAAGGATGAACCTTAGCGAAAGATGAGAAACTAGATCTAATGATGGAGCGGGATCTTAAGGCGTAAAATGAACTATCATTATGTGTTTTTGCTCATGAATATTCTAGATCTAAATACTGACGCATACAGTACATCTCAGCATGAACAAAGGGGGAGTTCAATCAAAGAATTCAGCATGTGTCTAGGGGGAGCATGATTAATACTCAGCTATTCAGATATGAAAGTCTTCATTCTGGTCTGCCCTTTTCTCTTAATATCAAAGGGGTAGAATATCTTGGTCCGCCCTTTGCCCTTGATGTCAAAGGGGGAGAGTGACTTGGTGTTGTTGTTGCCATCAAGTCCAAAGGGGGAGATTGTTGGCATTATGATGCATGTGTTGTACTTGATGGCAACCCACTTGTAGCAAAACAAATCACTTGTATATGGTAACTAGATGAATCTACAGAAGAGATATCAAATGTGACAGAATGCATGACAATAGTGTTTACAGATGTGATGAAACGCAGGGCAGCTTCAAGGAATCAGTTCAGAAGGCAACAGTATAGCAGGTAAACAGTGAAGAAAGAGAGGTATACGCAAGTTCACCTTCACCAAGTTGCGTATACACGCAGGTTCACTGTATATAAGTTGCGTATACGTACACACGCACTTTCATAGAAGGAAAAGCATCGGACCAGATACCTTGGAAAACTAAGTTTGTAGGGTTAATACATCTGACCAGATACCTTGGAAAACTAAGTTTCTGGTCCGAGGTATTTGGTCCATGGTATTTTTGATCCATAATATTGGTCCAAGGTATCTGGTCTGATGTATTAACCCTAGGTATTTGGTCCAAGGTATTGGTCCTAAGTGGTTTTGGTCCATGGTATTGAGAAAGGCCTACAAACTATAAAAGGAGGAGAAGATCATTAGGCCAAGGTGTGCAAGTATCGAATATCTGATGAAGTGTGAGATCTAGTATGCAGGTTATTGGGTTATGGTGCATTGCTGGATCTGAACCAAGGATGAACCTTAGCGAATGATGAGGAACTAGATCTAATGATGGATCAGGATCTTAAGGCGTAAAATGAACTATCATTATGTGTTTTTGCTCATGAATATTCTAGATCTAAATACTGATGCATATATTATTCTGTAAATGATATGATCTAGGTATAACTGAAGTCTGGAATAGCTGCAGAATTATGAACTAATGTTTGCAGATGTATACGCTGGTTGGCTTTGGTAAAAGCGCGTATATGCGCAGGTTAGACACATCGAAGTAGCATATACCTTGTGAACTATGATGTTTGAAGTTACAATTGGTTCTGGTTGTTGATGCAGAGTTTTGGGTTTTGCTTTATGTTCTAGTGACAGCATTCTGGTAACAGTGTTCAGATTGATTGATTGTGATTTGCTTCAGTGATGATGGATGAGATCTAATAATGGATCAGGATCATAATGACTTATCATTATGTGATCTGATGGGCTAGATCTGGTTGCTAACACATGTATTATCCTTTATATGTGATGATCTGGGTATGTCTGAAGTCGGGAAGTGCAGCGAAGTTATAAGTAAGTATTTGCAGATTTATACGCTGGTTCGCTTTGATGAAGTTGCATATACATGCTGGTTCGGCTCTTCCAAGTTGCATATACACTCTGATGCATGGTTTTGAGGTTACAGCTGGTTCTGATTGATGATGCAGTGTTCTGGGTACAAATCTGTGTATTGGCTACAGTGATCTCTCTGTTCCAGTTGATTTGTTGAAGTTGATTAAAGTATGAATGAATGGTTGATTCAGTTGTGTCAGAGGTTGTCAGTGATTGATTGAGTTTGGTTGATTCAGAAAGTAATAATTGAGTTTCAGTGATTGGTTGATGCAGATATAGTTGATGGTTGTATTGCAGTGGTGATTGATTTTGAGCTTCAATGTTGTTGATGGGTCCAGTATGAAAATTGGATGAAACGTGGCCTTCAAATTATGGTGTTGTGTTCCAGGAGTATCCAGTCTGAAAATTTATGAAACGTGGTCCCTGGAGGAAGAGAGAAGGTTGTAGCCTTCTGTAGGTCGGCGCCTACATACTAGTAAACATATCGGCTAGTACAAGATCTAGGGGGTTGTAGCTCCCTTCCAGTAGAAGCTGGAGAACGAGAGAAGGTTATAGCCTTCTGCAGGTAGAAGCCTGCGTACTCGTATGAGCTTGCACTAGTACAATGTTGTAAACATATTTTCTTAATATTAAAAGAAGACAGAGACGACAACAGCAGGTGGTTTTCACCCACATTGGGTTTCCACCTTAAATCTTGGTTTTCATGTGTGTTGCTTATGTGTGATGGTTCATTCTGTTATTAACTGCATATGGTTACTGTTTAATGTTTAATAAAGTACTGATGCATAGATTAAAGATCAACATATGATGAATTAACTGAATCATTAGTTTGTTGGATATATGCTTGTTTCCTTAAGCACAGTTGTGTGTACATGCGGGTTACCCACATGGAAGTAGCGTATACAAATTTGAGTATGAAAAGAAAAAGATTATTGACTTGACTAACACTGATTCACCCCCCCCCCCTCTCAGTATTATTTCAAACAATTGGTATCAGAGCAGGTCCTTTGGCAGAAGCTTGATCGCTTGAAGGAGATCCGTAGAAACAATGGGAAAGAAGCTAAAGAAGAAAGCACCTCAAAAGAAGAAGGCATCTCAAAGGAACTATGACAGTGGGAGAGTCGATTGGGGATTATGTGGAAGCAACTCTTCAGATTCAGAATCACCTCAGAATGAAGATGAACAAGAAAAAGAACCATCAGGTATGAATTTATTATCCTCTGGTGATACATTTCTCTGTCCATTTGAAGATGATGAAAGTGACAACGAAACAACTGAATTTTCTCTTATGGGTGAAAGAGAAAGATATCAAATAGAGGTAGAATTTAAAAGGCTCATAGACAAAATTAAAGATCAACAAGATCTATTGGACAAAAGGGAGTGTGCCTTCAAAGAAGAAGCTACCAAACTAAAAGAGGAAGGAAACAAAGTAAGGAAGCAGTACAAGGAAAAGGAAGATCAATGTCAAAAGCTGCAGGATGAAGTGACATCATTAAGAAATGAAGTAAATAAAAGGAACACAACAATCAAGAAACTTAAAGATAGATCCAGTTACTATGAAGGTCTTGAAGCTAAGATCCTCTCTCTAAAAGAAGATCTTGAAAAATCAAATAAGTAGAATGAAGAACTACTCCAAGCTCTTAAAGAACAAGAAAACGAAGTTCTTGAATTAAGGCAACAAGTGGAAGAAGGAAGAAAAGCTGAAGAAATCATGAAGAAGCAGTATCTTGAAAAGGAAGAGCAATATCAGGTTGAGGTAAATATACTAAAAGGTAAATTAGAAGAAAATGATAAGCTTTTACGATTTCAAGATAGTACTAAGATTTTGGATGATATTCTTAGTAGTCAAAGGTCTCCTGCCATCAAATCTAGTCTTGGTTTCCATGAATTTGTTGAAGGTGAATCTAGCTCACAAGTTAAGGCAAGGAACTCTAATGTAAAACCTGAAATGCTCAACAAGGAGATTAGAGGTCAACCCCATCAACAACCAAGGAAATAAATTCTTCAAAGAAAATCTTTTACTCCTAAATGTGGAAGTGATAGTCAGTTATTTCCTCAAATGAATAATGTTGAATGTTTTATATGCCATAATCTTGGACATGTTGCAGCAAGATGTAGAAGTAGAATGGTTCAAGACCATCACACAGAAAGATCATCAACTTGCAGGTACTTTAAGGGATATTGTTTTTCTTGCAATATGTTTGGTCACAAAGCCATTGACTGCTATAGAAGAAATATGAAACATGTAAGATGTTATGCATGTAACAAGCTTGGACATATAGCAAAGGAATGCAGGAGAAAATATCGAGCACCATACCAAAAGGAGAAAACATCATCGCACTCGAAGATATGGAAGAAGAATGAAGTACAGTCAGAAAAATATGACATGGCACAGTGTACAGACATGACAGTCTCTGGAGAAGTCGAAAGTATGAAACTTCAATGTTCTAAATCTCATATGCAAGTTTCATGAAGACAAGCCGCATATATATGCGAGTTCAAAGCTGCATAGTCGCGTATATGTAGTTTGAGAAAAATGCTGGGGGACAGTTTTAGAAAAACTGATGTGATATGATTCAGACAATTATCAGTTATCTTTTTTGTCGTAGATGACTATAGTCTGTGGATATTATTTAGAAGTGCCTTGATTCTAACAAGTTGTTGATAACTTGATGTATATTTGATTGATGATGATGCCTTGATACTTCTTATTGATATCTGCAATGATCAGATCTGACAATGAACAAGTGGAATAGGTTTAGGGGGAGAACATGCTATGCTTCTAACAAAGCATTGTTGGCATTATGTTTAGAAGTCTTTTCAATGATGATGATGCTTATGTGGCTAAAGTGTTTAAATTGATACATCTTGCTAGGGAAAATTTTAAGAACCCCCCCTAAATTTACATGTATAATAAATGGGCGAATCTCCATGGTATATAGGAAAAATGGAAGGCGATTTTATCAATAATATGATATGTATATATAATTTTTTGGCGAATCTCTCACCAGGCATGGCAAATATTTTACTCAATTAAAAAATCTTGTGTTTATTGAATACACAAATGAAATCATTGCCCTTTAAAATATCTTTTGAAATCAAAATTACCGAAATTACATATCGATAACCTAGTGGGTGTAGGATAAAATTCACCCGTGCCATTCACAGAAAGCATGATAAAAAACCTAATACTATATATAAAACCAAGAAAAATTCAAATTCATCACTTCTAGGGACCTCGTAACCACCTTGCCAATACACAAGTATGTTCCTGTTTGCAATTAGAAAAATTACCCAAATTACAATCTATTTACTCCAGCATATGTTGGAAAGTTATAGAAGGATGACTAGTGCAATCAATCCATTCCTTTTAGCCCTGGATTTGTTTCAGTTTAAAAAGAAGTATACAAATATACTTGTCCAATGTCTATGCTTTAACCATTCACCTTAAGATGTTTTTACAATATAATTTCCTAAGTCTATTTAATATCTTCATTATCATAAAAACCAACCTATATCCATCTTAACTCCACATCTACCACTCTTACGGGGATGAAATCTATTTATCCCTCTGAGCACTTGGTAGACCCAGAATTAAGATGGATCTAAGATGATAGAATTTCCCCTTTAAATAGTCTATGCTCACATGAATACCATGGTATTACCATGGATCAATACCATGGGTTATCATAAACATGGAGCTTAAAAATTACTATTAGTAATTTATAAAAATTAATAAAATTAATAGTTGATTTTTATTTTATTTTTTATTTTAACCAAGCTAAAATGTTTAACATACATTAAATTACAACATCCAATTTTACTCTTGATCGGATCAAATATTTTTTCACTCTATGCTAGTTTGCATATCACGATATTTGATACCTCTCGGGGGTTAGTAGATCTAGAGTAAAGATGGATATATGCTGGTTTAATTCCCCATTTAAATAGGCTACATTCCAGGTGAATACCATGGGTCAATACCATGTGCCATTTGGTGAATACCATGTGCTATTTTTATTTTTATTAACACTAATATTAGGGTTAATAATGTTTTTTTGCATGGTATTAATAACAATCTAGTCCATGGTATATGTCCCATAGTATTTTGCCCATAGGTTTCACCTAAATATAACGCATTTTTTGAGTGTTCGTAAATATAAGGTGACTTATGGAGTAAATATAAAAAAATGTTTTATTTGTTTACCATACCTCTGGTTTATTTATATTTTTATTAATTTACCATACCTCTTTTACAAATATGGTATTTGGCCCATAGGATTCACTTAAATAAAACCTCTTTTTTGAGCCTTCATAAATAGAACGAGGGTTATGGACTAAATATAAAAAGAGGTTTTATTTATTTACCATGCGTCTAGTTTATTTATATTTTTATTTATTTACCATACCTTTTGAGTAAGTATAAAAAGACATTTTGTTTATTTACCATACCTCCACTTTACTTATATTTTTATTTGTTTACACCCTTGCATGTATATAAGGTGACTTATGGAGTAAATATAAAAAATGTTTTATTTATTTACTATAACTCTCATTTATTTATATTTTTATTAATTTATTGTACCTATTTTATAAATATGGTATTTGGGCCTTTGGCCCATAGGATTCACTTAAATAAAACCTATTCTTGAAAATGGGCGAATGGATTCACTTAAATAAAACCTATTCTTGAAAATGGGCGAATGGAAGGTTGTAACTCCTAATTTCAAGGGCTAAATTTACCTTTTTTACCCTCTCCCTTAAAATAAGGTGGGCTATTTGAGGTGATTTGTAAAAATGTACTATGATACAAAATATTCGCCCACTAAAAATTTAAAACCCCTTAATTTCGCCAAAGGGCAAACATTCGCCCCTAAAATTTTCTATGCATCTTGCTATATGACGGTTATAAATCTCCCATGATGAAATCTTAGATGATACTTGTATTGATTGGGGTTACATAGTTGTTATTTAGATCAGATTTATGAATGATTGTGGATGAATTTTTGATGATGTATATAGTACATATATGTTGATTACATGGTGATCTTCATAAAGACAAGGAGAAGTACAAAGCTTGAGTACACAACTTCATTAATTAATGATGAGCCACTCATGTTGCGGTCATCATGCCTTCAAAGATGCATAAAGTTCATATGGTGCAGGTATGATACAGAATTTCTATAGACCTTGGCTCTCACACGGTTGAAGATTGCTGTTGTTGATGCTATCAAGAAATCTTGACAAATGACCATGAGCTCATGATTTGCTAGATACATATTGATATCTCTTTGATGGATACATGGATGATTACTTAAGTTGCATATTGTTGGTTGGCCAAGAGAATGGTGTTATTGCAGGTCTCATGAAGACATAGCTATTTGAAGACATGGATATTCGAAGACATGGCTTACTTAGTCACATAATGATGATGAGTTCTTACCTTATGATGATAGGTTGATACTCACATATGTTGATTATCATGGTTGATGCTTATCAGATGTGGGATGTTCCCTAGTGATGATACATGATTGATATATGGAAGGTTCTTGTGGAAAGATCACGCAGTCCTTGATGATGTTGTTAGATGATGATTATGGTGTTTTCACATACATATGATATGATTTAAATGATTTTGTGCTACTGCTTGGAGATATGACATATGCTGAGTTGATTCATGGAAGGTTATGATAAGGCTCTTTTTACTAAGGAAACGAAACAAGTCGATCTTGATGAGATCAAGAGGATGAATTGATATCTATATGCAGACATACTTTGTAACAGGTTGATGATATTTACACTGTCATGGACATATATAGGTTGTTGGTCTGGATGTTGTTGACAGATGCTTATGGAGTAGATCATACATGGTGTATGATAGTTATTGATGACTATCATAGTCTTGTTTAGATATTTGGTCTATGTTATAAATGTCATGTATAACATTCGATGTAAAGGTCATATCAAGACCCATGATGTAATAATTTTCTCTGTCTGTTGTAGTCTTTTGATGAGTCCCTTTTGGTCAAATGATGTAATTTGTACCCCCACTATGCATGGGAAGGATGATGTAATATTTCAGTCATGTATAAACAATTGGTATATCCCACTTGGTTGGGTGGATGAGTCAAGTTTGGTATATCCCCACTTGGTTGGGAGAATGAATGTATGTATGAGTCATTGGTGATAGGAAGGTCAAACTCACATAGTTGAGTTATAGAGTCATGTTTTTTTTTCTTGAAAATATTTGCAGACTCTGCATGTGCTCAGGGGGAGCATGGATGATACAGTACATCTCAACATGAACAAAGGGGGAGTTCAATCAGAGAATTCAGCATGTGCCTAGGGGGAGCATGATTAATACTCAGCTATTCAGATATGAAAGTCTTCATTTTGGTCTACCCTTTTCTCTTGATATCAAAGGGGGAGAATATCTTGGTCCGCCCTTTGCCCTTGATGTCAAAGGGGGAGAGTGACTTGGTGTTGTTGTTGCCATCAAGTCCAAAGGGGGAGATTGTTGGCATTATGATGCATGTGTTGTACTTGATGGCAACCCACTTGTAGCAAAACAACTCACTTGTATATGGTAACTAGATGAATCTACAGAAGAGATATCAGATGTGACAGAATGCATGACAGTAGTGTTTACAGATGTGATGAAATGCAGGGCAGCTTCAAGGAATCAGTTCAGAAGGCAACAATATAGTAGGTAAACTGTGAAGAAAGAGAGGTATACGCAGGTTCACCTTGACCAAGCTGCGTATACACACAGGTTCACTGTATACAAGTTGCGTATATGTACACACGCACTTTCACAGAAGGAAAAGCGCGTATACCTTGGAAAACTAAGTTTCTGGTCCGAGGTATTTGGTCCATGGTATTTTTTAAACATAGTATTGGTCCAAGGTATTTGGTCCGATGTATTGACCCTAGGTATTTGGTCCAAGGTATTGGTCCTAAGTGGTTTTGGTCCATGGTACTGAGAAAGGCCTACAAACTATAAAAGGAGGAGAAGATCATTAGGCCAAGGTGTGCAAGTATCAAATATCTGATGAAGTGTGAGATCTAGTATGCAGGTTATTGGGTTATGGTGCATTGTTGGATCTGAACCAAGGATGAACCTTAACGGATGATGAGAAACTAGATCTAATGATGGATCGGGATCTTAAGGCGTAAAATGAACGACCATTATGTGTTTTTGCTCATGAATATTCTAGATCTAGATACTGACACATATATTATTCTGTAAATGATATGACCTAGGTATAACTGAAGTCTGGAATAGTTGCAGAAATATGAACTAATGTTTGTAGATGTATACGCTGGTTGGCTTTGGTAAAAGCGCGTATACACGCAGGTTAGACACATCTAGTAGCATATACCTTGTGAACTATGATGTTTGAAGTTACAATTGGTTCTGGTTGTTGATGCAAAGTTATGGGTTTTGCTTTATGTTCTCGTGACTACATTATAGTAACAATGTTCAGATTGATTGATTGTGATTTGCTTCAGTGATGATGGATGAGATATAATAATGGATTAGGATCATAATGAATTATCATTATGTGATCTGATGGGCTAGATTTGGTTTCTAACAGATGTATTATCCTTTAAATGTGATGATATGGGTATGTCTGAAGTCGGGAAGTGCAACGAAGTTATAAGTAAGTATTTGCATATCTATACGCTGGTTTGCTTTGATGAAGTTGCGTATACACGCTGGTTTGGCTCTTCCAAGTTGCGTATACACTCTGATGCATGGTTTTGAGGTTACAGTTGGTTCTGATTGATGATGCAGTGTTCTGGGTACAAATATGTGTACTAGCTACAGTGATCTCTCTATCCCAGTTGATTTGCTAAAGTTGATTAAAGTATGAATGAATGGTTGATTCAGTTGTGTCAGAGGTTGTCTGTGATTGATTGAGTTTGGTTGATTTAGAAAGTAATAATTGAGTTTTAGTGATTGGTTGATGCAGATATAGTTGATGGTTGTATTGCAGTGGTGATTGATTTTGAGCTTCAATTTTGTTGATGGGTCCAGTATGAAAATTGGATGAAACGCGACCTTCAAATTATGGTGTTGTGTTCCAGGAGTATCCAGTCTGAAAATTTATGAAACGTGGTCCTTGGAGGAAGAGAGAAGGTTGTAGCCTTCTATAGGTCGGCGCCTACATACTAGTAAACATATCGGCTAGTACAAAAGCTAGGGGGTTGTAGCTCCCTTCCAGTAGAAGCTGGAGAACAAGAGAAGGTTGTAGCCTTCTGCAGGTAGAAGCCTGCGTACTGGTATGAGTTTGCACTAGTAAAATGTTGTAAACAGATTTTCTTAATATTAAAAGAAGACAGAGACAGCAACAGCAGGTGGTTTTCACCCACATTGGGTTTCCACCTTAAATCTTGGTGTTCATGTGTGTTGCTTATGTGTGATGGTTCACTCTGTTATTAACTGCATATGGTTGATGTTTAATGTTTAATAAAGTATTGATGCACAGATTAAAGATCAACATATGATGAATTAACTGAATCATTAGTTTGTTGGATATACGCTTGTTTCCTTAAGCACAGTTGCATGTACACGTGGGTTACCCACATGGAAGTAGTGTATACAAATTTGAGTATGAAAATAAAAAGATTATTTACTTGACTAATACTGATTCCCCCCCAAGTATTATTTTAAACAATTGGTATCAGAGCAGGTCCTTTGGCGGAAGCTTGATTGCTTGAAGGAGATCCGTAGAAACAATGAGAAAGAAGCTAAAGAAGAAAGCACCTCAAAAGAAGAAGGCATCTCAAAGGAACTATGATAGTGGGAGAGTTGATTGGGGATTATGTGGAAGCAACTCTTCAGATTCAGAATCACCTCAGAATGAAGATGAACAAGAAAAAGAACCATCAAGTATGAATTTATTATCCTCTGGTGATACATTTCTCTGTCCATTTGAAGATGATGGAAGTGACAACGAAACAACTGAATTTTCTCTTATGGGTGAAAGAGAAAGATATCAAATAGAGGTAGAATTTAAAAGGCTCATAGACAAAATTAAAGATCAACAAGATCTATTGGACAAAAGGGAGTGTGCCTTCAAAGAAGAAGCTACCAAACTAAAAGAGGAAGGAAACAGAGTAAGGAAGCAGTACAAGGAAAAGGAAGATCAATGTCAAAAGCTGCAGGACGAAGTGACATCATTGAGAAATGAAGTAAATAAAAGGAACACAACAATCAAGAAACTTAAAGATAGATCCAGTTATTATGAAGGTATTGAAGCTAAGATCCTCTCTCTAAAAGAAGATCCTAAAAAATCAAATAAGTAGAATGAAGAACTTCTCCAAGCTCTTAAAGAACAAGAAAAAAAAGTTCTCGAATTAAAGCAACAAGTGGAAGAAGGAAGAAAAGCTGAAGAAATCATGAAGAAGCAGTATCTTGAAAAGGAAGAGCAATATCAGGTTGAGGTAAATATATTAAAAGGTAAATTAGAAGAAAAGGATAAGCTTTTATGATTTCAAGATAGTACTAAGATTTTGGATGATATTCTTAGTAGTCAAACGTCTCCTGCCATCAAATCTGGTCTTGGTTTCCATGAATCTGTTGAAGGTGAATCTAGCAAGGCAAGGAACTCTAATTAAAACCTGAAATGCTCAACAAGGAGATTAGAGGTCAACCCCATCAACAACCAAGGAAATAAATTCTTCAAAAAAAAACTTTTACTCCTAAATGTGGAAGTGATAGTCAGTTATTTCCTCAAATGAATAATGTTGAATGTTTTATATGCCATAATCTTGGACATGTTGCAGCAAGATGTAGAAGTAGAATGGTTCAAGACCATCACACAGAAAGATCATCAGCTTGCAGATACTTTAAGGGATATTGTTTTTCTTGCAATGTGTTTGGTCACAAAGCCATTGATTGCTATAGAAGAAATATGAAACATGTAAGATGTTATGCATGTAATAAGCTTGGACATATAGCAAAGGAATGCAGGAGAAAATATCGAGCACCATACCAAAAGGAGAAAACATCATCACACTCGAAGATATGGAAGAAGAAGGAATTACAATCAGAAAAATATGACATGGCACAGTGTACAGACATGACAGACTCCGGAGAAGCCGAAAGTATGAAACTTCAATGTTCTAAATCTCATACGCAAGTTTCATGAAGACAAGTCGCGTATATACGCGAGTTCAAAGCTGCACAGTCGCGTATATGTAGTTTGAGAAAAATGCTGGGGGACGGTTTTAGAAAAACTGATGTGATATGATTCAGACAATTATTAGTTATATTTTCTGTCGTAGATGACTACAGTCTGTGGATATTATTTAGAAGTGCCTTGATCCTAACAAGTTGTTGATAACTTGATGTATATCTAATTGATGATGATGCCTTGATACTTCTTATTGATATACGCAATGATCAGATATGACAGTGAACAGGTGGAACAGGTTCAAGGGGAGGACATGCTATGCTTCTGACAAAGCATTGTTGGCATTATGTTTAGAAGTCTTTTCAATGATGATGATGCTTATGTGGCTAAAGTGTTTAAATTGATACGTCTTGCTATATGGCGGTTATAAGTTTCCCATGATGAAATCTTAGATGATACTTGTATTAATTGGGGTTACATAGTTGTTATTCAGATCAGATTTATGAATGATTGTGGATGACTTTTTGATGATGTATACAATACATATATGTTGATTACATGTTGATCTTCATAAGGACAAGGAGAAGTGAAAATCTTGAGTACACAACTTCATTAATTAATGATGATCCACTCATGCTGCGATCATCATGCCTTCAAAGATGCATAAAGTTCATATGGTGCAGGTATGATACAGGATTTCTATAGATCTTGGCTCTCACACGGTTGAGGATTGTTGTTGTTGATGATATCAAGAAATTTTGACAAATGACCATGAGCTAATGATTTGCTAGATACATATTGACATCTCTTTGATGGATACATGGATGATTACTTAAGTTGCATATTGTTGGTTGGCCAAGAGAATGGTGTTATTACAGGTCTCATGAAGACATAGCTATTTGAAGACATGGATATTCGAAGACATGGATTACTTAGTCACATAATGATGATGAGTTCTTACCTTATGATGATAGTTTGATACTCACATATGTTGATTATCGTGGTTGATGCTTATCAGATGTGGAATGTTCCCTAGTGATGATACATGGTTGATATATGGAAGTTTCTTGTGGAATGATCACGCAATCCTTGATGATGATGTTAGATGAAGATTATGGTGTTTTCACATACATGTGATATGATGTAAATGATTTTGTGCTACTGCTTGGAGATATGAAATATGCTGAGTTGATTCATGGAAGGTTATGGTAAGGCTCTTTTTACTAAGACGAAATAAGTTGATCTTGATGAGATCAAGAGGATGAATTGATATCTATATGCAGACATACTTTGTCACAGGTTGATGATATTTACACTATCATGGACATATACATGTTTTTGGTCTGGATGCTGTTGACAGATGCTTATGGAGCAAATCATACATGGTGTATGATAGTTGTTGATGACTATCATAGTCTTGTTTAGATATTTGGTCTCTGTTATAAATGTCATGTATATCATTCGATGTAAAGGTCATATCAAGACCCATGATGTAATAATTTTCTCTGTCTGTTGTAGTCTTTTGATGAGTCCCTTTTGGTCATATGATATAATTTGTACCCCACTATGCATGGGAAGGATGATGTAATATTTCAGTCATGTATAAACAATTGGTATATCCCCACTTGGTTGGGTGGATGAGTCAAGTTTGGTATAACCCCACTTGGTTGGGAGAATGAATGTATGTATGAGCCATTGGTGATAGGAAGGTCAAACTCACATAGTTGAGTTATAGAGTCATGCTATTTTTTTCTTGAAAATATTTGCAGACTCTGCATGTGCTCAGGGGGAGCATGGATGATACAGTACATCTCAGCATGAACAAAGGGGGAGTTCAATCAGAGAATTCAGCATGTGCCTAAGGGGAGCATGATTAATACTCAGCTATTCAGATATGAAAGTCTTCATTTTGGTCTACCCTTTTTTCTTAATATCAAAGGGGGAGAATATCTTGGTCCGCCCTTTGCCCTTGGTGTCAAAGGGGGAGAATGACTTGGTGTTGTTGTTGCCATCAAGTCCAAAGGGGGAGATTGTTGGCATTATGATGCATGTGTTGTACTTGATGGGAACCCACTTGTAGCAGAACAAATCACTTGTATATGTTAACTAGATGAATCTACAGAAGAGATATCAGATGTGACAGAATGCATGACAGTAGTGTTTACAGATGTGATGAAATGCAGGGCAGCTTCAAGGAATTAGTTCAGAAGGCAACAGTATAGCAGGTAAACAACAAAGAAAGAGAGGTATATGTAGGTTCACCTTAACCAAGCTGCATATACACGCAGGTTCACTGTATACAAGTCGCGTATACGTACACACGCACTTTCACAGAAGGAAAAGCGCGTATACCTTGGAAAACTGAGTTTCTGGTCCGAGGTATTTGGTCCATGGTTTTTTTTATCCATAGTATTGGTCCAAGGTATCTTGTCCGATGTATTGACCCTAGGTATTTGGTCCTAAGTGGTTTTGGTCCATGGTATTGAGAAAGGCCTACAAACTATAAAAGGAGGAGAAGATCATTAGGCCAAGGTGTGCAAGTATAGAATATATGATGAAGTGTGAGATCTAGTATGCAGGTTATTGGGTTATGGTGCATTGTTGGATATGAACCAAGGATGAACCTTAGTGGATGATGAGAAACTAGATCTAATGATGGATCGAGATCTTAAGGCGTAAAATGAACTATCATTATGTGTTTTTGCTCATGAATATTCTAGATCTAAATACTGAAGCATATATTATTCTGTAAATGATATGATCTGGGTATAACTGAAGTCTGGAATAGCTACAGAATTATGAACTAATGTTTGTAGATGTATACGCAAGTTGGCTTTGGTAAAAGCGTGTATACGCGCAGGTTAGACACATCGAAGTAGTGTATATCTTGTGAAATATGATGTTTGAAGTTACAATTGGTTATGGTTGTTGATGCAGAGTTCTGGGTTTTGCTTTATGTTCTGGTGACTACATTCTGGTAACAGTGTTCTGATTGATTGATTATGATTTGCTTCAGTGATGATGGATGAGATCTAATAATGGATCAGGATCATAATGACTTATCAGTATGTGATTTGATGGGCTGGATCTTGTTGCGAATAGATATATTATCCTTTATATGTGATGATCTGGGTATGTTTGAAGTCGGGAAGTGCAGCGAAGTTATAAGTAAGTATTTGTAGATCTATACGTTGGTTCGCTTTGATGAAGTTGCGTATACACGCTGGTTCGGCTCTTCCATGTTGCGTATACACTCTAATGCATGGTTTTTAGGTTACAGTTGGTTCTGATTGATGATGTAGTGTTCTGGGTACAAATATGTGTACTGGCTACTGTGATCTCTTTGTTCCAGTTGATTTGTTGAAGTTGATTAAAGTATGAATGAATGGTTGACTCAGTTGTGTCAGAGGTTGTTTGTGATTAATTGAGTTTGGTTGATTCAAAAAGTAATAATTGAGTTTCAGTGATTGGTTGATGCAGATATAGTTGATGGTTGTATTGCAGTGGTGATTGATTTTGAGTTTCAATGTTGTTGATGGGTCCAGTATGAAATTGGATGAAACGCGGCCTTCAAATTATGGTGTTGTGTTCCAGGAGTATCCAGTCTGAAAATTTATGAAATGTGGTCCCTGGAGGAAGAGAGAAGGTTGTAGCCTTCTGTAGGTCGGCGCCTACATACTAGTAAAAATTTCGGCTAGTACAAAAGCTAGGGGGTTGTAGCTCCCTTCTAGTAGAAGCTGGAGAACAAGAGAAGGTTGTAGCCTTCTGCAGGTAGAAGCCTGCGTACTGGTATGAGTCTGCACTAGTACAATGTTGTAAACATATTTTCTTAATATTAAAATAAGACAGAGATGACAACAACATGTGGTTTTCACCCACATTGGGTTTCCACCTTAAATCTTGGTGTTCATGTGTGTTGCTTATGTGTGATGGTTCACTCTGTTATTAACTGCATATGGTTACTGTTTAATGTTTAATAAAGTATTGATGCACAGATTAAAGATCAACATATGATGAATTAATTGAATCATTAGTTTGTTGGATATACGCTTGTTTCCTTAAGCACAGTTGTGTGTACACGCGGGTTACCCACATGGAAGTAGCGTATACAAATTTGAGTATGAAAAAAAAAAGATTATTTATTTGATTAATACTGATTCACCCACCCCCCCCTCAGTATTATTTCCAACAGATTATCAAGCAAATCTAACGTGCTTTTTAAATGAAGGGCATAGGGAAATCAATTACACCAAGGATATATTCCCCATCCCCTAGCTACTTATGTTCCCATCTTATACTAAGTCTTCCCCTTCATCTTGACTAAGAACGTCCTTAGAATTAATAAAACCACTATATCAAAAGTTTACGAAGCCCCGAAATCAAATGTCATGGCATCTGTTACTAGCAGTTCCCATATATGGGAGGTTATTATATCCCCTCATCTCTAGTGTTGGGAAGTATAGTTCTTGGCTCCTCCACTCAGCTGATTGATGTCATTAATGAGAATTATTCCTTGGTGTCTTAATTGTGAAGAGATAGATCTCACATGGGAAGGATGTCTTCTCGGTGATAAATATATGGCAAGGTCTGACTCCTCCTATTGTTTTGTTTCTCTATATCCAACAAGTAAATCTTTCTCCCTTGGATCTCCTGTGCTATTCCCCTCCTTGGGAAGTGTGGTGTCAGCTTGCTCTTTTCTCATATGGCTCTTCTGCAAGACCAATGGCTTTGATTTCACTAACGGTTTTCAATTTCCATCACTTTGCTTTCGCTCTAGTTGGCTCTGCAATCCCTGAGTGTTGGGAAGAGTTGTTTGAATTGGAGAAAATGCGTTATTCAAGAGATTTTCTCCCTCATGACTCCCCTCTACGAAGCTTAACAATGTGTTTGGTGCACGGGTCGTCTCCAACTCTCTCTAGTTTGACAAAATTGGCTATGAGGTCAGTTCTAGAAGTCACCATTCTATTCTTCTCTGGTTTGCTTACTCGTAGGTGGTGAATTGTGCTCTGGAGTTTTGCATAAATCCCTCTAGTCCTATTTTATTTTGTCTTGTCTTGGTTGTTCCCAGTTTCTTCTCCCTTCTTGTTCCTTCAGGTGTCCCCTCCAAAATCTTTGAGCACTCTTTGAATTCTCTTGCTCCCCTCGTTCCCTGCATTTCCATTGCCACCCTTCACGTTCCCCACCTCCTCACTTGCATTCTTTAGTGCTTTGACTTCCACCCCCCCACGCTCTTCATGGCTGCCTTCCCACCCCAATTATCATGTCTTCCAACCAAAACTCCTCAAGATCCTTTGATAATCCTCGCTCTATCATCAAAATCCTCGAATAATCTCTCCATGTGGAAATTATGGATATAAAATAGTGAATCCTTCAATGAGATAGTTTCCTAATCTCCGTTTATGATGAAATTCAGTGCCAAAAGCAAAATTTTGCTTGCGAGGAGGACAAGAATGATGCTTTTCACAGACAACTTGAAGACCTCTGCTTCAAAGGCACTAATGCATAAAATGAAAATGAGTCACATGAAGCTCTAGGCCCATCTCATGGCCCTCAGAAATTTGTTTTGAATATGCCAACATATGAAGATCCCCACTTTCCTTTGTAATGGGAGCCTTTTGTAAAATTACATTTTGTTATCTCAATTTTGCGGAATCTATGTATGTTGCAACGATATTGTACCCTTTTTGGTCCATAGTTACTTGGTTATAATAGTCTATCTGGTGGGCCCCAGTATTGTAGCTATAATGCTGCAACTCCTAGAACTCCCTTCTTTAATTTTATCAACCCGGTAGTTTGTAACAAACTTGGAAGCGACGGTGTTGTATGCACAAGTACTAGCTCTTGCCGCAACTGTCACTTGGTCAGCTGGCACAAGTCTGCTAGGAGCTTAAGCCAACTTCTATGAGCTCTTAGAAGAAGCTTTTTAACTGATGAATGAAAGCTAACTCAAAGGGGCTAATTTACTTGCAGAAAGAAACTGGAAAGCGGAAAGGAAATGCAAACCCTAGCAAACCCTAATTTTACCAGCTAGCTCTACTGATGCGACAAAGAGGATGCAAGCTACTGAAAGAGATGCCATTGACTTCTAGGAAGGTAAAATGCATGTGTCTAAGTTATCACTATCTGAAGAAAACATCTTTTTGTATTTTTGAATAAGTTTTCACAATTATCATGCATACAATTTAACTGTTTTTGACTGTGCAGAGGTGGATTGGCGAGAGGAAATGCTTGGAAGAGGTCGGGAAGGTTTAGAGAGGGCCTAAGGGGTCCCTAACACCCTTCCAGAGAGTTTCACAGAGTTTGGCTATCAAGAAACCTCATTCGTGAGATTCTACAGGAAGTCTGCAGGGGTTCGACAGGATGTTTCAGGAATTTCTACAGGATGTTCAGAAATTTCTACAGGATGTTTAAAAATTGGATTTTGGAGGATGGGTGAGTGAGGGAAGATGCATGAATGGATATGGAGGTAGGATAGGGGTCTGAAGTGGCCCAGGGACTGGTGGATGGAGTGGTGAGAAGGTGTAGATAGCTAAGTTGGCTCGAAGAATGCAGAAACAATGATGTACAAAAACTAGGGTTGTGTGAACAAATGTGGCAAACGTGAGGTAAGGATTCTAAGTAGAGGGTGAAGTGGATGGTGCTGATGGAGAATAAGCAGATGAAGGAGTGGTACAGGTGCTCTGCAAGTCGTTTTTCCAATCTGAACCAACAAAGACTTGTAAATTCAAAGACCTAGTTTCGTTGACCTAATTTGCTAGCTGTCAGTAAAGAGAATGAACAGAAGTGTGACCTGCAATGAAACCATGTATTTTAACTCCTGCAACTAAGCAAACAAAATTCTGAACTTGTAACCAACTTCTACATATGAAGATCAAACACTAGTGATTGCATGGCAAAGCAAAATCAGTGTTTTTGTGGGCAGCAAAGTCATCCTAGTCACAGCTCCTGATCCCACTGAGGGAGAGGTGAAACCGCAGATGTTTGATGGCCATTTTCTTGAAGCTTTTTCTGTTAACAACCTATCAACTAAATCTGAGCATGAAAAGCTATTTTACTCATCAAAAACAACCTAAATAACAAAACAAGATTTAAATCTAAATAACAGATTTTATTCTAAGAATGCAGCAAAGACACATGAAAGTAAACAAAGGAGGTACTGGGCGCTTGAGGTGGGCCCAACCCCAAGAGCTACAGCCTCCTAAGAGAGATTTAGAACTGGTGCAAAGCTGGATTCATCTTTATTGATCAAAAGAAATGTTACATTCCAAAAACTGTCCACAAGGAGAACTTGAAAATGCGCTGAAAGCAAAGCTAATCTACTGCCTAAAAATCGAACTACAAAATGACTACAAAATGAATACAAAATGACTAACTACTGGCTAAACAAAATGAGGCCTAAGCCTTCTTATCTATACAAATTGAGGACCCCAACAATCCTCCTAAACTTTAGGGACTCGGCTGCCCAAAACTTGTAGTTAACAGCAGTCCTACTTGACTTGCTTGGCTGCCCTTGTGCTAATTGATTTGGTGGCCCTTGAACTCCGAGCTGATGGTGGAGAATTCGAGGTAAGGGCCCATAAATGAAGGGGACACCTTCCTACAAATCCTCTCCCTTGTTCTCCCATGAATTTGGCTGCCAAGTGCTCATTAAAACCTTCAATTTTGTCTCCAAATTGACCAAAAAGGCTACACAAAGCACACATTAGACTTGTTGGCATAATGACTAACCCAATTCACTCTATTAGCATAAATATAATCAAAAACATGCAATAAACTAATGAGAATGGTGGATTAAGTCAAATTAGGAGGTTGAATGAGCCCATATAATTATCCATTTTTGGGGCTCATCATCACCCCCCTACTGAAAGTGTTGCTCATCCTCTGAGCAACCAATCTATCTCCTCATCTTTGATGGCCCTGGTGGCCTCCCTGTCATGCCAAGCTTTTGAAGTGATGTCCTCTTCTCAGTCATGAAACCATGCTTTTCTCTCTGCTCCTTCCCACTGCCTGTGCTTCTTTTCCTAGAGAATTCTCAACTTCCTGTAGAACTGTCTCAGCATCCTGTAGAACTGTCTTTGAGTCCATTATTTGAATTCTCTCTCTCCAAGTGAAGGTTTTTGGCTTCCTCATTCATAGGTGATGGACATCCTTGAAGGAGGCTCCTCCTTTTGTTTAGCTTTTGTGTCCTTAATGACAATTTTCTCCTTTGTCTGTGGTTTGGGTCTGCCCACTTTGATCCGTGTGCTCCTTCTCGCCTTAAAATACATGGAATGCTCCCTCTTTCACTTCTCCTTCTGCTTGGGGGATGTGCTTAGGGTGGCCAGCACAACTGCTGCCTCCCTAGCTAAAATCTCGGCCAATTTCTCCTTCTGCTGCCCTTTCCCCAGACTTCCTGTAGAAAGTCCTGTAGTGGCCATTTTCTGGCTTCCTGTAGAAGCAGTTTTCTGTCTTCCTGTAGAAACAGTTTTCCCTGATTTGGCTTGCATGGCTGGGGGTGCCTTCTATTCGACTTGTGTTGTGGTTGCCTTGGGTGTGCCCTTACTTGTTTGGACTTTTTTCAGTCCTCTCTGCTCTATTCTGAAATCTTTTTTCTTGGGTGTTTGTGCCATTGTTCCTCCCACAGTTTTAGGCTTCAGCAATTTGGCCTTTGCCCCTTTTCCTCTCTGTTCTTGCCTTGCCTGAATGTCTTGCGTTTCTTCATCATTGGTTTTCTCATATTTTTCAATGTGTTCTTCTTCCTTGCCATCCTTTATTTTTCTTCAGCACTTCCACTAACTCATCAACATTAGTTCTTTGAGTATCCAGCCTTGTCCTCCCCCTCTCGCTTTTATTTGGCTCCTTGTATTTCTCTTGATCATGTAAAAGATCCCACCTATTCATTGTATGACTGTACTATGACAAGACACAAACTTACTGTTCCTGGTTGGTTAATTACATGCCTTGAATGGTCCAACCTACGACTGATTTCCACCTTACACTTATTTCATCTCATTAGTCTTATGGTCAATTTTAAGTCGCACCAATGTTTGCTAAACCTTCATTTGTACAATTTTGGGCACCTTCAATTAATCCTTCTTGCTGTAGCCGGTTGTCAGCTGCCAAGCCTGATCCGTCACAGTAAATAAATTTTGCATTCCCAGCCTGATCGCTTTTATAAGCACTCTCAAAGTATTGTTCCCCTGTTCTCGATTTAGACAGCTCCAAACTAGCTTGGATCTGTGACATAATCTTCATGTCTCTCCTTTGATGTGAGACTCTAATTCCATTCTCCAAGTCCCCTACCAACTTTAAGATTTCCATCCCTTTACAATCCTGGATCACCTGCATCAAATTCTGATATGATACCTTACTCTGTTTTAACAATTATGTTCATGCATGCAAAAGACCCTAACCAAGTTTTTTCTTCGGTTCTCTTCTTTTTTTGGTAGAAAGAGATCTCAAGGACATTAAAAATTCTTCAGCTATCTGGTTATGAGAGGAAGAGTTTTGCTTCTACAGATAGAGGACAGAGACCAAGTTTTCTTCTCAGGACACATTCAGATATGCAAATTTTAAAATTTTCATCCACAGGCTGGCTCTCACAGCTGCATATGCCTTCCTTATAAGAGAATTTTAGACTGGAAACGTGGAGGGATGCAGAAAAATTGAGAAATTCCATGCAACACACAATCACACTGCTATTTTTGACTTACAGGAAAACTGGTCTCTAATTCTCCTACTCCAGACAGTTCAATTCACCACCTTTCAAAATATATATCATGCATGGAAGAGTGTTTTCGAGCCTACCCTTCTCGGAACTCCAAATCTGACGAGGGAAAGCTCAGGTTTCTTTGTTCCAGAACGTTGTGCCATACTTCCTGTAGAAGACCCCCCCGTTTCCTGTAGAACGCCCTTGCGTAGGTGGGTTTAAAAAAATGGCCGAGAAAGCTTGGTTTGCTGCTATGGGGCTGGTATGGAGCTTGTTGCAGCTGCAAGGACTATGATAAACTGGAAACAACAGTGGTGAGAGTTCGATTGGCTGTTTATGAAGATTTCCGTTGATGGAGGGTGAGCTGGCCAACTGCACGTTGGCCCCATGCAGACTGTTGGTCCCCACTGCAGTGTTTAACTGTTTGTTCTCTACCTGTAATCTCGTCCATCAATCACGCTGAAGTTTAACTGGTCATCACTACCTGTTTTCCGATTTCCTCTTGAGATGGCTGAGCACACGTGTCTCATTCACCCACCGAGTGTTATTGAACTGGATGACGGTGGTCAGTTAGCTGGCCACCGATTTTTTTAATCCTGACCATCTCATTGCTCATGCTGTTTCCGAATTACATTCATGCAATCAGAGGAATGAGTTTTAGTCACATACCTGAAGTCAAATGGTTGCTGTGAGGTGCTTTTTGCTGCTGCATGCATCTGTTTCGGTGGTTGCATGATGGATCCTTTGTGCTATAAGCTCTTTGCTGTCTGATGTGTGGTTATTTTGCTTGTGCAAGTATCCTCTAGCCGGATCTAAGCTACAGGAGTTCGTTTCCACGTTCAGATCTGCACCCTCAAGCTGCTGCCGCTGAATTTTCACAGGACCAAAACTTGTTTTCGCCATTGCTCCCGAACGATAGATCGGATCGATCTGAAACTTGCTGAGCATGTTCCTATCATCATTATGCACCTCCCATAGCAAAATTGCGATCAATGGATGCACAGATTTCGAGAAAAACGGAAAATGGCTGAAGATTTCAGAGATCAATTTCTCGGAAACCATGCATTGGAATCGGCTGAAACTGCTTGGGTAGGTTACTATCACCCATGTGCATCTCCCCATGAAACAGGTTTTGAAATGGATGCACGGATATGGAGAAAATTCAAAAATGGCTAATGGTGATGGAGGCTTATTTCTTCGAAACCTTGCACTGGAATTGGCTAAAATTGCTCAGGCATGTTGCCATCACCCTTGTATAATTCCCCATAAAACGGTTTTTCAAATGGATGCATGGTTTTCAAGTTAGGGCAAAAATAAATTATGTTCTATGTATTTTTTCTTCAAAGCATTTTGTAGGTTTTTGCATGGTGAAAAAGAATGAGTTTGGGCTGTGATGCAGGCATGGAGATGATGGAGGAGGAGTTTGAAAAGTGCAGGAGGACTTTTGAACCCTTGAGGAAGCTACCATGTTCAGCAAACCACTTTTTTTGCAATCCATTTTTAACTTCTTGTAATTTCTACAGGAAGTTCCTGTAGAAAACACAGTTTTCATAAAAGAAGCAAAATGAGGTGGAAAAAATGATGGAAAAGGGTGAGGAATGGAAACATGGATGCTTGTAGGCATAACCAACAGATTCCAAGCTTTAGATTCCCTTCCAAAATCAAATCTGGCTCGCCTGAAGGTTCTACAGGATGTTTCCTGTAGAAATACAAAACTTCCTGTAGAAGGCACAAAAACTCCTTTGTCTTTGTTTTGAGTGATCCTCTTGACCTGCAATGTCCTTCTTGCAACCTGCAATTATCCAATGGAAATTAGGTTTATTTTTATTTTTATTTTTCTCTATGGAGGTTTTCACCCTAATTGCCTGTCTTGGGCGCCTCCAAGGGAGGTTTCCACCCAGAGATCTTATTCTTTTTTCTCTTTTTTCCAACCCATTGACCGCCTCATGGAGGTTTTCAATCAATGAGCCAATCTAAGGCGCCTCTGAGGAGGTTCTCACCTTAGATTTTTATTTTCTTCTTATTTTCATTTTTTTCACCCTTTTTTTTTTTTTATTCTCTACCCTACCCTACTTGAAAAACAAAATCATTTTCAAGTGTAAGAATACTTCCAATGGAGCCATGTGCACATCGAGATTAGAGACAAGATGATGTGAAGGCTCGAAATGCATGCTTTGACAGGTATCCGGATTTCAGAGACCAAATGATCTGACTTTGAAGGGATCAAACATAGCTGAGGAAGATAGTATCACTGCAACTTAGTGACCGTCTGAAACCATATCTCAATATAGCTCTGATATCCTTGGTCCTTTTGCTGATCTGGATCATTCTTCATGTCACCTTCTATCATGACCTTCTCATCTTCCTTTTTTTGTTGATCTTTCTCTTGAGTACATGGAGGATTTGATGGTAACCATGAGGGAACTCTCTTGATCTCTGATTCTGATCTCTTCTCTTCATCAAGTGCAGCCCATGGTTCTTTGATCCCCTCTCTTGAATCTTCTTTTGCTAGATGTGATCCTTTAATGCTTTCAAGATGATCTATTTTTTGCAATGCTCTTCCTGAGCTATGGTGAAGATCATTGAGCTCAAGAGGAGTTCTTTAGACATGTTGTGTCTCAGCTTTGCAATTGTGTTGAGCTGCTCCAATGGGCAGGTTTGGGAATGGTGGTACGGGTAGTTGAGTGGGGGTGTATATTTGAGATGGATGTGGATGGGGTTGTGGTTGGGCAGGCATTTGGGGTTGCCTTGGTGGAGCAGGAGGCGATGGTTGTGGATGAGTAGGTGGTGGAGGAAAAGAAGTGGGAGGAGTGTTGTATTGGGGCCTCCACCCCTGATGAGGTGCATTCCACTGAGGCTGTGGTTGAGCATAAGAGTGAAATGAATGAGCAGCTGGTTGGGCATAATATGGAGATGGATCCGACCAAGGAGGGGGTGTGGACCAGGAAGGATGAGTAGGGGGACCCCAAGAAGGCATGAAAGTGGCTTGATAGGGGTCATAATAGGTCTCGGATGTCCCTTGCAGTTCCTGCTGGTAAGATCTAGGTCCATGTGGCCTCCTTTGGTTCATATAGTAGAGTGATTCAGTGGCTCCTTTTGCCCTCTGATATGCAGCTTTGATTCCAGGCAAGGAATGGCACTGATTCGTAGGATGGTATTGCTCACAGACGAAACACACTTCTAGGGAGTGCATTGGACATTCGTCCCTAGGATGCTTTCTAGTGCACCTAGGACAAAAGATGGCCAAAGCCCTCTTGGCTTCCTCTTGCTTCTTTTGGATCCACAGGGCATCCAATTGCATGGCAAGAAACTGCCTGAGATCACTCTTGAAATCTTCCATCTGATCTTCAAATTCGTCTTTAGACAAGGTGCTGCTCCCAACATTTCTGCTTGTAGCCATTTGCTCCAGAGGAATGGTTTCTTCTTCTTCTTCCCTTGAGGTTCTTCAAATATGTCTTGCTGTCCACCTAAGGGTTCTTTAATCACAGCCATCGAAGAAGAGAGAATGTTGGCTGTGTGAAGCAGTGGGGGCGTTGTGCAATCATTTTTCTAACTTATCTCTACTCCTACAAGGCATGAAATGAAATCTTTTTGGTTGATTTTTGCTTTTTCTGCTTGTACCTGCAAAACTAAAATAGATTGAACTGCAACTAACTATCTTGCTGAAATGGAAATGCGGAATTGAAATGAAAGCAGGAAAAGACTAATCTATTTTGCTCAAATGAAATTGCAGGAATGAAATGCTAAGCTACGCTTGCGGAATTGAAATGCTAATCTACGCTTGCAGAATCGAAATTGCGGAATTGAAATGCTAATCTATGAAAGCAGGAAATGTCTACTCTACTTTTGCGGAAATGAAATTGCAGAATGGAAATGAAATAAACTACTTAACAGAAGGTTGTAGTAGAAAATAGAAGAAAAGCAGCAATCACCAATACTCTGACGCTTCCCCGGCAACGGCGCCAAAAAGATGGTGGGCCCCAGTATTGCAGCAATAATGCTGCAACTCCTAGAACTCCCTTCTTTAATTTTATCAACCCGGTAGTTCGTAACAAACTTGGAAGCGACGGTGCTGTATGCACAAGTACTAGCTCTTGCCGCAACTGTCACTTGGTCAGCTGGCACAAGTCCGCTAGGAGCTTAAGCCAACTTCTATGAGCTCTTAGAAGAATCTTTTTAACTGATGAATGAAAGCTAACTCAAAGGGGCTAATTTACTTGCAGAAAGAAACTGGAAAGCAGAAAGGAAATGCAAACCCTAGCAAACCCTAATTTTACCAGCTAGCGCTACTGATGCGACAAATAGGATGCAAGCTACTGAAAGAGATGCCATTGACTTCTAGGAAGGTGAAATGCATGTGTCTAAGTTATCACTATCTGAAGAAAACATCTTTTTGTATTTTTGAATAAGTTTTCACAATTATCATGCATACAATTTAACTGTTTTTGACTGTGCAGAGGTGGATTGGCGAAAGGAAATGCTTGGAAGAGGTCGGGAAGGTTCAGAGAGGGCCTAAGGGGTCCCTAACACCCTTCCAGAGAGTTTCACAGAGTTTGGCTATCAAGAAACCTCATTCGTGAGCTTCTACAGGAAGTCTGCAGGGGTTCTACAGGATGTTTTAGGAATTTCTACAGGATGTTCAGAAATTTCTACAGGATGTTTAAAAATTGGATTTTGGAGGATGGGTGAGTGAGGGAAGATGCATGAATGGATATGGAGGTAGGATAGGGGTCTGAAGTGGCCCAGGGACTGGTGGATGGAGTGGTGAGAAGGTGTAGATAGCTAAGTTGGCTCGAAGAAGGCGGAAACAATGATGTACAAAAACTAGGGTTGTGTGAGCAAATGTGGCAAACGTGAGGTAAGGATTCTAAGTAGAGGGTGGAGTGGATGGTGCTGATGGAGAATAAGCAGATGAAGGAGTGGTACAGGTGCTCTGCAAGTCGTTTTTCCAATCTGAACGAACAAAGACTTGTAAATTCAAAGACCTAGTTTCGTTGACCTAATTTGCTAGCTGTCAGTAAAGAGAATGAACAGAAGTGTGACCTGCAATGAAACCATGTATTTTAACTCCTGCAACTAAGCAAACGAAATTCTGAACTTGTAACCAACTTCTACATATGAAGATCAAACACTAGTGATTGCATGGCAAAGCAAAATCAGTGTTTTTGTGGGTAGCAAAGTCATCCTAGTCACAGCTCCTGATCCCACTGAGGGAGAGGTGAAACCACAGATGTTTGATGGCCCTTTTCTTGAAGCTTTTTCTGTTAACAACCTATCAACTAAATCTGAGCATGAAAAGCTATTTTACTCATCAAAAACAACCTAAATAACAAAACAAGATTTAAATCTAAATAACAGATTTTATTCTAAGAATGCAACAAAGACACATGAAAGTAAACAAAGGAGGTACTGGGCGCTTGAGATGGGCCCAACCCCAAGAGCTACAGCCTCCTAAGAGAGATTTAGAGCTGGTGCAAAGCTGGATTCATCTTTATTGATCAAAAGAAATGTTACATTCCAAAAACTGTCCACAAGGAGAACTTGAAAATGTGCTGAAAGCAAAGCTAATCTACTGCCTAAAAATCGAACTACAAAATGACTACAAAATGAATACAAAATGACTAACTACTGGCTAACCAAAATGAGGCCCTAAGCCTTCTTATTTATACAAATTGAGGACCCCAACAATCCTCCTAAACTTTAGGGACTCGGCTGCCCAAAACTTGTAGTTAACAGCAGTCCTACTTGACTTGCTTGGCTGCCCTTGTGCTAATTGATTTGGTGGCCCTTGAACTCCGAGCTGATGGTGGAGAATTCGAGGTAAGGGCCCATAAATGAAGGGGACACCTTCCTACAAATCCTCTCCCTTGTTCTCCCACGAATTTGGCTGCCAAGTGCTCATTAAAACCTTCAATTTTGTCTCCAAATTGACCAAAAAGGCTACACAAAGCACACATTAGACTTGCTGGCATAATGACTAACCCAATTCACTCTATTAGCATAAATATAATAAAAAACATGCAATAAACTAATGAGAATGGTGGATTAAGTCAAATTAGGAGGTTGAATGAGCCCATATAATTATCCATTTTTGGGGCTCATCACTATCCCTTCTCAAAGGACCCCCTGAAATTGATGAAATGTAATGACTTTCCATGTACTTGCGGCATCCAGGCACACATTTAATGCAAAAATTCTACTCACTATTGTTTAAAAAAAATGATATAATATTATGTTATTTAATATGGACATTGAATTTTTTTTTTTTTTTTTATAACTAACACCAATTTTGGTTATTTATATATTTTTGTTTTAAATATTACATGTCAAATGAATGTAAAATGAATTACACATTATATAAGATCAATATTTTTTTTGACTTAGTTACTAGGGAACCCACAGTGAAAACCATTTTCGTCAACGTTTCAAATCCCAACAGGGATCCATCATCAGGACTACTTGAATGTTGATAGTAGAAGAGCTTAAATGAGAGATTTAAATAGTTATGAGGTGAGTTGACTTAAGGATGAGATGAAGATCGACTTGTTTAATAATATTTATTATTATCCCATTTTTAAGTTTTTATTGTAATATTGAATAATTATTGAAGAGTTAATTTATTAATTTTGAAGTATTAAAAACTATTATTATTAAATCCAATTATTAATGGAATATTAATTAAATACTTAATCCTTATTCTTAATCAAATACTAATCTTTAATCTTAATATAACTAAATCTTAATATGGATTAATAATAATAATCTTAATAATTAATATTAATAATTAAAAATATAGTAATCATTATTATAAATATTTACTACTAAATGTTTAATTTTTATTAATAGTTTAATTAATTAATAGATCTTGTAATTAAGTGCTAGTTATTTATAAATAATAATTGTATAATAATATATTATTATTATAATTAATTATTATAATCATTATAATTATTAATTATCATAAATATCAATGATGAGATATCATAATATTATCTAATCATTGATATTTATTAAAATTAATAGTTATAATGATTATAATAATTAATTATAATAATAATATATTATTATACAATTATTATTTATAAATAACTAGCACTTAATTACAAGATCTATTAATTAATTAAACTATTAATAAAAATTAAACATTTAGTAGTAAATATTTATAATAATGATTACTATATTTTTAATTATTAATATTAATTATTAAGATTATTATTATTAATCAATATTAAGATTTAGTTATATTAAGATTAAGGATTAGTATTTGATTAATATTAAGGATTAAGTATTTAATTAATATTCCATTAATAATTGGATTTAATAATAATAGTTTTTAATACTTCAAAATTAATAAATTATTTCTTTAATAATTATTCAAAAAAATTATTCAAGATTACAATAAAAATTTAAAAATGAGAATAATAATAAATATTATTAAACAAGCCGACCTTCATCTCATCCTTAAATCAACTCACCTCATAACTATTTAAATCTCTCATTTAAGCTCTTCTACTATCAACATTCAAGTAGTCCTGTTGGAATTTAAAACATTGACGAAAATGGTTTTTACTATGGGTTCTCCGGTAACTAAGTCAAAAGATATAAACCATAGATGTCTAAAATCTAGAATCAGTAATATTATTTTTACATGCCATTTGGTAACTTGATATTAAGTAGTAAAATAATTACATATCTCCCTCACATGAAAAAGTAAATTAAATTTTATTTTACTTTTAATTACTTTATCTATGTCTACAATGTTGATGTCAAATCAAGGTGGAAATTGAAGGATTTTATTTATGACTGATATTAATTTTTTCGCTTATTACTATTTTTTAATTTGTTAATGTAAGTATTATTTTATTATTTTTAGATGTGACATTACATGACAACATCTCCCTTCATACTAGGTGTATTATTTTAAATGCAACATTATGTGACAACATCCTCCTTCATACTAGGTTGTATTATTTTAAATGTAACATTACGCTAATTAAAAAATCAAGTTAATAAAATAAAAAGAAAGAAAAGAGAGGAAAAAAAAGAGAGGATTGTATTGCAATTTATATTTGAAATACAATGGAGCATTTAGTTGGAAATAAGAAAAATATAGAAAAAGATTCCCCCAAAATTGTTGAAAAAAAAACAATAAAATGAAATAGGAAAAAAAAAACTTATAACTAGTGGAATATCATATATATTTACCAACCCTTATATTGAATGAAAGAATGATATGCCCACTACTGGGATACTATTACCAAAGTTAGCCCTTATATTGGATGGAAGAATGATCTACCCACTAATGAGATGCTATTACCAAGGTTGAGCCCAGGCCCTCATATTGAATGTAAGAACGATCGACCCATTAGGTTGTGTGAAGCTCGGTCGAGGTTGGACACCCATCATAGTAGTTTAATCTTGCCAAAAACTACTTTTATCCTCAACTCCTCCTCATAAAGTGACTTGCAACTCCTCCCCATAAAGTGACTTGGTAGAAACTAAACCCCACTCAAACCCAATCTACCTCATAGATCACTTTCTTATTATTTTATTAATAAAAAAATTTGAAATCTTTTTACAAAATCTCAATAAAAAATAAAAATAAAATAAAATACCAAACATTTTTTTTAAAGCATCCTCAATATGACCTCCAATTCACAAATATTAAAAACACAAAAAAAATTATTATGTAAAAATACTCCAATATTATATTAAATATTTAATTAAATCACAAATTAATATAACTTTAAATGCAAAATAATTACTATCCTACTACAAGCAAATATAATAATAAATAAAATATACAATTATAAAAATACTTAAATTCATTTAAACCTTTGTATTTAAACATTTATAAATTTGGATTTCAATTCCTTTATGTAACTGTGCATCACCTTTTTTTTCAATGTGTTTTTAATACTTTTTAGATTTTGAAACAAGACGCATTGTCGAGGAAAGTTAAGAGTGTATCACCATTTCTTTCAATGTCTTTTGAATGCTTTTTAGATTTTGAAATAAGATGCATTGCAATATAAATTATTTAAATAAAGAGGAATAAAGAGAAAAGTTAAATGTGAAAGTATTTTAATTTTTTTTTTAAATAATAAAATATTTAATTTAAAAATAAATAAGTGTAAATTTATTTTAATTTTTATAAATTTATAATTTTAATTTTTTAATAATTTTTAAAACTATATTAATTATTAAATATAAATCAATTAAGTAATTAATATATTGTTAAGTTATTTTTATATGTTGATTATTAATTCAAAACCAATAAATAATTATATTACTTAACTTCTCAAAAAATCTATATATATATACAAAAAAATTTAGAGTTAAAGATTTATTATAATATATCTTTTTCACTTAAAAAACTATATATAAATCATACCAAGGGTGAATTTTGTTTGTGCACCCAGGATGAATTTTTTTGTGAAGGCTTTTATATTCAGCGGTGGTAATCTGGTAATGAAAAGTTTTTAGGAATAATAAAACATTTCCAATTTGGATAGTATATATAAGAAAAACTAGTATATTTATTTTAAGTGAGATTATTTAATTATTTTTTAATAATATTTGATATTAAATTTGTTTCTAAGCTAAATATTTATGTTTGAAATTTTATTAGTTTTTTAGTGTATGAAATTTTATTAATTTATTTAGTTTGTGGTTATGAGTGTAAATTTTGCAACTAAATTTTAGACCTTTTAATAACAAACCATAAATTTACCAATATCTTAATTGGAGAAAATTTTAAGAATGGAAAATTATGTTGAAGTTTAAAAATATTAGAGAATCTTATTAGTTTTTAATATTCAAACTATAAAATGTTTATTGATATTTTTATAAAATTATTCAAATTTATAATGGTTTTATATATATTCTTTATATAATGTTGATTTTAAAGGTAAATTAATTTTATAGTATAAAGTTTAGGCAAATCATTTTTATAAAAAGTGAGAATTCACAATTTTTTTGGGAAAAATTATGGAAAATTAACCCACTTACAAATACTAGCCGCTAAAATTTTCCATACCTTTAATTACAAAAACAACCCTTTAACTTTAATTTTTTATATTTTAACTTTAATTTTATATTACAAATTAAAAACTAAATTGAATGAATTTTTTTTTCAACTTTTTAAAATTATAATTTCAATTAGATTTTATATACAAAACTAAATAGAATAAATAGTAAAAAATGTTTTGAGTTTTTAAAATTATAATTTCAATCACGGTACTTATATATAATTCCAAAAGGGAAACAATTGAACTATTCCAAATTCCACTGTTTTTAATACTACTTTATGCAGTGGTGATACTACCCTTACCCTTAACGTGTCAAGCTGATGTCAATAAACTGAGAAAACCACCCCGTCACCCTCGGTGCATTTATCTGTTTGGAAAAGCCACTCAGACACTTAAAAACATTCACCAATGGACAATTCAAAAAACTTTCGAACCTTTACATGCAATTTACACTGTGAGCACAGCATCTTTCACGGACTTGGGAGCGTTATGTACTGCAACTGTGGCTTAGGGTGGCAGTGCTAACATACCGCACAGAAGATGAATATGGACTGCCTGCATCCATGCATCGAGGTTTGGGCGTAATCCGTATATATTTATTGAACAGCCGCGATTTTGGTTACTTGCGTGCAAGTTTGGTCCGAGCAATGGCAGGGATCCCGATTTTCCAGGCCGCCGCAGCAGACTGTCAGCTTTCCAACGCCTGCACTGCAGCAGCGCCACATTTCTGTCTGGAACTGGAACGCTCCTGAAACAAGGCAGGCACCTGGTACGCCCTTTTTTTATTATTTCTGGGGCCAAACTAGATACTCGAATTAAATGGCTTTGATCCTTTGGATATCTTCCTGTCCTTTGTCTTGTGTGTGGTGTCATTTGCTATTTTGTATCTTTAACGTCCCTGGAGACAATGTACAGTCTTACGTGATTCCCCCCTCCCCCCTTCCTCTGCCTCTGCCCCCCTCTCCTCCTATAGGCCAGTGTTCAATAGGTTTAATTTGTTTAATGTATTTACGTTTCCACGTAGGGGGCAGCAGATTTTTAGGTTGTGCTGGATGGTTATTGGGCTGAATTTGATTGTGGGCACTTTCATGGATTGCTTCCTCTGCTTAGACGAAGGGGAGTTCGTGGTATGGCAACTGACTTTGATTAGAAAATGTGCGGTACTGATTACAGTATAGTGTACTATATGCCATAGACAAGCCCGTTGAATCTCCTCCAAACATTGACATGGGTACTTTTTATACCAGCCAAGTTTGATGTTTTCGTGGTTGGTACATGTCACATGTAAAAGGGTGTTGGTCTTGGCAACCTTTATTAGAACATACCAACAATGGAAAGGCGACATAAAACGAAGAGAGTGACATTGAAGACTCTAAGCAGATTGGGTTAGGATGGTTGGTACTATGGATTGAACCAAGTCATTGGAGGATCAAAGGACACTTGATACCTGGTACATCGCTGAATCCACAGGAGTAGGTTTTCAACCTACATATGAATGGTGAAGTGAATGAAGCCTAGTGTCTTGGCCATTCTCCAGTTTGCTTTGCTATTGACTGAGATTGAACTCAAAGAGACTGAATGAGAGTTGGTACCTGGTCTAGAGGAGTAGGGCTTCAATCTATATATGATTGGTCAAGAAGGAAACTTAATGTGTAGTGCAATCTCCAGTTTTCTTAGCTATTGACTGAGTTTGAACTCATCCTTACTGTTTGCTTGGTCAAAATAACTTCAGTTCTATTTGAGGATGAGACTGGAGGACTCTCTCTATCTGCTTTCCCCATGGCATCATAAAAGCATTAGAAGCGAAGGAGTTGATGCACAATGATGATGGTTCACACATTTGAAAAGCTAGTGTTCAACGGGGTGTCCGGTCTTACATAAGCATCCAGAACTTGGTTCAAGAGCCAACTAGATGATCACATCTATGATGCACTCTGTAGTAGGAGCATGTTATATAAGATTTCTCTCTCTCCTATTAGGGAACTCAATGGAAGCGAATAAGCCCCCTATTCCAACTCAATCTCTTGGTCCGATTCCCAGATAGTGGATGAGGTTCTGTTGCTTGGTATGCTTTCATGGTCATGTAAAATCTATAGTATCGCATAGCTGGCTTTATGCTCAACCAAAAATTACATTTCGTCATTACATTGGGTCAGAGGATACAGCAAAATTTCTCTCTCTGGGTTAACAGAAGGAAAATGGAGTTCAACGTGATGGTCAGTGGTCACTATGTAGTTGTCAAACTCAAGGGAGATTGGAAACTTATTACCAATATAGACGGTTATTTCTCACAGGATGACAGTTAAGGGACCGAATGGAATCTTGCAACAAAGAAACACAGGTGAGTCTTTCTATAAACCCTCTCATATCTCCTCCCCAAAGGAAATTAAATGGAATATTAGTTGAGGGCTGTCTCCATTAGACAGCTTCTAATTTTTCTTGATGGTTGTGCCCATTTCCCTGTATGACTGCCAATATCTTTGTGAAGAAAACATCTGTATAGGCATTATCTCTACTTCGAAAAAGTAGGTTTAAACTTTATTCTAATTGAAGCTTCCAAATGTGGGTCGTTCTTACTATGTCGGAATGAAGCTTTCAAATGTTTTCCTTAATATGAGATATTCAGCTGGTGTAAGTTGAAAGAATACCATTTTGTGTGCTGTTTAACTGCATTCCTACCTTATTTCAATGTGAATTTTGAAATATAGCTTCCATGGTTGAAAGCCAGTAGACTGATGCATACATAGGAAGCACAGGGCATGCGTCTGAAGCATGTCTGGAATTAGACGTTTATAGTGGTATAACATTTGTCCTTGCTATTGATTTGTAAATTTCTTCTTTACAAAGGGCTTACTTATCGTATTTTGAGCTTTTGTCTGTTTCTCTCAGATAAAGCTTGTTATATTTTCAGAACAGGCAGGCAGACTTAGACAGGAATTGGAGATCATGCACTTGAAGCATTTATAAATCTTGATTTTTGGAGCATCTTCACAATCAACGGCTGTCATTCACAAAATTTAAGTGAGCATTTGAAGCAAAATACAAACAGATTGGATAGGGACGTGTTATCACACAAATCTGATACACAAATTTGCATGACACTTTTATACAGTCAATCCTGTCATGGTTGAAAGTTTCTCTGTTCGGACTGGTGCTTTCCAGATTTGGAGTGGTGCCTCTAGATGATGTATGCTGTTATCAACTGAATGTTCCTGCGTACACACTTTGATTTGATTAGCACACAATGAAATCTCACTTTTGATCTACCAATGAACAATCAAAGGTGAGTTAAATCTGAAGCAAATTTGGAATGGTTGGATCAGATTTCTAAAGATAATAGCAATAATGAAATTAAATATCATGTAAGAAATGAATGTGCACCTTCAGTGAAGTAAATTCAAAACAATTGCACTCTAAACCACCATCACATGGCATACAGATTTATTCAATGGCATCCAATACATTCAAGAGGTTTAGATCAAACATAATTGAACGAAATCACAGATTACTCATGAAGTTGGTTGCACCATAATGTGTCCTAGCAATAGGTTACCATGAGTACCTTTGCTTGCGTGGTGGTAGTGATTTGAGAACTAGAGAATGGAAAAGTGAGGAGCTGTCTGCTCCTACCAAAGTCTAGAAAATGAATTTGTCTAGCTTTTTTACTGCTGCTCCAAATAAGCATATATAGAAGAAACCCCTTGCTTGTTCAAGTGAGGAAAGGCCCAAAATTGTGCATGCTTTGCAGACAGCTGTTCTTTTTTGTTGTTTATCCCTCTCCTCTAGCTGCCTTTGAGCTTTTCTGGGTTGACGCAATCTCTCATCATAGTTGCCAATTGGTGTTGCTGAAAGTAAACAAATAAAAGGGTAGGTTGCTTGCCCTTATGTTACAGTCCAGCGTAGAATTTTCTTTAATGACAAAATCTCCCCAAAGTAAGGATAAAACAGGCGGCTTTTAAAGACAATAGAAGGCTATTTCCAACTCTATACATATTCTTTTCCATTACCTTTTCTTACTGTTTCTATAAAGTACAAAATCATCAACTTACCAATTTTTAGTCGACTAGCCTTTCCCTTGCTTTGTATAAAAAATAAATCAAGTTGACTCAACCTTTCACTGTCTTCATTTAGGAACAACATAATTTCATTCTTATTAAATTCATATCCATTCCTCTAGTCTGCTGCGATATATACATGAAACATGTGCAAATCTAAAAAAATTGCCTTTTTTTTTCCGTTGATCCACAACAGTATCATTTTGCATTCAAATATAATCGAGACAGATCTCAAAATATATTGAACAGTGGTGTCCTTGACTTCTGTTTTAGAGGTGAGAAAAGGCTGAAAATGTTAGAGATGATGGCACATTCCTTACTGTTTATATTCCTGTAGATGGCTGCCAAGTGAATTGTTTAGGTTTTGATATTAACATTCAATATTCTTTAATGTTTTTATTTCCAAAAGGTATTTCAGACTTGACAATCCAGTTTGTTTACAATGTGTTTTGAAGCCTATTCCCACAAACGTGACCTCACCATTTAATTAAGCTTTGTACAATACAACTGTGCTGATATCTTCAGATTCTTTTTGGAACAGTTTGTTGAGATGCAAAGTCTGATTTGTGTGCGTAATGTGCATTTTACTTGCTAAGAACTATATTTGTGCACAAAAACTAAGATGCCATTAACTTCAATTAATTCCGTTGCTTGAAAAGATCTTGCATATGAAAAATAATGGAATCAGTCAAACCATAAAATCTACTTTTATTTATATTGTTAATCAGCACAATCTCATGCTTGCAGAGAGGAGAAGATGCATTAATTTTCAGCTATTTGTCAACACATTCTACATTGGAAATGGTGCATGTAAGGAAACTTTCTCAGCTCCACATTATCTTTGTATTTGTCAAAACATATGCAGCTATTGGAAACATAATCTTTAGGGATTATGAAAATTTGGATTATTCACTTGTGAGGAAGGTGAAAAGCCACAAGTGAACATGAAGAGTCATGAGAAGTCCAAGAGACTGCTTGGAAGATGAAACCAAGGGTCATGAATTTATGTGTATCATGTGAATAAGATCTACATCTAATGCTTATCAATCTCTCTTGGATTTGTGTGAGTTCTAACAGTGGTATCAGAGCTACCAATGTTAAATGCACAACCCATGAGAGTTATGGGGAGGAATGTGAATAGTCAGTAGGAGTCCATGAGACCTTGGAGTATGAACCCAATGGTCATAAACACATTTATATGTGTATCTGATGAATGGAATACATTCATGCTTATTCTTTCAAATTTTGGTCTGCAGCCCAACAATGGTATCAACGCTACCACAAGCTTTTTGGTCTTAGGGTTTTTGAGCCATAGTTTTGTGGCCTTCATTAACTTGAGCACTCGTTATGCAATTTGGGTGATCTTTATGATACCGTGGATGCTTTACTTCCACAAACTATCTATAGTTTGCTCGACATTCTCACCATGCCCTAGCTGCATGCCTGTGGGTGAAATTATGAACCTCAACATTCTCTTTGCTCAACATTCTCTCTGTGTCAGACCCATCTCTTTCCATTTGCTTGCTCTCCTCAATGCCCATTTCCTCTAGTCAATCTGCTTATGTCTCATTAGTTTATAGATGGCTGCATTTTTTATCAGAGTGCAAAAGAAACCCTAATCACTTTTTCAAACCTGTGGGCATTTCACATTTTTTACTACCAGTGTGGTTATAGTGGTGTCCATCACCATATTTATTTCTTTGCTCTGCACGATCCCATTGTAGCTTGTTTGTAGTGAACTGCTCAACAATCTGCATGCATATCTGGTTGGAACCAAGACAAAGTCCTACCTGTAAGTAACGTGTAAAGGCTTGTTTCAAGTCCTTTCCCAATGTTCCTACCAAGGAGATCACAAACATGCTCTTGAATCTTCGTGAATGCATGAGATGTGAACAAGATTTTGTGCCTTGCTTTATGTAGCTGGTCATCTATTGTCCCTAGAAATTGGTATTTGTATCTATGCTTCATTGTGGAATAATAGAAATAATGGAATCGATCAAGTTGTGAATTGATCGAACTGATTGAAAACTCGGGATTGTGAAAGTTCCTCTCACATGGACTTGGTAGTTTTTTAACAATGTTGGCTTTTCTCTCTTGCATCCCTTGATTTGAACAAGGGAAGATGCATTATTAAAGATGAATAATCAGAGGTTTGAGACAAAAAAAGGAATGGATGTCATTAAGTTGCAATGCAAGTTCATCATCTACACTTCATCTTTGTATTGGGAGGTAACGTTAATTGTCAAAATTTCGAGTTCTTGCTTTATTTAATTCGGTCCCAAGTTAGTTGGACAACCTTCCATCCATTTGGGTCTTTCTGGCACTAAATGCTTGGCAGTGATTCTTGGAAGAGCAATTCACACAACTCCAGCTTATGTCGAGCTTCTTCGAATTGAACTTTCTAGTTCAAATTTAGAGTAATACAAGACAATTTAATTGTTCATATTTTCCAGTGTTTACAATGCTGCATTGATTAGTCTTTGTTATTTGGAATTCACAAGGTTTGTTGCTGTTGCAAGAAATGTTATATCTACTTTACCCTTTACTCGAATTCTCCTTCCTATAGTGCCCAAGAATGGGGCATTGTCTCAGTGACACTACTCGAGTACTAGGCCACTTAAAACTGCACAGTGATTTTTTGGTGGACATGCAAGTCAATCCCATCCATCCTTGAATGATGACTGAACTAATTTAGTGTGGATAGGCACAAGACCAAAGGAATTCTTTCCTTATAGAGGCCAAAGGTGTCTTTTGATTGGCACAAGGTCTTTTTCAAGTTCTCATAGAGTGTTCATGAACAAATCTCTAATCTTGTTGTATCTACCCTAGAACAAGAGAGAAGCCTTGATTGGCGCATTCATATCAAAATCAAGAGGAGCTTCATTTGGTAGATTCAAATCGGGAACAAAAGGAGCCTTATTTGGCACATTTAGTGTAATATCCATCTTGGGGAAATTACCCTTAGAATTTAATTTTGACTCCTGAGCCTAAGGTTTCTAACAAACTATGGAAGAATTGTATTTCATAACAACGATGTAATATTCTTCAATTCATAAAACAGTAATGATCCTTTCATTTAATGCAACAATGGTATAAAAAGATACTCAAACAACCATATGTCCTTTAACAACTATTGTAAATTAGGGCTAATTGACCAATAAATAACAAAATTATACAACACAATGATCTACCAAATAGTGTTACAATACCAATTACTATCTAAGTCCTGTTACTTTAGCAATTGGTCACACCAGCTACTCTAACATTAGATTAACCAAGACTGCTCAGGTTGATTGCTCCTGAATGTTTGTAATTCCCTTTGTTGCAGATTGTTGTACCTCCTATGTGTGGCCCCTTAGTGTATTCATGGGTTTAATTATTGCCTATTGCCAACCCTCACTGCCCTTGTGAGGTGAACCTCAGCGCTTCTGTCAACATGTTGCCCAGTCCATCCTTCTTGTCCCAACCTTTGTTGTCCCTAAGTGATGAGCCACAATCGTTCGACTGCCTCAAGGAAGTGATCTACTACCTCATATCAGTTTGATTCAATCCTTGCTACCACAAACTTAGATTATGCCTCAGAAAAGTGACCCACTACCCCAAACAGACTTGACTCCAACCCCCCTTGCCACAGACTTGAGATTCTGCCTTAGAAAGATAGTTTGCCTGCCACTAAAAGATGATCCTTTAGCAAAGTTTGGTCTTGTAGCAAGAATAATAGGGGGATTGGCTAGGGTGGAATCTTTCACCACCAAAAAAAGGGGTCTTAAAACCCTCTAAGAGCCTCCAAAATTAGAAAGATAACCTAAACCATGATGCTCACAATGAATCTCCTCTCTCCTTTTTATAGATTTCCTTTGGGTACTTTCTTGTTAATTTGGCAGCTCAGTGACAAATTCCAATTATTGGACTAGATTCCTCTTTCCAAGAGGACCAAAATTGACCTTTGAAGCACTAAATTTGGATAAGGAAAAGTGTATTTTTGAAGTCAAGCCCATAGGTACACAAATTGTCAAGGTCGGCTTAAGGACAAATTGCCCCTCCAAAGTTGCATATAAATACAAGTGACCTCAAGCTCATTTGATCATCACATCACAACTTCTCTTCTTCTCTCTCAAGTTTGATTGGTTCGTACAAGTCTGAGGTAGCTTTCTTTTCACATGTGCAAGGGTCCTTGGAGGCATTTTATTCGTTGACTTTTCAGCGGGAAGGTTTGACTTCATCATTTGACATGCTTTGACTGGGAAAATCCTGATTTCTTCAGGCCGAGTTAATTGGCCCAAAAACCAAGGTGATCTGGGTTGTTTGACTGGCGTTGACTTAAGGGTTGACTGCATGTTTGACTACAGGGTTAGACTGCAAAAATTCTCTCTCATTTGACCGAGTTTGATTAGGTTTTCTTGGATTGTTTTGTTGTGACTTTGACTAGCTGTGTGTTGAAAGGTGTAACTAGGTTCGGTCTTTATAATGATATGTAATTATGATTTTATGTAATGAGATGTAAACAAGAAAAATGAAATTATTATATTGACTTGCTTCATGGGTTTCATGAGCAAGGGATTTTTTTTTTAAGTCAAGACTCCCATTGAGAGTCTTTAGGATTTATTTGTCATCTAGTCATAAAATATAAGGGTCATTGTCATGCAAATGAAGTCATGTTACACTTTGTAAAAGGTCATCTTGTCTATGTAAAATATCCTCTAAAGAACTTATCATCTAACCTCTTCAAGTCGACCTACAAATGTTGAAGAAGCTGCCAGAACAAGTCGGCCTACATCCAGCTGTCAAGTCGGCCTAAAGACCCAGTGAAGAGGGGTATAAATAGAGGAACTCGACCTCCATTCTAAGAAAGAAGTTCGATCTCAATTCAACAAAGAGAAGTGCAGAAGGAAGTGCAAAAAAGAGGTAGTGAAAAAGGGTTTTCTCTAAGGCTACAAAGGACACTCTTCTGGGGCAGCGAAGAAGGATCTTTTGGGGCAGTAAAGAAGTATCTTCTAGGGTAGTGAAGAAGAATCTTCTGGGGCAGAGCAGAAGGATCTTTGGGGTAGCGAAGAAGTATCTTTTGGAGCAGCAAAGAAGGGATCTTTTGGATCAAGCGAAGGAGGCAGTGAATAGGTTTCTTCTGGGATAGCAAAGGAAGGAATCTTTTGGGGCAACAAAGTAGAGACCGAGTTTCTCTAAGAGGACCTAGAGACCGAGATTCTCTAGGGCAGTTGTGAAGGTGCAGTGTAAGAAATAGAGATCGAGTTTCTCTAGGAGCATGTCTAGATCAAGAAGAAAGGCAGAGGAAGGAAGCCCAGGTTGGTGACAAGGTTCTTGTAGAGGATACTAGAGTCAAGGGTCAGTGTCATGGTCTTGGTACTTATCAATTGAAGATCTATAAGAAGAATTTTGATTGGGTTTTCCTCTCAAGAGGTTTTGGCCCTGGCTGGGGAAGCCTATATCCTGTGTCACTTGTCTTTGTTTATTTTGATAACTGTCTTGATGAAAAGAACACAATAATAAGCTAACGAAGTAAAAGATCATAAGATAAGAAGTGCAAAGCATATCACCAACGACTATCAAGCAGAGAAATTGTTAACATTAAATGCCCTAGATTTCTCAACATTGTGGAGGCTGAGTTTGTGGACTGTTGACCGAACTCTTGGAGGACATATTTGACCGTTGACTTTGACTGGTTAGGGCACACTTTTGTAGATTTTTGATAGTCGACCAAATTTGACTATTTCATCATTGGCATATTGGTTTTTGGTTGGTTGATTTGTTGGTCAAGTCAAGGCTTTGACTTTGACTCTTATTATTGAATTTGGCTCATTGTACTCTTTGCTGAACATTTGAAGACAATCTAATAGAAGAAGATTTTTCAAAGGGTTTTCCCCCTTGTGGGGTTTTTCCCTGGTCTTTGACCAAATTGGTGTCTCTTGTTGATGCTCTTGATTGTCTCTTATTGTCATTGCATTTACTGTTCTATCTTCAATTACTATTGATCATTGGAAGAATTAATTGTTATTGAAAATATTTCTAATTGAAGAATTGAATTGGGCTAAAGTAATTGACATAGCATAGAGCAGTGGAAAATTAACATGGTATCAGAGCTAAGGTGAAGGACAAGCCCAAAGGAGACAAGAGCTAGAGCAATCATCTTTGGAAAAGTTGAAGGAATCTATCTAAACAGGTCAAGATGACTACCTCATACTTCAAGGAAGTTGAGAAGTTGGGAGACTCATCAAATTTTGCTGCTTGGAAGATTAGGTTGGAAATCATATCGGATGACAATGATGTCTTGGAGTACATTCAAGGAAAAGTTCCTGAGCCCCTAGAAAATGCTCTCGTTGCTGCCAAGAACAAGTACAAGAAAGGTGAGTTAAAAGCAAAGAAAATTATTGTTGATGGTTTGCAAGATCATTTACTTGTCTATGTTGGAAATTTGAAGAAATCTAAGGATATGTATGATAAGCTAGCCAACATGTATGAGGTCAACAATTTGAGTGAAATCATCTCCTTGAAAGATCAACTCAAAGATATGAAAATGAATAAAGGAGAATCTGTGCAATCCTATATCATGAGGATATCTCGTCTTAGAGATCAATTGCAAAGAGTTGGGGAAACTGTACCTGACAGGGAGTTGGTGTTGGTAACCCTTAAAGGTCTCCCTCCTATCTGGGAAACTTTCATTACCACCATAAGCAATAACAACAGTTTCCCGTCATTTGATGAACTAGTTGGAAAATGCACTCAAGAAGAATCTAGGATGATTTCAAGAGGGAGAATTCAAAAGCATGAAGAAGGAGAGCCCATTGCATTTGTTACTCAAGACAAGAAGAAAAAGGGAAAAGGAAGACCATCTGGTTCAAATAGGCCTTCTCCCGAGTCAAAGGACTCTAATAGAAGATTAAGGGATATTGAATGCTACAATTGTCACAAGCATGGTCACTATGCCCGAGACTGTCAGAGCAAGAGTGATGCTCCAAAATCCGACTGAAGCTACAACAAGAAGTACAATGATAGGAGTAATAATGATGATAGAAAAAGAAGAGATGATAGAAGAAGAGGAGATTATAGAAGAAAAAGGGATGATAGAAGGAGAAGAGATGCTCCAGATGATCGTGAAGAAAGTCCTCGTCCTCAAAAGAAGTCAAGGAACTCCAGTCTCTAGGTATGAAAGTAATGTAGCTACTAGTCAATCTGAATATATTCTTATTTCAACCCTTTCTAGTTCTTGTCCTCCGGATTCGTTTGACAACTGACTTGTAGATAATGGGCTATTAGACACTTCTTCGGGTACAAGGAAGTCCTCTCAAATCTGGTTGAGAGGGAGACAAGTTTGAAGATTATTCTTGGGGACAACACTACATATCTAGTGAAGGGATTTGGTACTGTCAAATTTCATTTGGACTATGGAGAATTTGTTAATTCGTCATGAATTGATGTATGTTCTGGAACTAAAGAAGAACTTGGTATCTATTTCTCCCTTGGAAGACAAAGTAATGAGAGTAGCCTTCATCAATGGAAAGGTCCTCTCCTGGTTGAAGAATCTCGAATGAGAGATGCCTTTACTTTGGGAGCTAGAGTGGGAGGACTATATAGAGTCACTAGAAGATCTCCTCTAGCAATGGTCCATGACTATAATTATGAAAGTGAGCTATGGCACGAAAGTGAAAAGATGTCGAGGGGACCACTCCTCTCCAGCAGGATCAAGACCGATGATAACCCTGAGCATAATGGGGTGGTTGTGGAAGGATAGGTTTGGAAGGATGCCATGGCCACAAAATATGAATCAATTATGAAGAATGATGTATGGGAGGGTTTTTCTGAGACCTCAAGGAAAATTTGATGCAACTTCAAAATGGCTATATAAGATAAAGCATGAAGCAGATGGAAACTTTGAGAAGTACAAGGAAGAAGTATGTGTTGAGAAACCTCAGGGATTTGAAGTACAGGACATGAAGACTCACGTTTGTAGATTGAAGAAAGCATTATGTGGTTTGAAGCAAGCTCCCCGAGCCTGGTATGCCCGAATTGACAGTTACTTGGTGAAGCTTGGATTCACAAGAAACAATGCCAATCTGAACCTCTACTTCAAACTGGTCCAAGGTATGACTTTGATTTTGGTTTTATATGTTAACGATCTATTCTTGATAGATAGTGAGCCTCTATGATTAAGCTTAAGGAGTTGGCTTCTTCGTTCGAGATGAAAGATCTTGGTCTCAAATACACTTCCAGAGATATGAGACTGCATGGATACACCGATGATGACGAGGCTGGAAACGTTATTGACAGGAAAAGCACATCTAGGTGCTGCTTGGGATCTAAGATGATATCATGGATAAGCAGGAAACAAAAGTCTGTTGCTTTAAGCACGATCGATGTAGGATACATTATTAGCTAGGAAGAGCTGTTTGAGTAGGTCCTAGATACGATAGTGATATATTGTGACAACAAGAGTGGAATCCGGTTGGCGGAGAATCTCGTGTTTTATGACAAGTCCGAGCACATTGAGATCAAATATCATTACATTCGTGATATGGTGTAGAGAGGAGCTGTGAGATCCATCATACTTTGATTGCTGAGCAGATTGTAGACATAGAGCAACTTGGACTGATGGATGTGACCTTCCCGGGTAAGTGTCCCGACTGATCGAGGACACTGAGATATGCTCCCCCCCTTGTTTGGGCTCCCAGGGTGAGGAATTGAGCTTTAGAGCTCCTGGGGTTGAGGGAAGTCTGGTTGACAAAGTATACTGCAGTTGGCATCTGGTTTCCTGCCCATCTGGCCAATCAATGTTAGATGTTTGAGTTAGGTGTGATCCTTACCATTTATGGTAAGCGACATCCTACTCAAGCTAGAGATGCAGGTGTTCTACCACTGACTCTTAAGGGTCAAGGTGGGAAGATCAACAAATAATAGGATAGGCGTGATCCCTACCATTTATGGTAAGTGGTATCCCTCCTATTATCTCCAGGCAGTGGGATACGTGCGCTCCTTACCTCATAAGGTAAGTGGCATCCCTCCTATTATTTGTGGATTCCTGGGTAGTAGTGTGAAATTTTTGATCTAATGCAACAATTGTAAATTTTCTTCTAATTGATTAAAAATGAAGTACAATGCATTTGCTATGACAACTAATGAATAAAATCACAACTGCAATTTTCACCATAAAAATGCTGCGGAAAATAAAATGCTAGAAACTGAGAAAATGCTAGCACACATAAAAAATTGACACAATTATTTTTGGACAAATTTTCGTGGAAAAATGCAATACCAGAAAATCGATGCAGCAGATGAGGGTTTTATTATTATGCAATAGTGAAAATATGAATACAATTTGGATGCTAAAACTTGGTGATCCTCAGCAAGAAAATGTGGCAAAATTATTGAGGGAATTTCTCCCTCCTCGACAAGCAATCCCAACGCAACACCACTAAGAAAACTGGCTGTCCAAAACCCCTGCGCAGGCCTTTGCATAGATGGTGCGCAACTTGTAACTCGCACTTTTGCAATCTGCCTCTGAGTCTAATGTCTTGCCAGCTGCTGCTACTGGAAGTGATCCTCCAACCCTCTGGAAAGTTGAATCGACCCCTTGCTCAACCAAATTGATCTGCCATTCTGAAACTGCCTGCACAAACTCTAGCGGAATAACTTTGCCTCTTGTTGCTGCGTCTCCAGAATTGGAAACTTCCTCCGGATTCACTTTTGTTGTTACCTCTCAACCTCTGCGTCCCTTCTGGCTTGAATGTCTCTCCCTACCGAGTCAATGCAACTAGGTAGCTCGATTTGCCAAGGAAACTCGCTCACCAACTATCTTGCTCCAACCCCATCGACCTCCTCTTATAATCTCTTGTTGGCTCACCAATGACCATGATTAAATCCTCATCAATGACTAAGATCATCTTTGAGTCGATCCATGTGAGTTTCTAGAGAAATCTCACATTTCTCAATTAATTCCTGTTAATTAATCATTTTTCCTAAGTTAGACTTAGGAAATATTTAATTATTGACTAATTAACTTAATTGAGCCATCTCTAGGTGTTTTCTCCTGAAACTTTTTTTGGGTTCTGGAGTTCTTGTGTTTCTAAGCCTCTCTGACCAAAGTCGAGACTAGAACACTTGTCCGATGCTACCCAACTATAAAAAACTAACACTCCCTCTTAGCGAGGAAGGTGTTTTAGACGATCTGATAGCATCCTCCCATACATGCTACTAATTTCTGACAATTGTGATAATCTGTCATTGCCCACCAAGCCACTGCGCAACTCTGATTCATCTGCTGCTATGAGTTGTACCAACCTGCATCTACGCTGCTACTAACACTACACTGTACACCCTGTACTGCTGCCAAATCTGCACTGCAACTGATCTCATGGTGCTGTTGCTGCTGTAATTACTACAAGTGAGAACCAATCTTTGAATCAACTGTGCCACTAGAGAGGCTGTAGCTGCTGCTTGACTCTTTGACTGCTACTAGCCTCTGCACTGTCTATGCTGCAACTGCTCTGTGCCCCTCAACATCTGACTGCAATTGGCACTGCAATTGTCCCTCAAGATCTGACTGTGCCATCCTCAACATTGATCCATCTGCTATTGAATACTGTGGGCCCTTGTAGCAAGAGTATTGATCTAGGAGGAATTACTTGCTTGATGCTAAACACATATCTCATGCTCAACACCTGTTCGATGTTCTCCTCAAAGGATCTTGCCCAACTTTGCGCAACTCTCAATGTCACATGGTTTGGGTTCGACAACGATTAGGTTTGATTTGAGTTCAAATTTTTTGATGAGGTTTGCCATTAGGTTCGCATAATATCTATATATATATATATATATATATATATATATATATATATATATCCTGGACATGGAAATTGCAAGGATAAATTACAAGCTTGAGTTGTGACATGAAGTTATGAGTTTTGATCTATGGACTTGGTCAATGGCTACGAGGTTCGTCCAACCTCAATTTTTTTTAAGGTTCGCTAAAATTCAAACCTCAAGGTTAAAGTTCGACGAACCTTGTGACATAGGCAACTTTGGAGTCTATAGCTCAATGTCTCCCCACCTCTCTCTTGGAGGTATAACTGCATACAAAGCGAAATCTTCCTCCAACCTGGAGGACAACTGGTCAATCTCTGCCAAAGCTGCTGCTTGGTCCTACTTCTCCTTCTTGTCCTTCTTCCTTTGAGGACACTGGGTACTGTAGTGACCAAATTCACCACACCTGAAGCATTTGATCTTCGATAGATCCTTCTTCTTTTCTCCTCCCTGTGAGCCTTGTCCCTGACTAGGACCTTTCTTTGCCTTTCCCTTCGATGCAAGGGCTACATTCTCCTCCTCCTTCACACTCTTTGATCCTTTGTTGCTGCCATCGAGACTACTCTTGACTAGAGCAAGTCACATCTCCTCTTGCGTGAAATTTGCCCACAATCGATCCCAACCTGGTAGCTGATCTCGTCTAGTGATGCCTTGGACGAAAGTAGCCCACTCATCGGTGAAACTGTTGATAGCTACATTCACTAGCTCAGCCTCTCGAGGCGTCTCTCCTACTGTGGCAAGCTCATTCCAAATATCTTGAATATTGGTAAGGTAGGGGGTAACTACTTCTCCCTTCTGCATCTTAGTGGTTCTCAATGTTTCCTTTTGGAACATATTTATATTCTCAGAAGGATTCTGGTAGAGTGCTACGAGAGCATCCCACATCTTTTTGGCCGTATTCTTGACCACAATGTGTGAGACTACATGACCTTGAACTCCATCAAGAATCAACTGCTACACCTTGGCCATCTCCTTATTGTAGTTCTCTAGCTGCTATAGGTCTATTGGTACAACTACAACTCTCTTTGCATACGTCCTCAGAACATGCTCATCTAGTAAGAAAGTCATCCTGGCTTTCCAGATATAATAATTCAAGGCTCCATCTAGCCTATCCTGATCTTGAAGTCTTGCTGAGGCCATTTTCTGCAAAACTCACAATTGGGAAAATGAATAGGAATCTCCTCCTTTCTGCTTGGCTGCTAGCACTGCTATTCACTCTACCTCCTGGAATGTGTAGATCTGCTTGCTGCTCCTGCAACTGGGAATCACAGATTTCCTAGATCTAGAAACCCTCTGAGAAATTCCTCTCATGTGTGCCTTTTCTCTTCTTGCCCAACGTTGATCTTGCTCCACGAATCTACTGCAAAAGCAACTGTGCCTAGATCAAGAATCTGCTCTGCGAAAATGTTGATTTGCTCAATTACTGCCTACTAGAATTGCTTTTGGGCAATTCGAATTTTCCTGCAACCTGCCATTGGAAAATCAAACCCTTTTCCTAGTAACTCGAACTGCCTGGCTTGCTTTGCACAAATTTGGAAATCGATTTGCTAGACTCCATCATCACTAGAAACCCTCCAATCCTCACACCTTGCCCCCAGTGGACCAAGTCCCTTGCTTAAAGAGCAAGCAAGTTCCATTCTTCACTCCATCCTTGGGAAGGGGTTTTCAGGGTCACTCCTCATTTCTTCATTGACATCTTACCTTATCTTAGCTGTGCTGAAAGTGGGCTAGGCCTCCAATGTTGCCCTTGACCTAGCAGTTGCCCTCTTAGGAACCCCTTTTAGGTCCCTTGCTGGTTTGAGTGATAACATGGAGAATATGGGAAGGTCTCTCGCTTTCACATGTCTCATAATATGGTCCAAGCTTGATCACATGCGGCAAATAAGCAGGTTCCCTATAAAGGATAAAAGGGGTGCCATCGGATTGGGGAATGGTTGCGTATGATAAATCCATTTGAACATGCCCCCCAATGGTAGCTCCCCATTTCCGGGATAACAACATCCCCCACACATCAGGTATATCAATGACAATAACATCCATGAGGAGGGATATATCGGGATTCCTAGCTAAAGAGACTTTAAGATCTTTGATGATGCCTTCCACTTCCACAAGTTTGGAATTAAAACCACACACCCTTTTATATGGTCGAGTGATGTTGAGACCCAATTGCTTCATAATAGTCAAAGGCATGATATTGGCAGAAGCACCAGAATCTAACATACAATTGTGTAGGAAGAGGTCATTAATAGCCAAAGTGAGCAAGAAGGGTTTATGCCCTGGGTTTCGATCGGGAATGTGAATGTTTTGCAATTCTTCAAGTATTTCCTCATCTTGAATCCCAAGGGATGTCTTAAGTTGTTGTTGTTGCTCGGGAAGCTTAACAATTTCCTTTAGGGGAACGGGTATAGTCATCTTTCCTATGGCAACCCCTATGTCTATGTCAAGTTTAACTTCCTTCCCCTTTTCCTTCTTCCTGTATTCTTTCCTAGGAGGATCCTTCTTTTGATTTACTTTTGTTGGAGGATTCTTCTTGGGAGGAATTTTGGGGATGGATTCTTTAGGAGGGGCTTGCTTAGGTAAGGGATCTTCCTTAGGTGATTCTTTAGGAGGTGACGGGTCTTTGTCCTTTTCTTTTCGGGAATATTGGACCCCTTTGAACCTTCCCTGGCTATCAACATTAAGAATAAGTTCTTCCTTTTCTTCTTTGAGGTGACCTCACTAATGGGAGGATGCGTGTATGATCCTCCTAGCAAAATGTTGAAGACATCAGCTTCCACGAGATTGGCTTGCTCATTTGTTTGCTCATCCTCACTCTCCTCATCATTTTATGAAGAGTTTGGCTCAACAACATTAGTTGGGGCCAATGTGTTCGGGATTTGAGAAGAGCTAGGCCTATCTTCTTCATTTTGCTTCTTGGGAAAAGGCTTTCCTTTAGGGATATAACTCGATTTTTGGGCCCTTTCCAAGGTGGTGATTTTATTCATAACAAACCTGTCACGTGCATTGGCTTCTTCGGTGAATTTATCCATCTTTTTGAGAATAGCGAGGAGAACTTCTTCGTGTTGATCTTTGGGTTTCTCCTTCTTGGTTTCAAATTTAGCTCTAGGGTGGTCATTGATGTCAACCTTTGATATTCGCAGGTTTTCTTCAACTTCCATTGCCATTTCTTTAGCCTCGGCCAAGGTGGATGGTTTCTTATCCCTCAACACATAGGTGAGGTGGCCACCGACGACTTTTATGAATTTGTCAAGAATATTTGCCTCAAATGGCCTCAATTGATCAAACTTTTGAATGAATTCTCACACGTCTTCCCTTCCCTTGGTTATTTGGTAGAACTTTTCAATATTGAAGGTCCCTTGGGCATTACATGACCACCTTTTCATGAATAGTTTCCTCAAATTCATTGGAGTCCTTGATGCACCCAGGGGGAAGGCTAAGATACCATTACCTTGCTTGCTCCTTAAGTGATAAGGCAAAAAGCATCATGATTCTATCTTCATCAAATATCAATCTAGGGGACAAATGCAAGTAGAATTCTTCAATAAAACCATGGGAAGTCCAAGTGGCATCCCCTTTGAATTTGGGCAACCATCGGTTAAATTTTTTAGGTAATGGCTTGGGATCATTGCTCAATTTCAAAGGGGTAAAGACACCGTCTTTCACTTTTGGTCATCTTGGGTTGATCCCTTTCAGAGTTAGTGCTTGAAGTAGATGCTATTTCTGGAGATTGATCACTGCCTTTCACGAATTTGGGGAAAAGGGAGGTTTGAATAGGTGATGAAAATCACTTTGCCCTTTTTGCAGCAACCCTAGTCAAAGGAGGAATGTTATCGCCTTCAAATAAACTAGGAGATTGGACAATGAGTGGAGTCACTAGAGGAATTTTATAAATGTCGTCAATGAATCAATTCCTCAATGATTCACTAGGGAGGTAGACCTGCTTCCTCCCCGGCAACGACACCAAAATGTTACCGCTCAAACTAGTAGGGGATCTAAAAGGGGTTCCTATGAGGGCAACTGCTAGGTCAAGGGCAACGATGGAGACTCAACCCATTGTCACCACATCTAAGACTCCCTGCTCTTTACAAACTTTCACCGATGGGAGGATACCCGGTAGTTAGGAAGTCACTTATAAAGTGTAGATCAATAAGAGGTGTGGAGTGACCCAAATGATTCCCTTTCCAGAAGAGGTTGAAGGATAGAGCTTGCTTGCCTTTTAAGCAAGGGACTTGATCTTCTAGGGAGAGGGGATGAGGATTGGAGGGTTGAGGTAGAAGGATAAGACATATAAAGGATGTTCTCAATCCCTAAAATCCTCTTGAGAACTTGGATTCTCGAGTAGTCCTTGATAAATAGGCTTTGGTGAAGAATGGGACCACATGAGGCCAAGTGGACCTAGCCCAGGTTAGGGGATGGATTTTGGAAACCAATGATGTTCTTAACCTGGTCAAGGTGAGGGGAAAGGATCAAACAAGAATTTTCTCCCAAAGATGTCAAATTGATCCTACTAGGTTCTAGCCTTGGGAACACCTAGGCAAAACTTGATCCTAGAGCTAGGGCTTGAGGTATCTAGAGATTCCACCGCCAGAATTGGTTCAAATTTGGAGGGAAGCAAGGGGACCTACCAACGCAGTTGTATCTAGGAGATCAAAGTTTTCTTGTGGCCGATTTCGTAGGAAATTGATGTCGTAGGTGACCTAATGGGGCTAGACCTAGGAAAAAGGGGGGAAAAGGGTAAAAAGAGGGTTAAAATGATCGGCCTTTTGAGGGACCAGTTCCTCATTCACTTAGGGATATGGAGTCAAGGATAATAATGAAGAAGGATTTAGTTTCTTGTTCAAGGAGGCTCCAAAAGTCAACTTCGTCCAATGTTAGAGGAAAGAGAAGAAAAGTGACTTTCAAGCATTTATACTTCATACAAATGGTGCAAGCTTATCAAGATAAAATGATCTCTAGGACATTTCATTCATCTAACAATGGCCCATATAAAGAATAAGCTAAATAGACACATAATTCCACATTTCGTACATGCAACAATTAGCCCTAATTATAGCGAAATTCAAATATATGCAGCAACAAGAAAACTAATGCTAAATTTGTACTTACAAATGTTAGAGAGTATATCCAACCAGCATCACATTTGCAAATAAAAATCTCCAAGATAGAAATAGCCCAAATCCATACATCAAAATTCATCCATCATCCAAAATAATCCTCCAAGGAAAAAGTGTGAAATTCTCTAAAAATAGAGAGATCCCAAGTCAAGTGATGATACAAATGAATCCAACTAACTCCTATTTATACACCAATTAGGAGTTTGATTTAGCTAATGAGCCTACATTAGCCCCAAAAAATAAAATAATGTGCAAAATGACCTAACTTTGGTGACAAGCCCACCAAACTAGCTCATAAATGAAAGGTAAACCTCTCAAGAGGACAAATAATAATCTATGCATCTCGTGGGGCCCTCTAAGGGACCTGGTGAGGTCCATGGGTGCCACAATGAAGAATAGGACCCTCAAGAGCAGTGGGCAAGGGGTTGGTGCCTTGTAATAACCTGTGGTGCTCCAAATGACTATGGGGGCACACAAGTGTCCTCATGGGTCTCCAAACAAATCGAAGATGCTTGTAGGTTTCCCTCAAGGGCTAGGATGATAATGTAGGAGATGCCACATCATCGTAGAAGTCCTGGATCATTTGCCAAGTGTATGGTGTATAATTTGGGGTTGGTTGGGCAAGATGGATCAGGTGCATCCTCCTCATCCAATGAGTGAACCACGAACAATCTCTGAATGGCTGTGGGGATCCATGAAGTGCAATCTGCTGTTGTGGAGGTCCATGGCTCTCAACACTCACCTTATATGAGCCTATGTATCCCTCTCGAGGATTACGACCCTGTGAAGGGAGACCAAACTCGAAATGGAGACCATTTGCAATCTTTGTTAAGATCCAATGCGTCCCCTAGGATTCCAGTACAAGAAGTCATTAGAGAAATCGAGCAAATAAGCTTTCCTAATCATGGACCACAGGTGGGAACTTCATAATGGCTTGCCCTTCCATAATGGGCTTTGGGGTGTGCCAATGTCTCCTAAACTCCCAATGGGGTTAACCAAGTACCCTATTAGGTGGTTTCTGCTTCTAAAGGGGATAATATAGTCAAGGTACATCCGTCAAAAGGTGGTGGCATGTGGCAGATAGGTGAATGAGGTAGGGAATGAGAGGGGGCAACCTTGGGTCACATGCTTGGGCATAGGGGTAGCTAATAAGAGGGAAGCCCACACTTGGGTTTATAAGGTGTAGGAGGGAGAAATCGTGGTACATGAGGTGCCCCGGCCTTGATTTTTCCACCCTTCTTTATATGCCTTTTGCCTTTTTATGGTTTTCTTTGATTAACTGCTCGAGGCTTGAGGGGTTAGAGCATGATGTATAAGATATAGCAGTGAATTCCCCCTTTTAAGGTGGGGCGGTTCATTGCCCACAGGGGTTGGGACAATCATGGGTTCCTATATGATGAGGAAGGTTCATAGAACCTGTTGGAACTAGGGTGATGGCCATGATGATGGGGTAGAGCTTCATGTAATGGCTTTTTCCCACGTGCTAAATGTTTTTGTCCCAACCATCTTTTGCATTTTGTGGTACTTTTCCTGTTGAATGTGGCCATATATGCTTTTGACTTTCTTTTTAGCTGCATCAACCTCCGAGCTTCATTCCAAGCCATGACCCAAGGTGTGGGCAAGGGGAAGGGGTGAGCTGACCCTATGTGGACCCGATGGAGGAATGTGGACCCAGGTGGGAGAAGTGATGGATGGGGTAATAATGAATGGAAAGGGGGTAATATAAGTGGATAAGGGAGCGGGACCATGCAACCAAAATCAGGGTTTCCCATGAAATACCATCCCTGAAACCAAGTGGTCAGTAAAAGAGATCCCACGAGACTAGAATCCAAGGTGAAGTCCTAAAAGGGGTCTAGGGGACAAAAGCACAAACCTAGCCCATTCTTTCCGCCGAATCCCCCCATTAATCCATACCCAGAAGTGTCCATGATAAGCAAACTACAAGACTCAATTTCAAAATGACAAGGCATACCTTTAGCTTTAGGAGGCCCACCTTCAAACATACGATCATGGAAGATGGGCGAGGGACCACATGGCCGGCTCAGGTGGTAGAGAAATGACACAGTGAGCTAGTTGATCGCTGCAAGGGGCTTCTTGGAGAAATTTTTTCTCCTAGGGATATTACCCACAAAATGGTGAGTAACATAGTCCACTCCCTCTTTTGGGAGAACCCTCTTGCCACAAACTTCTTGATGTTGCCAACTGTTATCTCTTGATTAAGAAGGAAATTGTTGAGGGTTGTAGGGAATTATCAACTCCCTCTTGATCCTTGGCTCCTTACAGAAATCAATGAAGTCCATTTGTAATCTCATCAAGCTTAGATTCCTTCGTCTTTTTTTGATGTGGATGCTCATCCTCATCCTCAATATCAATTATCAATGTATGCTGCTTTCCTTTCCTTTCCTTTTTCTTGCATGAATTATAAGGGTCGGGGTTTCTTCATCTTGTGGATTCATCAAGTCGTCTAGCCACACCAATGGCTTAACTAGAAGCTAGCATCAACACCAAGACATTCCACATCCTATCAAGGAGATAAACCAAGTATGCATCCCACAAACTCTGCTTGCATCCATCATTCCAAGTCTTACTTTAGGTTTTCATGCCAAAAACCCTAGGACATTCTTTTCCAAGACTTCAATATAAGTCATAACCTCCAAGTCTTCTCTAGGGCTTACAAACCCCTTGTCCTCCAACTCTTGTACCACACAAGCATAATGACTCCAAGATGAATACATCAATATTAAAAGCACATACTTTAATACAAGTGTTATGATAGGCTCTCTTCTCGCTTTATATAAAAGTAGGTGAGGGAGGCTTTCTCCTCAGCTCCCTCTGGCTTTGGAGTAACTTCCTTCTGAAGATTTGTAATATTGTCTTCCATTCTGAGACTTGGCACCAATTGACAAGAAATAAAAATCTAGTCAAGCTGTTGAACACTTGTCTCTTAGGTTGACTTCAATGGCTGCTCTTTCAACAAAGTTCTGATTCCATGTTGAATTTTCTACAAGATGCACGGTAGAATACAATTTTCTGCTAGATAATTACTTCGTAATGATTTTCACACATTATTCTATGCCACTGATATCATTGAGCAATTACACTTCATAAAATATCAACAATAAATGCAACAAAGATAGTAAAGATCATAGAAAGATGGCCATGCACAATAGAGACAACAAATTTACCATGGGAAACCCAACCTTGGGAGAAAACCTGGGAACTTTTCTTCTAGGAGAAATTATGCTTCAGCAAGACTTACTAATCTAATTTGTATAGAAATTTGTGCCAATATCCAAGTCAAAATACTAGTAAAACCTGGTCAAATCAAGAACAAGATAGTCCCGGTCAAAACCAGTTAAATCAGTTAATTCTAGTCAAATTTTGGTTTGGTCAAATTTAGGTCTACGGTCAACTCGTCCTTGCAGTTAGATTGGGGTCAACTATGACCAGGTCCTACGGTCAAACTGCTGTTAACTGAAGCCTTGTTCTGTGTTTAATAGCGACCAAATAATGTGGTCAATTGCGACCTTCTGTGGTCAACTGTGGCCAGATCTTGCGATCAAACTACCATCAGTTGCAATCTAGTTCTGCAGTCAACTATCGAGTTGAATGACTCAGTGAAATAGCAAATAAACTCAGTCAAACTTTAGTCAACTTGTCCTCCTGCTACACGTGTGACTGCCTCTAATAGAGATGATGTTATGATGGATGATTAAAGTGAAGTGTCACATCATGATACAAGTTGAATGGGTTGAATCTTGACCAAGGGACACGCCCTTTCATGGTGGGTCCGACTTGTCCTTTTTGAGCCTACATGATGCCCAAAAAATAAAATTTAAATTTAAATTTTTATAATTCTTCATGGTAGAATTAGGTGACCACTTGGCATGTGGGAATGCCTCCCAATGCTACACAATAATCAACAAATCTCTCCAAAAGCCTGATCATGTTTATTCCACAATAACTGAATATCAACCTGATACTGTTGGCTGTTATCTGACGACTTTTCACACGTAATCAAGCATTCTATTGCACAAGCCACATCTCCATGCCTAAATATAACTTCCATTCTCTTAGCTGATATAGTTCGAAGACTGCCATTGAACATACCTCTCAACACTACCTTGCTACCATTTGATGCCCTGAATTCCATCTCTATTATCTGGTAGTTCATTGAGAACTTTCCCAACAAGTATAACCACTGTACCCTGAATATGACATTGGTATCTGCAAGAGTTACTACATAGAAGTCACTGGTGAATGTGTATTTGCCAGTGTCACGCTCAAGCATTGAATCCTCTATGTGCATGTCATGTTGTACCCATCAGCCACAAAAACGCTAAAGCCCTCAAACTCTTCTATGGTAATACCTCTCTTTGCCATTAAAGCTGCATTGATGAAATTGTGAGTTGCTCCCCCATCGACCAAAGCTATGATTCGTTGTCCTTGTATGACCCTTTGATCTTGAAGGTGTAATATCTAGGGACTACAAAGAGAGTGGCGATAGTACCACCCTTAATTCCTGTACAAGGTCTCTCATCCCCTTTAGCCTCCTCATGGGATTACTCCCCCTCTAAATTGCTAGGTTCACTGCTTGGTGATGGCATTATATCCTCTTCATTGTTGTTGTCTTACATCACCTCAATTCAATGGACCTTCCCCTTGCCCAAGCATTTGTGACCTGGTTCCCATGGCTCCTAGCAAGTGAAACAAAGTTTCTTCCTTCTTAGCTTACTTCGAGTTTTGTCATAAAGCCTATCCTTCCTAGCCAATCCCTTTGGAATGGCTTCTTATCCCTATTCTTCTGAGTGATGAGTGGTTTGGATGGAAATTTAGTTCTAGGTGCTGCATCTTCCATGTCTCGTGTCCTAGTGATGGCATCTTATAAAGTGGTGGATTTGAAGGCCTTGGCCCATCCACATAGTGGCTTGGCTGAACCCTTTGTGAAGAGCATGATCGACTGCTGTTTAGATATGTCTTTCACCACAACAACCACTCGCTGAAATTCTGAAATGTAGGCATGTGGTGTGTTGGTTTGTTTGAGCTGTGCTAGCTCCTTGAAGTGTATCTTCAAATCCTTCCTATCAAAACGGTCTATCAATCTTTGTGTGAAGTGTACGTAAGAAGTAATGCTGGCATGTCCTAGGGTGACCAATTTATGGTACCACCATTCATGAGCTTCTCCTTTCAAATGCAAGGTGGCAAATTTGATAGCCTCTACCTCCAATATTGGGTTAAGTTGGAAGTCTGTGTCTAACTTGTGTACCCAAGACCTTGCTGAGTACTTGTATGACCCACTGAAAGAGGAGATGGACAGTTTCCCAACCTTGTGCAATAGGTCATGATTCTGTTGCGTGCCTCTGTTATGATCTTGGGCCTATTTTTGTACTTAATGTTACTGAACTCCAAAAAGGACGTAGCTGAAGTCTTTTATAGAGAAATAAAAGATATATTGACCAAAATGTGGAACATGATGACCACTCCATTGCACCTTTTGGCCTATGCAGTGTATCCAAAATATTATTCTGTAGAGTTGGTAAGTGATCCAGAAAGAACCGCACCAAACAAAGACCCAAAACTCCCACAAAGATTTAAGAAAGCTTTTAGAAAGCTTTTTGTAGATCCTGAAATTGGGATTCAGATTCATTTAGAGTTTGCTCATTTTGTGGGATCAGAGGGGTTGGGTGCTGATATTGATTCTATGTGGAACAAGGCTAGATTAAGTCCAATTGATTGGTGGAACTACTATGGTGGGGAACTTTCACATATCCAAAAATTGGCCATCAAGATCTTGTCACAAGTTGCTAGTTCCTCTTTAGCAGAAAGGAACTAGAGTACATATGGCTTCATCCATTTGGTGAAGCGAAATAGATTGGGCTCCAAGAATGCTAAGGAACTAGTGTATTTGCATTCAAACCTGCGCCTTCTGTCACACAAGAGTGACGAATACAAATTTGGGATGTGGAACAAGAGTTCCTTGACTTGGATATGGCGTCAAATTCCATGTCTCATATAACTTTGTTTGAAGAGGCACCGATAGTTGATCTTCAAGTGGACATGGAAATAATGCTCCCACTCCTGAAGAGGATGTGGATCTTAATTACATGGATGAAGACATATTTGATGATATGTTAATGTAATTTATGATAATGTTTTAAACTTTTGAACAATGAACATTGAATACCATAATATGCCATATGATAGTAGATTACTAATCATAGTTCATTTTGTACTTTGTTCCAGGGAGGCCCCCCACCTCATGATCCCGTTCCCAAATTGTGCTATGGTCGGGAGCGCACTCTGGGAGCATTGCTCCTGCCGCTCTGGGAGCGAATTTTCCCGACCGCTCCCCGGTTGGAAAATTCGCTCCCGGCCGGTGGAAAGCGACGCCTGCGCTGCCGAGAGGGAGGCGACAACAGCTTAGGAGAGGGGGAAAGGGAGGGAAAAAGGGAGAGAGGGAAGGGAAGGGGGGATAAATAGACCCTCTCCCCTCCCATTATTCACTTCATCCCATTGAGAGAGCAAGAGAGTTTGAAGCAAGGAGAGGAGCTTGGTGAGAGAGGAGCTTGGAGGAGTTTGAAGAGCTTGCAAGGGGAGATTGGAGCTTGGGATTGGAGGCCAAAGAGGTAGGATCTACACTCTAATCTAGCATTTTTTTTTTTATGTTCATTGCTAGCTAAATAAATAAATAAATAAAATTCTCTATTTCCCATTCCCATTCCCATTCCATTTTTTTGTAGATTTAAAACTTCAAATTTCAAACATCATGGTTATATGGCTTGACAATTTCTTCTTCTTGGTTCCTTTTTTGGTTATTATGGTGTTGGAGAGTATAAAAAGGAGGGTTGAACATGAAGAAGAGGATGAAGAAGTGGTTATAGTGGATTTGATGAACACCCTGGAGAGGAGTACCTTGGTAAGGAGGAGAGTGAACATGATTCAACCCAAAATACTAAACAAGACCAAACCCCATTGTGGAAATATGTTACTAGGCCTGAAGTAGGGAAAGGGGGTGGAACCACTAAATTTCACTGCCCCCATTGCAACAACAATTACACAGGTTCATACACCCGTGCCAGAAGGCACCTTTGTGGGAAAAGGCCATGAGATGGAGATAAACAAATAAGAATCAAAACTTGTGCAAGTGTGTCGGTAGCAGATAGAGCCGAATACATAAGGGAAGAGGAGGAAGCCCAATACAAATCTAAAAAATCTAAGGGTTTCTTTGAACCAAGCTCACAATCACATGCACAAAGAACTCCTTCAGCATCCTCCCATGGCAGTGGATATGGAGGCACAAGGTCACCAAACATCTCTTTAAGGTGTAGAACCATATCAGATTTCCTTGATGAAGGGTGTAGGTGTTGTCACTCACTGCTAAATGTGTTTTCAGTTGCCCAGGGTGCAAAAGGGTAGCAAAGTTTGAAGCCATCTTCCAAGCCATAGAAGCTCTCAAAGCTAAATTGGTCCCCTTCCCTTGGATAGTGCTCTGAATAAGCTTTCCAATGGTATGTGGAAGTCGAAAAATGGACTTCTGGATAAGAAGTTAGAGCAGATTGAAGTTGCCCTTTGAAAGCTAGAAAACCAAGAGAAAAATACCAAGGGTAAGGCTCATTGAAAATCGCAATCGGAGTTTTTCAAAGTAGCAAGTAGGGGAGGACAGAGCAAACTTGCGATCAACGATATTAGCGACCGCAAATGTTAGAGGTCTGGGGCAAATCGATAATCAGCGGTCTTGGTAGCGACGAGGCAATCAAAGGTTCGGGATGGTCGGCAATCGGAGGTCCGGGACCATATTGCATATCGGAGGTCCATGGCCCATAGTCTATCACATATTGGAGGTCCCAACAGTCAAGAGATATCGACGATCGCAACAGCTTATCAGAAATCGGCACGCCGACGGGGTGACAACACTAAAATATTGCGATATCGCGAGTTGCGATATGATAGTGTAAATCACTGGGGAAGGCCGAAAAGCATTTAACAAAGAAATTTAGCGAAAAACCAAGGGCAGGCAGGCCCTTTCTCTCTCCTCCAGTGGGGCCACGTGGCAGAACACTATTGGATCCGATAAGAACACGTGGCATGCAAATTCAACATTTTGAGGGGTCATAAGGGGCCAAAACAAGGTGACACATGTCACCACTCACAACGTGACACGTGGTAGTGGACGACGTCACATTGACAATTGCAAATTGCAGGATGAGGCATGTTGTTATGTCCAAGTTAAAACTTTGATTGCGATCATGCGATAAAGGGGCTAGCCCACGGTCACATAAAGAACCGATCAATCAAGGGCTAAGCGCAGAAGGTGGTCGACGATCAACAATTGGCGAAACTTGAGATCACATAGCTCCAAGTTACATCCTCGAGTGCAAGTCGCCGATAAGAAACCTTCGATATAAAGGCCGAGCCCCAGGTCACAACCCTCGGTCCTATGATGCAAAAACACTGAAAGAGGTTGAAACAAAGGGAGCCAAAGGAGATCGGGACTCGCTGTTCTGTAACGTCTCTTAGCGTAAAAGTCCCAATACAACGATGACCCGATAGTGTGGTACAAAGCTTTAAAGGCGGATGGGTCAGTAGTTGAGAGTTTGAATAGAGGTATGGAGCAGTGGCAAATCGATATGGGCTAATCCTGTAGAAGCCCCTGCAACAAGAAATCCAGTACAACAATCGCCTTAGAAATGAATTCGATTGCTTCGCTGCATGTCTTCGGAGAGTAAATGGAGGTATGGGACTCAGGAAGACTTAATGGCTCAGCATGGGGCTCCACTCAGATACTCTGTAACAGGCAACCATAGTCGATCGCTATTAGCGCCAGAGAGTGGTGAATTCAGGCAGTTAAGGCGAAAGTGATAGGGACCGACCGAGCAGTAGGAAAGGCACATCGTGGTAGAGAAGTGGCCTGATCAGGGGCCTTCACAAGAACAATAGAGGGACATTTCCTCCATCATGTTTTCGTTTTCCTTTTCTTTTCCTTAGTCTCTAATTTCTGTTTATTTCCAAGAACATAATCAAATTCGAGGAAATCATCTTGGGCAGCAGAGCTATCGCACACCTAGACAGCTAGTCAATCTAACCGTTGTCCCTGGGTTGAGATATTTTGTAAATGTTGATTCAAAGCCCCCCTTCTCTGTATAAATAAAGGGGAGAAACACTTAATAGGGGTTCCGGAATTCTGCACCCGTAGTGGTCCAAATTCTTTGGTTCCATTTTGGTTCTAATTGCTTGTTCATGAGGGACTTGAGCTATAGATTGCTGAATGTAAATGGACTGGTGAATGAGACTTATTTTGAGGATTAATGAAACTCTTTGGTGATTCCAATCATGGCAATGCACAATATGTTTTCCCCTCTGTAATCTCATTCCATATATGTTTTTCTTTCTCTAAAATAGTGTGATGACGCTGATGATTGAATATTTGTTACTGAGTAGCAACAATACCTATGTTAGCTACAAATTTACTTAAGTACCTGTAATATACACATATTTGCTTGAGCTTTTGGATACAAATGTGCCCATGAGTATATGGCCTGAAACCCTGAATAGCGCTCCACTTGTGCCACTCTTTCCTCAACTCCCTCTTCCATATTTCTGCTGGAACATTGTGGCTTAGGATTTTGCATTGCAATCAGCTCTACGCAATGAGTTCCCTCCTCTCTTTCCTCCTCTTCACTTTATTGCAATGTTAATATTAAGCTGCTTGCTGTTGTGTGTCGGCCACCAGAACTAGACATTCCTCTTTAAGATTGGCCCGATTTACCCCCTGAACACTTGGATCCATGTATTGGCTTGAGTTTACCTTCATGAACGCTGATTGAACCAAGCCCCCCTTTTATTATCTTTTTTAAACTTCGTGACAATTGGAGTGCAATCGAAAGCCCCCATTGATAACCTTCCATGCACTCCTCTATTTAAGATGTCCTAAGCATTGGTCTACAATCAACCCAGAGGCTGTCTCTAGGAAGCTTTCTATGTCTCCTGAAGCACTTGTGCTATGGGGGCTAGAAAAAGCGGCAACAGTAGGAATGATGTGGGTTCAAAAGTTTACTGGTTTCTCTATGCATGTGGGTTACCATTCAATATTCTTCGCTCACCTTATTGGCATGAAATGGTTTTTGCCATAAGTGATGCCCCGAAAGGATACAAGAGCCTTGGGTATGACAAGGCTAGAACCGTTGGACTTGATCATGAAAAGCAAAAATATCACATTCTTCGAGTAGAATGACAAATTCTTGGACTTAGCATGGGGTGTCCGTTGTATCTGATGGATGGACAAATGTAAAAGGCAAGCCATTGCTAAGTGTTCTTGTTGTGTCTGTTAGTGGTTCCATCTTTTTTTAGCATATGATTACTTAGACAAATTCAAGAATGACATCAACATTGCAGAACCATTACTTGAAACTATGCAGGAGGAGACTCCTAGAAGACCACCACGACCTGCTCAGAAATTAGACATTATTCGTGGTGGCAAGAGGAAGATGTAGATGATAGATTTACTTGTCTTTTCTAGTTTCTAGTAGTTTTTATAACTGTTGACTCTTTCATATTTATTATGATATTTTTTGTAAACAATATATGACAATTTAAGTTTGAAGTTTGAAGTTGGCAATTATAACTCATTGGTAATGAATTATGAATATGATGCTTTGTGAAAGTTGAAAGTTGTTTCATTTCATTTCATGTTAGATATTATTTGTTGTAATGGTTACACTTAGCTTACAAGTACAACTTTGGTGATCAATGATGATAAATGTAATGAATTATGAATATGATGCTTCGTGAAAGTTGAAAGTTGTTTCATTTCATTTCATGTTAGATATTATTTGTTGTAATGGTTACACTTAGCTTACAAGTACAACTTTGGTGATCAATGATGATAAATGTTATATATTGAATTTTGAAAGCTTGAAACTTTAAGATTGATGAATCATGAGACTCAATATGTTGTATGTTACTAACTTGTGGACGTGGTTGATGAAGATTATAACTTCTAGATGATTGTTGTTATATGGTTCAACCTATGTTTTTTTTATATTTAATTCATCATTCTACATGTTTTTGTTGACATATATGCATCAAAATATAAAAAATATATATTATATAAAAAAGGCTCCTGGATTCGCTCCCAAACCGGGGGCTTCTGAAAATGTCGCTCCCGCTCCAAAGTAGCCTTGCTTTGTTCTATGTAATGCACAATATTAATTTTGGTGATGACGTCATCATGTTGATGATTGAAATTTGAAACAAAAACTTGATGATATGTTGAATCATGAATGTTGTAATAATTACTAATGATGATGACAACGTTTATACTGAATTGATGATGATGATTTGTTTATGTTGAATTCATGATGAGGATTATGTATTTTTAGATATAGAATCTAGATTCTAAAAGATGAATGGTGATATGAAATTATTATTTTGTTATATGTGCGTGTGCGTGTGTGTTTGTCGTTTCCTCGCCGTATCATACCCAGATTTTTTGAAAATTTGTCGTATCTGTTTCAAACCCCATATCCATATCCGTGTCAGTGCAACTTAGGTTGAAACCATGCAATGGGCTAATTCACTGTATGTGAATGGCCTTGACATGGTAAGATTCAATAATAGCTGGAATAGAGCTACAATAGGGACAACATCACATAGAGTCACCTCCTTTCAAACACATTTATTTAGCTTCATTAAAAGCAAAGTTCCTGGGTTTGTGTTTGCATTTGGATTTGGGGACAACGGAATTTGAAAACGGTGTTGGAGAATGCAATAGGGCAACTATTAATTGAATTTCTCCTTAATCTTAATAATTGCTTGTGAAGTTTATTTATCTTCTTGTGTTTCTTTATTAGATCTTCTTCATCAAGCAATTATCAAGTGAAAAAACAATAAAGACAATGCACACAGAAATTAGGCTCCAAACCAGGGCAAAACTCTTCCAAGGGGAAAACCCATAAAATATCCTCTTCTTATAAGATCTGCTTCAAATGAGAAAACCAAGACCCCAACCCTAGACCAAGTCCTCCTCCAAGCACCAAGTTAGCACTCCAAGAAGCTCTTTCGATCAAGTTAGAAATCAACCACGATAACAATAGTCAATCTTGCTTCAACCAACTTCTTGCTTCAACTTCGGTCCCCAGTTTTGACCTGCAACTTTGACCTACAACTTCGACCCTGTAGCAGTTGCAGAAACCCTTATTTTGGCACATGTTAGCTCTTCAAGAAGACTTCCCTCAAACAAGGCAAGGTCTCCCAAGTTGTTAAAATTGGTAGCTAGGGCCAAACTCCATGTGGGTCATCTTATTTATGGCAGCTGATATTTTTCTTGGATCCCCCTCATCGATAGGTGTAGGATTGATCTAAAGATCATACGATTTCGATAAGTATTCATGGAGTTATGAATTTATTTGGGTTATAAGACAATTCCTCAAGGTCGGCCAACAACTAAATAAACCCCACATGTGCTCAACGTTTTAGTATAAATAGAGGTGGCCTTCAAGTCATTTCAACACACTTGGGATCTCACTTGTCTTTGGGTTTTAGTAGGAGGAGAGATCCTAAGGAATAACATTGCCTTGATCCAGAGGGCAGAAAGTTGGAACTGCCGGAAAAGCCGAAACTGCTGGAAAAGCCGGAAACGCTGGAATTGTCAGAAAAGTTGGAAATGCCAGAAAAACCGGAAAAGCTGAAATTGCCGGAAAAGCTGGAAATGTCGGAAAAGTCGGAAAAGCTAGAAATGCCGGAAAAGCCGGAACTGTCGAAAAAGCCGGAACCGCTGAAAAAGCTGGAGCTGTTGGGACTGTCGGAATTGCCGGGAACAACTGGAAATGCCGGAACTGCTGGGAACAGCCGGCACTGCCAGAACTGCCAAAACAACCGGAGCATCTATTTCCGAAGGAGAGCAACATGCAAGGGACAACTAACTAACATTGAGATAGTTGTATGGTACTTAGCAGCAAATACAGCAAGCATGCAATGTTACAGCTAGCATGCAAGGGACAACTAGCATGCAACAACAAGCATGCTAGGGACAACAAGCAAGCAAGGGACAATAAGCAAGCAAGGTGCAACCAACACATACGTTAGGATGGCAACATGGTGCAACAATGGCACATAATGCAGTACAATGATGGGTACAATCATGATTAATGAAGCGTGGTGAGATGCAGCATAGTGATGATGGGTGCAACATGGTGCAGGGCGGTGAGGTACAGCATGATGACGAAATGCAGCACAATGGTAGGTGAAGGAGTCACCTTGGAGAATTAGTTGATGCAACATGTCTTCAACTGATCTCATGTATTATCTTCTTAGAGATGATCTATGCTCTTACCTAGATAAGTCAAAGTGTTGACTTCTGTTGTAAACGCACTATCTCTCTCTCTCTCCCTGCTGAACTATTGAAGAACATGTAAGAAGAATTGATCAAGGGTTTCCCCACATTGGGGTTTGTCCCTGGCTAGCGCCACATCTTGTGTCCTCTTGTCTTGGCTTGTCTTCTGTGATTTATGTTTATGTTCTATCTGCAGTTTACTTTAATGCTGATGTGATTGCTAATTTGGAAAAGATATTGAGCTAATTGTGAAAATTGAAATAAATTGCTCTAAGCATAGAACATACCTAAAATTAACACAAGTCAAACTAGATCAAAACAGAGTATTGAGCTCTCTTGTAACTTGGATCTGCAATTCGGCCTCCTGCAATTCATACCTGCAATTTTTCGGCCTCTCTTGAAGCTGCAGATGCCAGAAAACCTAACCTTTGCACATGTGAGAGAATAAAGCCCAAAAACAAAATTTCTTCGTTCTTCTTGCCTTGTAGACCTTCACACTTGCTTCCTTGATGTTGCTAGCTTCAGATTGAATTTCTTGATGTGAGAGTTCGAATTGGTGCTAAATGAGGTCGACGTTGCTTCTATTTATACACATCTGTAGGGTTCGAATTCTTTCTTTTGTGCCGACTTGTCATTTCCTAGGCCGACTTGTGTTTGGAGGTTTCTAGGACTTTCTGGACTCAAAATCTATGTATTTTACATGTTACATCTTGCCCAATACGATCTTATATAAATAAGAAAGACTCTTTTGACTCAAAAAAAATATTCCTTTTGACATAACAAATCCTAGAAGCATAAAGAACATGCTTGACCTAGATGACCATCAAAATGGAGCATTAAACTCATGCTCAAAATAATATTTTTCTTTCTTCTTTTTCTTGTAACATAAGATATACATAATGATTTGAGTACATTGACAATTATGAAGACCGAAACTAGTTACATTTTCCAACAAAAGGTTCATTAGTGCAAAACATATGATAAAATTTTCCATTAAGTTTGATCATGACAATCAATATAAATAATATGTGAAATTAAATGTCACGACTCTCTCTCTCTCTCTCTCTATATATATATATATATAGATATATTATCTTTTAAGTTTTAACATATATTTTCAAAACTTATAAAAAGTTGCGCATAGCCATTTAAATTTGCCACTGCTTGAGACTCAACAAAATTTGGGCTTTTCTGAAAAGCTTCGCCCTGCACGGTGACTAAGCACCCATGGAAAGGGTCACTTAGACAAGACAACACATGTAGAACTTGCACAGGTCAATGAATGATGTTTTCTGAACTCAAATCAAATTATGATCATAGAAAACTAGAGAATAAGCAGGTCGGTGAGATCCTGTCTGCCAATTTTTGTTGTTGTGGGTTGATCTGAACTTTTAAAGCTTGGAAGGTTCTTGAAAGCAAGTTACAGACCAAGCCACAATAATTTGTCCCTCTATTTTCAAGCTATTTTACGTGCTTATGATTGTTGTATATTTAGTACCATTGCTTTATATTTAGCTCTAGGTGCCCTTCTAGTTTTTTGCTGTATTTACTATTATTTATCTGTTGTTCTTCTGTTGCTTGGGATCATAGTCGAGAGGTCCTAGAAGAAAAAACATGAGAACGCATAAGTTTTTTTAATCTACTATAGCTGTCTTTGTATCTATTGTGGTTGAAATGTAGATGAGCCTTTGTTGCTAACTCTGCTTGCCTGACCTGGTTAGATTGAGTTTCACATTAGTTAATTGGAGCATCTATTGCAACAAATAGTGTACCAAGCACTTTTCGTGTTGGAAGAGCACTAGTTAGTTTATCATGAATATTTGTGTTCTTGACTTTGGTATGTTTAATTTTTTAATACCTTTATTGGGAAGCCATGAAGAAAATGCATTTAGTGATTACTGCTTATATCTAGTGTATGGCATGAAATGGAGGTCCACTTTCAACTAAATTGCTAGTGTTCCATGGGGACGTGTCCCCTAGGGTGGGGGACGCACCCCGACGCTCCCCCACGCTCCGGGGATGGGGGAACTCCTGGGGAAACTTTTCCCCCACGCCCCCTTTTTGGGGAAACTCTGGGAAACTTTGGGGGGGATGTTTTTCTGGTGGCGAAATGCGACTCCTTTGCAAGGGGGATGCCGAGGGGACGCATATGCGTCCCCCCATTTTTTTGTCTAATAATTTTTTTAAAACATTAAAAATAAAAAAAAAATACAAATTTAAATATATGAAAAAATAAAATAAAAATAAAAAACGAAAAAATGAAACTATATTAAAACTAAAATTTGTCAAAACTTGAATTTAAAAAAAAAAAATTATATTAAAATTTAAAACTAAAAAAAAATTAAAAACAATAACAAAAAAAAGTATATTAAAACTTAAAACTTAATATTTATTAATATTATTTAGTACTTTTTGAGAAATTTATTGGTATTTCGTTGCTCAGTGCTTTCTATGTTTACTTTTAGTTTAGTATTCTATGGCTATTTTAAACTTCAACATAATGTCATTGTCATTGTCATATGATGAATTTACCTTTTATCGTTTTTGAAAATTTGATGCGCACTGCATAATTTCAATTGTCAAATGATGAATTTATTAATTTAATTGTACCTTGCATCACGCCAAATGATGAATTTAGATGGAACATTGCATAATGTCAAATGATGGATTCAATTTACTAATTTACTTTTATTTACAATTCATAAATGTCAAATGATCGTTGATAATTCATAAATGATAATACTCTAATATGTAATGATAATCATATTTAGTCTTTAGATGTACATTTCATAATTATTAAGATTTTCTATTTAGTTATTGACATATTTTTGGGATTTTATTTTTTTATTTTTATATATTAAATTTTTAATAATTAATAATTTTATAATTTTTATGACTTTGACATCCCCCCGTTTCCCCGAAAATTCTCTAAATTTTGGGGTTGCTAATATACGTTCCCATTGTGTGTATCCCCGCTCCCACGTTTCCCTGTCCTGGAAACTCGGCGGAACATTGTAAATTGCATTGGTTTGTTTTGAATATAATAGTCACATTTTTGCATGTCACACTAACCTAGAATGGGAAGAGCACTTAGCGGTTGTCCATGCCCTCCCGTACTTTTTATTTGATGGTCCTGAGTGAAAGCCTCAAAAAACATTAAATCAGTGTTTGGTTTTAATTAGATTAGACTGGAGTGGATTAGGCATCTTTTGTTGGTCTGTATTCCTAACAAACGCTGATGCATAATGTTGTGACGGTTTCATTGGAAAAGGCATTCTATGGTATTAATATTTTTTGGATTATACCTTATTTATTTTTTATTTTCTCAGGAACATAGTTGCCATAGGATCTGCAGCCCACGTGAGAGCTCCTTGTAGTCTAAAAGATTGTTGTGGGATTGAGCGGTGCAAACATATAGATGGAAGGGGATTTGTCAGAAGAGCTTAGAGTCAGTGTTTCAAGTACCCTTAGTTCTTCAACTCATGGTTCTGTGCAAGATGATTATGATGTTATAGGGGACCTTTATGTTTGGGGTGAAATGATTTGGGATGGCTCTTGTATTTTTGGGACAGACAAAATGGAAGCTAGTTCTGGTGTTAAAACTTGCTTGCTCCAACCAAAGCAATTGGATTCAGCATTATTTCTAGATGTGCAACACATTGCTTGTAGAGGAAGACATGCCGCTCTGATTACCAAAAAAGGAGAACTTTTCACATGGGGTGAGGCATCTGGTGGTCGACTTGGCCACGCTGTGGGTGCAGATGTTTCTCAACCACAATTAGTTGATGCTTTAGCAAACCATACTGTTACATTTGTTGCATGTGGTGAACACCACACATGTGCAATTACCAAGACTGGTGAACTGTACACATGGGGTGATAGTACTCATCATGTTGGTCTTCTGGGGCATGGGAACAGTGTTGGTTGTTGGATTCCCAGGAGAGTCTCTGGTTTTTTAGAGGGTGTCAAAATCAACTATGTTGCTTGTGGAGTGTGGCATGTTGCTTTAATCACTACAGGTGGGAAGTTGTTTACTTTTGGTGATGGAACATTTGGTGTCCTCGGGCATGGAGATTGTAAAACTATCACTTTCCCTAGAGAAGTGGAGGGCTTGAAGGGCTTAAAGACTGTTCGTGTGGCTTGTGGTGTGTGGCATACAGCTGCAGTGGTACAGGTTAGGCAGGAATGTTCCAGTGCAATCAATTGCTTCAGTGGAAAACTATTCACTTGGGGTGATGGAGATAAGGGTCGTCTTGGTCATGGGGATAGGGAAAATAAGCTTTTTCCCATTTGTGTGTCAACACTAAAAGAATATAACATACAGGAAGTTGCTTGTGGGCACACTCTTACAGCTGCTCTGGCATCCGGTCAAGTGTTTACGATGGGAAGCAGTTCTTATGGACAGCTTGGTACCCTTCACCCGAAAGATATGCTACCTAATTTAGTAGAGGGAAAGTTGGTAGAAGAAACAGTTGAGGAGGTTGCTTGTGGAGCATATCATGTAGCAGTTTTGACAGCTAAGAAAGAAGTGTATACATGGGGGAAGGGGGCCAGTGGAAGGCTTGGCCATGGAAATATGGGAGATTGCAGGACCCCAACACTTGTTGAGGCTTTAAAGAACAAACAAGTGAAAAAAATTGCATGTGGATCCAATTTCACTGCAGCTATTTGCCTTCATAAGAGGGTTTCAGGTGCAATGTGCTCTGGGTGCAGACAGTCTTTTGGATTGACCAGAAAGCGCCACAACTGCCACCATTGTGGACTAGTATACTGCCATTCCTGTAGTCATAAGAAGGTTATGAAGGCAGCATTTCCTCCAAATACAAATAAGACATACCGTGTATGCCATGCCTGTTATTTGAAATTGAATAGAGGATTGGAAACCAGCACAACTTTACATAATAACAGAAAAGAGAATTTGGACAAGCCAGAAACCAAAATCCCAAGGACACCGTGGCTTACTGGTTTTGAACAGTTCAAATGGCTTGAAGGAAAGTCTCAAACTAAGCATGGTAAAAAGTATAATCAACCAGTGCACAGTGGAGCTGCAGAACTCCCAGCCTTGTTACAATTGAATGACCTTAACTTATTAAGTTGTGATCTATCAGACATGGTATCGAAAATACATCTTACACCTTATCCTCCGGTTGAAAATATTTCAAGAGCTGTTTCACCATTTTTAACACAGTCAAGTCCACCTCAACCTGCAACATCAATTCCTGCATTGACTGGCCTTGCTTCACCCAAATGCATTGTTGACAATCTGAGAATTAAAAACAATCTTTTGTCCCAGGAGGTGCTGAAGTTGAGATCTCAGGTAATTGCTTTTTATTTCAGTACATTTCAGCTTGTAATGCCTGATAGTTCCTAAATGGAAACCAGACAATTTTGTCAATATGTAATCCTTTATAGGCATATTTAGGGTGAACAGATAGTGACATTTCATCAATGGTTATGGTAATGTCCAGGTTGAAAGCCTAACAAAGCTATGCCAGCGTCAAGAAAATGAGTTACAGCAGACTGCTAAGCTCATAAAAGAAAGCACCATATTGGCCACAGAAGAATCTATTAAATATACAGCCACGAAGGAGGTTATCAGGTCCCTGACCGTACAGGTATCTTTTGATGGCCTTAACATGGGGGCATTCCTACTCTTATTGGGAGTTACTATATCGAGTTTGTTTTTCTGTTTTGTTCTATCTATTGCTTAGACAATGGTGGGCCATCACAATGTTCTGACCGGGAAGTAATATATAGAGTTTTGCTCTTTCTAATATGTCATATGCATTACTTAGATCAAAGGTATTTATCTTGTTCAGTGTTTCTGTTCTGGTCTTTGACAAAAAACATGAAATTATAACAATACCATCCAGACACTTTAATATCCCTTACGGAAAATTACCCTTAGGGTTGGAGAGAGTACACGACAAAATTTGTGTTCTAACAGTACACCTTCAATTTTGCAATCAGAAATAATATTGAATGCACAAACAGTGTAAACAAGTAATTGATCCCACTAACAATTCATAAAATGAAGCCAATTCAACATGCGGGTTGCAAATCCATAATCCTTCCAATAACTCACTGAAATTTTTTTTTTTTTTCTGAATATGACTACTTCTATTAACTGTGTAAAACATATATACAAAAAGATTACATAGGGCAAGGTTTAAGATTTCTCAGTCTCTTTGGCCTTGCCCACATTGCAGCACCCGCGAGCTCTATTACATGACACTGATAAACTGTCCATGGCTGGACTGAACAGAAGAAACACATAAACATATTGACACTTGGACACAGACATATAACATTGAACACATACATTGGACACTTGGACAGGAAGGCCGACATATGGAAATTGAGACAAAAATCCAAAAATACCATAGCAACATCATTCTTCATTCGTAGACTGGAGCTGCTCTTTAATTCGGCATCCGAAGTGAAGCGTGTTCTCAGAATCCGAGAGCTGGATGATTTTGTGAGGACTGTCATTTCTGGCAAGTTCCCTTGGACCTGGCCAGGGAGCCGCATGCACCAGGGAATCAGCAACATAATCCAAATTGAAATCTAAGTCCTCCATTTTCTGTTTTCCTTTGCTCAAATCCGGCGGATGAAGGTTTACGGGAACCGAGGGGCCTGCGTCTGGATTCATATGGAGGCCTGGTCTTTCCAGTTTCCTCTCTCCTGCAGTATACGGAACAGACCATCCCATCCCCGGTACAAGCACAGGCTGAACTCCTCCGCTCTCTCCACCCATGGGCAGGCAGGCAATAGGGGATTCATCCCTGCTGTTGTGCTGCTTTTGTTGCTGAGGCTCCAAATCATGTTCAACTTCAATTGTCACAATCAGAGAGGAATTAACATGCGGACAGGGGAGGCGATACCTGAGAATTGGAAGCTCCCTGCGACTGTCTCCCTCAGCTGGGCTACTCTCCCTCTGCCCTCCCACTTCGTCGTTGCTGTCCTGAAACCAACGAGGATGGGAGGTGACCTCAATTGAGGAAGAGGGGGAGTGATGGTCATCTCTCGGCGGAGCGCGTCCCTGAATTCCTCCTCTCCTGCTACCCATTCGCAGCCTGTCTCGCGGCATGCTGTCACCGTCAATGCTCTGGATAGTCGCCCAAATCAACGCTGCTCCCAGTGGCAGGTCCGAATGCGGCCTCCAATCTCGCTCAGGAACCAGAACCAGTCCTGAGGGCTCGTTCCACGAGCGGGCGACCAGTGCCCCTTGCCAGAACGCACTCCTAATTCCTAAATCTTCCTCACAGACCTTACCAACCCAGTGACAAAGCAAATGCATCTGGCGTACCCAATGACCCTGCAAATTCACCTCGCTAACAGCAAGGAATGTCAACCAAACGTTCAACAGAGAACTCACCGTCGTTTTCCCTGTGCTCTCCGCCGTCTCACCTTTGCCAGGTTCCCACCTCGGCTCTGCTTTCACCTTGCGGCGAGCACAGAGGAGGGTCACAGAACCAGACGCGCTTGTAACCTGCAAACCCGCCATACTCTTCCACTTAACCTCCTTCCTCCCTCGCATGCTTACCTGCTTCCCTCGAGCCGAGAGGACTGGCATTAATGCCATCCCCTTGCCAGCCTCCGCCTTATTTACTCCCCTTGAATTTCTTGCAACGTGGTACCGTCCCACCTTGAGGTCTTGACACCCGGCCACGTGATGGCCCGTGCCACTCTTGCTTGTCTTAATCACCCGCATCCGGGTCAATAACTCACTGAAATTTAGTTTCACAAACTAATGCTAATTGCATCAGCAGACCCTACTGACCTTGTACACTAAGCTGCCTCAGATTAGGTCTTGTTGACTGCCTGTGATGTATTTGTCCTGCTCCTATTCCTTGTAGCTTGTTTGTTTATTTCTGCTACCAGCAACCTCTGGAATCATACCTTTGTGAAAATTCCTCAACCGGAATCCTTACTGCAGCAACTGATGATATTACTCCTATTTGTTAAATTCCTTTAAACAAATTACTTGCAGTTTCCTACTCCAAATATCGTAATACATATGCTGCAGCCTTCACTTAATTAAATATTATGCGGAAACAAGAGACCGAGCAAAAAAGAAAATACAACACAATAGACACCGGTATTTTTCGACAAATGTCCCCGGAAAAATCCAATGTGGGAAAACTAGTGCAGTAGCTCTGAGGATTTTATATTATTAAGTAGTAGTTTTTGAATACAACTCTGGATGCCCTTTCGGCAATCTAGTTACAGAGAAAATAAACTAGCAGAAAACTTAGTGAGATTACCTCACTCTACCCAGCAATTCCCGCTATTCTGGCAACTGCACTGACTGTCCCCAGCTATCTTTGCGCTGGCCCTGCGTAGGCCCTGAGTTAGCCTCATTAGGCTCTACGTGAGCCCAATTGGGAAACATCTGCCGTCTGGAGCAGTTCCAGCCCTCCCAGCTCAGAAATCTCAGCTCCCCGGCAGATTTCAGACTTTTGGACTGGAAGACTGCATTGCTTCTGTGTGAGCCCTTCTGGCTCTGTGTCAGCGCTACGTGGGCCCTCCTGGCCCAATGTCAACCCCTCCTGGGTCTGCATTGCCTCTGCATGGTGTCTCTCTGCCTCTCTGCTGCTGATCCTGGGTCCTAGAGAAGATACTCCAACCCAACTATCCCTGCCCCTCACTGCAAGAAATCTACTCGATTAGATTTCCTCTTGAGAACTTCTCACTTCAGAAATTTGATCTCTTGATCTTTTGGTATATTTTCCAAATGACCCTCAAGCTCCCTTAAATAATTTTCTCGTTGACATTCAACGACCTAGATTAAAAGCTAATCAATGGCTAAGATCATTTTAGATTGATCATCGTCTTCTTTTAGAAATTAGATTAATACCCACTACTATTTTTAATTTCCTAAGTTTAGACTTAGGGGCCCATTAAAAATATTAATTATTTTAATAAAATTGTTTATGGATGGAATTTCCCAAAACACTTCCTGGGTTCTTTGGAATACATGTGCCCAAGCCTCCCTGCAAAATTTAAGGCCTAGAGCACATCCGATGCTATCCAAATCAACAACCTCAGCCACTGCTGCCACAGGTTGAGTCTCAACGACCTTTCGCTTCCTCGGATTCAACGTCAGGAATCCTTCGTTGCCTCAGTTCTGGGCTTGGGAGGTCTTGCTTTACTTACAAGATTTAGCCTCGTTGCCACAGATTTGATATCGGGAATGTTAGTTTTTGTAGCATCGGATGTATTCTAGCTTTGAAATTTTGTGGAGATGCTGGAATACAAGAGATCTCCAAAATCTAAAAATCGTTTCTGGAAATTCCGCCTAGAAATAACTTAATTAGATTATTAGCTAGTTTTTAAATGTTTCTTAAGCCTAAACTTAGGGAATATGGTTCATTAATCAAAATTAATTAAGTCAAGGCGTGAATGATCTAGAAACTCACACTGATCGTCTTCAAGTTAATCCTAGCCATCGATTAAGATTTAATCTTGGTTGTTGTAGTCCCAACAGAGGATTATAAGAAGAAGTCAATGGGCACTTGGAGAAGACACTTGAGAGGTTCAATTTCTAAGCAGATCGATTTCCAGAGTAACAATAGTTAGTTTCCAGAGAGAGCTATAGATCGAAGCAGTGTGAGAGGGATTTCTGAGCAGATCGATTTCCAGAGTAACAACAGTTAGTTGTCAGAGAGAGCTAGAGATCGAAGCAGTGTGAGAAGGGCAGAGATAGTGAAGCCAGAGGAAGGTTTCTAGATCCAGTGAGAGAGGCAGAAGAGCAACAAAGAGGTTGACGCAGAGCAGTGCAGTAGCCTGTAGAGGCAATTTCGATTCTGCTGGGGAAAGACGAGTTTCAGTGCCAAAAGCTGGACAAAGGTTCTGGAGGCTAGGAGAGACATTTTCCCAGACAACAGCAGACCAGACGACTTGAGGAGAAGTTGGTTCGAACTGAGTGCAGAAAGGGACTGTGCTAGGGTGACACAGTAGTTGCGTAAAGCTAATTTGGATGACTCAATTTGCGCTGAGGTCAGAGCCCAAATTTGCTTGTGGAGTGAGGAATTTTTCCTCACTACATTTTTCTTACCGGTATTTCTCTGTAGGATTGCTAGTTTCGGCATCCAGTTGTACTCAAATTATTTGATTGCTGCTTAATAATAAAACCCTCAGAGGCTGCACCGGTTTTCGCAAGTTGGGTTTTTCCAGCGACATTTGTCCAAAAATAACTGTGTTACTTTATGTGTGTGCTAGCATTTCTTCCATCATTTATTCTTTCGCAATTTTATTTGTGTAGGTTGCAGTGTGATTTATTCGGTATTTGCTGTAGCAAACAATAAATAAATTGTTAAATTAAATTAACAATTAGGAGAATAATTTCCAGTTGCTGCAATAGGATTCCAAGTTTTGGAATTTTCACATGGTTTCGGAGCACAATTGATTAACATGAGAGCTCAGTAGTGAAGACAGAAGGAGTTTCGTTGTTCAGTGTGGACAGCAGATCGAAACCCCAAGGGCAACGCAATCATTCTGCCAAGAGGTCGAGTTGCTTGAGGAGGTTCGATTTTTCTGAGTGAGGGGCAGAAAAATTCGATCCTCGAGTGATTTCAGAGGTAGAGGGAGCAACCCAAATTTTTTCGTTGAGTAGATCTCTAGTTGGACGCAGTGGTTTTTGCAACAGTTTGCTAGAGCAAAGCCAACGTCGGGTGGAAGGAAGAAGAGCACACACTAAGGACAAATTTTACTCAAGGAACTTCTAGTCTCAAGAAGTTTGTTTTTTCCTTGCAGATTAGTAGTAGTTGTGAGCAGAGTTTATCACTCTAGAAGGGAGTGCAAATAACTGAGCAACAATTGAGTAGAAGGGAAGAGGAGGTTTTTGACATTTGTTGAGATGGCCACTGCTGGGTTTCGTGATCAAGACAGATTGGATGGAGGATGTCCTTCCTTCTTGATGAGTTTGGCCTGAAGATGTATATTGATGCAGTGGTAGTAATACCCCAAGATGCAAATCAGTTGAAGGAGTACATAAAGGAGATGGCGCGAGCAAAGAGGATGATCTTAGACAGAGTTAGGGATCATGTTGTATCACATATAATGGTCAAGGGAACGACCAAAAAGATGTTGGGTACCCTCTCCACGCTCTACCAATGAACTTATGAGTAGCGAAAGATGTACTTAGACGAGAAGCTGAGGCTCATTCAGATGCAAAAGGGGGAAGGCATAGACTCCTTCCTGACCAGGATTCAGGGGATACGAGACCAGTTGTCAGCTATCGGGGTAGTGCCTCAACCCACAGAGCTAGTGCAATTGGCACTAAACAATGTCTTCGAGGAATGGCATATATTCGTCCAAAGTATTTTGGGCAGAGATACCTTGCCAAGGTGGGACAGGATGTGGGCTGATTTGCAGTAGGAGGAGTTGAGACAAGCTCTATTGAAGAGCTCCATCAGTGGCAACAACAGCAGATCGAAGCAAGTGAAGAAGGAGGAGAATGTGGCCCTCGCATCGAAGGTTCCTAGTCAGGGACAGGGGGAGACGAGAAATAAGGACCCGTCGAAGGTTAAGTGCTTTAGGTGTGGTGAACTCGGTCACTATAGTACCTAGTGCCCTCTCAGAAAGAAGGACAAAGAGTAGAAGTGGGAACAGGTTTCAACACATGCTGAGATCAATAGGCTATCCTCTAGGTTGGAGGAAGACTTCACCATGTTTGCGGATATACCTCCAAGAGTGAGGTGGGGAGATTTGGTGCTATAGCCCCAGAGCGCCATAGATGGGTAGGATCCTTGAGGAGTCCACCTCTTGGATCAATACCTTTCTACAGGGGCCCACATTATTCAGTAGAGGGATGGATTAGTGGCAGTAGATGAAGTCAGAGGCAGAGCGACAAATGCAAAGACTAGTAGTAGTCAGATGCTTGGGAGTGCAATGCAAAGTTGGCAGCGATGCAGTTGGCACAGTGCAAACTCAACAACAACACACATTCTTCAGTGACAGTGCAAATACTACTAGTAATCAGGACTCGGGAGACAGATGCATCATACTGGTCACAATTGATTCAATATTTGGGATGCTTCTCAGTTGTAGTTGTTGTAGTTGCAACAACAACAATAGATGAGAGGGAGTTGCAGTGTTGGCAACAGTTCAGCAAGGGCAACACATATCAAAGTTGCACAGTGGTTGGTGGGTAGTAGCAACCAACCATCAACAACGTGACAGGAGATGATGCAGAGACATGGTGTTGTTACATGGTGTGCACTAGAGCACTAGAACACATTCCTCGCTAAGAGGGAGTGTTAGTTTTTGTAGCAACGGATGTGTTCTAGCCTTGAAATTTTGTGGAGAGGCTAGAATACAAAAGATCTCCAAAACCCAGAAATTGTTTATGGAAATTTTGCCTAGAAATGACTTAATTAGATCATTAGCCAGTTTTAAAATATTTCCAAAGTCTAAACTTTGGGAATATGGTTAATTAATCAGAATTAATTAAGTCAAGGCGTGAATGATCTAGAAACTCACACGGATCGACTTCAAGCTAATCCTAGCCATCGATTAAGATTTAGTCTTGGCTGTTGGAGTCCCAACAGAGGATTATAGGAAGAAGTCGATGGGCACTTGGAGAAGACACTTGAGAGGTTTGATTTCTGAGTGGATTGATTTCCAGAGTAGCAGCAGTTAGTTGCCAGAGAGAGAGAGCTAGAAATCGAAGCAGTGTGAGGGGCAGAGATAGTGAAGTCGGAGGAAGGTTTCCAGATCCAGTGAATGAATTTGTAGAGAGGCAGAAGATCCATAGAAAGGCTGACGCAGAGCAGTGCAGCGTCTAGAGGCAGTTTTGATTCTGTTGGGGAAAGACGAGTTTCAGTGCCAGAAGCTGGACAGAGGTTCCGGAGGCTAGGAGAGACATTTTCCCAAACAACAGCAGACTAGATGACTTGAGGAGAAGCTGGTTCGAATTGAGTGCAGAAGGGATCACGCTAGGGTGATGCAGTAGCTGCGTAGAGCCAGTTTGGATGGCTCAATTTGAGCTGAGGTCAGAGCCTAGATTTGCCTGTGGAGTGAGGAATTTTTCCTCACTAGATTTTTCTTGCCAATATTTCTCTGTAGGATTGCCAGTTTTGGCATCCAGTTGTACTCAGATTATTTCACTGCTGCTTAATAATAAAACCCTCAGCTGCTGCACTGGTTTTCCCAAGTTGGGTTTTTTCCGGGACATTTGTCCAAAAATAACTGTGTTATTTTATGTGTTGTGTTAGCATTTATTCTTCCGTAGTTTTATTTGTGTAGGTTGTAGTGTGATTTATTCAGTATTTGCTGTAGCAAACAATAAATAAATTGTTAAATTAAATTAACAATTAGGATAATAATTTCCAGTTGCTGCAACAGGATTCCAGGTTTTGGAATTTTCACAGGGAAGCCCCACTGCCAAAGACCTAACCCCATAAACCCTTTAGGTCTAGTCTTAGGAGGCCTTACTGCCAAGAATTTAGACTCAGAAAGATATGTTGCAACAAATGGAGCCCAAAAAGGGAGTCCGCTGACTTAGGTTTAGCCTCAAAATTATACACTACCACAAATTAATCCTCAAAAATATCCTTAAAGACAAACCGCTACCATAATGCAAACTCCACAGATGCCCCACAACCACAGAAGGGTTTACTCAAATCCTCGCTGACTCAGAACAAGGGTGGCCTCAAAACTTCTCGCTGCTGTCACAAAATTCTGTCTCATGGGCTTATGCTGCCATAGAAAATTCCTTTAAGACAGGCCGCTGCCTCAAATTTCTCATTTGGATATTTCACTCCCAGATAGTGTCTTAGAAATCTATGATGATGAGAATGAAATTCCTCCCCCTCTTATATAGTATTGTCTTAGGGTTTTTTCCCTCCTCATTCAAATTTAAGTTACTTTTCAATTTCCCTTCTTTTTCCCAAAAACCATCTTTTAATTTTTAAATTATCTAAGTTTACTTTATAAAATGGCTTTTTAACCCTAAGTAACATTAAATAATAATCCCCTTGTAAATTAGACTATGGCTTACAGGAATTAGATAGGCCACTAAGTCATTCTGGTCTTTATTTCGAAAGGGACATTATAGACACTTCGAGGAAAAATAATAATTTTATTACAAGAGAATGTCAATATACATTAGCCACACTGTAGGAGGCCCATGGTAATCTAAAGTCTTGGATCATTTTAGAGCCTTTAGGAAGATAGTTGCTTATAAAAAAGCCCATGGTAAATTAGATGTCATGGAGCAAAGTTAATGGGTTTTGTAACTTTGTAATGATCTTGTGATTCACCCAGTAGCCACTGCCAATGTCCCTTAATGCTCTTGCAGGTCCTTGTGCTCCACTTTGTGATTAATGTAGAACATTTGAAACCATTGTTTTCAAATTTCAAGGAGATTATTTCTGAACTCCCACGAGATACTAGTTAAACTTCTCAAAGCAAAACCACTTTATTTGTTTTAAAAATCTATCTAAATATTTACATACAATGTTGTTATCATGCTTTTGATGTGATTAAACCTCCAAGAAATGGTTATTATATCGATGTTGGAGCTTTGTTCCATACGTTGGCTTGTTTCCATCATGTATATTGAACATGCTGTACTATTTGACTGCTATCTTACCTATTTCTCTTGCGGAATCAAGTAATGGGAGACCAACAAGTAGAGGGATTGATGGCCTGTGTTTGACCACACATTGCGCTGACAATCTATTGAGTTAGTTTTTCATTCGGACAAATTCCCATTCAATCTAACTCATGAGTTTGTAAACCAGCTATTTGACTTGCATTCGTTATTATAGAGGCCGCTATTACCTAACTAGATTGCTGCCCAAAATAATAAGAGAATCACACACTCAATGAGGGGTTCAAGTGTATTGTCTTAGGAGAGAGACATCTTCAAAGAAACAATAGTGATACCTCTGTTCTGAGCAGTTGAACATACCATAGACTTGCAACAGAACCTTGTTTTTCCAAAAATGGGCTTGTTTCAGCATACTTCAACATAAAAAATCAATCTGCAGTTAAAAGCTGATTGCGAAGGGTTCAACTCAACAGAGCTCCTCTCCATGTGAGTCATCCATTGTGGTGACCAGGGCGAATGGAAGTTGGGGCATGCACATACACTACAAGTGCTGGACATGATGGTAATCAATAATATGTGCTCGACATCATCCATCAAAGACCTAATAGATCAGCTGAGTGGAGCATGAAGCTTCACCCAACTAGCCCTGAAGTTGGGTTATTACTGAGTTTGACTGAGTGAGGAAGATGTTGGGAAAACAACCATCAAGATTGTGAATAATGGGCTTAGATCATGGTTGGACTCGTTCACGATATTGGTAATTTGCATTAGTGACATCTTGAGGCATGCACATACACTATAAGTGCTGAACATGGTGATAATCAATAATATATACTTGACATCATCCATCAAAGACCTAATAGATCAGTTGAGTGTGTGAAAAATCTATCACTGCAACAACTGATTTATTTTACCTACTTATTTCCCGATAAGTTATTTATGAAAATCCTTCAGTAAACATTAAAATAAATTCTGCTGCAGATATCACATCATAATATAGAAACAAACACATGCACAAGATTTAACACATTGACACAAATATTTTGGACAATCAGTCCCCAGAAAAATCCAATGTGGGAAAACCGGTGCAGCAAGGGAGGATTTTATTATTCAGCGATTCTTCAGTACAACTGGGTGCCAAACTGGCTTACCCAATGGAGAAAAAATTCTTCAACACTTCCCCTAGTCTCAGCGTCAGCATGGCTGACCTCTGCGTAGCTCCCAGACCCTTTGTGTAGCTCCCAGACCCTCTGTGTCATCACCTGCCTCTGTGCATCAACACTTGGCCTCTCGGCGTCACCCACGCAAGCCCTCCAGTGACTGTGCAGTCTATAGCCTCTACGTTTGCTTCTCCAACCTCTGTGTTGTTCTCCTGGTGTTGTTCCCGACTCTCTGATCTATACTTGCTGCATCCTGCTGCTCTCCAGACCACTAGTTCGAATTTCTTAGCTAACCCTGCTCCAGAAATCAAACTGACTGGTCTCCCTCAGTGTGTTCTCCAACTGACCCTCAAGCCTCTTCTTATACTTTTCCTGTTGGTCCTTCAACGGTTGAGATTAAATCTCTAATCAATGGCTAAGATTAGATTTGGCTTGATCCATGAGTTTTGGAACCTTCTAACCCAGTTTTATATTAATACCCATTAATATTTTATTTTTCCTAAGTTTAGACTTAGGAACTCCATTAAAAATATTAATTATTTTAATATCTCCCAAACTGGTTAGAATCTGCCCAAACCATTTTTGGGTCTTGGAGATCTCATGTGCTTTAGCCTCTCCACCAATTTTCATGGGTAGAGCACATCCGATGCTATCCCAAATCAACACTCCCTCTTAGCGAGGATTGTGCTCTAGTAATACTCCACACTGAGCATCACCCTGATTATCCAGCATCGATCCTTGTGCTGATGCTAGGCCTCCCCGCCTAACATCCTCTGCACTGCTGCATCCTGTACTGCTACCCATTGTTCTATCACTGCCACTGCTACATCTGTACTGCAGCTCCCTCTGCATCCGTGCTGCTGCTGGTCCATCTTTCCAACACTGCATCTGCACTGCAACTACCTCTCATCATGTTGCATCGTGCTACTGCTAACTGCTACTGCACTGCAACATCATACCCATTTCTGCTACTGAAATGGATTCTTTATCATCCCCATCTTCTCCTTGAAATAATCAAACTTGGTTCTTCCAAGGGCCTTGGTAAGGATGTCTGCCACCTGTTCTCTTGTGGGAGTGTAGCTCAACTGTACAACTCCTCGTTGGACACAGTCTCTAACAAAGTGACACCATATATCAATATGCTTTGAGCGATCGTGAAACACTGTATTCTCAGAGAGCTTGATGCAACTCTGATTATCACACATGATCCTAGTCGCCTCCATCTTTTTTCTGAATAGGTTTACCAACAGTTTTCTAAGCGATATGGCCTCGTACGAAGCTGTGCTTGCAGCCATATATTTTGCCTCAGCTGAGCTCAGAGCCACGGATTTTTGTTTCCTACTGCACCAGGAAGTCATTCCTGATCTAATGTTGAAACAATACCCAGAGGTACTTTTCCGATCCACTGAACTTCCCGCCCAATCTGCATCAGTAAACGCACTCAATCTGATATCCTTACCCCTGGTGTACGAGAGTCCATAATCGACTGTTCCCTGTAAATACTTGAGAACATGTTTGGCTGCTTCCCAGTGCGCCCTCTTCGGCTCCACCATGAACTCACTGAGGGTGTTGACAGCGTAGCAAATGTCTGGCTTGGTATTGACCAGATACATCAGGGACCCTATGAGTTGCCTGTATAAGGTGGGATCAACATCTTTGTCTTCTGATGCATCAATCTTCTTCCAGTTGGTTATCATTGGAGTAGCCATGGGTCTACAGTCCTCCATCCTGAATCTCTTCAGGATTTCTGTAGCATATCTCCCTTGCCCAAGGAAGATCTCCCCCTTTTGCTGCCAAACTTCCAACCCCAGGAAATAATGCATTCGTCCCAAATCCTTCATGTCGAACTCCGTGGCTAGATTCTTCTTGCAGTCCCCTATGAGCTTGGATGATCCTGTCAGGAAGAGATCATCCACATATAATACTAAGATTAGAGGCTCATTCTCTACAACTAGATAGTAGAGATTTGGATCTGTGTCACTCTTGACAAATCCCATTTTCTGTAAGTAGCCATCGATTCGCCCATACCACGCTCTAGGTTCCTGTTTTAGCCCTACAAGGCTTTCTTCAATTTGCATACATGAGACTTCTTCTCATGTGTCTCAAATCCCTCTCGTTGTTCAATGTATACCTCTTCTTCTATCACACTGTTTAGAAATGCCGTTTTGACATCCATCTGATGAATCTCCCACCCCATTTGTGCTGCAAGAGATATCACGGTTCTAATAGATGTATACCTGGCTACCGGGGAGAAGGTCTCTTCATAGTCAATTCCTTCCTTCTGTGCATACCCCTTAGCCACAAACTTGGCTTTGTATTTCTCAACACTACTCTCTGCAGCGTATTAATCTTGTAGATCCATCTCGAACCTACCACTGATCTGTCTCGAGGCCTTGGCACTACCTCCCAGACATCGTTCACCATTATGGAGTTGTACTCCTCTACCATCGCATCTAGCCAAACCTGATGTTGAGCTGCCTCCTGAAATCTGGCAGGCTCCCCATCCTGAGCTACTAATCACTGATATCCATCTGGCTCTTTTCCCTCCCTCTTATTGTTCCTTGGCGCACCGAAGAAGTCCTCTGCATCTCGCAGAATTTGACGAAGTTCCCTGCTCATTTTTCCTTTGCCAGTAAGTGCTTCTTTTAGCTCCTCCTCATCTTGTGATTCTTCTCGACTTGAGGAAGAATTCTTTTCTTCCGTTGGTTGAAGAGGTTTGACCAACGGTTTCTCTTTTGACTGCTCCTTAGAAGGCATTTCTCGAGATTTTCTGAAAGCCATGTCTTCTATGAACCTCACATCTCGTCGAACTACTACCTTCCTGCTCCCTGGAAGATAGATTTTGTATGCCTTAGCATTCTCGCTATATCCCACTCGATATCCTTTCTCTGCAGTTTGATCCAACTTCTTCCTCTTTTCCTCGGGTATGCAGAAATATGCTAAGCTCCCAAATATCCTGAAATGACTGACTTTAGGCATCTTCTCTGTGAAGACTTTCTTTGGAGTAATCTTGCCCAATGCCCGAGGAGTTCTACTCTGAACAAAGACTGCTGTGTTGCATGCTTCTGCCCACAGGAATTTTGGCATATCCTGATCATACATCATGGCCCTAGCTGCTTCTACAATAGCCCTGTTCTTTCTTTCTGCTACCCCATTCTGCTCCGAATTGTAAGGAGTTGTCCACTCCCTTCTGATGCCCTCCTTAGCGCAAAAATCAGTGAAGTCCTTATCGACATACTCTCCACCATTATCTGAGAGCAAAACTTTTATTTTCTTCCCAGTTAGATTCTCCACCAGAGCCTTGAACTCTTTGAATCGACAAAAAACCTCGTCCTTGGTTTTTAGAAAATAAATCCAAGTTTTCCTCGAGTGGTCATCAATGAAGGTAAGGAAGTACTTGACACCACTAAGAGCTTTAGTGGACATGGGTCCACAGATATCTGAGTGTATCAATCCTAGTACACTCTTGGCCATGTTTTTACTTCTAGGAAATGCTGCCTTGGCATACTTTCCTAGAGCACATCCTCTACATACATCATCTCGTTCCGTACTAAGATCTGGAACTCCTATTACAGTGCTCTTGAGAATTCTCAGAGCCCCATGGTGCAAAGGTCCCATTCTTTTGTGCCATAGGTTGTTCAAATCCTTGTCTGCATGACTGCCTATTAGTGCCATTGGTGATTCTAGTTGTAGTCTCTACAACCTGTTACTTTTGATCCCGATCTACACTTTCTTTTTCCAGCTCGGGTGTTTGACGTATACTTTCTCCTTGATGAAGAAAACGTCATATCCTTTGCCTTGAAGTTGCGACACGAAAATTAAGTTCATCCCCAATCCTAGTACATGCAGCACATTGGTAGCACGATACCACTCTCCCATTTCTGTTTGAAAAACTATGGTACCCCTCCCTATTGGAGTACATTTTGCCTTGTTCCCCATGGTGATCTGAAAGTTCATCTTCTCCTACCGATAATCTGAGAAACATTCCTTGATTCCCATCATATGCCAAGAGGCCCCACTGTCTATATACCATACCTCTGATGATGTGGAGCTAGTCACACAAGCCACTTCTTCTTCCAGCTTGGAAGCCAACATAAAGAAATTGAAATCACTCTCTTGTGCAATTTTTTGAAAATCCGTGCGAGTCTCCTGACGTAGATGGTCTCGACCCATAATTGATTTTCCCTTCTTGTCTTTGATTACTTGCCTGATACCATGTGGAAAATCTATCACTGCAACAACTGATTTATTTTACCTACTTATTTTCCGATAAGTTATTTATGAAAATCCTTCAGTAAACTTTAACACATTGACACAAATATTTTGGAGAATCAATCCATGGAAAAACCCAATGTGGGAAAACCGGTGCAGCAAGGGAGGATTTTATTATTCAGCTATTCTTTAGTACAACTGGGTGCCCAACTAGCTTACCCAACAGAGAGAAAATTCTTCAGCACTTCCCCTAGTCTCAGTGTCAGCCTCGCTGACTTCTGCGTAGCTCCCAGACCCTTTGCGTCATCCCCTGCCTCTATGCATCAACACTTGGCCTCTCTGCGTCATCCACGTAGGTCCTCCAGTGACTGTGCAGTCTGCAGCCTCTACGTCTGCCTCTGCAACTTCTGCGTTGTTCCTGACTGTCTGATCCATACTTGCTGCCTCCTGTTGCTCTCCAGTCCACTAGTTCAAATTTCTCAGCTAACCCTGCTCCAGAAATCAAAAAAACTGGTCTCCCTCAGTGTGTTCTCCAACTGACCCTCAAGCCTCTTCTTATATTTTTCCTGTTGGTCTTTCAATGGCCGAGATTAAATCTCTAATCAATGGCTAAGATTAGATTTGGTTTGATCCATGACTTTTGGAACCTTCTAACTCAGTTTTATATTAATACTCGTTAATATTTTATTTTTCCGAAGTTTAGACTTAGGAACTCCATTAAAAATATTAATTATTTTAATATCTCCAAAATCGGTTAGAATCTATCCAAACCATTTTTCGGTCTTGGAGATCTCATGTGCTTTAGCCTCTCCACCAATTTTCATCGCTAGAGCACATCCGATGCTACTCCAAATCAACAGAGTGGAGCATGAAGTTTCACCCAGCTAGACCTGAAGCTGGGTTATCACTGAGTTTGACTGAGTGAGGAAGACGCTGGGAAAATAACCATCAAGATCATTTTAGAGGTAGATGTGAATAAGGGGCTTAGATCATGGTTGGACTCTTTCATGGTATTGGTAATTTGCATTGGTGACATCTCGATTTAGAATAATGTGTGAGTAGAATTTAGAGTGCATCAAAGTGGTTCTCTTGGAGTTAGAGAAAAATAAGCACATTCACCATGTTACATTTATGAAGAAAGATTGCACATGGATCCAAAGAAGATAGGGATGCGTGAAATGGTTGATGTCAATGATTTTTTTAGAGATGAGGAGTTGCTTGAGGTTGATAAACTATGTCAATTCGTCTCTTGCTACTCTAACATCACTTTAACTCTCTGACATTGACTTGAATTTTTTCCCTTCTCCTCTTTCTTTCTTTTCTTTTCAAGAAGTGTTTCAAGGAACATGACCTGATTAGATGCATCACAAAGAGCATATTTCCTTTCGCTTAAGCGTCGTATTGCACACGAATTCAATCCTTTTGAAACTCATTCAATTCAAATGTGTCACACCATATTGAAAATATAACCCTTATATAACACTTATTTAACTTGTCACTTCCCTAATGAACCAATACCAAATTAGCAACATTGGTTTGACTGCTTTAGCTAGAAAAATTGCAACCTTATTTCAGATTTACACACAATAATCATTCAATGGGCTAGAGAGAAGGATTTCTTTTGTATTAATGCTCGCACTATTGGACCTCTAGCTATCGTTTGTGTGGAGAAAGATGCATCAAAATATGGCATTTGCCATGTGTGTTGCACTAACTCAACAAGATAGACATATAGCATTCTATTTAGAGACTATATTTGATATAATAGTCATGTTTCTAACCTTTGACAAGCAAATATATGATTATTCGTAAGTTACAAAACATACGTGCCCTTATTTTCAAGGAAAAGAGATTGTGGTGCAAATTGATAGCAATATATTTGGTAACACAATCGACAATTAAAATGAGTCACATATTTGCAATGACAAAACATTATGATTCTATGCAAGAAAGGGAAAAACGTAGTGTCAATTTCTACTCATGATTACAGGCTACTTAATATGTGGCATACAAATTTTATGAATAGAAAAGGGATTTTGTACATTAATTTTAGTTGAAACAAGAGCACTGCTCTTCGATAGTTGGACGCGTCAGAGTGAGAGACATTGGCACATGAACATAAATATCTTTAATTGTTCAAAATGGGAGTAGATATAGAGAAATTTATGTAGGGATTCGCACTTTGCAACATTTTCAAATTGTTAATTTTAGGCAACAATGGTATGTTCTATGTTTTAGAGAAATTTCACTTCAATTTCTTTATTAGCCCAATATCAATATTTAGTTTAGCAATCACATCAACATGATAGTAAAATGTAGATAGAACATAAACATAACCAATGGAAGACAAGCCAAGACAAGAGGACACAAGATGTGGCAACAACCAGGGACATACCCCAATGTGGGGAAATCCTTGATCAATTCTTCTTTTAGCCTTCAATGTTCAACAAAGAGAGATAGTACAATTTACAAATCTGATAATTTATAACAACAACAAAAGAGCCGTACCCAAAAAATTCAACGCTGGTCAACAGGGCAGATTTGACCCTCAACAATTCAGTCAACTTTGGCCTCTAAACAACAAGATGAATCAGCCCTCAAAATAGTCCGAAATCAGCCTAGTCAAAAGCTGGTCAAATAGTTAACCTATGTTCAGTCGTAGCCGCAGTCAACGCTGGTCAAAGTCAACGGATTGCCTCGGTTTTTGTGCCTAGAAATGTGGCCTGCTGGAACAAAATTTTTCCACCAAAAATCACAGTCAAAGATGGTTAACGCATGTTCAACGCAGCGCAAAAACAACCTCTGAAATTCGGTCAAACTTGGTTAACGCTAAAACAGAAAATTGCCCTTCTTTCCTTCGCATGTGTGGAGAGAGATGCTGCTAAGAAATGCATACCCAATCAATGAGGAGAGAGAGAGATGTGTGAAGATGAATGTGTTCAAATGAGGCCAAGTCACCTTCTATTTATATGCAACGTTGAGGATGAATAGATGTGACTGTAGGGCTTCTGAGCTTACATGAGTTTGTTCTCTGACTTTGACAATTTGTCCATAATCAAAATAAATTCATAACTTCATTTGTACATGTCGGAATCAGATGATCTGTGGATCAATCCTACACCTCTCGGAGAGAGGAATCCAAGAAAAATATCAGCTGTCATAAATAAGATGACCCATGTGGAGTTTGGCCCTAGTTGCCAATTTTAACAGCCCCTCCCAATTAGGGAGAACTCCATCTCCTAATTGATTTGCCAATCTGTACTATCTCTGCCATCAATGCACTGCTCTGCACTACTGAACTATGAAGAAGAAGAAGTGATCGAGAATGTATCATACCATTCTCTAGTAACCCGAAGTCAATGCCAATCAAAGAGTGTCTCATACCACTCTTATTGATCCAAAGTCAGTTCCCATTGATCCCAGATCAATATCGGTCATCCTAGCATAGGGACTATGGTAGTACATGATGCGTCCATTGGTAGTACACGATGCGTCCATTGGTAGTACTATGGTCCCTATCCTCATTTCCCTACTCATTGGCTAGATGAGAGGTACTTACCATGAGTCCGAGACTGCATGGGTAGGATGTCTTAGCAGGAAATGGATGAACCACTCATACTGCGTATGTGTCGCTAAGGGGTATCATAGGGGAAGGTTGAACCACCCACCCTGTACACAGCAAACCACTAGGGGAAGGCTGAACCACTCACCCTGTGGTTGCTCACTACTCCAAGAAGTACCCCAAGCCCCTCGGAGCTCCCAGAGCTCAATGTCCATCTCATACAAGAGGGTCTCTCCAGAACTACTGGAAAAGCCAGAACTGCCGGAAAAGACGGAACTGCTGGAAAAGCTGAAACTACCGGAAAATACGGAACTGTCGGAAAAGCCGGAACTGCCGGAAAAGCCGGAACTGCCGGAAAAGCCAGAATGCTGAAATTGCCAGAAAAGCCGAAACTGCTGGGATCGTCGGAACTGCCGGGAACAACTGGAACTGTCGGGAACAACCGGAACTTGCCAGAATTGCCGGGAATTGCCGAAACAGCCAGAGCATCTGTCTCCGAAGGAGAGCAGCATGCAAGGGACAACTAACTAACATTGCGACAGTTGTATGGTACTTAGCAGCAAATACACCAAGCATGCAATGTTATAGCTAGCATGCAACAACAAGCATGCTAGGGACAACAAGCAAGCAAGGTGCAACCAACACATAGGTCAGGATGGCAACATGGTGCAGCAATGGCACATAATGCAGTACAGTGATGGGTACAGTCATGATTAATGAAGCGTGATGAGATGCAGTAGAGTGATGATGGGTGCAGCATGGTGCAGCGCGGTGAAGTGCAACATGATGACGAAATGCAGCACAATGATAGGTGAAGGAGTCACCTTGGAGAATTAGTTGAAGCAGCATGTCTTCAACTAATTTCATGTATCATCTTCTTAGAGATGATCTATGCTTTTATCTAGATAAGTCAAAGTGTTGACTTCTGTTGTAAACGTACTATCTCTCTCTCTCTCTCTCTGCTGAACTATTAAAGAACATATAAGAAGAATTGATTAAGGGTTTCCCCACATTGGGGTTTGTCCCTGGCTAGTGCCACATCTTGTGTCCTCTTGTCTTGGCTTGTCTTCTGCAATTTATGTTTATGTTCTATCTGCAGTTTACTTTGATGCTGATGTGATTGCTAATCTGGAAAAGATATTGACCTAACTGTGAAAATTGAAATAAATTGCTTTAAGCATAGAACATACCTAAAATTTAACATATCTCATATATGTTATGAGTCCAAACATGATCCAAAGTATTGAGTCCTGACTCCTAACCAGTGACTACATAAAACTAGAAGCATTTGCGTCTAAAAGTTTACAAAACACTGCATACTAATCAATAAAAAAGCAGTAACTAAGACTCTAAGAGTGAGAACTAGAAGTGATTCTGCCTGTTGTTGCACAGAATGTCTAGGCACAACGACAATGGCTCAGATCGGGAGTTGTCACCCTAATCCCCAATCTCTCCGCTTAAGCTGTCTCCCTACATCAGGCTAAGGGGGGTAGACCCTATGGAAAAATGGAATGAAGAAGAACTAGTTGGGAACCAATCAGTTTGGCAGACACAGTGAAGCAATCAAGTACTTGATTAAGATTTAGCAAGACTTATAGGATTTGATTAGATTTTAAACGATTGAAACGAGTGCCTTATGGAGTCAACGATCTTGCTAGGGAAATGAAGACCAAGTAATCGATTAGCAACTATTTCTTAGATGAATGACTACCTTATATGAATTGCAGACACTAAAACTAATGTGAGATGCAAGAATCTTGGTTAATTTTAGTTAAATGCCTATCTAAGTTTTAACCCTTCGATCCTTTCTATATTGAGCCTGATTTCGTAGTAATTGACAGAAAGAATATAAGGTGAAGCACACTAAGGTGTGATTAATGATACCTCTCCTGAAAATCTAACATACCCGGTGCCTCCGTGCTGCAGAGAGCTGTGGCTTTGACGATTGCAAGGTCACCGTTTTAAGTACTATTAAAAGCAGGCTACTCAAGCAAAGATGGATGTATACCTATCTCTCTATCGACCAAACTTATGCTTGGAAGTAAATTTTATTTATGCAAAACTAACTTATATGCAAATGCACCAGATGATGAGAAGATGAGATGAAGTTAGATTCAAGGATGAAAAGATGCTTATGTCGCAAAAACTTCCAATACCCAAATGAAATGTTCGTTTTATTAAATGAAGACTTAAAATTAAACCCCTGAAGATATTACAATTAGAACACAGGCTTATTTCAAATTTTCCGATACAGTTATAGCTCAAAGAGAACAAAAACTTCTTTGCAATTAATATCAACAGATGCTCAAAAAATACTCAGTTTTTGAAACAAAGGATATATATTTTATCACAATTCTATGACAAAGGACTTAATTTTCATAAATTAATTTTTAGGACATCAGTAAGAAAAACTTTATGACTGCAGCAATATGACAACGAAAACAGTAAGCTATAAATGATATCTTTATGCGAAAAATTTACCAAATTTTTTCCTAATTTGCCCACATGACATGAATTATAAAAAATTTCCAGCTTGTTATGATGTGATTTCCGGAATTATATAAGATCTGATATATTTATTACAGCCAGCAATTAAAACATGAAATAAGCTTAATGATGAATGCCCAACTCAAGAAATTAATTTTTTAATGTATTAGACAACTTAGGCACTAATTTTAGGCTAACCCACATGAAATTTTCCACTGTTATATTTCAGACTTAAGAAACAGAATTATTCAGAAATAACAGTGACCCAAAATGTAGCTCTGTGCCAAATTCTTGATACACATAAAACATAAATCACTTATTAATGTATTTAGCAAGTTTTTAGTTAATTTCAAACTACTTAGATGTGTTTTTCACCACTATTAGAAATGTATATGACTGCTGTAGCAAACAGTGAGGAAAAAGATGGTTTTGAGATCAAACCCTTAGGCCCTAAGCCTTGAAGATCACTTGCCCAAGTTGCAAAAAAAAAATTCAATATCTGAAACACAAATTTTTACCAAATTTTCTGCAAAAACCCACCAATGATTAGCTTCAGAAAAGCAAATATTCAAATCATAAATGGAGCAAGGGAATCTAGGGCCAATGAGAGCTAGCACTAGGCCAATAGAACTAGCGTTGGGCTAGGAGAAGGCAGATCTGGGTTTAGGAGCCCCAAAACTTGAAACCCTTGTTCTAAAAAAAAATATTTTGCTTAAAATCTTCAGATTTATTGCAAAATCTTTAATCACTGGCATTGTAAAAAGATTTGGGATAAAATATTGCCCTCCAGGGCCTAGATGTGTCTCAAAACCCCTAGATCTGCTTGAAAAAATTTCAGATCTGAAGATTTACTTGGCTGATTTCTCAGATCTATTCCTGCAAACAATCTTTGAGCCTAGATCTTGCCCTCCAGGGTCTAGATCTAGCTCAGATCTGAAGATTTACTTGGCTGATTTTTCAGATCTATTTCTACAAACAATCTTTGAGCATCTTGCCCTTCAGGGTCTAAATCTAGCTCAGATCTGAAGATTTTCTTGGCTGATTTCTCAGATTTATTTCTGCACAAGTGAAAAAAGAAAAACCCAATACCCAATATGTACAAAAATAGAGAAAATCCAAAAAACCAAAGTGTTAAAATTCAAAATTATGTTACAAAATTTCAGATTTACACAAGTAAATAACAAATCTATACAAATAATTTACAGAGTTATACAAATAATTTACAGATCAGTCAGATCTGAGGAGTATGAGTCCAACTTCGCTCCCAAATCTGATAATCTAAGGCTCTTAATAGCCATATCTATCAAAATTTCTACAAAATATTTAAAAGATTTTGAAATTTTAGAGAGGTACTAGTCGAAAAACACCCTACAGAAAAAAGATTATCGTGAGATAGATCCTGAGGCTTATATGAAGTAGGCCCTTCAGAAAATATGTGTTGAGAGTTGGTTGGTCCAACCGAGAACTATCCTCAAACGCTCAATGAGAACCTGAGAGATCTTCTGCAAACACTAGATCAACCATCAAATCAAGTAGAGAAATAGAACAACAATAAAATTATGAAGAAATAGAGATACCTGCTACTTCAATCAAAACTAAAAATGTTACCCTAGCTCCAACAAACTGAATAAGATACCTGTATTCAGATTATTCTAAGAGAACTATTGATTGATAGTTTTCACATAATAATAAGCATAAATTACAACAATGTTACCATAAATTCATGAAGAGGAACACTACAGCATGTTGAAACCCCAAAGACTATTGCATTAATTCAAAAAAGTATATAAGAGAGCTTGAGAGCTTAGTACACGATACAGAGATCGGATGATTTGACTGACAAACGACCTCCTATTTAAAGATAAATCCTCCAACGGCTAGTTCGAGTGATCCTTGTCAAAGCAATCTTGACCGTTGATGAGGATCAAAATTTCTTTTAATCTTATCCATCGAAATTTTAAATTATTGAGGAAATTTGATTTTTTCAATTAAATGCATTTTAATTAATTCAAAAATTAAATTTTTGAATTTACTTCCTCAAAATTTTGACTTTGACTTGACCCTAGGGACTAAAGGCTTAAAATTTAGCAAAATAATCAATTTACCTTAGTCCCCGGACCTCTTAAAATTTAATTTTTAAGGACCAATGAATTTTGTCTTCGGAGAATTTAAATTTACCTAAGACCCATAATTAATTAAATTTCTGGCTTAGGATTTTAATTAATTTTGGCCAGAAAATTTAATTAATTAACTTATGAGGGGATAAATTATTTTTCTAACTCTCAAGTCACTTTACATCATGATTTTTACATTTTTACATCTCAAGGGGGAAGACCCATTTGCAAAAGACCCTCACATACTACCTAGTTCTGCGACACAAAATATAATTTAGCAGATCAAACAATTTGTAATAAAATAACCTAACCAAATAGTTAGGATTATTCCCAAATCACTTTTACATAGATTCGATCTAGAACATTAGAACTCCCCCAAGATTCTAGTGACAAAATCCATTCCGGCTTTGGGGTAACGCTGAAAGAAAACTCTGCCGACCATCCGAGAATGGATCGTTGAGACAAAAAACCTCTTGAAATGTAGATCGTCATCGGAGAAGTAGGTTTACTTGGGTGATTACATATACAACACGGATTTGCTGATATTATTTACATTATACACATGCTGACTGGGTTTACATTATAGGATGATGATCACGCTGATGATGATAGTTGAACAACACGGACACGTCGATAAGGCGTTATCTCTTTTGCGAAAAAAGGGGGTGTACTGCTATCGGTCGTTGACACGTAGTGGTCAACATATGGCTCTACTTGAGGACACGTTGCTGCACTGGAGGAATGTGAGAATCCAGAATCTGCATCCACGCAACACATAACATAACGTAAGTAGCGTCCATCCAAAAATCATCATACAACGTTAAGCACAAGAAAGATATAAGCTCTTCATTTATTATCTAGTCTAACAACATGAAAAACACAAATGTAACTACAAAATGAAATACTGAAATAATAGGGCATAAGGTTAGAAATACAATACAAAGATGCCCTATGGCATCAGATACGTTCAATATAGTGCATATTGAGCATTTGCTTGCTTTCGGGCAAATCTGTCGGTTGTTTCCTGGATGTGCCTTGTCGAATTCTGCATACGGTAGGACTTTTTTCTATCCGAAAATCAAGTTGTTTGCGACCATCTGATGCATCAAATCTCTTTCTCATTCTCTTTCTCTTGCGCTTTTTCTTTGTGGCAGGTTGTATCACTGATGATGTGGAACATTCTATTTCAAAACTCTCAGATGAAGTATGTAAGATATGCATGACATGTCTTTCTTCATTCTGCATCTGCTCTGTCAAGAATGATGGATCAGTCTCACAGGTGTCATGAGTTATAACTTGATCTTCTATGACTGGTGGATTAACCATGTGAGCGTCAACCTGATTCTTATCAATTTCAATTTTATCCGGGTCACCTTCAATTAACCACTTTTCAATGGAATAAATGACCTCATAATAAGATGGAGCTTGCTGCAGCAGATAAGGAGGCTTCTAATTTGTTGACGTCTCCTTGTTTCTTTCATTCTCTGACCGATGCTGAAATTTCTGTACCTGTATTGTTATGGCATCCATCTGGCTAGAGTGTTCAACCTCTTCATAGCACTAACTTCCTTGGGATGGTTTTCCTCCATGGTCAATAACTTATTTTGAAGACATATCTGACTAGCTTCCACATCTTTTATTACTTTTTTCATTCTTTGCTTTCATGCCCATGACATAGTTTTGCATATAATTTATCTCTTTCTTATGGTTTGCTTGCATGGTAGCTAACTGATTATTAAAATTGAATCTCATGATGGTCATTTTTTCATCCATAGTTAATAATTTGCTTTGCATAGAATTAATTTCTCTGCCATGATTAGCTTTCATGGTTTCCATTTCCTTCTGCATGTCAGCCCTCATATCCTCCATATTCCGAGCACACTCTCCTACTACGATGGTTACGTGATCAGAGTGTTTAATTTTCATGATTTCCATTTCATCACTTTTTTCCAGATGAGTGTATAAAGTTCTCATATCCTTGATGTAATCAGTCACAAATTTCTCTTGATTAAGCTCCATAGTTTTTACCAGCTGCGTTTGACTGAACTGCATGTCTTTAACCAACTGCTTTAGTTTTTCTATAATTTGCTTATCATTGTCGACACTGATTTGACAACTTGTCCTTGATTTTTCCACTGTCATGGATTTGACTTGCAACAGTACACGTGGATGGCACATTCTGATATGGAGAATTGTCTTGAAATCTTTCATTGACAGCTGGATCCTTCAAAATATCACTTTCATTCTGTTGCATAATTTTAGGGGCACAAGGCCACCTTGATAACCATATCTATCTGTAAAAGCATTGACGATGTCTTGTAAAGAAGCGAAAGAATCTTCAGGACAATTATTAAAACAATTCAAAGCATCACCCTCTAAAGAAAAGGCAAATAGATGCATTTTGACAACTTCATGATCATACTGGGGAGAACTACAATATCTGAGTATTGTATGAATAAACCTGCATAGATGCTTTCTAACAACGACTGAATCATCACTCGAGAACAAAGACAATTTATGAATGGCCACTTCCAGAATACCATGGAGAAAATCAGTGAAATGACACGGGGTAAATGAATCATCCATGATGAATGGCTTGAAGGAATAATGAGGCACCAAATGGATGATAGGGAGAGATCCCTGCTCAAGAAAATCAAGAGATCCACAAGAAGCGAGCTTCTAGTAGAAATTCTTGTAAGAAATGAAAGAAATGGAGTTGCCACTTGAACATGAATCTAACTCTAAGATCCAAAAGGCAACAAACAACCGGATATAAGGGAGGGCTTCTTGTCTGAGAAATAATAAATGGAAGAAGTGGAGTCGCCACCCAAATAAGAAATGAACCGAAATGTGCATGTGCTAAAGGTGCAGATGAAACGATTAATGAGATGACGAAAGATAAGGCGATGAAAAGATCAAATGACGCTTGGAAATGTTGTGTCGCTTGATTGGCTAATGAATGCCGAAAAATATGAGATGATTAAAACGATGTCGAGAAACCAAGGGCAAAAAAACTCTATCCCCGGCAACGACGTCAACAATGTTGGCGTTGCCGACTAAAATGAATGATAGAAAGATGAAAGAATGATGAGGGAATGTCGTTGAAATGCCGAGAATAAAATATCCCCGGCAACGACACCAAAAAATGTTGTCCCATAGAATGTCTAGGCACAACGACAACAACTCAGATTGGGGGCTGTCACCCTGATCCTTAATCTCTCTGTTTAAGTTGTCTCCCTACAACATGCTAAGGGGGGTAGACCCTATGGAAAAATAGAATGAAGAACTAGTTGGGAACCAACTAGTTCGGGAGACACAGTGAAGCGATCAAATACTTGATTAAGATTTAGCAAGACTTATAGGATTTGATTAGATTTTAAACGATTGATACCAGTGCCTTATGGAGTCAACGATCTTGCTAGGGAAATGAAGACCAAGTAATCGATTAGCAACTCCTGCTTAGATGAATGACTATCTTATATGAAATGCAGACTCTAAAACTAATGTGAGATGCAAGAATCTTAGTTAATTTTAGTTAATTGCCTATATTGAGCTTGATTTTGTAATAACTGGCAGAAAGAAAATAAGCTGAAGCACACTAAGGTGTGATTAACGATACCTCTCCTGAAAATCTAACATACCCGGTGCCTCCGGCGCTGCAGAGAGCTGTGGCTCTGACGACTGCAAGGTCACTGTTTTAAGTACTATTAAAAACAGGCTACTCAAGCAAAGATAGATGGATACCTATCTCTCTATCGACCAAGCTTATGCTTGGAAGTAAATTTTATTTATGCAAAACTAACTTATATGCAAATGCACCAGATGATGAAAAAATGAGATGAAGTTAGATTCAAGGATGAAAAGAGGCTTATGTTGCATAAACTTCTAATACCCAAATGAAATGTTTGCTTTATTAAATGAAAACTCAAAATTAAACCCCCGAAGATATTACAATTAGAACACAAGCTTATTTCAAATCTTTCTGATACAGTTATAGTTCAAAGAGAACAAAAACTTTTTTGCAATTAATATCAACAGATGCTCAAAAAATACTCAGTTTATGAAACAAAGGATATACATTTTATCACAATTCCATGACAGAGTACTTAATTTTCAGAAATTAATTTTTAGGACAGCAGTAAGAAAAACTTTATGACAACAACAATATGACAATGAAAACAATAAGCTATCAATGATATCTTTATGTCAAAAATTTACCAAAATTTTTCCAAACTTGCCGACATGAATTATCAAAATTTTTCAGCCTGCTATGATGTGATTTGTGGAATTATATCAGATCTGATATACTTATTACAACCAACAATTAAAACATGAAATAAGCCTAATGATGAATGCCCAACTGAAGAAATTAATTCTTTAATGTATTAGACAACTTAGGAATTGATTTTACGCTAACCCACATGAAATTTTCCACTGTTATATTTCAGACTTCAGAAACAGAATTATTCAGAGATAACAGTGACCCAAAATGTAGATCTGGGCCAAATTCTTGATACACATCAAACATAAATGACTTATTAATGTATTTAACAATTTTTTAGTTAATTTCAAACCACTTAGATGTGTTTTTCACCACTACTAGAAAGGTATATGACTGCTGTAGCAAACAGTGAAGAAAAAGATGGTTTATAAATCAAACCCTTAGGCCCTAGGCCTTGAAGATCTCTTGCCCAAGTTGCCAAAAAAATTCAATATCTGAAACACAAATTTTTACTAAATTTTCTGCAAAAACCCACCAATGATTAGCTTCAGAAAATCAAATATTCAAATCAGAAATGGAGCAAGGGAATCTAGGGCCAATGAGAGCTAGCACTAGGCCCAATAGAACTAGCGTTGGGCTAGGAGAAGGCAGATTTGGGCTTAGGAGCCCCAAAACTTGAAACACTTGTTTTAAATTTTTTTTTTTTTTTTGCTTAAAATCTTCAGATTTATTGCAAAATCTTTAATCACTGGCATTGTAAAAAGATTTGGGATAAAATATTGCCCTCCAGGGCCTAGATTTGTCTCAAAACCCCCAGATCTGCTTGAAAAAATTTCAGATCTGAAGATTTACTTGGCTGATTTCTCAGATCTATTCCTGCAAACAATCTTTGAGCCTAGATCTTGCCCTCCAGGGTCTAGATCTAGCTTAGATCTGAAGATTTACTTGGCTGATTTCTCAGATCTATTTCTGCAAACAATCTTTGAGTCCAGATCTTTCCCTTCAGGGTCTAGATCTAGCTCAGATCTGAAGATTTTCTTGGTTGATTTCTTAAATCTATTTTTGCACAAGTGAAAAGAGAAAAACCCAATTCCCAATATGTACAAAAATAGAGAAAATCCCAGAAAACCCAAGTATTAAAATTCAAAATTATGTTACAAAATTTCAGATCTACACAAACAAATAACAGATCTATACAAATAATTTACAGATCTATCAGATCCGAGGATTATGAGTCCAACTCTGCTCCCAGATCTGATAATCTAAGGCTTTTAATAGCCAAATCTATCAAAATTTCCACAAAATATTTAAAAGATTTTGAAATTTTAGAGAGGTACTAGCCCAAAAACACCTCGCAGAAAAAAGATTACCGTTAGATAAATCCTGAGGCTTCTATGAAGTAGGCTTTCATAAAATATATGTTCAGAGTTGGCTGGTCCAACCGAGAACTATCCCCAAACGCTCAATGAGAACCTGAGAGATCCTCTGCAAACACTAGATCAACCATCAAATCAAGTAGAGAAATAGAACAACAATAAAATTATGAAGAAATAGAGATACTTGTTACTTCAATCAAAATTAAAAATGTTACCCTAGATCCAACAAACTGAATAAAATCCCTGTATTCAGATTATTCTAAGAGAGCTATTGATTGATAGTTTTCATATAATATTAAGCATAAATTAAAACAATGTTACCATAAATTTATGAAGAGGAACACTACAGCACGTTGAAATGCCAAAGACTTTTGCGTTAATTCAAAAAAATATACAAGAGAGCTTGAGAGCTTAGTACACGATCCAAAGATCGGATAATTTGACTGACAAACGACCTTCTATTTAAAGATAAATCATCCAACGGATAGTTCGAGTGATCAAAATTTCTTTTAATCTCATCCGTCCAAATTTTAAATTATTGAGGAAATTCGAATTTTTCAATTAAATGCATTTTAATTAATTCATAAATTAAATTTTTGAATTAATTTCCTCAAAATTTTGACTTTGACTTAACCCCAGGAACCAAAGGCTTAAAATTTAGCGAAATAATCAATTTACCTTAGTCCCGGACCTCTTAAAATTTAATTTTTAAGGACCAACGAATTTTGCCTTCAGAGAATTTAAATTTACCTAGGACCTAGAATTAATTAAATTTCTGGCTTAGGATTTTAATTAATTTTGGCCAGAAAATTTAATTAATTAACCTATGAGGGGATAAATTATTTTTCTAACCCTCAAGATATTTTATATCATGATTTTTACATTTTTACATCTCAAGGGGGAAGACCCATTTGCAAAAGACCCTCAAAGACTACCTAGTTCTGCGATATAAAATATAATCTAGCAGATCAAACAATTTGTAATAAAATAACCTAACCAAATAGTTAGGATTATTCTTAAATCACTTTTACATAGACTTGATCTAGAACACTAGGACTCCCTTAAGATTTTAGTGACAAAATCCATTCCGGCTTTGAGTTAAGGCTGAAGGAAAACTCTGCCAACCATCTGAGAATGGATCGGTGAGACAAAAAACCTCCGGGAATGTAGATCGTCACCAGAAAAGTAGGTTTACCTGGGTGATTACATATACAACACGGATCTGTTGAGATTATTTACATTATACACATGCTGACTGGGTTTACATTATAAGATGATGATCATGCTGATGATGATAGTTGAACGGCACGGACAAGTCGATCAGGCGTTATCCCTTTTGCGAAAAAGGGGGGTGTACTACTATGGGTCGTTGACATGTAGTGGTCAACACCACCCACTCCTTTGCCTGCTTGACTCTCAAAATTCTCCATGTCATCTATGCTTAAATGAGGAGCTTCCTTCGATTGGACCCAATCCGCTGCATTTGTAGTATGCAGATCTATCTCTTCAAGGTCGACTGGTGAATGTTTCACAAAATGGAAACGTGAATTAAAATTTGAACTTTAAAGTGCAAATCAAATTATGAAACCTTCAAATTCAAATGCAATTACACATGACTTAGCAAATTCTTTTGTTCCTCAAGGCTTAGTGTCTCGACTCTCACTTATTATTTGCTTGTTGCGAAGTCGTAAATTGTAATGGTCAAGTACATGGTCATTTAAGCATTTTTGTGTCAATTGATTGCGCTTCTTTAAATGCATTTTCTCAAACATGCTCCAATTGCGCTTACAACTTGAAGCACTGCATGATTGGTTTAAGATTCAAATGGATAATCTCTTTAAATCTAGCGTATCACTACCAAAGTTTTGCCACCAAAGACCTAACAAGTGGTAAGGGTTCGTAAGTAGTAAGTATTACGTACAGATCAAAGATGATAAATACTAAAAAGATAACAAATTTTAATAAAACATTTAATAGACAAAATAAACAAATTTAATGAATTGATGAAGCCTTCAAGCCTCAAAGGGTACCTGGCAACGTTTTAGTTCTTTCTTGTATAGCATTGGTATAGGAAAATAATTTGGCCAATGCCCTATAATCCTGTAGTTGGGCAAAGACACGGCTTTGAACTTCTTGATCAGGGAAGTGTTAAATTGGGGTAGCATCGGATGTGCTCTAAGCTTCAAATTTTATTAGGAGGCTTGGGCACAGGTATTCCAAAGAACCCAGAAAGCTTTTTGGAAAATTCCACCCAAAAGTGATTTTATTAAAATAAATAATATTTTAATGGGGTTCCTAAGTCTAAACTTAGGAAAATTAAAATATTAATGGGCATTAATCTAATAAGGGGCGAAACTTCTAGAAAAAGCCACAGATCAAGCAAAAACGATCCGAGCCTTTGATTAAGATGTAATCTGGGTCGTTGGTTATCCAACAAGAAGATATAAGGAGCTTGAGGGTCATTTGGAAAATACATTTAGAGATCAAGGAAATCGATTTTTTTGAAGTGAGAAGTTCTCAGGAGGGAAAATCGATTGAGGGGATTTCTGCAGTAGAGGGGTAGTGAGAATCCGAGAGAAGGAATTTCTGGAGAGTACGAGGCAGAGGGAAAACATAAAGACGTCCATAGGAAGGCTGACGCTGGCCCACGCAGTGCTGATGCAGAGGCAGCACAGTCCTTGAGGGGAAGTCAAGTTTCCCGTTGAGGGAAGTCGAAATTCAGTTGTCGGAAGCCAGGGTGTGAGTCTAGGAGGCAGAAGGTCGATTTCTCAGTCAGCAGAGGATTCATAGGAGAGGCAGCGTAAAACCCAGGAGGGGTGACGCAGAAACTGTGCAGGGTGACGCAATTTTGTGCAGAGGCCACGCAGAGGGTGACACAAAGCTTCCAGAGCAGCAGGATCAGTCACTGATTCTCTATTGACAGGGTGAGATCTATATCGGATTGCTAGTTGAGCATCCTAGAATTGTACTCAGAATTTCTCTTGCATAATAATAAAACCCTCAGAGCTGCAGCACCGGTCTTCCCACATTGGGTTTTTCCGGGGACTATTGTCCAAAAATAACGATGTCTTATGTGTTTATATTTTCCTTGCGTAGTTTCTATGTTTCAGAATCATATTTAAATTGGTGTAAGTTGCTTCAGTAATTTACTTCTATGTTTCAAGAAGAAACCTGAAATAAGCTTGTAATGCAATTTGCAATTTAGGTGAAGTAGATTCAATTGGTTGTAGTAGGATTCCTGAGATTGTTAGATCTAAGAATTTTCACAAGAAGCACCTTTCAATGCATGTCATAAGTCCTCTGCTAACCTCCCCATCCTCATTTAATTTGTTCTTATCATAAAAATACTGTGGTTTTAAGAAGTACCCAACAACATGTAAGGGGGAATGCAATTGCCTATCCCAATGTGCATCAATAATGTCCCAAAGAGGCATATACTTGGTCTCCTCATTCTCATATCTTCTTTTGATGGCCTCCTTTTCGAGATCCATCGCCTCATAAATGTAACCCATAGTGGGCTTGTCACCATTAACCATCTTGAAAGTTCAAACTTTTAAATTAAATGAAATATGAATCTTTGAAAATGAAATGAAGCTTGAAATGAAATTTTAAAAATGAAAAAGTTAAAAGACTTGAAGTACTTGAGAACTCTGACAAGGGACTCTGTCACAACAATAATCTCTTCGACATCTTTCCAGAAACCATCATTAAACACAGGTGCAACAATTTCAATGCCTTCAAGGGCCTTGGAATGTTTAGATGCCATACACTCAAGTCCCAAGAACATCCTCTTTAGATTTATCTTTTGCTAAACCACAGATTGCAAATATATGAAATTTGTTTTAAATCTGGTCACTGCAAGTCGAACAATTTCTTTACCTTTAGTGTATATTCTCATGGTGTTTAGGACAATAGTATGATTGTACAGGTATTTGGTTATGGATTTTGCCTTCTCCACAACCTCATGTATCCAAGGAAGTTTACCAATGTCCTCAAGCATTAAATCTATGCCATGGGAAACACAAGATGTCCAAAAAATAGTGGGGTGCATAAGCTCAAAATTTCTACCAACAACCATATAATTAGCTGCATTGTTGGTGACAATTTGTACAACATGTTTTTCTCCCACTTCTTGAACGACTTTCTCCATCATTTCACAAACAAGTTGGGTAGTCTTGTCCTTGTCTTAGGCAACCATTGATTTGAGAAACATTGTGCCTACTGGACAAGATACAAGGAAATTTATTAAAGTTATATTGTTGAAGAATGTAACTAGTGCCGACCTTCATAATTGTATTTGTCAAAAGAAAATTTATTATTAAAGAAAATGACTTAGTAAAACATGGGTTTCATGTTGTTGTTCTTCCACAATCCTGGTGTTTGGGATAGAATCTTAAATCATTGACGCTACCAAACCAAGAATCACAACAAAGCTACTTTACACAGTGGAATATAAACAATAGTAAATCTACCAGTGCACAAAATATACACAACTTTTTACACAAATTATGTACAATAACCAAACTTCGTTATATTAATCCAACTGAATAATACAACAATCTAGTGCTCCCGTACTAGGGATAATGGCCCTCATACATCCACTGATGCAAGACAACAACAACTAGGGCTTGGTGTCTGTCACGATGACCACAAATCTACCTTGATCAAGATACCCTAACCATTTGGCTGTGGCACATTCTCTCATCTCCTCTCGGTCATACCTTGAACACACCTTCCCGGTCCTTTGGCTATCGATTTGCATCACTTGCCTCTATCAATGTTCCAAGTCCTTCTGGCCACTGAACCTCAACTATCGAATCTGCTTACTAGTTGTGCCCTAGTCGATTAAGGGCACAACACATTGAGACCCCTGTCGAGTTGTTCACAACTCTGTTTGTGAACAACTCACAACTGCCCACTGCTGCTCCTCAGCGACTCAGGGACTTCTTCCCAGTATAGTCTTCTTGCGTTGCTCCAATGAAGACTAACATAGGGCACAGAGCACTGCCACCTATCACTGTCAAATGTAGATTCTCCAATGATGGACATAGGCCACAACGAACTGCTCCTCTGACTGATCAGACCTATGAGCTCCAACAAATTGCCTCTCCTAGCGAGCCTTAGTCCATCAAGGTACGCTGAACTTTTGCTGAAGGCTGAGCTAAACCTGCTGAAAAATACTTTCCATGATCTGAGCACTAGAACACTTGCTAATGCCAAATTGATCTGCCTCACTTCTGCCCTTATCTCCCTTTTATAACTTGAATTTGGCTTTCTAGAAGTATCCAAGGGTTGAGATTGCCTTTCGAGTTTCCTAAATCAATGGCCAAGATCTAATCTCTTGTTGACTTAGTACTTTTTAATTTTTCCTAAGTCAACATTAGGAAATAATTTAATTATTAAAATAATTCTGGCTAAGTGACTGATCTCTGATTTTCTGCATGCCTTGGCACCTAGGAAAGTGCAGAATCCTTCCTGCTCTACTCCAATCAACACAGGAGACTTCAAGGCACCCCTTAGGCATCACACTAGGATATCTTACTCAATTAATTCCCCTCTAAGCTCCAGCCTTACCCAAGATGAGCAAGGAGGATTGACCACTAAGTCCCATCCGAGGAATTCACAATAATTTACCAGGTCACAAGGTTTAGTCGCTGGCTAAGCTCACTTACCGTCAAGTCTATAGTATGAACCTGCCATGAACCAGTGAGGGTAATGGTAGAATGATAGTCGAATGATCATGGAATGATGACAATAAAGATGGGAAACACAACTTATGAATGCATGTGGTGTTTTTGCCAAGTGTCACATGAGGACCTCACCCCACCACTTGGTAACTCACATAGTCCACGTTGTGTCTTTTAGACCTAGGTTATAACATCAAGTAGTGACTTACATGTATATCATGCCTTTTGACTTTGGTTATCTTCATAAAGTCACTTTTGGAATATAACATTCTTTTCGTGGCTTAGTAACTATGTCATGGTTCTGCCCCCTTACCTTCCCCTTTTCTGGAGTCTTAGCCCCCCATTTCTCATGTCTGACTTGGTCTACAGAATTGGTGTATATTATTAATATTGATGTGATTGCAAGGGGTCATCCTGGGGTGTTACATTCATTTGTTTTGGCTTTTATGTCACTGTTCTAGGTTACTTTTGATTCTGTCTTTGTTTGATTCTAAATGTATTCTGCAATTCATCTCACATGATATTTGGTTTCACTACGAATGGCCACTCAAAATTTGTGCTAGGAACTTCGTTTGGTGATACCTTATCACTCTTTGCTTTTGATGCTCTTGAAAATTTTAGTACATTGTGGATTTATGTATCCATTTGCTGCAGTACATTTTCCGTAACACTGAATTTTTTAATTTTCGGGCCTCGGATTTTGAGATAAGCATCCATGCTTCACAGTTCTAACTGAGCTTATGTTTTTTAATTTTGGAAATTTGTGTTTCATGCTAAAATCTATATTAATTCTGTAAATCTCTTTTCCGAGGATGGTTTTTGTTCTGTCCTCTCCAAAAAGAAAGAGTCTAATTTCTGGCTTGTGGAGTAAAAACAAAGCAAAACAAAACAAGGAACAAATTAATATTTCATACTCAGGCCAATAAATTGGTTATCACTAATTCAAATAACATTATCATTCTTGTATGCATTCATCAGGTGAAGGAAATGGCAGAAAAACTACTGGCTGAAATGTCTGATAATGGTTGTCTTGGACCAGAACTTGCTCCAAATGTAACTCTTCAGTCAACAATTTGTGACACTTCCATAGCAGCTGGAAGAGAAAATGGTCATCTAGAACTTTCTAAGCGCGATTCAGTTCTTGCTGATTCCATTTTAGTTAATGGTAACAGTGGAAGACAACCTTCACATGATAAGGCTATGAGAGATTCACAACCAGATTGTACATGGTTGTCAGATGACCTTGGGACAGTACTTCCAACCAATGAAATAGGTAACGGGCATGAATCTGAGCCAGAGAAAGTTGAACAAGATGAACCTGGTGTATACCTTACTTTTGTGTCAGTGCCAGGTGGTACTAAATACCTAAAACGTGTGAGATTCAGGTACATATCAACTGAAATTGGTCAACTTTTCGTATTGTAGATTCTTTGGAAGCTTTAAATATTCTGAGCCTTTGTAAATGAAAATAATTTATATTCACTGTTTACAATCTACATACATGTAATGCAGCCGGAAAAGATTTAGCATGCAGCAAGCGGAAATATGGTGGTCAGAAAACCGTGGGAGGGTGATCGAACGGTACAATTTGTGGGGAATTGACAGGTCAATGACTGGCATCTGACTGTACATACTGCTAGTAGAGGAAGGTGATACTATTTTAATATAAATATCATCCCATTGTGATTGGGTTTCTGAGATCTCTAGTTTCAGAGAAACTGTGTTTTCTAGTTGTATTACTACATGTGCAGCAGAGATTAACAAAGCAGGAAATGTTGTCCATTAGCAAGGAGTCGGTCCATAGCCCTACTCCACCTAAGTGGACAGTTGTTCTTAGGCCTTGATGATGAATGGAAAGGATTTAGTCGAGGTTGTTATTAGCTTATTACTGTCCAATGTCCATACATGTAAATGAGTAACAAGATGGCTGTCCAGTGTCCTAGCAATTCTGTTCACCAGTCAGCATGAAATGTATTAAGCAGATACTCTAAAAGACGACATCAGAGCCTCTGGCCAGGGCTCCTCTTGTATATGTTTCATTTACGTCGCCATGCTATGTAAAATCGAATTGGATTCAATCAATATTTCTGGTTGTCTTGTAAAATTGTAGATTATCATGAAGTTGCAAAGCTTTGTACAATCCTATTTTCCAAGGATGATGGTAAGTGCATGATATTTTCCAAAGACCTGTTTGATGTTTGACTTGCCTGGTGGAAATATTTGGCTAATTGGATGTCATATGATTGGATCTCTTGTCAAGAAGTGAAATTTCGGAGATCTCAGATGGGCCATTTACTGGTTTTTCATTGTGTTAAAAAAACAGTTTAATAGTATTTTAACTGGTTCTTCATTGTCCTAAAAAAGAATTTAATAGGTATTTATTTTTTAATATTTACTTGATATAATAATCTTTGACAGGTCACAAGCGCTAGATTTTGATATTGGTTTGTTATATTTCTTATTATTAATAAAAAATCAAGTTGTTATTATTAATTCTGGTTATGGCTCCGTGGTGCTTAGGTAGTGTTGCGGGGGAGCCCCCCGCCCCCCGCCCCCCGATCCCACTCCCAATCTGCGTTCCGCGCGGGAGCGACTCGGGAGTGGTTCGGGAGCGCGCTCCCTGCCTTTTCAGGAGCGTTTAGCTTTTTTTGCAAATTTTTTTTTGCAGTAATGTTCCAAATGCATTTTTTTTTCAAAGAAACAAAAAAGTTTTGAGTGGGGCAACTTAATGATCAAGCCTATGGCCCTAGTATTGATATGTGATTCATGGTAAAAGTGATATTCTCCTTAATCTTCATTTTCATCATTTTACTTAAATTTTTAACATTACCATGAAATAACTCAGGATGTTTGAGAGTGGTTCCAACCTCATTGGATTTCATATGGAGAAAGTAGAATTTTAGATTTCATTTAAAATCCAGGTTTTCAAGATTGCAATGTTTCCATTGAATCTTGTCATGTATTAGGGTATGGAACTCGTATTTAATCAAAAGCACCAATCCTTCCTTGGTTGTCAAACTCCTCTATCATGACCCTCCTAAAAATGTACGCATCACTCAAACAAAATCTTGACTTAACATGCTATGTTTTTTCTATCTTATGTTAATGCTTAGAGGGTGATATTAATGTCAAAGATCCCTATACAGATACAGAGGTAATGACAAAGATACCTCTGGATATTAATGCTTAGAGGGTGATATTAATGACAAAGATCCTGATTTTCCAACAAGACTAAAAAACTACACATTTCTCGCGGTGGCAAGAGGCCCAAGCATAAGAAAAAGATAATAGATTTACTTGTCTTTTATAGTTTCTGGTAGTTTTTATAACTATTGACTCTTTCATATTTATTATGATATTTTTTAAACAATATATGACAATTTAAGTTTGAAGTTGGCAATTATAACTCATTAGTAATGAATTATGAATATGATGCTTCATGAAAATTGAAAGTTGTTTCATTTCATTTTATAACATTTCATTTCATGTTAGATATTATTTGTTGTAATGGTTACACTTAGCTTTGGTGATCAATGATGATAAATTTTATATATTGAATTTTGAAAGCTTGAAACTTTAAGATTGATGAATCACGAGACTCAATATGTTGTATGTTGGACGTGGTTGATGAAGATTATAACTTTTAGATGATTGTTGTTATATGATTCAATATATATATATATATATATGTGTTTTTTTATATCTAATTCATAACTCTACATGTTTTTGTTGACATATATGTATCAAAATATAAAAATATAAAAAATATATATATTATATAAAAAACGCTCCAGGATTCGCGCCCAAACCAGGAGCTTTTGAAAATGTTGCTCCCGCACCCGTTTACACTTCAGCTCCCAAGTAACATTGTGCTTAGGTGATACTTTTTCCACAATTAATAATGAGCTTGTAGTTTTTCCATATTTTTAGTGACATGTCTACAGATTGGTAGAATTTTTTTAATGGTTGTCAGTGTTTTGGAATTTAACTGTGTATAGATTTTGGATTGTCCAAAGTTTTGGGTGGACTCACCATCCATCATCATAGACAGAAGCAAAAAATGTTTCGGGTGGACTTATCATCCATCATCAAGATTTGCTTCTCTGTGATGATGGGTGGTCACTAGTGAGTCCACTCGAAATGTTGGATAATCCAAAATTTACACCAGTGTTGCAAACATCTCGATAACATCCTGATTTTATCTCGAAATCACGATTTTTTGGCCTAGCCGATGTTTGCCGTTTTTTAAAGATATTTTTATGGTATTTAATTTTGCTGATATTTGTCAAATTTTTACCAATATTTTCTCGGTCTTTACAATGTTTTGGGTTTTCGGACCCTCGCTGATTTTATCCTGATGTTGATGTTCGCAACATTGATTTACACAATTAAATTCCAAAACACCAACAACCATTATGATGACTAGTTGTGGAAACATACACAATTTTTGTTGTTGTTAGAAAGGCCATGAAAGCATTAATCAATTTGGACAGGGCAAATTACATGGCATTTCAAAAACCCTTGTACTCAATTATACATTTTATTTCAACTTAGGGCATATATACAGACATCCTTCATAGACTGAAAAAGCAAAACTCTTTTACATATTCACGTGATTCCTTACTTCATGTTCTTTATATTTGCCTTTCTATTAACTTCCCTTCTAATTGATAGCAGCTACTTATCTAACTGGAAACACTTAATGGCTTGTCCCTTAATGAGATGATTCACTTCGTGCAAGAGCTCTTAGAGGTAGAACTCCCAACATTGCTAACTCAAGGCTTATCACTTCTTCCAGTCTCTTGATGACTCCAATCACGAAAAGCATCATGAGCATTACTCCAATACAAGGTCTGCTCAGAAGCATAAACTTCATTCAGGTCACACAATTATTGAACAACAAGAATCTTATTACACATGTCTTCTCATCCTTGGATGATAAGAGCTTACAATTGATTGTATTGCTGGTTTTGTGCTTCTCCCTTGATGTATGTCAAACTTTTCTACCATTTTGTTCTTTTGAGCTATAGCCATGGCTTGATGTTATTCCTGTAATGACATTTGCACTCTTCTACTTAACTCAGTTCTTACTATGATCCCTTAGCAACCCCATCACTTAGTTGTTGTACTTTATCTACATTCCCAAAAACCACACTTCGGGAGTGTTACCCCTCTTTCATCAAGGGTACTCCAGAACTTTTATCCTCGCCATATAAGCCCAAAGGATGTGCTTTATAGCCTTGTAAATCTATGTGGGTGTGTTGTTTGTGAAAGCGACTCTTAGATCCTTGTTGGTGTGGATGACCATGGCTGTCCTTGGTATTGTTTGTTTCAGGATATGTTTGCCTCTATGTCATTGTCGACTTCTCCTTGGTGGGTGGTAACTCCTTGCCTTGATGGATATTCTTATTTCCTGGAATGGTGTATAGGTATCATGAAATAGACATTGTTAGGAATCATAGTTTGAGGGTGTTAACATTAGGTTTGCACCTGCAGTTCAAGGCAATATTTATCAGTTCATTTTTGCAAAGTCATGGTTATGTAAAGGGGCTATTATTATTTTTTTTGTGAAATTTGATATCCAAGCCCAGGGATATGTCTAATCAAGATTTTTTTACCTAACCTTAAGCTTATCCTAAGTTTTTCACAACGCATTTAACTTATCACAAACCTACAATTGGTGCTACAAAATATTTTTGTAGTGCTCATAAAAAAATTAAAACTTAGTTTTCAAGCTTCCAACGCCATTATTTAGAGCACCCAAGTGGTTGTTCATAAAGTCTTAGCCCTTTTCATCTATGATTTGACAAGTAGCAGCGTTTGAAGCTAAGGAGAGTTATTGAAAATCAAACCCTAATCTGCCTTGTTTACCCGAAAACAACATTTTCCAGCTCTTAGTGTCCTATGTTATAGTAGTCAAAGCAAAGCTTAGTCTTTTTTATTATTTTTTTGGTCAATTTGTAAAGTGCTACTATGATCTCATAGAGATCTGTGGAGAAATCTAAGGCAGTAGACTTAGGTGACTTATCTTAATTAGTAACTGCTTGTGAGTATCTTTTCTTTATTAGATTAGGATCTTCTCTTTGATTAAGTTATTAGTGTTCTTCTTCATCAAACAACTACCAATGCATAAACATAAATACACAAGAGACACAAAATGTAGGCTATGAGCCAGGGCCAAAACCTATCACTCTTTGAGGGGAAAACTTGCACAAATTCTTCTTATAGAGATTCCAATTGACGAATACGAAGACCAAGACCCTTGACCTATTAGCCACTCCAAGACCAAGACACTAGTTCTCTTGACTGCCTTCTCTTCTTCTCTTCCTCTTTGATCTTGCTTGTCACCACCGAGATCTTCTTAGTGTCTTCATATCGATATCTCCTTTCTGTGAGACCTCCTTGCTGTCATCTTACTTCTGTGATGGCATCAATCTCTTTCCCTTGATCTAGTACTGATGTCCTTCCTTTAAGGTAGCACCAATACCTTAAGTTGAGGTTCCATTGCATCACTAAATTGCAACTCTTCCATGACACCTAACTGTCCTTCGTATCACTATAATCACTGTGCTTGGTTACTAGACTTCAGAAGGATCTGAATTCCTCTTACTGCAATGACATCCAAATTTACTTGACTGTAACTATCCACCAAAACTAGAGATCCGAATTGTTTGATGACTGTACTAGAGGTCCGAGCCCATCACTGTTCTCTCCACCCGAAAATATATTAATTGTTGACTGTGGTTACCCTCCGAAAATCTCAGAGGAATCCAAACTCTCTTACTGTGCCAAAGATCCGAATTTATCTCTGTCTTGCCCATATGAAAAACTCAGAGATATCACTGAAATGTTGACTATACTCCATCACTGAAACTTCATAAGAATCTGAACTTACGAACTGTGTTAATGCGAGGTGCCTTCACACCTATTTATAGTGGTTGGTCCCATAAATAAGCCGACCTATGCATATCCAAATAGGTGTGTCTATTTGAGGTGAGTCGACATGAGTTTGTCACCTTATCTTGAAGCTGACATGAAGAGAGGATTGTGTGCTTGTCGTTGGAGGGCTACATAGACTTATATACAATTTACACATGCTCAAGAAGATCTTCTTCATATATGACATTGACTCTTTGACTCAATGATAAATCCTAAGGTTCTCAATGGGAGCCAACTAGATACAAACTCTTGCTTATGAAACCCATGAAGCAAGGCATTACAAAAATAATTTTATTCTCTTCTTTTCATCGTTTACTAAGATCATAATTACATGTTATTATGAAGACCGAACCTAGTTACATTTTACATCATTCCCTCTTAACTAGGGAGGTATTCATAATGGTACTTGGTCATTCTCAATCTGAAGAGTTTCTCATAAGAAGAATCAGATTGGTAACCCATTCGTTTAGCATCATATCAACCAACATTGTTACATTGCAAGGCCCTGACTAACAACTCTATCTCTCCATAAGATCTTAGCTCAATGCTGGTGAAAACCATGATTTATAGACACTCATCAATGTCTCTCTCGGAACATACCCTACCCGAGTGCTCAGGGTATGTCCCATGAGGACCATTCTTATCTTGGACTCCCCAACCCTCTAATAATATCAGTCATCCACGACTATTCTTCTATTGGATGCCCTATCTCATCCTCAAAGAGTATCAAATGTTAAATGATTACCCAATCCTCTCATTTTGTCTTCCGAGGTGAAGATCAGAATGATGTGTCTAACTCTCCCTCTCAATTAGGGAGGACATATCTATTCCATTAAAGGAATTTACTCATTCCTACACAAGGAATGTACCTAAGCTCCCTCTTGGCTTAGGAATTTCCAAGTTTCTTCCAAGTAAGAAACTTTCCAAGCTCCCTCTCAACAAAGGGACCTTCAACAACTCCTCGGGTGGAGATGATGGGACAACCAGTTGCTTGAAGAACTCCTTTCTTCGATGTCATGAATTTCTTCTTTGTTGTGGAGTCTTCATCTTTTGGGGACTTCTTCATAGGGCACATACCATCCATCACTTTCATCCATCAGTCATGTCATTATTCCTTTCATCGGAAAGTGATCCTATCCGTGTTCATCTGGTATTGCTTCATGTTATGCTACTTTCATCAGACTTTCTTTTCCAGAAGGTTCTTGCATCCTTCTACATGGTTCTTCATGGAAGACATTCATAGTTATTCTCTTCGATACCCCTACATAAGCCCATCCAGATATTTGTTAAAAAATAAGAAATGAACACTTTATCAAAATTACCTTTGTGATAGTCTTTCATCATGACATCTTCCTGTAGGTATCAACATCCTGCATACATGTTGACACATCTCCCAAAGATTTCCATTGTCAAGGGTCTCCATCTTTTTCAGACTTCCATCAGAGCCTTCATATCTTTCTGAGAGATTTATTAGTCAAATCTTCTTGGTATTTCGGATGTTGATTGTCTTTTCCATGGTAGCATATATCACGATCTCTTCCTTCCTTTCTTTACACAATTCAGTTCGAGGAGTTTCTATTCAAAGTTCATCAATTGTAGTCAACCACCTCATACTTCATATGAGAACATATTATGTTGATTTCATCTAGTGTGACCCATGCCATTTGATTCCTTTCCTTTGATCATGCTTCTCAAGATAGAGCAGTGATCCGAATTATCTGCAACCATACAACATGACTTAAATCAAATACAAACATACAAACGTCATTTACCTTTAGGCAATCTAGGCTTCTTTTAGTAGCTTCCTTGATTGAAATAATCTTCAAACCCTTGATCTACTTCATCTCTTATGTCATCATACCATCATCCCATGAATTCCACAAGTTGGAGTTTTTGATGAAACACTTGCTTCCATTCTAAATCAGTGAACCCTCCAATGAGGATTCCATCAGAGAATCTTGAGGATCTCAAATATCCCTTATCAACAGATGTTTCCCTTTTGACCGATGTATGATGAGACTTGTCCTAGATGACTTCTTCCTTTGATCTTTCAACGAGGTCACCAAGAGCTATATCCTTCAAAGTTGACTACCAGACATCCTTCATGTTTCTTATGGTGATGTCACGAGCTCTTACATCTAATGATTTTCCTCTTCCTTGGACTTCCTTATTTCATCTTCCTCCACTTCTTCGGTGAAATGGACTTATTTTATATTCTTCTTGTTATTACCCTTGAACTTAGGACAATCTTTCATGTAGTGCACATAACATTAAATCTTAGCTACATTCTTATTTTCTTTCGACGAATGCTTGAATACGTTTGCCCTCAACCTGTTTTCTTTTATCTTGCATAGAACCCATAAGTTGTTGAATGGGATAGCTTCCTTATCCTCATAGACATTTGTTATCATGTTCATCAGTTAGTGCATTTAGAAAAATGAGGATTATCTCTTCCAGATCTTGCAATTGAGATCTTATGAAGATAACCCTTTATCCTTTGATACCTTTAACTTGTGTAGATCAGATCTAAGTGATGTAACCTTCTTTATTGCATCTTCAAAGAATAGCTCTACCAACCTATCATATATATCTGTTTGATGTCTGCAACACTGCTATATGAGGGGACCTTTCATAAGAATCCCTTTCCATTTATTTAGAGGAGACCATTTCATTGATATGTTCAATGACTTCACCTTCTTCGGGACTATGTCTATCCTCCTTTTCCATGCAAGGAGTTTCAATGACCCGACCAAATTATATATCTCCTTGCAAAACGAAGTCATTTTACCAATTTTGATTATAAAACGAAAGATACTTACTTGATAAGTGAATAAGAAATATTCATCTTGATCACTTTGATGGTAGTTGAAGAAGATGTATTAGTGCTCCTTTTGGATGATCTTCTTCCAAATGAAAAGCCCTTCTTTAATAAAGGAGATTGCTCCTTTTATGATGTCAACGCCTTTAGATCTAGCTCTCTTTGTCGATGAGGATGTTTTGTTGCTTCCTCGGATGATCTTCTTCAAGGATAAGGAGAGGATCCTTGCTTCAATGAGAGGGAACTTGCCTTATAGCTTTTGAAGATGATGACAATGCCTTCTAGCCTTCATTATGCTTCAATTTCTTTGGTGGTGAATGAGTACAGATCAAAAATGCTTCTAGGGTTTCGAATTTCTCTTGAAGTCCTTCTCTTGGATGTCTATACTTTGGGCTACCTTGTATTGTAGATCTCTTCGACTTAATGAGGGTCTTTGTGGTCTTTTAATGATGACTTAGAGGATCCACAACTTTCGCAGGTGTAAACTGCTCCTTCGATCTAGGTTTTGATTCTTCAATGTAGATCTTGAACTTTCCCTTTGATACTTTTCGACTGTTGGAAAATGTAACTATGTTCGTTCTTCAATAATGTACTTGGGTCATTATGTAATGTACTTGTTAAAAGAATAAAGAAACAAATTTTTATTTTTATTATTGTGACTTATTAAAGCATGGGTTTCATGCCTGGATCAACATGTTTTAGGTCAAAGTCCCCATTGAGGACTTCTAGGATTTATTCTGAGTTTATAAAATTATTGTACATTTAAATAGACCCTTCTTGGGTTTTGAATCATGTAAAAAGGTTTAGTATTGAGTCAAATATGAATTATGGAACCTCCAGACCATGTCGGCCTAAGACCCTATTCGACTCCACATGAAGCCTATAAAAGGAAGGATATCATATTCATTTGGAGCATCACTTCTCATCAAGTTTGAATTCTCTCCACTGCGCAGAAGTGCGAAAATCTTGTTGCTGGGCAAAGTGCGAAGTGGGTAGTTGGGAAAGTTTGTTGCCGGGAAGCCGAAGTGAATGTGAGTTTGGGTGAGTCTAAGGAGTCAAGGAAAATCGAAATTTTGGTGGTGGTCTCTCTTTGTTTCATGCTCTAGATTGAGAGATCAAAGTCTTCCAAGTTGGACTACTGTCGGACGCTGTTAGCTGCTGCAAGTTGCTGCATAGTTGAAGTCGCTGAGAAGAGGTCAATCTTCTGGGCGCTGACTTGGTGTGGAGGGAAGGTCTGGTCTTCGTCTAGGGTGAAGAGTCTGAAAGAATACTATTGAAAGGAAGAATTAATTTGACTGGGTTTTCCCCTCGAGGGGGGTTTTGCCCTGACATGTGCCTACATCTTGTGTTCAATATCCTATGTGCTGCTACTTTTGGTATTTGCTTGATGAACTAACTTAGAAAGAAGATATAAAGAATCGTAATAATAAGAAACATCAAAATTAATTATCAAGATCAAGAAAATATTTATTGCCTTTCGGATTTTCCAACATTGTATCAGAGCTTTGGTGAAGAAAGAAGAAAAATGAAGATCCATTTATAGGCACTATCTCAGGGAAGAAGTCTATCATACAACTAAAGGAAGATGTCTAACTCAATCAAGGGTGAGAACAAGTTTGAAGGAGCTTCTAACTTCATATCCTGGAAGAAGAGGATTGACCTAATCCTCGAGAAGAACAAGGTGTTGGATTTGGTAAAAGGAAATGTAAAGAATATTACAGAAGAAGCCAGTGATGTGGACAAAGCGAAGCTCAGGGATTTAGAATTGGTGGATATGACTTTGATGGTAGAAGGGATAAAAGACATTATTTTCCCATTCATAGCTAACATCGATTATGCTCAGGAGATGTATGCAGCCTTGTCGAAGTTGTTCCCTATTAAGAACATCGGTCAAGTAGCAAGTTTGAAGAATGAGCCAAGGAATACGAAGATGACTGAAAAAGATTCTATGGAAACCTTCTTTGTGAAGATAGCTAGAATCAGGGATGATCTCTTTGTCATCAATGAGATTGTTCTAGACAAAGAATTGGTGATCATTGTTATATTAGGGTTTCCACCTGTTATCACTCAATATTTTCTCAAGGTTAAAGAAAGAAATCACTGAGGTAACCACAAACCAACTTTGGAGCATAGGCTCTAGCCAACCTAAGCTCAGAGAGGGCTCTCTCTATAAGATTTAGCTTTGTTTGCTTGGATTTTATGGTAGTTCTGAATGTTCAGGGGGTTTTGATTTGTATTGAAGATTGGGTGGTGGGATCCTTTAAACAGATGGATAGAATGATGTCTCTAGACCATTGGGCAATGGAGTCAACATAAGGGTAGCAAAATTGGATCAACTCACTAAAGGGAATGTTCAAAGGGCAATATAGCATAGTAAAGTGCAGGTCTTAGGGCCAGAGGGGTGAAATGGTTTGAATCATGGTGAGTGATCAATTAATAATTCTCAGACCGGGACTTAAACGAGGAACATAGGGTAATCAGAAACAAAGGGCAATTAAGAATCCTTTGCTATAGACTATAAAGAGACAACATAAACTAAGGAGCAATTAAGAATTCCTTAACTTAGATATCAGTAGAAAACATGTATTTGCTTAACTGTTAAAACATAGTGTAATTAAACAAATTCTGAGATAATACTCCAGTTATAGCATTCAGATTCAGATACACATTATGGAAAAACTTTAAGAAAAATAACAATGTGAGAAAATACTTGTCTGCACTTCGCTCTACACATGAATCCTGTGAAATATCTTGTCTTTATTCATCAATCCAGCTTGCTAGTCTAATCAGTGATCCAATAGCTTTCCAGTCTTTTGATCAAGAAGTCTATAGAAATGTCTAAGAATCCACACCAAAATACTTCAAATAAAGAATTACTTATACCATTCTAAACTGAAATATCTTGAAAAATATCAAGATTGGTTTTACAAATATCTCAAACTGTTTTACATTAATAGAACTTAAATAAAGGACACTCAAAATTAATGAATCTATTTGGCAATATATTTATGAATTGATGGTGACAAAGAAGAGAAAGTCAAATTTGATAGCAACTCTTAATTGATGATGATGCTTCCAAGTCACTAACTGCGTCCTTCCTTTGTGCATACTGCTCCAGAAATTTTGCAAAATTAGGGTACCTTTGTATATCTCAATCTGAGATAGATATGTAAAAAGTGAAAGAGGTTATTGTAGATAAGTATGTTATTGAGATAAAACTCTTTCAATTTCCGACAATTCAGCTCCATCTGTTCACAATATTCTTTGCAACACGATGTCAAAAACAAGACTTTGCACAGTCCGAAACATAGGCTCTGAAGATATGAATTTATCTCCCTTGTTGTAATACCTGTGTAAAAAGTGATATAGGTTTTTGTAGATTGGCCTTTTAGGAACACAAACCTCCTCCATTTTCTCAAAATGCATCTTGGATTGGCCACAATAGTTTCTGCAAAATTATGACTTAAACAAGAAATTTATGGAAAATGTACCATTCTTGCTCTGATTTCATCTTTTAACCTCAATTTTCTTTTAACTGTTTTTACCTTTACTTTGGATAAAATCCATTGTTACTGGTGAAAGTGTCTTCACCTCTGTTTAACCTTTGCTGCCTCTATGCTTACTTTTACTATTTACCTTGACTACTCTATTTTTTCATCTATATTCACTTTGATTTTTCAATTTGATACAATTTCACTGATACTCTTTCATCTGATACACTTTTACTTTGATGATCTGTCAATATCCTTTACTTTGATTTTACTTTTACTGTACATTTTAACTTTTCACTGTGTATTTCAATAGTAAATCGTTTAGTGTTTTATATGTATCAACATAAGGTAATGGATATTGATCAACTTTCTGTATGTTTGTTTTGTTTGTCTTTTGACTGTATGCTCTGTCTGGTTCCTTTGTTTTAACAGTCAATGTCTTTGTGTGAATGATTTCTTTCTCTGTTTTGTGTATAACTGTTTTCTTCTTCTAAATGAAGGTTTTTTAATAGATTTCCTTCCGATTCTTGGAGTAAACCAGTTTTGTGACTAGTATCAAAACTATTTATCCAAGCTTTGGTCTTTTGCTAATTACACACAAAATAAAATAATCATTAAGAAAACATAGGTTGGCAGGAAAGGAAATTGACGACTTTATTGCACAGGGATGTCCAGGGAAGGAGTCGTGGCAATGTTTTTGAAATTAATCAGAGGTCGAATTGTGTTGTAGAGGTTCAGGGTGGCACCAAAAGGGTTTGATAGGTTTTACTGTGAAACGAGGCAAAAGGAATGAAAACGAGGGTTTTCAGGGTTTTAACGGGCAAATTTTTAAATTTGGCACGGGATTAATTAAGTGAATAGTGATGGTCTTGTGTTATGCAGGGAGGCGGTTTTCCAAGTAATCGCACCGATTTTGTGGCGAAGGTGGTATTTGGGAGGGGTCACGAAATCTACCTCCGCGCTTGACACGTAGCATTTGGGGTTCAGAGGAAAACCGCTTTATCGGGCAGGTAACGATCGACCATCGGACGCGACCGATATGGCTATAGACCATCGGATGAGGGGGATGGTGATCGAATGGCAGTCAAGCAAGGAAGGTGTGCGAATGATAAGAGCATAGGCTTCAGAGGTAGGCCAAGGGGATTTAATTACAATGGATTTGGATTTATTCAAGGTTAATGAGGGGATTAATTGATCGTTCATCGCAGGGGTATATTAAGAGGGTTTCGTCGAGATATGGGGGAATTTTATATTTTATAATTAAAACTAAGGTTGGGATATTACATATGGAGGATTTATTTAATACGAGAAAAAAGTATATCAGGGAGGTAATACATTAGGTTAGCATGTTAATATGAAATGAATGTGCGGGAATGTAAAATACACTAGGCATAGTGTAAAATAAGATTTTTAGGCGTGATTTGTTCATTGTGATGCCCCACATAATCATTTAACACTTCTACTTAGGATAAAGCCTTTTTGTGGGTATTTTGAATGAAATGGAATTTAACATGGAGTTGTTTACTTTTCATAGGCAAATGGAGTTTAACCTTAGGAAAAGGGGTTTTATTAGGGAAATGAAGGGGGATGACTTTTATGAAGGGGATTCTAACACTTGATGTCCATAAGTCATTAAGCCGAGGGTCCGGTCCCACCAAAAGTCAGAGAAATGCTCTGAGCCTCTTTGACTTGAAGGATTAAAAGTACTAGAACATGTTTGTGGGTAGGAAATTAGTAAGTATAGGGGAAAAAATGGTTGGGGGGAGTTAATTAAATTAACTTGTAAACCTTTGCTTTTGCCTTCATAATTGATCATAAATATTAGCACATATGTCTAAGCATGATGAATGTGTTTTGATCCAATTAACTTTATACTTCAACAACTTTTCTTCTACTTACCCATTTACTTACCCTAACATTTTTTCTTCATTTTATTTGATGGCATTTAGACTAGCAAACCCTTATCATCCATTTTTATTTGGAAAAGTAATCTATCTAATTCTAACCTTATATCATCCAAGGGCTCAGATTAAACTGAAGAGTTCCTTTCATTTTCTCTACCTATCTAATGATTTGCCAAGATTAAACTGTTTGGTTAGATTTTATTCTCTAACTATAAACATAAAATTCAAATCATGAAATAACCAAGATTAAACAGTTTGATTACCATGGATTGTGGCATGAATAACAAGCTGCACACAATCATTATTATGCATAAAATTAAATAGGAGTGACATTTAGACTTGCACACTTTCATGGTCTCTTTTTGTTTTTGTGGTTCATTTATTTTCATTTTTTGACCTTCTCTTATTCTTTTTGTCCTTTGATATTTCTTTTAGGACATACCCTCTTTACATTTTTTTAATTCTTAATATGGAAAACATTTGCGGAAAGCAAAGGTATGTACAATATTACAAGGCTTGACCTTAGTTATTCAAAATTATGACTCCTATTGGTATAGGAACCTAATAGTGGCTCCACTTGGGGATGGCATTTTCTAGTGAAATGTCAAGAACTCTAAAGACCAGTAGCTTTTTGATTTGTGACTGAAGTTACATTGTAAACTGTTCTTCTGTGATTTCTGTCTTATTGTATAATCTCTGTGATTGAAAATTTTGAACTGAAATCATAGCCTTTTCTGCAAAATGAAATTTGACACATGCTGTACTGAAATCTGATCTGAAATAAACTTGTTGCTGAAAAATTGAATTTATTCAAACTGAAATCCTACCTACTTACTCTAATCAGCTGTCCAATTGCTGGTTAGGTAAAATGAAACAGCCAATGCAACCATTCAAGCATCATATACATTGGTGGATTTTTTTGCTTGTGCTTGTTTGTGATTAAAATTGAAGTTCTACAACCCAATATAACCTTGTCAACCAATGAGAAGATAAGGAAATACTTGATTTCCTTTCTGGGCTCTAAAAACTGTACAAAAGGATCTTCCAAAATATATACACTATTGTTCAACCGATTCAAGCAATTGTACAATTGTTCTGGATGGCCTCCATGCCATGAAACTGAAATGTCATTTTTATCTTTAACACCCTGCATATTTTCAAACAAGCTTTGTGATGATATTTCTTCTGATTGAAATGTTTGACTGATAAAACCTTTATCATCTTGATCCTGAATTTGATTGTTAGTTAATGAAGAAAAATCCTGATTGCATTCACTATCCAACCCATCAGTTATGGGATCATGAAAGAATTGGAAGGATTGCTGCAACTTATTACTCATAGGTTCTAATGGGACTTCAAAAATTTCTACAAGCTGCACATCCTTTTCTTTATAGTTTTCATACCACATTTCCTTTAAAAATTGAAATGATTCAAAACATAGTGGCATATAACTTTCTTGTATTATTTGATCAGGTGTTTCAATGGAATTTGACAACTATAATTATGAAACTGAAGGATCTTGATCAGGAATTTTATCGTCTTCTTTGTTGTTAATGTCAATACCTAAAGTCTGTTGATTTTTGATTTCTTTAAAGTTTTCTCTGATGAACTGAAATGAAACAAAACAAAGAGGCAAAGAAAGTTCACTTATTTCCAATTTTTCTACACTTTCTTCGTCACTTTCATAGCTGATATTGATAAGATGATCACTGTTTTCAAGTTGCTGAAACTTAATTCCTTTATTTCCCAAACTAGTTTATGATTTCTTTGTAAAGTTAGTTTGGATTTGAAGAACATAATTATCATCATACTGATCATATCTAGGAAAATCATTAAAAGAAGTAATGTCATCAAACATACACATTAGATCAACATATTGCTTCTCCACATATTGCTCTATAAATTTATTTTCTGATCTATGGTAGTTGGAATTAGCAGGAATTTGTTCATGGCTATCAACCTCTTCTTTTTGTGAAATAAATGTGTCATGGTGATTTTGAGCAAAAAAATTATCTTTCATGGTGATCTTCTGTATCCTTTCCTCTATCTTTCTTACCAAAATGTCGAGTTTTACCTCTGCAATGTTGTTTTCCTTTGCTTCTACTTTCAACTTTTCTCTTCTAATTTGTAGATTAACTTCTACATCTACTGCAATGTTCTGCATCTGTTCTAGTGTTGAGGGGTTTCTTTCTCTTAGCTGAAATTCTATCTCTGGATCAAATGCTTTTGGATAATGCAAAAGAGCTGAATCAGGAGGAGGTCTTATATTTGATGGCATTGAATAATAGACTTGATTAAATATGTCAGAAAATTGTTGTATTGTTTCATTTGGTTGTTTTTTTAACTAGATTATATTCTTCTATGATCACAAAAAGATTGACTTTGATTATCCATCTATCAAGGAAAAAATTGACAAACTGTTGAAAATTTGAGATGCTTGCAATAGGTAAATTCTTGAACCAACTCTTTACTTTACTTTGCAAAGAAAGAGAAAAAAGCCTAATAATAACATCATCTTCATCAATTTCAAATAAGTCTAGATAATTCTCAAAACCTTGAATATGTTTTTGGGCAGTGATACCATTCTCTCCATCAAACCTAGGGAGATACTTGTAATAATTTTTAGGGAAAGCATGGAGTGTAGGAGGTAAGATGAGTGGCTTATATCTATCAGGAACTTTATAAGGTACAGGAATATGTATAGGGATTGTATGATTAGTCTTGATTGTTTGATGCTCCTCAATTGGAAAATGATCTTCATAAGAGTTAGAAGAATGCTACTCAAATGTGTAAGGAGACTTTATATCTACAATTTTCAAAGGGAAATAATAAAAAATTAATCTAAAATCTTCTCTAAAATACAATATACATTGAAAAAATTTATTGATGAGAAAGAACATAATGTCTTGGATAACAATCCAAGTTAAAAGCCTGATCTTTTCATATTGTTCTTTCAGGTTCATTCCTCCAGTGGAGTCTTGATTGTGAAATTGATTTGGAGTCGCTAGGTGGATGATTTTAACCTTTGTGTGTCTGATCACTGTCCACCATCATAGATCAGATCTAAACCTGTAAAATATTTCTGAAGAAAATGTTAGTTTTCCCCAGTATGGTCGCCACTATGTTATCACTCAGTATTTTCTCAAGGTTAAAGAAAGAAATCACCGAGGTAACCACAAACCAACTTTGGAGCATAGGCTCTAGCCAACCTAAGCTCAGAGAGGGCTCTCTCTATATGATTTAGCTTTGTTTGTTGGGATTTTAGGCTAGTTCTGAATGTTCAGGGGGTTTTGATTCGTATTGAAGATTGGGTGGTGGGATCATTTAAACAGATGGATAGAATGATGTCTCTAGACCATTGAGCTATGGAGTCAACAAAAGGGCAACAGAACTGGATCAACTCAATAAAGGGAATGTTCAAAGGGCAAGATAGCAGAGTAGAGTGCAGGTCTTAGGGCCAGAGCGTGAAATGGTTTGAATCAGGGTGAGAGAGCAATTAAGAATTCTCAGACAGGGACTTAAACGAGGAACAGAGGGTAATCAGAAACAAAGGGTAATTAGGAATTCTTTTCTATAGATTATAAAGAGACAACCTAAACGAAGGAGTAATTAAGAATTCCTTAACTTAGATATCAGTATAAAGCATATATTTGCTTAACTGTTAAAACATAGTGTAATTAAACAAATTATGAGATAATACTCCAGTTATAGCATTCAGATTCAGATACACATTATGGAAAAACTTTAAGAAAGATAACAATAACGTGAGAAAATACTTGTCTGCACTTCGCTCTACACATGAATCCTGTGAAATATCTTGTCTTTATTCATTAATCTAGCTTGCTGTTCCAGTCAGTGATACAATAGCTTTCCAGTCTTTTGATCAAGAAGTCTATAGAAATGCATAAGAATCCACACCAAAATACTTCAAATGAATAAATACTTATACCAATTCTAAACTGAAATATTTTGAAAATATCAAGATTGGTTTTACAAATATCTCAAATTGTTTTCCATTAATAGAACTTAAATAAAGGAAACTCAAAACTAATGAATCTATTTGGCACAATATTTATGGATTTATGGTGACAAAGAAGAGAAAGTTGAATTTGATAGCAACTCTTAATTGATGATGATGCTTCCAAGTCACTAATTGCCTCCTTCCTTTTTGCATTCTACCTCAGAAATTCTGCAAAATTAAGGTCCAGTGATACCTTTGTATATCTCAATCTGAGATAGATATGTAAAACATGAAAGAGGTTATTGTATATAAGTATGTTATTGAGATAAAACTCTTTCAGTTTCCAAAAATTTAGCTCCATCTATTCACAATATTCTTTGCAAAACGATGTCAAAAACAGGACTTTGCACAGTCCGAAACATAGGCTCTCAAGATATGAATTTATATCCCTTGTTGTAATACCTGTGTCAAAATTGAGATAGGTTTTTGTATATTGGCCTTTTAGGAACAAAAACCTCCTCAAATTTCTCAAAATGAATCTTGGATTGGCCACAATAGTTTATGTAAAATTATGACTTAAACAAGAAATTTCTGGAAAATGTACCATTCCTGCTCTGATTTCATCTTTTAACCTCAATTTTCTTTTAACTGTTTTTACCTTTACTTTAGATAAACTCCATTGTTACTGGTGAAAGTGTCTTCATCTCTGTTTAATCCTTACTACCTCCATGCTTACTTTTAGTATTTACCTTGACTTCTTTGTTTTTTCATCTATCTTCACTTTGATTTTTCAATCTGATACACTTTTACTTTGATGACCTGTCAATATCCTTTACTTTGTTTTTACTTTTACTGTACATTTTAACTTTTTACTGTGTATTTCAACAGTAAATCATTTAGTTTTTTATATGTATGAGCATAAGGTAATGGATATTGATCAACTTTCTGTATGTTTGATCTGTTTGTCTTTTGACTCTATGCTTTGTCTGGTTCCTTTGTTTTAATAGTCAATGTCTGTGTGTGAATGGTTTTTTTCTCTGTTCTGTGCATAATTGTTTTCTTCTTCTGAATGAAGGTTTTTTAATAGATTTCCTTTCGATTCTTGGAGTAAACTAGTTTTGTGACTAGTATCAAAACTGTTTATTCAAGCTCTGGTCTTCTGCTAATTACCTGCAAAATAAAATAATCATTAAGAAAACCTAGGTTGGCAGGAAAGGCAATTGATGGCTTTATTGCACAGGGATGTTTGGGGAAGGAGTCGTGGCAATGTTTTCGAAGGTCGAATTGTGTTGTAGAGGTTCAGGGTGGCACCGAAAGGGTTTGATGGGTTTTACTGTGAAACAGGGAAAAATGAATGAAAACGAGGGTTTTCAGGGTTTTAACGGGCAACTTTTTAAATTTGGCGCAGGATTAGTTAAGTGAACAGTGATGGTCTTGTCTTATGCGGGGAGGCGGTTTTCCAAGCCATCACACCACTTTTGTGGCAAAGGTGGTATTTGGGAGGGGTCACCCGATCTACCTTCGCGCCTAACACGTAGCATTTGGGGTTCGGGGGAAAACCGCTTTATCGGGCAGGTAACGATCGGCCATCGGGTGCGGCCGATATGGCTGTGGACCGTCGGATGAGGGGGATGGTGATCAGACGATAGTCGGGCGAGGGAGGTGCACGAATGATAAGAGCATGGGCTTCGGAGGGGGGCCTAGGGGCTTTAATTATGACGGATTGGGATTTATTCAAGGTTAATGAGGGGATTAATTGATCGTTCATCGCACAGGGGTGTATTAAGAGGGTTTCGTCGGGATATGGAGGGAATTGTATAGTTTTTATCAAAACTAAGGGTTGGGATATTACGTATGGAGGATTTATTTAATACGGGAAAAAGTAAATCGGCGAGGTAATACATTAAGTTAGCATGTTAATATGAAATGAATGTGTGGAATGTAAAATACACTAGGCATACTGTAAAATAAGATTTTTAGGCACGATTTGTTCATTGTGATGCCTCACATAATCATTTAACACTTCTACTTGGGATAAAGCATTTTTTGGGTATTTTGAATGAAATGGAATTTAACATGGAGTTGTTTACTTTTCATAGGAAAATGGAGTTTAACCTTAGGAAAAGGGGTTTTATTAGGGAAATGAAGGGGGATGACTTTTATGAAGGGGATTATAACACTTGATGTCCATAAGTCATTAAGCCGAGGGTCCAGTCCCACCAAAAGTCAGAGAAATGCTCTGAGCCTCTTTGACTTGAAGGATTAAAAGTACTAGAACATGCTCGTGGGTAGGAAATTAGTAAGTATAGGGGAAAAAATCACTGAGGGGGAGTTAATTAAATTAACTTGTAAACCTTTGCTTTTGCCTTCATAATTGATCATACATATTAGCACATATGTCTAAGCATGATGAATGTGTTTTGATTCAATCAACTTTATACTTCAACAACCTTTCTTCTATTTACCCATTTACTTACCCTAACATTTTTTCTTCATTTTATTTGAGGGCATTTAGACTAGAAAGCCCTTATCATCCATTTTTATTTTGAAAAGTAATTTATTTAATTCTAACCTTATATCATCCAAAGGCTCAGATTAAACTGATGAGCTCCCTTTATTTTCTCTACCTATCTACTGATCTTCCAAGATTAAACTGTTTGGTCAGATTTTATTCTCTAACTATAAACATAAAATTCAAATCATGAAATAACCAAGATTAAACAATTTGATTACCATGGATTGTGGTATGAATAACAAGCTGCACACAATCATTATTATGCATAAAGGTAAATAGGAGTGACGTTTAGACTTACACACTTTCATGGTCTCTTTTTGTTTTAGGGGTTCATATATTTTCATTTTTTGACCTTCTCTTATTCTTTTTGTCCTTTGATATTTCTTTTAAGACATACCCTCTTTACATTTTTTTAATTCTTAATATGGAAAAAGCAAAGGTATGTAAATATTACAAGGCTTGACCTTAGTCATTCAAAATTATGACTCCTATTGGTATAGGAACCTAACACCACCCTCTTGGGGTTCATTTGCTTCAGGTCTCAATAGTTGGAAGGTAGCTCCCACTTTTGAAGAATTATGGACTGCATGTAGTCAAGAAGAGTTAAGGATCTCAATGGTCGCCAATCTTGAAGGAGTATCAAATGATTATGTTGCTCATCATAAAGGAAAGGGACCAAGGAAGAAAGTTGACAAGTTTAAGATAGAATATTATCAATGTCATAAGAAAGGTCACTACAAGACTAACTGTCTCGAGAATCCAAGGAATAAGAAGAGAGGAAGAGATCAAGACAACTTTGTTGAAGAAGGAGACTCAAAGAAAGTAAAGCCTGAAGAATCCAGCATTAGGGACTTACACTATTAAGTCATTTGCTTTACATAACCTGTTTTATATGTTTTAGAATTTATAGGTTTTTAACATATCTTTGGAAAATACATTTTTGTACTACTCTAAGTTTGTAGGTTTCCCTCAAGCTTTGGAGGGAGCTCCTAACAACTCTCAAATATAAGTATCTCATGTATTTTCAGTTTTGGGTTAATGTACTCATTTAGTTTTGACTATATTAAATACTAATCACCTTTCTCCCTATGTTGTTTTGACTAGGGAAAACATATAAAAGAAGAAAAATCTCTCAAGACAAGGTTAATCAAGAAACAAAGGTATGCTTTGAATACATGGATTGAAAGGATTATTCATTTGATGGTCTATTACTAACTCTTTTATGACTAGCTATATTGAATCTTAGTGATTCTTGTTTTGGTGATTTATCTCTTGATAAATCTACCCACCCCACTCATATTCTTGACTGACTATGAAGAACCCTAGATAGGTTCTGGAAACCCCTAACCAAAGGGTATGCTAATGTGAATATCTGAAATCTTAAGTTGATTAGAGATATTGTGAAATGCTAGTTAAAGTTTTATTGATGATGTCATGTTTGGGTTTTTAGTGTGATCGGAAAATCCTAACTTGTTAGGATTGAGTGATAAGGTCTAAAATCCGGAAACCTTTGAAGCTTTGGTAATATAGGGTTTGCTATGTTTCTACATTAGAACCCTAACACATTAGGGTTTGGTGGAATGTACGTTTCCACATTGGAACCCTAGATCATTAGGGTTTGGTGGAATGTGTGTTCTACATTGGAAACCTAGCTCATTAGGATTTGGTAGAATGTGTGAGCAAGACCCTTATATTGTCTTAAAAATGTTTTATTTTGTATGTGTATGTTTTTTTGGTCAAACATTACATATAATCAAGATGATTGTGTGTCTAACTCTTATCGATATTTGTGAAGTTGGGTTTGACTAACACATGATATGAAAGGTATTTGCATTATGATGAAATCTAGACATATATAGATATGTCCTTTTGGTTGAAATACTAGGTTGATCTAGGTCAAGATGTATTAATGTTGTTGGACATATGATATGCTTATGTATGATTATGAATTCCTAGATATGTGTTGACCTAGTCATTGATGGTCATGAATTTTAGGATTTAACGGAAGTCCTTGTCTGAGATTATAGGATGATGATATATGAAAATCTATGGTTTAGCAGTTAAATCCTAGTAGTGACATTGTCTAGTGTGAAATGTAACAATCTGAGATCTATGTATGTAATGATTGTTGAGATTGTGAAAATGGAATTCTAAGGTTTTGGAATTAAACCTTAGTCAAAGTAAAATCTCTGGAATATGATGATTTGAGATTTGTATAAAGTGAATTCTAGCGTTTTGGATTTGAACCTTAGTTGAAGTATAAATCTATGATGAATGTTAACTTGAGATGTGTGAGAGTTTTGTTGAAATTTGAATTTTTGGTTGAGTTTAATGATTGCTCAGAAATCTAGGGGTTGGAACTAACCCTAGTGGAAGTTGGTCAGGTTAATGACTAATATGTGATTAACTTTGATTGATTTTGTATGAAATCTGGTATTTGTATGAATCCCTAGTGAGAAGTCTAACATATGTATCTTGAAAGGTTATTAGATGCTCTATAGATCTATACATATTTTGAATTGTTTCTAAGGTTTGCTATATGTTGTAGTAAGGTATGTCATACATTTGGAAGACACATTGGAACCCTAGATGGAATGAATATTGTTATGAAGTAGGGTAGGGTGTATAAAGTCCCTGGTAATATATTGAAGAGTATATGTCTCTTGTTTGTTATTGAGTTTGGGTATTTGATATTTATAAGATGAAATGCTTTCGTGATTTTGATATGGCTAACATCATGCTTCTATAGATTTGGTTGTACCTTCTATTGAAGTTGTACAGGTACACAATCTTCAACTTGGTGAATATGCTCATTGATGTGATAAGCATGATGAGGATGGTGATAACTCTGATGAAATGGTTGGAAGCCACGAAAGGTTCTTCGTCGTCGAAAATAAGAAGCTGATATCCTGGAGGAAGCATGAATAGAAGAGATCTCCCTAAATTAAGAGGGAGTCCGAATAAATAGGTGCTTCCTGGTTGAGAGGGAGTGACATATATGGTTCTTTGCTTCATGTGTCATGCACTATCCTAGGACTAATAGCCGTAAGTTTGAGTGAATTCAATAGGAAATGAAATCGGAGAGTGCAACTAAAAGAAGGAAAGTAGGATCCGATTGAAGAATATGTTGCTACATGAAAAGTAGGAAGGAAAACATATGATTGAGGAATATTCTGTCAAAGATTCAGTTGACAATCCTACTATGGGAAGTTGAGAAGCAACATCTATTGTCTGAAAGATTCCTGAGGTTTGTATTTGGTTATGTACATTTAAAAGTATATTATTTATTGGGGTTGTGTTTGTACAAGTGAATCTCTCAAAGGATTTGATAGCATGCTAGTTACTCATAATTTTGATTGGGAGAGATTGGACATTCTTGATTTGTGGGATCAAGGGATGTTGAGGCTTTGTGAGTGAAGCATTGCCTAGGTAGACATATGGCTGAAACTCTGTGTTGATGTATGGGTCCCGAAGTTGGAAATGTGGCTTTGGTCATTGAGCTCTGACACAGACCTGGATTTTGGGTTGGTGGTTAGCAAGTAAGCCTGGTGGTACCTAGAGGGGCTGAAATCTTGAGTCCACCTTAGTCCCACTTGGATAGATTTCCCTAGTCAGGAATCTAGTCCATGGCGTTGCGGTGCCTAAATTGTTGAGTAACTGGTTGGATAGATTTCCCTAGTCAAGAATCTAGTCCATGGCATTGTGGTGCCTAAAGTTATTCATGGTTCATATAGTTTGAGATCTTACATTGTATATGTACATTATGAATAGCTCCCTAGTTAAGAGGGAGTGTTGGAAAATATAACTATGTTAGATCTTCAATAATGTACTTGTCAAAAGAGTAAATAAAATAATAATAATTATTATTATTGTGACTTATTAAAGCATGGGTTTCAAGCTTGGGTCACCATGCTTTAGGTCAAAGTCCCCATTGAGTACTTCTAGGATTTATTCTGAGTTTATAGAATTATTGTACATTTAAAGAGATCCTTCTTGGGCTTTTGAATCATGTAAAAAGGTTTAATATTGAGTCAAATATGAATTATGGAACCTCCACACCATGTTGGCCTAAGGGAAGATCAAGTTGACGTAAGACCCTATTCGACCCCACAAGAATCCTATAAAAGGAGGGACATCAAATTCATTTGGAGCATCAATTCTCATCAAGTTCGAATTCGCTCTACTGGGTAGAAGTGCAAAGTGGGTAGCTGGGAAAGTCTGTCGCCGGGAAGCCAAATTGAATGTGAGTTTGGGTGAGTTTAAGGAGTCAAGGAAAATCAAAATTTTGGTGGTGGTCTCTCTATGTTTTGTGCTCTAGATTGGGAGATCGAAGTCTTTCAAGTTGGAATACTGTCAGAAGCTGTCAGCTACTACAAGTTGCTGCATAATCGAAGTTTTTGGGAAGAGGTCAATCTTCTGGAGGCTGACTTGGCGTGTAGGGAAGGTCTGGTCTTGGTCTAGGTTGAAGAATCTCAAAGAATACTATTGAAAGGAAGAATTAATTTGACTGGGTTTTCCCCTCGAGGGGGGTTTTTCGCTGGCATGTGCCTACATCTTATGTTCATTGTTTTATGTACTGTTGCTTTTGGTAATTGCTTGATGAACTAAACAAAGAAGATATAAATAATTGCAATAATAAGAAGCATCAAAAGTAATTATCATGATCAAGAAAATATTTACTGCCTTTCTTATTTTCGAACATCGACTTGCTTTGATTCCTTTCTTAAAAACTTGATCCTTGAGGGTCTCTATGATTACATGCCCTTTTCTTGACTTTGACACCTTAGCTTTGATACCATGTTGAGAAATCTAGGGAAATAGACTTAGGTGATTTCTTTTAAGTAGTAACTGCTCATGAGTATCTTTTCTTTATTAGATTAGGCTCTTCTCTTTGATTAAGTTATTAGTGTTCTTCATCATCAAGCAACTACCAATGCATAAACATAAATACACAAGAGACACAGAATGTAGGCTATGAGCCAAGGCAAAAACCTCTCACTCTTTGAGAGGAAAACCCCCACAAATTTTTCTTATAGAGATTCGAATTGATGCATACCAAGACCAAGACCCTTGACCTATTAGCCACTCCAAGACCAAGACACTAGTTCTCTTGACCTTCTTCTCTTCTTCTCTTCCACTTCGATCTTGATTTTTTCATCATCGAGATCTTCTTACTGTGTTCATATCAAAATATCCTTTTTGTGAGGCCTCCTTGCTATCATCTTACTTCTGTGATGCCATCGATCTCTTTCCCTTGATCTAGTACTGATGTCCTTCCTTTAAGGTAGCACCGAGACCTTAAGTTGAGGTTCCACCACATCACTGAATTGCAACACTTCCATGACACTTAACTGTCCTTCGTATCACTGTAATCACTGTTCTTGGTTACTAGACTTTAGAAGAACTTGAATTCCTCTTACTGCAATGATATCTGAATTTACTTGACTGTAACTATCCACCAAAACTAGAGATCCGAATTGCTTGATGACTGTACTAGAGTACGAGCTCATCACTGTTCTCTCCATATGAAAATATCCGAATCGTTGACTGTGGTTACCTTATGAAAATATTAGAGGAATCTAAACTCTCTTACTATGCCAAAGATCTGAAATTATCTATGCCTTGCCCATATGAAAAACAATGAGTTCATTACATAACAATGACTCTATCATTTTATGACTAGACGACAAATAATTCCTAAAGACTCTCAGTGGGAGTCTTGACTCAAAAACAAAATCTCTTTCTCATGAAACCCATGAAGCAAGTCAATATAATAATTTTTATTTTTCTTCTTTACATCTCATCACATAAAATCATAATTACATGTCATTATGAAGACTCAACCTAGTTACACTTTTCAAAACTCCCTCTTAGCTATGGATGTATTCATAATTGTACTTGGACTTTCTCAATCTGAAGAATTTATCATAAGAAGAATTCATATTGGTAACTAATTTGTATAACATCATATCAACTAGCATCGTTACGTAGCAAGGCCTTGACTAACAAGTCCTTATCTCCACAAGATCTTAGCTCAATGCTGGTGAGAGAAATGATTTATAGATACCCTCATCATTGCCTCTCTTGGAACATCCATACTTGGGTACTCAGGGTTTCTTCCATGAGGACTATTCTTATCTTGGACTCCCCAATCCTCAAATAATATTGGTCCTCCATGAATACTATTCCATTGGATGTCCTATCTCATCCCCAAAGAGTATCGGATGCCAAATGATTACCCAATCCTCCATTCTGTCTTTCTAGGTGAAGACCATAATGAAATGTCTATCTCTCCCTCCCAAATAAGGAGGACATATTCCAATAAAGGAATGTACTCATTCCTACTGAAAAGGAATGTACCTAATCACCCTCTTGGATTAGGAATTTCCATGTTTCTTCCAAGTAAGAAACTTCTTTTCACGCTCCCTCTTAACTAGGGACCTATAACATCTCCTCCTGTGGAACAACAAGCTGTTTGAAGAATCTCTTCTTTGATGTCATCAATTTCTTTTGTCATGGAGTCTTCATCTTTCAGGGACTTCTTCATAGGGCACATACCATCCATCAATTTCATCCATGAGTTAGTCATGTCCTCATTTCATCATAAACTGATCCATCAATTTTTCCATCTGGCTTTACTTCATGTCATTCTAATTTCATGCCATATTTTCTGGAAGGATCTTACATCCTTCAATATGGTCCTCTTGGAAGTCATCTACAGATCTTCCCTTTGGCAGTCCTACATAAGCCCATCTAGATATTAGTTCAAAAATCAAATGAACACTTAAATCAAACATTACCTTTATGATGGTCTTTCATCATGACATCTTCTTGTAGGTATGAACATATTGCATGCAGATTGACATATCTCCCACATATATCCATTGTCAAGGGTCTCTATCTTTTTCGACTTCCATCAGAATCTTCATATCTTTCCAGGATATATTATTAGTCAAATCTTCTTGGACTTTGGATGTTGAATGCCTTACTTTTGTTGCATATTTTATGATCTCTTCCTTTCTTTTCACACACTTCATTCCCAAGAGCTTCTAATCAGAGTTTCTCATTTGTAGTCAACTTCCTCATGATTCATATGAGAACATATTATGTTGATTTCATCTAGTGTGACTTATGCATTTCTGCAATCTTTTGGAGGAGGAGATCCTTTCTTCTCTTGATCATATTTCCCATGATGGAAATAGTGATCCATATTATTTGCAACCATATGACATGAAATTTCATAATATCCTACGTAAGCATACATAGCTCATCTTTCCTTTCGGTCATCCATACTTCCTGTAGTAGCTTCATTGGAACAAAAGAACTTTAACCTTTAGAGCTGCTTTCTTGCTATGTCATCATACCATCATCCCTTGAATCCCAGTAGTTGGAATTCCTGATGAAACTCTTTCTTCTTTTCTAAATCGGTGGATCCTTTCATAAGGGTTCCATCACAGAAACTTGAGGATATTTCATATCCTTACCCAACATATATTTCCTTCTTGACTATTGTATGATCATCCCAGTTGATGATGACCTCTACTTCAATGAAGTTTCCAAGAGCTTCCATTCTTTGTAAACAATATAATTTTATTCTGGACATTCTTTCTACTTCTCATGCCACGATTTCTTCCTTCTAATGCTTCCATTATGATGTTATTTTCTAATCTAATGCATCCTATCTTATTTACATTGCTTCCATTTATAAATTACAAGTATAAAGTACCTTCTTAGTGAAGAAGATCATCTCAGTCATAGTAGAGATATTTTTGCTTTTTCCTTCTTAAGCTTCTTTGTCTCAGGTTCTTTCACTTCCTTAGTAATATGGGATTCTTCCCTATCCCTCTTGCGTTTAGAACAATCTCTTCTATAATTCCCAAGTTTATGAAAACCATAACATATCTCCTTAGCCATGTTCTTATTCTTTTTCTTTGGAGGATCAAACTTTCCTTTTCTTCTTGGCACTGATTGATCCCTTCTATCTGAGCTTTTGTTACTTTCTTTCTTCAACTTGTATTCTTATGCTTTGAAGAGAGACCATAATTTGATGAATGAGATAACTTCCTCTTCTCTAGTAGATATGAGGTTACCTTGTTCATCATTCAATTCATTGAGAATCATGAAGATTATTTCGTTATAAGATACCATCTCTCCCGATCCTACATTTGACCTTTTATTTGAGATTCTTTTGAGAGACATGACAATATCTCTTCATCTTTTGACACTTTCAATTTATATAGATTAGATCTAAGTGATATGATCTTCTCTATCATGCTTTTAGAGAAAATTCTCCCAACTTATCATATATTTCTTTAGATGTCTCCAACTTGGCTACATAGGAAATGAGAGGATCTTTGATGTACTCCTTAAGAATGTTTTGAGCCTTAAGATCCCTTTCCATGTATTGAGATAATGATTATTCTTCGAATAGCTTGGAGACCTTTCCATGGAAATGATCAATGGCATCATTTACTTCGAGGACTATGTCTATCCTTCTTTTCCATACAAGTAAGTTTGATATCCCAACCAACTTTTGGTTCTCCTTGAAACATGAAGTCATTTTTACTAGATTAGATTATAATAAAAGGTACTTACTTGTGAAGATAGAATCTTCAACTTGATGACAAACTTATTGCTTCAGATGATCTCTTTCAAATGAGATCCTTGCTTCAATATAGAGAATATTGCCTTAGATTTGAAGAGCTTCCACTTCTTTGGTGATGTATGAGTGATGATCTCTGAAGTGCTTCTAGGGTTTCGATCTTTCTTCGTACTTCCTTTTGAATCTTGATGTTGATAGAGGATTTTATTCTTGAGAGTTTGGTAACCGAGAGCTTGATTCACAATCATTCTTGAATGATTTAGTCTTCATTCTTTCTTGAAGATGGTTTCAAGACTCTTGCTGGTGTAGATTTCTTCGATTTAGGGTTTTGAAGATCTTGCCCTTGGTAGCCCATGGATTTGCTATGATCCTTATTTGAGGCTTTATTCTCGTGTGTCTACTTTCTTGAATGTCCCTACTTGTCTTCAACACCTTAGATCTGATACCATGCTGAGAAATATAGGGCATGAATAGTTAAAAGATTTCTCTGCTTGATAATTGCTTGTGATATACTTTTACTTCTTAGCTTATAGTATTTTCTTTTTTATGTTATTATTATGTTCTTTTCATCAATAAAATTACCAATATGTACAATAAAATACAAGTGACACAGTATGTAGGCTTGTCAACCAGGGCCAAAACCTCTCACATCTTGAAATGAAAACCTGATCAAAATTCTTCTTCTAAATCTTCAATTGATGAGTACCAAGACCATGACATAGACCCTTGACTTTAGTATCCTCCCAAGAACCTTGTCACCAACCTTGATGCTTTGCTTCTTCCTTCTCTCAACTTCCTTCTTGATCTCAAAATGATCTTCTTGGCTCCTTCTAGAGAAACTCGGTCTCTATTCTTCACACTGCTCTTTCTTGGCTTCCTCTAGAGAATCTTGGTCTCTAGGATTTCACTGATCTTGTCTAGAGAAACTCGGTCTCTAGGATTTCACTGATATTATCTAGAGAAACTCGATGTCTAGATCTTTATCTCGGTGACCCAGAAGAATCCTTCTTTTGCTACCCCAAAGGAAACCTCTCCTTCACTTGCTTAGAAAAAACCTCTCCTTCGCTTTCCTAGAAGAAACCTCTCATTCACTTGCCCAAAGAAACCCTTACTCTTCGCTTCCCTAGAATAATATCTTCTTTGTTGATCCCAGAAGAAACCCTACTTCACAATACCCAGAAGAATCTCCTTCACTATACCTTCTTCGCACTTCTTTTGCTAGACTCTACTTCACACTTCTTCTTGATCAAATTCTTGTCGAGTTGCTTGTCTTAAAGTGAGGTCGAGGTAGGATTTATATACACCTCATATCATGTCCTTTAGGCCGACTTGATCACTAGAGGTTAGTCCAATTCTTCTAACATGTTCTTCCATCATTGTAGGCCGACTTGAAGAGGATAAGTGACAAGTTCTTGGAGGATACCTCACATAAACAAGATTGACCTTTTAAAAGGTGTAACATGATTTCATTACATGATAATGACTCATTTTAAGACTAGATGAAAAATAATTCCTAAATACTCTCAATGGGAGTCTTGAATAAAAAAAAAAATCTCTTGCTCATGAAACCCATGAAGCAAGTCAATATAATAATTTTTATTTTTCTTCTTTACATCTCATTACGTAAAATCATAATTTCATGTCATTATGAAGATCAAACCTAATTACACTTTTCAACAACCCATTTGTTTAGCATCATATCAACCATCATTGTTACATAGAAATGCTTTGACTAACAACTCTATCTCTCCATAAGATCTGAGCTCAATGTTGGCTAGACCAATGATTTATAGATACTCTCATCATTGTCTCTCTCGGAACATACTCTACCTGGGTACTCAGGATATGTCCCATGAGGACTATTCTTATCTTTGACTCCCCAAACCTCTAAGAATATTAGTCCTCCATGACTGTTATTCTATTGGATGCCCTATCTTATCCTCAAAGAGTATCGAATGCCAAATGATTACCCAATCCTCTCATTCTGTCTTCCCAGGTGAAGAACAAAATGGTGTGTCTATCTCTCCTTATCAATTAGGGAGGACATATCTATTACATTATTAGAATTTACTCATTCCTACATAAGAAATTTAGCTAAGCTCCCTCTAGTCTTAGGAATTTCCAAGTTTATTCCAACTAAGAAACTTTCTAGGCTCCCTCTCAAAATAGGGACCTTTAGCAGCTCCTTAGGTGGAGATGATCAAACAACCAATTGCTTGAAGAAATCCTTTCTTCGATGTCATGAATTTCTTCTTTGTTATTGAGTATTCATCTATTAGGGACTTCTTCATAGGGCAAAAACCATCCATCACTTTCATCCATCAATCATGTCATCATCCCTTTCATCGGAAAGTGATCCTATCAGTATTCATCTGGTATTGCTTCATATTATGCTACTTTCATCAGGTTTTCTTTTCTAGAAGGTTCTTGCATCCTTCTACATGGTTCTTCATGGAAGACATTGATAGTTCTTCTCTTCGGTAGCCCTGCATAATCCCATCCAGATATTTGTTCAAAAATAAGAAATGAACACTTAAATCAAAATTACCTTTGTGATGGTATTTCATCATGACATCTTCCTGTAGCTATCAACATTCTGCATACATGTTGACACATCTCCCAAAGATATCCATTGTCAAGGGTCTCCATCTTTTTCAGACTTCCATAAGAGTCTTCATATCTTTCTGGGAGATTTCTTAGTAAAATATTCTTGGTCTTTCAGATGTTGATTATCTTTGCAATGGTTGCATATCTCACGATCTCTTCCGTCCTTCCTTTACACAATTCATTCCTAGGAGTTTCTATTAAGAGGTCATCAATTGTAGTCAACCACCTCATACTTCATACGAGGACATATTATGTTTATTTCATCTAGTGTGACCCATGCCTTTTGACATTCTTTCATAGGAGGAGATTCCCTTCCTTTGATCATGCTTCTTAAGGTAGAGCAATGATTCGAATTAACTGCAACCATACAACATGAATTTATAAAACCAAATACATGAATACATATCTCATTTACCTTTAGGCCATCTAGGCTTCTTTCAGTAGCTTCCTTGATTGAAAATATCTTCAAGCCCTTGATTTTCTTCATCTCTTATGTCATCATACCATCATCCCATGAATTCCATAAGTTGGAGTTTCTGATGAAACACTTGCTTCCATTCTAGATCGGTGAACCCTCCGATGAGGATTCCATCAGAGAATCTTGCATATCCCTTATTCAACAAATGTTTCCCTTTTGAATGATGTAGGATGAGACTTTTCCTGGATGACTTATTCCTTTGATACAATTAGATCACTAGGATCTATATCCTTCAAAGTTGACTACGAGACATCCTTCATGTTTCTTATGGAGATGTCATGAGCTCTTAGTCCTAATGTTTTTCCTCTTCCTTGGACTTCCTTCTTTCATATTCCTCCACTTCTTTGGTGAAATGGAATTCTTTTCTTTTTTTCTTGTTTTTTCCCTTGAACTTAGGAAAATATTTCCTATAGTGCACATAGCATTGAATCTTAGCTATGTTATTATTTTATTTCGATAAATGCCTGAATATGTTTGCCCTCAACTTGTCTTGTTCTATGTTGCATAGAACCCGCAAGTTGTTGAATGCGATAGCTTCCTTATCCTCATAGACATTTGTTATATTTTTCATCAGTTTGTGCATTTAGAACAATGAGGATTATCTCTTCCAGATCTTGCAATTGAGATCTTATGAAGATAACCCTTTATCCTTTGATACCTTTAATTTGTATAGATCAGATCTAAGTGATGTAACCTTATTTATCGCATCTTCAAAGAATAACTCTACCAGCTTATCATATATATACGTTTGATGTATATAATACTACTATATGAGGGGACCTTTCAATAATAATCCACTTCCATGTATTCAAAGGAGACCTTTTAATTGGTATGTTCAATGCCTTCACTTTATTTGAGGACTATGTCTATCCTCCTTTCCCGTGCAAGGAGTTTGATGACCCAACAAGCTTATAGATCTCCTTGCAAAACGAAGTCATTCTACCAAATTTGATTATAGAATGAAAGATACTTACTTGAAAAGTGAAGATGAAATATTCATCTTTATCACTTTGATGGGGGTTATAAGAAGATGTATTTGTGCTCCTTTTATGATGTCCAAGTCTTTAGATCTAGCTCTCTTTGTTGATGATGATTTATTTCTGCTTCCTCGGATGATCTTCTTCAAGGATAAGGAGAGGATCCTTGCTTCAATGAGAGGGAACTTGCCTTATAGCTTTTGAAGATGATGACGATGCCTGCTAGCCTTCATGATGCTTCGAATTCTTTGGTGGGGAATGAGTACAAATAAGAAATGATTCTAGAGCTTTGACTTTATCTTGAAGTCCTTCTCTTGGATGTATATACTTTGGGCTACCTTGTATTGTAGATCCCTTTGACTAGATGAGGGTATTTGTGGTCTTTTAATGATGACTTAGAGGATCAAAAACTCTTGTTGGTGTAAACTTATTCTTCGATCTAAAGTTCGATTCTTCAATATAGATCTTGCACTTTCACTTTTATACCTTTCGACTTGCTTTGATTCTTGTCTTAAAAACTTGATCCTTGAGTGTCTCTATGATTGCATGTCCTTTTCTTGACTTTGACACCTTAGGTTTGATACCATGTTGACAAATATACGGTAGTAGACTTAGGTGATTTCTCTTAATTAGTAACTGCTTGTGAGTATATTTTCTTTATTAGATTAGGATATTATCTTTGATTAATTTATTAGTGTTGTTATTCATCAAACAAATACCAATGCATAAACATAAATACACAAGAGACACAGAATGTAGGCTATGAGCCAGGGCCAAAACCTATCACTCTTTGAGAGGAAAACCTGCACAAATTCCTCTTATAGAGATTCCAATTGACGAATACCAAGACCAAGACCCTTGACCTATTAGCCACTCCAAGACCAAGACACTAGTTCTCTTGACTGTCTTCTCTTATTCTCTTCCTCTTCAATCTTGCTTGTCACCACTGAGATCTTCTTATTATATTTACATCGAGATCTCCTTTCCGTGAGACCTCCTTCCTGTCATCTTATTTCTGTTATGGTATTGATCTCTTTCCCTTGAGCTAGTACTAATGTCCTTCCTTTAAGGTAGCACTAAGACCTTAAGTTGAGGTTCCATCGTATCACTGAATCACAACTCTTCTATGACACCTAATTATCCTTCGTATCGCTGTAATCACTGTGCTTGGTTACTAGACAACCTTCAGAAGGATCCAAATTCCTCTTATTTCAATGATATATAAATTTACTTGATTGTAACTATCCACCAAAACTAGAGATCTGAATTGCTTAATGATTGTAATAAAGGTTCGAGCCCATCACTGTTCTTTCCATCCGAAAATATCCAAATTGTTGACTATTGTTTCCCTCTGAAAATCTTAGAGGAATTCAAACTATCTTATTGTGCCAAATATCTGGAATTATCTCTGTCTTTCCCATCCAAAAAAATCATAGATATTACCGAAATGTTGACTATACTCCATCACCAAAACTTTAGAAGAATCTGAACTTATGAATTGTGTTAATGTGAGGTGCCTTCGCACCTATTTATAGTGGTTGGTCCCATAAATAATCTGACCCATGCATATCCGAATAGGTGTGTCTATTTGAGGTGAGACGACATGAGTTTGTCACCTTATCTTGAAGCTAACATGAAGATAGGACTATGTGCTTGCCATTGGAGGGATACATAGACTTATATACAATTTACACATGCTCAAGAAGAGCTTCTTCATACATGACATTGATTCTTTGACTCTAATGATAAATCCTAAGGCTCTCAATGGGATCCAACTAGATAAAAACTCTTACTTATGAAACCCATGAAGCAAGGCATTACAAAAATATTTTTATTCTCTTCTTTTCATCATTTACAAAGATCATAATTACATGTCATTATGAAGACCGAATCTAGTTACATTTTACAACAAGATTAAGTCTTAGTGTCAATAGGATATATTAAAGTTTAAGTGGTAAATTCCCTATGTGAAAATTTGGATGCCCAAATTTCTACTGCAACAATTGATTAAGTTTCTCCTACTTGTTAATTTTTGAATCAAGTTACTTAGTGTTTCCTACGGTAATATCGAAACTAATACACTGCAGTATACACCATTTAAATTATAAGTGGAAACAAGAAAATGAACAAGAAAGAGATACACCACACATCTACACAATTATTTTTGGACAAATGTCCCCAGAAAAACCCAATGTGGGAAAACTGGTGCAACAGTTGAGGGTTTTACAATTGAGCAATAGTAATTCTGAGTACAATTTGTTGGATGCCCAATTGGCTATTCGATAGAGAGAGGAACTGGAAAAAATGAATAGTGAGATGATCTCACCCTATCACCAGAAGATATGGCTCTGATCTTGCTAGGAATGAGCCTTTGCTTCCCTTTTGCATCAACCTCTGCAAAGAACTACATCAACCCCACACAGTCTCTGCATCACCTTTGCTGGGGATTGCGTTTCTCCTCCTTCTGACTCTATGCTAATTGGAAACTTTGACTTTCAACCTCCTGGTCTCACACCCCGACTCCCACCTTATGAAACTTAATTTCCTCAGTAGGAAGTCAATCTCCCTTCAGGCTCTGCGCTACCACTGCGTGGGCTAGTGTTAGCCTCTCTGGACTTCGTTCTGCCCTCTTTGCCTTGTACTCTATGACCATGAAAAATTCCCTTCAATACTATCCCTACCCCTCACTGCAAAAGATCACTTTGAAATTATTTCTAGCAGTTGCTTTACTTTAGAAAACCGATCTTTTGATCTTCACTCGATGTGTTCCCCAAGTGCCCCTCAAGTCTCTTCTTATATCTTTCTGTTGGATAACCAACAACCCATATTAACTTCTAATCAATATCTTAGATCAATTTGGCTTGATCCTCGTCTTCTTCTAGAAGTTACACCTGCAATTTAGATTAATACCCATTAATTATTTTAATTCCCTAAGTTTAGACTTAGGCCTCCATTAAAAATAATTAATTATTTTAATAAAACTGTCTCCAGGTGGAATTTCCCAAAACGATTTACGGGTATTCGAGAATGCATGTGTTCTAGCCTCCCTGTAAATTTTGAGGCTTAGAGCACATATGATGCTACCATAAATCAACACTCCCTCTTAGCGAGGAATGCACTCTAGTAATGCAACCTACTGAAGCATCACCCTTTTCTGTAACATATCCCTCTGTGTTGCTGATGTCTGACATCTCTACCCACCAACTATTGGGAAAATGTTGTTTCTCTACTGCTGTTGACACTGCCACTACCAACAATGCATCCATACTCCAACTCCATCTCAAGTTGTGCATCTGTGCTACTGCTGGACCTATCACTACCAACACTGTATCTGCACTACATCCTTCTCCAATTGTTGCTGCTACTGCATCAACAACGAAAAAACATCCTAAATTACTGAAGTGATGTTCAGTGTGATGCATATGTTTTTTGAGTTCTGACTACTACTAGTCTCTACGCTGACTCTCTGAAGCCTCTACGCTAATATTGACTCTTCTTTGTGCCAACTGTGCTGTTGTCAACTCTAGCTCTGTGCTGCTTAGTTTCTGGCACTCCTAGCCACTACATCTATCACTCCGGGACTCCTCTACACCAAATGACACTGGTCCATCCTACTACTTATGATCTAGGCTCCTGTAGCAAAGAATTGATCCGAGAGGTGGGCTCCTCAAGGATCCTACCCAACTTGTAGCTCTCTGGGGCTACAACTCTAGATCACCCCATCTCGCCCATGGAGGTATGGCTACCAACATGGAAAAATATGATATACTCATACTGCGTCTACTCCTACTCTGCTGATGCTTCTGCACTGCTACTGCAACTACTGCAATAACGAATAGGATCTCCCTAGATCCAGAAGTACTAGCCTCCATAGGGTTTCTCCCTTTGAAACTAGACTCCCTCTGAGTCTCGATCTCCTTATGGGAAACCTCTATACTCCCCCCTGGAAACTCACACAGTTCTCTGGCACTAGAAACTGGACCGTGAAGCTTTGTGTTGTGAATCTCTTGGATGGAACTGCACCTTCATACTGCATTTGAGCAATTCACACTACCTGTGTCACTGCAACTGTCTTCTGAAACACCCTTCCTCATTCAACACTGGGCTCTTACGACACTGCTCTCTTGTTTCACCTGTAGCTGTGATACCATGTGAAAATTTGGATGCCCAAATTTCTACTGCAACAACTGATTAAGTTTATCCTACTTGTTAATTTCTGAATCAAGTTACTTATTGTTTCCTACAATAAATATAGAAACTAATACACTGCATTCTACACCATTTAAATTATAAGAGGAAACAAGAAACTAAACAAGAAAGAGATACAACACACATCTACACAGTCATTTTTGGACAAATGACCTCGGAAAAACCCAATGTGGGAAAATCAATGGAACAATTGAGGGCTTTATTATTAAGCAATAGTAATTTTGTGTACAATTCGTTGGATGCCCAACTGGCTATCTGATACAGAGAGAAACTGGACAAAATGAATAGTGAGATGATCTCAACCTGTCACTGGAAGATCTGGCTCTGATATCACAGGGAATGGGCCTCTGTGTCCCTTCTGCGTCAGCCTTTGCGCAGAACTATGTCAACCCCACATAGTCTCTGCGTCCCCTCTGCTAGGGACTACGATGCTCCTCTTTCCAACCCTCTTCTGGCTGGAAACTTCGACTTTTAGCCTCCTGGTCTCACACTGTGACTCACGGCTTTTGAAACTCGATTTCCTCAACAAGAGTTCAATCTCCCTTCAGGCTCTGCGTTGCACTATGTCAGATCTGCGTGGGCTAGCTTCAACCTCTGTGGACTTCGTTCTTCCCTCTCTACCTAGTAGTCTCTGACCAGGAAAAATTCCCTTCGGATACTATCCCTTCCCCTCACTGTAAAATATCACTTCAAAATTCTTTTCAGCAGCTGCTATGCTTCAGAAAATTGATCTTCTGATCTTCACTCGATGTGTTCTCCAAGGGCCCCTCAAGCCTCTTCTTATATCTTTTTGTTGGACAACCAACGACCCGTATTAACTTCTAATCAATGGATTAGATCATTTTGGCTTGATCCTCGTCTTCTTATTGAAGTTACACCCACAATTTAGATTAATACCCATTAATTATTTTAATTCCCTAAGTTTAGACTTAAGCCTCCATTAAAAATAATTAATTATTTGAATAAAACTATCTCTAGGTAGAATTTCCCAAAATAATTTCTGGGTATTTGAGAATGCATGTGTTCAAGCCTCCTTGCAAATTTTGAGGCTTATATAACATCCGCTACTACCAGTAATCAACACCCTATGACCATATCTTCAATGAGGAAATTGGAGCTATAGAAAGAAAGTTTGATCAAAGGATAGTCAATGTAAGAAAAAAAGAAGATTGAGTTGGATGAAGGGAAACACACTTTCCACAGGCTGAGGAAGCAAATAAAGAAAGCTCAAGATGAAATTACTAGGCTTAGAGAACAAGATGAAAGGGCCAAATAAAGATACATTACCACTTGAATATATGTGAGCCAACATTGTTTGAAGCTAAGTATATGTTGAAGAGAACTATGCCCCTACATAGACAGCTCAAGAACATTTGCAGGAAAAACCTCACTTTGAAAAAGGAGTCGAGGGCTACAAAACAACAGTTACAGGAGGCATTGCAGGAAAAATAGAAGGAAGAAAGAGGAAATCTAGACTTGTTAGCTGAGGTAGCAAAGGTTTGAGTTTGGATAGGAAACCAAGATAAATTTTGCTTTTTTCCTTTTTGTTTGAAGTGCACTATCCTATATCAATCATATTATCTGCAAGTTTGGAAAGGAGGCAAGTGACACATTCACGCAACAAATTTGTTGCATTACTGTCATAAGCATTAAAATTTGATAGAGGACCAAGATTTTGGCACCATTTCTTATGTTTTGAGGCTCAAGAAGGTTTTTAAGGTTTTCAACAGCATCAATTAACTATTTTCCTCGGTCAGAGACCCCAACACTTAGTCAAACCTATGTAGGTGAAAATTCCATGCGCTCAGTCGCTGCGCTTCTTCTGTGGGTGATGATTTTGAAGGATGAGAGTTTACAATATGAACACATGTTATCCAATAGGTATATAATGTTTTACAAGTTGTATTTCACATTTGTGATACATTCATAAATCTAGGAGGTGGTCAGTAGCATGCAAATCATGAACTAACTGTGTTTTTGCTGAAGAAGAAAGTAGCACAACAAATTCGCTGCGCTTCCATAGAGTCAACAATTTGACCTTGCAATTCGAATCCAAACCTCATGAAATTGATTCTCATGGTTGTGACAAATTTCTTGAAGTGTTTTGGATGTTCGAGCCTCATACTTATGCAAATATTCAATGTGAATTGTTAAATATTCCTTTAGTCAAAACAATTCGCCAATTTCTAGAAAGTAGTTCTATATTCGTTGCTACAAGCATAAAACTGAATCTTTTTGGGGAGTTGAGTTCCTAAAGGGAAGGACTAATAGTTTTTTATGTATCTATGATGTATTTTTGACTAAGAAAGGAGTTGGTCACGGTGTGATAGAGAAGACATTGAGCATTGTATATTTTCATTAAAAAGTTTCAGTGAATGATGAAGGCCAAAGTTTACTTGTTCATAGATTCATGTGTTAGTCTTTTATGGTGATGTTATTCTCCTTCTTTTATTTCATTATCTTATGTTATTTCCATGCTTAAATGTCATGTTTTTTATTTTTTTGTTTTGTTTTGTTTTTGTTTGTTTGTTTGTTTTTTTGTTTTTTTGTTTTTTGTTTTTTTGTTTTTTTTGTTTTGTTTTGTTTTTTTGTGTTTTGTTTTGTTTTTGTTTTGTTTGTTTGTTTGTTTTTTTGTTTTTGTTTTTGTTTTGTTTTTTTTGTTTGTTTGCTTTTTATGTTTTTTGTTTTTGTTTTTGTTTTTTGTTTTTTGTTTTTGTTTTGTTTTTTTTTTTTTTTCATTTTCAGAATTCACTTTTAAGTGCTCTATTATATGTAACTGGACATTTTAGTGTTTTTCCTCCATTGTAATATCTAAAATTCATCCTCATCTAGATGCTTTATATGTTATCAATTCCACTACTCCTATGATTACCTCTATAGAATTTTTTTTGACAAAGACACCATAAGGATTTCCTACCTTGCCTCTATCTAAGGATCCTTCATTTTCCCATCTGTTCACTAAAAGTCATTAGCCTGAATTGACTCCATGCCCAATAGATTTTCCCTCTCCCCTGCAATCAAATTGTTGAAATTATTCTACCTTGATCTATAGACCTAACCTAAAATCTAGGAGATTTCATAAGAGAGAGCCCTCTCTGGGTTTGGAAGGGCTAGCTTCCAACCCTAAAGATTGGTTTGTGGTTACCTTTGGGTTCGTCTCCTCAGCCTGGAGGAATTACGAAGTGTTAACACTAGCAAACCTAGATTTTTAATTTCAGTGCACAGGAAGCTTTCTGAGCATTTTGCAGTGTTCAACTAGGGTGTTTCAAGGTTGGGAAAGGTGTTTGCAACATCAGAGCTTTTACAATATGGGTTGATCTGGTCATGTGAAGAGGTTTGAACCTGATGGTATGTATTTCGAGGTCTATCCAGAGATGTTAGTTCTTTTCAGAAATGCAAGATGGGAGCCAGTGTTCTAGCGCTTCAATGGACATAATCTCAATTGGTGCCATGATTTCATCTATTCCTTTGATGGAAACACTACAAGAATCAGGACCTTATAGTTCCATGTCACAGAGGAATCCATTGTTGAAGCAACAAGTTTTCCAACTGAGGGTGAGAGGTGGTTTAAAAAACAGAGGTTGCAGAATGTAGACTTGAATTTTTTCCTGAAGGAGGACTTTCAAAATCAAGATTGGAATGTAGGGGTCCTCCAAAATATGCTGAATCCCGAATGGTCTATTGCCTCAAAACTGTGCAACTCTTCTTCATCTTTGAAGCAAGTATTCTAAAGCTTACTTGTATCATATGAGGTTTATTTTTCATTTGGAAGGTTTTAGCAAGATGAATTTACCATATTTCCTTCACCAAAGTTTGCTAAAGATGTGCACCAAAGAAAGAATAAGACCTGAGCTATAACCCCATGATATTTGTCATCAAAACCTAATTAAAATATATTAAATAAGTAGGTGGAGCAGTAGAGGCAACTGAGATAGAGAAACCTAAGAGAGCTTGCACCTATAAGATCAATGAGAGTCCAAACGAGAGTTTCTACCCAAACCCTATCTCAATAAACCAAGGGAGAATCTAGTCACAACCTTGTTGAAAAACGATGAAACCCTTGTGCAAGAAACAAAGGTTAAGGTTTATGAAAGGAGGACTAGAAGGAAATAAAAATTGATTGTAGAAGAAGAGGAAGAAACCTGGAGAGAAGCACAAAGAAAAAAAGACAAACATAAGATAGAAACAAAGGATGAAGAAGCTGAGATAGAACCAAGGGTTTATTGCGAAAGACCTCACACTCACCTTACTAACAACCTGAGACTAAATTTCAAGGCTAAAATGAACCCTAGGCTGAAAGAAACAATGATTATTGATGCAGAGGAGGCTATGTAAGCTTCAAAGAGCAGAAAGAGATAGAGGAAAACAAAGCATGTTGATAGAAAGAAGGAAAAAACCCTAACAACTGCCAAAATCACACATAAACCTACTAGAAGGGTGACAAGGAGTTAGAAAAAGATAGACCTCCTTTCTGAGGCTAGAAAAGCCATGGAACAATGCTCAATTTACTTCATGGGGTAGAGAAATATACAAACCCTAATGGTCCCTCAACGTTTTGACCTACTTAGTTTAATTTTTTTTGACGCTAAAATATTTTTGATATGTTGTGGTAATCTATTAGAGATTTTGTGGTTGAGGGAGTACGAGTCAACACGAGGAAATAAAGCCTTGAAAGGAGCAAAAAGTTACAGAGGCAGTTACACAATTTCAACATAATTTACAGTTTCATGCACTAGTTTGCTATAGGAGGGAAGGCGAGTTTCAATTCAAGATATCAAGCCTAGAAACGAGTGCAAAACTCAAGATCCTATAATGTAGCAGTGACCTCTTCCTTGTTCCAGGATACTAGTAGGAGATACGCAGAATAGTTCTACAAATCTATTTTGACCAATGACATATTCCAGATAGAGATTTGAGTGGCTAAGATGATAGGATTATGATTATTTTTATTAATTAAACTTTCAAATTATGTACATATCTTGTAATTACTGCTATCAAACTTTGAGGAGCTTATCTATATTGTAATTTTCCTATATATTACATGAGAAATATGGAAAAAAGGTTGGTTTTTGAAAACAAAATATCCATTGTCCATGTGTTGAAAGCTTTATCAGTCTACAATTTTCCAAGATCAGTAGATTTTGACTAGTGATATAAAGATTCATGTGATAATATGTCTTAGTATGTATTCTCTGTATGTTTCAATGTTTCCTTATTTGTAATATCATTTGAATGTATGGTCTTCTGAGTATTTGAATAAGAGTAATTGATTCAGAATTCATCCATGGTTTGATGCTAAGAGTTAAGATATTCAAATATTCCCATCTCTATCCTCTAAAACTACTCTAGGATTCATTATATGCCCTATTGTAGTGGATTGTTCTCCTATTTTCTCCCTCCAGCTATAACAAGTACAAAGGTATAGGATGTGCTATCTACCTTGCCTTTAATAATCTTAATTAGACAACCAATATCTTCAAAAATTGACATAAACGCTAGCTTCTTGAATCCATTTCCTAATGAACTATCTCCCTCAGGGCCAACCAAACCCTACATAAGCACAACACAACTAAAGATCTAGCGATTGTGTAAAAGTACAGTTAGTTGCTGATTCAGTGATTAGGTTGTAAGAGAGAGCCCTCTCTAGATTGAAGGGGCTAGCCTTCAATCTATAATTTGTATTGCAAAGGTTACCTTAGAAACTTCTCTCCTACAACTAAGAGGACATTTCTAAGTGATAATAGAGGGAGAACTTGCATCAATAAAGTCTTGTAAAGGTGATCACCATATGTACTTTTCCTTGATATCCCTTCCCATTCCAGTGCACCCCTACCACACATGTGCCATGTGTAGGTATCATGAAATAGACATTTCTAGGAATCATGGTTTGAGGGAGCTATTACGTCAATAAAAGCTTGTAAAGGTTATCACCATATGTACTTTTCCTTGACATCCCTTCCCATTCTAGTGCACCCCTACCCCACATGTGCCATGTGTCTGGTGTATTTTTCACTCCCCTTTGGCCTTGGCTCTGCATCTTGATAGTCTCGCAATTCCAAATGAATTTGTGTCTCTCGAGGAATCATGCTATGTCCTTTGAGGCAAAGGTGTCCATTTGATTCTCTATGTTAAGATGAACCACTTGTTTTTTGAAGTAGACATAATACCCTAAAAAATTCCTAGTTACAATAGCAGACCTATGGGAAAATGGGATTTCCATTTGGACATGAATCAACATAATTTGAAGCTAAGTGATGAGGTGGAAAAGGAGAAAAAGTAAAAAAAGTATCATCCCAAAGCCAAATCAGCGCAATGATCAAGCAAAATGACATCAAATCAAACCTTTTCAACCATTTATTCCACATGTGGGCATGACATCATCATCTTTGGGGTTATTGGATGGAGTAAAGAAGGAATATGAGGGAAAATGATGAAATATTAAAACTTAATTGTGCAAATTGGAGCCCCCAAGGGCTAATTGTCAAGTATCAACTCCAAATTACTCCAAGAAAGGGTTATGAGCCTTCAAGTCAAGCTGGCTAATAACATTCCAAGGAGGATAGGGTGGCCAAAATTTTATAGCAAGCAAATGAGGTCCCTCCAAGGTGAACATTGAGGCATAAAGTGAACAAGATAACCCCCAAGGTATAGAATAAGAAAAATAAGGTCAATTAAGAGGTCAAGAACAAGCATTATCACTCAAATAAGGCATTCATTGGAGGATTAAGAGCAAATAAAAGGAGGTAGAGTCCTCTTGGGTCAAGGATAAGCCCTTCCCAAGAAAAAATAAGAAAATGCATAAGTGAAGGAGAGCCCCTAAGGGCTATTACATATATTTTCAAGCCAAATCAATATAAAATACAAGTGAGTGTTGCATCATCAAGGAAAACTTATTTCTTTTATGTTTGACGTCATTTTATTTATTAAGGGTTTTATGACCAATTTTTAAGTTTGAAAAACATTCCCATGCCTCATGGAAGTGCCTTGACTTGTAGTATAGGTACTAGCATTAATTTATGGGATATTTTGAAGGATAATAAGCATTATTTGAGCCTTTATTGGAGCTATTATTTGAGGATCCGTCCACCTTTCTTGTTGCCTTTGGAGGGTCAAACCAAGGACAAATCAAGTCATTGGACCACTAATGTAGACTTGATTTTACGAGCAAGACAACCATGCAATTACAAGTTGAACATATGGTTATTTAGGGTTAAAAAGACCCCTCTTGGCCTCATCCATGTAACATTTTGCTTCCTTTTGGGGTTTACTTAATGTAAATTTGAAAATTTAAATTTTTACTTAGCCTCCAAGCATTTTGTGGATGACTAGTTACTTATTTTGTGGGAGATCGAGGAAAATTTGAAGAGCCTCATCTATAAATATAGGCCTTCTCCTTGGAAAATCACAGTAAACTTGTTTAGATTTATCAAAATATGATTTTTTCATGAGACTGAAGGGTTTACATGCGAATTTTGTTCTTTTGTTTAGTTGATCAAATATTTTTTTAAAGACAATTTTTGGAGCAACACACAATTACTACAAGGCTAAGCTAATTGATACAAAATGTCTTAGAATAGGATGGGTAGGGTTCACCTTGTTGAAGGAAATGTAACTAGGTTCGGTATTCATAAATGTAATTTTGATATTTGTATTTATTGAGGAAAAGAGAAATTATTTTTATAGTATTTGTCAATGAGTTTCTTGCTCATTGAAAATAGGTCAAGAACATTTTAAAGTGCTTCTAGAAAGTCAAAGTCAAAATGTAATTATGACGAGACCCTTTGAGGGCATGTTACATCATGTATGTCAATATACAAGGTCATGGGAACACCTCCAAGACAATTCAAATCCTCTCCTAGCATCAACGAAATCTTCAAGCAACAAAATGATAAATAAAAGATGAATTACCAAGTCGGTCTAATGGACAGTCAAGTCTGCCTAGAGAGGAGGGACATACCTCTATTTATAGAGGCTGTCCGCTCCTCATTTGACAACGCTTGTGCTCTGAAATTCGTAGAAATAAAATAAGACAAGAAGAACAAAAAAAGCCAAGGAACAGGTCTACAAGGGTAGTAAGATAAGGAGAAAGAACAATGAACGTAAGAAGACCATTTCTAGGGTTTTTGTAGCCACACGTGCGAAGATAAAGGAGGCTTCCTGCGGTCATTACAACAGTAAATCACAATGACAAGTAACTTGGTTTTGGGCTAAGAAGTAAGGACTATAAGGCCTCCCCAACTTGCGAAGAAGAAGGAAAGAACAATGAGGAGAAGGAGACTATTTTAGGGTTTCTGTCCACACGTATAGCAAGTAAACATTTGCAAATTTGACAATAGATAAAGGAAGCACATTGAGAGGCATCATTCAGAGGTATAACTAGGTCTACAAGGTCTCTAAGGAAAGCAAAGAAGGTTCTCCCTATAGCAAAGCGAATAAGCCCTAATGTTCTAAGTTTCTCCTAAGAAGAAAATAAATCCGACTTATTCAAACATTAGAAGAAGGACAAAGTACTAAGGAGCAAAGTCCCGGAAGGAAGAGATCCATGTGCCGAAAGTTATAGTGCAGAAAGAGGAAGTATTTGACTTATTCTTGGAGGATATCGTAGCCAAGGGTGTAGGGTTTGACAAATTTTCAAATAATAATCTTCAATAAGAGAAAACTTACCAAGGGTTTTCCTCTCAAGAGTTGAGAGGTTTTTTCCCTGGCAGAGAGCCAAACTTTGTGTTCTTGTTATTTTGTTTTGGTAGCAGTTTGATGAAGTACAAAATTATGCACTAATAATAAGAAGAATAAGCATAAACTAACAAGAAATGTAAAAAGACTCCACAAATTGTTATCAAGTAACGAAGAATCACACTACACTACTTTTCCCTAGATTCTTCAACATGGTATCAGAGCATAGGTGACACATCAAGGATAGGGCAACTCAAGAACACTCATCAAGGGGAAGCATCTACAAAGTTGAAGCATCAAGCCTAGAAGTCTCAAATCACTTCAAGGACAAGAAGGGTCTCCAATCCATCCTTCATCAAGGAGTTCTACAAAGCTAGAAGAAGAGCCTTATATAAAGGCACCTACAAAGAAGAGAAGATTGAAGCAGGACCTACATCAAGCTACAAGTCTTCAAGCAAACATCATCACCAAGCAAGTCCACTTGGAGAAGGCAACATGAAGAACATCAAGGTCTAGGGAAGACAAGCCATCAAGCCTTCCAAGAGGAAGAAAATCCATCACATCACAAAATCTATCAAGTACACGTCCCCTTCTGAATATATATCAATGTCTTTTCGCAAGGAAAGAAATAAATTGGTAAGGGCCAATAACTTTATTTCATGGAAGAAGAGGAATGATCTACTTCTCAAGGAGAATGAACTCCTAGAACTTTTCAAAGGGAATATCACTATCCATGCTAAGGAACAGACTCAAACCTTAGCCAAGTACAATAATGATGAGACAAGAGCTCAAAGGATTTTGATAGAATCAATCAAAGACTCTATCATTCCTTATGTATCCAAGTTTGAGACATCAAAAGAAATATATGATAAGATAGTAGAGCTATTCTCGGTATCCACAACCAGAGAAGTAATATCTATGGGGAATGAATTATAGAAGATGAAGATAACAAAGGAAGGAATAGTTCCCTACTTCATGAAAATATATGAAATGAGAGATCAGCTTCAAGAGCTTGGGGAAGTCATGTCTACCAGAGAGATGACAACTGTAGTACTCAATGCCCTACTGAGGAGTGGGGAAACTTCACATCAAGAATATATGCCAAAAAGGAAGCAGCCACTCTCAGTGAAATGTGGTCTCTATGCAAGACAGAGGAAACCAAACTTAAGGCAAAAGAAGATGTGGGATCAAAGGAGCAAGAATTTGCTACCATGGCCAAAAGAAGATGTGGGATAAAAGGAGAAAGAATTTGCTACCATGGCCAAAAGAAAGGGTAAAGTTGGCAAGTTTGGTCCATGAAGAACAAACAACAAAGACATGTCCAAGATCCAATGTTTTGGATGCCAAGAATATGGACACCACAAAAGGGATTGTCCTAAGCTTAAGAAGGACAACAATAACAAAAGGAAGAGGGAAGAAGCTCACAGACCACAAGAGATGAAAGAAGAAGGAAAGAAGCAAAAGAAGGAAGATCCTCTGGATCTCTACTATGACTAGGTAAGACTCTTTACTTCTAGAATTCTTTCAAAGTTTTGATTGGATAGGAGCATGTAGGAATAAATTAAAATTGTATGGCTAGAAACATTCTCTATAATCCAACAACATAATGTACATAGAGTTCTAGATAATCATGAATATGTAGCATTTAATAATGAGAATAAAAATGCAAGGGTAGAAATATCTTCTAGAATATAGGAGCATGGTAGACATAGCTCAAGATATTCATATAGAAGGAGCATACCTAGTATAGGACCTCATACATGATTAAAGAAAATTTGATCATGATAAGTGTTGAGCCTTGAAATAGGTATGTATTTACTCTTGATTATTGTCTTTTTCCTCCTTTATTATCCATTTTTTCGATGATATAATAACATATTGATGGGATTTTGATAAGGAATGAATGAAATTTCTCTTGATACGATTTGACCAACCAAACTAACTCTCATTTATTTTTATGTAGAAAAACAGTAGATGGAACAACTACTGCTCCAAAGTCGGAACGACAAAAGCTAATCAAGGGAAATGAGACGCGTCATGTGTGGTCGAACCCAGGAACGAATCGAGAAGATCAGCGCAAGATAGAAGAATTGTCTGAAGATAGCAATTAGTCGTGAATCCCTCAAGATCTCCTGATCCTGAGGGATTACATTTATCTTTTTTCCTCTTGATTATAAAAGGGAAAACTGAAGAGGGATCTCGCGTCTTTTACTTGGATTGTAATTTTAATTTACAAAAGTGTGATTCTAAAGGACAAGATCGTATTGTAATGACAAGTGACTTTGATGATTAATATACAACTTGTGTTCCTGTTCATTCAGATATTCTGAAATAGCTAAGCAGTGTTTGCTGGTGGCTAGGGCCCGGTCCCTGGTGAATCTTACTGCTGTTCCTTGTTTTATGCATTTCCCGTTTCCTGCAAGTTTATTCTTCTTTATAGTTTTGAAGTTGATTTATTTCCGTTAATTCGGATTTCTGGTATTCATTTCATGAATGTGCAATCCTAGTTGGTTTTATTTAATTCATATCGTGGATTGAATTAGTTATCAGTTAAAGAATCATTTCTGGTTAATTAAAGAATAGAGCTTGATTAATTAAATGCTTTCCTTCTATCCAATAGTTTAAGTTAGCTGAAAGAGCTCAGTTAATGCTATGGTGCTCTTAGTTGATTATCATTTGAATTTGGTTGATTAAGATTGAATTATGGTTTCATTTGAGATTGAGTCATGATGCTTAGATGAATCATTTTTTTAAAGTTACAAGCTTGAGATTTATGATTGCATCTATTTACTCTTGTATTGAATTTACTAACTTGTTTTAAATCATTACTCTCTGGATTTATAGCTTGCACATATTGTGTACACTCTTGGAGTAAAAAGACTTACCCAAGTTGATAATTAATGTGAGGCAATTAGGAGTTTTAAAAGACACCTTTTAGCACCCAACATTTTGGTGTCGTTGCTAGGGAGAGTGTTTCCATTTTACAAAGAGTGATGTTTGTCTGCTGAGAGAGAATTGGGTATTAAAAACGGGAGGTAAGAACCTATGTAACGAGCGAGTACAATGATCGCTCCTCCGCCTGCTTTCTAGCAGAATTGCGTAGGAATTTAAGGTAGCAATGAATGTTTGTATTTTTGTATGAATGACTAAGAAGAAAAGACCAGAAAAAGATATAATTCCTCCCCCCAAACCTGAAAAATCTAAGGGACTGGTGACCCTTGGACGATCAACCTTTATTGATGAAATCATAAGAAAAGTTGAGTGTCAGGCATTAGCAGGACCCCGAACAATTGCTACCAGACACCCTATTGTTTCCCTTCAAGCCACAGGATCATCATCTGTAGCTAACGCTGAGATTCATAGGAAGACTAAAGGGTCTAAACAAAGTTTTCAAGATATTGAAAATTCACAACCACACCCTTCACAAGAAGGGAATTCTTGCAACCTCCGTGAAGGAGAAGGAGAAACAGGTAATGCCAAAATTAAATCATCAGATCCTAGATCTCCTGAAGTAGTGATTGAACAGAGGATGCCCAGTGTTCTGGATCGAGGTAGCACTGTTAAAATCATTTCAGCCTCTTCTGGACCTCCTAAGCATAACTCTCCAGCTCCAGGAATCCCTGAAGAATATTGGCATATTTTTGACCAAATGGCCAATAATCAGTGACAACCCCAGACCTCTACGTTACAATACCCTATTGTGGACACAACTGTCAATGCCCCCATGAAAGCTATCCCATTACAAATATTCCTACCTTTCATGGGCTAACTTCAGAAGACCCTGATGCATTCCTTTTTGAATTCGATGTCCTATGTAAGGGTTATGATTACACCACCGACCCCCAGAAGCTGAAACTGTTCCCCTCTACTCTGAAGGGAGTAGCCCTGCGTTGGTTTATGGGACTTGGTGGAGGTACCATCAATGATTGGGAACAGATGAAAACATCCTTCCTTAAAAAATACCAAGATTATTGCCGAACTAGAGAACTAAAAGATGAAATCTTTCAAATGGTAGCTAAGCCTAACGAGACTCTGGAAGAATATGTGGAGCGGTTCCAATATAATCTGCAAATATCTCCTTATGCAAATATACCTGATAATGTTCTAAAAACCACAATGATTAAAGGTATGAAAGACCAATGGGTAGAAACACTGAATATAATGGGTAAGGGTGATATTTATCAAGAAGATTATGACAATATTATAGACTTGTGCATCAGATGCTCCAGGGGCAGTACAAGGTTGAAACTAGCTGGACGCGATGCAATCACCAGAGACAGAAAAGCCTCAGGAGGAAGCATTACAAGAGTCAAAATCGACAATCTATTGGAATATTTCAAGACTGATATCTTGGGGACCCTGACGACATAATTGGATATCATGCAAGCTAAACGAAAGCAGGCCGAAGCAGAACAGAATCTGGCTATTTTTTATCCCCGTTGCAGAAAGAAGCACAGTCATAAAGAATGTCCACTAGATATGATACAAGAAAGTGCCATATGCACTAAGGAGCATGCCACGAAAAGTTTCCCATCGCTCCCAGGATTAAAAGCAGTCTTCAAGGAAGCAGAAGAAGAAGTGGAACCAGTATATCTACTGAACTAGTGTCGTTAATGGAAAGCACGTCAGATAGGTATGCCTACCGATCCATATTCGTTCTTTACTCTCTCGCAATATAATTCTTAGAAATATTTAGGGATAGCATGGCAGAACCAACCACCTTTTTCTACTTGGCCACCTCAAACATTTTCTATGCCACCATGGCCCAACTAGTCAAATCCAAACAATAATTGGCCAAATCCCTCTTACCCTCCACTATTCTGGCAGAACAATCCCTATTTAGCTCAATGGTCCCCTTCCACCTAACAAAATCAGAACTGGAAAAGATCCAAAAACCAACCTATGGGAACAGTTCCTCTGCCTCAACCAAGTTTACTAGCACCTTACACGTTGTATCAGAATCCTCAATCCAATGTATGAACGCAACTCCCAGCCCAACCCAACCCAAATCCCAACATTAGACCAATCCAATCAGTACAAATTATTGAGGGTCTGGACCCTGAAGCTGAGTTGAGAGAGTGTAATGAACTCAAGTTAAGATCTGGACGCATAATTGCTCTAAGCGAGGATAAAAATCTGCAACCTGAAGAACCACACCCAAATAAGCCTTTGACTGTAGATGATCAACAAGGGGAAGATACATTCAGGCATAAAAATCCTGAACAGATCATAACTACTTCCCCACCATTCCCAGAAAGACTATTGATACCGCACCCAATTGAACACCCCAATTTTGATCTTCTGGGTGAACTCAAGAATATCTGTATAAAAATACCCCTCCTCCAGGCTATTCAAGACATTCCAATATATGCCAAAACTATTAAATAATTGTGTATAAGGAAGTCTGTGAGGAAAACAAAAATAACCCCAACTGTCCATGTTGTCGGAACTTTGTCTCATTTATTACTAGGAAAAGAGACACCTGTAAAATATGAAGACCCATGAAACCCCATTGTCACAGTAGAGATAAATGGCCGCTCTTTTCCCAATGCTTTAGTTGATTTAGCAGCAGCCAACATTCTCACAAAAACTTGCGAAATGCTTGGCATCACAGCCTTGGAACCAACAAATACCTTGCTGGAACTTGCTGACCAATCAGTCATTAGGCCAAAAGGAACATTACCGAATGTGATGGTTTATGCAGACACTTCAGAATATCTGGCAGATTTTTTGATTATTAACCCTACGAACCGGCTAGATGGACATCCCTTAGTTTTAGGAAGGCCTTGGCTAGCAACCACTGATGCTTATATCAGTTGCCGGACATGTAGTATGACCATAACCAGAGGGAATGATGTGAAGAATCTAGCCTTATACCGTCTTGCTCAGCCAAGCCTAACCATTGTAAAAACTAGGAAGCAACTTGTAACATATTTAATAGAAAATATTCGGTCACCATTGGCTATGGCAGATGCCCTTGAATTTAAAAACCAAACAGAAGATGATGTCATTGATACTTTTATCAATCATCCTGCTTCAGTGTCTAGTTTGAAATGTCACATGATTAAAGCAATCCTTGACAATGAAATTGAAGAAGATTCCCTGAGAGATATCAATGACCAACCGATACCAAAAACCACTGTCTATAATATCAAACCTATCGAAATCTAGCTAGGGAAGATCCTGAACATTAACAGTAATCTGAGTGATGACCAGCAACAAAAACTTATTCAAGTCCTTAGGAAATATAAAGGGGCTTTTGCTTGGGATTACTAGACATGAAAGGGATTGACCCTCAGTTATGCATGCACCACATTTACACTGAAAAATATGCAAGACCCATTCGACAACCTTAGCGTAGATTAAATCCTCACCTAAAGGATATTGTTAAAGAAACTTCAAAAACTATTAGATGCGAATTTTATCTATCCTATATTTGACAATAAATGGGTTTCTCCATTTAGTAGTGGTCCCCAAAATGAATGGGAAGTGGTGGATATGTGTTGACTACAGAGAACTCAACAAGGCAACGCAAAAAGACCATTTTCCCCTTCCATTCATCGATCAAGTCCTAGATACACTGGCAGGGAAGAAATTCTTCTCTTTCCTGGATGGCTTCAGTGGCTACAACCAAATTCAGATTGCCCCTGAAGACCAAGATAAAACTACTTTTACCTGCCCGTGGGGAATGTTTGCTTACAGGGTATTACCTTTTGGATTGTGCAATGCACCTGCTACATTCCAAAGAGCCATACTCAGTATTTTTGCAGACTTGATAAATGAAGGATTGGAAGTGTACATGGACGATTTCACACCCTATGGAGATGACTTTGAACAAGCATTACAGACATTGGAGAAAGTCCTGGAGTGGTGTATCACTACTAGGCTATGCTTAAGCCACGAGAAGTGCCATATGATGATGACAGAGGGCCTGATCCTAGGTCATTTCATTTCAGCAACTGGAATTCAGGTAGATCTAGCAAAAATACAGGTAATCCTCTTATTAGATACTCCATGCACTCAAACATAGGTACATAGTTTTTTGGTATTTGCAGGATATTATCGTAGATTTATAAAGAACTTCTCACAGATTGCTGCACCATTATATGCCTTAACAGGAAATATTGATTTTATATGGAATGAAAAATGTGAAATTGCCTTTACAGAGTTGAAACAGCTACTACCAACAGCACCAGTATTATGAGGCCCGAATTGGGATATACCATTCTAGATTTCATCAGACATGTCAAATTCAGCCATTGGAGCAGTTCTTGGCCAAGAAGAAGACAAGAAACACTACGCTATATATTACATTAGCAAAAACTTAACTCCTGCTGAGTTGAATTACACAGTAACAAGGAAAGAGTTTCTAGCTGCTATTTATGTTATTAACATATTCAGACATTATATAACTGGATACCCTGTAGTTCTATATACTGATCACTCTGCTATCAAATATTTAGCTAATAAACCCATTACGAATGGAAGAGTGACACGTTGGTTACTACTTTTGCAGGAATTTGACATAACTATAAAGGATCGACCAGGGAGGGAAAACCTTGTGGCAGATTTCCTCTCCCAAGTGCCAAGAACAGATGATGCAATGGCAGTAGAAGACCAGTTCCTGGATGAACACCTGTTTGCTGTGGCTGTAAAAACACCATGGTACGCAGATGTGGTGAATTATTTAGCAGTGGGAAAACTGCCCAAACATCTGACACTCGAAGAAAGGAAATTAATAGTGCAGCGCAACACTTGGTTCTCCTGGATCGGAGGATACCTTTTTCACACAGGGGCTGATATGCACATCCACAGGTGTATCAGGGAAGACAAAATTTATGATATCTTAAAAGCTTGCCACGATGGACCTTGCGGTGGACATTTTGCAGACCGCAGAACTGGACATAAAATTTTGCAAATGGGCTACTACTGGCCCATGATTTTTAAGGATGCTAAGAAATTTGTCCAGGCATGCGATAGTTGCCAAAGGATGGGCCACCCTGGCCAATCTGATGAGATGCCCCTGCATCCACAGCTGGTGATAGAACCCTTTGAGCGATGGGCATTAGATTTCGTTGGGCCGATCAACCCACCATCCAATCAGAAATCATATATATTGGTTGCAATAGAATACATGACTAAATGGGTGGAGGCAGTAGCATTACCAAGAGCAACAGAGGAAACAATGATTAATTTTCTTTTCGAAATTTTTGTGCGATATGGCTTACCCAGAGAAGTAATTACTGATGGGGGGCCACAATTTGTAGGCCACAAGATCGCTGCTACACTAAAGAATCATCACATTATCCACAAAATTACCTCTTTGTATCACCCATAGGCGAACAGGCAGGTGGAGAGTACCAACAAAGTAATTGAAGCTATTCTAACGAAGATAGTCTCATCGCACAGATGAGACTGGGTGACTCGAATGCCAAAGGTCTTGTGGGCATATCGAACGACTTGGAGGAACACAAATGGATACTCTCCATATTAGCTGGTATTTCGTAAGGAACCCATTTTCCCCATAGAATTTGAGATACAAACGCTAAGGATAGCCCAGGAAGTGGGACTGGATTTAACTGAAGCCCAGATTAATAGACTACAACAAATAAATGAATTAGATGAAATTCGACTATTGGCTCTACAACATACTGCACTCATTCAACAACAAAGAGCCAAGTGGCACGATTCCCTGATTAAGAAAAAGACATTTCATGAGGGCGACTAGGCACTTCTTTATGATTCCAGGTTTCAAGACTTCCCTGGTAAACTGCAAACTAGATGGTTAGGCCCCTATGAAATAAAGGAAGTACATGACAATGGCACTCTTACATTGGCCACCATTGATGGGTCTGGTTTTTCCTTTAAAGAAAATGGGCATCAGGTGCGCCTCTACCAAAAACCACTTACAAGAGAATCCTTTTACCAGTAGATACGCGAGGACTCCACCATGCAAATTCTAGCTGCAGAAGGCAATCCTTCGGCAGCTTCATTGTTGTAAAAAGTTATTTCTTTTTGTAAAAATTGTAAATATGATTGCTGATTTGATTTTCTACGTTTTTTGTTTGTTTGCTGTTCCCACTTTGGAACAACACTTTTTCGATTTTGCTGTTCCCACTTCGGAACATCACTCTTTGTTTTTTGTTGTTTTCACTTTGGAACAACACTTTTTGTTTTTTCTGTTCCCACTTCGGAAAAACACTTTTTGTTTTTGTTATTCCCACTTCGGAACAACAATTTTTGTTTTTTGCTGTTCCCACTTCGGAACAACAGTTTTTGTTTTTTCTGTTCCCACTTCGGAACAACACTTTTTGTTTTTGCTGTTCCCACTTCGGAACAACACTTTTTGTTTTTGCTGTTCCCACTTCAGAACATCACTTTTTGTTTTCATTGTTCCCACTTCGAAACAACACTTTTTGTTTTTCGCTGTTCCCACTTCGGAACAACACTTTTTGTTTTTGCTGTTCCCACTTCGGAACAACACTTTTTGTTTTTGCTATTCCCACTTCGGAACAACACTTTTTGTTTTTTCTGTTCCCACTTTAGAACAACACTTTTTTTTTTGCTGTTCCCACTTTGGAACAACACTTTTTGTTTTTGTTGTTCCCACTTCGGAACAACACTTTTTGTTTTTTATTGTTCCCACTTCGGAACAACACTTTTTGTTTTTACAGTTCCCACTACGCAATAACACTTTTTTTTTTTTGCTGTTCCCACTTCGGAATAACACTTTTTGTTTTTTTGTTGTTCCCACTTCGGAACAACACTTTTTGTTTTTTTGCTGTTCCCACTTCGGAACAACACTTTTTTTTTGCTGTTCCCACTTCGGAACAACACCTTTCGTTTTTGCTGTTCCCACTTCGGAACACCAATTTTGTTTTTGTTGTTCCCACTTCGCAACAACACTTTTTGTTTTTGCTGTTCCCACTTCGAAACAACACTTTTTGTTTTTTGCTGTTCCCACTTCGGAACAACACTTTTTGTTTTTGCTATTCCAACTTCGGAACAATACTTTTCGTTTTTGCTTTCCCACTTCGGAACATCAATTTTTATTTTTACTTTGGAACAACACTTTTTGCGTTTTTTTGCTATTCCAACTTCAGAACAACACTTTTTGCGTGTTTGCTGTTCCAACTTTGGAACAACACTTTTTGTTGTTTGCTATTCAAATACCACCTTTTTTTTAGAGTGTTTTGTTGTTCCTTCTTTGGAACAACATTTTTGCTTCTTGAAGTCGTGTGTTTTCTAAACAACACCCTTTTCCTTGCATTATAGTGATGTTGAACAACACTTGCAAGATTATTCCTAACTCATCTTAGCCCCATTTTTCTAATTCCCTTTCATGGCATGAAGTACAATACTTTTATGAGGACAAGAATTATGGATTCTATTGAAGTAGGTGAATACCCTTAACGTTATGATCTTTAACAAGACAACTTTTTGATCATAGATTTTTTTTTTTTTTTTTAAATGAGGGACACAATTTTTTATATATTAATTTACTGTATTTATTTCTGCTGTATATGATACTGATTGATCATCTTTACCATGCTGGTTCCACCCCTCCTAGTTATAATCCTCTTTGTCTATTATAAGTGAGATTATGGGTATATTTTTTTTTATTGATATGTTCAACTTCTTCCACCATCCCTGCTCTTAAGGAGTATTGATCCTCCCTGTATTTATTATAAAAATGTGTAATAACAACAAATTTTGCCTACAGATAGAGGATAGGGGGTCTCATTAAGAGCCAGCCTACCATGTTCATAAGGATGTAGCAATGTGACATTCCCACTATGGCCACCACACTAGGGTTATGATCCAGTGGATGGCTAAAATATCCTTGGAACAGGAGGTCTCATCACGAGCTGGCCTGATCACTTTTGCTACTTCCCAGTGAATGGCAGTGTGGTCATCTAGTTACCATGCTACCACACTGATCTCTTTTGTAGAAACAACAATGGAATTCTCCAACTATAAATTGAGGATCCTGGCTCATATGGGTTAAAAAGCAACTCTGTCGAGGCTATGGACGCCTGCTGGCAACAAAATCTTTGCTTATGGTCTTGAAGTTCTATTTTCAACATCAATAATTATTATAATACCCTCTTCTTACTTTTCTTTTTATTAGAAGAATTATTTCCCTAATTTCTCCCTGCCTTGAACCTTTATGAATGAGTTAATGTTTTTAATCAATCATATCATTTTCAGCCACAATATCATCAACAAAGCATCTTTTTCTTGCATATTGTTGTCCTTTTTCCTTACCGCATAACCTATCATCAACCAAAGCATCTTGTCTCTTATCAATAACCATCATTACACACCTCTCTTTCATTATATCCATACCTTTTACAGTCCTTTCATTAATATATGTACTCTATCTCATATTAATGTCGTATCTTTCACCCTTGTACGTTGCTGTCAGAACAACATTTCCCCGTCCATTCGATCGTAGGCGACCTCTCATATTGAAGGAGGGAGGGGACCTCCATTACACTTGTGCATGCGTTATAACTATTTTATTGGATTTCATAGGTTGATATGGTACTCTATGATCACGCGGCATGTGGCAAAAAAATAGTCCTTGAATTGATTAATTATCATAGAAATATCGTTTAACATTGTAAAACTTAGCTGTTACAACTACTCGCTGTTCTATCTCTCTGTCGCTGTCTGTTGCTGTGTTTTCTCCATTGCACTAATCCTTTGCAATAGTAGGAAGAACTCAAGCATTATGGGTGGTAAGATAGTGCATTGAGAACCTTTAGTGTTGAAAGTCTCCGATAGAGCCATGGAAATTCTGCTCCGCGCAGGGTGGATATCATATTTCACAAGATTTCAATCCCCTAGTGAGGAAATCACTTTTGAATTTCTCCAACATCTGCAGAATGGGAAATCCCTGGTGAGAGGTAGAAGAATCACAGTATCAAACACTATAATAGCTGAAGTATCTGGGCTACCGGTGGAAGCAACTACATGGCCAAAAAAACATGTAATGTTGCAAGACACGGTGGACATTTCAGAGATGCAGATGAGGAATTAACTAAGAAAGGCAAGGGCATACAACCATCTTCTCTGGCAGAACCATGGCATGAGTTGGAAAGTGTTGTCCAGAGGTACATTACCTGTGATGGACGATGAGATGTGGTAAGACCATGACAACTCAAACTTTTAGCTTTTTTAAAACTAAATATCATTGTTGATATGCCATCTTTCTTGAATTCATCGCTACATGATACCGCCGATAGAATAGGACGGGATAGGCACCCTGAAACCGTAGTTAGCCACCATGGATTGATTAGACTAATTGTTACCCATAACCTTGTTCAACAAAACTTAACTTGGGATGGTCTCATAGCGTCCCTGGAGATTACTTAAAACCCTGCAATCCAAAATCCTGCAATTTTGGAGATAAGCCAGTAGAGCCCTGTTCTGAAAAGGAAAGGGACTACCCGCACAAACATTGAACTCCATTAGCGCAGGTGGTATGCAAGGTTAAATATAGCCCAGAGAATGTTTGTAAATCCACAAGATAGTGCTGAAAAACTTACGGAACCATCCAGACCAATTAGTATATATAACTCTGAGTCGGAACCAGAGGAAGAACTTGAACAAGGGGAAGAGGCCAATTCAGAACAAGAACCCAAGGAAGAGGACAATCCAGACTTAGAGCAAGAAAGGGCACAACATTTGATGATGAACTTGAAAATGAAGAAGAACCTCCTCAAACATCAGCCATGAGCCCCCAAAATGATATTTTGCAGTATTTTGAGACAGGGATGGCTCAGGTCCTAACAAATCTGAATACATACATGTAGCCTGGAGGATCACTTGATCCTAACCTAATGGAAGCTCAATCCCTAGAAGATTATGGGCATACAGAAATTTTTCCTTCTTCAGAAGCTACAGACCAGGAAAAGGAAGCAAACACAGAAGTTATTCATGAATCAGACAACCAGTCTGGTGACATAGTTCTATTGGAACACAGCCATGATAAACAACAAGAATCTTTAGATACAGAAGCTATCGAAAAGCTTGTTAGTGTAAAGGATTCTCCTCGGAAGAGGTAAGTAGCCGGAGCAAAACTAAAGAAGCTGAGACAAAAATACCAAAATCTTCAAACGATGGTTAAAAGGATACGTCGGAAGATTAAAGAAATTGCAAATGACAAAGCCCATGACACTACTCCCGAGGTAGTCTTTGTGGCTGTGCAAACGGAAATATGTAAGGGTAGGTCAACATAAACCCAAACCAAACTCATTCCTACTCAAACAATAGCCACCTAGGAAAATTCACATGCAGACCTAGTGGATGCAGTCATTCAGATGGAGGGTTGGTCCTCCCACAATAAGGAAGTACAGATCGAGGAAATATCCTCTCGTAGCACAGGCACTCAGACAGAAGAGCAAGCCAAGGATATCCTGTCAAGAAAATACCCTATTCTTCTAAAGCTATAGGAAGAATTGATGGAAGCCCAACTTGCTCTAGAACAATGTGAACAAGAGATAGTTCCCCTGCAAAAATATCAAGAGTTGTAGAAACAGTTTAGGGAATTAACCATAACTGAGAATGGGACTTTTGATAGATTTAGACAGGAAGAAGAAAAGCTGAAGAAGGTGAAGACCAAGCTAGATAGAGCCAGGAATCAGATAGACACCATTTGCTTGCTATATTTGGATGTCTTAACATGTAGGTCCCCTGCCACAAATTATGCCTTGTTCTTATTAAAACGGTACTTATTGTTAAAGATTAAAGCCATAAGAGCTGGTAAGCCAATCAAATTAAAGACAACTGAAGATTTTATAAGGTGCTGCAAGGAACATGGGGAAAAAGTCCAAAGGCTTCTTTGCAAATTTTATCTACATAATTTCATATTAGAAGAAGAAGTGGATAAGAACCCTAGCCCTTTTGTTGGAGATATTCAATTCTAGGCTTTTATCTCTTTTGCAGTTAATCAACTTAAGTGGTTTAAGGCGTATAATTCGTTCCAAAGATAGGAACATGGGTTGGATCTCTGGGTAAGGAGTGAGCCTACTCACCCTTTGCAACTGTTTGCTAAACATAAAAGGTTGATGGCACAAGAAGGCGTGACTCAAATTTTAGGGCCCATACATAAAGAAATTGTACAGAAAGGAACAACATATTTCCTCTCCATCCAGGAAAGATCCCTGACTGCATCCAAAATGAGATGGATGGTCTCAACTAACAGTGTTAAGGAAAGAGAACCATTTAATTATGGGAACTTCAAAGTTGCTGCAAGCCGGTTAATCACATACAACAATATTATCTTGAGGGAAGAGCCTTATTGGTTGGGATGCCGATTTAGGTGTCCCATTATTTGGTATCCTCCTGAAGGGTATCAGTTTGACTATGAGTTACTTGAGGCACACGAACAGATAGACTTTGTAAATTTGGCACAAAATCATGGTTTTAGGCCTGATAAGGAAACCTCTTTCCAGTTTACTCCTTAACTACGTTACATAGGAACCATTTATTTGTCATGAGGACATGGAAAAAGGTAAGCATGGGAGTATGTTGAGCCTTGCAATAGGTATGTATTTACTCTTGATTATTGTCTTTTTCCTCCTTCCTTATCCATTTTGTGCCATGATATAATAACATATTGATAGGATTTTTATAAGGAATGAATTAAAATGCTCTTGATACGATTTGACCGACCAAACTAACTCTCATTACCTTTTTTGTAGAAAAACAGTAGATGGAACAACTGCTATTCCAAAGTTGGAACAACAAAAGCTAATTAAGGGAAATAAGATGCGTCATGTGCGGTTGAACCCAGGGACGAATTGAGAATATCAGCGCAGGATAGAAGAATTGTCCGAAGATAGCATTTAGTTCTGAATCCCTCAGGATCTCCTGATCCTGAGGGATCACATTTCTCTTTTTTCCTCTTGATTAAAAAGGGAAAACTAAAGAGGGATCTCTCGTCTTTTACTTGGATTGTAATTTTAATTTACAGAAGTGTGATTCTGAAGGAAAATATCATATTGTAATGACAAGTGACTTTGATGATTAATATACAACTTGCGTTGCTGTTCATTCAGATATTCTAAAATAGCTAATCAGTGTTCGCTAGTGGCTAGGGCCCGGTCCTTGGTGGGTCTTACTGTTGTTCCTTGTTTTATGCATTTTTTAGTTTCTTGCAAGTTTATTCTGCTTTATAGTTTTGAAGTCGATTTATTTTTGTTAATTTGGATTTTTGGTATTCATTTCATTAATGCGCAATCCTAGTTGGTTTTATTTAATTCATATCATAGGATTGAATTAGTTATCAATTAAAGAATAATTTCTGGTTAATTAAAGAATAGAGCGTGATTGATTAAATGATTTCCTTCTATCTAGTAGTTTAAGTTCAACTGAAAGAGCTCAGTTAATGCTATGGTGCTCTCGGTTGATTATCATTTGAAGTTGGTTGATTAAGATTGAATTACGGTTCCATTTGAGATTGAGTCATGATGCTTAGATGAATCATTTCCTTTAAAGTTACAAGCTTGATATTTATGATTGCATCCATTTACTCTTGTATTGAATTTAATAATTTATTTTAAAGCATTATTCTATGGATTTATAGCTTGCACATATTGTGTACACTCTTGGAATAAAAAGACATTACCCAAGTTGATAATTAATGTGAGGCAATTAGGAGTTTTAAAAGACACCTTTTAGCACCCAACAATAAGAATCTTAGAAGACCTACATCATCAAAATAAAGGAAACATTTGCAAGGCAAGGATATTTAAGATCCTATGATGTAATATTCAAAGGAAAGTTCATGGACCAAAGAAGATGTCTCATTGGGAATCCCATTCATGGTTTTCAAGAAAAGAATGATATGCAGGCAAGCTAAGATGAAGCAAGAATGGCCACACCAAAGGATGATCAAAGGAGAATCAAGATGAGGTATGTATGCTTTAAATTTTAAGTCATGTTATCATTTGTATATTGTTGAGTCATAGATATAGTTCTATAACATGATAAAGCATGAAAGAATCTCTTTCACCAAAAACATGCTCAAAATCATGTACCACAATGCAATTAAGGTCAACAAAAGAATATTCTCACATAAGGAGCATAAGATTACTGACTAAGGAAGAAAGAAGAAATGCTGACAAGTCCAGAAAGAAAGAAATGAAGTAATTCTCCCATAGGAAGCATTAGATGGTTGACCTATAGATCTGAGAAGAAGCAAATGAAGAAAGATATCAAGCATGTGAAGAACACCATGATCACCGAGGATCACTATTTGACAAAATGCCTTGAAGATATCTCCCAAAAGAAGGCAGGACAACTTTGATAAAGGAATAAAGGACCATTGACACCTATGAAGGCCTTAGAGATACAAAAGGTGCAGATAACTAATTCTACTCTACAGAGATGTCGTGATGAAAAAGCCATCCAATAAAAGAAAATGCAATGTTGAAGCAATATCAGGATGAAGTCATGATGGGATACTATGTCAAAGCATGTAACCTAGCAAGTACATCGAAGCATCCATGAGAATAATATTCTAAAGCATAGACAAGATGAAAAAAGAGTAGCCAAGATGACAAGAAAACCTGATGAATGACAAGAAAGCCACTTTCCATGAAGGAAGTAAGACATGACAATCCAGGAAGGAAAGTGATTTATGGATGCTTCCCTACATAGAATAAGTTTGAACAAATACTTCATGACCTCAAGAAAGGAACGAGATCCTAGTTAAGAAGGAGCTCTGACAGGTCGCTCATCAAGAGGGAGTTTTGGATCAGCCTGATTACAAAGGAGTGACAATTGTGTTTTCCATTTCATGGGTCATGCACTAGACTAGGATTAACAGCCGTAAGTCTATATGAAGGCCATCAATGGAAATGTAAAACACAAGATAGACACAACATTCTTGTCTTCAGTTAGAAGAAAGAATGGGAGGATTAGATAATCATCTGGAATCTGATACTCTTTGAGGATGTGTAGGGCATCTAAGACAACAATAGGCAAGAGGATTGATATTCTTTGAGGGCTAGGAACCCAAGATAAGAATAGTCCTAGAAGGTCATACTCGGAGAACACCCGGGTGGGTATGTACCTTGAGAGACAATGATGAAGGTGTCTATAAATCATTGGTCTCGCCAGCATTGTAGCTCATGGTCTCGTAAAGAGATGGAGCTGTTAGTCAAGGCCTTTCACTATGACAATGCTGATGAATATGATGCTATAACAGATGGATTGCTAATTCAATTTCTCTTATGTTAATTCCTCAAGATTGAAAATTTTCAAACACCTTGTAATGTTGTATGAATACCTCCCTAGTTAAGAGGGAGTGTTGAAGGAAATGTAACTAGGTTCAGTCTTCATAAATGTAATTTTGATATTTGTATTTATTCAAGAAAAGAGAAATTATTTTTATAGTATTTGTCAATGAGTTTCTTGCTCATTGAAAATAGGTCAAGCACATGTTAAAGTGCTTCTAGAAAGTCAAAGTCAAAATGTAATTATGATGAGACCCTTTGAGGGAATGATACATCATGTATGCCAATATACAAGGTCATGGGAACACCTCCAAGACAAGTCAAATCCTCTCCTAGCATCAAATAAGTCTCCAAGGAACAAAATGATAAATAAAAGATGAATTATCAAGTCGGCCTAATGGATAGTCAAGTCAGCCTAAAGAGGAGGGACAAACCTCTATTTATAGAGACCGCCCACTCCTAATTTGACAACACTTGTGCTCTAAAATATGTAGAAAGAAAAGAAGACAGAAGGACGCAAAAATCCAAGGAACAGGTCTACAAGGGCAACGAGATAAGGAGAAAGAACAATGAAGGTAAGAAGACAATTTCTAGGGTTTATGTAGCCATACGTGCGAAGATAAAGGAGTCTTCCTGCGGTCATTACAATAGTAAATCACAGTGACAAGGATCTTGGTTTTGGGCTAAGAAACACGACCTATAAGGCCTCCCCAACCTACGAAGAAGAAGGAAAACAAAACGAGGAGAGGGAGAGGGTTTTAGGGTTTCTGTCCACACGTACATCAAGTAAACCTTTGTAGATTTGACAACAGATAAAGGCAACACATTGAGAGGCATAATTCGAAGGTATAATTAGGTCTATAAGGTCTCTAAGGAAAGAAAATAAGGTTCTCCCTATAGACAAGTAAAGAATCCCTAATGTTCTAGGGTTTCTCCTAAGAAGAAAAGAAATATGACTTAGTCAAACAACAGAAGAAGGATGAAGTACTAAGGAGCAAAGTGATAGAAGGAAGAGGTCCATGTGCCGAAAATTATAGTGAAGAAAGAGGAAGGATTTGACTTATGCTTGGAGGATATTCTAGTCAAGGGTCTATGGTTTGGAAGTTGTTCAAATAATAAGCTTCAATAAGAGAAAACTTACCTAGGGTTTTCCTCTCAAGATTGGAGAGGTTTTGTTCCTAGCAGAGAGCCAAACTTTGTGTTCTTGTTATTTTGTTTTGGTAGCAGTTTGATGAAGTACACACATATGGACTAATAAGAATAAGAAGAAGCATAACCTACCAAGAAATGTAAAAAGACTCCACAAGATTGTTATCAAGTAACGAATAATCACACTACACTACTTTCCCTAGATTCTTCAACACACCTCACATCTTCTCTTAATTCATTCAAGGTACCATTCTTCTATTTTGGGACATGATTTTCTCTCCCCTATAGAGGTGAAAATAACCTTATATTCAATAATTGTTGATTGCTTGGTTGGAGGATTCTCTTCTTGGAAGGCTCTCATAGTGGAATTTTGGTTCTATTACTTGTTTAGATTTGGAGTCTAGGGTCGTACCCTTGGTGTTTCACATAGTGTTTCAAAACCTAGGGCATTGAGATAATAAATCAAGAGAGGACATAATTCACTAAACTTAACTCTCGTGGAAGAATTATCATAGCCTGAGGAAATAATTCACTTAACTTAACTCTTGTGGAATAATGATCATAGCCTCATTCCAACAATTTGCAATTATTTTATTCACACAATTTCTTGTATTTTATGTAAATTTATAGTTAACTAAAATATATAAAACCCTAAAAAATTATATATCTTAATTTTTTTTCGTATAAAAAATCCAAAAATATTTCTATAGTTAGTATCTTCACTCAATTGTGGTTTACATTGCATTTATTAATTATATCATTGGTAAAATCACCACAAAATTTGTAATTTTGGGAAGCCCTTGTTGAAAATTTGGTAGCTATGGTGGGTATTTTAATTGGCAAATGGATGGAGAAAATTCAAATTTTGAAGTTTGATCAAGTCGACCTAAAGTACATCAACACGACCCGACATGTGGAAAAACCACCTAAACCACATATAAATATGACTATGTTGGAGTTCATTTGGACATGTCTCATCGCACATCATTCAATTTGAAAATTGTAGAGGTACATCCACACGTGCGAAGGAGTCAAATGAGGTTTATGTTCTACGTTGACCAACATATATTCTTGTTTGAATTGCGTTGACTTGGGATAGTTTTCATTTGTTTGACCAAAGTTTTGACTGTCTTTGGACGCCGAAGATTATAGAGACTCATTGACCTAAACTGGTAGAAATTATGTCCAGTTTCTTGTTGGAAATCAACAAGTTTTTCAATTTTATCTTAGATTTCCATTACATGATAATTATTCGTGAGTCTGTCAGCACTATTATTATTATGTTTATTTCTTCATAAAACAATTACCATAAAACATGATGATCAAAAAAGACAATAGAACACAAGATATAGGGTCCAAGCTAACAGATTCACCCACAAGAAACCTATGAAAATTCTGAAACCTGGAATCTTACTGCAACAATTGATAATATGTCTTCTATTTGTTAAATTAATTAAACAAACTTTTTATAGTTTCCTACGACAAATATGTAAATATCTACACTGCAGCCTTCACAAAAAAAATACTGCGGAAAATAAAAGCTGGAAAATTAGAGAAATTCTAGCACACACATAAAAATATTGACACAGTTATTTTTGGTCAATTGTTCCTGGAAAAACCCAACTTGGGAAAACCGATGTAGTAGATGAGGGTTTCTTTATTAGAAATTCAAGTATAATAATTTAGACGTCAGAACATAGGAAAAATACTGAGAGAAATTTACTGAAAAATTTCTCACTCTACACAGCGACTCCCTGAACTCGAGATGAACCCTTTGTCCTTTTGTGTCACCCTCTGCCCAGTAACTATGTAGAGCTCTAGTGGACTACATATCTCCTTCTCCTGGCTCTTCCAGAACTCGTTCTGCACTTCCCATATCACTGCTAATAGCCTCTCTCTCTCCCCTGCAACTCACCCTCTGGATCTATCTCATATGCTGAACTTTAGCCACTGAGAAAATCGATCTTCCTGGGAAACATTGTGTGTATTCTCCAAACCCCATCGAGTTTCTTCTTATAACCTCTTGTTGAGACATCAACGACTAAGTTTAAAACATAATCGATGGCTAAGATTGACTAGAACTCGATCCATGTCTTCTTCTAGAATATTCTCACCATGACTTGATTAATACCCTTTAATTAATCATATTTCCTAAGTTTAGACTTAGGAAACATTAAAAAATAATTAATTATTTTAATTAAATAATCTCTATGTGGAATTTCCGGAAATGATTTTTGGGTTTTGGAGATCTCATGTATTCTAGTCTCTCCACAAAATTTGAAGGATAGAACACATCTGATGCTACAAAAAAATAACACTCCCTCTTAGCGCGAAATGTGTTCTAGTTCTGCAACCTACTGAAGCAACACCCTTGTCTCTGCACCAACTCATGTCATGACGTTGATGTTTGGCTTCTTTTCCCATCAATTACTGTGAAAATATGATATGCACTGCATCTGTGTTGCTGCTGACCCTGCTGTACTGTTGTCAACTACTGCATCTGCACTACAACTCCCTCTCATCAGCTATTGGTGCAACTGAGAATCCATCTGTTTCTACCATTGAAATGGGTTCTCCACCATACCCATATGTTCCCTGAACTGGATGAACTTAGCTCTCCCTAGAGCTTTCGTGAGTATGTATGCTACCAGATCTCCTATGGAACATACTGCAGCTAGACTACCCCACGCCGAATGCAGTCTCTGATGAAATGAAATTAGATATCAATTTACTTCGACCTATCATGAAATAAGGGATTCTCAAAGAGTTTTATGCAACTATGATTATCGCAGTAAACACTTGTCTCTCCCGTCTTCTTCTTGAACAAACTCACAAGTAACTTCCTAAGCCATATAGCTTCACACGCAGCTATGCTGGCTGCCATATATTCAACTTCTTCTGAGCTCAGTGCTACTAACTTCTGCTTGCTACTGCACCAAGAGACCATTCTTGATCCAACACTGAAGTAGTACCCAAGGTACTTTTCCTATCCACTTAACTACCTTCCCAATCTGCATCTGTGAATCTAGATAACCTGACGTCATCTCCTTGAGTGTATTTCAACCCAAACCCGACTGTCCCACACACAAATCTAAGAATGTGTCTAGCTACTACCCAATGTACCCTTTTTGGTTCTACCATGAATTGACTAAGGGTCTTGACAACAAAACAAATGTCTGGCATAATGTTAACCAGATACATGGGCGACCCAATAAGGTGTCTGTACAAGGTGGGGTCAACTTCCTTGCCCCCCGATACATCTATCTTCTTCCAATTTATGATTATAGGAGTCTTCATGGGCCAAAAATATTGCATTCTGAACCTCCTCAAAATATATGTAGCATATCCACCTTGCCCAAGGATTTCCCTATTCTTCTACCATACTTCCAATCCTAGAAAATAGTGCATCAACCCCATATCTTTCATGTCAAATTCTGATTCAAGGTTCCTTTTGCAGTGCTTTAGGAACCTTGATGATCTTGTTAGAAACAGGTAATCTACATACAAAACTAGAATGAGAGGCTCATTCTCCACCATCAAATAATAGAGATTGGGATCTGTATCTGATCCAGATTTAAACAGGAACGCAACAAATTACAGAGATAACCATATACACAAAGATGCAGCGGAAATAATACTTCATTTCATTAATGGAAAATACTTACATATGCTTACAAACAGAAATGGCAATAAACTAGCTAGGGCGATGGTAGCTTATCTCTGAGAAGAGATGTGATGGCTACATGCCTCTGAACTGTTCTGAACTGTATTACAATGAGGCTCGGAGGCCTATTTATTGTTTAGAAACAATGGAAAACCCTTCACATACCGAAACCTAACCCTAGAAGATGAAACGCCAAATTGTTGGCCCCGTTTGGGTAAATTGGTACATCAATTTCCCGGGGCTCGTACTTGGCATACGATCTCCGTTTGACGCTACGATAGCTCGTTAGAAAGATCTATCCGAGTACTACCACTTTGGGAGGCAACAATAGGGCTCGGTCGCCCAAAATTCCAAAAAAACGTCGTTTAGGGCCTCAAAACGGCTCCGGAAGTTCAGGACCCGAAAAACTGCTAAAATAGTAAACTGTGGCTACAATTAAGGAAACTGAAAATGCTGAGAAAGACAATGGTGGGGGTCGAGTGGACCTGGCAGGTGGCCAACAATATCCACCTGGACATTCCTCCCCCCTTAGGAAGCAATGTCCCCATTTGCATTGAGCTCCTCCATGAGATGAGGAAACCTCTGCTGAACTTGTTCCCTGGTGAGCCACTTGCCCTGCTGAAGGAGTTGGCCTGCTTTGACAACTCGATACACTTGGATATGCTGTTGGCGAGTGTTCTTGATCTGTGTGTCCATGATCCGATCAGTTGCAGCTTGTTCCATGCAATCGGGATTTAATTCTGTGGTTTGAGCTGTTCTGCAATGTCGGATGTGTACTAGCAATGGTGGAAAGTATGGCCGAAGGCTTCCACATTGAACACTGGGTACAGGCCAAGGAATGGGGAATGCTGAGCTCAAATGCATTGTCTCCCATAGCCTTAGTAATGGTGTAAGGACCATATCGAAGTGGTCTCAATTTCCGATAGGCTCCCAGTAAGGCGTTCCTTTTGCAAATGCAACCAGACTTTGTCACCCACCTGAAACTTGTGTGGCACCCGTGTTGATCATGTCGCTGCTTGTACTTGGCATTTGATTTCTCAAGAATGTCATGGACCTGCTGGCGAATAGTTGGATGCGCTCAATGAAGCTGGTGGCCTTATCTGTTTCGGACTGGACATGAGCTGAATTCATGTGAGTAGCTGCAAGTGGCATGGCCACATCAATGGGGCATAGTGGCTGGAATCCTAAACCCACCTGAAAAGGGCTATGGCCAGTGGAGCTGTGAAGAGCTCGTTGTAGCTGTGCTGAACATAGGGGAGGCTCTCGTCCCATGTGCGTGGATGCTTTGAGTTATACATGCGCAGAATGTGCACAATCATCCTGTTGACAACCTCTGTCTGGCCATCAGTTTGAGAGATGGAAGGCTGTGGACTTTGTGAGTTTGGTGTCCAGCATTGACCAGAGACTGGACCAAAATGTGCGAGAAACCGACTGTCCCGATCTGAGATGATAGACTTTGGGATCCCAAAATGCACCCACACACTCGTTCAAAGAAGAGTTTAGCAGTGGCTTCTGCTGTGATATTCTTCTTGCAGGCCATCATAATGGCCATCTTATGAGAACCTGTCGACGACCACAAAAACACAGTCATTTCCATGCTTAGTGAAGGAAGGCCTGACATGTAAACCATGGAGATGGATTCCCAAGGTCGACTAGGGTAGGCAACGGGTATAGAGGCCTTGCTTCTTAATGGTCGGTTTGGCAATGGCACAGGCAAAGTACATGATCGGATGTACTTCCCAACATCCTGTCGAAGATTCGGCCAATAGAAATAGTTTTGCAGTACTGCCACTGTTTTCTCGACCCCGAAATGCCCAGCAGCCCGACTGTAGTGTGCTTCCCAAATCATCTTGGCACGCTCGCTTGAAGGAACACAAAGGTGACCGAGGTGGCATAATAGGCATCCTGGAGGTGAAAATCTGCAACCTGCCGACCCTCCAAGAGTGTCTGGTATGTGTGTGCCGAATTCTGGGTCGCTTTTGTAGAGAAGTGGCCAATCAGAAGTCTCGGTGCCCGCAAGAGTATGAGCACGGTGGTTAGCGCCATGACGGTGTCGACTGAGCAATCTGCAACATTATTGGAGCTAGCCCTTTTTATACTTGATATTTCAAGTGAAACTGTTGCAGGAATGTAACCACTTCTGATGGCGATCATTCTGCAATAACTTGGGTCTGTATGAATTGCAGAGGTCGTGGTCTGTGTGGATGGACGGCGTTTCCTTCCCCAAAATGTAATGCTTCCATTGTCTGCATGCCTGTACAATGGAATACATCTCTTTATCATAAGTGGGGTACTTCCGGACTTGTCGAAAGTGTTTCACTGTGATATGCCACTGGATGTCCATTTAGATAAGGACTCCCCAATAGCATATACAGAGGCTCTGCTCGACCTCAAATGGTTGTTGTAATAACAGGTAACGCGAGCACTGGTGCCGTGCAGAGGCGATCCTTCAACTCCCTGAATGCCTTCTGTTGAGATTCAGACCAAAAGAATTTTGCTTTCGCCCCGCCCTTGTGACTTGACTCAAGGTGCCAAGAAAGATAATGAGAAAATCCCAACACAAACCTGCGGTAGAATTGGCAAGACCTAAAAGC